>CM060934.1:779160706-780427206 GCA_030765085.1 Allium cepa
TCAGTTACTAATCTTCTCACCATTTTGGCTAAATGCTCCAGCTCTACAGGATCTATCAAATGGTGGTAATCATGGTCCTCCCCGAGTGTTTGGCCAAGTAAACGCTCTCACCAGGATCATGGTACCTGGGTTCTCATGATTCTTGGAGAACCATTCGTTCAACATTATATTTGTTCGATTTCAATGTGGTGGATCAACAGTAGGCGCCTGATCACCTACATTTCGGTCTTCCATGGCATGACTAAAGGTAAGCCCAATGTTATCCCCAACTTGTTAACACATCAAACAAGGGGCTACTTGTTTGGTACCGATCCATGTGCGGGCTCGGTACTGATCCTAAAACCTTGGTTGCTACTCGCTTCTGGTCTTTACTTCGAAGTGCCATCTTCTTTCTTGGCCATATTTTTCTTTCCTTTTGTATGTCTTTGGCTTGGTGATGAAGAACTGTGAGACTCTGAATCAGAAGGCATCCCTCTGTCTTGCTCCTTCATCCACGGGTCAATTCATTCCGCAAACTCAAGCTCTTCTACAACTATCGATTCAATTCATCATGGCACTTTTGCAGCTTCTCATTCATCTACTCATCATGTGATCCATCTCAACCCATTATCACATCTGATGGTTTTGAGATTCAGGAACGGTTGGCTACATAACCTCTTCAACATGCTGAGAATGAGCATTCTTAGTATCATCAGCGGGTCTGGAAGTGGAAAAACAGGATCCTTATGGGGCCATAGCTTAAATTTCCCTTCTGTAGATTTTGTTAAAACTGAGCAGTTTCAAAATGCTCTTGGATTTAAGCAATCCAACAATAGATGATCGATTTAAATGTACTAAGTTTAGCTCTTAACGAAAGCACCAAAATACTTATACCAAAATGTGGCACAAACACCCAAGAGATTATAATAGAGAAGAGAAATGAAGAATAGTAAATGAAATGAGGTAAAAATGAAACATACAAACTGATAGTGATTCGGCCAACTGATGCCTACGTCCACTTAGCTTTTCAATTGATTATATTGATGTTTACAAACTTCTGTTCTTATGGATCGGTATGGATCCTCGGGATTACAAGGGAAGT
The DNA here is from genome assembly GCA_030765085.1 of Allium cepa. Lineage (NCBI taxonomy): Eukaryota > Viridiplantae > Streptophyta > Magnoliopsida > Asparagales > Amaryllidaceae > Allium > Allium cepa. The sequence goes on from CM060934.1 coordinate 779,161,788, forward strand.
ACCGAAAATTAGCAAACAACTGTTAAAGATCCTTTGAAATAACCCCTTCCACCTCTATTTATAGCTGAACATCGGGAATCCCACCACCACATTCCAAACTATGTCCCCCACGTCCAGTAGCAGTTGAGCATGAACAGATTATGGCCATGTCAGCATTCACTATGGAACATTATGATCCATAGGCACGGATAGGTACCGATCCATATGATCGACTTATGGATCTCTTCCACTGCCTTGTGCAGATGCGACTTTTTGTTATCTTTTTTATTTTGTCTTGATTTTTCTGCTAGAAGCTTGTTTCTCTATCAATTGCTTGGATTAGTAATGGAGTAGAGTTTCAAAATTTAAGTGCTCGGGATATTTGATAGAAATATGCATGCAGACAATGTTTTGAAGCTTAGAATGGGTTGTTGTCATCATTGCTTGAGAGTAGAGTGAGCTTAAGGCGTTTTGCAGGAGGTTCTATGATTCGGTACTGATCCATTACTTTGATGGATTGGGTTGTCAAAATTCGATGATGGCTTTGCACTTGCCTTGCGACCTTGGTACTACTTGGTTCAATGGCTTGTTGGTTATTTCTCTAGGCTTCCTACGTCGATAACTTTCAAGTCTGACTCATCATGTTCCTCTATATACATCATGACCGAAAGGCTAGATAACAATTAACTGGAATATCCTTTTCCATATTTTAATCTGTTGGAACTATATTTCTAAAAAGGTTTTTGTTATAGTTCCCATAAATTAGCTTAAATTAAGGGATTTTCTTTGCTTGAAATTACAAGGAATGATTTATTCCTTTTTATTTGATATAGACGCTGTAATACCGAAAATAAATCCATACTTTACACATCTCTTTCCTTTATTTATGCATATTCTTTGTGGAATCAAACGTTGCACTTTTCAATGAAATTAAGAAAATTAGAAAAACTTATAAAAATTAAACATATAATATTCTCAACAATTAAAATACAGAAAGTCCACATTCCAAAAAAATTTGGGCATAAATCTAGGTTGTACTAATATATTTACAACCTAATTGTAGGTCTAGAATAAATTCTATGTCTTATCAACATTGAACTCTTAATATCTTAGGGATTGATTTCCAGATCTGGGTGTAAACAATATTCCTAATCAAGTTTCCTAAGTTACAAAATATGTTCGCAATGCTTTATACATTTAATTTGAGCTACCACTCTTGGATCTTTATTTAGGCATAATAATAAAATAAAAACCAAACAAAATAAAATTCAATGTTATAACAAATTAAGAAATTTCTACTCACCTTTAAGAGTTACCAAATCTCCAAATCTGAATCTAATTCCTTGGTTCTACTTCACCTCCTTTTTAATTCGAAGAAGTATGCATAAACAAAAGTATATACATACATTAGAATTTTAGATCTGAAAAGAGCTATGAGGTTCAAAGGGAATATGAATTTACAGTACTGAAATTTACTTTTTCATTGTGCGACGCTGATTCACTCATTCTCTTCTTCTAATTATATTCTGCCTTTTCCAATTTGTATAAATACAAATCATTTGAAAGTTAGAAGGAATAGTGGAGAAGAGGAAATGATAGAGCTTCGCTATCTTAGATCAGAATATATGAGAAGAGTAAGAAGGGGTTAGACTAGTATTTATAGGCTCTCGAATCATTCGTAATCGTTAGATTAAAATTGTTAAATCTAAGTCGTTACCCAGGTTCAGATCATGCTGAAAACCCTGACTGGTTAACTGTACCGCTTTGAGCAGTCGACCGCTACTGGTCAACCGACCCATAGAAGGGGTGGACCGGTAGGTCTTAGTTAATTTATTTATATAAGTTAATTTTTGTTGTTTAACTATTTTTGTTCAGATTTTTATGAACGTTTGTCACTTATTCATTTGAACTCTAAATCTTGAAACTTCGAATATGAAAGTTGCTCAGAAAACCGTCAAGAACACAATGGTGCAAGTTTCATGGTCAAATTTCATCTTTTTCTCAAATTTTATTTTTGGTGCCTAATTAATTATTAAATTATTAACCCAAATTTTTTAAGGTGATACAGAGCATGCACGGCCACACTGCACGTCTAATCGCCATGAAACTCGTTGACGCATGACAACTCATTATTTCAAATCCAACGACACTAGTTTTGTCAAAATCCAAGGCAATGCCTCGAAATGATAATTTCATGCGTTAATTATAAAGAATTATTAATAAAATAAGTTTTATCATTTTTAATTTTTAGTGAAAAGTTTAACACCATCATTTATAAATTAAAACGGATTTAATAAGCTTTTAAAATTCATTTTTACACCATTAAATCCAAGATTTGAATATTTAAACGATTTCGATATGTAAATATAAAACGTTTGAAAATCCAGGTCACTGCATTTAACTTCTTCAAAATCACTGCGAAGAGCCACCAAAAATTGCAGCAATCATTGTTCCTCTCCGTAAGCTACATATGAACTACATGCCTTCCACTTATTTGACTTTGTAAGAGCCAATTCATCCTAAATAATCGACGTGGTGGTATAAAACTTTGTGTACTCATATCATTTTGTTGAATAGCCCCATGTTGTTTTCCAGCTGGTATTGTTTTGCAAAATTTGATAAAGTGAATAATTTCTTCAAATGATTCAAAACATGTTTTGCTGTCACATACTTTTCAAACTGTTTACCTATGGAGTACTTAAAAAAATTATCAATCCATGCGATAATTTTTGCATTGTTTTTTCACAAGTATCTAGTGCAGTCGCATAATCTTCATCCGTGCTTTTAGGATATATAAAGATTCCCTCAATATATCCCCACATCATTTTTCCTTTCAATTTTTGTTCATCACATAACTCCAGCAAGAACATATTTTCTCATATATCTTTGAGTTATAGCCTAAAGCAAATCCTCGCATTCAGTAGCCATTATCAGACAAAGCAAATCAAATTTGAAGCAAGATCGAAAATCAATAAACAACCAATCGAAAATCAAAAATTCAAAATCTGAAATGAATCCAAAATTTTAAAAAATTCTAAAGAAGATATTCCCACTTGTAAACCCCCACCCAACTCGGTGTGGAGTACCATACGCGAACACGATATGCTCTAATACCATGTTAATCGATATTGTGCACAAAATTGAATCGAAAAAAAAACAAGAAAGAAAAAAAAAATTAGAGAATATATTTTTATTAGATTGCAAAAGGTACAACATATTACCCTTAATCGTGAAGAATTATTTATGGGTCTAAGAGAAAAGAATAATAAAAGGCTAATTCACCCCTGTGTTACAATATAATTGGAAAAACAATAGGAAATATAGAAATATTCCTTCAAAAGTTAGCTTGTTGAGATACTGCTTGATTGGTAATTCTAAACTTCTATGCGGAATATTGTAGCGCTTTCGCTCATGACTTGGTTATATATAAGATTTATGGTTGTTTGTGTTTGTTTAATTAAAAATATACAACACTTATGTTCCGATGGTTACCACAAATAAACTCTAATTAGTTAAAAATATAAAATTTCAATTTATTCTATTTTCTACAATAAATTAGTGTCAAATAATAAAAATGGTTTATTTTGTGGGTTTATTGATAACTTATGATGCTTAATCTTCAATCACATTTACCCATGCTGAAGATATATACATAAATTATTATCAATATATTTTGATCAAATTTCAAAAATGTTAATTTCTAATGTGCTAATTTACGTTAATTTGCAATTGGTTCGTCTGTTTACTGCAATTTTTGAGCTATATTTTTATTTCTTTAAATTACTTTGTTTTCCGAAATCAAATTTTTATTGAATCTTAATGAATGAATTAAAATTATTGTTTTCGTATAGAACGACATTGGTATTTACAAAATACAAACATGTAAAAATCGTACCACAAGGACTAACAACTAGTAAATTTACAGTCCCTGCATTGCATTTCTTCCTTTACCATTAAAAGAGAGTGAACCACCTAATCCTAGGAGGTTGCACCAATGGTTCATTAAGCGCAAATCCAATACAATGAAGTGGAAATTAAAGTCTACGGATTATCAAATTACTCCTTGTCCTTGGTCAAAAGGGCAAATTTCAGTAAGCTTAGGGCAAATTTGTATCTAAAAACTTCCGCAGCAATAAACTTGGTTTTCAACTTGTTAGGAATTTGGGCTTGTTCACTTATGAAGTGCGCAAGCACAATTTTTATAACTTCTTTTAACCTACGCACTTTAAAATGCAAATTCACAAAATACTAAGTGTGTAAGCACAAATTTTAATCTGATGATACCCTGACTTATGTTGTAATAAATTTCATTGGAGTCCATCTATGCAATGAGCTTTGTGTCCTGAGCTAATAACTAAAAAATATATAGTTTTCAGAAAGCAGACCGCGACATATCACATTTGTATTAAGATCGTATATGGACATATTAGTTAAAAATTACATAAGTAAGCATAAAACAGTCTTAAATTAATAACTTTTGCTTCCACTTTTACTCTTTTTACACTTTGCCATGGCCCGTTGTCCTTGCACGTTGCATACAAATTTCAAACCCCACTCATTTTCCTCTGCTCCCAACTCCATTTGAGCTCACGCCAAAGGCTATCTGTTATCCTTTCAAGATATTTGCGACGATGGCTGTAAAATCAATATCAAATATGAATAACAGGTATTTACTTAGCTCAATACTGCCAGAAATAATTGTGTTTTTCTGTAAGACTTTTCGCTAAAATTGACACTTACTGCCAGTACAAATTGTTGGCACAAGCTTAGAAATTACTTTCAGTTAAAAATACTGGATGTTCAGATATTAGTGGATTAATCTGATAAATAATCTATTGTATAATGAGATTGCAATATAGTCTGTTAATTCTTTTAATTAAGAGGGTAGGGTACACATATAAACATATAAAGCTAGCAAGATTTAAGATTCTATATCTGGAATCATGATGATCACCACCTTATCCATTGAAAGAGGCTGTGATTTGATTGATTGATCAGAAACGGTAGATATATCTCCAACTTTTGCTTTTTGTACTGACTCCTTGGCCTTGCCCCAAAGAAAAGCATAAAGGCCACCAATAATCAAAACCATACCTACAAAACTAAATGATACACAACATACATACATTAAGATATTTCAAGCTAATACGTAGCTGAAATTTGTAATGATAAAGTTCTTTATCAAAGCATACCTTCCGACAGTGATTTCTTGGCCCATGAAAAAGGATTCAAGAAAAGTGATAAAGAGAACAGAAAGTGCATTGAACATAGGAGGGTATGACGGACCTTTTCTTGATACCACCCATGTTATTAAACAAAATGTCACTCCTGTATTAAACACTCCCTGCATGCTCACAATTATTTGACCAAATATTGTTCATGGTAAAGAAGATATTGCAGAAATTAAATTTGTCCTAAAATTCGAACGGCATATTTACCGAAAAAACTATAGTGAATAGTTGCATATCAAACTTCAATTTCCAAGCTTCTATACTGTGATCAAGTATAATACCAATCGCCAACGTTTGAAAGCAACCTGCCAAACATGTAAACACGGTAGCCCAATACTTCGCAGGAAATACCTTGTACAATTTCACCTGACCATAACATATGCATAAACATAATAGTCAAAGACGCTAATTATAAAACTCAAAATATATTGTCAGAAGTGTATAATTAAAAACATAATATAAACCTGAACAAGAAACCAAGAAGCATAGCTAATGCAACTACCGACCAATAACAAACTTCCTCGTAACCAATGATGCTCAATTTGCATGATATTTTTTGATGATTCATAGTGCAAGATCATATGGGTAGGCCAAATGTGTAATACTTTGCCTTTGTATAAAGTTACGACCATGGCTCCTGTTACACATATGACCGTTCCAATAAGCTTGATTCTTCCTTCTTTGCTTCCTAGCCCTAGTTTCTCCATTCTGCCCAACATCATACAAATACCACGAATATATGTAAGTTTATGTTTGGTGATTTTTGTATGTATTTAAGTATGAGCGTACCCAGCAATTACTGCAAAGAAGAAGGTAGCAATTGGTATAAGATTCAAGAAGTTTGAGGAGAATGCTGCTGTTGTGTCTTTAAGGCCGTAGTTTTGAAGACCCATTCCTACTGTTACTCTGCATCACTTTATTTTCTTAGACTATGTTATTATTAAAAACAAATTTCTAAACTCGTACACCTGCATGTATGTAAATTAGAACAGAACATATACCCCAATAATCCACCAATGGATGTCCAAAGGACAACCTTCATGTTAATCTTCCACAACGTTTCCCTGCAAAATAAAAGTAGAATTAAATACAAAGTAATAGTACAATGAACATGAATAGATGAATAAATACCTTTCGAAGAAGAAGGCAAAAGGAGCAACAAAAAGAGCCCCAACTAAATTGCGATAAGCAAGAAGAGCGAAGATGAACATTCCTCTATTTAACACCAATTTCAGCAACAAAAACATACACGTCGCGAATATTTGCACAGAGATCATAGACAGAGGAGATTTAATGTCCTTCATTGCTGATCTTTTCTTGTAATTATTATATGTATATTGGTAAACTAATAAGGAGAAAATAAAGCTAGGAAAAAAGAGAGGAAATATGTGTTCGTAAATGGATAGCTCTATGGGATGAGTGTTTTCCATTGCTATATATAAGGTTTGGTTTTGAACTGTCTTGCTCGTCTATGCTACAAGTAAACATTAAAAATGTGCCATCGCTAATTTCGTAAGAGTACTTTAGGAAGTGAGCAATGGGACTCAAGAGTGGTCCACAGTAAGACGTCCAAATTTTGGAAAATGTTATAAAATAGCAGAAAGTATAATTCGTCCCTTATTTTCAAGTTTCTTACGTGCAAAACTCTTCCAAAAATACATATTTTAAATTACATCTTTATTTCTAATATTGATAAAACAAATTGGTTTTTCGCCAACAGGGTTGGTTCGGTTGGTTGGTAACTCTGCCTACGAGACTATAGGCCACAAGTTCGATCTTCAAAATCGACACTTGCTGGGATTAAAACCATGTTCAAAAAAATTGTTTTTTTTTGAATTAAATTTAAATTTAATCACATTTTTCTATAGATTTTTTGGGTTTTTTTTAAATTCAAATATTTGCAGAGTTATTTGCAAATATTTACAGATATTTCTACGAATATCTGTAGGACTTTCTACAAATGTGCGAAAACTAAAAAATAGAGGTTTATCTTTAAAGTTACTTTCGAGGATTGTGGCTGTGTATTATAAAATTTAAAGAATGTGCTTCCCTGTTTCGTAATTAAATTGTAAAACGGGTCTCTTAGTAACTAATAATATATATTAGATCCCTACATCTCTCACATCACACCCGACAATTATTAGCATTCGCCGACTCATTTATTTTCATTCTTTAAAATGTGATAATTTTTTGTAGATTAATCGGATTTATGAATCATTTTCACCGTTAAATCACAAATTTAATAAACTTTCTAATGATATCTACTGTTGATATCCAGAAATAAAATCTTAAAACATATAATTTTACATAGCATTACTGTTATCCTGCCTTTTGACCAGGCAAAATATTGACAAATCCGACGAGTCAAACGTCGAAGTTATCAATGAAGATGTCCAGAGAGATGATCACGAAGCCCAAAAAATAAAGTGCAATCAGGATCACAACACATATGCCAAACCACCATGAAAATGCCAAAACCCAAACTTCCCAAGTGTGGGGTCGATACCGAGCCATTCCTTAGGTTCGATATCGACCCATAAAACCTCCATCATTGGAACCCATCTTCAACCTATGCTCCCACCGTGTTACTAGAACCTTATTTCCAGTGTTGTTTTGTTGGTTTCATGCAATTCTTTGTCAATCTCATGAATTTTTGAATCAGCAACTTCATTCATCTACAATTCCGTCATTTGGACTCCAAAACAAGCTATTATTGATGCAAACAATTATGAAATCGCGAAACTAACCACAAGACGAGTCGAAGTGAAGAGTTCAAGACAACCAATTTGGCCTGATTAGAGCGTGGTGCCGACCCTTAAACTTAGAGTCGTGCCGACCCTTATAAAGTGATGGTGTGGCATCCTATTTTCATGGAGAACTGGTCTACAGCAAGGAGAACGGTCTAGAGAGCTTTTGTATGAGATTTTAGGCTCACTACCTCTATAAATGGAGAGATATGGCTCATTTTTCAGGATCTTTTGGCTCTAGCTCTAGGTCTACTCTGCATTCTTGTAATTCTGAGAATCTAAGTGTCGGGATTGTACCGACCCCTACGAACTTTTGTTGAATATGCTAGTATATGATTTTTGTTTAATGATAATATATATATATATATATATATATATATATATATATGTATGTATGTATATCATTTAAATGTATTTGTTATTATACTATTTTATTTTTCACATAATTAAATAAATATTTGTTGAATAAAATAAATAACATAGAATTAAATTCAAATAAATATTTTATTACAACTTTGAATAGTACAAATTTGAGCTCTCACTATATATACACAATTTCAGTTACATTACAATTTCGATTACATCGCAAATTTCGATTTATAATGTTGACCTCACTACATATCACTCAAACACTCGTATTTATCTTCAACTCTATTCCAGTTTGTATCCAACATCTAAATTATCTGCAAAATAAATACCGACACTATAAAATTGAAAAAGAAATATTTTTGTAGTGTACAATGAAGTGTGTTTTTGAAAATGTTATTTGCCTCAGTTATTTGGGTTGTTCGTCATTTAGTTCTTTTGAATTCATCTTATACGAACAGCTTGTAACATGCATAGTGTATCACTGTGCATATCACAAAGCCGTGCACATCGATATACACTAGATAAAACTGTAGGGACAGGTGAGCACAAGGTCAAACCCAAGCCAAAGGCTGGATTCAACTCAAGTGCATAGAGTCTCGACCAAATCAACCAAAACAAGATTCAACATGCATTCAGACAATGAATGCCAAAAATAAACGGAACAAGGATCAAATTCAAAGCTCCACACATAAATAAAAAATGCAAACAAAAATACAAAGAAATCAAATAAGGTCAGGCATGAATGGTCAAGGCAATGCTCAAAAACACATAGCAAACTCAACATAACTCAAGTGCAATCGAAATGAAGTGCGACCAGAACAACATGCATCAAAGAAGTCTACAAGAGCAGAATGCATAGTGGCATTCAGACTTCAAAAACAATCATACAAACTAACATCATGATAGTACATAAACACATGTATACACACACATGCATTGATAAAGCAACTGTACAACAATGGCAAGTATCAAGACAACAATGGGAGCAGTACACAACCATGAGATGAAGGCTACACAAAGAAACCACCATACATACATACATACATATATACACAAATGCGCACACACACACACACACATGTATACATATATATGTAGTGCTCAGCAAACACATGAAGCCACAATGCAACTGAGGTGACAACAGAGCATCAAGCAGAACAAGGCATCACAACATACATATATACATGCATGAATACACATGTATGTATACACACACACACACACACACACACACACACACATATATATGCAGTGGAAACCAAACTAGACTTCACACCAGACACAGCTAGACCTACCACATACAACATGCCATCATACATGTTGTAAGGCAACTCAACATAAAAATGCACTCGTCATGGCAATATGCTGTGACAACCAGTACAATGCAAATCAGAATCAATGCAACAAAACTTCGTTCAAAAACAAATCCAGACAACATTATCATCAATGAACTAGAGTAAACAACAAGTCTAGACTGCAAATGTATAAAGAGCAACAAGCATGAACTAACATTATCAAGACGATAAGGATGAGAAAGAGAACATGGTGAAGCTGTTATAAAAGAATCAAAGTCACAATGCAAATACGACTGATATATGGACTATTAGTAACTAAAAGAAAAGCTATATAACTGTTACAGCACACTTTATTGATTCATGGATTATATAAAGTCGACTTGTATGAATGTCTATGGAAGATGGCTCGAAATAGCAATGAGCACAGTGAAGACAATACAAGGCAAACATCTCCAGTTAAATAAAATGACAAATATACAAAGCTTAAATGGTTCAGTTTACGAAAAAAGTTTATATGCAATATACACAAATATGCAGACATTAATTTCAACATTTCAGGTGTGTGACAGCAAGTACGGTACGATAAAAAATGGTCAGAATCTATGGGTCATCAAGGTACATAGCAAGGAAGGTAACTCACAGGTGAAACAAGATGAACTTGTCAAGATGCAAAATAATCCAGATTGTCTCAAAATTTATAACGCCAAAGTCAAAAGAGAAAAGAACGGAGCTAATTTCAAATTCACGAAGTACACGTATGATATTAACAAGTCCAGAATTCATCACATCGTTCAAACAAAAATCGAATGGACAACTGCAAATCACGGAAGAATTCAAACAAAATATATGAACGATAATTTAGGGTTTTAATCCTTATAAATTCCCAGTTACATCATCGACAGTAATGCATTCTAATTCAAGCAAAATAAGAGAGCAAGCAACTAAATCACGAACAAATCTATAACTCGAATCGAAGTCGAGCAAATTCAAAATCGAACAAGAAAATCACATACCTTTTTAACATTCGAGCTCGAGTTATTTGAAGCATCCGCAAACAACTCAACTGATTAAGGAAGCATCGAAGTGAACTGAAAGCATACTAGTAAAAGTTTTGGGCGTCAATTTTTCAAGTGGCTGCATCAAATTAACAAAGCCCAAATTATAAATTGGAAGAGAACTAAAAGAGATTGGCTAAAATATAGAAATAGAAACTCAAAGGGGAGACGATTTTTATTTTCTCAAGTTATAATAGTGGGCTGCCTCTATTATATTTTACTTTGGGCTTAGATTTATAGGTTTTTTTATATTGTTTATTTTGTTTTATTTTTTCTTTCAAAATTTGTGTCAATTCTAGTCGTGTGACTAGGGACGAACTATAGTGGTGTAGTTCGATAATCCACAACTCAGTAGTTGAGTTGTGGTAGGATTATGAGCGTAGAGTTAGGTTTGTCGATAATGGTTGTCTTAAGTTTACGTATGTAAGCGTTTGACTACTTAATTTCTAGTAGAAACCTTGGAGGCAGCACGTAAGCAGGGTTTTGCCGAAGCTGGATAAATCTATGTTGTTCTATTTCTGCTTTTATTATTCTGCTATTATCTGTGCTGCAATTATTATATATATTTCTGCATTATTATTTTTAATTTTTAGTATCATCTTATTCACCATCCTCCTTTAGGGCGAAATTGATCTTACAACTTCCGCCCTCAAGTTAAATGTTTAAAAATAAAATTATTAAGTGGACGTAGGCTGGATTTTGTGGAACCACTATAAATCTTTGTGTGTTCATTTCATACTCGTTTTAATTTATTTTCTTCACTTTTATCGTCTTCTACTTTCTATTGTGTGTTCGTACCATTTCTGGTTCAAATAATTACTATAGTAAGGATAAAAACTGCAATACTAAGTTGCAATTCTTAACTATATTTCTAAAATGCAGTTAAAAACTACAGCACTAAAATGGTATTAACGTAGTTATAGGTGCATCACTTAAATGCTGTAAAAAACCGCATGTCTTGGATAGAACTACGATTGCATTAGTAAGATGTAGTTTTAAATTCATCAATTATTATAATTTTTTCAAGTGATTAAACTAAAAAAATTAATTGTACTTTAAAATTTGCAAAAATTCAAATTTGAAAAAATGAGTTTCAAAATTTTGATTTTTACATATCTATAATACCTATCATTAGAGAGATAATAAAATTTTGTATTTACGATGAAAACGGTTTGTTCGTCCGATGTTTCTAGAAAATTTATTGTGTTTTAAAAATTGATAATCAATGGGGTGTGGATTAAGCAAGAGTGTGAGAATAATAGCCAAATGTGAAAGAAATGCATGTATTAGGGATTTAATTTACATAAATTATTACATAGGTGTATTTTGTTTATTTTAATAGAAAAAGAGACTTGTAGTACAAAGCCCTATTGTAAATTAATTTTATTTAGGGGTTATAAATATAACCGAAGAGTATGGTATATGAAATGGATTGTGACTAAAAAAATCTCCATCTTCTGCAGTAATTTTTGTTGTTAATGAAAGAGTGACTTTCACGAATGTTCTACTTTCACAGCATTTTCATTTTATTAAACATGACACCAAGAAAATTCGAATTTTTGTATATATCCATTCTAACTATCACCACATCAATACCTCGTCTACCAAAACAGATGTGGTTATTGTCTAGTTTGAAACTCAATCCTTTATTTTAAATTTGATCCCTACTTCATAGTTGTCTTTACAAATAATCAATGTTTATGGTTTCTTGGGGTACAAGAACACAACTTAAAGACAAAGTAATAGAGCTTAGTTACCACATATATTTTGTAAGAGTTACAAAACATTACGCTTCTAGGAAAAATTATTGTTATTGTAAGAGAACCACATATTATTAGAAAACCAATTGGTGATGTGAAGGGTGGTCTCTTAATATTTATATATGATTCATTTTATAAAATAGTAGATGTGGGACTAATCTAACCACGTCCGCCCGTGTGGCGTATCATGAGCCAAACACGTGAACATATATATGGGGTGACATAGAACAAATATGGCGGTTAAGCACATACAAATTAAACCCACTCTAATATCATGTTAGAAGATGAGAATATATTTATTGAATAGAGGAATACTTTATTACCACTTGATGATGTTATACAATTCATTACCAACAATATATAGCCGCATTAGTTAAAGCCAAGTAATTGTACAATAGGAAAACTATTGTAACAAGGGAAAGCTAAGATATTGAAATATCCTTGGTGTATTTCTTAACACATGATACATATCTCTTAAAAATTATCATCATATATATTTGTAATACCCCTAATTTTAGTTAAACATTCTTTAATATATTTAATTGGATAGATTAAATAGAATAATGTAAATGATTAAGGTGAACAAGATTTTGTTATTAACAAGGTCATGCCTTAATAAATTAAGTAATGAGATTGTTTTGAAAAACATAACATATAAGAGAGTATATGAGAGGGGAAAAATATGTAGATCCATCTTTTAAACCATAAACCCTCTCCCTCTAGTACCATTCTTATTTTACTCACTCCATAAACAATCAAAAAGAACAAAAGGGGGCTGGCAATTAATCGAGCTAGGAAGGATCGAAATCAAAGGGGATTAATGGGCAAAGCTTAAAAAAGAAAAACACTAACCAAATTTCAAATCCAACAATAAATCTAAGATGAATAATACAAGAACCTTCTCTATTTTCTTATTTATTAATTTGGCTATAGGTAGTATCCAAATTATTTTCATGACTTTTGCCAAGCTATAGTTATTTAATCATTATCTGGATTGAATAGTGATTTATGGAATTTTCATGAGATTATTTGAATGGGTTTTAAGAGTAAAAGCTAAGTTTTATTCTCGAAATGTTTCGATTTCATGGTATGTTGTATAAAATATTAATTTGGAGATGAGTTTTAATTTCATAATTTTTTGAGTTAAAATAAACATTTTATGAATTTCCTAAGGTAAAAATTTATTTTGTTCGAGTTTTAATTATTAAAAATATTAAATATAGATTTCGACCCTGAAATTTTTATGTGAGAAAGAAAATATTAGATCTAAATTTACATGTATTTTTTGGATTTTTCCCTAGTGGTTAAGATTTATTACGAATTTATTATGCTCAGTAAGCATTTAAATTATTAATTAATTAAAGTTGAAAAACGTTTTGGAACTTTAAAAAATTACGCAGCAACATTTCTGAAAAGAATTGGAAAAGATATTGTTTTGTCCAATAGAAATTGGACAAGAGTTGTGATTTGGTGAAAAGTAATTGCTTTTACTAGAAATCAATCTGTTTTTATGATAATTACGACAATGTCATGTCGCTTGTATCATCATCGAGCCTAAGACAACACTTCATCTATTAATGTCGATGTCAATAAGGAGGGAAGCATAGGATAACTACTTAGGCAGTTATGCAACATTTCCAACCAAGCCGATGTAGACATGGATGACAACCTATCATTCGCTACATGCATTCTCGTGATTTATTTAAGTGTTTTAAATGATGTAGCATACCTTCATCGTGGCTATTTTCGATACCAATGTAGTAGTGCGGCCTGTTTTAACTTCGACCCTATATACTAAGCGGTATAGTAGTCGAAGTATTTAAGTATGCTATTGTAATGATGTTGCTTTCTTTGATGACACCATTTATCGAAGTCAGCGACCTTATATACCAAGGTTTTATTCTTCATTGCTTTTAGCAGCGATGTGGTCCTGCATTAATGTCGCGTTTCTTACTTCAATGTCAGTTAAGCTCGGTTTTATATAAACTTAAGACAAGTTTAAAGGCGGTATAGCATATATTTTAAGAATCGAAAACCTTATGATTTCGCCAGCCAGGCACAAGTTTTAAAAATTAAACTTTTGTTTTATAACCTTGGAGAGAGGTTCAATAGTGATTAGTGTGACGTGAATGCCACATATCTTTTTATTAACAATGGTGGGCCCTAAGTTTTACTACATCGATATTGTTCATTGGGGATACCAATGTGTATTAATTTCGACATGTTATATATGTAATGACTTTGAATTTAATCATTAGGATACCAATGTATTTTACTATATGAATTTCGACACTAATCACTAGGGATACCAATGTAATTTTTTTTTAATAAGTTCAACATAGATCATTGGGGATACTAATGCATGTTATTTTGAAATGTATAAGTTTAAAAGGATATACAACCTAATTGGGGACACTAATAGATATAGGTTGAGCATATAAGCTAAGCATGAATTAAACTGTTAAGTGATGGATTCATAGTCATCCTAGAAAAACTATGGGATGTGGGATGGATATTCCACATCATACCAGAGATGGATAGTCTCTATGAGGTTAATGAAGGGTACGTAATTAATCTAGGAAAAGTATAGGATGTATGATGGATAGTCCACTTCATTTTAAATGAATGGAATATATGTGATGGATAGTCTACATAATTTAAATATTTAAACCATGTGTGATGGTGTAACGATCCCAGTTTAATGATGAATTTAAATTTATAATTTAGTTGAATTTTTGGATTAAATTATGGATTTTTTTGAAATTTTCAAATTTAATAAGATATATATATACACTAATATATTTTAAAATTTGGATTTGAAACTCAAAAATGAATATTTTCAGTTGAATTGAATTATAAGTAAAGTGTTTAAAATAAAATAGAATAAAACTACTTAGCAATATTAAGTGAAAATTATAAAATAAAATATACGTTAGAAAATTTAATACTTATGTTAGAAATATAATTAGAAGATAAATTACAAAACAATACAATATATTCAAGTGTGAACAATAAAAAGATAAGTATGTAAAAGCAAATCAGTTTGGGTAAGAATGAAGTGAACAAAAATGTCTATGTACCAAAACAATAAATCAAATAAGACTTGGAAAAGAAATGTGAAACAAGTAAATATATAAGACCTATGTACAAGCAAAAAGGAAAGACAGCAAAATATATAAGTACATGTAGGCTGAGAAAACAAACAGATAATGTACATGTATAAAGAACAAAGAGAAAAAAATATCTATGTAACAAAAGCTTGTTAAAGAAGACACTAGTAAAACAAAACAAAATATCTTTGTACAAACAAATAAATGTCAGTAAGTTCATAAGTATGTAAACATATTTAAAGAAAATTGCATTAAATTTCCTATCTCCTCAACACAAAATATATCACTTCAGCCGAAATAACAAATTGAAAAAAATAATATCTTAGTCAATGTAACAAAAGAAAAATCTGACCAAAGATAAACTTACACTAGAAAGTACCTTCCCCTGTGAAACACTACTTCCCTTTATATGTATACATCTAGTCCCTGTTGTTCAGTAAGAAATATTTAAGCAAAACATAGAAAAACTTAGAAGCAAAACCAGAGAGAAAAATGTAAACATCTTTATCTATTTCAAACTCAAAACAACATTCAACTCAAAGGAAAACAAACAGGACTTAAGAAAGATCAACTCTGCAGTTTTCAAAGCAACAAGTTCTCTGTTCTTCATCTTCTCAAAACAGTGAGCAATCTTCTTTGACCTGATCTCTGAATTGATAGCATGTGTCATGCTTGTTTCTGTGAAGTAGTGTTAAATAGACCTGCATGTATATATGCAGATGATGGATGCATGTCTGTTAATATAAATATCTTGCCTCTACTCTAAATCTACAGGTTCAAGAACAGGATAGACAAAAGTCTTATCTCCCTACATAAACAACACTAGGCCTTGATTCTTAAAAGGAGTTGTTTATATCAACTGGATGCTATTTAAAAGAAAAGAAAAAAAGAGAAGTAAAACATCACCTTATGTTACAAACTTAAGCAAACCATTCAACTAATCAAAACAGAAAAGAAATCAAACTGCAGATTTCAAAGACCAAATAAAGGTGCTCTCTGTTTCAAGAAATATAATTCAAGTGAGTAAACATAAGCTTTCAAATTTAAGTTTTAATCAAAACAATATAGGCGATTCATTGATAATATGGTGTGGTATGTGATTTATCTTTGAATATAATCCTGTGTTTAGAGATATAGGATGTTCTTCATACTTTACTTCCCTGTTTATTTATCACAGGGTTAAATTTTTATTCAAATTCAAGTTTATTTTCATTAAAGTCATGGTAAAGCTTAAAGTTTCAATCAGATAGGAAGTTCAGTCATAAATCAAGAATTCTTTTACCTATTTTCGAACATGTTAGTAAGATATATCACTGGCTTCTTGATTTACAGGTAAACACATAACAATTTGTTAAATTCAATTGTTGAAAAATGTTAATTCAAGTCCATAACTCGAATCTTCATTGAAAATTAGGATTTTCAAAACAAAAATGATGATTTTTAAATAAGAAATCAAGGGGCAGTTTGAAAAGGAACCGTAAATGCCTTTTTGTGAATATCTGATAATCCAACAAATACTAGATCTTGTAATTCGTATTAGAGCTTGCTTGGTACTCGTTGATGACAGGAAAAATACCAGAAAATTTTTCTATTGCGAGATTTATTGAGTTGAATCGAATGTAGGGTTTGGGTTCAAATTTTTCTTTGGCCTATAAGTTTCTTGATTTCGTCAACGTGGGTCAACCGAGCTGCACGTCATTTTGGGTGAAGTAAGTATGGTGAGTAGCGAAGCCTTGGCCGGGAGTGATGAGGTTCAGGTGGTCGGAGCTTCGAAGACGTGGCAGTTTCAGGTGGATGTGGTTGTTTGCAGTTTCGACCTGGGAACTAAAAATTTGATTAGAGATGGAATCGTGTTATTTGGATAGTCGTGGATGATGTCGAGGTCGTTTTCGACTTGTCGGAGACCAGAAGAATGGCCGGAGGAGGGTGGCGCATCGGTGCACGTGCACGGCCTTGCGATGTGTCAGGAGGCGTTCAGGTGTGAATAACTCGAGTTGACTCTCGAGTAAAAATGATGTTGGCCTCGAGGTCGTGCTCGAGTACGCTGGCTCCTGATGTTTTTGTTTAGTTGGAAACTTAAATTTAACTTAACTGAAAAAAAAGTAGAAGAAGGAGAAGCGCGAAAGAAAAGGAGCAGTGGAAGAAGAAACTCGGGGGGAACTGGGAAGAAACGCGGGTTTTCTCGGGTAAACGAGCAGCTTGCCTAAAGTCCAGTTCCTGATGAATTTGCCTAAAGCACTATAAGTATTTTGTTGTAAAAAATTTAATATCAATTTGATAAATATTGTTAGCTAATGTTGAGTTAAGATTTGATCTAAAATTTATCAGAGGAAAGTTTTTAGAATGTTAATTAAGATAAATTTTATTATAAATTAATTGTTTTAAAAGTTATTAAGAATGATTTATTTATAATGGTAAGTAAAACTTGATTAATTGAATTTATAATTGTAATTCATTAGGGGTTTATCAATTTGCAATTAATAAATTGGTAAATAAATAATTAAGTGTTTAAATTATTTGTAATTAATAATTGTTAATGATAATTAATTACGAAGATAGTTAATTAAAGATTTAAATAAGTTAAGGGAAATTAATTAAAAGAATAATTGAATGATTAAAGGTTAATTTTTCAATTTTTTTAAGTTGATTTAATTTGATTAATAAATGATTAAAGGACCTTTAATCAAATGATTTGGAATCGATTAATGTTAATTAACTATGATTGATGACCCATCTGATTTAAATAAATCAGATAACTAATTGAGCTTATTATGAATGAGTAGGATTGGATTGATAACTCTGTTATCTGATTGTGATGCCTTGTAATATGAATTTCTTTGTGCTGAACTGTTATATCTGTGATGAATATACTGTTATATGAATATGAAAACCCCTTTGCCTGTAAAACGGCATTTAAATTTCGATGCGACAGGGATTCAGATTCCAGTTAGTTATCTGAAACCCACAACGAATCGTAATTATGAACCTTTGTGATTGATAAATTTATTTATCTATGAATCTGTGAATGAAGATAAGTGTTATTGATTATATCGCTTATCGATATTGATATATCCATGATGATTGATGTTGTGCACTATTATGTGTAAAACCCCTGGACCACACTATACACACACAAATATGGATTTCACGTGGAAATCGATTAAGTCACAAATTTTTAATAAGTTTGAATTTGAATTTTTAAATTCAAATAGTTTTGGTAATAAATCAAGTCTAATATGAAAAGCTTTTGAAAAGCTGGTTTAAGAATAAAAGTTATTTTTGAACAACTAATAAAGATTTGAAAATTTAATAATCGGATTTAAATTGAAATTTAAATATCTGAAATTGAATTTTATATTCAATACTTATGATTTAAAGTACTTTACAAGTTATATGGGTTTAAACCGTTTTTAAGCATTGATTTGGAAATGTGAATTAAACTAAAGATTGTAACTTGTATAAATGGAATCGGGGTTTTTCCAAAATAAAACTTCTGCTTCTAAGTGATAAAAAAAAGCTTTCATATGAGTAATGAATTTCCAATTTATATTAAATCGATTTCAAGTTTGAATTGAAATGATTTTCCAAGTTATGGACGAAGCTTTGGAAACGAATTTTGAAAGCTATGAGATAAATCTTGATTTTAAGATTTAATTGAGTTAATCTAATTGAAACGGAAATTTCCTTGAAATCCGTAAATGGATCTTTGTGAAACTGAGTGAACTGTATGAAATAAATCTTTTTGTTTAAAAGATTTGAAATGGTAATTGGTTTAAACCATTTGAAAGAAAGTTTTGAATTATTAAGTTGTGACTTAATTGAAATCCCATATCCATATGTTTTTAACTATTGCGCTCACTATTCGGTTTAGCCGGGAGAGGATCTTTGTGTCATATAACCTATTCCGAATATGTGATACGTCGTTATGGATAGCATTTGAAGACCGGTGGTGAAGATCGGGTATTTGCGAGAACGATAGGATGACCTATCGATTGTCTCTGCACTGAGTCGCGCCGGTATAGAGATTTCCTAAGTGATGGAAAGTCCGATCGGTATTGTGAATACCCGGATTTGCAAGGGCTTCTTTGGAAGTGCCTTCGGTTCTGTTCGAACCCGGAACAGACTTGTATGGATTGTATGTCTGACATTACATTTTGAGATATAAAGCAGATTTCTTTCAAATACATTTCTGTTTGTGGAGGAGAATTTATTCTCTTAGCTTAACACCCTTCTCTGAGACGTACGAGCTCAGAGGTTATGTAGTTGAAGGTTATCAGCGATATATTCCCAATTTGGTAATGTGGCATGCTGAGTGCTGCTGATCATTTGTTGATCAAAGCATGGCTTTGTGAAAAGCGTAGCTTTGTGGACGAGACTTCGTCGAGCCTCGCAACCCGGTAATGGTCGAAACAGGAATTGTGCGGCAAGGTTTCAGGGGTAGCTCCCCTAGGGTATGGCCATTCCTTCTGGAAAAGGGTAGTATCATGGTATGGAGCCCAGATACTTACTCATGTGGGCACACTTTATTTATTACTGTGTGATGTTGTTGGTTAGAGAGCTCTCGTATAAAGGTCCCAAAGGACCGGGGGTGGCATATCTGAGGTTCTGTATATTCCCCGGGAAGGGGGGTAGCCGGCCTTGTTTGGCAGAGATCCGGTTAGGTTCTCGGGGCGTCCCGCCAGAGGCGTTCCCATGTGGCAATAGGAAGTTCCTTAGCCTGACCATTTGTTGGAAAATCCATTCATCCAGTACGTACCTTGTACGGTTTTAGTTGTATTACCTGCCATTCACTTATGGTGGCGCCCCACTGTTTGGATGGTAGCTGTAGTAGGCATAGTTCGAAATGTCTATGCTGGCTAAGATTTATATTCTACTTTCGAAATGCTTTTCTGCACTTGCACTTATAGTAATAATATCAAAGAAATTTTTCTGCGTATCAAGCATGTTTGACTATCATAAGGAGAAATCTCCTCCGATTCTGCGTTTGCATTGTGTGTGTGGCGGGAGGCCTTATGGTAGTTTCATTTTCCAAAAGCATTGCGATTTTGAAATTTAAATATTTGATTGTTTTAAAAAGACAAACTGTTTTCGTTTGCTCACACTAGTCCCATGACTGACCTGGAGTTTATTGTTCCTTTCCTAAACTCTGGGTGCCCACAATTTTCCACACGGGCAGTCTAGAGTTTGGTTTTCAGATAGTTAGGTTCAGTAGATTATATGGAGCTAGTTCAGTCTTTTGGATATGGACTACACTTGTTTACCTTGGAGCAATCTGGATAATGGATCGAGCTAGGAGTTTTGGAGCTTTAACTTTGGAGTTTGGTTTGGTGCTGCAGTTTTAGGATTCTGTGAAGACTTATTTCATATTATATCATGTTCCGCTGTATTCTGTGTTGTATATTCTCTGATGTTGATGATTATCATTGTATCATATTGATGTATCGGATAGTGTATTCATGTTATATCAGTAATATCATCTTTTTTTTTCCGCTGTGTTATTTATCATCTAATGGGTGTTGCAAGCTCCGGCGATACGAATTCAATGTTGCTATCGGACATCGAGCCTCGGGCCGTCACAAGTGGTATCAGAGCTGAAGGTTGAGTAAGAACTTTAGCTATGGAGTGTAACACATTAGATGACTCATTAGAGATAGGGTGAAGTATACCCTAGAATGAGTACAACCAGTGGAACCAATCCAAATTTCTTAATCTATTCTCTTTATCTGTTGTTATTCTCTAAGATATTTCGTCCGAATGCCTAAATCGATTTTCTTACTATTCACAGTAATAAGAATGAGTGGAAGAAGAGGACAAAATAGGAGACAGGAAAGTACCACTTCAGCTGGTCAAAGCCCTGCAACGACGGATATTCCCATTCAATCTCAATCAAATTTGACTGATTTACATCAAAATTATTCTAGACTTGGTGGAAAGCCATTCACTGGCAAAGAAACGGTTATCGAAGCACAAGCCTGGATTCGATCGTGTGAAAAGATTTTCAAAGGATTAAAATTAGAAGATGATCAGATGCGATTGATAGCTTCTTGGCAACTCCAGGAAGAGGCTTTAATTTGGTGGGAAACTGTTACCATGGATGAGTTGGCAAATGAATTTACTTGGAGTCATTTCAAGGAAGTGTTTGAGCAGCGATATATCCCATCTGCTGGTATCTCTAGAGTGTACCAGGAGTTTGTGGATTTAAAGCAAGGAAGTTTATCATTCGAGGAATACTTGAATAAATTTATTGAATTATCTCGATTTGGTCCAGAATTGGTGAATACACCGTTAAAGAAGAATGAAAAGTTTATTCGGGGAATGAACAAGGAATTTCAGGAACGGATGACTACTCACGTCAAGGAATCGTTTTCTGAATTAATTGATATGGGCTATAGATATGATACTCTGGAAAAGCAAGAAGATCTGGAGAAGAATGGAAGTACAAGTAAATTGAATTGGAGAAAAAGGAAGTTTGGTGGTAAGAAATTGAAGAAAAATAAAGGAAAGAAGGATGTACAGAAGAAAAAGAAGGACATTACTTGTCTCAATTGCTTGGAGAAAGGTCACTACTCAGATAAATGCAAGAATGATTGGAAGCCAGGAATGAGAGAGCCATTTATGAGGCCAGATCAGGAATCTACGGGATGCTATAAATGCCGCAAGCCAGGACACAGGATCAACAACTGTCCAGCTTATAAGCAACTCTAGAAAACAGTATATGCAATCAAAGACGATTCTTCAACCTCAATGGCTAATGAAGGAAAATAAATTTTATAAGGTAACCTTCTCGTTTACGATTAAAATAGTTTGAATTTTGTTCGACACTAGAACCATCCCTAGTCGTATTTTTCAGCAAATTGTAAATAAGTTAAATCTTGAATCTGAGATAGTAATTGAATCTATTTCTGTTTATTCCATTGGATTTAGATATAATCTACGAATGGTTAGTTATCCCTTCGAACTAACCAATACCCTGCATACTTCGTAGATCAGATAACCCAATTGTTTCGTAATTGATTGAGTTGTACTCACATTTATTGTTGATAATTCTGATTTGGTAAACCAAATGCAGAATTGATATCCAGTTTGATCTGGAAAAATATTTCTCTATCTTTCATCTATCCTTGTTATCTCCTTGGCAAATTTCGACGACGAAATTTCTTAAGGAGGGGAATCTGTAACGATCCCAGTTTAATTACGAATTTAAATTTATAATTTAGTTGAATTTTTGGATTAAATTATGGATTTGTTTGAAATTTTCAAATTTAATAAGATATATATATACTAATATATTTTAAAATTTGGATTTGAAACTCAAAAATGAATATTTTCAGTTGAATTGAATTATAAGTAAAGTGTTTAAAATAAAATAGAATAAAACTACTTAGCAATATTAAGTGAAAATTATAAAATAAAATATACGTTAGAAAATTTAATACTTATGTTAGAAATATAATTAGAAGATAAATTACGAAACAATACAATATATTCAAGTGTGAACAATAAAAAGATAAGTATGTAAAAGCAAATCAGCTTGGGTAAGAATGAAGTGAACAAAAATATCTATGTACCAAAACAATAAATCAAATAAGACTTGGAAAAGAAATGTGAAACAAGTAAATATATAAGACCTATGTACAAGCAAAAAGGAAAGACAGCAAAATATATAAGTACATGTAGGCTGAGAAAACAAACAAATAATGTACATGTATAAAGAACAAAGAGAAAAAAAATATCTATGTAACAAAAGCTTGTTAAAGAAGACATTAGTAAAACAAAACAAAATATCTTTGTACAAACAAATAAATGTCAGTAAGTTCATAAGTATGTAAACATATTTAAAGACAATTGCTTTAAATTTCCTATCTCCTCAACACAAAATATATCACTTCAGCCGAAATAACAAATTGAAAAAAAAATATCTTAGTCAATGTAACAAAAGAAAAATCTGACCAAAGATAAACTTACACTAGAAAGTACCTTCCCCTGTGAAACACTACTTCCCTTTATATGTATACATCTAGTCCCTGTTGTTCAGTAAGAAATATTTAAGCAAAACATAGAAAAACTTAGAAGCAAAACCAGAGAGAAAAATGTAAACATCTTTATCTATTTCAAACTCAAAACAACATTCAACTCAAAGGAAAACAAACAGGACTTAAGAAAGATCAACTCTGCAGTTTTCAAAGCAACAAGTTCTCTGTTCTTCATCTTCTCAAAACAGTGAGCAATCTTCTTTGACCTGATCTCTGAATTGATAGCATGTGTCATGCTTGTTTCTGTGAAGTAGTGTTAAATAGACCTGCATGTATATATGCAGATGATGGATGCATGTCTGTTAATATAAATATCTTGCCTCTACTCTAAATCTACAGGTTCAAGAACAGGATAGACAAAAATCTAATCTCCCCACATAAACAACACTAGGCCTTGATACTTAAAAGGAATTGTTTATATCAACTGGATGCTATTTAAAAGAAAAGAAAAAAAGAGAAGTAAAACATCACCTTGTGTTACAAACTTAAGCAAACCATTCAACTAATCAAAACAGAAAAGAAATCAAACTGCAGATTTCAAAGACCAAATAAAGGTGCTCTCTGTTTCAAGAAATATAATTCAAGTGAGTAAACATAAGCTTTCAAATTTAAGTTTTAATCAAAACAATATAGGCGATTCATTGATAATATGGTGTGGTATGTGATTTATCTTTGAATATAATCCTGTGTTTAGAGATATAGGATGTTCTTCATACTTTACTTCCCTGTTTATTTATCACAGGGTTAAATTTTTATTCAAATTCAAGTTTATTTTCATTAAAGTCATGGTAAAGCTTAAAGTTTCAATCAGATAGGAAGTTCAGTCTTAAATCAAGAATTCTTTTACCTATTTTCGAACATGTTAGTAAGATATATCACTGGCTTCTTAATTTACAGGTAAACACATAACAATTTGTTAAATTCAATTGTTGAAAAATGTTAATTCAAGTCCATAACTGGAATCTTCACTGAAAATTAGGATTTTCAAAACAAAAATGATGATTTTTAAATAAGAAATCAAGGGGCAGTTTGAAAAGGAACCGAAAATGCCTTTTTGTGAATATCTGATAATCCATCAAATATTAGATCTTGTAATTCGTATTGGAGCTTGCTTGGTACTCGTTGATGACAGGAAAAATACCAGAAAAATTTTCTATAGCGAGATTTATTGAGTTGAATCGAATGTAGGGTTTGGGTTCAAATTTTTCTGTGGCCTATAAGTTTCTTGATTTCGTCAACGTGGGTCAACCGAGCTGCACGTCATTTTGGGTGAAGGAAGTATGGTGCGTAGCGAAGCCTTGGCCGGGAGTGATGAGGTTCAGGTGGTCGGAGCTTCGAAGACGTGGCGGTTTCAGGTGGATGTGGTTGTTTGCAGTTTCGACCTGGGAACTAAAAATTTGATTAGAGATGGAATTGTGTTATTTGGATAGTCGTGGATGATGTCGAGGTCGTTTTCGACTTGTCGGAGACCAGAAGAATGACCGGAGGAGGGTGGCGCATCGGTGCACGTGCACGGCCTTGCGATGTGTCAGGAGGCGTTCAGGTGTGAATAACTCGAGTTGACTCTCGAGTAAAAATGATGTTGGCCTCGAGGTCGTGCTCGAGTACGCTGGCTCCTGATGTTTTTGTTTAGTTGAAAACTTAAATTTAACTTAACTGAAAAAAAAAGTAGAAGAAGGAGAAGCGCGAAAGAAAAGGAGCAGTGGAAGAAGAAACTCGGGGGGAACTGGGAAGAAACGCGGGTTTTCTCGGGTAAACGAGCAGCTTGCCTAAAGTCCAGTTCCTGATGAATTTGCCTAAAGCACTATAAGTATTTTGTTGTACAAAATTTAATATCAATTTGATAAATATTGTTAGCTAATGTTGAGTTAAGATTTGATCTAAAATTTATTAGAGGAAAGTTTTTAGAATGTTAATTAAGATAAATTTTATTATAAATTAATTGTTTTAAAAGTTATTAAGAATGATTTATTTATAATGGTAAGTAAAACTTGATTAATTGAATTTATAATTGTAATTCATTAGGGGTTTATCAATTTGCAATTAATAAATTGGTAAATAAATAATTAAGTGTTTAAATTATTTGTAATTAATAATTGTTAATGATAATTAATTACGAAGATAGTTAATTAAAGATTTAAATAAGTTAAGGGAAATTAATTAAAAGAATAATTGAATGATTAAAGGTTAATTTTTCAATTTTTTTAAGTTGATTTAATTTGATTAATAAATGATTAAAGGACCTTTAATCAAATGATTTGGAATACATTAATGTTAATTAACTATGATTGATGACCCATCTGATTTAAATAAATCGGATAATTAATTGAGCTTATTATGAATGAGTAGAATTGGATTGATAACTCTGTTATCTGATTGTGATGCCTTGTAATATGAATTGCTTTGTGCTGAACTGTTATATCTGTGATGAATATACTGTTATATGAATATGAAAACCCCTTTGCCTGTAAAACGGCATTTAAATTTCGATGCGACAGGGATTCAGATTCCAGTTAGTTATCCGAAACCCACAACGAATCGTAATTATGAACCTTTGTGATTGATAAATTTATTTATCTATGAATCTGTGAATGAAGATAAGCGTTATTGATTATATCGCTTATCGATATTGATATATCTGTGATGATTGATGTTGTGCACTATTGTGTGTAAAACCCCTGGACCACACTATACACACACAAATATGGATTTCACGTGGAAATCGATTAAGTCACAAATTTTTAATAAGTTTGAATTTGAATTTTTAAATTCAAATAGTTTTGGTAATAAATCAAGTCTAATATGAAAAGCTTTTGAAAAGCTGGTTTAAGAATAAAAGTTATTTTTGAACAACTAATAAAGATTTGAAAATTTAATAATCGGATTTAAATTGAAATTTAAATATCTGAAATTGAATTTTATATTCAATACTTATGATTTCAAGTACTTTACAAGTTATATGGGTTTAAACCGTTTTTAAGCATTGATTTGGAAATGTGAATTAAACCAAAGATTGTAACTTGTATAAATGGAATCGGGGTTTTTCCGAAATAAAACTTTTGCTTATAAGTGATAAAAAAAAAGCTTTAATATGAGTAATGAATTTCCAATTTATATTAAATCGATTTCAAGTTTGAATTGAAATGATTTTCCAAGTTATGGACGAAGCTTTGGAAACGAATTTTGAAAGCTATGAGATAAATCTTGATTTTAAGATTTAATTGAGTTAATCTAATTGAAACGAAAATTTCCTTGAAATCCGTAAATGGATCTTTGTGAAACTGAGTGAACTGTATGAAATAAATCTTTTTGTTTAAAAGATTTGAAATGGTAATTGGTTTAAACCATTTGAAAGAAAGTTTTGAATTATTAAGTTGTGACTTAATTGAAATCCCATATCCATATGTTTTTAACTATTGCGCTCACTATTCGGTTTAGCCGGGAGAGGATCTTTGTGTCGTATAACCCATTCCGAATATGTGATACGTCGTTATGGATAGCATTTGAAGACCGGTGGTGAAGACCGGGTATTTGCGAGAACGATAGGATGACCTATCGATTATCTCTGCACTGAGTCGCGCCGGTATAGAGATTTCCTAAGTGATGGGAAGTCCGATCGGTATTGTGAATACCCGGATTTGCAAGGGCTTCTTTGGAAGTGCCTTCGGTTCTGTTCGAACCCGGAACAGACTTGTATGGATTGTATGTCTGACATTACATTTTGAGATATAAAGCAGATTTCTTTCAAATACATTTCTATTTGTGGCGGAGAATTTATTCTCTTAGCTTAACACCCTTCTTTGAGACGTACGAGCTCAGAGGTTATGTAGTTGAAGGTTATCAGCGATATATTCCCAATTTGGTAATGTGGCATGCTGAGTGCTGCTGATCATTTGTTGATCAAAGCATGGCTTTGTGAAAAGCGTAGCTTTGTGGACGAGACTTCGTCGAGCCTCGCAACCCGGTAATGGTCGAAACAGGAATTGTGCGGCAAGGTTTCAGGGGTATCTCCCCTAGGGTATGACCATTCCTTCTGGAAAAGGGTAGTATCATGGTATGGAGCCCAGATACTTACTCATGTGGACACACTTTATTTATTACTGTGTGATGTTGTTGGTTAGAGAGCTCTCATATAAAGGTCCCAAAGGACCGGGGGTGGCATATCTGAGGTTCTGTATATTCCCCGGGAAAGGGGGTAGCCGGCCTTGTTTGGCAGAGATCCGGTTAGGTTCTCGGGGCATCCCGCCAGAGGCGTTCCCATGTGGCAATAGGAAGTTTCTTAGCCTGACCATTTGTTGGAAAATCCATTCATCCAATACGTGCCTTGTACGGTTTTAGTTGTATTACCTGCCATTCACTTATGGTGGCGCCCCACTGTTTGGATGGTAGCTATAGTAGGCATAGTTCGAAATGTCTATGCTGGCTAAGATTTATATTCTACTTTCGAAATGCTTTTCTGCACTTGCACTTATAGTAATAATATCAAAGAAATTTTTCTGCGTATCAAGCATGTTTGACTATCATAAGGAGAAATCTCCTCCGATTCTGCGTTTGCATTGTGTGTGTGGCGGGAGGCCTTATGGCAGTTTCATTTTCCAAAAGCATTGCGATTTTGAAATTTAAATATTTGATTGTTTTAAAAAGACAAACTGTTTTCGTTTGCTCACACCAGTCCCATGACTGACCTGGAGTTTATTGTTCCTTTCCTAAACTCTGGGTGCCCACAATTTTCCACCCGGGCAGTCTAGAGTTTGGTTTTTCAGATAGTTAGGTTCAGTAGATTATATGGAGCTAGTTCAGTCTTTTGGATATGGACTACACTTGTTTATCTTGGAGCAATCTGGATAATGGATCGAGCTAGGAGTTTTGGAGCTTTAACTTTGGAGTTTGGTTTGGTGCTGCAGTTTTAGGATTCTGTGAAGACTTATTTCATATTGTATCATGTTCCGCTGTATTCTGTGTTGTATATTCTCTGATGTTGATGATTATCATTGTATCATATTGATGTATCGGATTGTGTATTCATGTTATATCAGTAATATCATCTTTTTTTTTCCGCTGTGTTATTTATCATCTAATGGGTGTTGCAAGCTCCGGCGATACGAATTCAATGTTGCTATCGGACATCGGGTTCGGGTCGTCACAGATGGGTAGTCTATATGGTAGGGGATGGGTAATTCAAGTGACAATTACATGTGACATAAATAGTCCACATAATTCATTTGATGAAAACATGTGTGATAGGTTGTCCACACGGGAGGGGATAAATAATCCATAAAAATGTTCATATGTGAGATGGATGGTCCACATATATATTGGATGGTGGTCAAATTAAATTGAGATGGATAGTCATTTGAAATTAAGATGGATAACCTAATAAGATAGGATGGGTAATCCAGCATATGAAGTATAACTATAATGTTATTTTCTATGTTCTAATTATTGTGAATGAAGGAGCACAGTATGTGGTTAATATGTTTTGGTTAAAATACTAGTGAGGGGAAACCTGTTCTTCTTAGCGGCAATGTCTTACTAGATACCTATTGGTTTGAGATGGTAGGTTATTGTTTACACCAAACTGTTGTCTAATCCAAAGTTTTTGTTGTTCCCCTTAAGCTCTTAGATTCTCATTTGAGTAGGTCGATAGTAAGGGATTTTAAGTTTCAGTTAGACAAATAAGCTTCCAGAGGTATGTGTTTTTGGATGTAATTGGCAAGTTGTATAATGCCAAGTATTTGACTTTAATCAACCAAGGGGGCACCTTTATATGTCATTCTTGAAATATTTTGTAACATTTGTATTTTCTCTAAATGTGGGTTTCCGAATGGACTATGTAACAAATGTGAAAATGTCACTTAAAGTTGTTAATGGAAAAGTGTTCGAAATTTTCATATTCATATGCTTTTGATTAGTGACATGACTAACATAGCCACGTTTTACCATTGGAAATAAATACTATGGATGATAGCAGCATCCGTGCGCTTAGTTTCGGGCCTCGGAATGGAGGATGTTACAAGTTGGTATCATAGCATATGTTTATGTGAATCCTAAAAGACTAAAAGGTTTTTGAAAACATAATCCTAATGAACCAGAGAATAATATTGGGGTATAAGCTAACGCTATAGTATCGTACTTGTATTTGCTATGTATAAGTATGTATTCTACTCTATTCTCCCCTTTCTCTTGGAATATTCTTTTGTATCTTAGTAAGGCTTGTAAGCAGATTTATGAGAAAAAAGATATGGAAGAAGAAAATGGAAGAGTGAATCTAGGTAGCCGAAGCACCATAACCAATGGAAATGCTCGGCCCAACACTAGAAGGAATCTAGGTCGACGGCAAATGCTAATCAAAATGCAAATGTTGGTGATGTGACCTCACCAGTAGATATGGGAACTATGTATCGGTTCTTCATCAACCTGATGCAAGCTGGAGAAGCTGCAGGAGTAGTTTGAGGACATGTAGCTAATGTGGAATGAGAAAATCACATGGTGTCGATTGGCAATAACTACGCTAAGCTGATTCGAGATTACACCAGTCTTGGTAGGAAACCTTATTTAGGGACCGAGGATGCAATAGTAGTAGAGAACTGGCTATTATGTTGTGAAAGGATTTTTGCTGATTTGGATCAAAATGATGAGCAAAAAAGGAGATTGGCTTCAGGATAATTGCAAGATGTTGCGTTGTTTTGATGGAATGGGGTGACCGTAGGGGTACCAGAGGAGGAATTAACTTGGGTGGAATGTCGAAGGAGATTCAAGGAAAGATTTTTATCCAATGTAGCCATGTCTTCCCTACTTAGGAAGTTCATTGAATCGGAGCAAGTGAAATATCAGTGTTGGCATGATCTGCTAAGTTTTATGAACTGTCCAAAGATGGATATGCCACTATAGATACCGTTATCAAGAGGATTGAGAAGTTTATCCAAGGGTTGAGGCCGGAGATTGCTGTGGCAACAATGCCACATCTTAGGGATCCATGGAATATGGTGGTTGATATGGCTATTAGAAATGAGGAAATGCTTTTTTACTTTTGGGAAGGAGAAGCCAGTTGACCCCAGTTTTCTCAAAATGAGAAGAGGAAGCTCATTAATGGATAAGGAGCTTAGAAAGGTGGAGCTGCTAAGAAAGGAAAGGCAGATATAATTTTTTATAAGTGTGATAAAAAGGGACACTGTGCTAATAAATGTCGATCATATGATGGAAGGATGGTTGTGGGAAAGCAGAACATGAAGTGCTTTAACTGTGACCACGTAGGGTATTATAAGAACAAATGTCCAAAGGTGGCTAAGGTAGAGAAGGGGAAAGCCTATGTTTTGGAATCGTCATCTTCTAGACCAACAACAACTAAAAAGGGAAATCTATGATGGAAGGTACGCTTTTGATTCATATCATACAAGTTAGAGTACTATATGATACTGATGCATCGTATTCATTTATATATCAGTGTTATATATATAAGTTATGTTTAGAACCATCATACCTTGTTACTTCCTTAAGCGTAGCTAATCTAATAGGAGGGTACAAAACCCTTGGGATAAGATTTGACCATTTAGAATTTTAGTTGCTAGGTTATATATTTGTCTGCAATTTGTATGTGTTTGAATTTGCAGGTTTCGGGATAATTTGGGTATGGTTTGGTTGAGCAAATATGATGCTAGGATAGTTTGCTAGGATAGGAGAATATTAGTTAGACACCTTGATAGTAGTGACCGAATTATATACTCAGTAGAAAACTTGAGTGTGGAACTTTGTACTTTGTTGGTGCAATGGAAGTAGAAGACAAAGTAAATTGGGTTTTAGCTACAAGAGAATTTGTAGTTGTTTTTGAGTCAGTTACAGGACTACCACTGAAATGAGCTATTGAGTTTCAAATAGATCTTATACCTGAAGCTGAAATTGTAAGAGGACTACCTAGCAGGATGACGCTACCGATATAAAGGACTTAAAAGTGCAGCTAGTGGACTTAGAAGGAAAGAGTTTTATTAGACTAAGCAGTTCGCTTTGTGGAGCGGCCATGGTGTTCGTAAAGAAACTATATGGGTCGTTGAGATAACTTATTGATTATCATAAGTTGAATGAGAATAGGATAAAAATTAGGTATTTTTGTCGATAAATGGTGATTTATTTAGTCAGTTAAATGAAGCTAAAGTATTTTCCTAGTTGGATTTGGCGGCAGTGTAACGACCCGTAAAATTCGATGATTTTAAAAGAGTTAATTTAATAGGATTTCTAATTTAATTTAGAAAGAAATAAAAGTCTTAAAGTTTATATTGGAGCGAATGTAGAAATTTGATGAAGCAACTGTAATTAAATGCTAAAAATTTAATATTTATATGGAAATAAATTAAAATTGAGAGGTATTTAAGAATTTGACCCCATAAGTTGATGTAAATGTATTAAACTTGAAATTTTAAAAGATATGATATTTATAACTGAACTTTTTCGAAGATTACAATTAAATGAACTTTAATGTTACACTAATAAGATCTAGACAATAACTAAAATTTATGAATGTAACAAAATGAATAGAAATGTTAATTTTATTTCATAAGTTAACAATTGATGAAATAAAAAGAATGAAACCAAGATAAAATAATTAATTGGGATTTTAATTTTTATTAATATGTAAAACTGAAAAAAAAATCAATATAAATTGAAATATAGTAATTAATAAAAATAAAAGACTAAAATTGGATAGTATTAATGTAGTGAAAGACAAATAAATATTAACTGTGTTATTTGTGTAATTAATGGATAGGAATACCAAAGGCTAATTGTAATAAGGGATATAATCGAGGAATATAAGTGGTAGAATAATAAAAATTTATGATTTTATTTTTGTTAACATATGTTAAGAGATATGTCTATGATCTTAATTTGAACTTCTACTAATAACATGTATTACAGTAAGATAAAAAAAAGGATAACATATGTCAGGTGTACTTAATGACATTGTTTGAATGTAATTAATAACGGTGATTATAATAATAAATGTTAATAGAGAATAAGAATGAATAAGTTTAGCAAAAGAGTAAACATTCATTTAGTAAAAATGTTTAGCAACTGAAAGATTGACTGTAGAGATGAGAAACTCTTATTAGAGTAAGAAATATATAATCACTGTTTGTATCCAATAGTGTATTAATATGTTTAAATTACTATTAGATAGGAAATAATTGTTATACTTCTCATTACA
Organism: Allium cepa; assembly: GCA_030765085.1. Lineage (NCBI taxonomy): Eukaryota > Viridiplantae > Streptophyta > Magnoliopsida > Asparagales > Amaryllidaceae > Allium > Allium cepa. The sequence goes on from CM060934.1 coordinate 779,194,563, forward strand.
TTCATTTAGTCCATTTTGAAACTTAATCAACTGAAATTAATGTAATTGAAAATTTCCAATTAATAGGAGAGAGAATACTAATAGTAAATTAATAGGTGTAAATAAAAGCAGCACATGTTTTATGAAAATATAGGGAAAGTTTGATTTAATAAAAAGAAAATTTACACCAAATAAAATGAATGTTCATTTGTAAATTTAGATTTAATTTCATTAAAATAAAGAATAGAAAGATTGATTTTAAAGAAGGAAATATATGCTTATTTGAACTGTGTTTTAGCTTACAGACTGATTTCAAGAATATGAAAATAATCTATTTATTACTCTTATATATAAGCAATAAATTTATAAACGTGTTTAAATAAACAATTGTTCCATTTTTTTATCCACTCTAGTTGTCTGTTTTAAAATTTAACTTTGTAAGTAACTGCAATTAATGTAATTCAAATATTTCAATTAAAAGGAAAGGAAACGTTGATTGTAATTAATAGATTTAATAAAAGAAACGCACGTTTTGCGTTAAACAAAAATGGTGTTTTAATGGAAATAAAAGATCCTTTGAGAAAACAAAATTGAACGCTTTCATTTTTAAGGTAAGTATAAATATTTTATTATGCGTAGATAAAAACCTAAATGCGTACAAATTGAATATTATTTGAGTTAATAAAGTTAATTTGTATACGTTACAATTTTTTTTTTATATATATTAAAAGAATGTTTTAATTATAGATCCATGTTTTAAACTCTTAAACCAAATTGCATTTTTTTTAGATCTGAAATTTTATATACATATAATTTGCATTTGTGTTGAAACATATATATTGTATACACATATTGTCACTTTATCTTGAATTGAAAATATCATGAAATTTGAATACTTTGTTGAATAAATTATTTGTTCTTAATCTAATAAATTATAATAGAAGTTTACATATGCTTAACAATTTTTCGATGATAAATCTAAGCTTTGATTTTGATTACAATAATATTTAAATTTGTTACCTAATTTATTATCTCAAATGTCCTTATTTAAGGATCTTAAAGGTTTGTTATTATATTGCTTAATTTGTCATGTTCCACTTTTGTTTGTTAAAAAATTTAATAAATTTCATTAAGGTAAAAAGGTTTAACTTATATGTATATATGTATTTTTGACTTCAAGTATACATAAGTTTACAAATGCATTAGACAATCTAATGTGGTATGGAAGTATGCTTTGAATTAATTAATAAGCTTTGGTTTAATCTTTATACACACATGTATATGTGTTTGTGTGCATGTGTATACATATAAACATTTAATATTTTAATTTCAAATTGCTAAAGCATGATTTAAATTTTATTATTATTATCAAACAATTTTAAAGTGAGGTAATATTATATACATATTAATTTATTATTTGTTGTTTATGTTTCTAGTCATAATACAACTTGCATGATAATTAAATGTCGTATTAATAAAATTGGCTAAAGTGGGAAAGTGGAATTAACCAATGCCGTCACCTTTTATCTCCTTCCCTATTAGATCCTTATGTGATTGCATCTACATTTATTCTTGTTTATTCCTACATATTGTCACCAATTAATCGTACTTAATATATGTTTAGCAATTTTGATACACAGTTAAAGTATGAATACATATGATGTATTCAAACTTTTCTGTATCTAGCACTTAATTAATTTAGAATCAAACTAATAAAACATGATAGTTATTTTTGTCCCTCCACGTTCATTTCCTAATTATAAATAACCTACATCTTATTTCTTCTTTTATATTTTGTTTCTCCTAACACCTCATATTCAAAAGCTCTTATTCTTGCAAATCCAAAAGCATTCTTTTATAAAAATGCTTTTTTTTATATTTTCCGTACACTTCCTGTTATCATCTTAGTTGTTCTTCAATCTTCTCCTGAAGCCTCATCTTGAGAAAACGTAAGTATTAAAATTTGTTTATTTATATATATTTTTAACGTGTACTAATTTTTATTTTAATAATATTTCTTGTAACATGAATATCTTTTGCATATAAACTTTGATTAATGCACGATTTCTTCTGTTGGATTCAAATCTATATTCCAGACAACGTGAAATTGATTTAGTTGAATTTGGAGATTGTTGAGTTATGCGTTTCTATTTGGATTTTTATGGGCCAAAATCAAAGGTGAGTGTTTTAACCCGCTCACAACTTCTAAGATTTCTTATGTTTTTTAAATTGATTTATGATGTGTTTAGAAATTTAATTATAGCTGTTTGGCATATATTTCATCATTATCTCAGTTAATATGGCAATTCATTTAATTTACTTGTTATTTAATTTAATATTGCATATTACTGCCAGTTAAATTTATTTATTTTTGAATATAAAACTGCCAGTTCAATTGTTATCTATTTATTTATTGCATTTAAAACTGCCAGCTAACAGTTGTAATTTATTTTTGAATATAAACTGATAGTTGATACCTGTTATTATCACCTGTTATATATTGATGTATTGTTTCAATTTGGATGATGATTGTGATAAATGGTTGATGGTTGATATTGGATGAATGAATGCTGTATTTTATATTGTTATAAAACTGCAAGTTATTATGCATTTTATTGCATTCGGGATTGCGGTTTGAAATGATATATAACCATAATTTTATTTTTTAAATTGCGGATTGAAATGATAAATTTCCATATCACTTGACCATAGGATAGAAAATTATATACAGGCACATCGGTCTTTATATAAAAATATTTTGAAGTGATTTTTTTTCTATGGTTTTGGAAAGGAAATACGGTTTAATAAATATTAATTTTTGGTGTTATGTAAGTACTATTATATATATATATATATATATATAAGTTGAATTCTTGAATTTAAATATGTATAAAATTGATTAATAAAAATGAGTTTAAAAAATGGAGTTTGCTTGTATTATATTATATGGTTTAGTATCTATTTAAGATATTGTATATATAGAGAGTTTTAAATGGCTTAAATGAAGTTAAGTTGAAAGATAAACATGGAAATGGTTTAAACTGAATTATTTAAGAATTGTACTTCAATAACTTTGATTTGAAGTTTAAATAAAGGCGATGATTTTAAAGGGTATGATTCTTATAACTTGATTTAGTTTAAAAGAATTTAAATTGAATGTAAAGTTGAAATAACTGAATTTATCATGTTAAATAAAATTGAAAAAGATTTATCCAGTTGTCTGAAGTTAATAGTTTACTTAAATTTTATTGGATTTATTAAGTAAACATTTTTCAAATCTAAATAATGGTAATTGAATTTGATATTCATGAAATTGTCAAAGAATTCGTTCTTGAAATGATGGAATATCTAGACCTTTGAAATATATGGAGATTTTAATGGTTTATTTGGAAATTTAAATCAATATTTGGAAATTATTTGTGAAGGTGAAGAAACTATTTTATTTTATAATTTTTTTTTATATTTAACCATTTAAGTGGTGTGGTTATATTTCAAAGTTATGAAATTCAAGTTTATGTTTAAGAAAGACTATATTTCAAGCGTTGTTTTAGAAATATTATAACTTTGAAATTGTTAAGGTTTTAGAAAAGGATATATTTGAAAGGATATCATATTGATTTGGTTTTTAAAAAGGGAAATGATATTGAAATTTTATGGTTTTGAAATGAATATTATATCCTGGTTTTTAAAGTATAAATTATTTTAAAATAACCGCGGTGCTATAATAACGTTTGCTTGATGAAGAGTCCGGGATCGGAAGTTGTCATACTCTCTACCAACTTCGAAAACCACTTTAAAAAACGTGTACGTGATGGAGATTCCAGAATGAAGTAGGATAGTGGCGGCGTTTCCTTTGAGGTAAATACGTGGACCCAACTCCCGTGAGTTGGCATAAGGTGGCTAAAACAGGAGCGATTGACGGGTTAATTGAGGTAGCACCTTTGATCGGACACATGCCTTTGATATTATACTTTGACTTTTGGATTGATTCGGTGGCCACTTTTGATTTCTTTGGTTTTAGGATTTATTTATTCAACAATTAAATGCCCTATTATTTAGTTTTAAAATATCGCATACTAAATCCATAATCATTTAAATAAACTCAAATTACCTATGACTAAATATTTCCTTTAATTCATTTATAATAGAAATATTTATTTAATTCATCTTGAAATAAATTTCATTTATAAATATCATACCTTTAAAAATTTCAAGCTATAAGTTCTACATCAACTTATGGAGTTAAATTCTTAAATACGCTCAATTCCAATTAAATTTCTAATGTACCTTCCAATCTTATTTGATTTAAGCCATTAAACTCTATATATATACAATATCTTAAACACGTATTTAACCATATAATATAAATATTCCAACTCCATTATTCAACTTATTTGTTCTTATTTAACAAACTTATTCATAACATAAATTCAATAATTTAACCATATAGGTATATATAAAATAATATTTATATAATATCAAAATAAATATTTATTAAACCGTATCATATCCAAACCATAAAAATCATTTCAAAAATAATTTTATATATACCGTGGTGCTTGTATAAAATTTTCTATCCTATGGTCAAGTGATACGGATATTTATCATTTCAATCCGCAATTTAAAAATAAAAATGCGGTTGTATATCATTTCAAACCGCAATCCCGAATGAAATGAAAATGCATAATAACTTGCAGTTTATACAATATAAATTATCGCATCCATTCATCCAAATATCAATCATCAACCATTTATTACAATCATCATCCAATTTAAACAAACATCAATATAGAGCATATGAAAATATAACAGGTAATAAATAACAGGTATTAACTAACAGTTTATATTCAATAATAAATTTAATAACTGTTTAACTAGCAGTTTATATGCAAATAAATAAATTTTAACTGTCAATTTATATGCAATAATAAAATTAATTAACAGTTAAATTAAATAAATGCGATTTAACTGAGATAATGAATAAAACATGTCAAATAGTCATAAATAAATTTCTACTCATATCTTAAATCAATTAAACAAACATAAGAAAACTTAGAATTGTGAGTGGGTTAAAACACTCATCTTTTGAATTTAAATTGAATTCAAATCCAATTTAAACACAAAAATTCAATAGCCTTAGAATCTGTCCAATCTGGCATCAAAATCTCCAGAATTTAAATACGATCCTAATGCAAAAAACCGCGCGTAAATTCGAGGTTGTATGAGAAAGTTATTCGATTTTGAACATTGATAAATTCGAATTTAATAAACAAAATAAAGCAAATAATAAAACCTAACCACATCAGCACGTTGCACGTGTAACGACCCGTATTTTACGTGTCGATAAATCGTAGGATAATTGTCATTAGGTCATTGTTATTGTTTAAGTCAACCAGAGCTTACCTTGTCCAGGAGCTTAGGTCATGTGGAAGTTAGCTCGTGTGAGCGACTTAGTGGGTTGGAGCGACCTATAGATTCGACCGACCTATAGGAAGAGAGAAACCTAGTAGTTGTAGCGACTTAAGATATGGTCCGATCTAAGAGTTTAGCCGACCTAAGGGGTAACGGCTTAAGGTTTGGCCGACTTAAGGTGGTTAACGAGTTAGTGTTGGACCGACCTATAGAAGTAAGCAACCTATGGGAATTGACCGACCCAAGGAGTTTGCGACCTAAGGGTTAGTGGTATAGGAGATAGGTCGGATTGAACGAGTTACCGACCTAAGGAGAGTAGGTCATTCGAGCGACCCAGGGAATAACTTAGTGATTAGGTCGTATGAGTGTTAGGTCGGCAGCAGTGTTGAGTCGTTAGGGAGTTAAGTCGGCGTAAGCTATTGAGTCGCGTGGTACTTGAGTCGTTAGGTCGGCTAGGTGTTAGGACGGCCATAAGGTTAGGTAGTTGAGTCATTGGGTCGGCATCTGGTTAAGCCGCTAGGTCGGCAATACTGTTGAGCCGCTTAGTTGTTGAGCCGTGTGTTGTGTTAGGTCGGTAGGTCGTAGGGTTCTTGGGTCGTAGGTCGTTAGGTCGGCAAGGGTTAGGTCGTGGCCGACCTAAGAGCGACCGACCTAAGTGCGAACGACCCAATTTCCAGCCTATAAATAGAAGTGCCTATCTTCATTTTTGGATCCGGATTTTGAAGCGACGAAGTGCTGCCATTTTGAGAGCTCGACTACAACACTTCTTCGCTTCTTTTCTCTACTCTAATCTAGTGCTTCCTTCCATCCAAGATTGAAGATCTAATCGAAGATCCAAGAGCCAAAGTTGAAGATCTCCATCCATCGAAGAGAGATTTCATCATTTGAAGGGAAATCTTGTCGAATCAAGCTAGATCCTTTGCTGTCCAGATCTGAAGTTATTTGCTTTTGAAGTGTTTAGGTGATTAGGTGAGTGGTAGTTATCTCTCACACGGACCCAAAGGAGTATATTGGATCGGTGGTTTGTTTGTGTGTTAAAGATAATGATTTCATGCATTTTTCTTAAGTCTGCATGTAGATCTATTGTTCATGAGGTTTTGATATCTACTTTGCTATATGTTAACCTATGCTAGTTCATTCATCAAGATATTACTTAGAATTCATGCTTGTTATATTTGGACCCTTTAATTACGAAATTGCCATTATTGTTATAACTGTTTATTTAGATCTTATTTGAATGATTGATTGCTTGGATGAATGATTGATTAGATTGATTAGTAGATTAGTGATTGAATTTGGACAAGTTGGTCGAAGATGATTCAAAAGCTAAGTGGAAAGGCTCTTGAATAAGGAAAGCTACTCGTGGCATATGTAGCGGATGATAAAGCTCATATGGATAGATTTGATCATGATGTTGAGATGGGACTTTGCTATGATGTGATGAGGCAAAGCATGATGCTGAGATGAGACTTTGCTATGATGCGATGAAGCAAAGCATGATATGAGAAAGCCTTGGTTTAATCCAGACGGGATCATCCCAAGCATGTTGATAACTCGGTGATATGATTCGAGTTTTGTTGATAATGGATGGCTCGAGAGGCGCTTGAGCTAGTATGAGAATAGTCGTCGAGGTGGATGACTAGGAGGCTGAGATTTCATCGTTATTGGAGGTTCTAGCATGCTCAAAGCAAGAGTACGCTAGGTAGATTCGATAATCCCAGGCACGGGCTGCGACGACGTGCCAAGTACTCTGGGCAGATTCGATAGTCCTAGGCACGGGCTGCGATGACATGCGGAGTTATGTCTAGAACCGGGGTTACCATTAGCCCTTGACGGATGGACTAAAGAATGAGCCGGTCATTCAATTAACGGTGATATCGAAGCAATGATAACAGTGATAGCCAGAGTCATGGATGTTTGGTTGTATCATCATTCGGGCTCAAGAGCGATGTTTTCTGGGTGCTTATCTGATCTTGGCCTAGGCCTTGGGGGTTTGTACTTGGAAAACACCGACCTTGACTCGAGTGATAATTGCTTTACTTTAATTGTCTGCTTTGCTATGTTTATTCCTGCTTAGTGGGTCTGGGGGCTATCACTGTAGAAAGAGGTGGAGTGGGATGGTTGGGTTCCTATTCCTTTTACCCTTTATGCTCTTTTGGTATGTTTGATAGTTGATTTACTGCTCACTAGGACTTTTGTCTGACTCAAGGTTTTATGTTCAACTCTTATTACCTTGGGCTGTTCATCCATTTTGGGATGGACAGACTAGGTAGCAGGTGACAGGTGTTGTTCTTAGTGACCAACGCTGTTGATAACGAAGACGAGCTGAAGGCTTTTGCATATTGTTTTCTTACTATATGTACTGGATGTTCCGCTGCTTATATGATTCTCTGAGTGATATGTAGTGAGGCTTGATGTTTTGACTTTTCAGATTGTTGTACCAAACTATTATGAGGTTCTATGATGAAATTATGTTCTATGGAGCTTCACTATGTATATTTTTCTATTGTATTTTACCCATGCGCTGTGAGTAATACGATAGACTATTGTGTTTACCCTACCCTGATGATCGTCCATGGCGGCCTGGCACACTTTTCAGCGCACTATTTCCTTGTTTAAGTGCAGGAGTCATGGGCGGTCGTCACATTTGGTATCAGAGCCTTGGTTAATCGATTTGAGCCAACGGTCGTTGACGTAACTACGTATGAGAGACGTAATTGTAATTTTTATGAATGATTACTATATATAATATAGTAGCTTAGAAGGATTTGAACTTTTTATGCAGTCGTTTCTCGTGGTATGTTAATCATTTCTATTAGATATTAGGAATGAGTCGAAGAGGGAGACCAGCTGCTAGAGGAGGGCATACTGTTGAGGGGGCTGCTGATTATGCTTCTATGTTCGAGGCCATGATGACTTCGATCATGAGAAGGATGCCAGCTCCGGGGCCATCAGTAGATGTTGGAGTTCAAGTTCAAGCCCCAAGACCAGTGGATTTTGCTAAGTTGTGTAAGGACTATACTGCTCTTGGGGGAAAGGTTTTCTTGGGAACAGAATCAACCATTGAAGTCCAAAGATGGATTGATGCTTGTAGAAGGATCTTTGGTGATTTGGGAATTGAGGATACAACTAAGAGGAAGCTTGCATCAAGACAGCTTCAGGGAAGAACTTCTGATTGGTGGAACTCTATCACCATTGATACTCCAGAGGAAGAGATTACTTGGGAGCAATTCCAAGTCAGATTTGAAGCTAAGTTCATTTCTACAGCTCTGAAATCTGTTCTGTTCAAGAAGTTTGTGGAACTCAAGCAAGGTGGAAGACCAGTTCTTGAGTATGTTTCAGAGTTTGAAGCCTTTTTCAAGTATGCTCGGTTATATATTGAATCTCTCTATCATAAGAATGAGAAGTTTGTGACAGGCTTGGACAGTTATCTTGGGAGACAGTTGGTGGATCATTTGGATGATCCGTTTGAGAAGCTTGTGGAGAAAGCTCTCAGGCATGAGAATCTGTTTCCTAAAGAAGGATCTGTTGTTGTTGTAACCAAGGAAGGATCTAAGCCACATCAGGGTGAAAACAAGAAAAGGAAGCAGTAGCAACAGAGGGGTAAGGATGGCCACAAGAGGCCGAAGGGTGAAGTGACCTGCTACAACTGTCAGCAGAAGGGACATCTCTCCAGAGATTGTAAAAATCCGAAGGTGCCGGCAAGGTGCCACAACTATGACAATCCGAGGCATTTCAGGAAGAATTATCCGGAACCAAGGAAGGACAAGCAGATTGTGCAAGCTTATGCTTTGGGGGCTGTTCCATCATCTTCGAAAGCTCCTACTGTGGAAGAGAAAGGAAAGAGTGTGGTGCTTCAAGGTACTCTTTCTTTATGTGGTGTTCTAGTTAGAGTGTTGTTTGATACTGGGGCATCGCATTCGTTTGTTTGTAATGAACTTGTAGGCCGGTTGGGTTTGGAACCGGATATTGTTGATGGACCATTGATTGTGACTAATCCAGTTGGGGGTTCGTCTTGTTTGTGTATGGTATGCCATGGTCTAGTTGTATCGAGTCATGATTGCCCTTTTGTTTGTGATTGTTTTGTTCTAAACTTTGCGGGGTTCGGGATTATTTTGGGTATGGACTGGCTTAAAAAGTATGCGGCAAGGGTTGATTGTAAGAGGCTGGAGGAGACAGTAGAGAATGTGGAAGGGCGAAAGGTTGTGATACGATGTAAGCATGAAGAAGGCGTCTTCATGAGCTTCATGTATTCGCTGGTTGTTCCACGAGATGGACTGTCATCGGTGCCTATTGCGAATGGATTTGAGGATGTCTTTGATGAAGTCAAAGGGTTACCGCCGCATAGAGAGATCGAGTTTCGTATCGATCTAGTTGAGGGAGCCAGACCCGTTGTGATGCCTCTTAGGCAGATGGCGCCTAGGGAACAACAAGAGTTGAAGGTGCAAGTTGATGACCTTTTACAGAAAGGATTCATTCAGCGTAGTGTGTCCGAATGGGGTGCACCAGTTGTGTTTGCAACCAAAGCGGATGGATCGTTGAGGTTGTGTGTGGATTATCGTGAGATGAATAAAGTGACTAAAAAGAACAAGTATCCATTGCCGAGAATAGATGACTTGTTTGATCAGCTTCATGAAGCTAAGGTGTTTTCTCAGATGGATTTGGCAACGGGATTTCACCAGTTGAGAGTGGCAAAGGATAGTGTCCCAAAGACTGCTTTCAGGACACCATCCGGTTTCTATGAGTGGCTGGTAATGCTGTTTGGATTGACCAATGCACCAGCATATTTTGTGGATCTTATGAATAGAGTGTTCAGAGATCAGTTGAACAAGTTCGTACTTGTGTTCGTGGATGATATTCTGATTTATTCCAGAACTGAGGAAGAGCACAAGACGCACTTGCGTATTGTTTTGGAAACTCTGCGGAAACATCAGCTGAGGGCTAAGTTTTCGAAATGTCACTTCTGGAAGAGCGAAGTGAGATTCTTATGCCATGTTATCTCTGGAAATGGAATAGAGGTTGATCCCGCCAAGGTGGCAGCAATCCAGGATTGGATTAGACCTAGGAATGCATCTGATGTGAGAAGTTTTCTTGGATTAGCAGGATATTATCGCCGATTTATCAAAGACTTTTCCAAGATAGTTGCACCATTAACAGGATTGACGAAAAAGAACCAAGTGTTCAGATGGGATGCTGAGTGTGAGCAAGCTTTCGGAATCCTGAAAGAGCGATTGACAAGTGCTCCTGTTTTGACTATTCCAAGTGGAAATGATGAGATGGTGGTTTACACTGATGCATGTGGTACTGGATTTGGAGCAGTGCTAATGCAGAAGGATAAAGTTATTGCGTATGCAAGTCGACAACTGAAGCCGCATGAAAGGAATTATCCGACTCATGATTTGGTGTTAGCGGCGATTGTATTTGCTCTGAAGATGTGGAGACATTATCTATTGGGAGTTCGATTTGAGTTGTTTACAGACCATAAGTCGTTGAAGTATATCTTCTCCCAAAAAGATTTGAATCTCCGGCAGCAACGATGGCTAGAGTTTTTAGCATCATATGATTTTGGTATAGCCTATACCCCAGGAAAAGGTAACGCAGTGGCAGATGCGTTAAGTCGAAGACATGCAGGATTGGGAGCCATGTTTTCAGAATGGAAGAGTCTTGAGTATTTAGCTGGATTTGACTTCAGGCCCAGATGTGAATTGGAACCTGAGATGTTGGCAAGCTTATCGATAAGACCTACTCTTGTGGAAAGAATTGGCGAGAGCCAAAAGCTAGACAATAAACTTGTCAAGACTATCCGAGATTTGGAATCTGGATTAGACCCAGAAAAGGATAAAGAATTCGAAGTCGATCGAGAGGGTTGGCTTCGGAAGCAAGGACGACTAGTTGTTCCCGATATAGATGGGTTGAGAGATGAAGTTCTTAAGGAAATTCATCACTTGAAGTTGACAATTCATCCAGGAGGGAATAAGATGTATCGGGATATGAAGAGAACCTATTACTGGGAAGGTATGAAGAAGGATGTTGGAAATTTTATTTCCAAATGTATGAAATGCCAGTTGGTAAAAGCCGAGCAGAAGAAGCCAAGTGGATTGCTTCAGCCATTAGAAGTTCCTACATGGAAGTGGGAGCAAATATCGATGGATTTTATTGATGGGTTACCTTGAACCAGGGCAGGAAATGAAGGGATTTGGGTCATCGTAGATCGTTTGACTAAGAGTGCAAGATTCATTCATGTTCGATCAACTAGGACTGCATTGAAATTGGCTGAGTTGTATGTTAAGTGGACAGTTCGATTCCATGGTATTTCGAAGAGTATAGTGAGCGATCGAGACCCATTGTTCACTAGTGGATTTTGGAAGAGCTTCCACGAAGTTTTGGGAACCGAGTTGTGTTTGAGTACAGCTTATCACCCTCAAACAGATGGTCAGACTGAGAGAGTCAACAGAGTTTTGGAAGATCTCCTTAGAGCATGTGTTTTAGAATTCGAAGGATCATGTGAAGATCATCTTCATTTGGTGGAATTTGTATATAATAACAGTTACCAGTCAAGTATTGGTATGGCACCGTATGAAGCATTGTATGGAAGACCGTGTAACTCTCCGACATGTTGGTTGGAAACTGGAGAAAAACTGATACTTGGGCCAGAAATGATTCAACAGACTATGGATTGTATAGAGATCATTCGGCGACGAATGAAGGCAGCCCAAGACCGTCAGAAAAGTTACGCCGATAAGAGTCGTAAGGATCTGGAATTCGACGTGGGCGATATGGTTTTTGTAAAGATTTCTCCACTGAAGAATGTTATCTGATTCGGGAAGAAAGGAAAATTGACTCCGAGATTTTTTGGACCATTCCCGATCATCGAGCGAATTGGAAAGCTCGCCTATAAATTGGAGTTACCTGAAAAGATGTCAAGTGTGCACAATGTTTTTCATATATCGTATCTACGGAGGTATGTGCACGACCCAAGTATGGTGGTTTCTGTTGATAGCTATGAAGATTTGGAGGTTGATTCAGTAGTTAAGAGACCTCGTAAGCCGCTTCGTGTTGTGGAGACTGACATGAAACAGCTTAGGAGGAAGATAGTCAAGTTGCTCAAGGTACAATGGAGTGAAGATGTTAACGACTGTACATGGGAGGAGGAAGAGAGGATGAAGGCAGCTCATCCTGAACTCTTCAAGGTATGGCCCTAAGGTGTCGTGACATCTCATGAATTTGTAACTTGTTCTAGTCTTAGAATTCTGCATGCTAGGCTAGTAATTGGATGCATGGTTTGTTGATTGTTATGGATGGTAGGCATGCAGAATAGTCTTTGATTGCTCTTGATTGTTTGGAATTTCGGGGGCGAAATTCCTAAGGGGGAGAGAATGTAACGACCCGTATTTTACGTGTCGATAAATCGTAGGATAATTGTCATTAGGTCGTTGTTATTGTTTAAGTCAACCAGAGCTTACCTTGTCCAGGAGCTTAGGTCATGTGGAAGTTAGCTCGTGTGAGCGACTTAGTGGGTTGGAGCGACCTATAGATTCGACCGACCTATAGGAAGAGAGAAACCTAGTAGTTGTAGCGACTTAAGATATGGTCCGATCTAAGAGTTTGGCCGACCTAAGGGGTAATGGCTTAAGGTTTGGCCGACTTAAGGTGGTTAACGAGTTAGTGTTGGACCGACCTATAGAAGTAAGCAACCTACGGGAATTGACCGACCCAAGGAGTTTGCGACCTAAGGGTTAGTGGTATAGGAGATAGGTCGGATTGAATGAGTTACCGACCTAAGGAAAGTAGGTCATTGGAGCGACCCAGGGAATAACTTAGTGATTAGGTCGTATAAGTGTTAGGTCGGCAGCAGTGTTGAGTCGTTAGGGAGTTAAGTCGGAATAAGCTGTTGAGTCGCGTGGTACTTGAGTCGTTAGGTCGGCTAGGTGTTAGGACAGCCACAAGGTTAGGTAGTTGAGTCGTTGGGTCGGCATCTGGTTAAGCTGCTAGGTCGGCAATACTGTTGAGCCGCTTAGTTGTTGAGCCGTGTGTTGTGTTAGGTCGTAGGGTTCTTGGGTCGTAGGTCGTTAGGTCGGCAAGGGTTAGGTCGTGGCCGACCTAAGAGCGACCGACCTAAGTGTGAACGACCCAATTTCTAGCCTATAAATAGAAGTGCCTATCTTCATTTTTGGATCCGGATTTTGAAGCGACGAAGTGCTGCCATTTTAAGAGCTCGACTACAACACTTCTTCACTTCTTTTCTCTACTCTAATATAGTGCTTCCTTCCATCCAAGATTGAAGATCTAATCGAATATCCAAGAGCCAAAGTTGAAGATCTCCATCCATCGAAGAGAGATTTCATCATTTGAAGGGAAATCTTGTCGAATCAAGCTAGATCCTTTGCTGTCCAGATCTGAAGTTATTTGCTTTTGAAGTGTTTAGGTGATTAGGTGAGTGGTAGTTATCTCTCACATGGACCCAAAGGAGTATATTGGATCGGTGGTTTTTTTGTGTGTTAAAGATAGTGATTTCATGCATTTTCCTTAAGTCTGCATGTACATCTATTGTTCATAAGGTTTTGATATCTACTTTACTATATGTTAACCTATGCTAGTTCATTCATCAAGATATTACTTAGAATTCATGCTTGTTATATATGGACCCTTTAATTACGAAATTTCCATTAATGTTATAACTATTTATTTAGATCTTATTTGAATGATTGATTACTTGGATGAATGATTGATTAGTTGATTAGTGATTGAATTTGGACAAGTTGGTCGAAGATGATTCAAAAGCTAAGTGGAAAGGCTCTTGAATAAGGAAAGCTGCTCGTGGCATATGAAGCGGATGATAAAGCTCATATGGATAGATTTGATCATGATGTTGAGATGGGACTTTGCTATGATGTGATGAGGCAAAGCATGATGCTGAGATGAGACTTTGCTATGATGCGATGAAGCAAAGCATGATATGAGAAAGCCTTGGTTTAATCCAGACTGGATCATCCCAAGCATGTTGATAACTCGGTGATATGATTCGAGTTTTGTTGATAATGGATGGCTCGAGAGGCGCTTGAGCTAGTATGAGAATAGTCGTCGAGGAGGATGACTAGGAGGCTGAGATTTCATCGTTATTGGAGGTTCTAGCATGCTCAAAGCAAGAGTACGCTGGGTAGAATCGATAATCCCAGGCACGGGCTGCGACGACGTGCCAAGTACTCTGGGCAGATTCGATAGTCCTAGGCACGGACTTCGACGACGTGCGGAGTTATGTCTAGAACCGGGGTTACCATTAGCCCTTGACGGATGGATGAAAGAATGAGCCGGTCATTCAATTAACGGTGATATCGAAGCAATGATAACAGTGATAGCCAGAGTCATGGATGTTTGGTTGTATCATCATTCGGGCTCAAGAGCGATGTTTTCTGGGTGCTTATCTGATCTTGGTCTAGGCCTTGGGGGTTTGTACTTGGAAAACACCGACCTTGACTCGAGTGATAATTGATTTACTTTAATTGTCTGCTTTGCTATGTTTATTCCTGCTTAGTGGGTCTGGGGGCTATCACTGTAGAAAGAGGTGGAGTGGGATGGTTGGTTTCCTATTCCTTTTACCCTTTATGCTCTTTTGGTATGTTTGATAGTTGATTTACTGCTCACTAGGACTTTTGTCTGACTCAAGGTTTTATGTTCAACTCTTATTACCTTGGGCTGTTCATCCATTTTGGGATGGGCAGACTAGGTAGCAGGTGACAGGATCTGTTCTTAGTGACCAACGCTGTTGATAACGAAGACGAGCTGAAGGCTTTTGCATATTGTTTTCTTACTATATGTACTGGATGTTCCGCTGCTTATATGATTCTCTAAGTGATATGTAGTGAGGCTTGATGTTTTGACTTTTCAGATTGTTGTACCAAACTATTATGAGGTTCTATGATGAAATTCTGTTCTATGGAGCTTCACTATGTATATTTTTCTATTGTATTTTACCCATGTGCTGTGAGTAATACGATAGACTATTGTGTTTACCCTACCCCGATGATCGTCCATGGCGGCCTGGCACACTTTTCAATGCACTATTTCCTTGTTTAAGTGCAGGAGTCATGGGCGGTCGTCACAGCACGAAGCCCCCAACTTCTTCTCGTGCATTACAGTGCCGAACAGGAACCCAAATGACCACCGCGTTGACAGCCGTTTGCACGCCCTCCGGCTCACCGTCGGCCATGCCGCGACTCTCCTGGTATTCGCCTCGGCCTCCTCTACACTTCGACGTGGGTGCGGCTCCCCCTAGTGCCCGCCGCCGCCACCAAGAAACTAGGGTTTCGAACCGTATTTCGATTATTCCGGCCACCACGAGCATCTCCAGGTCAAACGTCCACAACCGAACCACTCCAGACATCGAGCCCGACAAAACCCCTCAATCAATTTCGCCTATCGACAACGAAATCGAAACCCTAAATTCTGACTTTGACCGCTATTTCCCACTGATCGAAGCGCAATTTTGAAGAACAAACAACAGACGCTGATTCGTATCGTCGAGATGTTCAATATATAATTTTTTCAGATTTTTCTGAGGACTTTGAATTTTAGGCTTTGGATTTGATTTTTGAAATTTGGAATTGGATCTAGGGTTTGCAGCTGGGTTTATATAGATAAAGTTGAAAAATAAATGGATCGGGTTGATAGATATACGTGCTATCGCTAACGTAGCCAAAAAAAGTCTGTTCTGACCCCGGAATGAAATTGCTTAAACCCATATATCAAAATAGGTGACTAAAAATATTCTGAACGCGATGGAAAAAGTTTCACGTCCAAATTCCATCGTATGAAGAAGTTATGCTGAAAACAATATTTTCAAATTTATTTCAAATTGATTTCAATTAAATCGGTTTCAAATTGATTTCAATTAAATCGATTTCAAGGCGTTTCGCGTTCGTACGATCAAACGACAAGTCCGATCGCTACGAAACTTGAAACCCTACAATAATTCACTGTTATGGATCCGATGAAACTGGTTTCGTCGAAATCCGAGCCCGTGACCAAAATGGCTATTTTTATATTAATTAAATAAATTAAGAATTATAAATAAATCCAATTTTTATATTTCAGTTTTAGAACTGGAAAATTTTATCACTTAATAATTCTCAAACATTTAAAATGATTTAACAATTTTTAAATGTCAATTTATTAAAAATTAAATCAATATAAATCTTCAATTTCATAAATTCAAAATTATAGATAAATTTCCAAAATTTCCATTAAATTGAATTAACCCATAATTTTTCCATTTATAATTTTAAGTAGAAGGGTTTACCATTGGATTTAAAATTATCACATAAATATTTCCCGTTTTCAACTTAATTTTTAAATTAACGTAATAATTACATATTTGATTTCATTCATTTGCAATAAATCCAACTATTATAAATTTAATAAATTAGCTCACTATAAAAATTCAAATTCTATAATTCATAAATTTTATCATCTTGATTTACTTATAAATTTATAATTCTTTAAACCAATTTCCATTCTCAATTTAAAGTAACTTAATTCATCCATTATAGAATTTATTTCAATTTCTTAAAATAACCCCTTTATTATAAATTGAATCCAATTTATTTTAATAAGTTTCCGATTAAAAGGATTAGATTCAATTTCAACCTTTAACTTACACTTAAGTTTAGGTCATAATCAATTTATAACGTGTTACTTTCATAGTTATTACTTTACATACTTCTCGTATTAATTTCACCGTAAATCATAATTATTAAAGTAACTCTTATAATAAATACGACCGTATAGTTACTCAACATTTAAACGAACGTTATTTCATTTTCCATTAGTGTAACATTCATTTATTTTATTATCACTTATTACAAATTCTAATTCCACTAACAAATAAGCAGGTAATTTATAATATATGTTACAAATTTTTAATTAATCACTATTCATTATTATTGACTTTAATTTAGCATTACCTACCTTGCATTAACATTGTTACTTAAAATCCCTATCCAATTGCAATTAATATTCTAATGAATACATTTACTCTTTTCCGTTATGTTATTAATTATCATCAAGGCACATCTAATTATCTTTATTGGTAAATGAGTGAATTTACTAGTAACCCACTACTATAACCTTTAATATACTTGTATATTTATTTACCAATCAATATTTACGTTTTTTTTCATTCAAATTGATTTACAAAACTCATTAATTCAACCAAATTAAATCCACAAAATTTATGGGTCGTTACAGTAGTCTTTCGATCTGGAGAAGCGCTGATATTGGATGGACTACTGGGACTATTACGTGTTAAGGGCTATATGGGTAACCCCTTAATGCTAAGAAAAAAGGAAGTTTATTTTACAATTAGACACCATTATAATAGCGAAATATACTACATAGTAAATAGTTTAACGGATCCTTAAGAGATGTGAATCCCGAGCATCTTTTGAGTTACTACACTCATGTTTATTTCTGTTGATTTAACTTACATAAGATCTTTTAGTTCTGAATCGAGTGTTTTGTCCTTTCAATTCACTTGGGTCAGTCCGAGCGTTTCAGGTTTGAAGACTTTAGCTCTGGAGGACGAAGACGGAGATTTCTATTATTATTATTTATTATATTCCACTACACTCATATTGTTCTGCTGCCTTGTTATATGGTATGTGTAACTCTGATGTATGTTGTATAAGTATAATCGAATATTTCAAACAGCTTTATAAATTGTATATTTGATTACTATATTTTATCCTTCCGCTGTGAGATTCTGTTTTGTTTTATTTCTTTCTCGTTTTTCTTATTTACCCCATAACAATCCGCCCTTCCGAACGGTTTGAATTGGCACGTGTGTCGATTTAAAGCGTGCGAAAAGGCGGGATGTTACGGTGTGGTATCAGAGCTTTGCTTTAGTGAAAACCTTAGCTTTGTGGGGTCTGACTCTTTATTAATAGGGTAATAATACCCCATGGGAGTCGCTGAGTGTATATATATGAGAGACCGTATTTGTCAGTGTTATAAAAAGATTTTAATATTGTGTTAATCTGTTCAGATTTATATTTATAAATTCTGGTTGGTGCATGGGACGCTGTGACATCAATAGGAATTTCTAAACACTTAATAGGACAGACCGATACAATATTGGTTTTAATATAGGCGAATGAAATAATTTTGCCTATTATATTTTCTGTATATAAAGTAAATTATATAAAGGTTATATTTGGTTGTATTATATTGGTTGCTAGGTAATAAAATTTAAAAATAATAAGTAAATTGAGATAGAAAATAAAATCAATGAATTTGGAAATTTTGGAACTTAAGTAAGGGATTTTGAAAATTGCTTTCAAAGGATTTTGAAATATAAGAATATTATTTAGAAGTATTTTCTGATAAAAGTATTTCAATATAATTTGAAAGAATTGTTTTAAAAGGAATTTTGGAAAATAAGGTTTTTCTCCCCTCTCTGTCGCTGGAAAATAATTTCGGTGATGAGTGCACGCATCATCGACATTCATTTTCGAGTTTCAAAGTGGGAAGGCCACTGTAGTAGTTTTACTGCATGTTTATTTTGATAAACAAATAAAATATTAAAATTGTTTTAAATATAATTGGATATATAAACTGTAAGTGTATACATTTATCTATTATTTTAAAATAATTTGATATTAAACTCGGATTTTAGTTCTTAAGTTTCCGTTAATTAATAATTTCAATCATATAGTGAAATTTAATGTAAAAAATTTATAATTAACCTTTAATTAAAATAAGAAGTTTAATGCTGAGTTATGAATGAAATTAAAAGAAATTTGGGAAGTGTAACCTATAAGACAAAAGATATTATTGTCGAACATTAAATTAATTAAAGGTAATGAGAAAAACATATATAATTTTTCAATCACATTCTTAAAGGCATAAATATAACTTACCAAAAGATATAAAAGTTGAAAATGTTAATAAGAAAATGTAATAGATATTATACAAGTAATTAACTTGAGGTAATGAAAGTAATTAATGGAATTCTTTAATAAATAAGAATTAATGTTGTAGTGTTATAAACTTAAGTCATAATTGAAATGTTACTGTAATAAAGGAATTAGAGGTAAGTATTGTAAGTATAAGATTATAGACTTAAGTAAATAAATTATAATGCAATTAAAAGAAACTGGCAGGACCTGAATAAATGAAAATGAATAATTTTAAATAATAAATGAAAATAAATGAAACAAACACTGAATGAGTAAATGAAATTATTGGTTTGTAAGAAGTAAATGAAAATAAAGAGAGAAAAAATCATTTTATGAATGAAAAAGGAAATCAAACAACAATAGTATGAAATGAAATTAACAAGACTAAACTTAGTTTAATGTTTGGATTTGTTGTTTGTTTGGTTTACGGTTGTTTGGGTAAGGATACTTTAAAATTGAATGGATGAATGAATATTCTATTTAGTTTCATCAAAGACAGTTGAGTAAAGGGTGCACTTGATAGTTTATTTTTCATTCTATACAATATAAAGTTTTGAACCCAAACAACTGTTTGCTTTGTTTGAATGAATGATTGAATTGTGTTGATTCTATATGAAGGTTGTATGCTGTTTTTTGCAATTGGTTGTTGAATTGATTGTTTGTTTGTGGTTGAACAACTTAAATATTCATTTTATATAATTGTTAACCCTTTTAGATTATATAAGTGAAATGCAGGTTATAGAAGCAAATGCTTTTGCTTTTGGTTCCATAAATAAGCGTTAATTTCCCGACAAATAGGTACGTTTTACGGTTTGTAGCATTATTGTATTATTTTCCCGTGTTGGGATATATATTGTTTTGAATTATATGTTGTATATTGTTATATTTGATATTACTATTTTCTTCCGAGCCTCTCCGTACAAAGGAGGCTCTGCCGAAATTTTTCGTAAATTTTGGACTTAGAAATATTTTGAAAATGTTTTCCAAACTTTAATAATTTAAGTATAAAAAGATTTAATGGTTGTAAATTGATATTTTATTTAAATTAATTAATTTTGTAAACTTATTGTTGATAAAATTTAATATTTTAAAATAAGATACATTAATTTCTTAATTCTTCTTTACCCTTCTTTTCCTTTCCGGGGATGAAAAGTTTTGAGTGGGGGAGAGTGTAACGACCCGTAAAATTCAATGATTTTAAAAGAGTTAATTTAATAGCATTTCTAATTTAATTTAGAAAGAAATAAAAGTCTTAAAGTTTATATTGGAGCGAATGTGGAAATTTGATGAAGCAACTGTAATTAAATGCTAACAATTTAATATTTATATGGCAATAAATTGAAATTGAGAGGTATTTAAGAATTTAACCCCATAAGTTGATGTAAATGTGTTAAACTTGAAATTTTAAAAGATATGATATTTATAACTGATTTTTTTCCAAATTACAATTAAATGAACTTTAATGTTACACTAATAAGATCTAGACAATAACTGAAATTTATGAATGTAACAAAATGAATAGAAATATTAATTTTATTTCATAAGTTAACAATTGATGCAATAAAAAGAATGAAACCAAGATAAAATAATTAATTGGGAAATTAATTTTTATTAATTTGTAAAACTGAAAAAATACAATATAAATTGAAATATAGTAATTAATATAAATAAAAGACTAAAATTGGATAGTATTAATGTAGTGGAAGACAAACAAATATTAACTATGTTATTTGGGTAATTAATGGATAGGAATACCAAAGGCTAATTGTAATAAGGGATATAATCGAGGAATATAAGTTGTAGAATAGTAAAAATTTATGATTTTATTTTTGTTAACATATGTTAAGAGATATGTTTATGATCTTAATTTGAACTTCTACTAATAACATGTATTACAGTAAGATAAAAAAATGGTAACATACGTCAGGTGTATTTAATGACATTGTTTAAATGTAATTAATAACGGTGATTATAATAATAAATGTTAATGGAGAATAAAATGAATAAGTTTAGCAAAAGAGTAAACATTCATTTAGTAAAAATGTTTAGCAACTGAAAGATTGATTGTAGAGATGAGAAACTCTTATTAGAGTAAGAAATATATAATTACTGTTAGTATCCAATAGTGTATTAATATGTTTAAATTACTATTAGATAGGAAATAACTATTATACTTCTCATTACATTCATTTAGTCCATTTTGAAACTTAATCAACTGAAATTAATGTAATTGAAAATTTTCAATTAATAGAAGAGAGAATACTAATGGTAAATTAATAGGCGTAAATAAAAGCTGCATATGTTTTATGAAAATATAGGGAAAGTTTGATTTAATAAAAAGAAAATTTACACCAAATAAAATGAATGTTCATTTTGTAAATTTAGGTTTAATTTCATTAAAATAAAGAATAGAAAGATTGATTTTAAAGAAGGAAATATATGCTTATTTGAACTGTGTTTTAGCTTACGGACTGATTTCAAGAGTATGAAAATAATCTATTTATTACTCTTATATATAAGCAATAAATTTATAAACGTGTTTAAATAAACAATTGTTCTATTTTTTTATCTATTCTAGTTGTCTGTTTTAAAATTTAACTTTGTAAGTAACTGCAATTAATGTAATTCAAATATTTCAATTAAAAGGAAAGGAAACGTTGATTGCAATTAATAGATTTAATAAAAGAAACGCACGTTTTGTGTTAAACAAAAAGGGTGTTTTAATGGAAATAAAAGATCATTTGAGAAAACAAAATTGAACGTTTTCATTTTTAAGGTAAGTATAAATATTTTATTATGCGTAGATAAAAACCTAAATGCGTACAAATTGAATATTATTTGAGTTAATAAAGTTAATTTGGATACGTTACCAAATTTTTTTGTGTATATATTAAAAGAATGTTTTAATTATAGATCCATGTTTTAAACTCTTAAACCAAATTGCATTTTTTTTAGATCTGAAAGTTTATATACATATAATTTGCATTTGTGTTGAAACAGAAATATTGTATACAAATATTGTCACTTTATCTTGAATTGAAAATATCATGAAATTTGAATACTTTGTTGAATAAATTATTTGTTCTTAATCTAATAAATTATAATAGAAGTTTACATATGCTTAACAATTTTTCGATGATAAATCGAAGCTTTGATTTTGATTACAACAATATTTAAATTTGTTACCTAATTTATTATCTCAAATGTCCTTATTTAAGGATCTTAAAGGTTTGTTACTATATTGCTTAATTTGTCGTGTTCTACTTTTGTTTGTTAAAAAATTTAATAAATTTCATTAAGGTAAAAAGGTTTAACTAATATGTATATATGTATTTTTGACTTCAAGTATACATAAGTTTACAAATGCATTAGACACTTTAATGTGGTATGGAAGTATGCTTCGAATTAATTAATAAGCTTTGGTTTAATCTTTATACACACATGTATGTGTGCTTGTGTGCATGTGTATACATATAAACATTTAATATTTTAATTTCAAATTGCTAAAGCATGATTTAATTTTTATTATTATTTTCAAACAATTTAAAAGTGAGGTAATATTATATACATATTAATTTATTGTTTGTTGTTTATGTTTCTAGTAATAATACAACTTGCATGATAATTAAATGTCGTATTAATAAAATTGGCTAAAGTGGGAAAGTGGAGTTAATCAATGTCGTCACCTTTTATCTCCTTCCCTATTAGATCCTTATGTGACTGCATCTACATTTATTCTTGTTTATTCCTATATATTGGCACCAATTAATCGTACTTGATATATGTTTAGCAATTTTGACACATAGTTAAAGTATGAATATATGTGATGTATTCAAATTTTTCTGTATCTAGCACTTAATTAATTTAGAATCAAACTAATTAAACATGACATTTATTTTTGTCCCTCCACGTACATTTCCTAATTATAAATAACCTACATCTTATTTCTTCTTTTACATTTTGTTTCTCCTAACACCTTATATTCAAAAGTTCTTATTCTTGCAAATCCAAAAGCATTCTTTTATAAAAATGCTTTATTTTTTATTTTTCGTACACTTCCTGTTCTTATCTTAGTTGTTCTTCAATCTTTTCTTGAAGCCTCATCTTGAGAAAACGTAAGTATTAAAATTTGTTTATTTATATATATTTTTAACGCGTACTAATTTTTATTTTAATAATATTTCTTGTAACATGAATATCTTTTGCATACAAACTTTGATTCACGCGCGATTTCTTCTATTGGATTCAAATCTATATTCCAGACAACATGAAATTGATTTAGTTGAATTTGGAGATTGTTGAGCTTTGCGTTTCTGTTTGGATTTTTATGGGCTAAAATCAAAGGTGAGCGTTTTAACCCACTCACAACTTCTAAGATTTTTTATGTTTGTTAAATTGATTTATGATGTGTTTAGAAATTTAATTATAGCTGTTTGGCATATATTTCATCATTATCTCAGTTAATTTGGCAATTCATTTAATTTACTAGTTATTTAGTTTAATATTGAATATTATTACTAGTTAAATTTATTTATTTTTGAATATAAAAATGCCAGTTAAATTGTTATCTATTTATTTATTGCATTTAAAACTGCCAGTAAACAGTTATAATTTATTTTTGAATATAAATTGATAGTTGATACCTGTTATTATCACCTGTTATATATTGATGTATTGTTTGAATTTGGATGATGATTGTGATAAATGGTTGGTGATTGATATTGGATGAATGAATGATGTATTTTATATTGTTATAAAACTGCAAGTTATTATGCATTTTATTGCATTCGGGATTGCAGTTTGAAATGATATATAACCATAATTTTATTTTTTAAATTGTGGATTGAAATGATAAATATCCGTATCACTTGACCATAGGATAGAAAATTATATACAGGCACCGCGTTCTATATATAAAAATATTTTGAAGTGATTTTTTCTATGGTTTTGGAAAAGAAATACGGTTTAATAAATATTAATTTTTGGTGTTATGTAAGAACTATTACATATATATACATACATATATATATATATATATATATATAAGTTGAATTCTTGAATTTAAATATGTATAAAATTGATTAATAAAAATGAGTATAAAAAATGGAGTTTGCTTCTATTATATTATATGGTTTAGTATCTATTTAAGATATTGTGTGTATATATATATATAGAGTTTTAAATGACTTAAATGAAGTTAAGTTGAAAGATAAATAAGGAATTAGTTTAAATTGAATTATTTAAGAATTGTACTTGAATAACTTTGATTTTAAGTTTAAATAAAGGCGATGATTTTAAAGGGTATGATTCTTGTAACTTGATTTAGTTTAAAAGAATTTAAATTAAATGTAAAGTTGAAATGACTGAATTTATCAAGTTAAATAAAATTGAAAAAGATTTATCCAGATGTCTGGAGTTAAAAGTTTACTTAAATTTTGTTGGATTTATTAAGTAAACATTTTCGAATCTAAATAATGGTAATTGAATTTGATATTTATGAAATTGTCAAAGAATTCGTTCTTGAAATGATGTAACATCTAGACCTTTGAAATATATGGAGATTGTAATGGTTTATTTGGAAATTTAAACCTATATTTGGAAATTATTTGTGAAGGTGAAGAAACTATTTTATTTTATAAAAAAAAATTATATTTAACCATTTAATGGTGTGGTTATATTTCCAAGTTATGAAATTCAAGTTTATGTTTAAGAAAGACTATATTTCAGCGTTGTTTTAGAAATATTATAACTTTGAAATTGTTAAGGTTTTAGAAAAGGATATATTTGAAAGGATATCATATTGATTTGGTTTTTAAAAAGGGAAATGATATCGAAATTTTATGGTTTTGAAATGAATATTATAACCTGGTTTTTGAAGTATAAATTATTTTAAAATAACCGCGGTGCTATAATAACGTTTGGTTGTTGAAGAGTCCGGGATCGGAAGTTGTCATACTCTCTACCAACTCCGAAAACCACTTTAACAACCGTGTACGCGGTGGAGATTCCAGAATGAAGTAGGATGGTGGCGGCGTTTCCTCTGAGGTAAATACGTGGACCCAACTCCCGTGAGTTGGCATAAGGTGGCTAAAACAGGAGCGATTGATGGGTTAATTGAGGTAGCACCTTTGATCGGACACATCCCTTCGATATTATACTTTGCCTTTTGGATTGATTCGGTGGTCACTTTTGATTTTTTATTTGGAGGTATGGCTTAAGGTGGGTGGTAGCTGCGGCTACGCGTTACCACCGACCCGGAAGCGTAATTGGTATATCTACCCTGGCATTGCCTATTTGTGCCGTACCACCTACCCTATCGCGCCTTGTACGAGTTTGGTTTTCTCCCGTAGCCCGTGGATTATTTAGGGTAGTCTCCCGATCTGGAGATGCGCTGATATTGGATGGATTATTGGGACTATTATGTGTTAAGGGCTATATGGGTAACCCTTTAATGCTAAAAAAAAGTAAGTTTATTTTACAATTAAACACTATTATAATAGCGAAATATACTACATAGTAAATAGTTTAACGGATCCTTAAGAGATGTGAATCCCGAGCATCTTTTGAGTTACTTCACTCATGTTTATTTTTTTTGATTTAACTTACATAAGATCTTTTAGTTCTGACTCGAGTGTTTTGTCCTTTCAATTCGCTCGGGTCAGTCCGAGCGTTTCAGGATCGAAGACTTTAGCTCTAGAGGACGAAGACAGAGATTTCTATTATTATTATTTATTATATTCCACTACACTCATATTGTTCCACTGCCTTGTTATATGGTATGTGTAACTCCGATGTATGTTGTATAAGTATAATCGAATATTTCAAATAGCTTTATAAACTGTATATTTGATTACTATATTTTATCCTTCCGCTGTGAGATTCTGTTTTGTTTATTTCTTTCTCGTTTTTCTTATTTACCCCATAACAATCCGCCCTTCCGAACGGTTTGAATTGGCATGTGTGTTGATTTAAAGCATGCGAAAAGGCGGGATGTTACAGGCAGGGTTCCATCAATTGAGGCTAGCATTGGATAGTGTTCCTTTAACAGTGTTTCGAAAGAGATATGGATCATATGAGTAATTAGTGATGCCATTCTAATTAACTAATGTGCCTGCTTTCTTTATGGATTTGACGAACCAAATTTTTCGAGAGCACTTGGATAAGTTTATGTTGGTATTCATTGATGACATCTTGATATATTCTAAGAATGAAAGAGATTATGATACTCATCTTAGAATAGTGCTTGAGATGTTGAAGCAACATCAACTAAAAGTGAAGTTTTAAAAGTGCCATTTCTAGAAGAAACAAGTAAATTTTCTTGGTTATTAGTTTCAGAAAAAGGATTGTCATTCGATCCAGCTAAGATCAAAGTTGTTAATAATTGGAAGAGCCCCGAGACGCTGACCAAGATAAGGAGTTTTCTTGGATTGGCTAGTAATTACCGAAGATTCAACAAGGATTTCTCGCAGATGACAGCATTCCTAACTAAACTAACCAGAAAGGATGTATAGTTTATTTAGTCCGATAAATGTGAGGAAGCATTTCTTGACTAGTGCACCCATATTAGTTGTTCCAGATGGGAATTAGGATTTGGCGGTGTATATGGATTCATGTGGAACATTATTAGGAGTTGTATTGATGTAGAGGGATAAAGTGATTGCATATGCTTCTCGACAGCTCCAACCACATGAAATTAGATATCCAACTCATGATTTGGAGGTTGCCGTAGTGATTTTTGCATTGAAAATGTGAAGACGCAACCTCTTGAGAGAACGATTCTAGTTGTATACAGATCATAAGTCGTTGAGGTATTTATTCTTTCAGAAGGAGTTGACTATAAGACCGCAGAGGTGGTTGGAGTTTTTAGTGGCTTATAATTAGGGTATTGAGTATACACCAGGGAATGGAAATAAAGTTACAGATGCACTTAATAGAAAACATCAAAATGTGGTATTGGCTATGCTGGAAGAATAGAAGGATTTAGAGGTGCTGACTAAGTGTATTCTATAGTTAGGGTCGACTGCTAGTTCTAGTCGAAGTACTACCATGTTGTCTTGCTTGGAAGTTCGGCCAATATTGGTTGAGATGATTGCTTCTAATTAAGGAGATGATCTATTGTTAGCAGAAAAGATTAGAAGGTTGGAAGGTGGAATTGATATGATTTGAAAGATTTTAGTCTTGACCAGAGAGGATGGTTATGGAAGAAGGGACGGTTATGTGTTCCAAATGTTGGTGACAAAAAAAAGAATGTTCTTAGGGAGCGTCATCGATTGAAGTTTACTATACACCCTAGAGGAGTTAAGATGTATCAGGACATAAAGAGGGCTTTCTTCTGGGTAGGTATGAAAAGAGATTTAGGCTTGTGAGTACAGCAATGTATGAACTGCTAGTAAATTAAAGTCGAGCATCATAAATTGAGTTGTTTGCTTCAGCCTTTAGATATACTAGTTTGGAAATGGGATTTGATATCCATGGATTTATTGACGGGTTGTCAAACAAGGGAAATGAAAGTATATAGGTCGTAGTGGATAGACCGACCAATAGTGCATGAATTACACCCTCGTTAAGTCAACCAGGACGGCATCTGTATTGGCTAAGTTATTTATGAAGAATATTGTTAGACTGCATGGGATTCCTAGTAGTATAGTCAGTGATAGAGATGCCTTGTCCACTAGTGAATTCTGGAAGAATCTACAGGAAGTATTAGTTACCAAGCTTAAGATGAGTACTGCTTATCACTCAGAGACGGATGGGCAGATAGAGAGAGTCAACAAGGTACTTAAAGTGTTGTTGAGAGCTTGGGTAATATAGTTTGTTAGCTCAGGGGAAGATCATTTGCACCTGGTTGAGTTTTCCCATAAAAATAGTTATCAGACTAGTATAGGAATGACGCCTTTTGAAGCTTTGTATGAAAGGCCGTGCAAATTACCAGCATGTTGGTTGGAGACCAAAGGGTGATTGGCCTTGGTCCAAATATGGTAAGAGAAGCCACAGAGAAGTTTGAGTTAATCCGAGATAGTATGAGAGAAGCTAAGTCTAGGAAAAAAAGTTACACGGATAAAAGGCATGAAGATTTAGAGTTCTTAGTTCGAGATCGTGTTTAATAAAATTATCATCGATGAAGGGTGTGGTACGATTTAGAAAGTCGGGGAAACTGACATGTAACACCCTTAATTTTGATTAACATTATTCAAGAGACTTAATTAATAAATTAAATAGAATAATGTAATGTGTAGTAAGATAAGGGGATTGAGATTTGATAATCAACAAGGTTGAGCCTTAACTAACTAAATTTATAAGATTGTTTAATAACTTAAAACATAAAAGAATATATGATAGGGGTAAAGTAGGCATACATAATCCTTTCATCCCTTAAACCCTCCCCTACCATATCATTCATGTTTTCAACCAAAACAATCAAAGAAAAAGAAAACCAAGGTCGACCATTAAAATAGAGGAAAAAATGAAAAAAGCTTACAGATTCAAGTGGAAAACTAGGAAAACCAAATTATGAATCTCAATTCTCGATATCAAATCAAGGTGAATAATAATGGATCACCTCATTTTTTACCTATTTTCTTTCAAATCTAGAGTAGTTTGATTCGTTTATAATGATATGATATGCCATGGTTTATTTTATCATTGCTCGGATTGAGAAAAGAGCCATTGGAATTTTTATGAAATAAATCTAATAGGTTTACCGGTAAACCTAGAATTTTGATCTCCAAACGATTTTTGGATATGTAGTTTAAAACCTAATTTCTATGATGGGTTTTTGTTTTCGTAATTTTTCAAATTAATGGGAATATACTATGAATTTCCTAATGAAGGATTGTAAAGACCCACAATTTTCCATAATTAAAAATATTTAATTTAATAAGGTTTTGTGATTTGATTTGGAAGAAATAAAAATTTATCATTTAATAATAAGAATATAACTAGAATAAAATGTAATAGTATTAATTTAAGGTAATTTATAACTGCTTTAAATGTAATTCCAGATAATTTAAATGATTAAAAAGTTACAATTGGTTATAAATTGTAAATTAATTGTAATAATGTGTGTATTTATTGATAATCAGATTAAGATGGTAAATGATAATTTAAATGTTGTATTAATTAATGAAATAATGTGTAATAAATTGTAAATGGATAGAATTAGTATTGTGTAAGTTGTTACAACATTTGTTTGTAAATAATAAACTTATAAATGTGATTAAAAGTTAAAGGAGAAATTGTTATTTATTACCTATTTGTTTAACTTGTTGAAACCAAATTAGAAATAAATTGCATTAAATGTAATTAAATATTATGTTAATGGAAATAAGATGAAATTGGAGAATATTAATGTAATAAGATATAAACCAATGTTAGCTATGCCTTTAGAGTAATGATTGACTAAATAAAAAGGATTGAAGTCAAATTAAATCAATTTATGGGAATTGAAATATAATAAACTAGATTTTATTTTCGATTGAAATTAAACATTGTAATTAGTAAAATAATTAACATCGAATTGACATGTAAATTTGTTTTAAATTACTATAGATATCCAACTAATCAAAAATGATAAAAATTGTTAGTTATAAATTTTGAAATTTAAAAGTGATCAAATCAATTGTATAATAATTTATTTAAATAACGTGAAAATATCCATTTTGGCCGCTGTCTCGGATTTCTATGAAACATGTTACATCGAATCCGTAATGGTGAATTATTTTAGGATTTCAAGTTTCGTAGCGATCAGAGTTGTCATTTGATCGTACGGGCTTGAAATGCATAGAAATCAATTCGAAATAAGCTGATTTTAAAAGCTAATTTCTTCATACAATGGAATTTGAACTTGAAACCTGTTCTATTGAGTTTAAAAATATCAAAAACATCTATTTTCATATATGGGATGATCCACTTTCGTTTCGGTGGCAGAACGAGCTTTTCGTGTCATTATTGTTGATCGTACCGATTCGATATGTGTTTATTTTCCTAACGCGCTTGGTTGATACAAATTGTTCTGTCCTAACCCTAAGAGTCATGTTTCTTATTCTGTACGTATATCAACTTCTGCCTATTCTTTCTTCTCAAATGGCAGAAACCCGAAATTCTAAATTTAATTGCAAATCAAAATCAAATCAATAATTTAAAACTTCTCAAACTATATCATATTACATATCGATTCGAAGCTCTCGACGAACGCAACTCTAATCTGCAGTTTGGTTTTGCAATTAGAATCTGGTTTTTTAGTATTGCCAAATCAT
This sequence comes from Allium cepa, assembly GCA_030765085.1. Lineage (NCBI taxonomy): Eukaryota > Viridiplantae > Streptophyta > Magnoliopsida > Asparagales > Amaryllidaceae > Allium > Allium cepa. Next base: position 779,225,161 of record CM060934.1, read on the forward strand.
CCTCGGCCATTCATTGGGTTGTGATTGACTTCGATGGATCGTCGATTTGGTGGCATGGATGTGTGGAGATTGAACGATGGAAGCACTATTTCTTGATCACGTATAAGGTTTCAGAAGGAAAACATGTTCTTACGGAGGCCGTGACATGGCATGTAAGCTAATACGTTTTCTTTTCTTTCTTTTTTAATTTTTGATTTCAAATCTTCTCATTACAATAACTTTTATATATGAGGTCGGATTTACGTGCGGTTTGTTCCACTGTGATTATATCAAAATTATGGGAATTTTGAAATTGGTTTGGATTAATTCTGAGATTGTTAGATTTTGGGACTTTATTTGGATTTCAAAACGATTCGAAATTAAATGTGAGTGTTCTAACCCACTCACAACTACTAAATTATCATATGTTAGTTAATTTAAATTTATGATGTAATTAGAAATTGGTTGATTAATATTTGGTATATTTAAGTTGTCATTCAAGTTAAATATGACTTTTATTGCAGTTAATCGTCATTTATTTAAAATTGTAACGACCCGCCTTTTCTGACAGTTTAAATCAACAATAAATCACATACATCTGACCCAACCATTCAAAAGGGCAGATTAATATGAGGTAAATAAGAAAAAAGGAGAAAGAAATAAAAAAAACACAGAATCTCATAGCGGAATGACAAAATATAATAATCGAATAAACCGTTCATGAAGCTGTTTTACAAATAACATTTGATTACACATTTACATTTCAGAATCAGAGTTACATTCAACATAAATAAATAACAAATGCAACGGGATAACATGATGTAGTGGTATGAATATAATAAATAGTAATAATATAAATCTTCGTCTTCATGCTCCAGAAAGCAGCCTTCGATAAACTGAAAGGCTTAAACTGACCCAAGCGAATTGTAAAGCCGAAAACACTCGATCAGAACTAAAAGATCTTATGTAAGTTAAATCAACAGTAAATAAATATTAGTTTGACGGCATCAGAGATGTTTACGGATTTGACATCTCCTATCCAGTATCTCCCGTGAGTGCAATAACTTAGGAGATGTTCGGGATTCCATCTCCTAAGGATCCATTAAACTATTTGCATACATAGTACAATACGCTATTATAATAGCGTCTGTAGCAAAGTAAAGTACTAAAATAGCGTTAAGGCGTTACCCATACCTCTTAACACATTTTTATATATTCTCATAGTCTATACAGTACCGTAATTTCTTCGTAAACTAGAGGGCTATCAAAGGGCACTCCATAGGTATGGTACAAACCAAACTGGTAGAAGGCGCGATAGGGCATGTGAACACGACACTCGAGGCAATGCGAGGGTAGGACTTTACCGTTTTGTAGAACCAGGCAGGTAGTAACACATAGCAGCTACTACCTTCCACCTTGGAACACGCTTCCAAATCAAAATGAAGGGGTGGTCCCCAAATCATCACAAAGTCATAATATGGTATCGAAGAAGCATGACCGATCGGAGGAATGACCTCACTTGGTCTAGGAATAGCTCCTGTTTTAGTCACATCTAAGCTAACTCACGGGAGTCAGGGTCACGTAAATATCTCATAAAGAATTGTTCGCCAAATCATCCTACTTCATTTCTTGAATCTCCACCACGTGCACAGTTGTTAAAGTGGTTTTCTATATTGGCAGAGAGTATGACAATATCTGATCCCGATCTCTTTAACAACCAAACGCTTATTACACACTGGATGGTTCTTTTACATTTCCAAATTCATAATTGATATCAAAATATCATATTCACAAAACCATATCACTTTCGAAATCATATTCACTTCCAAAAATCATATTCACTTTCAAAATCATATTCACTTTCAAAATCATACTCACTTTTGAAATTATCGATAAGATAGGTTAATTAAAGCCTCGTTCCAAAATCATCATATTTACTCAAATATGTCATTTCATAAAAACATATTAATTTGAAATCCCAACTTAGGTTGTATCATCATCAAGGATTTAAATATAAATACTTCAACTTCTGAAATTTAAGGAAGTAGTTTAGATAGTCATAAATAGTATTAATAGTTTTAAAGTAGTTTAAAATAGTTAAAATGCTCTAAAATTCTTTTAAATGATTGAAAATAGTTTAAAATGGATTAAAATAGTTTAAACAGTAAAAATAGTTTAAATAGATTTAAATTAGATTTTATTAGATTTAAAATGATTTAAATAAATTTAAAATAGATTAAATAGATTTAAATTATATTAAATGGATTAGAAATAGATTAAATAGATTTATATTATATTAAATAGATTTAAAATAGTTTAAATAAGTATAAAATAGATTAAATAGATTTAAATTATATTAAATAGATTTAAAATAGGTTAAATAAGTTTAATTAGTTTAAAATAAGTCAAATATATTAAATTGGATTAAATAGATTATAATATATTAAAATAAATTAAAATGGTTTAAATTTATTAAAATAGTTTAAATTAATTTAAAATAGATTTCAAAGTTATATCAAAACCTTTTCAATAACTCAATTTCGATAAATTCATTTATATTGACAATTCAACTTTGAAATTCCAATCTAAATCCTTTGAATAGTTCATTAAATCAATTCCAATTTCAGCATTAAGGCTTCGATTCTCGAAAATGATTCAGTTTATATAAACTAATTTCTATTTCAAAATACCAATTAACTGAATTAATTTAAAGACTTAAAAATCATTTAATTTAACTAATTCGTTGTCCGTATATAATTTTCTACCTTATAGTCAAGTGCTACAGATATTTATCATTTCAATCCGCAATTTAAAATTTTCCGGGTATATATCATTTCAACCCACAATCCCAAAATTTAATTTTAAATACATGAAATCGTCCAAGTCTATCATTTCAGCCCATAACGATTTCTCCCTAATCTACTAGATCGCTCGAGTATGTATCATTTCAACCCATAGGGAACTAGAAGGGTTATAATAATATAAAATATAACATCCAGTCATCCAATATCAACCATCAAACATCCATCACAATCATCATCCAAATCAACCAATAAACATCAATAGATAACTGATTATCATTAACAGGTATTAAATTGACAATTAAATTCATTGTTAAATTAAATCATGATTAAATGGAATAAATGTCATATTTAAATGGAATGACGATTAAATATACCAAACATCAATCAATCAATTTCTAATTACATCATAAATTTAAATCAACTAACATAAGATAATTTAGTAGTTGTGAATGGGTTAAAATACCGACATTTGATTTCAAATCCAAATAAAGGCCCAAAACCTAACAGTCTTAGAATATATTCAAACCAGTTTCAAAATGTCCGGATTTTCGATACGATCGCAGCGGAACAAATCGCCCGTAAATCCAACCTCGTACGTAAAATTTATGGTGATTAGAAGATTTGAAATTAAAAATTAAAAAAATTAAACGTATTAGCTTACATGCCACGTCACTGCCTCGTGAAGAACGCGTCTTCCTTCTAAAACCCTACGCGTGATCGAGAAACAGCGTCGCCACGGTTCAATCTCGACATCTAAACTTAAGTTAATGAATTGATATGTTAAGTAATTAAATTGAACATGAATACTATAAGTAAATGGTTATAAACTTAAGTAATGTTTGAAGCCACTTATAACTGAAGTAAATAGTAAATGTGAATACTACATTAACAGAATGATTATAACTTCATAAAATATTGGAATGATTTGGAAATGGGTTTAATATTCAATAATACTACATATGGAAAAATGGATGTGAAAGGAAATAATCTATTAATGGTAATTTAAATTGTAAAGTGATTTACATTATAATGGATAATCAAATAGTTGAATGGAATGAAAATATGTAAGCAAATGAATATAATGTAATGGATGTATGAAATTGATGAACAATAAATGGTATGAAAAGAAATTTGTAAGAATGAACTTGAATAATATTTGAAATTATTGTTTGTTTTGGCTTATGGATATTTAGGAAGTGATGCTTTAAATTGTTTAGGATGTATAAATAAATCTATTAAGGTTTTTCTAAGATTGTTAAGTGTATGGTATACCTAGTAGTTTATTTATCATTTTATACGAATAAAAGTGTCTAAACCCAAATAGACCATTTGTTTTGATTGCTATGGATGGATGATTGATTTCTTTAATTGCATGTGATGATCGTATGTTTGGTTGCAAAGTGACTCTTGTTATGTTGTGATTGTTTTGCATTTACTAGTTGAAACAACTTAAATAATTCTCTTTTACTTAGTTATTAACTTCTTTGGATTATATAAGTGAAATACAAGTTTGTGGAAGCAATAGCTTCTTTGGATTATATAAGTGAAATACAGGTTTATGGAAGCAATAGCTACTGCTTTTGGTTTCATAAAATAAAGAGTTATTTTCCCGACAAATAGGTATGTTCTCCGATTACGATTCTATAGCGATATTATATTGTTTTTCCCATGGTTGGGATATTTTATCTTGAAAACATGCTATATATTGTTATTATTGATATTATTATTTCTCCCAGATCTCTATATACAAAGGAGACTCTGCCATTTTCTACAAATTTTGAACTTAGAAAAATTTTGTGAAATTTTTTCAAAACTCTTATTAACTTAAATATAAAAGGATTTAATTGATTATAAATTGACATATTTTATTTAAATTATTTAATTATGTAAATTAATTGTTTATAAATTTAATATTTTGAATAAGAGGTATTAATTCCTTCTTTTCCCTTTTCGAGGTTGAAAAGTTTTAAGTAGGAGAGAGTGTAACGATACGTAATTTTCCATAATAAAAAATAGTTAATTTAATAAGGTTTTGTGATTTAATATTGGGAGAAATAAAAATATGTGATTTAATATTAAGAATATAACTGGCACGAAATGTAATAATATTAATTTAAGGTGATTGATAAGTGCATTAAATGTAACTCCAATTAATTAAAATGATTAAAAAGTTACAATTGGTTATAGATTGTAAATTAATGTTATAATGTGTGTATTTATTGATAACTGGATTAAAAGAGTAATTGATAATTTAAATGCTTTATTAATTAATGAAATAATGCGTAATAAATTGTAATTGGATAGATTTAGTGTTGTGTAAGATTTTATAACATTTGTTTGTAAACAATAAACTTATAAATATGATTAAAGGCAAAGGTGGCGATTGTTCTTTGTTGCCTATTTGTTTAACTTGTTGAAACCAAATTAGAAATAAACTGCATTAAATGTAATTAAATATTACGTCAATGGAAATTAAGATGAAATTTGAGAATATTAATGTAATAGGATAAAAACCAATGTTAACTATGCCCTTAGAGTAATGATTGATTGAATAAAAAGGATAGAAGTCATATTAAATCAATTAATTGGAATTAAAATATATTTAATTGGATTTTATTTCAATTGAAACTAAACATTGTAATTAGTAAAATAATTAACATTGTGTTGACATGTAATTTTTTAAAATTATTTTAAATATCCAAGTAATCAAAAAGAATAAAAATTGTTTGTTATAAATTTTGAAATTTAAAAGTGATTAAATCAATTTAATAGTAAGTTATTCAAATAACGTGAAAATAGCCAATTTGTCCACTATCTTGGATTTCAACGAAACCAGTTTCATCGGTTCCATAACAATGAATTATTATAGGATTTCAAGTTTTGTAGCGATCATACTTGTTGTTTGATCATACGGACTCAAAATGCGTAGAAATCAATTTAGTGAAACCAATTTGAAATAAGCTGATTTTAAAAGCTAACTTCTTCATACAGTGCAATTTGAACTTTAAACCTATTCCATTGATTTTAAAAATATCAAAAATATCTATTTTGATATATGAGATGACCCACTTTCATTTCAGTGGCAGAATGGGCATTTCGGGTCATTATTGTTATTCATACCGATTCGATATGCGTTTATTTTCTTATCGGGCTTGGTTTAGATAAATTGTTCTATTCTAACCACAGCAGTCATTTTTCTTATTCTATACAAATATCAACTTCTGTCTATTCCTCCTTCTCAAATGGCAGAAACCCGAAATTCTAGATTTAATTGCAAGTCAAAGTCAAATCGAAAAATTTAAAACTTCTCAAGATATATCAAATTACATATCGATTCGAAGCTCTCGACGAGCGCAACTCAAATCTGCAATTCGTTTTTGCAACCGGGTTCTGATTTGTCCGATATTGGCCAAATCATCCTCGACCGTTCATTGGGTTGCGATCGAGTTCGACGGATCGTCGATTGGGTGGCATGGATGTGTGGAGAGTGGCGAGTCGAGTTCATCGGTGTTGTTGGTTCGGTCGTATAATGGTTCGATCATCGTTTAAAGTTTGATTAGGGTTAGAAGCTAAGGGGCGATGGCTGTAGTGATCTCGAGCTTCGATCAGCCTTGATGGGGGGCCATGTGGTCGCAGCAGGCCAAGGAGGTCGTTCAACGTGGGCGCGGTGGCCTTAGGCCAAGCATGGTGGTACGTGATGTCGAGATTGAACGGTAGCAGCACTGTTTCTCAATCGCGTGTAGGATTTCAAAAGGAAGACGCATTCTTCCAGAGGCAATGACATGGCATGTAAGCTAATACGTTTGATTTTTTTATAATTTTTTATTTCAAATCTTCTAATCACCATAACTTTTACGTACGAGGTCGGATTTACACGTTGTTTGTTCCGCTGCGATTGAATCGAAATTCCAGTTATTATGAAACTAGTTTGGAGGAATTCTAAAACTGTTAGATTTTGGGCCTTTATTTGGATTTCAAATCGATTTGAAATCAAAGGTAAGTGTTTTAACCCACCCACAACTACTAAATTATCTTATGTTAGATAATTTAAATTTACAATGTAATTAGAAATTGATTGATTGATGTTTGGTATATTTAAATTGTCATTCCAGTTAAATATGACATTTATTGCATTTAGTCGTCATTTAATTTAATATTGAATTTAATTGTCAATTTAATACCTGTTAATGATAATCAGTTATCTATTGCTGTTTATTGGTTGATTTGGATGATGATTGTGCTGGATATTTGGTGGTTGATATTGGATGACTGGATGTTATATTTTATGTTATTATAACACTGCAAGTTCCCTATAGGTTGAAATGATACATACCCGAACGATCTGATAGATTAGGGAGAAATCGTTATGGGTTGAAATGATATAATCGAGCGATTTCATGTATTTGAAATTAAATTTTGGGATTCTGGGTTGAAATGATATATACCCATAAAATTTTAAATCGCGGATTGAAATGATAAATATCCTTATTACTTTACCATAGGGTTGAAAATTAAATATGGACACCGTATTGGTTAAATTAAATATTTTTAAATCTTTAAATCTTGAATTTCGTTACTTTGTATTTTGAAGTAGAAATTTATTTATATAAACTGAATTATTTTCGTAAATCCAAGCCTTAGTGCTGAAATTGGAATTGATTTAATCTATTTTAAATCTATTTAATATAATTTAAATCTATTTTAAACTTATTTAACCTATTTTAAATCTGTTTAATATAATTTAAATCTATTTAATATATTTTGAACTTATTTAATCTATTTTAAATCTATTTAATATAATTTAAAACTATTTAATATATTTTTAATTGATTAAATTTAAACTACTTTTACTATTTGAACTATTTTAATCCATTTTAAACTATTTTCAATCATTTAAAACTATTTTAGAGCATTTTAACTATTTTAAACTACTTCTAAAGCTATTAATACTACTTATGACTATCCAAACTATTTTCGAAAATTTCAGACTTTCTAAAGTTGAAGTATTTATATTTAAACCCATGAGGATGATACAACCTAAGTAGGGATTTGAAATTAATACCTTTTGTGAAATCACATATTTGAGTAATTATGATGATTTTGGGATGATGATTTAGTTAACCTATCTTATCGAAATTTCAAAAGTGAATATGGTTTTGAAAGTGAATATAATTTTGAAAGTAGATATGATTTCTTAAAGTGAATTTGATTTTGAAAGCGATATGGTCTTGAGAATATGATATTTTTGATATTAATTATGAATTGGTTTTGGAAATCTAAAAGAACCATCTGGTGTGTAATAAGCGTTTGGTTGTTAAAGAGACCGAGTTTGGATTTTGTCAAACTCTTTACCAACATCGAAAACCACTTTAACAACTGTGCACATGGTGGAGATTCCAGAAATGAAGTAGAATGGTTTGGCGAACGATTCTATATGAGGTATTTACGTGACCTTGACTTCTGTGAGTCAGCTTACATGTGACTAAAACAAGAGCTATACCTACGCCAAGCGAGGTTATTCGTCCGATCATACATGCTTCTTCGATACCATGTTATGACTTTGTGATGATTTGGTGGCCACTCCTTGATTTTGATTTGGGAGTGTGTTCCGAGGTGGGTGGTAGTAGTTGCTATGCGTTTCCACCAAGTTATTGCACTCACGTTAGACACTTGATAGGAGATGTCAAATCCCGTAAACATCTCTGACGCCGTCACACTCATATTGTTTACTGTTGATTTAACTTGCATAAGATCTTTTAGTCATGACTCTAGTTTTTTGTCTTTTCAATTCACTTGGGTCAGTCTGAGCCTTTCAGTGTAACGAAGACTACTTTCTAGAGGATGAAAAAAAAGATTTGTACTATTACTATTTATTATATTCGTACAACAGCATCATGTTATTTCGCTGCATTTGTTATTTATTTATGTTGAATATTACTCTGATTCTGAAATGTAAAGTGTATCAAAAGTTATTTGTAAGACAGCTTCATGAACTATTTATTTGATTAATATATTTTGTCATTTCGCTGTGAGATTCTATGTTTGTTTTATTTGTTTCTCTTCTTTTTATTATTTACCCCATAACAATCTGCCCTTTTGAATGGTTGAGTCTGATATGTGTGGTTTATCGTCGATTTGAACCGTCCAAAAAGGTAGGTCGTTACAAGGATGGACATTTATTGCCTGATGAGAATATACATGGTTTTAACATCGAGTGTTTTATGATTATCTAACTAATGGCGGAGAGCCTTAAACCTCTTTGTTGACATTTTGTTAACATTGACAGTGATCGATATTAACCTATTTTAAGGCAGTAACCAAATATTACTTTCAAACATAAACATGACAATGCAAAAGGTCATTGATAAAATTTCATAAGACTTTGGTAATATAAATAGCTATATATTTCCTTAAACTAAATATGAATTAAAGGGATTAATCATATATCAATATGAAATTTGTTTCAAGGAATTTAAAAATGGGTTAGCCTAAGTTTTGAGAAAAATTACTAAGGAGAATATTATGTACGTTAAGTAATTGTGAGACAACAAAAGTTTATTAATTGAACATATTGAATGATGGATGTTATATGTTTTTGTGTTTATTTGATTTGTTATTATTCATAATTATTATTGTCATACACATCATTTATGACCTATAACTGCATTGTGGGGTATTAAGTGCAAAATAACCAGCTAGGTCGATCCAGTAGTAAGTATAAACAAAGTTAACTCCTAAGTGAGTAGAATTGCATCTAAGAGATTAGGTAGATTAAAAGTGTTAGGATGCCTAAAACTGATTAAAAGATATTTTAATGAGATTTGGGATTGGAAAGATCCAATAGGTTCAAAGTGATCCCCTGAAAGCTATGGCTTAAGTAATGTTATCGGATGTCTAATAAGTTTTTAATGACCCCAATAAACCTATGATTGGTTATATGGTATTGGGAAACCTCAATAGGTTCATAGTCATCCCATGAAAACTATGATTTGAGAGATGTTATTGGAGGGCTTCAAAGGTTCCTGATGATTCCGTGAAAACTATGTATAGAGAGTGTTATTGGCTGAGACCAATAGGTACTTAGTGATCCCATGAAAACTAAGATTTAGGATAGGAAGTCCATAAGAACTTTATAGGTTATTAGTTAGCCTATGAAAACAATTAGGTTTTGTAGTGACCTTAGGGATACTATGACTTGAAATAGGTAGTCTAATGACGTCGGATGGGTAATCCAATGTGTATTGCATGTTACATATCATTATATGTTATTGTGTTTTACCCATTGTGGATGCAGGAGCACAGTATATGGTTAATGTATTTTATAAGATATTAGTAAGGGAAACCCCATTTTACTCAGCAGTGTAGTCTCACTAAATATCTATCATTATTCACACCTGACTTTTTGTCTAACTCAAAGTATTTGCATTTCCCCTTAAACTCTCAAGTACTCAATTGAGTAGGTTGGGTGTAAGAGATTTTAGGTTTTCTAGTAGGACGAATAAGCTTTCGAAGACATGTAGGAGGTAATCTAGCTATGTAGAAGTTCTATTCTAATCTAGTGTGTTGTTAAATTTGTTTGTATGGATGTGATGGCAAGTAATATAATTGCCAAATATTTGACTCTGATCGACCGAGGGGATATTTTCATATGTCATTCTTGTAGTATTTTATAATAATTCTATTTTTCTGAATATGAAATTATGAATGGGATTATGTAGTGAATTTGAAATCATATTTTGAAATTGAATTTAAAATTTATTTTTGAATTGTGTTTGAAATTTTTTCATATTCTTGTGGTTCTGATTAATGATATGTTTAACATAGCTGCATTTTCCCATTGGGTATTAATAACTGTAAATGACTATACATCCATAGTTATTAGTATTTAGCCTCGAAATGGGGGATGTTACAAGTTGTTATTAGAGCATAGGTTTATGATTAAAAGAATGTTATACCTGAAGAGTTTTAAAAACATAATCCTAATTGATCAGAGAATAAGATTGGGGTCTTGGGATAATGCTATAGTAACATACTTGTATTTTCTATATATATGTATGTATTATCCCTTCTCTCTTAGACTGTTCTTTTGTATCTTACTAAAGCTCATATGTAGATTTATGAAAAGAAAGATATGGAGGCAAGAAATAGAAGAGTGAATCTAGGTGGCAGAAGCACCACAAATAATGGAAATACTCGTCTTAACACTAGGAGGAACCAGGGTCGAAATGCAAATGCTAATCAAAATGCAAATGACAATTTAGGTGTTGCAACGACACCAGTGGATATAGGGACTATGTATAAATTTTATGTGAATCTGATGTAACGTGGAGCAGTTGTAGGAGTAGTTGGAGAAAATGCTGCTAATGCAGGAGGAGTTAATCTCATGGCACCTGTTGGAAATAAATACGCCAAATTAAGCCGAGATTACACCCATCTAGCTGGAAATCTTTTCTTGGAACTAAGGACACAATTGAAGTGGGGAATTGGTTATTGCATTGTGAAAGAACTTTTGATGATCTGGATTTGAATGATGAGCAGAAAAGGAGATTGATTTCATGATTATTGTAGGGTGTAGCATTATACTGGTGGAATGGAGTAACAATGGGTGTGCCTGAGGAGGAACTAATTTGGGTGGAATTTCGAAGGAGATTTGAAGAAAGATTTTTATCTGAAGTTTCCAACTCAGCCTTGCTCGGGAAGTTGACAGAATTGGAGCAAAGGGAAATATCTGTATTGGAGTACTCTTCTAAGTTTGATGAGCTATCTAGGTATGAATTTGACACTGTTGACAGCATTATTAAGAGGAATGAGAAGTTTATCCGAGGGGAGAGGCCGAAGATTGCTAGGAAACTATGCCACATCTTGGGGACTCATTGAATGTAGTGGTGGAGACGGCTATCAGGAAAGAGGAAATGCTTTCGACCTTTGGGAAGAGGTTGTGGAGAACCAGAATTTTCAGAGTAAGAAAAGGAAGTTATTTAAGAAGAAGGAAGCTCAAAAAGGTAGGGCTACTAAGAAAGGAAATCTCGTCTGCTTTAATTGTGACAAGAAGGGATAATTTTCTCATGGGTCGAACCAGCAGGGGGAAGAAGGTTACAGAGAAGAAATGTGTGAAGTGTTTCAACATCGGCCAGATAAGGCACTACAAGAATCAGTGTCCAAAGCTGGTCGAACATCATAAACGAAAGGTTTTTTTAGAACCATCATCCTCTAGATCAACTAATGCCGAGAAAGGAAAGACTATGATGGAAGGTACGCTTTCGATTCATAATATACCAGTTATAGTATTGTTTGAAACTGGTGCATCGCATTCTTTTATCCCTCGGTGCTTGGTAGATAAGTTGTGTTTAGAGCCATCACACCTTGTTACTTCCTTAAGGGTTGCGAATCCGATAGGAGGGCATGCAATGCTGGGGATGAGACATAACCAGTTAGAACTTGATTTATTAGGTCATAAGTTTACCGGCAGTTTGTATGTATTTGATTTTGTGGGCTTTGAGATCATATTGGGTATGGATTGATTAGATAGATATGATACAAGAATATTTTGCTAGGATAGAGAAATACTATTAAGATACCCAAATAACATGATCGAATCATATACTCAGCGAAGAATTCGAGTTTGGATGTTTTATCTTTATTGTGTACAATGGAGGAAGGAGATGAGACAAATTAGGTTTTGGTTGTTAGAGATTCGTAGACGTGTTTGATCCTGTTAATGAACTACCACTAAAAACGAGTTATTGATTTTCGTATAGATCTTGTACCTAGAGCTAAACCTGTGAATAGACCACCTAGCAACATGACACCTACCGAGATGGAGGAATTAAAAGTGAAGCTAGTGGACTTAGAAGAAAAGGGTTTGATTAGACTAAGCGGTTCGCCTTGCGGAGCGGTCGTGGTGTTCAGAATAAGCCGGACAGGTTGTTGATATTATGTATTAATTATTGAAAGCTAAATGAGGAGTCGATAAAGAATATATATCCTTTACCAAGAATGTTGATTTGTCCGATCAGTGGAGTGGATCCAAAATGTTTTCCTAGTTGAATTTGGTGACATGTTTCCATCAACTAAAGGTGGTGGAGGATAGTATTAACCTTTGATGGCGTTTCAAACAAGGTATGGGTCGTACAAATGGTTAGTAATGCCATTCTCGTTAACTAATGTGCCATCTTTCTTCCTAGATTTACCTATTCGTAGATGACATTTTGATAAATTCTAAAGATGGAAGAGATTATATGATTCATCTTAGAATAGTGCTCGAGACATTAAGGCAGCATTAACATAAAGTGGAGTTTTCGAAGCATCAATTCTAGAAGAAAGTGGTGAAGTTTCTTGGTCATGAGGATTCAGAGAATGGGCTATCAGTCGATCCACCTAAGATTGAAGCTATTAACCGTTGAAAGTGGCCCAAGACAGTGATCGAGATAAGGAGTTTTCTTAAACTAGCTGGCTGTTACTGAAAATTTATTAATGATTTCACACGAATAGCAGCACCTTTGACTAAGCTAACCAGAAAGGATGCGAAGTTTAATTGGTCTAATAAATGTAAGGAAGCACTCCTTAAGTCAAAGCGTTTTTTGACCAATGCTCCCATGTTAGTCATTCCATATGGGAATCAGGATTTAGTAGTGCACACAAATGCATGTGGAACAGGATTAGGAGTTATGTTGGGGTAGAGTGGTAGATTGATTGCCTATCCATCTCGAGAGCTCAGACTGCATGAAGTAAGATATCCAACTCATGATTTGGAGTTGGCAGCGGTAATTTTTGCATTGAAAGTCTAAATGCAGTATATTTTGAGAGAGAAAATTGAATTGTACATAGATCGTAAGTCTTATGATATTTATTCACTCAAAAAGGGTTGAATATTAGGCAATAGAGGTGGCTAGATATTTTAGCAGCTTATGATTCAGTATTGAGTTTACACCAGGGGATGGAAATAAAGTTGCAAATGCCCTTAGCAGCAACATCATAATGTAGTGTTAGCTATGTTGGCAGAGTGGAGGATCCGGAAGCATTAACTACTTGTACTGAGCAGTTGAGATCGACTGCTAGTTCAATTCAGAGTACCTCCATATTATCCTTCTTGGAAGTACAACTGGTGCTGGTCAAAAGGATTACTTCTAAGCAAAGAGGTGATCCATTTTAGCTGAAATGATTAACAGATTGGAAGGAGGAAGCAAGATCGATGATCTAAAAGATTTTAGTCTTGTGCGGAGAGGATGGTTAAGGAAGAAGGGACAGTTATGTGTTCCCGATGTAGGAACCTAAGGAGGGAAGTTCTTAAGAAATGTTGTCGATCAAAGTTATGATTCATCCTAGAGAAACCAAGATGTATCAGGACATGAAGAGAAGTTTCTTCTGGGAAGGTATGAAAAGGGATATAGGCTTATGGGTAAAGTAGTGTACGAATTGCCTATAATTAAAAGCCAAACATCAAAAGCCAAGTGGGTTGCTTGACCCTTCACATATGCTGGTTTGGAAATGGGATTCGATATCCATGGATTTTATCGATAGATTTCCAAGGTTAAATAAGGGAAATGAAAGTATTGTGTCATAGTGGACAGACTGACCAAGTGCACACACTTCATTCCCATTAAGTCAACAAGGACATCACTTGTTTTAGCTAAGTTATTTATGATGAACATTGTTAGACTGCATGAGATTCCTAGTGGTATAGTTGATGATAGAATTGCCTTGTTCACTAGTGAACCGTGGAAGAATCTACAGGAAGTGTTAGGTACCAAGCTTAAGATGAGTATAGCTTATCACGCTCAAACAGAAAGGCAGACGGAGAGAGCCAATAAGGTAATTGAGGGTTTATTGAGAGCTTATGTACTAGATTTTAGTGGGTCATGAGAAGACCATTTACACTTGGTTGAGTTTTCCTATAATAATAGCTATCAAACTAGTATAGAAATGGGGCCTTTTGTAGCTTTTATGGAAGTCATGCAAATCGCCAGCATTTTGGTTAGAGATCGAAGACAGATTAGTTCTAGGTCCTAATCTGGTGAGAGAATCAACGGAGAAGATTTAGTTAATGTAGGGTAAGATGAAGGAGGCTCAGTATAGGTAGAAGAGTTAGGTAGATAGGAGGCGTAATGATCTAGAGTTCTCAGTTGTAGACTATTTTTTCGATAAAGTTTCACCAATAAAAGAAGTGGTGTGATTCGAAAAGATGGGAAAATTAACAACAAGATATGTTGGACTATTTCCTATTATAGAGAGGATTACGAAACTCGCGTATTGAGTAGAGTTACTGAGCAGTTAGGCCGGGGTCCATAATATGTTACGTGTTTCTTATCTTTGGAAGTATGTGCATGATCTAGAGACTACTATCACTCCAACTGCACTAGAAGATTTAGTGGTGTAGCCAAATCTGACTTTTGTGAGGCAACCAGTTCATGCTGTCGCAAGAGATGATAAAGTTTAAGGAACAAGACAGTCAAGTTAGTAAAGTCCAGTGGAGCGACAACGAGAAAGACTGTACTTAAAAGATAAAAGAGAGGATTAAAGTGACTTATCCAGCATTGTTTCAATGGTATGTTCTATGTTCCTTGCATAGACATCGTAGTTGGTATGGTAAACTAGCATTGGTTGTTAAATATGTTTGTGTGATTGATATACTTGTTGGCGGTCCTTACTGAATTTCGAGGATGAAATTTCCTAAAGAGCGGAGCCTATAACCCTCATATTTTTATTAACATTATTCAAGAGACTTAATTAGATAAATTAAATAGAATAATGTAATGTGTAGTAAGATAAGAGGACTGAGTTTTAATAATCAACAAGGTCGAGCCTTAGCTAACCAAATTGAGAAGATTGTTTTAATAACTTAAAACATAAAAGAATATATGAGAGAGGTAAAGTAGGAATAGACAAACCTTTCATCTCTTAAACCTCCCCTCCTATATCATTAACATTTTCAATAGAAACAATATAAGAAAAAGAAAACCAAAGCCGACCGTTAAACTAGAGGAAAAGAGGAAGAAAGATTAGAGGTTCAAGAGGAAAACTAGGAAATCAAACCAAATTACAAATCTCGTTACTCATTATTAAATCAAGGTGAATAATAATATAGCATCTCATTTTATACCTATTTTCTTTTGAATCTTGAGTAGTTTGACTTGCTTATGATGATATGATATGCCATGATTTATTTTATAATTGCTTGGATTGAATGAAGAGTTATTCGAATTTTTAGGAAACAAATGTAATAGGTTTTTAGGAAACAAATGTAATAGGTTTTAAAGGTAAACCTAGAATTTTGATCTCCAAACGATTTGATTTTCGGATATATGGCGTAAAACCTAATTTCGACGATGGGTTTTAATTTTCATAATTTAAAAATTAATGACAATATACTACGAATTTCCTAACAAAGGTGAACATTTATTTGGGTTTAATTATTAAAAATAATTAAATATGGATTTTAGTCTCAAAATTTTTATATGATAAAGAAAATAACAGTTCTGAATTTCTGTGAATTTTTTAGAATTTTCCTAAGTGAAAAAGATTTATTATGAAATCATTGTGCTAGATAAGCAATTAAATTAATAATTAATTTAACGTATTAGTTTGTTAAAGTTCAAAATTGCTTTGGAGTTTGAAAATTGTATGCAGTAGTTTTTTGAAAAGGTTATGGTGAAAGATGTTTTTATCCACTAGAAATTGGACAACAATTCTGGTTTGGTGAAAAGTATATGCTTTTATTGGTAAAAATTCAGTTTTCCTAATAATTAAGATCATCCATGCCGCTTGTATTCTCACTGAAGCCTAAACAACACCGCCTCTTTGATTGTCGATATTGACATGGAAGGAAGCTTATAATAGCTACTTCGATAGCTATGGAAGGGTTCCATCGGTGTCAACACCGACATCATCGACAACCTATATAGTGTGGCATCACTTCATCGTGATTCATCTAACTTTACCTATGTTTTAACCGACATCGCACACTATTGTATTTAATGCTTTTGACATCATCTATACCAATGGCAGTGATGCCACATGCCTTGACTTCGACCTTATATATCTATCAAGCGGCATAATAGCCGAGGTGAACTCGGTAAGTTTTTTATAACAATATTGCTTGTCTTAGTACCGCTATTCATCAAGGTCGGTGAGGTTCATTGTATTGCTTTGATAACGATGTAGTGCGACATTGTCGTCATGACTATTGCTGTTGATACAATTAAATAGGCGAATAACCAATAAAGTGTGAAAGTCAACAACAACATTTACGATAGGAGTTTTAACACTTAAAAGGAGTTGATTTTTTGGTCTTCGACTTTGGATATAGGTCGAAAATGGTTTTACCGCCATGTGTTTCATGATTATCTTAAGGTAGAGAGCATAAGCCTCATTGTTGACATTTACGTCAACATTGATCGATATTAACCTGTTTTAAGGCGGTTACCACATATTACTTTCAGACATAAACATGGCAATGCAAAAGATGATTTATAAAATAGCATAAGACTTTAATAATATAAACATCTATATGTTCCCTTGAACTTAATTTGTATTAAAGGGATTAATCGTATATCAATATGAAATTGGTTTCAAGAAATTTACAAACGGTTTAGCCCAACTTTAGAGAAAAATTACCGAAGATAATATTACTTAGGATTATGTAATTATGAGACATAAAAAGGTTATTGATTGAACATATTGAATGATGGATGCTATATGTTCTTGTGTTTATTTGATCTTTTATTATAATAATTATTATTATCATACCCACATCATTTATGACCCACAACTGCATTGTTGGGTATCAAGGGCTGAATAACCAACTAGGTTGACCCAGTAGTAAGTATAAATACAGTTATCTCCTGAGTGAGTAGAATTGCATCTAAGAGTCAGGTAGATCAAAAGTGTTAGGATGCCCGGAACTGATTAAAAGATTTTTGAATGAGATATGGGATAGGAAGGATCCAATAGGTTCACAGTGATTCCGTGAAAACTATGGCTTGAATAATGTTATCGAAGATGCCGATAGGTTCTTAGTAATTCCATGAAAACTATGATTGGAAGTGTGGTATTGGGAAACCTCAATATGTTCATAGTGATCCCATAAAAACTATGATTTGAGAGATGTTATTGGAGGACTCCAATAGGTTACTAGTGATCCCATGAAAACTAAGGATGGATAGCGTAATTGACCAAGACAAATAAGCTCTTAGTGATCGCATGAAAAGTAATATATAGGACAGGGATTCCACGAGAACATGTAAGTTATTAGTTATCCTATGAATACTATTAGATTAATAGTGACCTTTGGAAAACTATGACTTCAGACAGATTGTAACAATCCGATTTTACGACGCCCGAAAGTCGACATTTATACGTCCACTGTATCAAATGTCGCATAGTCGAATGCCGGAAAACCGAACCGTTAGGGTTAAAGAAGAAGAAGATAGAAGAAGAACAGAAACAATAACAGAATCTCACAATTTGTAGCGGAACAACTATAATAGATAAATGAATAATCTTTAAAACAAAGAATCATCTCAGTTAATACAATACAACATCAGAGTTTACAACGACATCATACCGACACTTGCAGTCATTAAAACTTGACCATATAAAAACTGACTTGCACTAACCACACGCAACGGACACTACATAGTAAGAGATACGTCTTGCCATCCAGCTTTAACTCTTGATCTCCACAGTAACTCTTTTCTGACTTCGCTCCCGAATAACTGATAACCTGACTCTAGGCTGCCCGTGTGGAAAATTATGGTCACTCAGAGTTTAGAAAGGTAACAATAAACTCCAGGTCAGTCATGGGACTGGTGTGAGATCTTAAAAATAGTTATTTTTAACCATAAGAAAACAAAGGAATTTAAAAGAAATCCGTAATGCTTTTTGGAAAATGAGACTACCATAAGGCCTCCCGCCACACACACAATGCAAACGCAGAATTATAGGATATTTCTCCTTATGATAGTCAAACATGCTTAATACGCAAAATCTTTTGATATTATTATTATTAGTGCATAGTGGAAAATATTTCGAAAGTATAATATTAATTTTAGCTAGCATAGGCATTTCGCACTTATGCCTACTATAGCTACCATGTTCAATAGCAGGTTACCGCCACATTCAATGGCAGGTTATACAACTAAAACCGTATAGGGCGCGTATTGTTTCTTTGGATTTTCAACAAATGGTCAGGCTAAGGAACTTCTTGGGCCACATGGGTACGCCTCTAGAGGGACGCCCCGAGAACCTAACCGGATCTTTGCCAACACAAGGCCGGGTTACCTCTGCAAAAATAGGTAACTACTACACGAGTATGCCATTCCCCGGTTGTAAACAACCTTTATCCGAGGATCCTCAACAACAACAATCACAAAGTAATATATATTTGCGATATTCACATAAGTTAAGTATCTGGGCTCCATACCATAATACCACTTCTATGCAGAAGGAAATACACATACCCTAAGGGGCGCTACCCCCTATAACCTTGCCGCACCCTTCCTGTTTTGACCATTCCGGGGTGTGAGGTTCGACGAAGTCTCATCCACAAAGCTACACTTTTCAATAAAGCCACGCTTCGATCAACAAATGATCAGCAGCACTTCGTATGCCACATTACCAAATTGGAAATGTATCACTAGTAACCATCAACTATATAACCTTTGAGCTCGTACGTCTCAAAGAAGGGTGTTAAGCTAAGAGAATATATTCTCCGCCACCAACATAAATGTATTTGATAGAAATCGGCTTTACATCTCAAAGTGTAACGTCAGACACACATCCATACAAGTCCGTTCCGGGATCAAACGGAAACGAAGGCACTTCCAAAGAAGCCCTTGCAAATCCGGATATTCGCTAATCATGTCCGGAATCCCCATCACAAAGGGTGATGAAATCTCTATATCGAAGCAACACGGTGCAGAGACATCGATAGGTAATCCTTTCGCATTCGAAAATACCCGGTCTTCAACACCATCTTCAAATGCAACCCTAATTCGTCGTATCCTTATTCGGAATGGGTTTTATGACACAAGGTCCTCTCCCGGCTAATCCGAATAATGAGCACTTATTTTAAAAATAAGTCTCCACTCAGATTCAAACAAATCACAACAATTTCACTTTGATCTTTTAAACAAAAGATCCATCACAATCACAAAGGTTCGATATGGGTTTCGAATATCCATTTGGAATTGGACTCCCGGTCGCATCGAAATTCAATTTCCGATTAAAGGCCAATATTGATAGTCGGTTATTTAACTATCAATCATCATTCACAACAGTCACTGGATTTCAAATAATTTTCCCCAATTATTATTATTTTCAATATATCTTTGCAAGATAAAATTTCACTTTTCAACCATTTGAAAATAAATTCAAATCAATTTTTTCACGCTTCAATCCTTTGAAAATAAATTTCAAATCAATTTTTCCTTACGCGGAAAACATTTCCAATATTTATTCATTTCCACTGAAAATCTGCCGATTTCAAATATCTTAAAATAATATAAAATACTTATTCAAAATATACTTGGAAACATTTAAAATAAACTATTTTTAGAATATTTGCTTAAATATTAGTTATGAAAAATGTTATACTAATATCACATATACAATTTCAAGTCCAAAACTAATTTTAAAATAAAACTTGTAGATAGAGTATAAATATTTAAATAACTATTTTCTAAATCAAATATCAATTTTAAATCTTTTAAAATAATCCCTTATATAATTAATTAAATAAATTTTTACTTTAAAACAATTTCCAAACTAATTTCTCCAACAATATTATTTTAAAACAAAATCTAAAACTTTTAAATTTTATTCAAAAGCTATTTTAAAATATACTCGGCTTTCCAGGGAAGAATTCTTTTCCCATTACAAAATGGTCCATTCAAATAAATTAATAAATCTTCTCGATTTATTTTAATTTAAATTCCAATTTGTAAATTTCTTTCCATACTTAAAAATAAAGCAATATTTATTTTTAAACAATTTCCCTTTTCTTTACAAATTCCCGTTGTGAATTTACATTTCCAAATATCAACTGATATACAAATTTTAAATCGATTCCCAAATATCATCTTCAACCCAAACAAATTCCAAATTGATTTCCAGTTTATTTCAAACACAAAATCAAATTCCAATTTGATTTCCCAAATTAATTTTTCAAATATCAAATCAATTTCAAATTGATTTACCAAATTATTTCCAACACACCAAAACAAATTTCCTAATCGATTCCTAAGATTTATTCTAACTCCAAATTAATTCCCGAATCGATTTCTAAAATATTTCAACTCCAAATTAAATTTCAAATTAAATTTCCTAAATTTATTTCCTTTTGAAATAAATTACTTTCTCTCTTTCAAATATTTAAAATCCGTATCTTAAATAAATTCTTCAACCATTAAACAATATTACCCGAAATTCCTTTATTAAAATATTTTCCTATATTTTTGGAATTAATTCGATCGGATTAGAAAAATCAACTTTAATACTTTAATTGTAACAGTCTAGGCTTTTCTAGCTTAATTTCCAAAAATCAATTTTCATATTTCTAGTATCCTACGATACCAAAAATATATTTGGCCAAATTACATCCTTCACGGTTTCAATCACAAATAATCACACGGATGAAAAATAATCAACACACATATACGAAACAAATTAAATTTTTGAGGAATCCAGTTGGATCCTTCCAACCTGTTTCGCTGCATCCACAGACGTTAGCACAACAATTAAATTCCCATTCCACTTCAAGGTGGAATATCGCGATATATGGGATTTATAAAATATTATCCGCTATTATGCGGCGCAGTAGGGTCTCATCTGCTATATAATGCGGGAAATTAACAACTCCAAATACATATATAATACCAATTCCACTTCGAGGTGGAATATCGCGGTATATGGATTTAATATAATAACCTCCGCTATTATGCGACGCATAGGGTCTAAACTAATATAACTAATAATAAATTAATTATCCAAGCACACAATCAATCAATTTTTTTAAATTTAACTGTAAAAATTAAATCAGCGATTGAGTGAGAAGATCTCACATTTAGGTTTTGTTTTGCAATCCATTCCCAGTCCACCTTGACTCGTTTTCATGTCTTTTGACCTTGTATAAACAATTACATAATTTTATTAATACTTGAACTAATCGAATAATTTATTTCCTTTTTAATAAATTTAATTAATCAATGATTTTTATTTTAAACAAATCATTAAAATTTAAACTAATTTTTTTCTTTTATAATCTCTAGTACTCAAAATATTTGTATAAGTTAATTAAACCAATTATTCACCATAATTTATTATTTTGAGTATCCAAAACTAAATTTGAGTTTTGTGTTTGTAGATATTAAAAAAATTTAAGAAAATACTTTTATCTGCATGCATATATATTTCCTTAATATATAAGTAAATTGGTAAATCAAAATATATATCTATAGTTTTTTCTTTGAAACCCTTACTAAAAAAAATGAATTTATATGGATTCAAAAATCAAAATTTATGTAATTTTTCAAACACGCCAAACATCATTTATTTTTCTTTCCAAATATACTTATATTTACTGTTCTATACAGATTTTAACAATATTTACTATTATATATATTTTTTCTTTTCAGAACGCAACCCAACCAGTAATTTATTTTACTGTAAAATTCTAATTAATGAAATAATTAACAACAAATTAATATAAACTTCTATATATATAAAATTAAATAAAATAGAAACATATTTACTTACAGTCTTTGAATCAATCCCACTCTCAACCAATCACCGAAACCCTAGCCTCGGCCCTCACCATTTCGCTCGAGATCCGCCATGACGAAGCTCGCACGCACTTCCATGCTTTGGCCAGATTTGCTCGAATGATTGAACGAACCTGCGATTCAAATCGCGACACCCCATCTCGACGCGCCGCCGCCAGTGCTTGCGCCACTTCTCGTGCTCATTCGATCGCAAATCGATCTGCCTTGCTCGACTAGAACTCGCCGCCCTCTCGCGCATGCGCGCGCTGTCACGACCAACCGTGCCTGTAGCCTTCCGCCGCGCTAAGAAATTTACTTTTCAAATCGAAAGAAGAATGAACGGGTAAGGAACGAGGCCGCTAATTCGATTTGATTTTACTTATTTATTATTATTTTTTCGTTCAAATGAACTGAAGAAGACGAGATTTTTAATTCGAGAAATTTTGTTTTCGTTTCAAAAAGGCTCGGCTGTTTTGTTTTGAGCAGAGAAGATGTTTTGTTCGATTATTGTATATATATTTTTTCTTTAAAACGAACACGTGCTAAAGAATGTGACACATGCTTGAATGTTGAAACGTGTAGTTATCTTAGGAAATAATATGATATTAAATACAAATATATATATATATATATATATATATATATATATATAATTTTAAATTTAAATCGTTCAAATTTCGCAATGCAAAATCTCGATCTCCAATCGAAGCGTGCCGCCAGGCGTTTATAATGTTATAGCCCTATTCCGAACGCAATGGAAAAGGTTTCGAGTCCAAATTCGATCGTATGGAGAAGATAGCTTTTTGAACTAGTTAAAATATCGAACTTCCAATTTAAGTTTCAACGCGTTTGCTTATCGTACGGCCAAACGAACACTCCAAACATTATGAAAATTGAAATCCGATAATAATACGATATTACGGAACCAATGGAACTGGTTTCATCGTCCGAGACTGTGCCTCGGAATGCTATTTTTAAAATCGATTTTAAACTGTAAAATTTCAAAACAGATTAAATCATTTTCAAATACAATTTTGAAAATTCTATTATCTTCAGTATTATTAATATGAATTTTCTAAGCCTTGAAAATATTTTTAAACAACTTAAAACTGAAGATTCAAATTTTTATGCAACTTCAATAAATTAAATTCAACAATTAAATTGCCAAATTCAAAGTTAATTTCGAAATTCAAGCTAAACCATCATATATCAAAAATCAATTAAATTTTCTAATTTCAATTGTCCAAAATTCAGGGTCGTCGCATCCTTCCCCCCATAAAAGAATTTCATCCCGAAATTACTAGTTAGGAAGAATGATCCTTAACCCATTTACAATTTTACCCAAAACCAAATAGTTTTATCAACTTTCCAAAACAAATCCTTTTTATTTAACAACCCATTATCGCTTCAACTATCTTTCCAAAATTAATCATAGATTCCAAACAACATTGTTTTCTTAACAATTCAAATTTAAATTTAAATTCAAATTTCCAAAACTTCCTTAAAAAATTTCTAACTCCCTAAATTTTCAAAAATTTTTGCCAGTGTCTCCTTTGCGCGGCTAGCTCGGTACGACTACAAAAATGGCACCACGGTCCCCAGATTTAAAAAAAAAAAAGCCAAGCGGCTAGACAAGAAGATCATCAAATTTCATACTGAAATTCAAATACATACCTTTTTTTTTCGAGCAATTCAATTTTATCTTCGAAATAAAAATCCAAATTCCATTTTTTCTTTTTTCCTATAACATACCGGTATATCGTGTTAGCCATAATATCCAATTACAATATTCAAAAATCATTTTGCACATTCCATTACAAAATCTTCAATATATACTTCTTATACCATTTTTGTTTCACCATTGAAGTTATATATCCATTTTCATTCAATTTTACATTTTCAATTTCATTTGAATTCAATTTACAATTTCAATTCTGTTTGGATTCAATTTACCTTCTTCAATATTGAATTTTATCAATTATCTTTCATTCACAACTGATTCATCTTGCTATTTTAAATTAGTTTCTTTTACTAATTCATTACAAGTTCTAATTTACTTCGCTTTACTTATAACAAATCAAATTCAATTCCAATTCTATTCTATTTGCTTACAAATTCGAAATGAATTTTAATGTTCAATTTCACTTTCATTTAATTGCAATTGCAAATTTATTTATTCGTTCACAATTTATTTTCCACCTTAATAAATTTTATTCCAATCCTTCAGTCTACAAGATTTCTCAAATTCACATTCATACCAATTAATTCAAATCTTCAATTTCATTTTTTTTTGAATCCATATCAGCATTTTATTTGACTTAAATTTTCAATCTCAATTCTTCTATTCAATTTTCATTTTTAATTCTACTTGATTTAAAATTTTCCTTCCAACTTACATTTACTTTTATCTATCTTCTCTTTTAAGTTAGATTTTATTTTAACAACTTCAAACTTTACAAGTTATCAAACTTAATGATATTCCATAAATATTTTATATAACATTCCAGAGTCTTTTCAACCTTTCAAAATTCATTTTTGAAATCAATTCAAATTATCTTTTGAATTCAAAAATCTAAACCAGTTTTGCAAACAACTTTCATTTTAAAACAATTTGGCAGCAATCCCTCTTTTGGAAACCCAAAAATGAACACCGATGATGTCGCGATCATCATCAGAATTATTTTCCAGCGACCAAAAAGAGTTTAGAGCTTTTATCCCATCAAAAACATTTTAAAAAAACCTTTGAAAACCATTTTCAAATCAAATGGAGTTAATTTCCAAAATTCCAAATACTTTCAAAAATATTTCCAGAAACTTCTCTAGAATTCTGTTTCTGATTATAAATCACATTTAGAATTTACATTCTCAAATTTCATTTGTATATGGATTTTTATTTTCTTAGTTCTTTGTTATGATTTCAATTCTTATACAATAATCAATGATAATAGTTTAATATTATCACTTTCTAACAAACAAGCAACCATATACTATATAATTTATGGAAAATTATTCTTTTTATATACAAAAATAGTTTGGGAAAAATTATTTCATTTACCCTAATTTAAAACAATATTGTGGCGAATTGTTCTGTACAAGTGTTTAGAGATTCCTATCGATAGAGTTGTACGGACTATACCGACCAGAATCCATATACCACTCAACAAACCAATCATCACAATATAAAATAATTTTTTATATTCACTAACGAATACGCGCTCATATCTATTATTACTCTCAAACTCATTCTAGAGTACTACCGACTCTATCTCTAATGAGTAACAACCAACCGAGCCAAGGTTGTCGCTTAACCAAATGCTCTGATACCACATTGTAATGGTCTAGGCTTTTCAACCATCGACAGCGGCCACTCTCGACTGGTAGGCTTTTCAACCATCCCAGACCCGCCGTGGCATACAATGGTACCCGAAACTTGCTTTTACGGCCAGCCTTTCGACTGTCACGGCTTACGCCTAACCAACCCCGCAAAGAGGACATGTGAGGGTAAGAGTCTCCCGTTCCCCACCAAACGCGAAGCGAGAACCCACCATCACATTTCACTAAGACAAGCAAGTCTCGTGCACAAAGCTACGCTTTTCACGAAAGCCATGCTTCGATCAACAAATGATCAGTGGCACTTCGTATGCCACATCACCAAATTGGAAATGTATCACTAGTAACCATCAACTACATAACCTCTGAGCTCGTACGTCTCAGAGAAGGGTGTTAAGCTAAGAGAATAAATTCTCCGCCACTAACAGAAATGTATTTGATAGAAACCATCTTTACATCTCAAAGTGTAACGTCAGACACACATCCATACAAGTCCATTACGGGATCGAACGGAATCGAAGGCACTTCCAAAGAAGCCCTTGCAAATCCGGATATTCACTAATCACGTACGGAATCCCCATCACAAAGGGTGATAAAATCTCTATACCGGAGCAACCCGGTGCAGAGACATTCGATAGGTAATCCTTTCACTTTCGAAAATACCCAGTCTTCAACACCATCTTCAAATGCAACCCCATTTCGTCGTATCGTTATTCGGAATGGGTTTTATGACACAAGGTCCTCTCCCGGCTAATCCGAATAACAAGCGATTATGTTAAAAATAAGTGTCCATTCAGATTTAAACAAATCCCAACAATTTCACTTTGATCGTTTAAACAAAAGATCCATAACAATCACAAAGGTTCGATGTGGGTTTCGAATATCCATTTGGAATTCGACTCCCAGTCGCATCAAAATTCAATTTTCGATTAAAGGCCAATATTGATAGTCGGTTATTTAACTATCAATCATCATTCACAACAGTCACTGGATTTCAAATAATTTTCCCCAATTATTATTATTTTCAATATATCTTCGCAAGATAAAATTTCACTTTTCAACCCTTTGAAAATAAATTCAAATCTATTTTTTCACGCTTCAATCCTTTGAAAATAAATTTCAAATCAATTTTTCCTTACGCGGAAAACATTTCCAATATTTATTCATTTCCACTGAAAATCTGCCGATTTCAAATATCTTAAAATAATATAAAATACTTATTCAAAATATGCTTGGAAACATTTAAAATTAACTATTTTTAGCATATTTGCTTAAATATTAGTTATGAAAAATATTATACTAATATCACATATAAAAATTCAAATCTAAAACTAATTTTAAAATAAAACTTATAGATAGAGTATAAATATTTAAATAACTATTTTCTAAATCAAATATCAATTTTAAATCTTTTAGAATAATCCTTTATATAATTAATTAAATTAATTTTTTGAGGAATCCAGTTGGATCCTTCCAACCTGTTTCGCTGCATCTATAGACGTTAGCACAACAATTAAATTCCCATTCCACTTCAAGGTGGAATATCGCGATATATGAGATTTATAAAATATTATCCGCTATTATGCGGCGCAGTAGGGTCTCATCCGCTATATAATGCGGGAAATCAACAACTCCAAATACATATATAATACCTATTCCACTTCGAGGTGGAATATCGCGGTATATGGGTTTAATATAATAACCTCCGCTATTATGCGGCGCATAGGGTCTAAAATAATATAACTAATAATAAATCAATTATCCAAGCACACAATCAATCAATTTTTTTTAAATTTAACTGTAAAAATTAAATCAGCGATTGAGTGAGAAGATCTCACCTTAGCTTTTGTTTTGCAATCCATTCCCAATCCACCTTGACTCGTTTTCATGTCTTTTGACCTTGTATAAACAATTACATAATTTTATTAATACTTGAACTAATCGAATAATTTATTTCCTTTTTAATAAATTTAATTAATTAATGATTTTTATTTTAAACAAATCATTAAAATTTAAACTAATTTTCTTCTTTTATAATCTCTAGTACTCAAAATATTTGTATAAGTTAATTAAACCAATTATTCACCATAAATTGTTATTTTGAGTTTTGTGTAAGTAGATATTAAAAATAATTTATGTAAATACTTTTATCTGCATGCATATATATATTTCCTTAATAAATAAGTAAATTGGTAAATCAAAATATATATCTATATTTTTTTCTTTGAAACCCTTACTAAATTTTTTTAATTTATATGGATTCAAAAATCAAATTTTATATAATTTTTCAAACACGTCAAACACCATTTTTTTTCTTTCCAAATATACTTATATTTACCGTTCTATACGGATTTTAACAATATTTACTATTATATTTTTTTTCAGAACACAACCCAACCAGTAATTTATTTTACTGTAAAATTCTAATTAATGAAATAATTAACAACAAATTAATATAAACTTCTATATATATAAAATTAAATAAAATAGAAACATATTTACCTACAGACTTCGAATCTAGCCCACCCTCAACTAATCACCGAAACCCTAGCCTCGGCCCTCACCATTTCGCTCGAGATCCTCCATGACGAAGCTCGCACGCACTTCCATGCTTTGGCCAAATTTGCTCGAACGATTGAACGAACCTGCGATTCAAATCGCGACACCCCATCTCGACGCGCCGCCGACAGTGCTTCCGCCACTGCTCGTGCCCATTCGATCGCAAATTGATCTACCTTGCTGGACTAGAACTCGCCGCCCTCTTGCGCATGCGCGCGTTGTCACGACCAATCGCGCCTGCAGCCTTCCGCCGCGCTAAGAAATTTACTTTTCAAATCGAAAGAGTAATGAACGGGTAAGGAACAAGGCCGCCAATTTGATTTGATTTTACTTTTTTTTTCGTTCAAATGAACCGAAGAAGACAAGATTTTTAATTCGAGAAATTTTGTTTTCATTTCAAATAGGCTCAGCTATTTTGTTTTGAACGGAGAAGATGTTTTGTTCGATTATTATATATATATATATATATATATTCTTTAAAACGAACGCGTGCTAAATAAGGTGACACGTGCTTGAATGTTGAAACGTGTAGTTATCTTAGGAAATAATGCGATACTAAATACAAATATATATTTATAAACTCAAATTTATATTGTTCAAATTTCACAATGCAAAATCTCAATCTCCAATCGAAGCATGTCGCCAGGCATTTATAATGTTATAG
This sequence comes from Allium cepa, assembly GCA_030765085.1. Classification (NCBI taxonomy): domain Eukaryota; kingdom Viridiplantae; phylum Streptophyta; class Magnoliopsida; order Asparagales; family Amaryllidaceae; genus Allium; species Allium cepa. The sequence goes on from CM060934.1 coordinate 779,254,254, forward strand.
CCCTATTCCGAACACAATGGAAAAGGTTCCGAGTCCAAATTCGATCGTATGGAGAAGATAGCCTTTTAAACTAGTTAAAATATCGAACTTTCGATTTAAATTTCAACGCGTTTGCTTATCGTACGGCCAAACGAACACTCCAAACATTATGAAAATTGAAATCCGATAATAATACAATATTATAGATCCAATGGAACTGGTTTCGTCGAATTCTGAGACTGTGCCTCGGAAGGCTATTTTTAAATATCGATTTTAAACTATAAAATTTCAAAACTGATTAAATCATTTTCAAATACAATTTTGAAAGTTCTATTATCTTCAGTACTATTAATACGAATTTTCTAAGCCTTGAAAATATTTTTAAACAGCTTAAAACTGAAGATTCAAATTTTTATACAACTTCAATAAATTAAATTCAACAATTAAATTGCCAAATTCATAGTTAATTTCGAAATTCAAGATAAATCATCATTCAAATATCAAAAATAAATTAAAATTTCAAATTTCAATTGTCCAAAATTCAGAGTCATCACACAGATAGTCTAATAACTTCGGATGGGTAATCCAATGTATATTGCATGTTACATGTCATCATATATTATTGTGTTTTAACCATTGTGGATGCAGGAGCACAATATATGGTTAATGTTTTTGGTTAAGATATTAATGAGGGAAAAATCAATTCCACTCAGCAGCATGGTCTCACTAGGTATCTAGTTGGTTCAAGATTGTAGGTCATTATTCACATCAGACATTTTGTCTGATCCGAAGTTTTTGTTTTCTCCTTAAACTCTCGGGTACTCAATTGAGTAGGTTGAGAGTAAGGGGGTTCAGGTTTCCTAGTAGGACAAGTAAGTTTTCAAAGACATGCAGGAGACAATCTAGCTATGTATGAGTTCTATTATAATCCGATGTGTTGTTAAGTTTGTTTGTATGGATGTAATGGCAAGTTATATAATTGCCAAATATTTTACTCTGATCAACCAAGGAGGCACCTTCGTATGTCGCATTTAGAGTATTTTGTAATAATTTTATTTTTTTGAATGTGGAATTACAAATGAGATTATGTAACAAGTATGAAATCATATTTTGAAATAGAATGAAAATGTTATTTTTGAATTGTGCTTGAAAGTTTTTCGCAGTCATGTGCTTTTGATTATTGATATATTTAACATAGCTGTATTTTTTCATCAGAAATTAATAACTATGGATGACTACAATCTGTAGTGGTAGGTTTTGGGCCTTAGAATGGAGGATGTTACATGACATCTAGAGATGTTGGACCGTTCCCTATTATAGAGAGGATCGGGAAAATCGCGTACCAGGTAGAGTTACCTAGTAATTTGGTAGGTGTCTATAATGTGTTCCATGTTTCTTATCTTAGTAAGTATGTATATGATCTAGAGACTGCTATTGCTCCGACTGCATTGAAAGATTTAGTAGTAGAACCATATTTGACTTTATGGGACAACCAGTTCGAGTTATAGCGAGAGATGAAAAGAGGTTAAGGAATAAGACAGTCAAGTTAGTGAAAGTCCACTGGAGTAACAACAAGATGTACTTGGGAAATAGAGGACATGATTATGGACATTTATACTGAGTTGATATGATGGTATGCTCCATATTTATTATATATAGACTTTATAGCTGGTAGGATATACTAGCATTGTTTGCATGTTTGATACACTTGTTATGTAGTCCTTACTGAATTTAGAGGATCAAATTCTTTAAAGAGGGGCGCTGTAACACACCTAATTTTAGTTAAACACTATTTAGGATATTTAATTGGATATATTAAATAGAATAATGTAAATGATTAAGGAGAATAAGATTTGGTTATCAACAAGCTCGTGCCTTAATAAATTAAGCTACGAGATTGTTTTGAAAAACCAAACATATAAGAGAGTATGTGAGAGGGGAAAAAAGGTAGGTCCATCTTTTAAATTATAAATCCTCTCCCTCCTCATATTATTCTCATTTTACTCACTCCATAAACAACCAAAAAGAACAAAAGGAGGTTGGTCCTTAATCGAGCAAGAGAGGATCGAAATCAAAGAGGATTTAAGGGCAAAGCTTAGAGAAGCTAAACACTAATCAAATCTTAACTTCAACAACAAATATATTGTGAATAATACATGAATCAACTTTATTTTCTTGTTCCTGAATTCGGTTATAGGTAGTATCCAGACTATTTTGATGATTTTTGCCAAGTTATGGTTGTTTAATTACTGTTTGGACAGAATAACGATTTATGGAATTTTTATGAGATTATTTGAATGGGTTTTAAGAGTAAAAACTCATTTTTTATTCTCCAAATTCTTTGACTTTTTGCTATGTTATAAGAACATTAATTTGGAGATGGTTTTTAATTTCATAATTTTCAGACTTAAAATAAATATTTTATGAATTTCCTAAGGTGGAACTTTAGTGTATTCGGTATTTAATTATTAAAAATAATTAAATATAGAATTTGGATCGAAAATTTTTATGTGAGAAATAAAACATTAAATCTGAATTTCTATGAATTTTTAGGGTTTTTCTTTTGTGATTATGATTCATTATGCAAGGTAAGCGTTTAAATTAATTACTAATTAAGGATACTAATTAACTAAAGTTGAAATATGTTTTGGAACTTCAAAAATATAAGCAACGGTATTTCTGAAAAGAATTGGAAAAGATACTGTTTCAGCTAATAGAAATTAGACAATAGTTTGTGATTTGGTGAAAACTAATTGCTTTTATTAGTAATAAATGAGTTTTCATGACAACTATGACAATGTCATGCCGCTTATAACATCATCGAACCTAATACCATGCCGCATCAATGGGTGTCAACGTCGATAAGGTGGGAAGCATAGGATAACTACTTAGGTAGTTATGGAATAGTACCAACCAAGTCAATGTGGACATCGGTGGCAACCCATCATTGGCGACACCGCATTCTTTGATTTATTTATGTGTACAAATGACGCCACATACCTTCGTTGTGACTATTTTCGATACCAAGGCAGTGGTGTCATCTGTTTTGACTTCGACTCTATATACTAAGTGACATAGTAGCCGAAGTATGTAGGTATGCTATTATAATGGCACCACTTGCTTTGATGCTTCCATCCATTATAGTCGGCGACCTTATATTCCAAGGTTTTATTCTTCATTGCTTGGTAGCAATGCCTCACTGCATCATTGTCACATTTCTTACTTCAACGCTGGTTAGGCTTGGTTTTATATAAAATTAAGACAAGATTTAAAGGTGGTATAGCCTATGTTTTAAGAAGGTCGATAACCATCTAATTTAGTAGTTAGCCATGCGTTTTACTAATTGAACTTTTGTTTTGTAACCTTGAACAGAGAGGTTCAATAGTGATTAGTGAGACATGAATGCTACAGATCTTTTTATTAATGGCGGTGATACATTAGTTTTATTATGTCAACATTATTCATTGGGGATACCAATGTTTATCAATTTCGACATACTATATGTTTAATGACTTCAACTTTAGTCATTAGGTGTGATAACTCGAATTTTTGGGCCTCTGTTAATTTGTAATTAACTGGATTACAGTTAATAAAATACTAACTTGAAATTTAACAAATAAACTTTGATAACTAGAATATATCCGGATATGTTTATAGATGGATTTGAACTATAATAAATACTAATTTATATAGATTGAACAATTAAAAATCATTTAAGGATTCAATAATTCATGGGTTTGCAAACGTAAATTAAATGTTTACATAATTGTAATGGAAGCATACAATGTATCTAATTATAAGTATAAACAAATATAAACATATTGCATAATTAATATAAAATATAAGAAATTCATGAATGAGTAGATTAAAACATAAATACATTGCCTTTAAGCCTTACTGGAAAAAAAATACACTTGTAAAGCCTTGAACATACAAACAACATTTGTAAGCCAACCATCCTATGAACCAACAAGTGGCAAAATAATTCTTAATTAATAATTAAATTAAAAATAAAGTTTATAGAAAATAATTTGTGTATTCTTTCAACTAAAATTTTCTCATCTTCTAATTTAAACTGATAATCCAAGATTCAAAGAAAAAAAAGAAGAAGAAAAAAAGAAATCAACAACATCTGTGATTAAATCAATATTCAATGCAACATCAAGCAGCAGGAATCAAACAAAACCTGAAGCAAAATTCAGATTCCAGATTTCTAATGCTGTCGTGTCCTCTGTTCTTCAATCTGTGAGTAAATTTATACATAATTTGAATCTGATCAAATGTTGTTATGTGTGATGAATGATTAGTAGCATGGTATAAAATGTCTGGTTATCAGCCATATCTGCTCAAGGAAAATATGGCAACTCTTTAATTTATGAAAAGCTACAGATTTTCAAAAATTATCAACCACTCATGTTTACAACTCCATTACGTTTGGAAGAAATAGTGTAGTATGGAAATATATGAACCCAACTTTATCCATCAGACTTGCGAACATTATAATTTAGCATTATTTGAATTGATAATCCAAGCAACAATTTTGAAAATTTGATAAACCTATCATGTACATGGAATCAACTTGTAGGATTTTGTATGAGTTACATGTTCATTTTTGAAACATGAAGAATTTATCAATCTAACCAAAAACTACCAAGTCACTGACATAAATTTCTAGAATATGATCAACTTCACAGCTCAGTTACAGATTTTCGAACCTATTCTGCAAAACTTACGGTGAGTAAACTTCGTAAATCTATGAATCTTGAGCTAGTATGTGATGATCATATAAGTATGATCTGAATTTTTCTGTGCATGTTAATTTTTATGTATTTTTAGGTGTATGAGTATCTATGTATGTGATTTGGAACAGGCAAAGCATGCCTCTGATCCAAATAGCACAGGTTCAATCCTGATAATAATAAAAGAAAAAAAATGAAGAACAAATAAACAACAAAACCTGTAAAAGCAATCTCTTCACTAATTTAAATCTGAAATAAGCAAGAATCAATTCCAGTTTCAAGTTCAACTCGATTAAACTAGGATCTAAAATCAAGAGGCTGGGCTAGTTTTCAAAACAACTTCAGGATATCTCTGTTTTATAATCAACAGGTGAGTAGAAAAATCTAACTCTTGATTTATTTGTTGCTGAAGATGAATGTATTTAGATAGGTGCTGTGGCAAATTGGTTGCATGTTGGAATTTTAGCCTGCATATTTAAAACATGCAAATATAAGTGTTGCATGTCTGTTATGTTGATTTATTCTGTTCCACGTTATAGAATTTTAGAGCTAGTAGATAAATTCTAATTTTTCTTTAACTGATCTCGGATAATCTTTGATTTTCAAGCAAATAGAATTGTTTGAATACAAATTAAGATCTTAAAAAAAAATTAATTATTCAAGTAAACAAGTTTTATCATTGTAAAACAAGGAATTTACAGTAGAAATTTAAGATCTGTTAAAATTCAAGAACCATAATTCCATGTTTCACTGATATGATCTTAATCATCATCAAAATTCATGAATTTTAAGAATTGCATCTCAATTTTTAGTTTAGAATTGGATTTGAATTTTGGGGTTGATCAGTAAAGTAAGATTTAGCAAATTCTGTTGATCTGGTGGATGGCGAACCTCGGGTTTGAGGGTGGAGTATGCTTTTAGGGCATTAATCATAGGAAAATTGCTAGGAGATTTATTAGGCGGAGGTGGTGGTCAAGCGGCGTCAATCTAGGGTTTTGCAACCGCTTTGATGGTTGAAGTTATCTGAGCAAGTTTCGCCAACGATGGAGTATCGGTAGAGGCCGGACCCGAATGTATAGGAGCATCATCTTGTTGCATCACTATGGGTGGGGTGGCGCGAGTTAACTCGTACGGTGGTGGCGATGCATGGCAAGATCAGGCAATCGGCTTCATACTGTTAAATTCAAAAACACTCGATTTTGATTGGTGGGGTTTCTCGCGAGTCTGGGTGGTCGCGAAGCTTGAGGGGTTCATTGTCGACTTGTTGAGAATCCTGATGGTGGCCGGAGGTGGTCGGGGTTCATGTGTATGTGCACGCGTGAGATTCGTACATCAGGAAGTGTTGCATATTTGGGGAAGATAAGGAGTAACTGGAAAAATTTTAAGAGGATACTCGAAGCTATTGAATGTGGATGAACTCCTGGACGGGCTCGAGTAAAACTAGAAATGTCACGAGTGAAAACTCGAAGTATATCGGGTTCAAACCTATTCCAGTTTGAATATAAACTTAACAAGTTTGTTAAATCTAGTTCAATAAATTCTGGTTTAACTCCTTTAAATATGTTTTATTTTGGTTTTGGAACTGATTAAAGATTTAAAATATATATTTTATTTATTTATTATTTATTGATTATAAGGTATTTAATTTATACTTATTATTTAAAAATTTGAGTTCATTCTTAAATAAGTTTAAGGATGTAATGTAACAGCTTTAAGTAACTTAAAGGGTTTAAATTGAATTATGTAGTATGAAATTTAAAGGTGATGTTGAATTATTTAAAGTAATTGATCAATGGTTTATAAATTTATGTGACTGATTAAAGGCTAATTTACCAATAAATTTTAGTTTGATTCCTTAATCAAAGAATGAATAATTAATGATGAGTAATTAAAAGTGAATTGTTTTATGGATGTTATTGATTAAAGGAAAGTTACTTAAGAGAAGTAATTAAGGATTAATTACTTAGTGTAATTACTTAAAGGAATTAATTACTCTATGTAATTAATTTATATTATTAGTTTAAGTTAATTAATTGGTTTAATAAACTTAAATAATCACTTGATGATGGGATTGAGTAGAATTATTTAATGAGGTTTTTTTAGGTGTAATTAGTAATGGTAATTACAGGATGTAATTAATTGAAGAATTGGAAGTAGTTTTGGGTTAATTATCTGTGTAATTAATATGAAAAATAATTACTTAGTAGAAATAATTAATAATTAATTATTCAGTGAAATTAATTTAAGAATTGACTAATAAAAGTTATGAAAGATAATTAAGCGATGTAATTAATTAAGAGTAATTAATTACAGAATAAGTAATTAATTTAAAGGAAAGCAAAATTACTTAAGGTAATTAATGAGGTATAATTACTTAGTAAAGTAATTTATGGATAATTGTTGAATGTAATTAGTAAAGGGAAATTACTTGATGGGAAGTAATTAAAGGATAATTACTTGAAGGAAGAATTTAAGTGATAATTACTCAGTGTAATTAAAGAACTAATTAATATAATAATCAAGGAGTGGAATTAATTGATGAAGTAAATAAGGAAAGTTAATTATTGATGTGATTAATCAAGATTGAATAATGAATGTAATTAAGTTAAAGGTTAATTATTAAAGAAAATTTCAAGAATAATTAACTAATGGAAGTGACTAGATGATCATAAATTAATGTAGTTAATGAAGTGATCAATCTTGCTTATGAATGTTTGAATAATGATAAGTGCCTTGAATTGGTTGATATCTCTGATAGGAATTGTTTTGTGATATGATATTTTTGGGTGGATAATAATGATGTGATTATCTATCGTTTATAAATTGCTGTGTGGAAGTGTTATCAAAAAATTAAAATTGAAGGGTATTTAATTGAATAACTAAGGGATAAGATTACATTGGACTCGAAGAGGCTGGAGTCTGGTATTAGTAAATATCCGAAACCACTTCGATTCCTTATGAATTGATATGTGAAATCAATAGGCTAAAGTGGAATGATTTAAGTAAGTTGGACCATTTAATCTAAGTTTGGTACATAGGAAATTGATATGTGAAATAAGTGGGGTTTATAACAACTTATAAAGTTAGAAATCTATATGAGTTACCCCGGGTTTTAAATAAGTTATATGTTTTGATATTCCATGATAGTTGAGTTTACTCACGCTGGTTTCCAGCCTGACCCGGGTGTTACTTTGATGTAATGCTCGGGTCAGACCGAGTATTACAGATTTCTAGGTAAGGTCGTTCTGGAGCTTAGAGGCGAGCTGGATGGAAGGAACGTAACAAGAGTTTCCGTTGTAATATTGTAGTATCTGGACATGATTGTTTTTGTCCAGTGTTTATGTATTTGTGTAACTCTGATGTATATAAATATAAATTGAGAGATACAGTTTTCTTTTGTATAACAGTTATTATTATTTTCTATTATATTTTATCCGCTGCGAATGTGAAATGTTGGTGTTCTGTTTCTTTCCTTCTTTCTCTTTCTTCTTTCTTTTCCTTCTTTTCACTTACTATCTGGAATTTTCTGGATCGAAATTTCCGGGTCGTTACATTTGGTATCAGAGCTGAAGGTTAAGTGAGAACCTTGGCTCTGGTGGGATTGCTCATTAAGGATAAGGTAAGTGGTACCCTAGAATGAGTTGATTATATATATATATATATATATATATATATATAAATATGAGAGAGCGTACTTGTTATTTTCTTATATAAAGATTTTAAATGGCTTTATATAAGATTATATTTTGATATATAAAGCAATATATCTTTCTAACAAATAGTAAAGGAATTGGTTGTTAAATTATTGAATTAAATTAAGGAGTTATAGAAATACAACCAAACTGAAAATTTAATCTTGAATTTGGGAAAGGTTTCAGGATAAGGATAATCAATTAATTTATGTAATTAATTAAACTTTATTTAATGAGATTAATTAATGGATAATAATTGAAAATGATAAATAAGAGGGAGTTACTTAGTGAAGTAACTAGAGGTAAGTAATTTAAGGGACAATTAGTACATTTGGTAATTAAGAAATAAGTTAATTACCGAATGTGATTAATTGGAATTAATTAGTGATGTAATTAATTTAAAGAAAACAATAAATAATATTATTTAATGCAATTGAACGAAATGGTCCTATTCAAACAAGAGTTATTTGAAAAAAAAATTGTTTTGAACTAAAAACCAAAGGTGGTTTAAATTTTAAAATTTGGCTTGGTAGGCCAAGAGGTAAATATGTATATGTGTGGGTATACTTAAATATCAAAGATGGTTTGAGATAAACTCTAAATATTGAGTTTAAGTTGGGAATGAGATGTGGAAACCCATAGTGATAAGTTTTTGAACTTAATAAGTGTGAAGATTATTAATGTGAAGTTTAGAATTTGAAATGGAAATTCAAATTGGGTAAGATTGACTGGATTAAGTGAATTGAGTTTAACTGGGAAAAAAAGTTAAATGGTTGATTTAAATTGAGAGTTTGAGTGATCTCAATTAGGTTTGAGATCTAGAAATTAAAAATGGATGGATGTTTTGAAATAATTGGATGATATCATCCTATTGTTATTAATAATCTTTAAAATGTGAATTGGATTTGTTTAAATGAATGAGAAATGGAGTATGGTAATCCATTGTTGGGATTAAAAGGTAAATTGATTTAAAGGAATTAAATCAACATTTGAAGTATTAACTCGAATTTATATAATTCGAGATGGTTTAAATTTGAAATTTGAATTGGATTAATTTGAAATGATTTGAAATTAAAGTTGAATAATTTTAAAATTCAAATGGAATTTGAATTGAATTTGGGAAGAAATCAAGAATAATTCAACTTGATTTGGAAATGGAGTTTGAAATTGGGATTAATTCAAACTGGAGTTGAAATGAATTAAAATTGGAACTAGTTCAATTGAAATTTATTTGAATTAATAGAATTTGAGATCAAAGTTGAATAAAGTTAAATTTGGAAAGAACTGAGGTTAATTCAACTTGAATTGGGATTGAATAAATTTCAATGGGAATTGAAATTATTTAAATTGGAATTGGGTCAATTTAAATGGAAGTGGAATTTAAATTGAATTGAGGAGAATGGAGATTGGGAAGTGGACAGTTTTGACTCTGGACTATTTTTAATATAAATTGTTTTAATATGACCTATTTTTCCAAGCTATTATCATATAAACAACCTTTCTTTTAAAAGCCAAATTATCTTATACTTATTTTACAATTATTTTTGGAACTGTTTAACAATTTTCCAACTGTTTTGTAAACTAATTACTATATTTCAACTATTTTACAAAATTAATTACTATCTTACTACTATTTTGCAATTATCTAAAATTTCTATAGTTAGTCTAACTATTTTCTAACTATTTTACACCTATTTTACAAAATAATAATTATTTTCCAACTACTTATCTATTTTTAAAATTTTCAAGCTATTTTCTAAATAAACTGGTCGGAGTTCAAACTGTTATTGGTTAAATACCCAATTGAGATAAGAATAGAGATGATAATCCAAATGGATTGAAGCAATTGTAAGTAAGTGAATGAAAATCAAAGTGAATGTGAATAGAAATGGAATTAATTTGACTAATAACCAATAAAGATAAATACGTAGGGTATACGTATGTTATTCTATTCGCATAATAATGTGATCCAGATTCGAGCACAGAATTTCGAGATAATTATATCGATCCGAGTGGGATTTTTCACTCGATTTTCGACGGCGAACCTGGATATGGATTGTTGATTGGTTCTGGATATTCTCTATCATAGTTAAGCTATGCAAGGAGAATGACGTTTTCTGATCAAGAAACAAGATCTGTGTCTGCACTAGGAAGTCGGGTGGACAATACTAGTTCGGAAGTGAAATTGTGTGATCGAGTGAGCGATCAGATTGGTATGGCGTACGGATGATATGTGTACATCGTACGGATTTGAACGAAAATGATATTGAAAAGAGTAATCAAATTTGAATATTTGATTTTGAGTAAACAAAGTTAAATGTCTTTGTTTTATAAAATGAAACTCCCCTTGTTGAATCTATTTCTAGAAGAAAAGGATTTTTGAAGGTGTTTTGGAGTATAAAAGGAGTTTTATACAAGTTTGAAATGATCCAAAGTTTTTTAAAAAAAAATATCTGTATATATATATATATAAAGGATCTTATGAGGATTTTTGGAAAAGGGTTTTGAGAACCTTTGAATTTGGAAAGGATTTTGATTTTTGAGTAAAATCAATATTAGAATTTGGAAAGCCTAGTTTGAGTATTATCGATTTTAGGGATAATCGATTTTGTGTAAAGAAGCTTTGTATGAGGTCATACTAGGTGTATGATTTAAAGATACTATATATATATTGTATAAAATGTTTTGATGATGGCTCTAGGGAAAAAGGCGCTCCCTTGGAATGGACTTCTCAGGAGTACCACCGGGTGGTGCTGCCTTGAGCCCCAAGGGGGGGTTCTAAAGTTGATCCTGTGAGGAGTCCGGACAAACTAGTTCCTGAGGATTATTGGGTAGCGAAAGTCGAGGGCGCTGATGCCTACAGGGGCATTTGGGTTATGCTGTGACGACAGTGTAACTCGATGTCACTGCGATCTACTGTGGGGACCATAGCGAAAATCGTGTGAAGGATGAGTGCCAACGGTCTACACTTGATTTTGCCGGGGAGGCAACGCAACATCGTTAGACTGCGATCTATGGTCAAGTGAAGTGGAGAAGCTTCATTCTTTTGGCAGCGAAATTCGATGGCGCTGATGCCTACAGCTATATGGGTTTTTGCTGTGATAGCTACGTAACCCCAGTTGTAGTTGCGACCTGTAGCGGGTTCCATGGTGTAATCGAGGGGTGCGGAGGCCTACAGTTATCTATGGATTTTGTCGGGATGGCAACGTAACCATCGGGTTAACTGCGACCATGGATGAGGGTGATGATTTCCAGAGCATCCCCACTAAAGATATTTCCTCTATTTTAGAAAACTGTTTTCTATATTTTTAATAAAATTATTTTCTAAGTATTTTCACTGGATATTGAAACGGGTTTACCAAGTACTTGTAGATTTTCAGTCTTACGCCTGATCAACGTATGACCGAATTTCTATGAGAACGAGGATGGACTTATTGAAACATCGAGTTATAAAAAGTATTTTTGTAAAACTATTTGGCAGTATTACAGATTTTAAAAGTGTTTTAAAATGATCAAAGAATATTTTCACTGGTTTTAAAATATTTAATAAATTCTGGCTTTGTTTCTTTTCGAACACGAAAAGATTCTAAGGGGGTAGAAATGTGATAACTCGAATTTTTGGGCCTCTGTTAATTTGTAATTAACAGGATTAAAGTTAATAAAATACTAACGTGAAATTTAACAAATAAACTTTGATAACTAGAATATATCCGGATATGTTTATAGATGAATTCGAACTATAATAAATACTAATTTATATAGATTGAACAAATAAAAATCATTTAAGGATTCATTAATTCATGGGTTTGCAAACGTAAATTAAATGTTTACATAATTGCAATGGAAGCATACAATGTATCTAATTATAAGTATAAACAAATATAAACACATTGCATAACTAATATAAAATATAAGAAATTCATGAATGAGTAGATTAAAACATAAATACATTGCCTTTAAACCTTAGTGGAAAAAAATACACTTGTAAAGCCTTGAACATACAAACAACATTTGTAAGCCAACCATCCTATGAACCAACAAGTGGCAAAATAATTCTTAATTAATAATTAAATTAAAAACAAAGTTTATAGAAAATAATTTGTGTATTCTTTCAACTAAATTTTTTCTCATCTTCTAATTTAAACCGATAATCCAAGATTCAAAGAAAAAAAAAGAAAAAAAATCAACAACATCTGTGATTAAATCAATATTCAATGCAACATCAAGCAGAAGGAATCAAACAAAACCTGAAGCAAAATTCAGATTCCAGATTTCTAACGCTGTCGTGTCCTCTGTTCTTCAATCTGTGAGTAAATTTATAAATAATTTTGAATCTGACCAAATGTTGTTATGTGTGATGAATGATTAGTAGCATGGTATAAAATGTCTGGTTATCAGCCATATCTGCTCAAGGAAAATATGGCAACTCTTTAATTTATGAAAAGCTACAGATTTTCAAAAATTATCAACATAAATACATTGATCTTTAATTTATGAAAAGCTACAGATTTTCTTTAACTGATCTCGGATAATCTTTGATTTTCAAGCAAATAGAATTGTTTGAATACAAATTAAGATCTTAAAAAAAATTTAATTATTCAAGTAAACAAGTTTTATCACTGTAAAACAAGGAATTTACAGTAGAAATTTAAGATCTGTTAAAATTCAAGAACCATAATTCCATGTTTCACTGATATGATCTTAATCATCATCAAAATTCATGAATTTTAAGAATTGCATCTCAATTTTTAGTTTAGAATTGGATTTGAATTTTGGGGTTGATCAGTAAAGTAAGATTTAGCAAATTCTGTTGATCTAGTGGATGGCGTACCTCGGGTTTGAGGGTGGAGTATGCTTTTAGGGCATTAATCATAGGAAAATTGCTAGGAGATTTATTAGGCGGAGGTGGTGGTCAAGCGGCGTCAATCTAGGGTTTTGCAACCGCTTTGATGGTTGAAGTTATCTGAGCAAGTTTCGCCAACGATGGAGTATCGGTCGAGGCCGGACCCGAATATATGGGAGCATCATCGTGTTGCAACACTATGGGTGGGGTGGAGCGAGTTAACTGTACGGTGGTGGCGATGCATGGCAAGATCAGGCAATCGGCTTCATACTGTTAAATTCAAAAACACTCTATTTTGATTGGTGGGGTTTCTCGCGAGTCTGGGTGGTCGCGAAGCTTGAGGGGTTCATTGTCGACTTGTTGAGAATCCTGATGGTGGCCGGAGGTGGTCGGGGTTCATGTGCATGTGCACGCGTGAGATTCATATATCAGGAAGTGTTGCGTATTTGGGGAAGATGAGGAGTAACTGGAAAATTTTTATGAGCATACTCGAAGCTATTGAATGTGGATGAATTCCTGGACGGGCTCGAGTAAAACTAGAAATGTCACGGGTGAAAACTCGAAGTATATCGGGTTCAAACCTATTCCAGTTTGAATATAAACTTAACAAGTTTGTTAAATCTAGTTCAATAAATTCTGGTTTAACTCCTTTAAATATGTTTTATTTTGGTTTTGGAACTGATTAAAGATTTAAAATATATATTTTATTTATTTATTATTTATTGATTATAAGGTATTTTAATTTATACTTATTATTTAAAAATTTGAGTTCATTCTTAAATAAGTTTAAAGATGTAATGTAACAGCTTTAAGTAACTTAAAGGGTTTAAATTGAATTATGTAGTATGAACATTTGTTGCAAAGGTTTTCAAACAACCTCGAATGGAATTAATTGTTGAGTAAAGATAAATAGTTTATCTTTTAAATCTATTAAGGTTTTGAGTAATTTCTTAATGAAATTTAAAGGTGATGTTGAATTATTTAAAGTAATTGATCAATGATTTATAAATTTATGTGACTGATTAAAGGCTAATTTACCAATAAATTTTAGTTTGATTCCTTAATCAAAGAATGAATAATTAATGATGAGTAATTAAAAGTGAATTGTTTTATGGATGTTATTGATTAAAGGAAAGTTACTTAAGAGAAGTAATTAAGGATTAATTACTTAGTGTAATTACTTAAAGGAATTAATTACTCTATGTAATTAATTTATATTATTAGTTTAAGTTAATTAATTGGTTTAATAAACTTAAATAATCACTTGGTGATGGGATTGAGTAGAATTATTTAATGAGGTTTTTTAGGTGTAATTAGTAATGGTAATTACAGGATGTAATTAATTGAAGAATTGGAAGTAGTTTTGGGTTAATTATCTGTGTAATTAATATGAAAAATAATTACTTAGTACAAATAATTAATAATTAATTATTCAGTGAAATTAATTTAAGAATTGACTAATAAAAGTTATGGAAGATAATTAAGCGATGTAATTAATTAAGAGTAATTAATTACAGAATAAGTAATTAATTTAAAGGAAAGCAAAATTACTTAAGGTAATTAATGAGGTATAATTACTTAGTAAAGTAATTTATGGATAATTGTTGAATGTAATTAGTAAAGGGAAATTACTTGATGGGAAGTAATTAAAGGATAATTACTTGGAGGAAGAATTTAAGTGATAATTACTCAGTGTAATTAAAGAATTAATTAGTATAATAATCAAGGTGTGGAATTAATTGATGAAGTAAATAAGGAAAGTTAATTATTGATGTGATTAATCAAGATTGAATAATGAATGTAATTAAGTTAAAGGTTAATTATTAAAGGAAATTTCAAGAATAATTAACTAATGGAAGTGACTAGATGATCATTAATTAATGTAATTAATGAAGTGATCAATCTTGCTTATGAATGGTTGAATAATGATAAGTGCCTTGAATTGGTTGATATCTCTGATAGGAATTGTTTTGTGATATGATATTTTTGGGTGGATAATAATGATGTGATTATCTATCATTTATAAATTGCTGTGTGGAAGTGTTATCAAAAAATTAAAATTGAAGGGTATTTAATTGAATAACTTGGGATAAGATTACATTGGACTCGAAGAGGCCGGAGTCGGGTATTAGTAAATATCCGAAACCACTTCGATTCCTTATGAATTGACATGTGAAATCAATTGGCTAAAGTGGAATGATTTAAGTAAGTTGGACCATTTAATCTAAGTTTGGTACTTAGGAAATTGATATGTGAAATAAGTGGGGTTTATAACAACTTATAAAGTTAGAAATCTATATGAGTTACCTCGGGTTTTAAATAAGTTATATGTTTTGATATTCCATGATAGTTGAGTTTACTCACGCTGGTTTCCAGCCTGACCCGGGTGTTACTTTGATGTAATGCTCGGGTCAGACCGAGTATTACAGAGTTCAAGGTAAGGACGTTCTGGAGCTCAGGAGGCGAGCTGGATGGCAGGAACGTAACAAGAGTTTCCGTTGTGATATTGTAGTATCTGGACATGATTTTTTTTGTCTAGTGTTTATGTATTTGTGTAACTCTGATGTATATAAATATAAATTGACAGATACAGTTTTCTTTTGTATAACAGTTATTATTATTTGCTATTATATTTTATCCGCTGCGAATGTGAAATGTTGGTGTTCTGTTTCTTTCCTTCTTTCTCTTTCTTCTTTCTTTTCCTTCTTTTCACTAACTATTTGGAATTTTCTGGATCGAAATTTCCGGGTCGTTACATTAGGGATACCAATGTATTTTACTTTATAAATTTTGACACTAACTGTTAGGGATACCAATGTAACATTTTCTTTAATAAGTTTGACATGGTTCATTAGGGATACTAATGCATGTTATTTTGAGATGTATAAGTTTAAAAGGCTATACAACCTAATTGGGGGACACCAATAGACATAGGTTGTGCATGTAAGCTAAACATGAATTAAATTGATAAATGATGGGTTCTTAGTCATCCTAGGAAAACTATATGATGTGAGATGGATAGTCCACATCATGCCAGAGATGGATAGTCTCAATGAGGTTAATAAAGGGTTCGTAGTTAACCTAAGAAAACTATGGGATATGCGATGGATAGTCCACATCATTTTAAATGAATGGAATATGTGTAGTGGATAGTCCATCTAATTTAAGTAGCCAAACTTTGTGTGATGGGTACCCCATATGGTAAGGGATGGGTAATCCAGTAATAATTACATATGAGATGGATAGTCCATATAATTTTGTTTATGAAACCACATGTGATTGGTCGTTCACATGGGAGGGATAGATAATCCATAAAATTGTTTAGATGTGGGATGAATAGTCTACATATATATAAGACGCGTAGTTAAATTAAATTGAGATGGATAGTTATTTGAATTTAAGATGGATAGTCTAATAAGATTGGATGGGTAATCCAGTATATAAAGTATAACTATAATGTTATTTTCAATGTTCTAATCACTGTGGATGCATAAGCATGGTATATGATTAATATGTTTCGATTACGGTACTAGTGAGTTGAAATCATATTCTGCTTAGCAGCATGGTCTCACTAGATATCCATTTGTTTAATATGGTATAATATTATTCACACCAGACTGTTGTCTGACCCGAAGTTTTTGTTTTTCCCCTTAAACTCTCAGGTGCTCATTTGAGTAGGTTGAGAGTAAGAGATTTCAGCTCCATTTAGACGAATAAGCTTCCAAAGACGTGCAAGTGGCAATCTAGCTATAGTAGGAGTTTTTATTTATCTGTTGTGTTGTTTTGGATGTAATTGGCAAGTTGTGTAATACCAAGCATTTGACTCTAATCGACCAAGGGGGCATCTTCGTATGTCTCTCTTGGAATATTTTATAATATTTATATTTTCTATGAATATGGGTTTTTGAATGGATTATGTAACGAACGTGAAAAATCTCACTTTGAAATGTAATAAAAGTTGTTAATGGAAAAGAGTTTGAAAATTTTCGTGTTCATGTGCTTCTGATTATTGACATGATTAATATAGCCACGTTTTGTCAGAGGAAATTAATACTATGGATAACTGCAGCATCCTTACACTTGGTTTTAGACCTCAAAATAGGGTATGTTACAATATTTCTATATCCAATATAAATTAAGTACCATTCTGGTGAATTCTTCTGCACCTTTGGGTGTGTTCGTGGCCAATATATATCACATTCCAATTTTTGATGCGTTGGAGATTGGAATTGGGATGTGTTGTATAATTAAAACAAACACAAAGTCCTTTCATGCATATTTATTGGGATTGGTGGGCTAAAGAGAGAGAATAATTTTATGCTATTTTTATTCTCTCCCATTTTCTCACTTTCCTGAAAAAATAAATATAAAAATTTACGTTAAACAAAAATTGTCTTTGTAACGACCCAGAATTTTAGTCATTTAAATTTGAATATTTAATTAGTTTTAAATATTAAAAATTCATTTTTATAAGTTAAATAGCTTATATTTCCAATATAGTAATTTATTGATAATTAAATTGCTAAATTTAGTTATTTTGAATTGCTAAAATAATCTAATCTTGAATTTGGTATGAATGAAAATGATTTCTAAAGTTGATTAAAATAATATTTTAATAAAAAGGAAGACAATAAACTTTTTAAAAGTAATTAGATTGATTTTGGAAATTACTCGTTTTAATTAATATGTAAAAATAATCATCTAGGGCACTATCTCAGATTTCGACCAAACCAGTTCCATTGGATCTGTAATAGTAATTATAGTATGCCGTCAAATTTCATGGCGATCGGACGAATAGTTTTGATGTGCGGGATCAAAAATTAATTAAAAGGATTTATAAAATAATTGGGTTTGAAAAGCTATCTTCTATAGGTGATCGAATTAGGTCACGAGACCAGTTCCATTGCATTCAGAATAGAGGTATAACATATAGGATGCCAAGCGGCATGCCTCGTTTGGGTTCAAGATTTTTGAACGTTTATAACTCGGTATTTTAAATTGATGTATATATATAATTTTAAAATTACCCTGCTATCAGCCATACCAAGCCCATATCATCTACTATTCATACCATGCCCCTGCCATTATAAAACCGCTTTACATCAAAAAAATAAAGAGAAAGTCGCATTTTTCAAATATTACCATGGTCGATCCAATGGCATTCGACGATCGGATTCATTATCGACGATATCAAGAGAAGTCTTCATAGGTAAGTGTAGGCGTCGAGGAGGGGAAGTGATTGAATGGCTCGATTTCCGTTCGGCGGTGTAAGGCGGCGGTCAATCTGCCGCGTTCGTGAGCCAGGGAAGTTCTTTTTTTTACTTTGGATGCACGCGCGGGGTGCGTGGGTATGGCTATGCGAGCGTGTTCGTTCAACTAAAAAAATTAATGAAGGAGCGGCTGAAACAAGTAGCATGAAAGAGGGGAGAAAGGAAGGTTAAAGTGTTGAGCTTGTTTAATTTTTTTTAGTTATAGTTTTAATTATGTCGAATATTTATAAATCCGAGACTTTCTTATATGAGGTCGGTTTCGAGTGCGACATGTTGCATTACGTTCATATCAGCGAGCAATATGCTAAAGAGTTGGATCGGACAAATTCGGAGAGTGGAATTTTGGATTAAAATTGAAAGACTATTCAATTTTAATTCAAAACGGAATGCTTTAGCGACTATTAAATCAAAGTGAGTTAAGTTCACCTTTTTGGTTAATCAGAAATTTATATAGTCAATAAAAATTATTTCTTGGATGTGTGGATATTTTCATTATTGATTGTTTGGATGGGTTACTAGTTTATATTATTGATTTGGATATATTACCGCCTATTGAAGTGGATGAGACCCTATTACATTCCAGTAATTGCAGATGACCCTTGTATAAGAATCCCGCCTCGAAGCGGTTGATTTATATTTTCATGATTATATATTGTATGTGATGCATGAGGACACATTGGAGGGATCCAACGGGATTCCTCACACTGTAGATTTATTTTCATATAAATTGATATATGATATGTTGGATATTATAATTGATGACATGGATACGATTTTGTTTATTTAGTGCTATAGTAGCACTGGGCCTTATATTTTGGTATTTTAGAATAACTTAAAATAGTGATTGATTTTGAAAGGGGATTCCAAAGCTATTTTGGAAATTATATATGTTTAAATAATTATTCTCGAATTATTCGAAGAAGTAAATTATTTTAAAATCAAAGGTACGATTTTTGGATATTATAAATTAATAATTTTATAAAATATTTTAAGTAAAGGCTTTCGAAATTCAAAATAAATATTTTTAAAATCTTAAAATAAGTCCGTCTTTATAATAAAGGAACATGTTTTAAAAGAAAATGGAAATAGTTTGATATTATATTTATGTACCATTTTATATAAAGAAATGTGTGTGTGTGTGTGTGTGTGTGTGTGTGTGTGTGTGTGTGTATATGCATGTATATGTACACTTATTAAAGATTTTTTTACAAATGTGAGATGTATAAATATAATAATTTATAAAAGTATTATTTTACAAAGAAAACAAAAATTTGTAAAATCGTATTTCATTAGTAAAAATATGGATTTTTGGCCTGGGTTTATAAATAAATGGAAACTATTATCATTTGATAGATTGGAAAGAAAAATAAATCAAGCGGTGGATTTATTTTGAGATATGGAATGATATTTTAGAAAATAGTTGATTTTATTTTGGAAATTGAAATGAGGGTAAATTGGGACTGTTAAACGATATTTTATCAATTGAAAGAAATTTATAAAAGAAAGTTATACCCATGTGAGCAAGGCTAAAAATGGTTGGAAATTATGTTTGAATGGATTTTTTGAATAAGTGAGATTTATAAAGGGGTGGAGTTATGAATAAGGCTCATAAATAAAATGGATTTTATGAAAGGAATTTTCATAAAATAAAAGAGATTTATAAATATAGTTTTATAAATATAGAAACAATTATGTTGGAAGTTAAGTTTGGATTTTTATCGTGGAAATATAATTATGTTTAAGGGTTGTTTATTTATATTGATGTTGTTTAAAAGTGGTTTATGAATATTTCAATATTGAAAGATTAATTATTTAAAATTATTAATATGGCTCGAAATTAATTATAATTCTTATCAATAAAGTTTGGTAATTAATTTTCAATATTTATAAAAATGTTGAAGGTTAATTATTATTGTTTATTGAAGGATGTTTTTACAGTTATTAATTATTATTTTAAGATGTTTTAAATTTGTATTTATTTTTTATAATGTTATTATATATAGTACTGTTTAAAAGTAAGTGACTATAATTTATTTATAATTGTTTCCGAGATTTATAAATGGAGTTTTATAAACATATGAGGTTTTTATAAGAGGAATCTTATAATATGTTTTGGAAAATAAAAAGGAAAGTTTGGTTAAAGGGTAAAAGAGTTTTATAAATGGTTCTAAATATTTATAAAGGAATTTAGAAATGAGTTTATGGATTTATAATAGGAATTTTATAAATGGTTTTATGGATGCATAATGGAGTGTATAAATGATTTTAGAATTGAATAAAAGGAAAGCATCCCTAGAGTTGGTGAATATAATTATATCGTTGAGATAAGTACATGGATATTTTTCTAGGTATTGAGAAATAAGGATTAGTGCATATATATATATATATATATTTGAAAATGGATTTTTGGTTCAAGTAATTACAAAGTAAATTTAATTAATGAAGGATTTTAAAAAAGGCTTAGTGTTGCTTGCTGCTTAACCAATGTTGGTTTTCCTATGAAATAAGTTCCTAATTTAATGTTTGTTGTTCGATAGTTAAATACTCGACTATAGAAATTAGACCCAAAACGTAACTTTGGCATTATCTAGGAGAAACACATGATTTATATGGCACAGTCATCTCCGATGATGTTGTACTGTGCGTATAAATCTCGCTGCGTTCTTCTAGGATAATGGTGAGGAAATCCATCCACTGATAGTTAGAAAGTGATCTTCAATCTTATCTTTGGCCATTTATTACTTAAAGAACTGGGATTGAGTTAAATCAGAAATTGTCGAACATTGTTTTGAAGAGACCGGGATCAGTTATGTTATTCGAAAACTACTTCGATCCAACAAATGTGTTTTGAAGTGAAGACATCTTAAAGAAGATGGAATTTGGAGACATAGCCCTCAAGAGTTTAGTTTGATCCCGAAACAAACTTGTATGGATGAATGCTAATATTGAATTGTTGCCTGAGGGCAATGTTAGCATTCCAAGTGGAAAGTGCTATATAAAGGTAAAACGTAGCCCCGAGCCTCATCAACCGGGAAATGACAAAAATCGGGCAAGCAGCAAGGCCAAGTGGGTCGCTCCTATGTAGGATATGGTTATTCCAAATTTAGATCGGTTATTATCTATTCTTGTATGCCTCGGGGCCCAAGCGGTGTGATCATATTCGGTACTGCTGGTCAAGTGGTAGGACAGTCCTGTGTAGCAAGGTTACGAGATGTCCATGTCAGACCCCGGTGCATTTATCTACAGATGTACCTTCGAAAGGTACTTTCTTACCTTGTCATAATATGGAATCCAATCTCCAATACGTTCCTTTACGATTTTGATTGTAATACCTAGTATGTTGGAATTTTATAATGTAATAATTTTATCTAAAATTAATAAGTATTTGTATATAGATATTATTATAATATCAGAGAATTTCGTATGCAATGTTTTCGTTATCGCAAGGTAAAAACTCATCTATATTTATGTGCGGCGTGGTCTTACGAGATACTTTTGATTTTCAAAGGTTTTCAAAAAATTAAAATCCAGTTGGGTGTGTTTTCTCACGCTGGTTTTCCAGACTGACTCGGGTGTTATTTTATAATAATTCTCAAGTCAGAACGAGCATATTTTTAGATTGTTTTGGATGCATTGGAGCTCAGGAGACGAGTCGGAGGTCTTCAAGTCATATTCATGTATATGTTTATTTTTCGCCGCTTTGTTGTTTAAATCTTCAGTTGTTGTGAGGACAAGTTGTTAAAATTGTCCAGGCCGATGAATATGGTTTGTTGTTGTACTTTGATGAATGTAAGCATATCATAGTTCTTTTTTGTAAAGATGATTGATATTATATTTTATATTGATTCACTGTGATTGTAGGATTCTGTATTGTTTTTAATTTTTTCTCTTCTCTTCTCCTTTCCTTTTTCTTTCCTATAACTATCAGTCATTTCATTCAATTTAGGATGGACATGTGTGGTTTACTGTCAGCTTGAATTGTGCGGATTGGCGGGTCGTTACAGTTGGTATCAGATCCCCAGGTTAAGCGAGAACCATTGCTTTGGTGGGGCAACTCATTAAGAGATAAGGTAA
Source organism: Allium cepa (assembly GCA_030765085.1). Lineage (NCBI taxonomy): Eukaryota > Viridiplantae > Streptophyta > Magnoliopsida > Asparagales > Amaryllidaceae > Allium > Allium cepa. The sequence goes on from CM060934.1 coordinate 779,276,851, forward strand.
TGGGATGCCTTATTATGAGTTTGAGTGTATTATACATATGAGCGCATATTTTTCAATGATATAAAAATGTTTAATATTGTGTTAATTTATCTATTGAATGGCTTATGAATTCTAGTCGGCGCGTGGGATGACACGTTATCGATTGGGGTTTTTAAACGCTTAAACAAGGCAAACCGACACAATTTGTATTGATAATTGGTAAATGAAATAATTGTACCAAAATTATATTTCATATATAAAGGAATGATTTTTTTTTTGAAATTATTATAGTTATATATGGTGTGTATGGTTGTTAGTAAATGATAATATTTTATTATTTTCATTTGTTGTTTGATGTTTGTTGTTCTAATAAAGGTTGTGATTATTATAATCTGAACTAAAGTGAACAATTGCAAATTGAGTTATATAAGAAAATAATTTTATAAGCATGAACTATAGAGTATTGTTTATGGTTAAAATAATCAATATTTTAAAATAATATTAACTAAGAAGTGAGATTTTGTAAGTATGATTTATAAATGTGATTAATAAATGGAAAGGAAATAAAATTCCATAAGTATATTTATAGATATGATTTTGTAAATGGAAATAGTTTTAAAACAAGAAATTTGAGAATTTAAATTCCAATGGTTTGAAAATGGTTTTTCAAAGGTTTGGAAAATAATTATAGTATTAGTTTGAAAATATTTGGCTAGAAATATTTTAAAACGGGATTTAAAGAAATAGACAGCACTAAACTCACTTTAGTCGCTGGAAAATAATTTTGATGATTGCAGCATCATCGACATTCATTTTTGAGTTTCTAAGTGAGAGATTGCTACCATTAAAGTTTTGTTTTGGTAAAAAAAACTTTTAGGTTCCAGTAATTTGAAATATAAAGAAGTTTTGTTTATATATGATTACAAAATGATTTGAAATAAAACGGGTGTTTAAAATTCTGGAAATTTTTATCTAAATGCTGAGAAAAGCATGAGATAATAAGTTTTTGAACTTATAAATTTTAAATCGTATAGATTAGGGAAATTTTTTTGGAATTGAGATATGAAATTTAAAATATAACTTAAATAGATGTAAATAAAGTGAATTATATGAGACGAAGTTTAACTTAATAAAGGTTAAATGAAATTGAACCTGATTTGTAATAAATTAAGGGAATGAACTAATGAAAGTAAATTAGTGAAATGAAATATGAACTTGAGTTGTAGAATAGAATGCAACTTAGGTTATGAAATGGATATGAATTTAAGTTGTAAAATGAGTTGATGAAATGAATATGTTCTTGAGTTATAAGATGAAATTTAACTTATGCATAAAATGAATTAAGTACGGAATAAAATATTGTAAAACATAATTTAAATAATTCAACGTGAACCAATGAATGTGAATTAATTGAATATAGATAAATTGTATGTGAATCAATTGGATGAAAAATTAATTGAGCATGAATAAATTGGATATGCTGGGGTGTTTGATAGAATTCGATTTGGACTTAAGTTTGAAATGGAAATAAAAATAAGAACTGTCGTATAAAATAATTGAAATAAACTTAAGTAATTGTTGATGGAATGGTTCATAATAATATTAATACCGATGAATATACTAAGTGATGGTGAAATTATATTTAACTTAGGAATGGTTAAAAATGTAATGATTTTGTGAAATGATTCATAAATGAAATTTAGTTAAACATAAACTGAATTCAAAGTGAATGAAATGAAGTGAATGACAATCAATTGAGTAGGAATAAATTGAATTATAATAAAAGATGAAAGTGTATAAGTATAGTGTTGACATTTGCAAATGCAAATTTATATGATGACAAATAAATTGGATGGATGTTATTTGTTTAATAAGTTCTGTTGTTGCATTCACTAAATTGGATACGTCTTTCCCAGTTGGTTGAATTTCTTCCCTTTCTCCTTTTCCCATGATACGCATACGCCCGAGGCTGCTACGCTGGTGCTGCCGTCTATGTTATATAGTGATATTATTTTCTGTGTACATATTCTTATCGTTTGTTGAGTGATTAGTAGTTGCCGATGGTGTATGCTTCGTAGTTGGAGCTCGCTTTCGCATCATATTGGTGTATATGCTTGCTAATGCTAATAAAAAAGGTATACAACTTGAATTACATATCGTACTTTAAATTTTTTCCCTACGGGATGCCTCATCCTCGAAGATGAGATGTATATTTGTGATTATATATATATATATGTGTATATATATATATGTTGTAGATTTTTACGATCAAACCGTACGAATGAGACACTGGCGAAATTTTCCGTAAATTTAAGGCGTTAGAAAATTTTTAAGAAATTTTGGAAAATTTTTGGTAACTAAAATTTGGATTTTATTTTATAACTTAGAATGGTATTAGTTGGTTTTGAAAATTTAATTATGAATTAGAAGACTTAGAAATTTTTTATAAGAAGTTACAACTATTTGATTTTGAAAAGTTAAACGACTTAGAAGAATTGGTAATCTATTACAATGAAATGGTGTTGAAAAATTAATGGGTTTGTTATATTTTTCTTACTTGGTAATTTTGAGGATGAAATTCTTTTAAGGGGGAGAATGTAATGACCCGGAAATTTAGTCATTTCAATTTGGAATATTTAATTGATTTTAAATATTAAAAAGTTAATTTTATAAGTTGAATTACTTATATTTCGAATGTAGCGATTTATTTGATAATTAAATTATTAAATTTAATTATTTTGAATTGCTAAAATGGTTGAATATTGAATTAATATGAATGAAAATTATTTCTAAAGTTGATTAAAATTATATTTGAATAAGAAGGAAGATAATAAATTTAAAAATGGATCTAAAAGTAACTAAATTGATTTTGAAAATTACTCATTTAATTAACGTGCAATAATAATCTTCTGAGGCACTGTCTCATATTCGGACAAAACCAATTCTATTGGATCCATAATAGTATATTATAGCATGCAGTCATATTTCAAGGTGATTGAACAAATTGTTTAGCTGTGTGGGATTGAAACGCATAGAAATTACTTAAAGGAATTTATATAATAATTCGGTCTGAAAAGCTATCTTCTGCAAATGATCGAATTATGTCTCGAGACTGGTTCCATTATGTTCGAAAAAGAGGTATAACATAAAGAACACCAAGTGGCACACCTCGTTTGGGGTTTGAGATTTTAAGACGGTTGTAACTCGATATTTTGAATTAATACACACACACACACACATCTCTCAGCCATACCTAGCCCATATCATCTACTGGTCATACCATGCCCTTGCCTTTATAAAATCGCATTTACATCAGAAAAAAAGAAGTGAAAATTGAGTTTTTTCAAATATTACCATGGTCGATCTAACGGCCTTTGATGATCGTGGTCATTATCGACGATATCAAGCGAAGTCTTCAACTAGGTAAGTGTCAGCGTCGAGGAGGGAAAGTGATTAAACGGCGTGACTGCCATTTGGTGGCACGAGGCGATGACGAATCTACCGCGTTAGTGGGCCAAAGAAGCTCTTTTTTTGCTGTGGGCGCGCGCTAGGCACGTGGTGGCGTAGGGGGCGCTGCGGAGGTGAGTAGCGGTGGCGTGCGCGACGCGCGTGTTGGCGGCTATGCGAGAGCGTTCATTCGATTAGAAAGAGAAAAAAATTTAATGAAGGCACAGCCTAAATGTGTAGCATGAAAGAGGGAAGAAGGGATAAGGTTAAAGTTTTAAACTTATTTAATTTTGTTAATTATAATTTAATTACATCGAATTTTCATAAATCCATAACTTTCTCATACGAGGTCGATTTCGAGCGTGACAAGTTGCGTTGTGTTCATATCAGCGGGCACTATTCTATGGAGTTGGATTGAACGAATTCAGAGCTAGTAGAATTTGGGTTAAATTGAACGACTATTTAATTTTAATTCAAAACGGAATGTTTTGGCGGTTGTTAAATCAAAGTGAGTTAAACTCACCTTTTTGGTTAATTAGAATATTTATATAGCCAATAAAAATAATTTATTGGATGTGTGGATATTTTATTATTGATTATTACTGACTGTTTGGGCGGATTACTAATTTATATTATTTGTTTGGATATATTCCCGCATATTGTAGCGGATGAGACCCTATTACGTTCCCGTGTAAGAGCGGACGACCCTTGTATATGAATCCCGCCTCGAAGTGCTTGATTTATACTTTTATGATTATATATTCCATGTGATGCAAGAGGATAAGTTGGAGGGATCCAATGGAATTACTCACATTGTTGATTTATTTTCACATAAATTGGCATATGATATGTTGGATGTTATAATTGATGATATGAACACGATTTTGTTTATTTAGTGCTTTGGAAGCACGGGGCCTTATATTTTGGTATTTTAAAATACCTTAAAATAGTGACCAATTTTCAAAAGGGATTTCAAAGCTATTTTGGAAATTATATATGTTTAAATAATTATTATCAAATTATCCGAAGAAGTAAATTATTTTAAAACCAAAGGTATGATTTTTGGATATTATAAACTAACAGTTTTGTAAAATATTTTAAATAGAGACTTTTGAATTTTAAAATAAAAATTCTTAAAACCTTAAAAAAAGTCTGTCGTTATAATAAAGGGATATGCTTTAAAAGAAAATGGAAATATTTTGATATTAATATTTATTTACAATTTTATACAAAGTAATATATATGTGTTTATGTACACCTATTAAAGATTTTTATACAAATGTGAGATGTAAAAGTACGATAATTTATAAAATTGATATTTTACAAAGAAAGATAAGAATTGTAAAGTCGTATTTTTGTTAGTAAAAATATAGACTTATAAACGATATTTACAAATAAAAGGAAACCATTATCATTAGATGGATTGGAAAGAAAAATAATATTTTAGAAAATAATTGCATTTATTTTGAAAATTGAAGCGAGGGTAAATTGAGACTGTTAAACGGTATTTTATAAATTGAAAATAATTATAAAAAAAAGTTGTACCCTTGGAAGCATGGTAAAAAACGGTTGAAAATTATGTTTGAATGGATTATATGAATAAGTGAGATTTATAAAGGGATGATGTTATGAATGAGGTTCATAAATAAAAGTGATTTTATGAAAGAAAGTTTCATAAAAGAAAAGAGATTCGTAAATATAAATACCATGCATTTATCTAGAGATGTACCTTCGAAAGGTAGATTCTTACCTTGTCATAGTATATAATCCAATCTCCAGTACATGCCGTTATGGTTTTGATTGTAAAACCTAGTATGTTGGTATTTAATAATGTAACAATTTCGGCTAAGATTAATAAGTTTTTGTATATAAACATTATTATTATATCAGAGAATTTCATAGAAAATGTTTTGGTAATCGTAAGGTAAAAGCCCGTCAGTGTTTACGTGCGGCATGATCTTATGAGATACTTTTGGTTTTCAATGGTTTTCTAGAACTTAAAAATCCAGTTGGGTGTGTTCTGTCATGATGGCTTTCCGGACTCACTCGAAAGTTGTTTTATAATAATGCTCGGGTTAGATGGAACGTATTTACAGATTGTTTTAGATGCATTGGAGCTTAGGAGACGAGTTAGAGGTCTTCAAGTCGTATTCACGTATATGTTTATTTTCTAGTGCTTTGTCATTGAAATCATTATCAATTGTGAGGACAGGTTGTTATATTTGTCCAGGCCGATGATATTGTTTGCTATTGTACTATGATGAATGTAAGTATATAACAGTTTCTCTTTTGTAAAGATCATTGATATTATATTATATATTGTTCCACTTTGATTATGAGATTTTATGTTGTTTTTAATTTTCGGTTCTTCTCTACCAGTCTTTTCATTCAATTTGGGTTGGACATGTGTGGTTTATTGTAAGCTTGAATTGTGCGGTTTGGCAGATCGTTACAATCTTTGTTATCTCTTCTCTCTACGGTTTCCTCTAAAATTAAATCTATCTTTCGACTATAGTTAAAACTCATTGAAGGTGAATTATAAAAATATCTTAATTCCTCAATCTTGAGTACATAAGTTTGGAGGGTCGTTGTGTTAACATTGGGGAGCAGATGACAATTATCGGTTACACTATAGTCGTGTCAAAATTTTCTTTTAAGTTAGTGACTTCATCCGCAACACAACTTCCATCGCTTTCTCTTTATTGTTGCTATATACCAATTTTTCAATAACTTGAAAATGAATTTAAATTCATCTTTCACGATGACTAAACTATTTGGGTTTTGAAGCAAAGATTAGATATTTTATGATGATTTGCGAATGAGAAGAAAATCGAGGATTTTATGCAAATTTGAATTGAATCTTAGGTATTTAAATCACTAAAATTGTAAGGAGTATATTATAGTAATACTAAAGCACGTTCCATTTTTTCTTCTGCCTTCTTGTTGGTTTTTTTTGTTTTGACAATGACTTCATATCATTGATATCGTTGATAACATATCGTGTTTCTTGAAATTGCTTTGGTCAATGATATATGTTAATCATAACAACATAAATTTTGATATGCTATGGTGCAAAAATATATTTATAACATATATAAGTTTATGATAAAAGCAATTATTAAGTTTGCAGTGAAGTTCTCCAATAGTTGTATGAGAATATAGAATATATATACTAAAATGTTCTTTATATGCAAATTTGGGCGCTGTAATTAGGTGTCTTTAATTAAATTACATTCTATATATACAACATAATAATGGACTAGATATGGTGTAGAATAAAATTCGATTAGTGTATTTTACTATTGAACGTAACATATGTTATAGTTAATGGTCATAGGTCTGGATTTGTATGAATTTATCATATAATTTTTACTTAAGATATATGTTAAATTATATATTTTGTGCATTCAGCTTTATCTAATTAAAGACTGTTCATTTATGAAAAACGTTCCATTAGTTTAAAATTTAAGCATTTAATGAAAAATCTATAGTATGAAATCTTAATTATTATGAGCTAATCAAACTATTGATAGAAAATATAAATTTTGTCCTTTCGTTTCTAGTAGGAGTTAAAATAACATTTACAAATCATAAATTCTTGTAAATATAACATTTTTAACTTAACAATTCACTTCATTTACTTGAGAATTCATTATTGATTTTCTAATAATAAAATTTAAATATCCAAATGGATAGACTTGCTCATGAATTTATATGAATTATTTGTACTATATTTAAGAGTTAAAAATAAAAGGATAACCTTATATTTATTATATGGAGTTATCATATAAGTTGGCTTTTCTTGCAAACGCACAAATGAGTAAATAACATATAAGCAAACGATAAAAATATTGATTTACCTTAATTGTTTTTGTCAAAAAATTTATGAACATTAAAAGCATGGTATTTGAATTGTTGTATAATTGATTTATGACTTTATGAAATCAAAGTTAAAGAGCATTTAATGCTTTATTTAATGTTTAAATGAAAAGTGAATTAGATTGGCACATCATTATGAAATTAAAAAAAACAAAACCAACTAAAGAAGATGTTTTATGTCTCTTGATTTATGGAGTAGGATTTACCATGAAAATAACACAAATCTAATAATTTTAAATACAAATATTATGAGTTTTTATAATATTAATGTCATCACAAGTCTATTTTGGAAATGATTATAATGGATTTTAATGCTAGGGTTAAGAGGATATTTGTGTATAAGTTCTATAGTGGAAAGATATGTTAAATATATCAAGATTTTATATTAAGTCAATTATAAGAATGGAGAAATTAATAATATTTAATTCATATATTGGTTATAAATAATTTCATCCAAAAGAATAAAAAATATCATCTCAAAGGCGTTGGTATATTCCAGAATCTGATTACTATTTAATATTAAACTCATCTGCGTTTGTTATGCATATTTACTTACAATACTATTTAAAATGAAATATATTTCAAAGGGATTTTAAGATATTCACTTTTTTGGCATGAATAAATTTATTCAAAGTGAAAAAATGTTATGTATTATAATATAGGGATGGTACAATATACACAAAACTTGTATAGTAGCAAATTATAGGATGAATTTCTTTTTGAAATAAAATAAAATGATGAGTGCTGCAAATAAAGTGAGTTATATTTATGAAGAATATTTGTTGATCAAAAAGAAATTTTTTTATTTATATATACAATAAAATATTTCAAAATGATATTTTTATATTTATAAACAATCACATTCATATGATTTCTGAATTTATGAAAAATAGTCATTTTAGTCTATATATGAGCCTAAGGAAAATTTCTTGCGGGGAAAGATGTATTTTGATTACCGATGTAAAGCTTATAAATATGATTAATCACTTATTTTAAATACATGTATGAGAATGGAGTTTTAATTATAAGTGCTGGAAATATTTGTGTTGAATATATGGATAAATAGGATTATTTATGTGCTTTCCTCTCCGTATAAACTCGGTTGTGAGACCCAATGCTTTATATGTCACATTGAATAAGTGCATAACGTATGATTTTTTGCAAGAAGATAGAAGAATGTCGTGAGTTGAATCGAGTATTGTGTTGATTAATGATCAGATTTATTTGATCATAATTTCATTGTATTATGCTGATCATTATTTTTACATGTTGCGAGGATTATGAAAATGCATTCCAAATTAGAATTTTTGAAGTGTAGGCTATCTAGCTAAAGTGGGTTTACCGTAGTTTAGAAAAATCAATGATGGAAATTACATATTTGATTTTGATTTCCCTCACCTCATTCTATTATGCGACAGTAGGTTTACAAAAGGCTAACGTGTGAAAAAATGATTTTTTTTTTTTTACAGTTGATCTCACCACATTAAAAAACATGGAACGATTTGACTGTTTTAATGTGCACCTATGTTATCTCTCCATGGTTCTTACATATAAAAGAATAAATAACATAATTGGCTAAAGAATAAATGGGGTAAAATTAGAGAAGCATCATATATTTCTTGAGTTATTAAACATACTATTGCTTATAATGTAAGGAGATTCATTTACACCCCTATTGACAAAATATTGAAACATCTTGAAGACTGTGTAATAGAAAGTGAAGACACATCAACTTCGAACCTAAAACAATTGAAAATTGGTGAAAGAAGTGATCTCATAAAAATGAATAAGATCATAGAGAACTTCATGGATCCGCTTTTTAAATTATTTTCAAAGGAAATTAGTTCGTGAATTTTTAAGAGGAATGAGCCTTGAGCCTAGAGTAGAGAAAAATGCAATGAATACCTATTAGTGGTCAAACAATGCAACATGATTACTCTTCCCTTTCCCATTTTTGTGCTATGAGTTTGAATGCTTTTATATGATCCATAAGTAGTTTTTTGCTGATGCTTTTTAATTGTATTTAACGGATTTTTCTATTTGACGTGATTTCAAGCTTCTCTGCCTTTATATAACTCATGACCAATTCAGCTGTTGCTTTTGAGACGCACCTGATGGATTCTACTATTTGATATGAGTTTGAGTTTCTTTACTTTTATATATTTCATAATCAGCTTTTAGCTGTGCTTCTGAAACACATTTGATGGATTTTGCTATATGATATGATTTAAGTTTCTTTAATTCTATAAATCCATAACCAATTGTTGGTGGAGCTTTTAAGATGCGCACTTGATGGATTCTTCTATTTAATGATTTTTTATAATCAATGAATGTTATTTAGTTGTGCTTTTGAGACACACTAGATGAATTTTACTATTTGTTATATATTTAATCTTTCTTGCTTTTGTAACTTCAGGTCAGTTTTTTGTAGTACTTTTGAGATGCACTTGATGAATATATTGATATCTTAGTTTGAGCCTATTTATCATTTCAAATCGATAACCAGCATTGATGGTGCTTTTGAGACACACTTGATGGATTCCATTGATTTATTTGAGGCAATGCCTTAATACTAATACATAATTCATAGCCAATATTGGTGTCTCTTTTGAGGTGCACTTGATGAATTATGTTTATTTATTTTTTAGGATAAAGTTTTTTGCTCTTAATGAGTCCATAACCATAAGTGGTGGTGCATGAGTGGAGCATTTGATGAACTCGCCTACTTAGATGTAAAGGTGGGCGACCTTCAATGAGAGCCTTGAACTCTCTAGAGTTCTCGTGAGTTCCCAAGTTAAGAACATGGTCATTATAAGCGCTTATTTTTCATTGGGTTTGTAGAAATTGAAAATGCAGCACATATTGTGAGATCTCAACCAAAATCTTTGTCACTCAAAAGAAATTCACAACTTAGACTAAGTTGATCAACCCAAATCATTGTACGTCAAGAAGAAATTCACTGCTTAGATTAAGTTTTAAAATCACTTCTTTATGTATCAGTTCAATTGAAATACATTGGTACTTACATATGAAACTTTCTTCTTGCCTGGGTTATTTTCCCTCATCATCTTCCATTTTTATTTTAATATGTGAGGGATTGTTGAATAACACAACAAAATCAAAGTCTTTTTATTGCTTGCTTTTTTGTATTCATTATTAATGAGAAAATATTTCTATCTATGAAATGCTTATTTGTTAGGATTGGTGGGCTCAAGAGAGAGAAGAACAATTTTATGTTTATTTTTATTCCCTCTCAATTTTCTCTCTTCTTCAAAAAAAGGGAATATAGAAGTTTACAGTATACAAAAATTATCTCCTTCGTCCTCTCTCCCAATAATTTCCTCTGAAATTTAATCTATCTTGCAAATATACTTAATTCCCAACAGTGACCTCTATAAATTTCTAAATCCTTTAACCTTGAGTGCATAAGTTTGAAGGGTCATTGTGTTAACCTTGGAGAGCAGATGGTAATTATCGACTGCGCCATAGTCATGTCGAATTTCGCCTTTAAGGCAGTGGCCGCATCCACAATACAACATCCATCACTTGCTCTTTATTGTTCCTACCCATTAATTTTCCAATATGGTGGAAAGGCAGTCTGCCTTATTCCTTCTACGTGAGAATAAATAAACTGTTTGGGGATAACGTGTCGAACATGCACCATTCTCTAGTTATTTTCATTTCAACTTTAATAGCCAAAATAGTATGTAATAAAATTTTGAAAATAAATAATAAATAATAAAACTTACAAAATTGTAAATGTTTATAGTTTGTAAAAATATATATTTTTAGTGAAAACAACAATAAAGCTATTTTTTTAAATGGTACTTAGATACAACATGTCTCTAGGACATCAATCAAAAATCACATGTCAATAAATGTGAAAGTTTCGAACTTGTGACCTCTTGCACCGAAGTTGAATCACTTAACTACTAGGACAATGGTATTTGTCCTAATAAACATATTTTGCAAAAGATTACATAGTATTAATACTAAAATGATATTTTTCATACACTGTCGTTCGTGGGTATTCCCCCCACACCCTACCTAGGGGTTTACCAATCCCGTATGGCTCCTGTCTTTGGTGAAAATCCTGCATAGCGATAGAAATTCTAAAAAATTCATTACCTATCATCAACTTTTATTTTTTCTTAATGTATACATATGATATCAGTTATATCTTTTTCAGTCCCATGTAACAATTTCCTTTTTAATGTATTTATTTGCTAACTTTGCAATTTTCTCATTGATTTATAATTTAATATCAAACTAATAACATATTTTCAAAAATTCTTAAAATAATTTGATAAATTAAAATACAAATAAACATATATGGATATCCATTTTCGTTGCCCCTTTTGCAGTAGCGAACACATTCTTTTCGCTAATCTTTCTCCAATTGTTCCTGTTCGAAATACAAAAAAGTGCATCCTTATATATGTCTGTGTGCGTGTGTGTGTGCGTGTGTGTGTATTTCAACTTTTAACTTCAATTATAATACAGAACTCCTAGAGATTTTAAACAAATAGATTCAATTAATCAATTAACTAACTAGTAGTTATACTTCAATCCATGAATTCGTTGGCTACGAATGGTTTCATCAAATTAACTCCTCGCCTCTCCATTTATGTGCTAAAAATTATGTTGTAAAATTATTATATTTGTTTGAATAAAGTTGATCTACCATGCGAATTCATGTAATTTTATTTTGTTATCCAGGAAATACTACTGTTTGAATTCATTTTAGTATCCATCCTATTAAATGTCATCACTTTTTACTGAAGCATACATACCACTTTTGGAATCAAATAACTGTACAATTTATTGTTATTTTCTATTAGCTTATTTATTTACTTTAAGCTTCAATGTTTGCATATTGCAACACTTTATTTGGAATTAAAGGCTTTTAGCCTTGTTATGTTTTGATTCTTTCCTTATACCCTGGAGGCAGAAACTTCGAACCTTTTACATAAATATATTTTTATATATAGACACACACACACACACCCCGAACTACTCTACACATAGCCGAACACATGCCAGTATATTAATTGCGACCAAGTGTTGGGCTCTGCTTTTGCTATTGCTGGTCATTCTTGAAGTTGGCCTTGCATAATCGGCTCAACGAAAGCCATAGCCAGAACTTTTGTCCTTCTTCAAACCATACTAGAAAATAACAACAACAACTGCTAACTAGGAGAATTCATAGTCAATCCTGACATCAAATAAAAGAGCGTAGCCTTTTTGCTTATATATTTACCAGAAGCCATTCATGTAATCTTGTTAAGTATCAAACGTGTTTCAAGTTTATGCTTTGTTTTCATTAATGTACTCTAAAGTTTGTTGGTTTAGTCTTCCAGTATACATTTATTATTTCATATAAATTCGAGAAATTAATCGTACCTCTTGGTTTAACGCCTCCAAGTTATTGAGAGGTCCACCACTAGGAATAAGGCCGATCACTCACTCTCCTCTTTAGGTGTATAATGAGTTTCTGTTTTCAAATTTTGTTTCTCCGGTCTCTCAAATTATTTCTCCTCTTTTGGTCTATAACTCAAATTACCTTCTATTTCTTTCACTATGAACATCTTAAACTTCTATTAACATGACGTATAATTTAATGCATATTTGAATCACATAAATTCGGTATCAAATTTCTTTTTTTGGATTTAATGTTATTAGAAATATTTTTTAAAATTCTAGTCAAGCAGAGTTAGGATAGAAAGTTGGGTTACCCTTTGTGATAATCTATCCATTTATATTAGATGTAATTTTCCGACAATCAAAATGAGCTATGTAAATCTCAAAACAAAATTAACAATAGAATCTTATTCTTTAAATTATGAACGCATAAATTAGTTTTTCCATTGAAGGATATATAATATAAGCACACTTTAATATCTTAGAGTAATGTGCTTTTTTTCAAAAATCTATAATTATTTAATTTTAATTTTTAATACAAAAAATAAAGTTTTACTTGTAAACTTTGAAGGATTATGTGCCCTACCACACCAAAATCGCAACACTTCTTACATGACTCGTTATATGTAGAATATTTACTGGGAAGAAAACCGAAAAGGAAAGAAAAACTATTTGAAATAAGCGTTGATTCTAGGAGTTTTCTCTACACCCTTTAGTTCTCTCCTACATATTTTATTTCCAAATTCTTTAATTTACCAGTACTTTACTATTATTTTACTAATTCTCTCTTACATTTTATATTCGGTATGAACAGTCGAAAATCTATACAGTTATTTACATATAATTTATCAGTTAGTTTCTAATATTTTATATTTAAGTCCAAACATTTAAGTTAATTACTGTAACAACCCGGGATTTCGCATTAATTAATTTTCGTCATTAAACGATTAATGTTGATAGCAAATGGCTAATTACTGTTGGACGTTTCTAATCGAGATGAAATTCTTTTATAATTCAATTAAGAAATTATGTGAGCTTTAAAAGTCAACTTGGCCCATTTACTTTTGATGCCACATGGTTTCGAGTATACCCGATTCCCCTTATTCATTCGTTCGCTTGCCCTAATTCAAAACCAAATAAACGAAAATGGCGGCCTCTTTTCGCTTGTTCCTCTTCCTCGAGTAATTAGGATTTTCAGAAATCAGTAGATCGCAACTATTAGTGCTCATTTCAACTCGATTTCTTTGTTAGTTGATCGTCTCGAGCTGCTTTGGCGATTGCTGCCTTCTCTCCACTCGCGAATGCTTAAATTCATCGAGGCAAAGGTGAGTGATACTTGTCACTCACATCTTATTTCGAACTCCATGATTCTGTTGTTTTCAACTCACTCGGATTTGAATTTTCGATAATTTGACTTCGGTCACCTTTTTGCCTTGCGAACTCAAAGTGGTATTTTTACTGATGAGTGAATTATGACTCACATCTATGTCATCCTTAAATTGTTCGATTTTGATATGATGTTGGTGATTTCTCTGTTGTTTTTAATTTAAAAATATGGTGTCGATTTTGATTTGGTTCGATTCCTTCTTGTTGATTTGCGGCATCTAAATTTCCCTAGTTCGAATTCATGATTACTGCAGCTTGATTTTTAGTTAAAGGATCGGATAGGTGAATTTATTTTGACTGTCGTCTAATTTTTATTTAATTATTATTGCTTCTGTGCACTAATAACTGAGTTTGAATTAGACTGACCCGTGTATTATTTTCTTTGGAATTTAATACTCGGGTCAGACCGAGTATTTACAGGTTGTTGATATCTTACTTTAGGTTGCTGCTTGAGCTATGAAGTCACTTCATATCTTTTGGAGTAGTCGTCGTCATTTATAGCAGTCGGTTTATTTGTATAGGAAGACATGTTTTCATGTATATTATATACGATAATGTACTTGTATATGTAACTTTGTAGTTGTATCATATGTACTGTATCACATGTATTGTAACTGACATCAGTTATTAGATATATGAGACTTTTGTTTTATCTGTGTTCTGCATTTATATTATCTGTGTAATTATTATATCTATTGTCCTAAACTATTACGAACCATCGTAGTTCGTTTTATACTGGAATTGGGTATGTCGATGGGAGTAAATAAATAAGAGATGAAAAATAAAAATATATATACCACTCCTATCGAAATAACCAACACTAGTGTAAGGCCTAACTACGGATGGCCGCTCCTATCCAGCCTTATTCTTCGTGATAACAGACAGTATTTCCTTTAATACTCTTTGTTATTGTGAGCATAGAGGTGGAGCGTCACAGCTTGGTATCAGAGCTTGGGGTTTATGGACATAATATAAAACATAACTAAGATGGAACATGTGTTACAACTATTAGTCGATGTTTTATTGTGCTTTGAGTCAAAGCTAAAGTTTTGAAATTTTGATGAAATTTTTAAATATCTGTGTTTAAAAATAAAAGTGAAATTGTGCTTTGATGATTTGACTGATTTGTGTTCTGTTTATCAGAGTGTGCAGCGAAAACAGTGTGACTGCTTCGCTGGGTACAGATGATAATTATTTTGATTTAAAAATCAAAATATGAAAATGAATGTAATTTCATTATGTTGTTTAACCAGTGGTTTTGATTTGTTAAAATTCTTGCTGGTTTTCTTTGATGCTATTCACATATCTGATTAGATTTTTGCTGTTTTGAATTATCTTCATTGAAGATATATTCTAATGATTTCTTTGTTCATTTTGCGGTATATGTGCAAATTTATGTCGCACGTTACTGCATTATTTTGTTACGTTGAACCGATGCTTGGTTATGAAATGTATTTTGTTGCCGTTATTTTATAACATGATTTTTACACCAATGCTAAATTTTTGAAGCATGGTGTTTTGTTGACATTTTTAATGAATGAAAATTCACGGGTATTATATTTTGATGCAAATTATTTTGATGAGGTTTTGACGTTTAAAAATTATTGTCGCATTGACTTCAGTAACCGTCAAATTTTAAAGTGGATTTTCAAGCGGTTATCCCGCAATGCTGATTTTGTTCTCCGTTTTACGGTATTTTGAGAAGTGCAATTTCCTTGTCGAAATTGTCACTAATGTTGTTGTTTTTATCATGGATTTACAAATCGTTTTAAAAATAAAATCGTTTTCCAAATTTTTATAGTTTACGCTTTCAAAAGGATGAGGAAGTGATTTAAACGTTTCAGCAAAATCAAGGACTATGACCCCTTTCTTTTACTGATTCGCTTAATTCTGGACTTGTTCGTTTGAGAATGTAAATTATTACTTTTATAAAATAAATGAAATTGTTTTCAGAAGTTTTACAGTTTGTGTTTTTAGAAGAATGAGAAAGTGATTTAAACGTTTCAGCAAAATCGAGGATTATGACCTCTTTCTTTTACTGATTCGTTTAATTCCGGACTTGTCCGTTTGAGAATGTGAAATGTTATTTTGAATACACAATTTTGCACTTTCAAGGAAACGATGAAGAGATTTAAATGATTTAGCAAAAGTGCGGAGTATGGAACCACACTTTTACTATTTCGGTTAAGTCCGGACTCGTTAATTGAAACATTTGATGTTTGATGATTTTGATGATTTTACACGTTCAAGGAAATGATGAAGTGAATCAAATGATTTAGTAAAACACGTGCTATGGGACATGTGCGTTTACTATTTTGGTTAATTCCGGACTCGTTAATTGAATATATGATGATTTTCGTGTGCTTTCGAGCCACTATGATGGACCTTCGGGTCATATGATGGACCTTCGGGTCAAATACCAGTATCAGACCTTCGGGTCATATGTTGGACCTTCGGGTCATATGATGGGCGCCAAAAATTATGATGACGGTACTTGGTAGGCTTCGTCCATAAGAGATGCACGTGCGGCGTAGCTAAAACTCGCCATATGATGGGATCGATCCACCTTTTATGTTGATTTTCTAGAATATCTTAATTGGTTTCTAGATATTTGTTGAATCTAATTATCTGCAGGTAATTAGATATTTGATGTTATGAGTTCTGATTATCGCTCATGATAATTAGATATTTGATGTTACGAGTTCTGATTATTGCTTGTGATAATTAGATATTTGATGTTATGAGTTTTGATTATCGTTTTTGATAATCGGATATTTGTTGTTTCTGATTATCGCTTGTGATAATTAGATATTTGATGTTATAAGATTTGATTATCGTTTTTTATAATCGAATATTTGTTGATTTGATTATCGTTTTTGATAATCGAATATTTGTTGATTTGATTATCGTTTTTGATAATCGAATATTTGTTGACATGAGATTTGATTATCGTTTTTGATAATCGAAGATTTGTTGATTTGATTATCGTTTTTGATAATCGAATATTTGTTGATTTGATTATCACTTTTGATAATCGAATATTTGTTGATTTGATTATTGTTTTTGATAATCGAATAATTGTTGATTTGAGATTTGATTATCGTTTTTGATAATCGAATATTTGTTGATTTGATTATCGTTTTTGATAATCGAATAATTGTTGATTTGAGATTTGATTACCGTTTTTGATAATCGAATAATTGTTGATTTGAGATTTGATTACCGTTTTTCATAATCGAATAATTGTTGATTTGAGATTTGATTACCGTGTTTGATAATCGAATAATTGTTGATTTGAGATTTGATTATCGTTTTTGATAATCAAATATTTGTTGATTTGATTATCGTTTTTGATAATCGAATATTTGTTGATTTGAGATTTGATTATCGTTTTTGATAATCAAATATTTGTTGATTTGATTATCGTTTTTGATAATCGAATATTTGTTGATTTGATTATCGTTTTTGATAATCGAATATTTGTTGATTTGATTATCGTTTTGGATAATCGAATATTTGTTGATCTGATTATCGTTTTTGATAATCGAATATTTGTTGATTTGATTATCGTTTTTGATAATCGAATAATTGTTGATTTGAGATTTGATTACCGTTTTTGATAATCGAATAATTGTTGATTTGAGATTTGATTACCGTTTTTGATAATCGAATAATTGTTGATATGAGATTTGATTATCGTTTTTGATAATCGAATATTTGTTGATTTGATTATCGTTTTTGATAATCGAATATTTGTTGATTTGATTATCGATTTTGATAATCGAATAATTGTTGATTTGAGATTTGATTACCATTTTTGATAATCGAATAATTGTTGATTTGAGATTTGATTACCGTTTTTGATAATCGAATAATTGTTGATTTGAGATTTGATTACCGTTTTGATAATCGAATAATGGTTGATTTGAGATTTGATTATCGTTTTTGATAATCGAATATTTGTTGATTTGATTATCATTTTTGATAATTGGATATTTGTGATTTGAGGTTTCTGATTATCGTTTTTGATAATTAGGTAATTGGGGTTTTGCGATTTGTGATTTGTGTTTCCTAATTATCTTTGTTGATAATTAGATTTTGCTGTTTTCTAATTATCATATCGATAATTAGATATTGCTATTTGTGATTTTTGTATTCAAATTATCTAATTAATAATTGAATATTGCTGATTCAGTTTTGCTATAGTCTGATTATCTATTTGATAGTTAGATTGTGTTGAGAATTTGTGAATTTCTTTTATGAAATTAAAAGATTTCTTTGGTGTTTATATTCTCGACTTTTATTTTTCTAGCTTAACCATTTTATGTTAGAAAAATAATTGATATAGACGATCTTAATTATGAAAATTGCGGGGACGCAATTTTTATAAGGAGGGGAATCTGTAGCAACCCGGGATTTCGCATTAATTAATTTTCGTCATTGAACGATTAATGTTGATAGCAAATGGCTAATTACCGTTGGACGTTTCTAATCGAGATGAAATTCTTTTATAATTCAATTAAGAAATTATGTGAGCTTTAAAAGTCAACTTGGCCCATTTACTTTTGATGCCGCATGGTTTCGAGTATACCCGATTCCCCTTATTCATTCGTTCGCTTGCCCTAATTCAAAACCAAATAAACGAAAATGGCGGCCTCTTTTCGCTTGTTCCTCTTCCTCAAGTAATTAGGGTTTTCAGAAATCAGTAGATCGCAACTGTTAATGCTCATTTCAACTCGATTTCTTTGTTAGTTGATCGTCTCGAGCTGCTTTGGCGATTGCTGCCTTCTCTCCACTTGCGAATGCTTAAATTCATCGAGGCAAAGGTGAGTGATACATGTCACTCACATCTTATTTCGAACTCCATGATTATGTTGTTTTCAACTCACTCGGATTTGAATTTTCGATAATTTGACTTCGGTCACCTTTTTGCCTTGCGAACTCAAAGTGGTATTTTTACTGATGAGTGAATTATGACTCACATCTATGTCATCCTTAAGTTGTTCGATTTTGATATGATGTTGGTGATTTCTCTGCTGTTTTTAATTTAAAAATATGGTGTCGATTTTGATTTGGTTCAATTCCTTCTTGTTGATTTGCGGCATCTAAATTTCACTAGATCGAATTCATGATTACCACAGCTTGATTTTTAGTTGAACCCACATGCTATGTTCCTTCCCTTGTTGGCTTGATACTCTGATATCACCTTCACCGTTAATTTGAAAGCTACTTTGATGACCACGGCTGTGAATAGTTATTTGATTTCTTTGTGACTTTGATTTCTGTTGATCGTGGCCTCAACTTAATTACCATCTGAACTTTGGTATTTGATTGAATTGTAAAACCTGTTCTCTGCTGAGAACTTGACTTCTTCCTGTTGTTGTATGACCTTCGGCAGTCATGTCTGGTTCAAAGTGGATACTTGTATTGATTCCAGTCCCTAAGCAAAATTCGTATAAACTGATACTGCTTGTTCCTTTATACGGCTTGAAAATTTCTGACTTGCTCATTTAAGTGTTGCTTTGAATTCTTTGTTGAATTTTGTAAATGCTGTTGTTCATGGTTGCATTTGTTTTGTCACCACTGCTGTTAATTGCACACAAGTTGTCCAGACCCTATTGAGTTCTTGGATTCGTGCATCCTTGCCTTAGAGAAATTATGAGAACTTTGTCTATATTTCCTGATGTTGTCACTTTGAATAATTTTTGCACTGCTTCTCAGTGACATTTGTCACTGCACTGTGCCTTGTTCTTTATTGTAGCTGGACAGACATTGATAGTTTTCATTGTATACTCGAATTTAAATTTTTATATTGTATACAGTATACATATGAACTAGGTTCATATGTATGCTATGCATTGTTTTCAAGTATAGCTGCAATGTTCCATTGTTGCTGTGCACTTGTGTTGTTTGGCTTTGGTCATATTTTTGGGGTACACTTGTTTTGTGTTTCACTTACATGCTAACCTGTTGGATATATGCACATGTTTAAGGCTAGTATGACCTAGCGTGACCATTCAGGTTGTTTTCAATTCATCACCACTGTTGCATTCCTGTATATGCAAATTCTATTTGAGTTTGCAACATACAGATTCATGTAGTAACCTAGTTTCGCTTGCATTGCTCATTTCTTTACCTTATACTGACCAACTGAGTTCACATGTAATTGAGCTCTGGTTGTGTTCATGAGCAGTTTGTAGTTGCACTATCCAGTTTACAGTGCATACCTGTTGTACCTTAGGTACACTCACTTGCTTCCTGACCTGTTGCACAATTTTTGGCTGCTGCTGTGTTATGTAGTTACCCAGTTTTGTGTGCATTAATATGGAGTTGCTGCTGCATTCAGTCCTCACTTGAATCAGGTTCATTCATTCATGTTGGGCATCACTTTACACTTGTAGCTACCGGGTCGGTACTTGCAGTTCACTGAACTGTTGTATCACTTATTCACATATTTATGTGCTGTTGACATGTACATTGTTCTTGTCTTTGTATTTGTTTGCAGCTGTAGTTTTATTGTGACAATTGCTGTGTATTTGTTTCTGTACATCGAGTTGAATCCAACTTAAATGTATGGGTTTGACCTTGTGCTCACATTGCGATTTTATTTGAATATCATTTGAGTTGAACCTGATTTTTGGGTTTGACCTGATGCTCATTTGTGAGCTTTTCATTGAGCTTTTGTGTACATCATCACTGTAGTGGCAAGGCAGTGCACGCAAGCGTGAACTGCAGCCACACGGTATTCATTGGGTACATCATCATTGTAGTGGCAAGGCAGTGCATGCAAGCGTGAGCTGCAGCCACACGGTATTGCTTTTATTGATATTTCAATTACTTTTGATCCATTGATCTTTTGCGTATTTCATATGCCGTATTGGCGAGGCAGTATACGATATCGTGTACTGCAGCCAATTAGAATTGATGTTTTTCAGTGATATTTCAATTGTTTAAATTGATTTAGTTTCATTTGATCATTTTGTTGTTATCTATTATCTATTTGATAATTAGATTATGAGTTTCTAGTTATTTATTAATAATTAGATTTTGATGTTAATTGCCGATTAGGCAATTCTGATGTTCTTCTAAATTATCTTCATTAATAATCCTTTCTTCTATCTTCGTTGATAATTTGAGTTTGCTGAATTGTTGTTTAACACTATACGTGTTATATTCACCGTTATCCGATTTTCTTGTTAAAGGATCGGATAGGTGAATTTATTTTGATTGTCGTCTAATTTTTATTTAATTATTATTGCTTATGTGCACTAATAACTGAGTTTGAATTAGACAAACCCGTGTATTATTTTCTTTTGAATTTAATACTCGGGTCAGACCGAGTATTTACAGGTTGTTGATATCTTACTTTGGGTTGCTGCTTGAGCTATGAAGTCACTTCATATCTTTTGGAGTAGTCGTCGTCATTTATAGCAGTCGGTTTATTTGTATAGGAAGACATGTTTTCATGTATATTATATACGATAATGTACTTGTATATGTAACTTTGTAGTTGTATCATATGTACTGTATCACATGTATTGTAACTGACATCAGTTATTATATATATATGAGACTTTTGTTTTATCTGTGTTCGGCATTTATGTTATCTGTGTTATTATTATATCTATTGTCCTAAACTATTATGAACCATTGTAGTTCGTTTTATATTGGAATTGGGTATGTCGATGGGAGTAAATAAATAAGAGATGAAAAATAAAAATATATATACCACTCCTATCGAAATAACCAACACTAGTGTAAGGCCTAACTACGGATGGCCGCTCCTATCCAGCCTTATTCTTCGTGATAACAGACAGTTTTCCTTTAATACTCTTTGTTATTGTGAGCATAGAGGTGGGGCGTCACAATTACGTAATCCAAAATTTGAGCTAGTTAAATAATATTAATTAACTAATATTTATTAATATTTCTTATAAAAAATAAATAATGACAATTTAAGTATGTATACCTTTGGTAACATTATAATGGTAAAATCAATTTTTCATTCAACCATAGAGATGTATAAATCACATAAAACAATAATATACTATTTTTTAGTTCATTTACCTTAATATATGTATCGTATGGTGCACTACAAAATTATGTTTTTTTTTACTTTAAATACCTATAATTTAAAATCTATATAATCATTTACAAAGCAACCTCAATTCCTTTATAATATTTTACGTTTACATTCATATAATAGAATGAACTACGTAATCTGAAAACTATATAGATAAATTTACTAAACTGTTATTTGCTGATTTGCCAAATAAAATATAAAAGTTCCAATATTTATACCATATTTATATTAATAAAAAAGCCAAAAAATCATTTAATTTTATAATTACATCAATTACATAACATTAATAATATTCATGAATTTAATTTATAATTCTTTTATATCAATATATTTACCATACATTGCACTGTAAAATATCCTTTTTAACATAAAGTACACGCATTTTTAAATTTCTATGGTTATTCACAAACCGTAACATCTCCCACTCTGAGACTCGAAAATGGATGTTGATGATACTGTAGTTATTAGCGAAATCATTTTCCCAACGATAAAGTGAGTTTAATATTATTTTGCACAACATAAATAAAAAAGTAGCAAAATGATTTTTTCTCATCGCATCAAATTGGTTTATATAAAATATTACAACTTTAATCCAAATCATCCCCGCACATGGGTAAATATATAGTAAGAAAATCAGAGTAGTGTTTATCCAACATATAAAGATGCCGACACCACACGTAACCAGTTACAAAAACTAGTTTTACATACTGGAAATTTCAAAATACTTTCATTCTATAGAAAATCCTCCTACTTTGTCTTTGGAATCTTTATTCATCCTTCCCGAAAGATATCCGTCTAATCCATAAACTTATCCTACTCAAATCGGTGCCTATGTTTATGGGAAAGAATAAAAACATGGGTCAAAAAAAATTCTAATATAGGTAAAACATTTGCCCTAAGCATCCATAGCGAGACCACTCCACCAACACGGAACGGTTTTCCCCACGCTTTATCACATCAATATACATTGAAATATGTAACATTAAATCGTCAAAGTAAGCAGGCATGTGCATATATTCATTCAAGAAGTGTACCCTGCACTAAAGCATTCAACTATGAACCAAGTCATACAATTAGTCATCATTCATTCAACCATCGCCTAATCTTATGTTTACATTTCACATTAAGTCATCATTAACCTATTTTAGTGATTACCTCCCTAGACCTATCTATCATTTATTTATCTTTTGCTCGAATAATGTCATATGGTCAAAATGTCGACTCATTTTTGCATGGGAGCCACACTTACTAGAGTCCACCGAACTCTCCTAAGATGTTGAATGTAAGCACTCTGAATGCATTCTAGTAAGTGTCCCTACTATGCATCAATAGTCCCTCTTAGTCCCTGAACTGCTATCGTTCATGTTGCCACTTTATTTATAACACCCTTTGGATGTCTTGGCATTCTTGGCATTCTGCCATGGCACCATACCTTAGCTCCACTATAGAGTTTTATACTGTTCTTAAGTTGAACCCTCCCGTGACTCATTGCCAAATGCCATTGGACTTTAGACTATCAATCAAGGCACTTTGCCATCCATAAACTCTATGAGTCGGTATACATTTACAATCATGGTTCGATCTTTTTTCTTTTATTCATTAATTATGTACTACATATTCTTCAGATAAAACATTTTATCTCTGATTTAAATGACACCCTACCATTTGTTAGCTTTCCTAGATTTCTTGTTTTTCAAAATAAGTTAACATATTTTTAACCTCTTATATTCTTCATTTATTTCATTCTTATGAAATAGGTCAATAACATTTGAAAACTGTCTTTCAAAGTGCCATATACATTTCTTATTTGACTTAGAAAATATAGTTTTCAATCTATTGCAAGTTGCGTTTAAATATTGTACATTGGCTATCACATAGCCATTGTGGACTATGTATGGTTATCATGCAAGTTGGCAATCCCATACCCGTCGTGTTTTATATAACAAATGTGTTACTAACAGTCATGCACAAATCCTAAGCTAACCACACTACCGTCATGTTTTATTTTCTACCTAGTAATTGCGTTAAAATTCAACAAAAGCCTCGTGAGCTAAACGTATAGGAGCCTTCGCATGCTATCATTTTTAAGCCTTCGTGTGTATGCTTATTTTTTTTCTTTACAAGCTCTCGTAAGTTGTATCGAGCTGTTTGGTTTTGTAGGCTAACCCACAATCCTACAAAATAATCAACAAAGCCTTTATGCCCCATTTTCCTCTTTCTTACCCTTGTTTTCATGTTTTTCATTTTGCTTGTAGCTTCCGTGTATAAACTTATATCTAGGCTTTCGTGCCTTATTTTTTTCCGCCTGTACCTATCGTTCCTAGTGCCCAATTATTGCTTTGTTTTATATATCCAGGCTTTCATTTTTTCCCAAGCTAGCTTTTGTGTGCCGACTATTTGACAATCCACGTGAGTTATTTTGTTTCGTGGGTTATATTGATTTCTTTTCTCTTGCCAAAAGAGCTTTCGCGTGATATGTTGGGCCCTCATGAGCTGTCCAATTATTCGTGAGTCGTCATCTTTCACGTTTTATTTTCATGGCCATGTTATAGAATAAGTAGACACTAAAGAAAGAGGAAGAAAATATTTTATTCACTGCTCAGATTAATCATCCATTTCATTATATTAGCTCCTTTATATAAAGGCCTAGGAGCTTGGTATAGAACTAATTCCACGATGTGGGACTAAAATACAAAAACAGTATATAGCATATTCATTATTTATATTTACATATATTATAACACTCCCCCTTGAAAATGCATCTTCAAAATCTTGGATCCTCTGATAACTTGAAATTATCCCTTTGTAATGTGTATGATGATTGCTCCCCCTCAATGTTATCTTGCTTGTATTTATTCATTAAGTCGATCTAGATATTGTCCGTTGCCTCATTAAAAACCTCTATTAGGAAAAACCCAGTGGGAAATAACCTTGAACTAGGAAAAGAGTGCAGCTTGTAAAATCATATTAAAAATGATATTCTTTCTAAAGGATTAGATACTTCGGGATCAAAACAATGCCTCATTAAAACCTTACTAAGGAAAACCCAATGGGAAAAACCTTGGTGAAGGAAAAAGAGTATAATGACATTTTATTTTCTTATTTCTTCAAATGAAGTGTGATACTTCTGGATCAAACTAATGCCTCATTAAAACCTTACTAAGAAAAACCATATAGAAAAAATCTTACTGAAGGAAAAAGTACAATATAGTATGTCATATTTCAATAATTTACTGCGTCAAATAAAATTTGAAACTTTTGGACCAATTTAATACTTCATTAAAAACCTTACAAAGGAAAACCCAATGGGAAAAACCTTAGTCAAGGATTAAAATACAATTTAACTTAAATAACATGTTTGAGATGTTATTTCCTGGAAAGACGTTTGATTCTTCTAGATCAAAATAATGCCTCAATAAAACCTTAGTAAGAAAACTCGGTGGAAAAAATCTTAAATAAGGAAAAAGTGTACATTATAACTTATTTTCAAATGTTACATGGGAGTTAATACTTCTGGATCCATAAATATGAATCTCATTAATAATACAATTTCTTAATAGTTTCCTTCGATAAATCAAATTTTCTAAGGTTGTTTCTTTCAAATAGTATTTGCATTTTATGCATTTTGTATGCTACTTTTATGAAAATCACTTCATATACTTTCATTTTTGTGCTTCGAATCAGCTTTGCGTATTGCAACTATACGTCTTTCATGAATATTCAAAATTTCATTACAATGTTACTAAAAAGCAGGAAGTAATCTACTCATCTTGAAGTATATCAACATTTTCATTACAACAATACTTAAAAATAGGAAGTAATCTACTATTCATGAATTATATCAAGATTTTCATTACAACAATACTTAAAAGAAGTTGTAATCTACGCTCCTTGTTCTTTACCTTCTTTATAACCATCAAAGTTATTTACATTCTTCGGGAATTTGTGTACTTTCATTATTTATTATGATTTAAACAATATTTATACCTTCAGGATATTTTAAGTGTTTCAAACACTTTCACTGCTTCAATCAATTCAATTATCTCTAAAAACAACATGCCCATGGCACTTAACATGTTGGTGATACTATATGTTCTTTAATAATTTTAGTGTGTTTTTTCCACTTTATATACATGTTGCGAATTTTAATTTTGTGGACTACAGGTCCACATTTCTTATTTAGGAGAATTTCATGATGGCCAATCTTGTTTTTCTCTAATCCAGGATCTTTTAATCCATTTATAAACATAAGCGCTTTATTATTTATAAATTTATAATCAATAATTATTTATTGTCAGTTCTAGATATGATTATTAAGATCTCTTTAATTATCATGTTTTAGGTATCTAAACCACTTCTAGGGTTATTTGACAATCATATCATGGATCTATTTTAGAGCACCCTTAAGTGTTTCTTCAAGAACACTCACCTCCTTTATATGACATCTTTATTACTTTGTCCAAAAGTACTTTAAACTGACTTTTGTACCATATTTCAGATGTGGTTTACACATTTTGATCCTTCAGGGATTCAAATCCATATTGGAGAAAGTCTACTAGGGATATTATTGATAATTTATTCAAGTTACTTAATATTTTGCATCATTGTATATTTTAACAAATATTTAACACTGATGATCAAAATTAGCTTGTATCTCTTTATTCTCCCCCTCAATGTTGACAAACATTGTCACATTAAATAATAATCATCTTTGGATTCTCAATTGGATCCATTATGATATTGCTACTAGCAAATAAACCATACATATTAACAATAGGAGGATAATTCTGTTATCATTTGATAAAATGCATTCAATTGATATTTCTTATTAAAGTTTGTTCTTATTCATTGATCTAGCCAATTAGAGGAATTTACTTATTGTGTAGATCATTTGAATATATACATGACTTCAGGTCATTCAACATTTATGTTGATTGAATTTTAAATCACTAAATAATATCTATGCATAATCTATAAGATGAGCTTATAACAAACTTCAGGTTGTTAGCTGAATATTTACATATATGGATGTATACGTACGTCCACGTATCACACATATATTATAAATTTTCACATTCTTTCTCAATTGAATTATTTCTCTTTTTAGAACAAACTATTACAAGGATCCAAACTATTAATTTATATTTATAAATCAATGTCAATGCAAACCTGTCAAAACCGCATGATAATGTTCAAAACATTTGGTTTGGAACCATATCGAACTTCTGGTTCGAGCATATATATACACACAACTTCAAGTTGTTAAGTTTGTTCCTCAGTTATATCTCAAATATCAGTTTTGAACATTAATTATGATTACTTATCAAATAATAATTTATAATTGCATATAGACATTTCTACACATCTCTTTTAAGAGTTCGGCAAAACAAATTACAGCAAAAATAATAATAAGAGTATCTTCAGGATACTTGAAATGTTATAGATACAGATCTCCTCAAGACCGTATGTATAGCTTGCATGAAAATTATGATATGAAATATAGAATATCTCTTCAGGAGAATATTTAAAGATATTTCTTCAACAAATGATTATGCATATAATATTTCTTATGAAATAATAACTAGAAACAGGACCTTTATGGTATAATTAGACATATGAACATAGAACATGTTTTCTTGAGATAATCTCAAACCTTTTGTATCTAATCTAAACTTAATTAGGATCCTTCATAATTAAATTTATGTACGCTTATTTGGTTTAATAAAATTACCAAATATATAAATAAATCTCTTCTAGAGATATGTTATCATTTCCAAATTTGTAAGTCTCTTCTAAAGACACTTTAGTATCACCACTTCGGGAGTGAACTTCTGGTTCAAATAAATTATTTATACAACTTTGAGTTGTTAAGGTTTATTCTTCAATTATATTTCGAATATATGTTTTATGCATTATTTATAAATATATCATATAAGACTGCATAGTTCAAATTACGTATAGACATCTCTTCCGAAGAGTTCAATAAAAGGGATATGTTTACAACAAAAATACAAGAGTTTTTGTTTTATCCTACTGGAACATATTATTACCATTTTAATGATATTTTCTAAGCATTGAGACTTTAAGTATATGAACCATATCATGGAAGAATTTATGATTATACATACATATAATAAAAAAATTGCTAGTAAATCTAAAACCAATTAATTAGAAACGATCAACAAGAACAATCAGATCTACAAGCAATTAACTCAAATTTACTAATCAAAAGCCGATTAATCTAATCTATTGATATGAGAATTGAAAAAGACAAATTCCATAACAAATCGGAGTTTTATAAAAAATTACATATCTTTTTTTATAGCTGGGCTACGAAAAGAGAACAAGGAAAATCTGAAATACAATTGAATCTAAAAACAATTATATCAGAATAGAAAATGTTAACTTTTTTATTATTATAAAATAATGGATATCAAATAACAAATAATCCATAAGATCTATTAATCATTACCAAATCTGCTAAATGAGATAAATATACAAAATTAGATCTATAAAGCATGAAATGAGATCTAATAATAAGATCTACTCAGTACGTTTTACAAAATATATAAAATTTACAAAATCATATCAAAATAAGATCTACAATAATTGGATACTCCCTAATGAAAAAAATCTCAAAGATAGAGTAACGACTAAGGAACAATCAATGTAATAAGATCTGCAAATGAGATCTGAAAAATGAAGTATACAAAATTAAATCTACACAAATAAATAATATTAGATTCACATAAGTTGATCAGTAGAGGTGGAAGCAGTAGAATCTGGCATCTTAATGCATGTAGTAACATATGAGTTATAAACTCATCATCGTATAAACTCATCAACAACACAGTTCGATATAGTCAGCAACAATGTAACGACCCAGAATTTTGAATAATTTAATTTGGAAATATTTAATTTATTTTAAATATTTGAATGGTGGTTTGAATTGAATTTTCAATATAACTTTGAATTTGGCGATTAAATTATAGAATTTAATCTATTGAGAGTTGGATAAAAATTTGAATCTAAAATTTTAAGCTGATTTAAAATATTTCAAAGGCTTATAAAATTTATATTGATAATATTGAAGACAATAGAAGCTTCAGATTTGAAATTTATAGTAATTTGTTCAGTTTTGAAATTTTATCGTTTGAATCGATATTTAAAAATAGCCGTCCGAGGCACAGTCTCGGAATTCGACGAAACCAGTTCCATTGGGTCCGTAATATTGAATTATTGCCGGATTTCAAATTTTGTATTTTTTGGAGTTGATACGAGATCACACGGCGCTTAAACGCATTGGGATTTAATCGAATTCAATTTGAAATTTAAATTTAAATATTGTCAGCGTCAACCATTATCGTTCCATTAATCACTCCTTGAATCACGCCTAGGATCATGCCTAAATTCACGATATAGGAATCGTGCAAGCATGGCCGAGCTCGTTTAAGAATTACCCTCTCTCCCTTCACTCTCGTTCAAAAGTAAAATCGAAAAGCTTTAGGGAATCGAGATGTAATGGCCGCAGCTTCAAAACCAAACCCTTTCTCGTTTCAAAATCAAACTCAAATGGTCGTTACTTTTTATTTCTTCATTCCCCTTCCTCTCTTCAGTTTCGAACTGAAGTTCTTCATATAAAAAAAATAAAAATAAATAATAAATGGCCGAAGCCCAAATGAAGTCGCGATTCATATAAAGGGGGGGGGGGGGGAGGGGCGACGGCAGCGGCGATTTGGGACGGCGACGAGAGGAGGAGGGCGCTCGTGATTTCGTGGGGGAGGCGAGGGTCGCGAGTCGCTGTTGGTGGCGCGCGATTGGAGGTGGTGGCGAACGATGGCACGAGGTGATGGAGGGCGACGAGGTGGGCTCGCGACTGTTCGTGGATGAAGCGGCGCGCGATTTGAGGAGGTCGGCGATGTTCTGTAGCTAGGGCTTGGCGATTCGTGGGATGGGTCGCGGCGTGAGGTAGTGGAGTCGCGATGGGGGCGCGCAATGTTCGATGGCGCGCGAGGTAGGGGATCGCGGCGGCGGCAAGTGAAGTGGACAACGGCAGTGGTGGTGCGCGAAGTCGAACGACTGCAGTAAGGTAATAAATAAAATTTCTTTTTTTCTTCTCTCTTTAATTTAATTTAAATTATATGCCGTGAATAAATAAATAAATTAAAAATCTGTTGATAAAGTTTAAAAACAGTAAGGTAAAAGTAAATTTAAATTTAAAATCTGTTTTAAAAAAAAAAAAAGATGATAACTATATATATATATATATACATATATGCATATTTTTAGTTTGAAACCAGAAAATTGGTATAAAATTAAGATTAGTCAATTAAAATTTTTAATTGATAAGAAAAAAAAGAAATTTAATTGTTAGTAGGATAAATTTAATTATAGGGTGAGTTAATTAAATCTAAATTTATTTTTGAGTTACTAAGAATAATTTATTAAAAGAAGGAAATTTAGTTTTATAATTTAATTGTAATTGAATAAATTTATTTAAGTAATTTTTGTTTAAAATTTAATTCTTCGATTTGATAAATTTATTCAAAGAAATTGATATAAGGATATTAATTTAAAGTTATAAATAAAATACTAGTTGGATTAAAATTTTAGTTTCAAATGGAGGAAATTTATAAAAGAAAAAAAAAATTTATTTATAGCAAAATTAATAGTTAAAACCAAAACCTATTAGTTGATTTAATTTATGAAAAGAAAATGTTGTTTAAATTAAATAGTTAGTTAATGAAATTTATTTAAATAGAAATTAAATTTGTTCGACAAAAATTGAATTTTATAAAGAATAGTTTGAATTTAATTTTTTGTTAAATCAAAGTATTAAAAAGAATTTGATTTAAAGAAATTTATTTAAAGTAAAAAATTAGTTTAAATAAATTTATTAAACGAGAAATTGGTTTAAACGAAACTATGAGTTAATTTAACTATTAAAATGAAATCACCAATGAATCGAAATTATCTAATGAAAATTTAATTTATTCGATTGGTTCGAATATTAATAAATTGTGTAAATATTTATACAAGGTGTGAATGAAGAAAAACAAGTTGAATTGGAAGTGGATTGCAAACAGGAATAAAGGTGAGAACTTCTCACTCAAAAGGAATTTTTATTGTTTATTTAAATTTTAAATAGATAGATTTAAAAATTTGCTTGACTGTGTTGATTGAATGATTGAATGATGATTGTTATATATAGTTATTGGATGTGAATAGACCCTATACGCCGTTAGTAAGCGGAGGTTATTTATTACACACATATACCGCGATATTCCACCTCGAAGTGGAATTGGTATTATATTATATATAGCAATATATATATATTGGCATATGTATATATTGCAGTTGATTGATTTCCCGCATTTTCTTTTAGCGGATGAGACCCTATTGCGCCGTTAGTAAGCGGATATATATTTTATAAAATCCCATGTACCGCGATATTCCGTCTTGAAACGGAATGGTATTGTGCTAATGTCTGTGGATGCAGGGAAACAGGTTGGAGGGATCCAACTGGATTCCTCACAAATATTTATTTGATTTCATATATTGTGATATTTGATTGTTTATCATGGATGATATATGATGTTTGAAAGTTGTGATTGAATATTGATGTGTTGCATCATCGGATCCAATTTTGAAGTTTAAAAATAACGATTTTGATTTCTAAAGTGATTCTTGGAAATATACGTTTATAAAATATTGGAATTGATTCATCTTAAACAAATAAACGTTATAATTTTAATATTATGAAAATTATGATTTTTGAGAAATACAGTTAAAAGTTGATTTTTGAAAATATGGGATTAGTGATTTTATAAAATAGTATGAAATGGGAATTCTGAATTTTTTTATAAGAAGTTTAAAATAGGATTTATAATTTTTTTTATTTTATAAATCAGAATGATGAAATTATAAAAGAGTTTAAAGATGTTTAAAGTAATAATATAAATTGATTTATATTAAAAGATTTATAAATTGATATTTATAAATTTAGAATATCTTGAATTATAAAACGAGCTTTTGTAAGTGATAGAATGATTTGTAAATGGATTTCGTAAAGGAATGAAATCTATAGAATTTATGAAATTTGATTATTTTATAAATCAAAATGATAAATTATAAAGGAGTTGAAGGACGTTTTAAAATAGTAATATAAATTGTTTTATATTAAAAAGATTTATAAATTGATATTTATAAATTAAAAATATTGGAATTATAAAATGAGCTTTTATAAGTATTAGAAAGAATTGTGAATGAATTTCACTAATGAATGAAATTTATAGAATTATAACGGTGAAGTTATAAATAGAATTTTATAAATAAAAATTTATAAAGTTATTTAGGAAATAGATGTGGATAAATAAATGAATCTTAGAAGTTATAAGATTTATAGATTTGGGAAGTTTGAAGGAATGATTTTATAAATAAATAAATTATAAGTATTTGACTTATAATATGAATTTTAGTTTATCATTAAGATATGAAATTGAATAGATTTATAAAGGAAATTTATAAAGGAAGTTGTTATAAAATAAATTCAATATAGAATTTATAAACGTTGATTTATAAATCCGCAACGACTTATTTTGATAAGGAATTGTTGTAATTTATTTATGGAATTATATTCATGTTTTAGACGGTGAATAATTCTTTAGAATAAAATGAATAGAAGTGATGAAATTTATTGACAAGTGTATTCACGTTTTTGAATAGTGAATATTATGTTAAAGAAATTATTTTAGATGTGATGTTTTAAATAGAATTAAAACGATTTAAAGATGTTTTAAACTGTATTGAGATTCGAAACCATAGATTTCAACATTTATTGTTGAAATAGATGCTTTCGAGAAATGAAAGGAAATGGTGGACTATAACCCTGTTGTTATATTAAATGGTTTCCGAAAGGAAATGTTTTGTATAGTATTGGGATTTATATATCTATTTTAATTTCGAATCCCTATACTAGTGATTTTGGGTTGTCGTAACGATGTTTTACGCAACATTCGTTTTGGCCCAAATAAATATGATTAAGTGAATGATTTCCTTAAAAGAATGAAATATATACTTAATTTCGATTAGAGTATATTAAATATTTTCTAAGTATAGAAAATAAAAAGATCTGTGAATTACTTATTTTTAATAAGTATAGAAATGCTTTTCCAATATTAAGTGAATATTTGGAATTTATCTTTTTGAAGAAAAAAATTGAAAATGAATATTAGAAATTGAATGGAAATCGTATATTCATAAATATTTTGGAATGTAAATTCAATATAGGATTTATAAATGAAATTGGAAAATGAGTTTAAAAATAAATATTGATTTATTTTTAAAGAATGGAGAATGTATATCTTATAAAGATATTTTTGGGAAATAAATAATTTGGAAAATTATTTGGAATCTGGTGATGTTGGCATATCTATTGATAGTTCAATAACCGACTATCAATATTTACCTTTAAATAGGTATTTGTTGTGATTTGTTTGAAATTGGATGCCACACTTATTTTTTTTTTTAAAATAAGCGCTCACTATTCGGGTTAACCGGGAAAGGACATTGGGGTCGTATAACCCATTCCGAATATGTGATACGTCGTTATAAATTGCATTCGAAGATCGGTGTTGAAGACCGGATATTTTCGAAAACGAAAGGGTTTCTTGTTGATTGTCTCTGCACTGGCTGATCCCTGGTATTGAGATCTCCATATGTGATGGGAAATCCGAACGTGATTAGAGATTATTCGGATTGCAAGGACTTCTTTGTAAGTGCCTTCGGTTCTGTTCGAGCCCGGAACAGACTTGTATGGATTGTGTGTCTGACATTACAAGTTGAGAATGTAAAGCCGATTTCTTTCAAATATATTTCTGTGGTGGCGGAGAAATTATTCTTTTAGCTTAACACCCTTCTCTGAGACGTACGAGCTCAGAGGTTATATAGTTGAAGTTATCAGCGATATATTCCCAATTTGGTAATGTGACATGCTGAGTGTAGCTGTAAATGATCATTGTGTTGATTATTTGTGATAGGATCATTTATTTGATCGTCTATCTTGGTGATCATTGTGTTGATCATTTGTTGACCCAAAGCATGGCTTTTGTATAAAGTATGTTTTTGTGGACGTGACTTCGTCGAACCTCACACCCCGGAAATGGTCAAAACAGGAAAGATGCGGCAAGGTTATGAGGGGTAGCTCCCTTTAGGGTATGTACATTTCCTTCTGGATAGAGGTGGTATCATGGTATGGAGCCCAGATATTTAACCTATGTGGTTACC
Source organism: Allium cepa (assembly GCA_030765085.1). Lineage (NCBI taxonomy): Eukaryota > Viridiplantae > Streptophyta > Magnoliopsida > Asparagales > Amaryllidaceae > Allium > Allium cepa. Next base: position 779,311,331 of record CM060934.1, read on the forward strand.
GCGAATTTATTACTTTGTGGTTGTTGGTTATCGGGATCCCGTGAGAAAGGTCGATTACGATCGGGGAATGGCGTGCTCGTGTCAGTAGTTACCCAGTTAGGGGTAACCCGGCCTTGTGTTGGTAGAGTTCCGGTTTGGTTCTCGGGGATGTCTTTCCAGAGGCATTCTCATGTGGCAATGGGAAGTTCCTTGGCCTGACCATTTGTTGGAAATCCAATTCCCAATACGAAACTTGTACGGTATTAGTTGTAGAACCTATCATTCACTTATGGTGTCGCAACACTGTTTGGATGGTAGCTATAGTAGGCATAAGTGCGAAATGTCTATGCTGGCTAAGATTTATATCTTTATTTTCGAAATGAATTTTCTCTACACTATGCACTAGTAATAATATCAAATGTTCTTTTTAATGCGTATCAAGCATCTTTAACTATCATAAGGAGAAATCTCCTCCGATTCTGCGTTTGCATGTGTGTGTGTGCGGGAGGCCTTATGGTAGTCTCATTTTTAAAAGCATTGCGAATCTATTTTAAAAATATTCCTCTATTTTTATCTAAAGAAAAAAATAAACTGTTTTGAGTTCTCACACCAGTCACATGACTGACTCGAAGTTTATTGTTTTCCTTCCTAAACTCTGGGTGCCCACCAATTTCCACACGGGCAGTCAAGAGTTAAGGTTTATCAGGATATTCTGGAGTTGCTGGAGGCAAGCTGGATGGCATGGCGTATTACTAGCTATATAGTATTTCTTTTTCCGCTACACTATTTGTTGTTGTTGTTGTATACTCTGATGATATGATGTAATGAAATGTATAAAATGTAATAACTGATATGGTTCTTTGTTTAAAGATTATTCATTTATTTATTATATGTTGTTCCGCTGCGAATTGTGAGATTCTGATGTTGTTCTGTTGTTTTCTGTTCCGTTCTATTTTAAAATTTTGTTCTATTCTCTATTTTCTTTCTCTTCTCTTTTCTTTCTATTTTAAAATTTTCTATTTTCTTTTCTCTCTATTTTCTATCTTCTCTCTTCTTCTCTTCTCTTTTCATAAATTCTTTTTAAAACCCATAACTATTCGGTTTTTCGGCAACGAAAAATCGCGTTTGTTACATTTGGTATCAGAGCTTATGGTTAAGCGACAACCATGGTTCTGTTGGGTATTACTCGTTAGAGATAGAGTCAGCAGTACTCTAGAATGAGTTTGAGTGTAATAATAGATATGAGTGCGTATTTGTTAGTGAATATAAAATTGTTTTATAAATTCTAAAATTGTTTTTGAATCGGGTAAATAAAGTAATTTTGCCAAAAACTATTTTTGTATAGAAAAGAAATGGTTTTCTATGAATTATCATAGTATATGGTTGCATGATTGTTAGAAGTGATAATATAGAATTATTATCATTAGTATATGGAATAAAATAAGATAGATTGGATTCAAGAAAATTAACTTGATAATTTATTCATTTGTGAAATAATTTCAAATGGAATAAATTGAATATTAATAGGAATTAGCAAATGAAAGTTAATCGATAGAATTCAATATCTAGAATTGAGAATTAAATTCGAATGGAATTTCAAATTGAGAATTGAATTCAAATGAAATTGTGAATTGAATTGAAATGTGAAATTGAATAAGAATGGATATGTAATTTCAATAGTGAAGTTAAAATATATAAGAAACTTATATCGAAATTTTGCAACAGAATTGGCAAATTGGTTTGAATATTGTATTTGGAAATGGATACTACTGTTAGCAGGTTATACAGGTGTATAAAGGAATTGAGATTTTGTTTTCAAAGATAAAATTGAATTGCTCGACAGAAAGGTACGTATTTGAATTTCAGTATGAGATTTGATGACTTTCTTCTCTAGCCACTTGGCTTTTCTCTTTTCTTTTTGATTCTGAGGGGCCGTGGTGCCATTTTGTAGTCGTACCGAGCTAGCCGCGCAAAGGAGACGCTGGCGAAATTTTAAAATTTAGGGTGTTAGAAAAATTTTGAGAAATTTTGAAAGTTTGAAATTTGAATTTGAATTTAAAGTTGAATGGTTAGTAAAACAATGTTGTTTGAAACCTATAATTGAAGTTGAAAAGCTAGTTGAAATGATAATGAATCTCTAGTAAAAAGATTTGTTCTAGTAAGTTGATAAAACTATTTGAATTGTGAAAAATGATAGACGGGATAAGAGCATTCTTCTTAACTTGTAATTTCGGGACGAAATTCTTTTAAGGAGGGAAGATTGTAATGACCCAGAATTTTGAATAATTTAATTTGGAAATATTTAATTTATTTTAAATATTTGAATGGTGGTTTGAATTGAATTTTCAATATAACTTTGAATTTGGCGATTAAATTATAGAATTTAATCTATTGAGAGTTGGATAAAAATTTGAATCTAAAATTTTAAGCTGATTTAAAATATTTCAAAGGCTTATAAAATTTATATTGATAATATTGAAGACAATAGAAGCTTCAGATTTGAAATTTATAGTAATTTGTTCAGTTTTGAAATTTTATCGTTTGAATCGATATTTAAAAATAGCCGTCCGAGGCACAGTCTCGGAATTCGACGAAACCAGTTCCATTGGGTCCGTAATATTGAATTATTGCCGGATTTCAAATTTCGTATTTTTTGGAGTTGATACGTGATCACACGGCGCTTAAACGCATTGGGATTTAATCGAATTCAATTTGAAATTTAAATTTAAATATTGTCAGCGTCAGCCATTATCGTTCCATTAATCACTCCTTGAATCACGCCTAGGATCATGCCTAAATTCACGATATAGGAATCGTGCAAGCATGGACGAGCTCGTTTAAGAATTACCCTCTCTCCCTTCACTCTCGTTCAAAAGTAAAATCGAAAAGCTTCAGGGAATCGAGATGTAATGGCCGCAGCTTAAAAACCAAACCCTTTCTCGTTTCAAAATCAAACTCAAATGGTCGTTCCTTTTTATTTCTTCATTCCCCTTCCTCTCTTCAGTTTCGAACTGAAGTTCTTCATATAAAAAAAAATAAAAATAAATAATAAATGGCCGAAGCCCAAATGAAGTCGCGATTCATATAAAGGGGGGGCGACGGCAGTGGCGATTTGGGACGGCGACGAGAGGAGGAGGGCGCTCGTGATTTCGTGGGGGAGGCGAGGGTCGCGAGTCGCTATTGGTGGCGCGCGATTGGAGGTGGTGGCGAACGGTGGCATGAGGTGATGGAGGGCGACGAGGTGGGCTCGCGACTGTCGTGGATGAAGCGGCGCGCGATTTGAGGAGGTCGGCGATGTTCTGTAGCTAGGGCTTGGCGATTCGTGGGATGGGTCGCGGCGTGAGGTAGTAGCGTCGCGATGGGGGCGCGCGACGTTCGATGGCGCGCGAGGCAGGGGATCGCGGCGGCGGCAAGTGAAGTGGACAACGGCAGTGGTGGTGCGCGAAGTCGAACGACTGCAGTAAGGTAATAAATAAAATTTCTTTTTTTCTTCTCTCTTTAATTTAATTTAAATTATATGCCGTGAATAAATAAATAAATTAAAAATCTGTTGATAAAGTTAAAAAACAGTAAGGTAAAAGTAAATTTAAATTTAAAATCTGTTTAAAAAAAAAAAAAGATGATAACTATATATATATACATATATGCAGATTTTTAGTTTGAAACCAGAAAATTGGTATAAAATTAAGATTAGTCAATTAAAATTTTTAATTGATAAGAAAAAAAAGAAATTTAATAGTTAGTAGGATAAATTTAATTATAGGGTGAGTTAATTAAATCTAAATTTATTTTTGAGTTACTAAGAATAATTTATTAAAAGAAGGAAATTTAGTTTTATAATTTAATTGTAATTGAATAAATTTATTTAAGTAATTTTTGTTTAAAATTTAATTCTTCGATTTGATAAATTTATTCAAAGAAATTGATATAAGGATATTAATTTAAAGTTATAAATAAAATACTAGTTGGATTAAAATTTTAGTTTCAAATGGAGGAAATTTATAAAAGAAAAAAAAATTATTTATAGCAAAATTAATAGTTAAAACCAAAACCTATTAGTTGATTTAATTTATGAAAAGAAAATGTTGTTTAAATTAAATAGTTAGTTAATGAAATTTATTTAAATAGAAATTAAATTTGTTCGACAAAAATTGAATTTTATAAAGAATAGTTTGAATTTAATTTTTTGTTAAATCAAAGTATTAAAAAGAATTTGATTTAAAGAAATTTATTTAAAGTAAAAAATTAGTTTAAATAAATTTATTAAACGAGAAATTGGTTTAAACGAAACTATGAGTTAATTTAACTATTAAAATGAAATCACCAATGAATCGAAATTATCTAATGAAAATTTAATTTATTCGATTGGTTCGAATATTAATAAATTGTGTAAATATTTATACAAGGTGTGAATGAAGAAAAACAAGTTGAATTGGAAGTGGATTGCAAACAGGAATAAAGGTGAGAACTTCTCACTCAAAAGGAATTTTTATTGTTTATTTAAATTTTAAATAGATAGATTTAAAAATTTGCTTGACTGTGTTGATTGAATGATTGAATGATGATTGTTATATATAGTTATTGGATGTGAATAGACCCTATACGCCGTTAGTAAGCGGAGGTTATTTATTACACACATATACCGCGATATTCCACCTCGAAGTGGAATTGGTATTATATTATATATAGCAATATATATATATTGGCATATGTATATATTGCAGTTGATTGATTTCCCGCATTTTCTTTTAGCGGATGAGACCCTATTGCGCCGTTAGTAAGCGGATATATATTTTATAAAATCCCATGTACCGCGATATTCCGTCTTGAAACGGAATGGCATTGTGCTAATGTCTGTGGATGCAGGGAAACAGGTTGGAGGGATCCAACTGGATTCCTCACAAATATTTATTTGATTTCATATATTGTGATATTTGATTGTTTATCATGGATGATATATGATGTTTGAAAGTTGTGATTGAATATTGATGTGTTGCATCATCGGATCCAATTTTGAAGTTTAAAAATAACGATTTTGATTTCTAAAGTGATTCTTGGAAATATACGTTTATAAAATATTGGAATTGATTCATCTTAAACAAATAAACGTTATAATTTTAATATTATGAAAATTATGATTTTTGAGAAATACAGTTAAAAGTTGATTTTTGAAAATATGGGATTAGTGATTTTATAAAATAGTATGAAATGGGAATTCTGAATTTTTTTTATAAGAAGTTTAAAATATGATTTATAATTTTTTTTATTTTATAAATCAGAATGATGAAATTATAAAAGAGTTTAAAGATGTTTAAAGTAATAATATAAATTGATTTATATTAAAAGATTTATAAATTGATATTTATAAATTTAGAATATCTTGAATTATAAAACGAGCTTTTATAAGTGATAGAATGATTTGTAAATGGATTTCGTAAAGGAATGAAATCTATAGAATTTATGAAATTTGATTATTTTATAAATCAAAATGATAAATTATAAAGGAGTTGAAGGACGTTTTAAAATAGTAATATAAATTGTTTTATATTAAAAAGATTTATAAATTGATATTTATAAATTAAAAATATTGGAATTATAAAATGAGTTTTTATAAGTATTAGAAAGAATTGTGAATGAATTTCACTAATGAATGAAATTTATAGAATTATAACGGTGAAGTTATAAATAGAATTTTATAAATAAAAATTTATAAAGTTATTTAGGAAATAGATGAGGATAAATAAATGAATCTTAGAAGTTATAAGATTTATAGATTTGGGAAGTTTGAAGGAATGATTTTGTAAATAAATAAATTATAAGTATTTGACTTATAATATGAATTTTAGTATATCATTAAGATATGAAATTGAATAGATTTATAAAGGAAATTTATAAAGGAAGTTGTTATAAAATAAATTCAATATAGAATTTATAAACGTTGTTTTATAAATCCGCAACGACTTATTTTGAGAAGGAATTGTTGTAATTTATTTATGGAATTATATTCATGTTTTAGACGGTGAATAATTCTTTAAAATAAAATGAATAGAAGTGATGAAATTTATTGACAAGTGTATTCACGTTTTTGAATAGTGAATATTATGTTAAAGAAATTATTTTAGATGTGATGTTTTAAATAGAATTAAAACGATCTAAAGATGTTTTAAACTGTATTGAGATTCGAAACCATAGATTTCAACATTTATTGTTGAAATAGATGCTTTCGAGAAATAAAAGGAAATGGTGGACTATAACCCTGTTGTTATATTAAATGATTTTCGAAAGGAAATGTTTTGTATAGTATTGGGATTTATATATCTATTTTAATTTCGAATCCCTATACTAGTGATTTTGGGTTGTCGTAACGATGTTTTACGCAACATTCGTTTTGGCCCAAATAAATATGATTAAGTGAATGATTTCCTTAAAAGAATGAAATATATACTTAATTTCGATTAGAGTATATTAAATATTTTCTAAGTATAGAAAATAAAAAGATCTGTGAATTACTTATTTTTAATAAGTATAGAAATGCTTTTCCAATATTAAGTGAATATTTGGAATTTATCTTTTTGAAGAAAAAATTGAAAATGAATATTATAAATTGAATGGAAATCGTATATTCATAAATATTTTGGAATGTAAATTCAATATAGGATTTATAAATGAAATTGGAAAATGAGTTTAAAAATAAATATTGATTTATTTTTAAAGAATGGAGAATGTATATCTTATAAAGATATTTTTGGGAAATAAATAATTTGGAAAATTATTTGGAATCTGGTGATGTTGGCATATCTATTGATAGTTCAATAACCGACTATCAATATTTACCTTTAAATAGGTATTTGTTGTGATTTGTTTGAAATTGGATGCCACACTTATTTTTTTTTTAAAAAATAAGCGCTCACTATTCGGGTTAACCGGGAAAGGACGTTGGGGTCGTATAACCCATTCCGAATATGTGATACGTCGTTATAAATTGCATTCGAAGATCGGTGTTGAAGACCGGATATTTTCGAAAACGAAAGGGTTTCTTGTTGATTGTCTCTGCACTGGCTGATCCCTGGTATTGAGATCTCCATATGTGATGGGAAATCCGAACGTGATTAGAGATTATTCGGATTGCAAGGACTTCTTTGTAAGTGCCTTCGGTTCTGTTCGAGCCCGGAACAGACTTGTATGGATTGTGTGTCTGACATTACAAGTTGAGAATGTAAAGCCGATTTCTTTCAAATATATTTCTGTGGTGGCGGAGAAATTATTCTTTTAGCTTAACACCCTTCTCTGAGACGTACGAGCTCAGAGGTTATATAGTTGAAGTTATCAGCGATATATTCCCAATTTGGTAATGTGACATGCTGAGTGTAGCTGTAAATGATCATTGTGTTGATTATTTGTGATAGGATCATTTATTTGATCGTCTATCTTGGTGATCATTGTGTTGATCATTTGTTGACCCAAAGCATGGCTTTTGTATAAAGTATGTTTTTGTGGACGTGACTTCGTCGAACCTCACACCCCGGAAATGGTCAAAACAGGAAAGATGCGGCAAGGTTATGAGGGGTAGCTCCCTTTAAGGTATGTACATTTCCTTCTGGATAGAGGTGGTATCATGGTATGGAGCCCAGATATTTAACCTATGTGGTTACCGCGAATTTATTACTTTGTGGTTGTTGGTTATCGGGATCCCGTGAGAAAGGTCGATTACGATCGGGAAATGGCGTGCTCGTGTCAGTAGTTACCCAGTTAGGGGTAACCCGGCCTTGTGTTGGTAGAGTTCCGGTTTGGTTCTCGGGGATGTCTTTCCAGAGGCATTCTCATGTGGCAATGGGAAGTTTCTTGGCCTGACCATTTGTTGGAAATCCAATTCCCAATACGAAACTTGTACGGTATTAGTTGTAGAACCTATCATTCACTTATGGTGTCGCAACACTGTTTGGATGGTAGCTATAGTAGGCATAAGTGCGAAATGTCTATGGTGGCTAAGATTTATATCTTTATTTTCGAAATGAATTTTCTCTACACTATGCACTAGTAATAATATCAAATGTTCTTTTTAATGCGTATCAAGCATCTTTAACTATCATAAGGAGAAATCTCCTCCGATTCTGCGTTTGCATGTGTGTGTGTGCGGGAGGCCTTATGGTAGTCTCATTTTTAAAGCATTGCGAATCTATTTTAAAAATATTCCTCTATTTTTATCTAAAGAAAAAATAAACTGTTTTGAGTTCTCACACCAGTCACATGACTGACTCGGAGTTTATTGTTTTCCTTCCTAAACTCTGGGTGCCCACCAATTTCCACACGGGCAGTTAAGAGTTAAGGTTTATCAGGATATTCTGGAGTTGCTGGAGGCAAGCTGGATGGCATGGCGTATTACTAGCTATATAGTATTTCTTTTTCCGCTGCACTATTTGTTGTTGTTGTTGTATACTCTGATGATATGATGTAATGAAATGTATAAAATGTAATAACTGATATGGTTCTTTGTTTAAAGATTATTCATTTATTTATTATATGTTGTTCCGCTGTGAATTGTGAGATTATGATGTTGTTCTGTTGTTTTCTGTTCCGTTCTATTTTAAAATTTTGTTCTATTCTCTATTTTCTTTCTCTTCTCTTTTCTTTCTATTTTAAAATTTTCTATTTTCTTTTCTCTCTATTTTCTATCTTCTCTCTTCTTCTCTTCTCTTTTCATAAATTCTTTTTAAAACTCATAACTATTCGGTTTTTCGGCAACGAAAAATCGCGTTTGTTACAAACAAAAGAATCCATTAGCAGCAGAAAACATGCTCATCTTAATATAGATTTGGCATGAACTCAAATAACATATATCCACTGTTAATTCTACCATTAGAAACACAATCGATGACACTTGAGAATTACAATATATAACATGTATTGCAGAACTTTAGCTAATTGAATTCTCGTGTAACAGTGCAATGCAACATAAAAATTAATTAAAAAAATTTCTATCTTTACAAATTAAATTTTCATAATGTAATATCATATTATGGGCTTCCTCTACTTGCAATAATTGGCTGAACATATGTTTGTTTACCTACAGCCATACCAATGCCAAACTAAGAATAAGTAACTATACAAAAAACTAAATTAGCTGTTGCGTAGATTGTATTTGTCCCCACTCAGCTTACCCATTAGGATGCAAGCAACTGAAATTTTTCATAGATTGTCTACAAATAAAAAGGTTATTATCTAAATATAGACTTAATTATATTGAACATAAAACCTACATAAAGAAACACAACATATACAACTTAACACACTTTAAGTGACCTGGTAAAACAGGCGGGGTGGTTGCATATATAACTTAAGGAAAAATTACAAGTGCACTATAAGGTGTACAAGCAGAGGTTTTAAGTTTTAGGGCAACTAACCCATAGTTCAGTAATTATCATTTACCAGAACTTCGCCAAATACAACAGACGTTTTGGAATTATGTACAGATGAAGAGATATATAAATAATAGGGCGATGACTTTCTTAAGCCTATGATTAGCATACAAAAATTATGCAATGAAAAAGGTGGTTCAACTTTGACGGAAACTTGTATTTCTCAGTATTGATATGAAATGAATTGTACTAGGGAAGGCCAGTTTTGTAGTGTTGCTCCCATACTCTTGCATAGTAAAGACAAAATAATCTTCCACACATTTATCTACCATTTTGTTGCTATGGGGATTGACACGCAAAGTGACATCTATAATGTAAAACTGAGTGACAGAAGTAATTAGCTTACACAAAAGCAGGGCTACTATAAAAAGAACAGAGCTCCAGCACAAGAGTAGAGCACAACAATCTTGACCTGATAAGGGTACACTGGAAACAAACACACTGCTAATGTTGCCAAAGGCCAAAAGAATGAAAGTGTTGAATCAACATGTCATGGATCTGTCCGGGCTCTCCAGGAAGATATAAAAAAATTCATTTTCAACTCGTGTTGATAACGTGTTATAGAATAAGTAGACATTAAAGAAAGAGGAAGAAAATATTTTATTCACTGCTCAGATTAACCATCCATTTCATTACATTGCCTCCTTTATATAAAGGCCTAGGAGCTTGGTATAGAACTAATTCCACGATGTGGGAATAAAATACAAAAACAGTATATAGCATATTCATTATTTATATTTACATATACTATAACAGGGCGTGTGTTTTTCCACTTTTGCCTTTGTTTTCTGTGCAGGCATACATATATAGGGAGGCTTTCGTGTGTTATCGCAATTGATAGCCTTCATGAATATGTGCTTTAATGTCTTCGTGTACTATTTATTTTATTATCATTTGGTCTTCATGGGTTGTCTTCTACTTGGTCAACAAGATTTCAATGACACTCTTATAATTAGACTAAAAACTGATTTGTTACTTTCTTAAGCAACTTCTTTTTATCAAACCCCACTTATTGTCAATTTCTTATTGGCTAATTCTCTAATCATCTCAAGTTCTTTTTAGAACTTGTTAACCATCTTAATTGATTAATTAATTCCCCCTACCCCCAATTAACTAGTGTAATCCTTTATTAAATAATTCATACAATATAGAAAATTAGAAAAAATCTCAAAATTTCACAAAAAATCTATTTTATTATATTCTACCTCATATGAGAATTTCAAATCAAAATAATTAATTTTGGTACTTGAAATAATTAATCTAAAATTAACCATTTTTCCAACTTAGAAAATTCATAAAATATTCATATTAACTTCGGAAATTATGAAATTGAAAACCCATCTCTATTTCATCATTAAGCATATCGTATTAAAATTTTATTAGATTTGGACGTGATTTGTATGTTTTAGGTAAAAAGCGAACTTATTCACCTTACTTAAATTTTAAACCATAATTCAAATATTGTTCAAACATCTAAACACATTAAACATCATTCAAGCATTCATGTACAAAAAAAAATATGAATTTAAACATGCTACGAAAGGAAGGTTTTAGAGAAAGATTTTGCTCACTTAGCTTGGAAAAATCTTCATTTAGTCTCCCCTTTTTGAAGTTGAAACTTTTGATATCCTTAGCTTTGATTTCTCTTGAAATTCTCTTATTCAACTTATAGATTATGCCCAGCCTTGCTATCATTCTTATGAGCTTTGTTTTGTGTATGAAATGAAATGAAAATAAAGTGGAATTGAAAGAAAGGATGTGGTTTAGGAATATGGTCATGTGGTTTTGGTCCATACTAACTTATTCATCTAAACCAAATCCATCCCATTAAAATCTACATGGTTTATTTTCATTAATCGAGGCCAAACAAAATTTCTCTAATCACCCTTGATCCATTCAATTAACTTTTTAATGTATCCCACACTTGGTTTATTAAATTTCCCTAGGCAATTCTATATTTAAATCACTTTGTTAATTTAATTAATAATGTCTTCGTATAATTAATTTAACTTAATTTCTCATATTATGGACCTTCCAAAATATAGGGTATTGCAGTCTCCTCTCCTTATAAAAAATTTCATCCCTAAAATTTCGATAAGGAAAACAAAATTTACATTAGCAATTCGAAAGTGTAAAGTCGTTATTATATAAGTACACATAAGTACAAAAGATTACACCGGTACTGGACTAATGTAAACCGTCAATCGTCAAGCATAAATGTATTAATGTTGCTAAAACATGCAATTATATCACACGTGAATATGCTAGTAACCTACTAGTCAATACAATAGACAATAAAGCACACTAATATATATATATATATATATATATATCAATGTCTGAAATAACTCGAGATAGATATTCCTAAACTTATCCTCTACCTCTTAGTTATAATCATCCTTATCGTCACTCCATTGGACATGAAAAAGTCAGATAACTTTGTTCCTTGATTCCTTCGTATCACGACCTGCTATTTCTTTCGATCGTCACACACACTTCAAATCTGGTTCTACTAATAAGTCTTCTATTGCCCTCGGTTCCACTACTGAATCTGGGTCGTGTACAAATTTCATTAAATGTGATATACAAAACACATTATGCACACCCCCGCAAACTGCTCGGCAAATTGACTCTCTATGCAAGTTTACTGATTATCTCGGTCATTAGAAATAGTCCTACGTATCTAGGTACCAACTTCCTTGCTTTTCCAAGCGCATAACTCCTTGCATTAGAGAAACCTTCACGAATACATGATCTCCTACTGCGAATTCGAGCTCTTTTCTTCGATTATCGGCATAACTCTTCTACCTCAATTGCATTGCCTTCATTTTGGCATAAATCTACTCTACTAACTTAGTAGCATCCCTTGTCAAATCAGGCCACCGCATAAGTTTATCTCCTATGTCTAACCAACCATTGGTTGCTTACATGATCTAACGTACAACACCACAAGGTGGTGTCATCCTACTTGTTTGGTAACTATTATTATAGGAAAACTCTACCAAATGTAAGTGATCTTCCTAAGATCTTCCAAAATCCAAGGCATATAGTCTCAACAAATCCTAGGGTACACGGTTCAACTTCTCGGTTCGACCAATTTGGTAGTAAGTCATGCTTAAGTTTAACTCGGTACCCAATGCGCTCTGTAAGCTACTCCGAAATTTACTGGTAATATATGGGCCTCTATCACTAACGATAGTACTCGGTATCCCATGCAGTCTCACTACATTCTTTATATATAGCTTCGCTAAGCCAGCTATCGTCCTTGTCGACTTCACTAGGATAAAGTGGGAACTCTTAGTCAGTCTATCGACAGTAACCCAAATGTGATCATTTCTCGTCCTTGATCTGGGCAATTCGTCAATAAAATCCATGGATATAGAATCCCAGTTCTAAGTTGATACTTCTAAAATTTGAAGTAAACAGCTCGACTTTTGGTGCATAGCCATTAATTATTGACAGATAAAGCACTTCTTCACACATTTTTCTATATCTCTCTTCATCCCTTCCCAAAAGAAGACCCACTTCATGTCATGATACATCTTCATGCCTTCGGGATGAATAGTAAAATTCGATCAATGACTCTCATCCAAAACTTCCTTCTAAAGATCTCTTATATCCGTAATACAAGGTCTTCCTTTCTTTCCAATCCATCCCTTCAAGTCCATCTCAAATCCTTTCAGATTGTCAAATTATGCTCCAATCTCTAATCGGTTAATTCTTTTGGTAATCAATGGGTCTTCTCTTCTTCCTTACAGTGATCTTCTCAAGTGCTGGATATACCTCCAAATTTGCCAGTATACATGGATCCTTACTCAATCTAGTACTCTGACTAAAATGCACTTCGCAAGAGGCTACCATCTCCAACATCTTCCATTCATCAACCATGGCTGACACTTCATTCTGATGCTTCATGCTCAAAGCATTGTCAATCCGGTTCCCTTTTGTTGGCATATATTCTATCCTAAAATCATACGATGTCAAGAATTCCATTCATCTCTGTTGTCTCAACATCTCTAACATTAATCTAAGATGGATTTTATGGTCTCTCTCGTTCTTAGAATAAGCTAAAATATCTGTTGGAACTGGACCAGCCTGCAGCGGAAGTTATGGGTGAGTTTCAAACAAATGTACCCTATTGGATCTTTATTGGGCCTATAAAGTCTAACTGAATTAGAACATTTCCAAATTTCATTTAAATAAAATCACTTATTTTATTTAAATTCAAATATATTAAGATATGGAATTAATTTTATTTAATTTAGTTTATGCATAAATGTATCATATACATATATGTATGAGTGCATGTGTAACATAATAATAATCTGTGAAATATATAATAATCCATATATAGACACTGGGATTTACATCGCAACAGATGTATTAGCTTATTCTGTATGTCATGTATGGGGTTCATATATGTGCATGTATATGTGTTACAAATACACACACATTTAAGTATAAATATGTTATATATAATATATGAACATAAAACATTTATATATAGATAAATATAAATATATAGAAAGAGAGAGAGAGAAAATATTTATAATTAAAAATTAACTTAGTTTTACAAACATAATAATTTTAGTGTTTTATTAGTATATATTATGAATAAAATAATATTTTTATCCATAAATAATTAACATAAAATAATCTATTAATGAAAATTCAAATTTTACAATTTCAAAAATCTAGGATCAGAAAATAGAGCTTACAGTGAACATTTTTCAAAGTTGAAATATTATTTTTAAAAACAAATACATTGATTTCGACAATAATTATTCAATATAAAATAATATATTATTGAAATTTCAAATTTTAAAATTTTAGAAATTATAGGATGAATGAAAGGTTACGAAAAAATTTGAAGAAATTTTCAATCAAATTATTATTTTTAATAAATCATAAACGGATTTTCTAAAATAATATTAATTATTAAAAATAATAAAATTTATTGAAAAAATCCTAAATTTTTTCTATACATTTGTGGAATTATATAATATTTTTAAAAAATATGTAATTGAATTTTTAATGTAATATTTATTTTATATGTAATAAACAATTCAAAACTCAATAAATGTTAATTTAAAAATATGAATATATGTATGATAATTAACTTTTGAATTTTTAAATTAATATTATATATAATAAGTGTACTAAAATTTCAAATCATATATATATATATATATATATTATATGCATATATGCTGTTTTGAGAGAGAAATATACATATATGTGTGTGTGTGTGTGCGTGTGAATTTATTAATAAATATATATAAAAAAATTATTAATGAAAAAAATTGATTTTGTATAGTAAACAAAATTTGTCTATACATAAATTAAATAGTATAAAAACAAATTATGCATATAACCAAACTGATTTGTGACAACTACATCTACTTACAAAAGCTCACCTAACTAAACTATAGTAGCAATATATTTAAACAGATATGAAATTGCTGATTATAGGATCATAGAATATAATTTAATTACTGTAATATGAATTAAAATTACCAATTTAATGATGCCTCTGAATCCATGTTGAAGCAACGACTTCTCTTCCTCTTGCTATTCTTGATTCGTCAGATTGCAAGTCCGGAATCACCGAGCTCTAACTATCGAATAATATTATTTTAGTTTAAAATATATTTTTGAATTTTGTAGTGGATTGAGAGCTATGTTTTCACGTAGAAGGTAACGACGGCCAAAAATAGGTTAGTCATTATTTTAGATATATGTAACGATTAGCGGCGATTTTTTGTCCAGGAACGCCGACATCAATACGTCCACTGTATCAATTGTCGAGCAAATCGAAGTCCGAAAAACCGTATCGTTATGGTTTAAGAAAAAGAAAAAGATAAAAGAAGAGAGAAAAGATTGAAAATAGAATGGAACAAAACAGAAAACAACAACATCAGAATCTCACAATTCGCAGCGGAACAACATATAATAGATAAATGAATAATCTTTAAACAAAGAACTATATCAGTTATTACATTACATCACATTACATTTCATCATCAGAGTGAACAACAACAAACAACCACTAACAGTGGAAAAGAAATACTATATACTGGTAATACGCCATGCCATCCAGCTTGCCCCCTGCAACTCCTGAATTCCAGAATATCCTGATAAACCTTACTCTTGACTACCAGTGTGGAAATTGGTGGGCACCCAGAGTTTAGGAAGGAAAACAATAAACTCCGAGTCAGTCATGTGACTGGTGTGAGAACTCAAAATAGTTTATTTTTTCTTTAAAATAAAGAACAGGATAATTTTTAAAATAGATTCGCAATGTTTTTGAAAATTTAACTACCATAAGACCTCCCACCACACACACAATGCAAACGCAGACTTGGAGGAGATTTCTTCTTATGTTGGTCAAAGATGCTTACTATGCAAAATCAAATCCATTTTGATATTATTATTAGTGCATAGTGTAGAAAACATTTCGAAAGTAGAATATAAATCTTAGCCAGCATATGTACCATTATATTATGCCTACTATAGCTACCTCCTGAGGAAGCAGGTTCTACAACTAAAACCGTACAAGATCGTATTGTTTCTTTGGATTTCCAACAAATGGTCAGGCCAAGGAACTTCTCATTGCCACATGGAAACGCCTATGGAAGGACGTCCCGAGAACCTAACCGGATCTCTGCCAATGCAAGGCCGGGTTACCCTTCAAACTGAGTAACAACTGACACGAGTATGCCATCCCCCGGTCCTTTGGGACCTTTATCCGAGCGCTCGTAACCAACATCACACCAAAATAAATAAAGTGTTTCAACATGAGTAAGTATCTGGGCTCCATACCATGATACTATCCTTTTCCAGAAGTAAATGCACATGCCCTAAAGGGAGCTACCCCTCATAACCTTGCCGCATCTTTCCTGTTTTGACCATTCCGAGGTGTGAGGCTCGACGAAGTCTCGTCCACAAAGCCACGCTTTATACAAAAGCTGTGCTTTGGGTCAACAAATGATCATAGAAATGATCACAAAGATAAATGATCAAACAAATGATCATATCACAAATGATCAAACAATGATCATTTCACAGCAACACTCAGCATGTCACATTACCAAATTGGGAATATATCGCTAATAACCTTCAACTACATAACCTCTGAGCTTGTACGTCTCAGAGAAGGGTGTTAAGCTAAGAGAATAAATTCTCCGCCACCAACAGAAATATATTTGAAAGAAATCAGCTTTATATCTCAATTTGTAATGTCAGACATATTATCCATACAAGTCTGTTCTGGGATCGAACAGAACCGAAGGCGCTTACAAAGAAGTCCTTGCAATCTGAATAATCTCTAATCACGTCCGGATTTCCCATCACATATGGAAATCTCTATACCGGGTGTTATCCCTCCTTTTTCAGCAAGGCCGTGATATCAAAAGATCGACCGAGAAAAGCAAGATAACTCGTCTCAAAGATTGGTCAACTCAACATCTCAGCAAAGCAAGTTCTGTTGAATGATTTTTCATCTAAGATCCCCTACGGAGGGGGGTCCAGGGGGGTACCAACCCCCCAAGGTGGGGGCGCGGGGGCAACGCCACCGCTACGGTGTTCGACCTGACCGGTCAGGTCGCAGGGGTCCAGGGGGCAGCGCCCCGTCCAAAACAGTATACGACTTAAAGAGTGAAGTAATCCAGCGACTCAACTAGTTAACGACCTAACCAATGAAGCGACCTAGCGACCTAACCAATGAAGCAAGTTAGCGACCTAACTGATGAAGCGGGCTAACGACTTAACAGTGTTCACGACTTAACAGACCTCACGACTTAGTGACCTAAGACTTCACGAGTTAACAGCTCACAGGAAAGTTCGCGACCTAACGACCTATAAATCCAAGCGACCTACGACCTAGAGCAACTCAACAGTCAGCGACTTAACTACTCAATGGCTCAAGCGACCTACCTGCTAAGCGACTTATGCTTCTCCTTAACAAAGTTAGGTCGCTCGCGACCTAACTCTTCTCCTAAACCCATAGGTCGCTCGCAACCTAACCCGCCATCACCTAGGTCGCTCACGACCTAACCAGTCTCACCTCATCAAAATCAGGTCGCTCGCGGCCTAACACCCATAGGTCGCTCGCGACCTAACACCCATAGGTCGCACACGACCTAAAGCATACCCCGCCTTTTCCCTTAGGTCGCTCCAGGCCATACATTCTGATGCCGTTATCCCTTAGGTCGCCCTCCTTCTTCTGCCGCTCCTCTAGGTCGCCAACGACCCACCTTAGGTCGCTCCAACCGGCCTACGACCTATCTTAGGTCGCTCCAGCCGACCTAACTCCGAAGTCGCCTATAAATACTCCACCAACTCCACATTCGGGAGGGACTTTTTTGGATTTCAAGGCGCCTATACTCTGCTGATTTCTCGACTCTCCAAACACTTCAAACACTGAAGAATCTTCATCTAGAGATCAACCTCATTAACCATGAATCCAAAGAGCAATTCATCATCAAAGTTCAAACTTATTTCTCTGATCGTGTTGTAATTGTAAGATCGTGTTGTAAAAGTGTTGTGATCAAGAGATCGTGTTGTAAAAGTGTTGTAATCTTGTAAATTGAGCTCGAAAAACATAATGGAGGATGTAAAGTGGATGTAGGCTTATTAGAAGCCGAACCACTATAAAAATCTCTGTCTCTTTTACTTTTTCTGCTATTTTCTTTTTACTTTAATTCCAATGCAAACGGGTGGTGCTTTCATTTCATCACGGCATACACCGGATGTTAGCGTTAAAGCCATTTTTACCGTTAACACCGGGGATTAGCCAGTGCAGAGACAATCGACAAGAAACCCTTTCGTTTTCGAAAATATTCGGTCTTCAACACCGGTCTTCAAATGCAATTCATAACGACGTATCACATATTCGTAATGGGTTATACGACCCCAAAGTCCTTTCCCGGTTAACCCGAATTGTGAGCGCTTATTTAAAAAAAAAAGCGTGGCATTCAAATTCAAGCAAATTACAACAAATACTCATTCAAAGGTAAATATTGATAGTCGGTTATTGAACAATCGATGGATATGCACAACACCACCAGATTCCAAATAATTTTCCAAATTATTTATTTTCCAAAAATATCTTTACAAGATATATATTTTCAATACTTCAAAAATAAATCAATATTTATTTTTAAACAGATTCCCCTTTTCATTTATAAATTCCATAGTGAATTTACATTCTAAAATATCTATGAATATACGTTTTCAATTATTCATTTTCAATTTATCTTCAAAAAGATAAATTCTCTAAACTTTTCATTTCACATTGCAAAAACATTTCCATACTTATTTATTTATAAGTAATTCACAAGTCTTTTTATTTTCTATACCTGGAAAATATTCAATATACTTAAATCGGAATTAAGTATATATTTCATCCTTTAAGGAAATCATTCTCTTAAACATATTTATTTGGGCCAAAATGAATGTTGCATAAAACATCGTTACGACAACCCAAAATCACTAGTATAGGGATTCGAAATTAAAATAGATATATAAATCCCAATACTATACAAAACATTTCCTTTCAGAAATTATTTAGTATAACAACAGTGTTATAGTCCACCATTTCCTTTTATTTCTCGAAAACGTCTATTTCAACAATGAATGTTGAAATCTATGGTTTCGAATCTTAACACATTTTTTTAAAACATCGTTAGGTCGTTTTAATTCTATTTAAAACATCACATCCGAAATAATTTCTTTAACATATTATTCACTATTCAAAAACGTGAATATACTTCGTTAACAATTTCATCATTTCTATACATATTATTTTAAAGGATTATTCACTGTCTAAAACGTGAATATAAATCCATTAATAAGTTACAACAATTTACTTATCAAAATAAGTCGTTTGCGGATTTATAAAACAATGTTTATAAATTCCATTTCTATTTATTTTATAACAACTTCCGTTTACAAATTTCCTTTATTAATCTATTCGATTTATAACTCAATTATATACCGAAAGTCCATACTATAAGTTAAATACTTATAATTTATTTGTTTGCAAAAACATTCTTTCAAACTTCCCAAATTATAAATCTTATAACTTATAAGATTCATTTATTTATCCAAAATCTAAATAACTTTACAAATTCTATAAACCTACTGTTTATAAAATTCCGTTTATAATTCTATGAATTTCATTCACTTATGAAATTCATTCGCAATTCATTCTAACACTTATAAAAGCTCGTTTTACAATTCCAATATTTTTAATTTATAAATATCAATTTATAAATCTTTTATATGGATCAATTTATATTATTCTTTTAAAACGTAAACTCCTTTATAATTTCATCATTTTGATTTATAAAATAACCAAATTTTATAAATCCTATTTTTAAACTTTTTATAATAAATTCAGAAATCCCAATTTAAACTATTTTATAAAATCATTAATCTCATATTTTCAAAAATCAACTTTTAACTGTATTTCTCAAAAATCATAATTTTTATAACATTAAAATTTTAACGTTTTAAAATAAATCAATTCGAAAATTTAATAAATCGTATAATTTCAAAAATCACTTTAAAAATTTCTTAAAAATCAAAATCGTCATTTTTAAACTTCAAAAATGGATCCGACGATGCAACACACCAAATAGTCAATCACGACTTCCAAACATCATATATCGATATGATAAACAATCAAATATCACAATATCTGAATCAAATAAATATTTGTGAGGAATCCAGTTGGATCCCTCGAACTTGTTTCCCTGCATCCACAGATATTAGCACAATACCAATTCCGCTTCAAGACGGAATATCGCGGTATATGGGATTTATAAAATATTATCCGCTTAATAGGCGGCGCAATAGGGGCTCATCCGCTATACAATGCGGGAAATCATCAACTGCAATATATACATATGCCAATATATATATATATTGCTATATATATATATATATAGATTATATCCTACTATATCTAATATCACAACCAAACAACAATCAATAAATAACTGCAAATCCAACTTTAAATTTTTTTGAGTGAGAAGTTCTCACCTTTGATTTTATTTGCAATCCATTTCCATCTTGACTCGTTTTTCTTGATTTATACCTTGTATAACAATTATATAAATTTATTAACATTCGAAACAAATTGAATAAATTAATTTCATTTGATATGTGTAAATTTCCCAGTGGTTTTATTATGAACAAATTTCCCTCTTAATACATTCATTTAACTAAAATAATTTATATATTTCAAAAATCTAATTTTAAATAACTCTTTAACCTTTTAAAATTCCTATGTATTCTCCAAAATTATTCAAATATATTATATAAAAACAAAATCCCTCTTCAGCCTGAATTCTAATTGAAAAACAGAAATTTTTATTTTTAACTTTACTGTTTATATTTTTTTTTACTGTAAGTATATAAAATTGAAACTGCATATATTTTTCTCAGATTTAATCAAATTGAAAATTTCGAAAAGTTAAATACCTTACTGCTGCAGCCATAAGCCGCCGCCTTCCTACGCCACTGTATCTTATCGTGGCCTCATCCATGCTTTTCACGATGAGTCCAAATTCGAAATCGCGACCACCCCTATGCCCTAGCCTCACGACATCACCATCTGCCAATTCGAGCTTGCCCTAAAACTCGATCGCCTGTCACCATCGCCCAAATCGAATGCCTCGAAGCCTAGCACTCGCGCGACCGCTGCCCTTGCGATGTTGCAACCCCCTAGCCCATTCGCGTCGCCTCACTCGACCGAGCTACTCGAGCTCCTCCTCCTCACTCGCGCTCGTGCGATTCGATTCCTTTCTTTTTTTTTGAACGATCTGTACGTCGTTTTGTTTTGAACGAGAGGGGGAGGAAATGAAAGCTCTTTGATTTTCGAACGATAGTATTTCCTTTTGAATGAAAAAGGGGCTGCCATTATCAAGAAGCATCGGCCGCCATTTTTAATTTATTTTCTTTCGTTTGGATTGAACTGACGAAGGAAGGTGGTTATTTAAAAATTGAAGGAGACATGCTCTGCACGATTTAGCCGAGAATTTAGGCGTGATTAATGAAACATTGAGAGGAGCTGATGTTGACAAATTTCAATTTTAAATTTAAATTTTAAATTCAATTTGAATTTGATTAAATTCCAACGCGTTTACTTACCATGTGCTCACATAACAACTCCGAAAAATACGAAATTTGAAATCCAGTAATAATTCAATATTACGGACCCAATGGAACTGGTTTCGTCGAATTCCAAGACTGTGTGAAAAATGACTATTTTTCAATATTGATTCAAACGATTTAATTTCAAAACTGAACAATTCAATTTGAATTTCAATTCTGAAGCTTCTATTATCTTCAGTACTATCAATATGAATTTTACAATCCTTTGAAATATCTTTTTATCAGCTTAAAACTGAAGATTCAAATTATTATTCAACTTTCAATAGATTAAATTCTAAAATTTAATCGCCAAATTCATTCTGATAATTTCAAATTCAAGTCAAACCGTCATTCAAATATTTAAAATTAATTAAATATTTTCAAATTAAATTGTTCAAAATTTTGGGTCGTTACAATATATATATACACACACACACACACACACACATACATACATACATATATATATGGTTGTATTAGAGAGAAACGAAGAATACCTTTTTATTCATTCTTACTCGATCTCAACCCATTATCTCCAAGACAATTCCCTATGATTTAGCCATCCCTAGACCTTCCCAAAATCAAAATTTTACAGCCCTAATGATGGGCCTTAAATCCATCTAAGCCTAAGCCAAAATACTATGCAATTAATCTAATTTAATCGCTTGTTGATATTGTATATCGATCGATATATTTATAACTGTTATAAATATATATAACATTGTTTATTTCTCAAATCATATTCAAATTTTAGAATTAGTATTTCATAAATATTAATTAATTTAATTAATTTGTAACAGTTATAAACTAATTAAATAGTTTGATCTTAAGGGAATTCATCATTTTGGATGTGTAACTCTTGGGTGTAAATTTGATCAGCGATTAACATCGAACTATACTAATGTTATCGTTCACACGTCACTTAGCAAGTGGTGTAACATTGTAGCCAAATTTATCGCTTACTCATTTTCAGTAAAATCCAATTTTAGTTTAATAAACATTATCCGGTTGTGACATTTGTTTACACAAATTCTCTTAGTCAAAACTATATCACTTTGGACTTATGGAATTTGGTAATGGTCAAAATTCCAACCTCATCCATATTCAACTTTATAGTCCAAATACAAAGTCCTTAGTTTAATAATAACAATTATTATTAACCAAAATGCTCTAGCCAGAGACTTTGACTTTGAGTTGACTTGAGTTGACTGTGATACTAACCACATGTAACCGAGGAAACGAATCCTCTCTTGGATAGTGCTTCACTTCTTCCACTCGACCCAACTGTAGTCACTCGATGGACGACGTGCCATGATTTGGCTATAGTCAAACCGGATCTTTCATGTTGAAGATCCATAGTATTCTTAAGTCGAGAGAAATGTGTAAAACAGTTACATTGATATTTTCTGTTTGACCTTAGGTATATTAACAAATAGAAAACTATCGAGTGGGTCATTCCATAGTTATCCAACAACTATTAGTACGTAACTTCTATGTGGCCACAACAATCTTGAATAATATACTGTCCAACATTTGCAAAGCGTTATGTACTCTAGTCTCAACGGATACATTGATATCCAGTCTCGATGCATCTTGATTAGGAACATCTAAGTGGTATATTTGTTTCGTTCTGATAAATTACTCACGGTTATAACACTTTGTAACTACTATTACAAATTATACCATTTATGGATTTTTCAATTAAATATACTTTTAATTAAGTTAATTAATTAATATGAGCACATTATATCAAGTATATAATAGGAAAAAAATACCTTTTATTTCGAACAAGATTGGTCAATGAGTTAGATATATGTAACAGATTACATAATTGCCCCTACGGCATACCCTAACTTTATCAATCTCTCACTTTCACTTGGGGTTAATTATGGAATCTAATTCCAACTTCTTCAATCGGTTTTCTCAAAACCAATTAGGTCAGTCCCTTAGTGAATGGGTATGCTATTATGTTTTAATTATCTACTTTGTTGATTAACTATCTCTGACACTAATAAACTGCCTTTATCATGTGAAACAATCGAAGTATGTCTTTCGACTTCTAGTGAGCTTTAAGTTCTATCATGACCAATTTCTTGACTTTGTTATCTTATAACAAAATTATGAGATTATCAACATTTGGAATCACCTTTGGCTCAATTATAAATTTGTGCATTTATATGTATACATTGGTTTATTGTAGCCCTATTCAAGTTAATGTTCTCAACATTTCGTTTAGTCGACCACAATCACCTTTATTTTGAAACATTTTCAAATTAAAGATTTTAACTTGAATTTTATCATTGACATGTTATACTCAATATCACTTAAAGAAGTTTGTGTCCAAATGTTCCATCATAACGAGTTCGTTGTTTCTATAAACAATTCTCTAGTATTTCATAAATACGCGATAACTCGTCGAACAACCAATTAGTAATATCAATTTGGATTTTATATTTGCTCCATGTATCAAATGCATAAACAAAACACAATATTATATACAATATAACCTGTATGATAATTCTTATTACTAATGCATAAGGAATCCAACTTACATGCTCTCGTTTTAATAGGGTGCTCTTGTGTATCGTTTTGCGACAATCCCTATATCTTTTATACTCACCATAAAAGACATCATTTACAATCAAAAATTGAGTATTAAAACAACTAAAGTTGATTTTAATACAAGCATATTGTTAAAATCAACAACGTATTGTTTACTTATAATTTAGAAATATCAATGCACCTTTTAACGTTTTTTCTTATAAATACACGCTTCCTCTGCACTTTCACTAAAAATCAGGCTATTTGATATTTCTATCAAAATACTTATTCAATCTTGATGCTTATAAAATGATACATTCGTATCATTTCTTGGATAATATCCGAAGACTCACCAACTCAATATCGCTCCCACTGCCTTGAGGCATTTTTGGTTAATATGTGTAAACGACTTACTCTAAATCATTATTTAGAATTTTCTATTTCAATACATAAGTACTACACACTAAGTCTTATCGAGCGATAATTTTGTGAGTAAATTTGAAATAACTTGAGCATGTTGAGTATCAAATTTGTTATGCTAATTTCAACATTTGAAGTTTGCGATATTATTCTTATCAACATTGCTCATTTAATTCTAATAGCATTAGTCTTTTTAACAATGACACAATCTCGGCCGACGAATAACATCTATTTAGTTACGACTACCAAAATCATATTTTAAAAGCGTACTTGGAATTCTTTTAGAGTTGCGCATCATACCATATATAGTCAACAATCTTAATGGTTTAATTGAACAACCGAGGTTAATGTATAACAGTAATAAGAAACTCATAGTTTCTCTTCGACGTACGAGAATACTTATTAGACATTCTAATGTTATATGTTCATTTAGGTTAGTTAATTTCACTTTATCTCGTATAATCAGTTCTATCTATGGATCAGATCCAATTCCTTTTAACTACAAAAAAATCCACAGTGAAATTCCTTCACGGTGAAGTTGATATATCTTGAAACAACAATTCTTTCTTAGTGCAAATAGAATAGGCATTCATAAACGCTTTATGAACCATTTTATTTATAAAACTAAATTTGGTTTACAAAAATTACGTTCAAAACATAAATATGTTATTTGGTGACAGACCATTCCAAAAAACTTTTTGGAGATTCATACAAGATCTCTCATAAACAATTATTACGTGCAATCTTTTGATTCGCACAACCTGCCAACTCCATGGTCTGGGATATGTTGGGATTTCTTACAAACCCTTATCTTGTATGATTTTGTAAACTGTTGTTTAGATGAAATAATATCAACCTTGTGTACTACTCTTAAGTACATGACTTTGTAAAAAGAAACTAACTCAAATTCATTCACAATTAATCGTAAATTATCCAGCAATGTCTGGTTACTCCTTATCGATGCATAATTATGTATCACGTGGAGGAATGACTTTTCAGATTGAATCTACGTTCATTTTTTGGAACATTTGAAACTCTTTCCAATATGCTCACTTATTCGACCAAATGAAATCATTTTATTCTATCGCATGTTATGTTATTTACTTTTCCTTTATATTCTATGATTTTATCATAAACTTACTACATTGTATCCAATACATATGCACTTGTTGGTAATAAATCATCGATGAATATAATAAAGTATGTGGAACCCTTTTGGTATTAATAGACTTGTGATTGCATACATCAATATATACTAATTCAAAGAGTTCATCAACTCTTATGGCGCTCCCACTAAATGGGTGCATAGCCATTAATTATTTGAGATATAATTAACTTATATCATATGATTCATAATAATATAGTAAAATTATTTCTCGAAACTACGGCTTAGTCTATAATTTCAAAACAACTGTAAATAATATTAGACACATGTGTATTTTTTGTTGCATCACTTTTACTATATAAACAAATTCCCTAATATAGTTCTATTTCATAATGAATATTCGCAATACTCATATTGAAATATAGTTGTATATATTTTTCAGTCAGCACAAAAAATAAACAATATTTCATAAATATTGTTCAGTACATTTTACGAAAATATTCTTTATAATTTGATGCGATCATTAGGTGTTATATGGCATGCTCCCACTATTTTTGCCATTACTATAATAGCGTACTAAATTTAGGGGTCCACCATTCACTTAATATTGTTAATATTGTTTACTTATTTCATATGCTGCAACTAGTTTACAGTGGAGAGTTCTTTGATCAAATATCTTGAACTCAAAAAAATAAATGCTATAAAAAATAATTTTTATATGGAAATACATTTCGGAATAAAAATCATATTTCATATTCCAGTATTAAGTATCAATTAGGATTATGATTCTTGTTTCCAATGTTTTTCTATGAAGCAGAAGTGACTATTCATTCTCTTCATTCCAACTTTACCTTAAATTACATCTATTCTTATGCATTCGTTTTTCTTTTAAATGGTCAAACTATTCAAATGAAAACCTTACTACAATATCAGAAGAAACCTTTTACAAAGGCGCATTCGATTATTCTTAATATTTAAGGCATCAAATATGTTGCACTTTATGTAAACCGACCAAGATGACATTTCAACGATCGAATTCTTGTAAGTATCTTGAAGTTTATGGTCTTATGTTACATTAACAAAATATGATCCTTTTGAAATCATTCAAGTTGAATACACGATCTTAAAATATTGTTTATTGGTTTACTTCGAATGAACTAACTTCATCGAAATATTGTACCCAATAAACTATGATTTTTCACCATATAGCATGTATATGTGAAAGTACATGGATCAAATATCCATAGTCTTGAATTGCATTTAGAGTTCAAAAACTCATGAAATGCAATACACGATCTAAACCAAATAAACATATATGTGACCAACTTATGAATGCATTAAGTAGATGAAATTAGGCACTTTCATGGGTATAAAAACATTATATAACATGCAATTAGAATTATTAGTAAGTATATATTATATTTCCATTTGTCCAATTTCAATTCAGTTTGCATATATATGTTAATTGACAAACGTTTTATCAATCATATTAAATGCACAAATTTATCATTGTAGATAATTACAACATTATATAACATATGTTCTTACAATATTAGAAAGGTTAAAAGTTACCATTTCATTTTTCTAATAAGGTTCCCACTAGTCTTTTATGTTTCTCCAAACCCTAAGATGAAACATAGAAGTCTTACAACTTCACTAATGGGTGTTAGGACTTGTTTCTTTTGGTATTCTGACCTTGAGTTTTCTCAACAAGTCATAGCTCCACAAACGTTGGATAACTCCTTATCGGTTTTATCACATACAACTCCTAACCCATTTTTCCTTATTTTAATCTCATTTCGACCTTGATTTTGCTCAACAAATTGAAAGATATATTCACTCATACCTACCATATCGTGATGGCCTAAGTATAGTATATGTATCTTGAGTTTGCTCAACAAATACAAATAGTTATCTTACCTCATGCGTTCAATATATTAATAATATTACGCATAACATCCATAGCATGAGTTTGCTCAACAACTAAGGAGTATGTAAGTAATTTATTAATATATATATATATATATATATATATATATATATCGTAGAGGACAACATTATATTGAAGATTCATAATCTTCAATATATATTGAGTGATATTGACTTATAGAGTAATATATTTCTTATGAAATACCCTAGCGATTCAAGTGTTAGACATACAGAAATCAAGGTATATGTACATTTACATATGTATTTATTTCTCAAGTCTATTTAGGTTTCTTTAATGTTCCACAGTTTATACACATATCATATAAGTTCTATTGTTATAATATTTCATATTACTTATATGATAGTCTTACGTACAATATATCATTAATTAAATCTTATCTAATTAATCTTAATCAATTAACTCTTTAATTAATTTTAAATTAGTGTTCTAATATAACGTTTATATTGGACATATCTACTATAACATTTATAGTGTATACTATAACCTTTACAGTGTAACACATATATCATATATCATATACATATGTATATTTTATCTAATTAATTAAAATTTAATTAATTTATTCAAAACAAATTTTATTAAAATTTATTAATTTCAAAATTTACCTTGTATATATACATGTATACTATTGTTATCTTAAATATTTTAAAATAACGTAATATATATCAACATGTATAATACATGCATATATGCATTAACTAATTAACATATTTAATTAATTTATTTTATTAATCTTATTAATAAATTTAAATTTTCAAATTATTATATAAATATTTTCAAACATTTTGAAAATATCATTATCCTTTCAAACATTTTGAAAACTTATGTAGTATTATAATTTTTATAATAAACATGTTTTATTTTAAATTTAAATATTAAATTTAAAATCTTTAACATTAATTTTCAAAACGATTTTGAAAATTAACCCAAGGCCCAAATTAAGTTGGGCCTTTTCTATTAGGAGCAACCTTTGGGCTCACTTCACCTTTTGGGCCAGGCCGATAACCAGGTAGAACAAGATACTTGATTACCTAATTCCAATCCAAGATACTACCTTTCTAGACACCGTACTAAGTTGGCAAGCTTAATTATTTAGCCCTAATATGACTAATTTAGACCGCATAGGCCATTGGGTTCCAATATCATTATTGGAACTGGATCAGCCCGTAGTGGAAGTTATAGGTGAATTTAATTTTTTTACCCTATTGGATCTTTATTGGGTCTATGAAGTCTAACTGAATTAGAAAATTTCTAAATTTCATTTAAATAAAATCATTTATTTTATTTAAATTCAAATACATTAAGATATGAAATTAATTTTATTTTATTTAGTTTATACATAAATGTATCATATACATATGTGTGTGAGTGCATGTGTGACATAATTATCCGTAAAAGGTATAATATGTCTATATGTATACGTTGCGATTTGTTCGCTCATTTTGTATGTCATGTATATTATCCAAATATGTGCATGTATATGTTTTACAAATATATATTTACATATATTTATATATTTTTTATTTATACATAGACACACACAGATATGCAAGTATAAATATATTATATATAATATATGAAATAAAACATTTATATATATATATATATATAAAGAGAGAGATATTATTTATAATTCAAAATTAACTTACTTTTACAAACATAATAATTTTAGCGTTTTAATTAGTACATATTACGAATAAAATAATGTTTTCATCCATAAATAATTAACATAAAATAATCAATTGATGAAAATTGAAATTTTACAATTTTAGAAAATCTAGGATCATAAAATAAAGCTTAGAAAAAATTTGGAGAATTTTCAAAGTTGAAATATTATTTTTAAAAACAAATACATTAGTTTCGAAAATAATTATTTAATATAAAATAATATATTAATAAAAAATTAGATTTTAAAATTTTAGAAATTCTATGATTATGAATGAAAGGTTATAAAAATTTTGAAGAAATTTTCATTTAAATTATTATTTTTAATAAATCATAAAAATTTCTTCCTAAATAATATTAATTATTAAAAATAATAAAATTTAATGAAAAAATCCTATATTTTTTCTATAGGTTTCTGGAATGATATAATATTTTTACAAAATATAAAATTGAATTTTTAGTGTAATAATTATTTTATATGTAATAAACAATTCAAAATTCAATAAATGTTAATTTAAAAATATGAATATATATATATATGATAATTAATTTTTGAATTTGTAAATTCATATTATATATAAATAAATGTACTAAAAATTTTAAATCATATATATTTTGTAATGACCCAGAATTTCTGTCAATTAAAATTCGAATATTTAATTAATTTTAAATATTAATAAGTGAAATTTATAAGTCGAATAATTTATTTTTCGAATATCTGGATTTAATTGGATAATTAAATCGATAATTTAATACTTGAAATTACATAAATAATTGAAAATTGGGTTTAATATGATTGAAAATGATCTGTAAAATTTTATTATATCATATTGGAGTTATAGTGATGTTATAGAACTTTTAAAATTGAATTTAAAGTTAATTTGTGAAAATTGAATATTTTAATATTTAACTCACGAGTTAAAATAGCCATTTTTCAAACAGTCTCGGATTTCAACGAAACTAGTTTCATCGGATCCGTAATGTTATATTATTGCATGGTTTCAAATTTCGTGTCAATCGGATTTACGGTTTGTCCGCGGCAAGCCAAAACGCGTAGAAATTAGTTTCAATCGTTTAATTTGAATTTGATCGTTTATTTCCGTAACTCACACAGATGATCGAATTGGCTTTTGAAACCTTTTCCATTGTGTCCGGAATAGGGGTTTAACCTAGGAAACGACTTTTGTTTCATCAAATTCGAAATCCGTTTGAGTTAAATAATAAAACGTGAATAGTAATTTCATCGCCTATAAATAGAAGCCCATACCCATTTGTTTTCACAAGCCCTAACCCTAAGTGATAGCCAGCCGCCACCCACATTTAGACGGCCAGAAACTTGTTTTCTTTTCCCTTCGATTTCTTCAAATCCGTAAGGAATTACGAAATGTCTTCAACTACAAAAAAAAAGATCATGTCGAGTTCTATAAAATCCACGGTCACGATCGTTTTTCATTGAGTGGATCGACGTGAATTTGGGGTTGAACGGCTGAAGGTCGTGCTCGTTTTTCTCGAGCCATGGGGGGCCGAGCTCCCTGATATTGTAGCCGAAGATGAAGGTCGCGAAGGCGGTCAAAATGGTGGTAGTTGATCAACGTGGTGATGTTCGTATTGCTTGCGGCGATTAGGGTTAGGGGCGGCACATTGGGTTTCTTGCGCGTGCGACTTGCCTGGGGAAGAAGGAAGGAGCGTGGGACGGCCGAGATTTGCTTGGGTAGGATCAGCGGCCCTGATCCATTTAGGTTTACAATTATGAAAGAAATTGTAAATAAATTATAATTTAAATCGTGTAATATTTAAAATGCTGTATCTTTATCATACGAGGTCCGTTTTGGATGAAACAAGTTGCGTTGGAATCGTGTGGACGAGCACTACGCAATGGAGCTGGATTGGAATGGTTTGGTGATAGTTTGAATTTCGGATAAAATTAAACGTACGTTTAATTTTATTCGACGCGGAAACTGAATTGAAACCAAGGTGAGAATTTCTCACTCAATCGAATAGTTTCGATTTAAAATTTAAATAGTTAGATTTTAAATTGATGATTGTATGCCTGGATGATAAATTATAATATGTTGATGATTGAAATAGACATTATACGCCGTATATTAAGCGGGGGTTATTTATTAAAAACATATACCGCGGTAATTCCATCTTGATTGGAATTCGTATTATATATATACTTGGAGTTGATTTTCCCGCATTATATAGCGGATGAGGCCCTATTGCGCCGCATAATAGCGGATAATATTTTATAAATCCCATATACGCGATATTCCGTATTGGAACGGAATTGGTATTGTGCGAATGTCTGTGGATGCAGGGAAACAGATTGGAGGGATCCAACTGGATTCCTCACTAATATTTATTTAATTACAGATATTGTGATATTTGTAGATTATCATATTGATATATGATGTTTGATTTCCATGATTGATTATTTGGTGCTGTTGCATCATTGGGCCTATTTTGGAGTTTTAAAAATGTTAAAGTAAAGATTTTTATTTTAAAAGGATTTTAAAGTTATTTTTGAAAATATACATTTTATTGAATTTTTGGAATTGTTTTATTTTAAAAAAATAAACCTTATAAATTTAATGTTATAAAAATTATGATTTTTGTGAAATATGACCGAAATGTGATTTTTGAAATAAGTAGTTGATTAAATTTATAAAAGGGTTTAACTTGGGATTTTTGAATTATTATAAATGATTTATATAAAAGATTTTAAAAAAAATTGATATTTATAAGTTAAAATATTGGAATTGTGAAACGAGTTTTTATAAACGTTAAAAAGAAGTATAAATGGATTTCATAAGTGAATGAAATTGATAGATTTATAAATTGTGAAGTTATAAAATGAATGCATTTTGTAAAATAGAAAATTGTAAATAATTAACTTTAAAATTTGATATTTGGCATTTAAATGAGATTTAAATGGAATTGGTTAATAAGGGATTTTATAACTTGAAGTTTTTATAATATATAAATGTGAAAAAAATAAACATCGATTTATAAATTCAAGATTGATTGAATTTGATAGGTAAATTTTTATAGCTTATTAAAGAAGTATATTCACGATTTTGGGATAGTGGATAATTTTTGAATTGAATATGTAAAAGTGTTGAATTTGGTTAATGATTTATATTCGCGATTTTGAACAGTGAATAATATATTAAAGTGTTTTGGGGAAGTGATATTTTAAAATAGAATTAAAACGATTTGAAGTTGTTTTAAAATGCATTAAGTGTCGAAACCATAGATTCAACATTTATTGTTGAAATGGACGTTTTCGAGTAATAAGAGGAAATAGTGGACTATAATAGTGTTGTTATAGTAAATGATTTCCGAAAGGAAAGGTTTTTGTATAGTATTGGGATATATATATCTATTTTAATTTCGAATCCCTATACTTGTGATTTTGGGTCGTCGTAACGATGTTTTACGCAACATTCGTTTTGGCTCAAATAAATGTGTTTAAGCGCACGTTTTCTTTAAAGAATGAAATATATACTTAATTTCGATTTAAGTATATTGAATATTTTCCAAGTGTTGAAAATAAATGGATTTGTGAATTGCTTATTATTATTTAATAAGTATGGAAATGTTTTTCTAATATGAAGTGAGTGTTTTGAGATTTTATCTTTTAAAGATAAATTGAAAATGAATATTAGAAATCGATTTGAAATCGTATATTCATAGATATTTTGGAAGTGTAAATTCACTATGGAATTTATAAAAGAAAGGGAAATTTGTTTAAAAATAAACATTGATTTATTTTTGAAGCGTGGAAATAAATTTACGGATTTGGAACGTAAGTTTAAAATAAATCGGCAAGGATTTATTTGATTGATTTAAATGAACCATTTTAAATTTAAAATGGATAAATAATTGGAAGTGTTTCCGTTTAAGGAAATTGATTTGAAAATTTGTTTTCAAAAGTTATAAAGGTGAAAAGTGATTTGAAATTGTTTTCAAATGTTGAAGTGTGGAAATTATATATCTAGTAAAGATATTTTGGGAAATAAATAATTTGGAAAATTATTTGGAATTTGGTGATGTTGTGCACGCCTATTGATAGTTAAATCACCGACTATCAATATTTACCTTTAAATAGGTATTTGTTGTGATTTGCTTGAATTTGAATGCCACACTTATTTTTAAAAATAAGCGCTCACTATTCGGGTTAGCCGGGAAAGGACCTTGGGGTCGTATAACCCATTTCGAATATGTGATACGTCGTTAGGGATTACATTTGAAGACCGGTGTTGAAGACCGGATATTTTTGAAAACGGAAGGATTACCGTCGAATGACTCTGCATCGGTTGATCTCCGATATAGAGGTTTTATCACCCTTAGTGACGGGAAGTCCGTACGTGATTAATGAATATCCGGATTGCAAGGGCTTCTTTGGAAGTGCCTTTGGTTCTGTTCGAGCCCGGAACAGACTTGTATGTGTAACGATCCCAGTTTTATAGACGAATTTAAATTTATGATTTAATTGAATTTTAGATTTAATTATGGATTTGGTTGAATTTTTCAAATTTAATAAGAAATTTATATTTATTTGTTTTTGGATTTGACTTGAAACTCAAAAATGAATATTTTCAGTTGAATTAAATTATGAATAAAGTGTTTAAAATAAAATACAAATACGTATTAATATTGAATATAAGTGATAAGTGTAAAATATAAATAAAATAAAATATACGTTATACATTTAATGTTTGAAAATTTTAAAGTTTAGATAGATAAAAATAACAACATTGAATTCATTCATATTGTAAAGCAATAAGACAAAGTAACATGTTAATAAAACAAATATGTACACTTAAAAACAATACTAGAAATATCTCAGTACACAAGCACAAGTTTGTAACATATACTTACAAAATAAATAGAGTGCAATATAAATGCAATGTGAATAAAATATGAAGGTAGCCTGTAAGTGGTTATGCAAGAACAAAGTGAAACAAGAAATAAAATAAATGGCTGAAGTAAACAAATACATTCATATCTATAAATAAGACAAATGATAATAAATGCTAGTACCTCTAGCATACAAAAGCAAGAGTACCATAGCCTACAAAACTTAGAAAATCTTTGATCAAAGGTAATAAATAATTTCTAGTATAAATATATATAACACCACTATCTCAAAAACATGTACAGCCGAGTTAAAGTAATGCAAAGGCAAGATATGTGTATTCATGTACAAGAATAATAAGATAAGTATGATAGTTGCCAGCACCAATTTATATAATCTCAGCCGAAGTTAAAAATAAGACAAAGCAAAACAAGAGACATAAAGTACTCATATATTTAATGCTAGCAACATTAGTCAATTCGAATTGTATAAAGAAAGAAAATATCACTTCAGCCACCAACATAAGGAAAATTATCTGCCTATTGTACAAACAAAAGAAAATATCTCTGATTTATGTTATACAAATAAACATCAACTTGTACAAAGAGGAACACCCTGTACAACTAATATACCTCATCTTCATTTGGTTCAAAACCAAATTTAGCAAGCCTAGAAAGAAAGAAAAAAGGAAACTGTAAAAGAAGATAGCAAAACAAAATCTCAATTTAAACTAGCAACTCAAAGTCATTCAAAGGAAAAAGATCAAAGCTCAGTTTCAAAAGCAAGTAGGATCAAGCTTTCCAATTCCAGGCTCTGCTCTTCAAATCTTGTCCATTGTTTCAACAGTTTTAGGTGAGCAAACCTTCTTTTTAAACTAGACTTCTCTGATTCTTTTATTTGTGAGTAAACTAGAACTTTAAATGTTTTAAGTTTAATTTAAAAACACTTCAATATTTATTGATAATAAGGTTGTATATGATCAAATCTTGAAGATAATCATGTGTGCTATATGCTTCTCTGTTTTAAATTGTTATAGTATGAATATTTTCTCAAAACTCAAAGTTATTTCCTTATAATTATGGTTAAGCCTTAATTTTCTTTCAACAAACTGTATGCCTGAACTTAGATCAGGATTTTTAAATCTGTTTCGAAACACAAACTAGAAATTATACCCTGAAAATTATGTTTTACAGGCAACAGGAATTAAGTTGATAAAATCAATTGTTATAAAATATTAATTCAGGTTAATAACTTGAATCTTCAAGTCAAAATAGGATTTTTAAAGCAGAAATGGAAATTTTTAATGTAGAATTGAATAAGCAGCTCATGGTTGATCAAAAGGTGCATTTTTACCAATTACAGATTATTGATTCAATAATAAATGTTCAAATCTGTGTTGAAGTAAGTACAAACATTGGTGATTTCGTAAAAATTATTAAATAATGTTTCCATTGTGTGAGATTAGAGTACGAGATCGTTTTAGGGTTTAGACTCGAGCGTTTGAACATGACTGAAATCGAGGGGTGTTCGTCGCCTATGCATGATCGAGTGTCACGAGGCTTGGGTGGGTGGTTGCGTAGTGTGTTGCCGAGGTGTGGGTGGAGTTTGAGGGTCTCCGGTGGCGTATGCAGCAGTGGCGAGGTGGTAATGTCGATCGAGGTGAGCTTCAGTTTTTCGAGCAAGAAGGCTATATTTTGATTCGAGCTTTTTGCAAGCGAATTGGGTTTGGATTTTGAGTTTGTGGGGAGTTTGTGACTTGCCGCCGATGATGGAGTTCACCAGAGTGGCGACGCCGCTGTGTGCACATGCACCCACGTAGGCGTGTATCAGCTGTAGTGAGGATGTTTTGGGGAAGGAGAATATGAACTCGAGAGACACTCGAGAATTTGGGAAGTTTACTTCGGGTTTCACTGAAGCACGCGAGTATATTTTTTTTTTATCTGCAGCTATATTTTAACTTAAGAAAAAAAGTGAGAGAGAGAGAGAGAGCGTGGAAGAAGAAGCACGAGCAGAAGGAACGCGAGAGGGAGACGGGGAAGACAGCGGGGAACCCGAGTTTGAACTCGAAGCAGGGCATGGGATGTCTCGGGTAGTTTTTCTGACAAACTGGAAAGTACGTTTTGTGCAAGTAATTAACAATTAAGTTTAGTAGTTAATAATGAATTGATTTTCAACTTTAAAGAAAGATTTTTAAATGTTAATCAAGTTGAATGATTAATTAAAGTATAATTGTAAATAGGGATTTATTAATGGTTAAGTGATAAATAAAGGGTAATTAACCACTTAAGTAATTTAATGAATGGTTAAGTTATTTAATGAATGACTAATAGTTAATTAAGTAATTTAATTTAGAATTAAATAAATGAATAATTAAGTACTTAATTAAATAGTGTGAATAAAGTAATTAAGAAATTAAGACTTAATAATTGATTAAAGATTGATTTGTTAATTTACTAATTTGGAATGAAACAAGTAATCGATTGATAATTAATGATCAAATTTAAACAGGGTTAAATCATTAATCCTCAAGTGATTAATTTTAATTTGAATGAATTACAATAAAAATTAGAGATGATTGCTTATAGATTGTGTATTGTTGTTTTCTGTTTGAAATTGTGATGCCATGAGATGTGAATTACTATGTGCTGGATTTTGATTGGTGATTTCATTCTGTATGTCTATGTGAAAACCCCTTAGCCTGTAAACGGCATTTAAAATTTCGATGCGACAGGGAGTCGAATTCCAGTTGGTTATCCGAAACCCACATCGAATCGTAATGATGAATCTTTGTGATTGATAAATTTATTTATCTATGAATCTGTAAATAAAGATAAGCGTTATTGATTATATCGCTTATCGATATTGATATATCTGTGATGATTGATGTTGTGCACTATTGTGTAAAACCCTAGACCACACTATACACATACAAATATGGATTGCACGTGGAAGTCAGTTAAGTCACAGATTTTTAAATAAGTTTGAATTTGAATTTTTAATTCAAATAGTTTTGGAAATAAATTAAGTTTGATATGAAAAACTTTTGAAGAAGTGTTTTAAGAATAAAAGTTATTTTGAATAACTAATAGAGATTTGGAATTTGAATAATTTGATTTAAATTGGAATTCAATATTTGAAATTGAATTCTATATTCAGTATTTATAATATAAATGAAATCATATTTTTCTGAAACGAAAACTATTTGTTTTCAAATGATAAAAGGCTTTCATATGAGAAATGAATTCCAATTTATATTAAAGGGATTTCAAGTTTGAATTGAAATTGATTTTTCAAGTTAGGGATAAATCTTTGGAAACAAGTTTCAAAAGCTAAAAACTAAAATCTTGACTTAATGATTTAAATGAGTAAATCAATTTGAATGGAAATTGTATTGAAATCCGTAACGGGATCTTTGTGAAACTAAGTGAACTTTGTGAAATAAATCTTTTGTTTAAAAGATATAAAATGGAAATTGGTTTAAAACATTTGAAAGAAAAGTTTTGAATTATTAAGTTGTGACTTAATTGAAATCCCATATCCATATGTTTTAAATGTTGCGCTCACTATTCGGTTTAGCCGGGAGAGGACCTTTGTGTCGTATAACCCATTCCGAATATGTGATACGTCGTTATGGATAGCAATTAAAGACCGGTGTTGAGGACCGGGTATTTGCGAGAACGATAGGATGACCTATCGATTGTCTCTGCACCGAGTAGCTACGGTATAGAGATTCCCTAAGTGATGGGAAGTCCGATCGGGATTGCGAACACCCGGATTGCAAGGGCTTCTTTGGAAGTGCCTTCGGTTCTGTTCGAACCCGGAACAGACTTGTATGGATTGTGTGTCTGACATTACAATTTGAGATATAAAGCAGATTTCCTTCAAATACATTTCTATTGGTGGCGGAGAATTTATTCTCTTAGCTTTACACCCTTCTCTGAGACGTACGAGCTCATAGGTTATGTAGTTGAAGGTTATCAGCGATATATTCCCAATTTGGTAATGTGACATGCTAAGTGTTGCTGTGTAATGATCATTGTTTGATCATTTGTGATAGGATCATTTGTTGATCATTTATCTTTGTGATCATTACTTTGATCATTTGTTGACCCAAAGCATAGCTTTGTACCAAAGCGTAGCTTTGTGGACGAAACTTCGTTGAGCCTCACAAATCGGTAATGGTCAAAACAGGAATTGTGCAGCAAGGTTTCAGGGGTAGCTCCCCTAGGGTATGACCATTCCTTCTGGAAAAGGGTAGTATCATGGTATGGAGCCCAGATACTTACTCATGTGGACACACTATATTTATCTATGTGTGATGTTGGTTTAGAGGATCCTCGTTTAAAGGTCCCAAAGGACCAGGGGTGGCATATCTGAGGGTTTGTAATATCCCTTGGGAAAAGGGGTTCCCGGCCTTGTTTGGCAGAGAACGGTTTGGTTCTCGGGGCGTCCCGCCAGAGGCGTTCCCATGTGGCAATAGGAAGTTCCTTAGCCTAACCATTTGTTGGAAAAATCCATTCATCCAATACGAGCCTTGTACGGTTTTAGTTGTATAACCTGCCATGGAACGTGGCGGTAACCTGCTATTGAACATGGTAGCTATAGTAGGCATAGTTCGAAATGTCTATGCTGGCTAAGATTTATATTCTACTTTCGAAATGTTTTTTGCACTATGCACTAATAATAATAATCAAATGATTTGATTTTGCGTAGTAAGCATGTTTGACTATCATAAGGAGAAATCTCCTCCGATTCTGCGTTTGCATGGTGTGTGTGTGGGGAGGCCTTATGGTAGTCTCATTTTTCAAAAAAAGCATTGCGATTTTCAAAAGGACAAATCTCTTGATTTTGTTTTTAAAGACAAACTGTTTTTGTTTGCTCATAACAGTCCCACGACTGACCCGGAGTTTATTGTTCCTTTCCTAAACTCTTGGTGCCCACAATTTTTCCACACGGGCAGTCTAGAGTTTATTTTTAAAATGGTTAGGTTCAGTAGATTATCTGGAGCTGGGTTAGTCTCTGGATCACACCGTACTTGCTTGTCTTGGTGCAATTTTGATGGTGGATCGAGCTAGGAGTTTTGGAGCTCTGTTTTTGGAGCTATTGGATCAGAGTTGCAGTATTGGATCTGTGAAGACTTATCTCATTTCGTGTTAGATTCCGCTGTATTCTATGTTGTATATTCTCTGATGTTGATGATTTTCATTGTATCATATTGATGTATCAGATATTGTATTTATGTTATATCAGTGATATCATCTTTTATTTCCGCTGTGTATTTATCATTTAATGGTGTTGCAAGCTCCCGCGATACGAATTTGATGTTGTTTATCGGACATCGATTTCGGGTCGTGACAACTTGGTATCAGAGCTAAAGGTTGAGTAAGAACTTTAGCTACGGAGTGTAACACCTTAGATGGCTCATTAGAGATAGGGTGAAGTATACCCTAGAATGAGTGCAACTAGTGGAATTAAAATCCAAATTTCTTAATCTATTCTTTTTATCTGTTGATATTCTCTAAGATATTTCGTCCAAATGCCTAAATCGGTTTCTTACTATTTACAGATGGTAAGAAATGAGTGGAAGAAGAGGATGAAGTAGGAGACAGGAAAGTACCACTTCAGCTGGTCGAAACCCTGCAACGACAGATATTCCCATTCAATCTCAATCAAATCTGTTTGATTTATATCGAAGTTTTTCTTGACTGGGTGGAAAGCCGTTCACTGGCAAAGAAACCGTTATCGAAGCACAAGCCTGGATTCGATCGTGTGAAAAGATTTTTAGAGGACTAAAGTTAGAAGATGATCAGAAGCGATTGATAGCTTCTTGGCAACTCCAAGAAGAAGCATTAGTTTGGTGGGAAATTGTTACCGTGGATGAGTCGGCCGATGAATTTACTTGGAGTCGTTTAAAAAAAGTGTTCGAGCAGCGATATATGTCGTCTGCTGGTATCTCTAGAATGTACCAGGAGTTTATGGATTTAGAGCAAGGAAGTTTATCGTTTGAGGAATACTTGAACAAATTTATTGAATTATCTCGATTTGGCCCAAAATTGGTGGATACACCGTTCAAGAAGAATGAAAAGTTTATTCGAGGAATGAACAAGGAATTTCAAGAACAGATGACTACTCACGTTAAGGAATCTTTTTCTGAATTAATCGATATGGGCTATCGATACGATGCTCTGGAAAAGCAAAAAGATCCGAAGGAGAATGGAGATATAAGTAATCTGAATTGGAGAAAAAGGAAGTTTGGCGGAAAGAAATCGAAGAAAAATAAAGGAAAGAAGAATAAGCAAAAGAAAAAGAAGGATGTTACTTGTCTCAATTGTTTGGAGAAAGGTCACTACTCGGATAAATGCAAGAATGATTGGAAGCCAGGATTGAGAAAGCCATTTATGAGGCCGGATCAGGAATCTACAGGATGCTATAAATGTCGTAAGCCGGGACATAGGATCAACAACTGTCCAGCAAAGAAGCAAGCTCTAGTAAGAAATGTGTATGCAATCAGAGATAATTCTTCAACCTCAACATCTGATTAAGGAAATGAATTTTATAAGGTAATCTTCTCATTTGCGATTAAATTGTTCGAAATTTGTTCGACACTAGAACTATCCTTAGTTTTATTCTCAGCAATTCGTAAATGAATTGAATCTTGAATCTGAAATCATAATCGAATCTATTTCTATCTATTCCATTGGGTTTCGATACATTCTATGAACGATTAGTTATCCCTCCGGACTAACCAATACCCTGTGTACTTCGTAGATCAGATAACCCAATTATTTCTTAGTTGATGGAGTTTGTTCTCATATCTATTGTTGGTTTTCTGATTTGGTAAGCCAAATGCAGAATTGATATCTAGTATGATCTGGAAAGATATTTCTCTATCTTTCATCTATCTTTGTTATCTCCTTGGCGAATTTCGAGGACGAAATTCCTTTTAAGGGGGGAAGTCTGTGACGATCCCAGTTTTATAGACGAATTTAAATTTATAATTTAATTGAATTTTAGATTTAATTATGGATTTGGTTGAATTTTTCAAATTTAATATGAAATTTATATTTATTTGTTTTTGGATTTGACTTGAAACTCAAAAATGAATATTTTAAGTTGAATTAAATTATGAATAAAGTGTTTAAAATAAAATACAAATACGTATCAATATTGAATATAAGTGATAAGTGTAAAATATAAATAAAATAAAATATACATTATACATTTAATGTTTGAAAAATTTAAAGTTTAGATAGATAAAAATAACAACATTGAATTCATTCATATTGTAAAGCAATAAGACAAAGTAACATGTTAATAGAACAAATATGTACACTTAAAAACAATACTAGAAATATCTCAGTACATAAGCACAAGTTTGTAACATATACTTACAAAATAAATAGAGTGCAATATAAATGCAATGTGAATAAAATATGAAGGTAGCCTGTAAGTGGTTATGCAAGAACAAAGTGAAACAAGAAATAAAATAAATGGCTGAAGTAAACAAATACATTCATATCTATAAATAAGACAAATGATAATAAATGCTAGTACCTCTAGCATACAAAAGCAAGAGTACCATAGCCTACAAAACT
This sequence comes from Allium cepa, assembly GCA_030765085.1. Taxonomy (NCBI): domain Eukaryota; kingdom Viridiplantae; phylum Streptophyta; class Magnoliopsida; order Asparagales; family Amaryllidaceae; genus Allium; species Allium cepa. Next base: position 779,353,026 of record CM060934.1, read on the forward strand.
TAGAAAATCTTTGATCAAAGGTAATAAATAATTTCTAGTATAAATATATATAACACCACTATCTCAAAAACATGTACAGCCGAGTTAAAGTAATGCGAAGGAAAGATATGTGTATTCATGTACAAGAATAATAAGATAAGTATGATAGTTGCCAGCACCAATTTATATAATCTCAGCCGAAGTTAAAAATAAGACAAAGCAAAACAAGAGACATAAAGTACTCATATATTTAATGCTAGCAACATTAGTCAATTCGAATTGTATAAAGAAAAAAATATCACTTCAGCCACCAACATAAGGAAAATTATCTGCCTATTGTGCAAACAAAAGAAAATATCTCTGATTTATGTTATACAAATAAACATCAACTTGTACAAAGAGGAACACCCTGTACAACTAATATACCTCATCTTCATTGGGTTCAAAACCAAATTTAGCAAGCCTAGAAAGAAGAAAAAAAAGGAAACTGTAAAAGCAGATAACAAAACAAAAGCTCAATTTAAACTAGCAACTCAAAGTCATTCAAAGGAAAAAGATCAAAGCTCAGTTTCAAAAGAAAGTAGGATCAAGCTTTCCAATTCCAGGCTCTGCTCTTCAAATCTTGCCCATTGTTTCAACAGTTTTAGGTGAGCAAACCTTCTTTTTAAACTAGACTTCTCTGATTCTTTTATTTGTGAGTAAACTAGAACTTTAAATGTTTTAAGTTTAATTTAAAAACACTTCAATATTTATTGATAATAAGGTTGTATATGATCAAATCTTGAAGATAATCATGTGTGCTATATGCTTCTCTGTTTTAAATTGTTATAGTATGAATATTTTCTCAAAACTCAAAGTTATTTCCTTATAATTATGGTTAAGCCTTAATTTTCTTTCAACAAACTATATGCCTGAACTTAGATCAGGATTATTAAATCTGTTTCGAAACACAAACTAGAAATTATACCCTGCAAATTATGTTTTACAGGCAACAAGAATTAAGTTGATAAAATCAATTGTTATAAAATATTAATTCAGGTTAATAACTTGAATCTTCAAGTCAAAATAGGATTTTTAAAGCAGAAATGGAAATTTTTAATGTAGAATTGAATAAGCAGCTCATGGTTGATCAAAAGGTGCATTTTTACCAATTACAGATTATTGATTCAATAATAAATGTTCAAATCTGCGTTGAAGTAAGTACAAACATTGGTGATTTCATAAAAATTATTAAATAATGTTTACATTGTGTGAGATTAGAGTACGAGATCGTTTTAGGGTTTAGACTCGAGCGTTTGAACATGACTGAAATCGAGGGGTGTTCGTCGCCTATGCATGATCGAGTGTCACGAGGCTTGGGTGGGTGGTTGCGTAGTGTGTTGCTGAGGTGTGGGTGGAGTTTGAGGTCTTCGGTGGCGTATGCAGTAGTGGCGAGGTGGTAATGTCGATCGAGGTGAGCTTTAGTTTTTCGAGCAAGAAGGCTATATTTTGATTCGAGCTTTTTGCAAGCGAATTGGGTTTGGATTTTGAGTTTGTGGGGAGTTTGTGACTTGCCGCCGATGATGGAGTTCACCAGAGTGGCGTCGCCGCTGTGTGCACGTGCACCCACGTAGGCGTGTATCAGCTGCAGTGAGGATGTTTTGGGGAAGGAGAATATGAACTCGAGAGACACTCGAGAATTTGGGAAGTTTACTTCGGGTTTCACTGAAGCACGCGAGTATATTTTTTTTTTATCTGCAGCTATATTTTAACTCAAGAAAAAAGTGAGAGAGAGAGCGTGGAAGAAGAAGCACGAGCAGAAGGAACGCGAGAGGGAGACGGGGAAGACAGCGGGGAACCCGAGCTTGAACTCGAAGCAGGGCATGGGATGTCTCGGGTAGTTTTTCTGAAAAACTGGAAAGTACGTTTTGTGCAAGTAATTAACAATTAAGTTTAGTAGTTAATAATGAATTGATGTTCAACTTTAAAGAAAGATTTTTAAATGTTAATCAAGTTGAATGATTAATTAAAGTATAATTGTAAATAGGGATTTATTAATGGTTAAGTGATAAATAAAGGGTAATTAACCACTTAAGTAATTTAATGAATGGTTAAGTTATTTAATGAATGACTAATAGTTAATTAAGTAATTTAATTTAGAATTAAATAAATGAATAATTTAAGTACTTAATTAAATAGTGTGAATAAAGTAATTAAGAAATTAAGACTTAATAATTGATTAAAGATTGATTTGTTAATTTACTAATTTGGAATGAAACAAGTAATCGATTGATAATTAATGATCAAATTTAAACAGGGTTAAATCATTAATCCTCAAGTGATTAATTTTAATTTGAATGAATTACAATAAAAATTAGAGATGATTGCTTATAGATTGTGTATTGTTGTTTTCTGTTTGAAATTGTGATGCCATGAGATGTGAATTACTATGTGCTGGATTTTGATTGGTGATTTCATTCTGTATGTCTATGTGAAAACCCCTTAGCATGTAAACGGCATTTAAAATTTCGATGCGACAGGGAGTCGGATTCCAGTTGGTTATCTGAAACCCACATCGAATCGTAATGATGAATCTTTATGATTGATAAATTTATTTATCTATGAATCTGTAAATAAAGATAAGCGTTATTGATTATATCGCTTATCGATATTGATATATCTGTGATGATTGATGTTGTGCACTATTGTGTAAAACCCTAGACCACACTATACACATACAAATATGGATTGCACGTGGAAGTCAGTTAAGTCACAGATTTTTAAATAAGTTTGAATTTGAATTTTTAATTCAAATAGTTTTGGAAATAAATTAAGTTTGATATGAAAAACTTTTGAAGAAGTGTTTTACAAATAAAAGTTATTTTGAATAACTAATAGAGATTTGGAATTTGAATAATTTGATTTAAATTGGAATTCAATATTTGAAATTGAATTCTATATTCAGTATTTATAATATAAATGAAATCAGATTTTTCCGAAACGAACTATTTGTTTTCAAATGATAAAAGGCTTTCATATGAGAAATGAATTCCAATTTATATTAAAGGGATTTCAAGTTTGAATTGAAATTGATTTTTCAAGTTAGGGATAAATCTTTGGAAACAAGTTTCAAAAGCTAAAAACTAAAATCTTGACTTAATGATTTAAATGAGTAAATCAATTTGAATGGAAATTGTTTTGAAATCCGTAACGGGATCTTTGTGAAACTAAATGAACTTTGTGAAATAAATCTTTTGTTTAAAAGATTTAAAATGGAAATTGGTTTAAAACATTTGAAAGAAAAGTTTTGAATTATTAAGTTGTGACTTAATTGAAATCCCATATCCATATGTTTTAAATGTTGCGCTCACTATTCGGTTTAGCCGGGAGAGGACCTTTGTGTTGTATAACCCATTCCGAATATGTGATACCTCGTTATGGATAGCAATTGAAGACCGGTGTTGAAGACCGGGTATTTGCGAGAACGATAGGATGACCTATCGATTGTCTCTGCACCGAGTAGCTACGGTATAGAGATTCCCTAAGTGATGGGAAGTCCGATCGGGATTGTGAACACCCGGATTGCAAGGGCTTCTTTGGAAGTGCCTTCGGTTCTGTTCGAACCCGGAACAGACTTGTATGGATTGTGTGTCTGACATTACAATTTGAGATATAAAGCAGATTTCTTTCAAATACATTTCTGTTGGTGGCGGAGAATTTATTCTCTTAGCTTTACACCCTTCTCTGAGACGTACGAGCTCAGAGGTTAGGTAGTTGAAGGTCATCAGCGATATATTCCCAATTTGGTAATGTGACATGCTAAGTGTTGCTGTGTAATGATCATTGTTTGATCATTTGTGATAGGATCATTTGTTGATCATTTATCTTTGTGATCATTACTTTGATCATTTGTTGACCCAAAGCATAGCTTTGTACCAAAGCGTAGCTTTGTGGACGAAACTTCGTCGAGCCTCACAAATCGGTAATGGTCGAAACAGGAATTGTGCGGCAAGGTTTCAGGGGTAGCTCCCCTAGGGTATGACCATTCCTTCTGGAAAAGGGTAGTATCATGGTATGGAGCCCAGATACTTACCCATGTGGAAACACTATATTTATCTATGTGTGATGTTGGTTTAGAGGATCCTCGTTTAAAGGTCCCAAAGGACCGGGGGTGGCATATATGAGGGTTTGTAATATCCCTTGGGAAAAGGGGTTCCCGGCCTTGTTTGGCAGAGAACGGTTTGGTTCTCGGGGCGTCCCGCCAGAGGCGTTCCCATGTGGCAATAGGAAGTTCCTTAGCCTGACCATTTGTTGGAAAAATCCATTCATCCAATACGAGCCTTGTACGGTTTTAGTTGTATAACCTGCCATGGAATGTGGCGGTAACCTGCTATTGAACATGGTAGCTATAGTAGGCATAGTTCGAAATGTCTATGCTGGCTAAGATTTATATTCTACTTTCGAAATATTTTCTGCACTATGCACTAATAATAATAATCAAATGATTTGATTTTGCGTAGTAAGCATGTTGGACTATCATAAGGAGAAATCTCCTCCGATTCTGCGTTGCATGGTGTGTGTGCGGGGAGGCCTTATGGTACTCTCATTTTTCAAAAAAAGCATTGCGATTTTCAAAAGGACAAATCTCTTGATTTTGTTTTTAAAGACAAACTGCTTTTGTTTGCTCATACCAGTCCCACGACTGACCCGGAGTTTATTGTTCCTTTCCTAAACTCTGGGTGCCCACAATTTTTCCACACGGACAGTCTAGAGTTTATTTTTCAGATAGTTAGGTTCAGTAGATTATCTGGTGCTAGGTTAGTCTCTGGATCACACCGTACTTGCTTGTCTTGGTGCAATTTTGATGGTGGATCGAGCTAGGAGTTTTGGAGCTCTGTTTTTGGAGCTATTGGATCAGAGTTGCAGTATTGGATCTGTGAAGACTTATCTCATTTCGTGTTATATTCCGCTGTATTCTATGTTGTATATTCTCTGATGTTGATGATTTTCATTGTATCATATTGATGTATCAGATATTGTATTTATGTTATATCAGTGATATCATCTTTTATTTCTGCTGTGTATTTATCATTTAATGGTATTGCAAGCTCCCGCGATACGAATTTGATGTTGTTTATCGGACATCGATTTCGGGTTGTGACAGTATGGATTTTATGTCTGACATTACAAAATGAGATATAAAGATGATTTCTCTCAAATATATTTCTGTTGGTGGCGGGGAATTTATTCTCTTAGCTTAACACCCTTCTTTGAGATGTACGAGCTCAGAGGTTATGTAGTTGAAGGTTATTAGTGATATACTCCCAACTTGGTAGTGTGATATGCTAAGTGCTATTGAGAATTTGTTGAACAAAGCACAGCTTTTGTATAAAGCGTTGCTTTGTGGACGAGACTTCGTCGGACCTCACACCCCAGAAATGGTCAAAACAGGAAGGATGCAGCAAGGTTATTAGGGGGTAGCACCCCTTTAGTGTATGTCATTCCTTCTGGATAGAGGTGGTATCATGGTATGGAGCCCAGATACTTAACCTATGTTGTTGCTGCAAATTTATTACTTTGTGGTTGTTGGAATCGAGGATCCTTGGATATAGATCGGTTACGATCGGGGAATGACATTTTCGTGTCAGTAGTTACCCAGTTTTAAGGGTAACCCGGCCTTGTGTTGGCAGAGATCCGTTTAGGTTCTCGGGTCATTTTTCCAGAGGCGTACCCATGTGGCAACGGGAAGTTCCTTGGCCTAACCATTTGTTGGAAATCCAAAGAAACAATACGAACCTTGGACGGTTTTAGTTGTAGAACCTGCCATCTAATATGGTAGCTATAGTAGGCATAATATAGTGGTACCTATGCTAGCTAAGATTTATATTCAACTTTCGAAATGTTTTCTACACTATGCACTAATAATAATATCAAAAATGATTTGATTTTGCGTAGTAAGCATCTTTGACTAACATAAGAAGAAATCTCCTCCAAGTCTGCGTTTGCATTGTGTGTGCGGTGGGAGGTCTTATGGTAGTTACATTTTCAAAAAAAGCATTGCGAATTGACTTCAAAAATTATCTAGTTGTTTGTTTTTAAAAGGATAAACTTTTTTAAGTTCTCACACTAGTCCCATGACTGACCTAGAGTTTATTGTTTTCCTTCCTAAACTCTGAGTGCCCACTAATTTCCACGCGGACAGTCTAGAGTTAGGTTATCAGGATATTCTAAAATTCAGGAGTTGCTGGAGGCAAGCTGGATGGCATGGCGTATTCACTAGTATATAGTATTTCTTTTCCGCTGTTTGTATTTGTTTGTTGTTGTACACTCTGATGATGTATTGTAATGTAATATGATGTAATGTAATAACTGATATAGTTCTTGGTTTAAAGATTATTCATTTATCTATTATATGTTGTTCCGCTGCGATTGTTAGATTCTGATATTGTTCTGTTATTTCTTTCTGTTCTATTCTATCTTTTCTCTCTTCTTCTATCTTTTTCTTCTTCTTTAACCCTAACGGTACGGTTTTCTGGCCTTCGATTGCTCGGTAGTTGATACAGTGGACGTATTGATTCGACCTTCGAGCGGTGAAAAGTCGCGCTCGTTACATCTGGTATCAGAGAATATGGTTAAGCGACAACCATGGCTCTGTTAGGTGTTACTCATTAGAGATACAGTCAATAGTACTCTAGAATGAGTTTGAGTGTAATAATAGATACGAGCGCGTATTTGTTAGTGAATATGAAATTGTTTTATATTGTGATGATTGGTTTGTTGAGTGGTATATCGATTCTGGTCAACACGAGTAATTAATGTTGTTGATAGGGATCTCTAAACACTTGTACAGAACAATTTGACACGATATCGTTTTAAAATAAGGTAAATGAAATAATTTTACCTTGATTATATTTTATATATAATGCATAATTTTTCAGAATTATTAAAGTGTGTATAAATTGATTGTTTGGTCGTTAAAAATATAAGAATATATACAAGTTAATAAAGGATGTTTGAATAATTTAAATAAGAAAACAATTGTAAAAGAATAAATTGTATAAGCAAATGAATTATTAAGATGAAGTTATAATTAATATAATTTACAATTGTGAAATAATCTTATATATACAAACAGTGAAATTTTATAAGTAAAAGATTTGTAAATGTGATTTGTAATTTGAAGTAAAATTCCAGAGGAATATTTGGAAATGTTTTAAAAGGGTTTGCAATTTGGAAAAGATTAAATTCCTTTTTAAGTTTGAAAATGGTTTTCATAGGTTTAGAAAAATTGTTTTGGAGAAATTAAAGCTCTAAACTCTTTTCGATCGTTGGAAAATAATTTCGATGACGATCGCGACATCATTGGTGTTCATTTTCGGGTTTCCAAAAGAGGAATTGCTGCCAAATAGTTTTAAATGGAAGTTGTTTGGAAAATTTTAGTTTGGGTTTTGAAATTCAAAGGATATTTGAATTGATTTCAAAAAAATGGTTTTGAAAGGTTGAAAAGACTCTGGTATCCTATTTAAAATATTATGGGAATGATAAATGAGTTGATAACTTATACAATTTGAGTTTTGATAGAATAAATTTAACTTAAAGGATGGAGTTAAATTAAAGGAAGTATAAGTGAATCAATAAAAAAAATCCAAGTGGTAATTGTTGAATATAAGTTGTATAACTTATGAAATGAGAAAATGTAAGTGAAACCAATTATTAAAATGGTTAAACAATTTGTTAAGCAAAATAAATCTGAATTTGAATAAGTGATGAAAATTTGGCTTTGGTAAAAAGTTAAATAGAAATGAAATCTGAATTGAATATAAGTGAAAAGAGTTTTGAACTTATAATATGAGATAATAAATTTGACTTTGGTAAAAGTAAATGGAATTTACTTTAGAATTGGAATCTGAATTGAATTGAATTTATAAGTGGAAACTTAAGTTAAGTCAACAAATGATGTTTGAAATGGAATATAACTTAAGTGAATTTGAATAAAGTTGATTTTGGTATCAAAGTAAATTAATCAAGAGAAGCGATGAATATGATCTTGAGTTATATAAATGAAATTCAACCTTATATTGTTAAAGGAACTAGCAATTGAATTGGTAAATGGATTGAATGTTAATCAATCGAATATAGATAAGTTGATATGAAATAATGGATGTAAGTGTTAATTCATTAGAAGCTAATGAAGTTGAGAAATTGAATAAATTGAATGAAAGTCAATTTAATATCAACCAATTGGAATTAAGAGTGTTGAACCAAATTGAATGCAAATTGAATAAATTTGGTTATGTTGAATAAACATTGGATGTTATTTGCTTGTTAGTTGATTGTGTATAATTCATTAAGTGTTAATGAAATTGAATTAGAAAAAATTGGAATCTAAGAGATTAAATTCAATTTGAATTGAAAGTAAACAAATTGAAAATGAATGTTGATAAAATCCAATGTTAACAAATCAAATGTGATGAAAATGAAAAGAAAAAAAACCAATCCAATGAATATTAATGAAAAGTGAATGTATATTGATTTGGTTATGAATTGATTTGGATAGACATTGATTTGTTGGATGTTAGTTGGATGATAGTTGCTTGATGGTTGCATTTGTTGCTTTTGTTGCATTTGCTATATTGGCATATATAGTTGTTGATATATGTAGTATATTGATGTTACTTTCATATATACATGTTACTCATTTGTTTGTTGAGTGTTTAGTAGGTGCGGATTGTGCTTGCTTCGCATTTGGAGCTCGCTTTCGCGCTATATTAGCCGTATATGCTCGCGAATAATATATAAGGTACATATCTCGGATTAAATATCGTACTTTTACACTTTTTTCCCTATGGGATGCCTCATCACTTGATGAGATGTATATTTGTGATATATATACTGTCATTTTTTTTCGGATCAAGCCGCGCAAAGGAGACTATGGCGAATTTTTCTGAAAATTTAAGGCGTTAGAATAATTTTGAGAAAATTGGGAAATTTTTGAAAACTAATTTTGCATTTGGAAACTTAGTGAAGTTATTGAAATAAGTTTAACTATTGGATTTTGGAAAAGTTAAACACTTAAGAGATTTGAAAAATCTAAATTGAATGGTTTGATTTGGAAAGTTAATGGATTCTGTAACATTTTCTTACTTAGTAATTTCGATGACGAAATTCTTTTAAGGGAGGAAGTTTGTAAAGACCCAGAATTTCTGTCAATTAAAACTAGAATATTTAATTGATTTTAAATATTAATAAGTGAAATTTATAAGTCGAATAATTTATTTTTCAAATATCTGGATTTAATTGGATAATTAAATCGATAATTAATAGATGAAATTACAGAAATAATTGAAAATTGGGTTTAATATGATTGAAAATGATTTGTAAAATTTTATTACATCATATTGGAGTTATAGTGATGTTAAAGATCTTGTAAAATTGAATTTAAAGTTAATTTGTGAAAATTGAATATTTTAATATTTAATTGATGAGTTAAAATAGCCATTTTTCAAACAGTCTCGAATTTCCACGAAACTAGCTTCATCGGATCCGTAATGTTATATTATTGTATGGTTTCAAATTTCGTGTCAATCGGATTTACGGTTTGTCCGAGGCAAGCCAAAACGCATAGAAATGAGTTTAAATCGATTTAGTTTGAATTTGATTGTTTATTTCCGTAACTCGCACAGATGATCGAATTGGCTTTCGAAACCTATTCCATTGTGTCCGGAATAGGGGTTTAACCTAGGAAACGACTTTTGTTTCATCAAATTCGGAATCCGTTTGAGTTAAATAATAAAACGTGAATAGTAATTTCATCGCCTATAAACAGAAGCCCATACCCATTTGTTTTCACAAGCCCTAACCCTAAGTGATAGCCAGCCGCCACCCACGTTTAGACGGCCAGAAACTCGTTTTCTTTTCCCTTCGATTTCTTCAAATCCGTAAGGAATTACGAAATGTCTTCAACTACAAAAATAAAGATCATGTCGAGTTCTATAAAATCAACGGTCGCGATCGGTTTTCATTGAGTGGATCGACGTGAATTTGGGGTTGAACGGCCGAAGGTCGTGCTCGTTTTTCTTGAGCCATAGGGGGCCGAGCTCCCTGATATTGTAGCCGAAGATGAAGGTCGTGAAGGCGGTCAAAATGGTGGTAGTTGATCAACGTGGTGATGTTCGTATTGCTTGCGGCGATTAGGGTTAGGGGCGACACATTGGGTTTCTTGCGCGTCCGACTTGCCTGGGGAAGAAGGAAGGAGCGTGGGACGGCCGAGATTTGCTTGGGTAGGATCCATCGGCCCTGATCCATTTAGGTTTAAAGTTATGAAAGAAATTGTAAATAAATTATAATTTAAATCGTGTAATATTTAAAATGTTGTATCTTTATCATACGAGGTCCGTTTTGGACGAAATAAGTTGCGTTGGAATCGTGTAGACGAGCACTACGCAATGGAGCTGGAGTGGAGTCGTTTGGTGATAGTTTGAATTTGGGGTAAAATTAATCGTACGTTTAATTTTATTCGAAGTAAAACGCAGAAACTGAATTGAAACCAAGGTGAGAACTTCTCACTCAATCGAATAGTTTCGATTTAAAATTTTAAATAGTTAGATTTAAAATTGATGATTGTATGCATGGATGATAAATTATTATCTGTTGATGATTGAAATAGATATTATACACCGTATATTAAGCGGAGGTTATTTATTAAAAACATATACCGCGATAATTCCATCTTGATTGGAATTGGTATTATATATGTACTTGGAGTTGATTTTCCCGCATTATATAGCGGATGAGACCCTATTGCGCCGCATAATGGCGGATAATATTTTATAAATCCCATATATCACGAATTCCATATTGGAACGGAATTGGTATTGTGCTAATGTCTGTGGATGCAGGGAAACAGGTTGGAGGGATCCAACTGGATTCCTCGCTAATATTTATTTGATTACAGATATTGTGATATTTATAGATTAACATATTGATATATGATGTTTGATTTCCATGATTTATTATTTGGTGCTGTTGCATCATTGGGCCTATTTTGGAGTTTTAAAAATGTTAAAGTAGAGATTTTTATTTTAAAAGGATTTTTCAAGTTATTTTTGAAAATATACATTTTATTGAATTTTTGGAATTGTTTTATTTTAAAAAAATAAACATTATAAATTTAATGTTACAAAAATTATGATTATTTTGAAATATAACCGAAATGTGATTTTTGAAATAAGTAGTTGATTAAATTTATAAAAGGGTTTAACTTTGGATTTTTGAATTATTATAAATGATTTATATAAAAGATTTAATCAAAATTGATATTTATAAGTTAAAATATTGGAATTGTGAAACGAGTTTTTATAAACGTTAAAAAGAAGTATAAATGGATTTCATAAGTGAATGAAATTGATAGATTTATAAATTGTGAAGTTATAAAATGAATAGATTTTGTAAAATAGAAAATTATAAATAATTAACTTTAAAATTTGATTTTTGGCATTTAAATGAAATTTAAATGGAATTGGTTAATAAGGGATTTTTATTACTTGAAGTTTTTATAATATATAAATGTGAAAAAAATAAACATTGATTTATAAATTCAAGATTGATTGAATTTGATAAGTAAATTTTTATAGCTTATTAAAGAAGTAAGTTCATGATTTTGGGACAGTGGATAATTTTTGAATTGAATATGTAAAAGTGTTGAATTTAGTTAATGATTTATATTCGCGATTTTGAACAGTGAATAATATATTAAAGTGTTTTGGGGAAGTGGTATTTTAAAATAGAATTAAAACGATTTGAAGTTGTTTTAAAATGCATTAAGTGTCGAAACCATAGATTTCAACATTTATTGTTGAAATAGACGTTTTCGAGAAATAGGAGGAAATAGTGGACTATAACAGTGTTGTTATAGTAAATGATTTCCGAAAGGAAAGGTTTTTGTATAGTATTGGGATTTATATATCTATTTTAATTTCGAATCCCTATACTAGTGATTTTGGGTCGTCGTAACGATGTTTTACGCAACATTCGTTTTGACTCAAATAAATGTATTTAAGCGCACGTTTTCTTTAAAGAATGAAATATATACTTAATTTCGATTTAAGTATATTGAATATTTTCCAAGTGTTGAAAATAAATGGATTTGTGAATTACTTATTATTATTAAATAAGTATGGAAATGTTTTTCCAATATGAAGTGAGTGTTTTGAGATTTTATCTTTTAAAGATAAATTGAAAATGAATATTAGAAATTGATTTGAAAATCGTATATTCATAGATATTTTGGATGTGTAAATTCACTATGGAATTTATAAAAGAAAGGGAAATTTGTTTAAAAATAAACATTGATTTATTTTTGAAGCGTGGAAATAAATTTACGGATTTGAAACATAAGTTTAAAATAAATCGGTAAGGATTTATTTGATTGATTTAAATGAACCATTTTAAATTTAAAATGGATAAATATTTGGAAGTGTTTCTGTTTAAGGAAATTGATTTGAAATTTGTTTTCAAAAGCTGTAAAGGTGAAAAGTGATTTGAAATTGTTTTCAAATGTTGAAGTGTTTAAATTATATATCTAGTAAAGATATTTTGGAAAATAAATAATTTGGAAAATTATTTGGAATTTGGTGATGTTGTGCACGCCTACTGATAGTTAAATAACCAACTATCAATATTTACCTTTAAATAGGTATTTGTTGTGATTTGCTTGAATTTGAATGCCACGCTTATTTTTAAAAATAAGCGCTCACTATTCGGGTTAGCCGGGAAAGGACCTTGGGGTCGTATAACCTATTCCGAATATGTGATACGTCGTTATGGATTGCATTTGAAGACCGGTGTTGAAGACCGGATATTTTTGAAAATAGAAGGATTACCATCGAATGACTCTGCATCGGCTGATCTCCAATATAGAGGTTTTATCACCCTTAGTGACGGGAAGTTCGGACGTGATTAGTGAATATCCGGATTGCAAGGGCTTCTTTGGAAGTGCATTCGGCTCTGTTCGAGCCCGGAACAGACTTGTATGGATTGTGTGTCTGACATTACAAATTGAGATATAAAGCTAATTTCTTTCAAATATATTTTTGTTGGTGGCAGAGAATTTATTCTTTTAGCTTAACACCCTTCTCTGAGACGTACGAGCTCAGAGGTTATGTAGTTGAAGGTTATTAGTGATATACTTCCAATTTGGTAGTGTGATATGCTAAGTGCTATTGAGCATTTGTTGAACAAAGCACGGTTTTTGTATAAAGCGTAGCTTTGTGGACGAGACTTCGTCGGACTTCACACCCCGGAAATGATCAAAACAGGAAGGATGCAGCAAGGTTATTAGGGGATAGCGTCCGTTTAGTGTATGTCATTCCTTCTGGATAGAGGTGTTATCATGGTATGGAGCCCAGATACTTAACCTATGTTGTAGCTGCAAATTTATTACTTTGTGGTTGTTGGAATCGAGGATCCTCGGATATAGATCGATTACGATCGGGGAATAACATATTCGTGTCAGTAGTTACCCAGTTTGAAGGGTAACCCGGCCTTGTGTTGGCAGAGATCCGTTTAGGTTCTCGGGTCGTCTTTCCAGAGGCGTACCCATGTGGCAATGGGAAGTTCCTTGGCCTGACCATTTGTTGGAAATCCAAAGAAACAATACGAACCTTGTACGGTTTTAATTGTAGAACCTACCATCTAATATGGTAGCTATAGTAAGCATAATATAATGGTACCTAGGCTGGCTAAGATTTATATTCTACTTTCGAAATGTTTTCTACACTATGCAGTAATAATAATATCAAAAATGATTTGATTTTGCATAGTAAGCATCTTTGACTAACATAAGAAGAAATCTCCTCCAAGTCTGCGTTTGCATTATGTGTGCGGTGGGAGGTCTTATGGTAGTTACATTTTCAAAAAAAGCATTGCGAATTGACTTCAAAAATTATCTTGTTGTTTGATTTTAAAAGGATAAACTGTTTTAAGTTCTCACACCAGTCCCATGACTGACCTGGAGTTTATTGTTTTCCTTCCTAAACTCTGGGTGCCCACCAATTTCCAGGGTTGTATTAGCAACAAACGAGGAAAACCTTTTTACCCATTATCACTTGATCTTAACCCATTATCTCCAAGCCAATTTTTTATGTTTTAGCCACACCTAGACCTTCCCTAAACCGAAATTTTGCAGACTTAATGATGGGCCTTAAACCAGTCTAAGCCCAAGCCAAAATACTATGCAATTAAATCTATTTTAATCGCTTGTCGATATTGTATATCGATCGATATATTTATAACTGTTATAAATATATATAACATTATCAATTTTGCAAATCATATTCAAATTTTATAATTATTATTTCATAAATTCAAACTAATTTATAATCATTATAAACTAATTTATTCGTTCGGTCTTAAGGGAATTCATTATTTCAGCTTTGTAACCCTTGGATGTAAATTTGGTCAACGATTAACATCAAACTATTTTATGTTAACATTCACACGTCACTTAACAGGTGGTGTGACATTATGGCCAAATTTATCGCTTACTCATTTTCGGTAAAATCTAATTTTAGTTTAATAAGTGTTATCCGTTGTGACATTTGTTTACACCAATTCTCTTCGTCAAAACTCTATCATTTTGGCCTTGTGGAATTTGGTAATGGTCAAAATTTCAACCTCATCTACATTCAACTTTATCGTCCAAATACAAAGTTCTTGGTTCAATAACAACAATTATTATCAATCGAAATGCTCTGGCCAGAGACTTTGACTTTGAGTTGACTTGAGTTGGTTGTGTACTAACCGCATATAACTGAGGAGGTGAATCCTCTCTTGAATACTGCTTCACTTCCAATTTCCACTCGACCCAACTATATCACTCGATGGACGCCTAGCCATGATTTGGCTATAATCAAAGCAGAGCTTTCATATTGAAAATCCACGGTATTCTCAAGTCGAGGGAATTGTGTAAATCGGTCACGTTGATATTTTCTGTTTGACCTTAGTTATATTAACCAACAGAAAACTATCAAGTGATTCATTCCATAGTTATCCAATAACTATTTGTATGTAACCCCTAGGTGCCTCCAATAGTCACGAGCAATAAACTGCCCTATATTTGGAGAGCATACTTATTCCAGCCTCAATAGATACATCGATATCCAGTCTCGATGCATCTTGACTTGGAACATTTAAAATGGTATATTTGTTTCGTTGTGATAAATTACTCACGGTTACAACACTTTGTAACTACTATCACAAAATATACCATTTATGGATTTTTCTATTAAATATACTTTCAATTAAGTTAATTAATTTAAATAAGCACATAATATCAAGTATATAATAGGAAGAAAATAACTTTTATTTCAAACAAGATTGGTCAACGAGTTAGATATATGTAACAAATTACATAATTGTCCCTAGGGCATACCCCTAATTCTATCAATGTCCTCAATAAAGTCTAACACAAATAGATCCAATTGATCGTGAAAGATTATATCTATAAGGTCTACAAAGAACGATGGGGCATTTGTCAGTCCAAATGGCGTCACTAATCACTCATATGAACCGTACGTTGTTCGAAACGCAGACAATGGAATACTATCTTCCACTACTCTTTTTTGATGGAAACCCATTGCCAAGTTTAACTGAGAACAAATGAGCTCCACTCAACTAATTTTTCTTTTGATAATTGTTGTACATCCGTAAAGATCTATCCGACTTCTTTACATCTACCGTGTGTGCTCCCCATGGCGAACTACTTGGTCTAATGAAACTTTTATCCTCAAATTCCACTAACAGCTTCTTTAATTCTTCAACTCCTTGGATGATATTCTGCTAGGTGGTCTACTAATAGGTTGCGACCCCAGCATTAAATCTATCCAGAATTTGATTTCCCTTCTCGATGGTAGTCCTATTACATGTTTGAAAATGTCTGTGAATTTTTAAGCTACTCACACCCTACAGATTTCATCTTCTTGATCATCCATAGCACATAACACCAAGTCCGACTTCTTTCTCATTACATCCAAGGCTGTCACTATTCTCCTTCTATCTCTAGGATTCAATAAGGCAATGATCTTATTCACACAATAGATTCTAGAGTCATTTCGCACAAACCAATCCATACCCAAATTACCCAGTAACCTATGAAGTAGTACATATATGGGTCACAAATAAACAAATGTCCATACAAGTCAAATTCAAGGTCACTGCACCTTAATCCAAGTGAGGCATACCCACCAATACATGTCTAATCCATAAACTCGGCCTAATTGAATAAGTATCCGTGAGTCTATGAAAAAAAAAACACATGTTAAAAACCAAAATCCAGTATGAGTAAAACCTTTGTCCGAAGCATCCATAATGACACCAGAACGCTAACATGGAACGGGTTTCCCCTCACTTTATCACCATCAGTATATATTGAAATATGTAGCAGCAAATCATCAAAGAAACCAGCCATGTGCATGTATTCAATCAAAAAGTGTACCCTACACTTAAGCAGTCAATTATGACGCAAGTCATATAATTAGTCGTTATTCATTCATCCATTACCTAACCTTTTGTTTTATGGTTTTCTGATTAAGTTATCACTAACATGTTTTATTGATTACCTCACTAGGCTTGTCTATCACTAATTTACTTTTTGCTCGAACAATGTCACCTAGTGAAAATGCTGGCTTATTTCCCTATGGGAGCCACACTGACTAGAAACCTCCGGATTCTCCCAAGAGGTTGAATGTAAGAACTCTCAATACATTCTAGTAGGCATCCTTATTAGGCATCAATAGCCTCTCTTAGTCCCTGAATTGATATCGTTCATGTAGCCGAATTATTTATAACAACCCCCCAAATAATTTGGCACTCTACCATGTCACCATGCCTTAACTCCTCTGTAGAGTTCTATAATGTTCTTAACTTGAACTTTACCAAGTCTTGCTGCCATATATCATTAGACTTTAGACTATTAGTCAAGACACTCTGCCATATAATAACTCCATGAGTTGGTATACGTTTACGATCATGGTTCAATCTTTTTTCTTTTATTTATTAACGGTGCACACTACACATTCCTTAGATAAAATATTTTTATCTCCGATTTAAATAATACCCTAATTTTTTTTAGCTTTTCTATCTTTCTTCCTTTTCAAAATAAGTAAACATATTTTTAACTTATCAAATTCTTCTTTTATTTCATCTCAATGAAATAGTTCACTAAAAATTGAAAACTGTCATCCAAAGTGCCCTAAGCATTTCTTATTTTACATGGAAAAATATAACTTACCAAGCTTTCACGAGTTGCATTTAGTTGTTGTATATTGGTTATCTTATAGCCGTCATGAATTATGCCCAATTATCACATACATTGGCATCCCATAGCCATCATGTTTTATTTATCAAACATGTTACTAACAGTCGCGTACAACTAACAAGCCAGCTTGCATTATCGTTATTTTTTATTTTCTACCTAGTCATCGCATTCAAATTCAACGGAAATCATCGAGACCTGTTCGTATAGGAGCATATGCATGCTATCATTTTTAGCCTTCATGTGTTTTATATTTGTTTTATAAGCTCTCCTGAATTGTATCGAACTGTTTGATTTTGTGAGCTAACACACATTCCTATGAAATTATGAAGAAAGCCTTCATGTCCTATTTTCCTTTCCTTACCTTTACTTTCATGTATTTCATTTTTCCCATAGCTTTCGTGTGTAAACTTATATCTAGGCTTTCATGCCATATTTTATTTTCACATGTAGTTGATAGCCTTCATGACTAGTGCCCAATTCATGCTTTATCTTATATCTAGGCTTTCTATTTTATTTCTAAACCAGCTTTTGTGTGCCAACTATTTGACTCCCTACATGAGTTATTTTCTTTCATGAGTTATATACATATTATTTTCCTCTACTTGCAAAAAGAGGTTTCACGTGACATGCTCGGTCCTCGTGAGATGCCTAATTATTCGTGAGTCGTCATCTTTCTCATTTTATTTTCATCCGCATGAGTTGTCATTTTCGTTTAAATGTAGCAGCATTAACGAAGATAACAAATATTCATTAATTCATCTAATAAATCCTACAATATGATGATTTTAGTATGTATATATCATATCATATCAACAAAAGTGGTAAAGTTAAATTCAAATGTAAAGAAATATGGATCACATGACATGAATAATACGCATAAATAGTATTAACAAATTTAATTTATTGTTCATTTATCTTAATAATTTTTTTCATACAGTGTACCACAAAATTCTATTTTTAGCTTTTCATACCTACGTTTTAACATTTCTACAATTATTCATACCCCATCAATTCTTCCCAAATAATTTATATGTAAGTCCATATGTTTAAACTAGTTACGAATCACAAATTTGAACTATTTAAATAATATTTGTAAATATTTAGTCTATTCTTCAAATGAATCCCTACATGTATATGCCAATTTCTATATATATATATATATATATACACAAAAATGGTAAAATCATTTATTCAACTACAAAGATATATGCACCAAAAAACATAAACTATGGACATAAACAATAGTGACAAAGTAAATTTGTAAATCAATCATAATTCATTTATCTTGGAAATTTATCATACATTACGCTATAAAATTATCACTTTAGATAACAAGCATTAATATTTCAATAGTTTTTTTTACAAAATCTTTTTCGGTTCATTCTACTATTTACCCTTAAGTCCGTACATTTAGACTAATTACATAATTTTGACTTTAAAATACCTAAAAAGGTAAAAATAAAAAATAATAGCGACTACCGTTCCTATTATTCTTTCTTCTTTCTCATTCGCATATCCTCATCTCTCAAATCTTTCCAGCTCTTCTTCCTATATCGAATTCAATCCTATCCCCTTACGTACGTATGCCTAAGTAGTCAAAAATTAGATTCTTGCTCCTCCACGGTTTCATAAGAAGAAAACAAATTTTAGGAGATAGATCGATTCTAGGAAGAGGAAAAGATTATTCTTTCGATGTGCTGATTATCAATATTTAACGAAAGATTATAGAGAACCCATTAGATGCTTTGGCTATGGTTTGTTTGGGCACAAGATAGCTGACTGTGTCACGACCTAAAATTCATCGTTCAAAAGTCGACATCAAATTCATCGTTCAAAATTCATCGTTCATACTTTAAATTTTTAAAAGTAAATGTTACTCACATTGATTCCAGAAATAAACAGAGAACTATTTTGTGTTTAAAAACTGCAGTTTCTTCTTTCCTTTTTATTTTCTGTTCTTTGCTATTTTGTTCAAATGAAATAAAGGTTTGTGGATGTGTACATATACATGAAGGGGTTTGTGTACAGGCTGAGGTATAGGCAAGTACAATATTTCTTTTGCTCAGCATTTTATTTCTTTTTATGTTGACTAAACCCATGCTTGAATTGGGCTGATGTGATCTTGTTCATGCTGGAGAGTAAATGGCATTTAATGAAAGCATTAATGACCATACTTCCTTGTATACTTACAGCATATGCTGTTTGATTTTTTTGCTTAAGTGCTAAGTCTTGTTTTGTTTGGTTACTTTGCTAATTGAAGGAAAAAAAATTTAGTTATTGTTTTCTTATGTCTATATTTGAATGTACATTCTTTCTTTTCTTTTATCTTATTACTTTGCAATATAAATGAATTCCTATTTAAAGTTTTTAACTATTAGTATTTAATTTTCAACATACGTTTTATTTTATTGTTTAATACAAATTCTTGTTTGTTACATAAATTATTCATTATTTATTTAAAACTCAGAATATCAATTATTCATTTATATCCATATAACTTTATAATATTAATATTAACAATATTTTATTTCTCTTGAAATTTCACAAATTAAATTTAAAAGTTCAAATAAGTCACTAAATTTAAATTAATAAATTCTGGGATGTTACAATATCCCCTCCTTAAGAAAATTTCGTCCTTGAAATTGAAAGAGAGAGAAACGCACACAAAGAATATACAAATTCAGAAAAATAAGGAAATGGCTTACCAGTTTAGGCCGAGATGTCTACTCTGCAATTTGGATATGATTTCTTCATATTATCTTCAGTCTCCCAAGTACAGTCCTTTGGATCGCCACTCCATTGAAATTTGACCAGTTTCACAACTTTGTTTCTCAATCGCTTCTCATCACGATCTACAATTTTTATTGGCTCTCTCTTTACTGCCAAGTTAGGAGTGATTTCTACATCATGCTGAGCAGCTTCTTCAATAATACTATCTGGATCATGCACATACTTTCGAAGATTAGCAATGTGAAACACATCATGCACGCCAGACAACCAGTTGGGTAGCTGCACTCAATATGCCAGAGGACCAATCCTTTCTAGAATAGGAAAAGGACCCATATAACGCGGTGCTAGCTTTGCAGTTTTCCCGAATCTCAATATACCCCGCATCGGAGACACTTTCAGAAATATAGAATCTCCAACTTGAAATTCCAAATATCTTCTTCGACGGTCATAATATTTCTTATGATGACTTTGAGCAGTTATTAATTTCTTTCGAATAAAATCAACCTTCTCCGTGGCTTCTTTAATCATATCTGGTCAAAGGACGAGTCTATCACCTGATTCGATCCAGCATGTAGGTGATCGACACGGACGACCATATAGAGCTTCGAAAGGAGGCATTTCTATACTAGCATGATAGCTGTTATTACATCAGAATTTTACCAGATATAAATGATCCTCCCAAGAACCACCAAAATCGAGAATGCATGTACGCAAAAGGTCTTCAAGAATTCGGTTAACCCTCTCAGTTTGCCCATCAGATTGTGGGTGATAAGCAGTACTGAAATTTAATTTTGTTCCGAAAGCGGCTTGGAATGCCTCCCAAAATCTACTAGTGAAGATCGGATCACGATCACTCACTATACTGTTGGGAATACCATGGAGACGAACAATTTCCTTTATATATAGCCCTGCTCAGCTGGCTGCAGTCCGAGTGGATTTCACTGGAATAAAGTGAGCAGTTTTGGTTAGACGGTCCACTATAACCCAAATTGCTTCATTTCCCTTCTTGGTTCGTGGCAATCCGTCGATGAAATCCATCGATATCTGATCCCATTTCCACTTCGGTACTTCCAAAGGTTGAAGTAAACCAGCCACTTTCTTCTGATCGCTTTTGATTTGTTGACAAGTAGCACAGCGACTCACATATATGGATATGTCTCTTTTCATTATCTTCCACCAAAACGTTCTTTTAATGTCTCGATGCATTTTATTAACTCCTGGATGGATGCTGAGTTTTGATTTGTGACATTCATCTAGGACTTCACGCTTTAGATCAGGGAAGTCTGGAACACAAATCCTGCCTTTCAATCTTATAACTTCTCTATTATCCATCTCAAAACTAGTATCTTCACCTTGGCATATTCTTTTATAGATTCCTCGAAGAAACACATCTTCTTTCTGTTGTCTTGCAATCCTTTTGAGAAGAGTAGGAGCGATAACCAGATGAGCTAGAATAGCATGCTTTCTACTTTAGGCGTCTGCAACTACATTGGCCTTTCCTGGCGTATACAGAATATCTAGGTCATAAGATGCTAGAAATTCCAACCAACGTTGTTGTCGCAGATTCAGATCTTTCTGGGTGAAGAGATATTTCAAGGATTTATGATCGGTGAATAATTCGAATTTTTCACCTAAAACAAAGAGAGTTTATTAAGTATATTTATTTAGTTAATTTCGTAAATTGTTAAGATAGCTGAAAAGATTCTTACCCAGAAGATAGTGTCGCCAGATATTCAAAGCGAAAACAACAGCCAAAAGCTCCAAATCATGTGTTGGGTAGTTTCTCTCGTGCGGACGTAATTGTCTACTCGCGTAGGCAACTACCTTCCCATTCTGCATTAATACTGCACCTACCCCCTCACCACACGTGTCAATATAAACAGATAAGCCTTGGTTCCTGTTAATGATAGCGAGAACATGAGCAGTAGTTAATCTCTTTTTCAATTCCTAGAAAGCTTCATCACATTTTGGAGTCCAATCGAATTTAGCATTCTTCATTGTTAGCTTAGTCAATGGGCTAGCCAACTTAGAAAAATCCTATACAAACTTTCTATAGTATCCCGCTAAACCCAGAAAACTTCGAACTTCTCTAGGAATAGTGGGTTGCTTCCGGTCCAGAATTGCAGAAATCTTGCATGGATCAACAGAAATTCCTTCTTTATTAACAATATGACCGAGAAATCTGACTTCTTTGACCCAAAAGTGACACCTAGAAAATTTAGCAAATAAGATATTCCTCCTTAATATCTCTAAAACATTTCTGAGATGTTCAACATGCTCCTCTTCGGTTTTGGAGTAAACCAAGATATCATCATTAAATACAAGGACATATTTGTTCAATACTTCTCGAAACACTCGGGTCATTGAATCTACGAAGTACGCGGGAGCGTTGGTCAGTCCGAAAGGCATAACTAACCATTCGTAGAACATGTCAGGACCCCTAAAGGTAGTTAAATGAACACAATCCTCGGCTATTCGCACCTGATGGAGTCCCTGAGCTAAATCCATTTTAGAAAAGAATCGAGTGCCATGAAGTTGATCGAATAGATCGTCAATTCTAGGTAAAGGGAATTTGTTCTTGAGGGTTTGTTGATTGAGATCGCGGTAATCTACACACAATCTCAAAGATCAGTCCGATTTAGCCACAAATACAACAGCTGAACCCCATTCGAAAACACTAGGGCGAATCAATCCTTTCTTTAGCAAATTTCGAGTTTGATTGACTAATTCAATTCTTTCCCTAGGTGCCATCCTGCGACTTGCGCGAACGACAGGACGAGCATTGGGTACTAAGTCAATTCGGAAATTTATTTTTCTGTGTGGAGGTAAGGATTTCACTTCTTCAAATACGTCGGAAAATTCCCGAACAACAGGTGAAGACTGCAAACTGGGTTCAGGATATCTCAAAGTATACATCAATCTATCTCTTTTTGGACTCGGATCCTCACAATAGATTTCAATAAAATTTCCATGGCTTGTTTTGACTAAAATTGTCCGATCATTACAATCCAATTTAGCTTCGTATCTCGATAACCAGTTCATTCCGAGTAAGATTTCAAATTCATTAAATTCGAGGACATAAAGGTTGATAGGAAATTGATAGCAAGCATATGAAATAGGAACTTTCTTACAATACAAACAAAGATTTGCGGGACCTCCAACCGGATTTTTCATGCAAATAGGGTCGTCAACATATTCAGTTCTAAGTTCCAATTCACTTACGGTTTGTTAGGAGATAAAGCTATGTGAAGCTCCCGTGTCAAATAAAACTCTAACAGCTCTATCATAAATAGTAAGGTTACCTTCCAGAATACCTTTTCCTTTATCTGCTTTCGAAGTTGAAGGGTCTTTCTATATCGCATAAACATTTGCCACCTGTGCTTGCTTCATTACCGAGCAATCTTTAATAACATGTCCAGGCTTGTGACAATTATAGCATTCTTTAGCTCCTTGATCATTCCTCACGGGTTGTTCCTTATTAACTTGCTTCTTTGGGTTTTTGCAGCTGTTTGAATAATGGCCCTTCTCTTGGCAATTGTAACAAGTTATGTTCCTAGTCGAATTTCCTTGACTGCTCTTCTTATCCTTGTCTTGTTGTGGCCTCTTGCCCCCAAACTTCCTTTTCTTCCAATTCTGATTACTTGAATTTCCTCCTTCCCTTAGAATCTCCTGCATATCCAGTGTGGCATACCTATATCCCATATCAATAAGATCAGAAAAAGATTCTTTGATGTGTGCTGTCATCCTTTCATGATACTTCTGGTTCATTCCACGGATGAACCTTTCATTTTTCTTAAGAGGCGTGTTTAACAACTCCGGACCAAAACGTGATAGTTCGTTGAACTTGTTTAAGTACTCCTCAAAAGACAAGCTTTCTTGCTTTAAATCCAAAAATTCTTGATACATTCTGGAAATTCCTACCGACGGCATATAACGCTTTTCAAACACCTCCTTAAAATGATTCCAAGTAAACTCTTTCTCTGGTTCATCTATAATGACTGTTTCCCACCAGGCCGAGGCTTCTTCTTGGAGTTGCCAAGAAGCTATAAGTCTCTTCTACTCATCTTGCAGCTTAAGCCCTTTAAAAAATTTCTCACATGATCTTACCCACGCTTGAGCCTCAACAATTGACTCCTTGCTGGTGAACGGTTTGCCACCAAGCTTTGAGAAATTTTTATACAAATCAGCCAGATTCGGCTGCTGCTGGATATCTATTGCTGCCACTGCTGTTGGAGGATCTTGATTTGGTGCTGCGGCATTCCCTTGACCCCTAGCTCTTCCTCTTCGCCGGCTCATTCTTACTATCTGTAATTAGTAAGAAAAATTGATTTAAATATACGGACGAGATATCTTAAGGAATATCAGCAGTAAAAAGAAATGAACTAAGAAAATTTAGAGTTTCAGTCTTGGTTATACTCATTCTAGGGCATACTTCACCCTATCTCTAATGAGCCATCTAATGTGTTATACTCCGTAGCTAAAGTTCTTTCTCAACCTTCCGCTCTGATACCAATTTGTCACGACCCAAAATTCATCGTTCAAAAGTCGACATCAAATACCTCACTTGTATTCGACTGTCGGAGATTCGAACGTCAAATTTCAGTTCGGATGGAGCTTATAAGAACACATATGAATATAAAACAGCGGAACAGAATGAATATCATGCATATATCACAGATACAACAGTATAATATCCATTACTACATCAGAGTATTTAATACATACACCACAACTCCAAATACAACATCATAATAATACAATTGTTCATATATCCAAAAAGTCTTCAAATGAAAGAAGTGATAACGAACTCCCAAAAGCTAAACACCTGAAATCTCCAAAAGCTCCTGAGATATCTCCAAAGCAAAAGCTCTAAAATACTGCTTACTCCAGAGTACGGAAAACCTGCTACTAGGTTGCCTGAGTAGAAATTATGGACACCCAAAGTTTAGGAAAGAAAACAATAAACTCCAGGTCAGTCATGGGACTGGTATGAGTAAACAAAAACAGTTGCTTTTAAAGAACTAGATTTATAAAAGAATTTTGGTATGCTTTTAAAATGAAACTACCATAAGACCTCCCGCCACACACACCATGCAATCGCAGAATTGGAGGAGATTTCTTCTTTTGATAGTCAAATATGCTTGGTACGGGGAAATTTCTTTGATATTATTACTAGTGCATAGTGTAGAAAACATTTCAAAAGTATAATATAAATCTTAGCCAGCATAGACATTTCGTACTATGCCTACTATAGCTACCATCTAAACAGTGTTGACCACCATAAGTAAATGGCAGATAATACAACTAAAACCATACTGTGTTCGTATTGGTAATTGGATTTCCAACAAATGGTCAGGCTAAGGAACATCCTGGGCTACATGGGTACCCCTCTTGAGGAACGACCCGAGAACCTAACCGAATCTCTACCAACACAAGGCAAGGTTACCTCTAACTAGGTAACTACTGACACGAGTATGCCATCCCCCGGTTGTAACCAACCTTTATCCAGGGCCCCAGCAACAATCACAAAGTAATATATATATATATATATATATATATATATATATATATATATATATATCTGCGATATCCATATAAGTTAAGTATTTGGGCTCCATACCATGATACCACTTCTATCAAGAAGGAAATGCACAAACCCTAAGGGGCGCTACCCCCAATAACCTTGTTGCATCTTTCCTGTTTTGAACATTACCGGGTTGTGAGGTTCAACGAAGTCTCGTCCACAAAGCTACGCTTTTCACAAAAGCCACGCTTTGATCAACAAATTATCAGCAACACTCAGCATGCCACATTACCAAATTGGGAGTATATCGCTGATAACCTTCAACTACATAACGTCTGAGTTCGTACCTCTCAGAGAAGGGTGTTAAGCTAAGAGAATAAATTCTTCGCCACCAATAGAAATGCATTTGAAAGAAATCTGCTTTATATCTCAAATGTAATGTCAGATATATAATCCATACAAGTCTGGTCTGGGTTCGAACAGAACCGAAGGCACTTCCAAAGAAGTCCTTGCAATCCGGGCGTTCACAATACCGATCGGATTCCCCATCACATATGGAGAACTCTATACCGGAGCAACTCAGTGCAGAGTCATTCGACAGATTGTCCTATCGTTCTCGAACACGTCCGGTCTTCACCACCGTCTTCATTGCTCATCCATTTCGTCGTATCACTTATTCGGAATGGTTTATATGACACAAAGGTCCTTTCCCGGCTCAACCGAATAGTGAGAGTCAATTTTAAAACATGTGGATATGTCATTCACAAAAATTCATAGGTTCGATATGCGTTTCGGATAACAAACTGAAATCCGATTCCCTATCGCATCGAAGTTAAAATGTCATTTTATGGCTAACAGGGTTTTCACATCAATACAAGACAAATCAAAATTATAGGACAGTACATAGCAATCTACATCACATAGTATCGCAACCAGAACAAAAGTATCAATCTAGTGCCGAACAATTATTTTCAATCAATGTGAGTGCGATTTAATAGATTAACCGCTTAATTATATTTTAATTGCTTAATTTAAATCAATGATTAAATTTGGATAAATTAATTTAATCTTAATTAACTCGATTTATTGTTTCTTAATTAGTTATTTTAACTAACTGCCAATTTTAATTAATTAACTTAATTTTTTTTTCTAATTACAAATTCTTAATTACAAATTAATTTGAACACTTAATTGTTTATTAATCAATTTAATTACAAATTGCAAATCATTCTTAATTTCTTTTCAAAATCATTGGTTAATAAAAATTATTTACCTTAATTATCATTTTCACCCTTTGTTTATATCTAAGATAATTTATTTTTTTATTAATGATTTAATTAGTATTAAAGAGTATTTTTAAAAACATTCAGTTTTAAAATCTGTATTTAAATTTCAATTTCTGTTTCAAAAATTAAACAGACGGGTTTTATAACGAAACCTGTAACGAATGAAATTTACTCTGAGTACAAACTTTCCTACTCTAAGTCAAACCCGAGTGTTTTCCCGAGTCAAAGCATCACTTGCTTCGGCTTCTTGCCCAAACTTACCCGAGGACATGTAAATTATAAAATTTTGTTTAAGTGTTAAGAATTAACCCGGCATGAATCTAAAAACACACGAGCCTGAACTCGAGCTATCATGCAAATTTCCCGAGGGTTACCTCGAGTCTAAGATCTTCTCCTTCAACCTCATGCCACTGATACAAATCAGTGGTTCGTGCACCTGCACCATGACTTTGACCCACTCCGGTCAACCAAACCGGCCTCCTCACATCGGCGATCTCCCATCCTTACAACCCCGACCATAAAAATTCACAAAACAACTCGAAATCGAAATCGAGTGATTGAGCCAAACCTAGAAACAAACCTAGTAACTTCTCCCAAACCTGGAACTGCGTCGTTCTGACAACCACGATCACCAGGAAGCTCGAAATTCCGGCCACACGCTCGCCTACGTCCCCTCTTCCACCTCCCAAAACTTCGTAACACTCGATGCATCATGGAGGAAGAACGAATCAAAAATGCGACCCCTCGTTAAAACTAGGGTTAGAAACTTCAAACGCTTGTCGCTGTCACCACTGTGGCCATGGCCACCTCCATCTATTTTTCCTCGACTCACCGTAGGCTCGCCCACCTCCACGCGAAGCCTCGATCATCAACCACCCTCCGATCGCCTGGATTTTGACGAAAACCCATCTTCGTTCAACTCAAAACTGCTCTCACACCCGTGCCGTAAAAATTATGATTCTTACTTTAAAAATCATATTTTAGCATAAGAATTCTATTTATAATCTTGAATTCGAGTATTAAGAATTTTAAAATTTGACAAATTTGAAGTTGGCTCAGGTTTCTTGATTTCCAGAAAGATAAATAAGTTGATTTAGCTTTAACAGATTTTTACTCTTTAACATATACTATAACAAACAAAATTCGTTTTGATCTCGAGTTCAATCAGTAAGTAGATTGAGAAGAAAAGATTTTTGAATCAAATATTTTGGCTTATGAACTCAAACAGAGACAATTAAAAACAGCAGTCTGCACATCTTATATCTGTTACTCAGATATACACAGAGAATTGAATATGTATTCTAACATATATATTCACAAGTAAATATTCAACAAATTCATACTTTAAATTTTTAAAAGTACATGTTACTCACATTGATTCCAGAAATAAACAAAGAACTATTTTGCGTTTAAAAACTGCAGTTTTTTCTTTCCTTTTTATTTTCTGTTCTTTGCTATTTTGTTCAAATGAAATAAAGGTTTGTGGATGTGTACATATACATGAAGGGGTTTGTGTACAGGCTGAGGTATAGGCAAGTACAATATTTCTTTTGCTCAGCATTTTATATTTCTTTTCCTGTTGACTAAACCCATGCTTGAATTGGGCTGATGTGATCTTGTTCATGCTGGAGAGTAAATGGCATTTAATAAAAGCATTAATGACCATGCTTCCTTGTATACTTACAACATATGCTGTTTGATTTTTTTCTTAAGTACTAAGTCTTGTTTTGTTTGGTTACTTTGCTAATTGAAGGAATTTCTTTTTATTGTTTTCTTATGTCTATATTTGAATGTACATTCTTTCTTTTCTTCTGTCTTATTACTTTGCAATATAAATGAATTCCTATTTAAAGTTTTTAACTATTAGTATTTAATTTTCAACATACGTTTTATTTTATTGTTTAATACAAATTCTTGTTTGTTACATAATTTATTCATTATTTATTTAAAACTCAAACTATCAATTATTCGTTTATATCCATATAACTTTATAATATTGATATTAACAATATTTCATTTCTCTTGAAATTTCACAAATTAAATTTAAAAGTTCAAATAAGTCACTAAATTTAAATTAACAAATTCTAGGATGTTACAGACTGTTCGACAAAATTAAATTAATCTTGGGCAATCGCAATGATTTCTCTAACACAGATCATGGTTTTCAATTTTTTTTTAAATGTACGAAGTTGAAGAGAATCCTGTGAGATCACCTTTGGACTCAAAGAAAAGAAGGCATCGAATTCTGGGAAGATCTGCTTAAACATTTTGACATTATCAACTCTGTTAATATTGGTAGGAATTACACTTCAAAGTTTGATGATCCTAAAGACTACTTTGGTGATTATGCTTCTTCTTCGATCGGTGATGAATGGTTTAATGTTGAGATGCCTATTTTGAATAATGGTAAAGGGGTTTCAGATGTGACATTAATGATTCCTTGGATATTCCTACTGCGGTTAATAGAGAGGAATTGTTTTCTTTTGATTCTTTGCTTTTGGATCCTGTTGTTTCACAATTCATATCGATTCCCTAACCTTTATAAGCCAGGGATAAATTACTCAATATTGGTTGCGTGCATGGGGCTACAGACTCTACTGCAAGCGTATTGAATAAGAATTTTACTCATACTCATGACAAAAAAAATTTAAAGCCAGATCTAAGTACTTGGAGAATTTCAAGCTTGTCACTACAAACAGTTTTGAATGTCTAAGGTCTCTGAATGAAGAAGATTTTGATCTTAAGCAAGTTATTGTTTCAAATAGTGGTTTTTCAGGCAGTTGCTTAGTGGATAACAAATCTGTGGGTGATAGTTTGGCCGATGTTAATCCTTCAAGAGATTCAGACAAGTATTTACAAGCTTCTGATGGTGCTTCTGATTTTTCTACTTTTGAGTCTTTGGCTGTTGATTCTTGTTCAAGAAATACTGTTTATGAAGATTTTTCCTCTTATCATAGTCGCTGTGAGTTGTTTAATGGCTGTGATGTTGGAAAGAATATTGTCAATATCGGATCATCTAGTAGGCTGGCTGTAAAAGATGACAGATTGAGCAATCCTAATATCTTGATGGTTGGTGGTTTATATATTGATTTCTCAATATTGAATTCTAGTGGAAACATGAACAAGTTGTCGAAGGGTGCACTTCAGCCTATTGGTTTCACATATAAAATTACAAAGAATCGAAGTGGTTTTGGGTATTTACTAATACCCGACTCCGGTCTCTTCGAATCCAATGTCGTCTTAACCCAAGTTATTCAAGTGATTAAATTCAAATACTGGATGTCACATTTACACAGCAATAACATAGATAAACATTACCCATTTATCATTGATATAACCAATATCATATCAACAGAATGTCACAGCATATCATCCAATAGATATCATTTAATTCAGACATTCAACAAACAATCATCCCTAAGCAAGCATTATCAATTCATATCATAATTAATCATCTAATCCTGCTTAATAAACCATTAATTAATTACAATCATTTAATTAATTCATCGCTCCTTGATTACCTTATCAATCAATCAGTTAATCTCTAATCATAGATTAATTATCCTTTAATTATCAATTAATAAACCTTAATTTTTAATTTATCTTCTTTAATACAAAGTAATCAATCCTTAATTACTTTATAATCAATTAATTATCCTCTAATTAACTGATTAATTAACCATCAACTATTGATTAATAACCTTAATTAGTAATCAATATCTCTTAATACAAATTAATTAATCCATAATTATTCTTATAATTAACTAATTAATCATTAATTAACAAATCAGTTATAACTTAATTATTAATTAATAAAACTTATTTATTAATTAACAACCTTAATTATAAATTAATTAATCCTAAATCACCAGTTGATTAAACAGTTAATCAACCCGTAATTAATATTAATTAATCCTTAATCACCTTTGACTAAACATCCTTTAAGTATTAATTAATAACACCTAATTATTAATTAATAAATTTAATCATAAATTAAGTGCTTCTTAATTATTAATTAAGTAGCCTCTAATTACTTAATTAACAACTCTCTAATTACCAAATTAATAAATCTTATTTACTTGATTAATTAATTTCTAATTACTCAATTACTTAATCTCTGATCGTTAATTAACAATCATTAATTAATAATTCTTAATTACAAATAATTAACCTTAAATTAATTAATTAATTTAAAATCCCAATTATTGATTAAATTGAACCAATTAATTACCCTTAATTAATCCTTTATAATCAATTAACCAAATTAATTAGTTATACTTAATTCCCTTTATTAAAACTAATTAATCTCAAGACATTATCACTTAAATCATCTTTAAGATAAAAGATTATCTTATAAAGCCTTAATTACCATTAACATTTTTACACATTTTACCATTTTAATTAACTAAACTTAATTAAATCATTTAATTAAGATTTGAAATAAAATAACCATTTAACTTGATAATTTTAAA
The DNA here is from genome assembly GCA_030765085.1 of Allium cepa. Classification (NCBI taxonomy): domain Eukaryota; kingdom Viridiplantae; phylum Streptophyta; class Magnoliopsida; order Asparagales; family Amaryllidaceae; genus Allium; species Allium cepa. The sequence goes on from CM060934.1 coordinate 779,384,310, forward strand.
GTTAACAAATCTTAACTTCCTTAAATAACTTAGATATTATCAAGTAGAAGTTTTAAAACTAATTAAATTTGTATTTTAAAACTTATTTTATAAAATCTTAAACTTACATTTAAATTAATGTTTAAAATCACTTTAAATTTTATTTAACAAAATTTAATTTAAACAACTTTTAAAATTTCATAACCAATTGTTTTAAGAAATAACTATTATATATAAAGTAAGTTTAAATAAAAGTTTAATCTAAATTTAACTTTAAATTTCAAAACAATTGGATTTTAAATCATTTTAAAAACTATTTAAAACTGTTTAAAACAGTTGCTTCAGATTTTACCCAAAGGCCACTCGGACCCATACCCGAGTTTCTCCACGTTCTCCCCTTTATTTTCAAAAAACTTTGGATTTTTATTTTAAGTTTTGAAAATTTACAGTCTACGCTCAAATTACTCGAGTTTATACTCGAGCCACAACCCCCAAAGCACGACTTCTCCTTCGAGTTCGCATCACTACTCCATCCTAGATACCAAATCATCAACGTGCACCTGCACGGTTGCTAGCGACGACGGTGACTGTCACCGTAACCCCCAACACAATGTCCATCATCCCAACAACCATTCTCGAACATCCAAACTCAAGCATACGCCTCAAATCAAAAACGAGTAGGAGAGTAAAAACTGGAACACATAACATCACCAGAAAATGCCTCGACCACCTCCATCTGACTTCCAGAATCGTTGCCATTCTGGCCTCGCAATCATCTCCCATTCCCGAAGCAATTCCCCTTGGTCTGGTGAAGCTCGATCCACCATAGAAGACGCACTGCCCCAAATTACAATCTCAACCAAAACTAGGTTTAGAAACTAAACCACTTCGCCGACGATGCCACGGCGATCTCTACGATCTCCAGCCATTTTTCCTAACATCACTGTTCATCCCTCTACTTCCAGACACAGTTCTGACCACCCATCAACAGTTGATCATCAGAAATTGCCTCAGAACCCATTTCCAAACAAACCAAGATTTCTCATTCAATTCTATGTTAAAATTTATGATTTTCATTTTAAAATTCATGATTTCCTAAGTCAATTCAAAATATATATTTGAATCAACTTAATTCAACCCTAAATTTATCATGCATTTACATTCCCATCAGAACTATTTGATTCTAGAAGTACTTCAAACCTATTTTGCTAGAACTAAATTTTTAAACTTTAATTTAGGATTTAACAAACACATTTTATTTGAATCGTAAGTCCAGATAGTGTCTTAATGAAAAGATATTAAATTTTATTTTGAATTTTCAAACCTGGAACTCATAGAACAGAGATCACTGACAAGCACAGAACAACACAATCAATCATACAGCACTCTTCTATTTTCATATGCAAACATCGTTCATCACAGATATTTTCACAAGCAACAGACTAAATTTACTTAGCTTTAAAATTTCTAAAAGTTTACTCACTTGATTAGAATCAGAGCACATCTTTGAAATAGCATTGAAAACTCTCAGATTTGTTTTTGTTGAAATGTTTTTGCCTCTTAGTTTAGAAACTGAGTTGCTTGTTTATTTTTGGAACTGGAATGCTTGCTTTGATTGCTTGATGTTTTGAAACTTGAATTTGTTTGCTTCCGGTCTAAGATTCGTCCTTGATCTTGATCAGTACTTGATTGTCAATTTGAAACCAAAGCTTGGTTGATCTGAACTTAGTTTTATTTATAGATTTTACTTCTTCTCTGGCTTTGTATTCAGATTTAAAGCTTGTCCTTTTTATATTGTTTACTTTAAATATAAGGAAAAAAGAATAGAGAAGAAATGATGATATGTTTATATAACCTTGGTTAAATTTTAAATATTTAGTTTTTTAAAGACAATTGACACTTGTTATCATAAGTTTACAAATGTTTATTCCTTATATTCATAGTTTTACAAATGTCACTTATCATTTAAATTATCTTTAAGTCCTTGTTTTTTAATTAAATTTATAACTTTGTTTTAAACCCTTTCATTTAATTAATTTATGAATCATTTTTCTTTCTTTCTTTTTAAATATTTATATATATATATTCTAAAAAAATGTATTATGTTTACAATGTATATTAAATCTTATTTAATTTCAAAAGATATGTATATATATATAAACTAAAACTTTGTATTTATTCTTGTTTTTATATTCAAACCAATGTTTTCAAATTATTTTACATTTATATACACATATATATTTCCTATGTATGTACATAAAATTTCAAAGTTTACACATATCTATTAATATATTTATTAATTTACTATAGGATTCATCATGTTGATTCAACAGTTATTATAGTTTTTCAAATTCATTTATATATATATACACATATATATTCAGACATTCCTAATTATCAGAATGTTTTTATCTAAATAAAATTTTTTAATTATCCAATTAACAGAAATTAAAAATCCGGTTTATCACATTCCTCCTCCCATAGAATCTTTTCGTCCTCGAAAAGGGACGAAGCCAGAATTTATTAAAAAGCTTATTATCAGAAAAAATTACTCTTTTGATCACTTTTAAAACACCTTTAAAATCTACATAATAATAGTTTTTATAAAAATACTTTTTATAACTCGATGTCTCAATCAGTCCATCTTTGTTCTCACAGAAATTCGGTCATACGTTGATCAGGCGTACGACTAAAAATCTATAAGTTCTTGGTAGACCCGTTTTCAACACCCAGTCAAAGTACTTGGAAAATAATTTATTGAAAATATAGAAATCATTTTTGAAAATAGAGAGAGAATATCTTTGGTGAGAATACCCTGGAAATCATCACCCCCATCCATGGTCGCAGTACCATCCTGGGTTACGTTGTCATCACAGCAAAAGCCATGTAACTGTAGGCACTCCGTGCCCCTCGATTACGCCATGGAACCCACAACAGATCGCAGTTACATTCCATGGTTACGATGCCATCACAGCAAAAGTCCATGTAACTGTTGGCTCTCAGCGGCACACACGATTTTCGCTGTCAAAATGGAACTACTCCTCTCTTACAGAGGTCGCAATCTACCGATATAAAATCAAACGCAGATTGTTGGCTCTCAGCGGCACACACGACTTTTGCTATGTTACCATAGGTCACAGTCTACCGATATAAAATCAAACGTAGACTGTTGGCTCTCAGCGGCACACATGACTTTCGCTATGGTACACACTACTCATAATCCCCATGAACTAGTTTTGTCCGGACTCCTCACAGGATCAACTTTAGAACCCCCCCTTGGGGCTCAAGGCAGCACCACCCGGTGGCACTCCTGAGAAGTTCATTTCAAGGGAGCGCCTTTTTCCCCAGAGCCATCATCAAAACACTTTATACTATACACATGTAGTATCTTTCAAATCATACATCTAGTATGATCTCATACAAAGCTCCTTTATACAAAATCGATTATCCCAAAATCGATAGTTCTCAAACTAGGCTTTCCAAATTTCAATGTTGATTTTACCCAAAAATCAAAATCCTTTCCAAATCCAAAGGTTCCCAAAACCTTTTCTAGAATCATTCTCATAAGATCCTTTATACGTATATATATAGATATATATATCTTCTTAAAACTTTGAATCTCTTCTAACTTGTATAAAACCCCTTTTAGACTTCAAAAACCCCTTTCTTCTGGCTATAGATTAAACAAGGGAAGTTTTATCTTATATAACAAAGATATATAACTTTGTTTATTCCAAATCAAATATGCAAATTTGATTACTCTATGAAGTCACTTACTTTCTTCCATAAAGTAAATTTTTACCATAGAAATATCCAATTTCCACTTTTACTTCATCTTATATTTCACAAAATATACCTTTCATTTCAAAAACCATTTCACATTTCTTCTCCACTAATTTCCAGTATCAGTTTCATTCAAACACGTGCGATGTATACATATCATCTGTACGCTATACTAATCTGATCGCTCACTCGATCACACAATTTCACTTCCGAACTAGTATCGTCCCCCCGACTTCCTAGTGCGGACTCAGATCTGGTTTCTTGATCAAAAACCGTCATTCTCCTTGCATAATCATAACTATGATAGCGAATATCCAGAACCAATCAATAATCCATATCTAGGTTCGTCGTCGAAAATCGAGTAAGAAAACCCAACTCGGATCGTCATAATTACCTCGAAATTCTGTGCTCAAATCTGGATCAAATCACTATGCGAATAGAATAATATACGTACGTCCTACGTATTTATCGCATTGATTATTAGCCAAAACAATTTCTTTTCTATTCACATTCACTTTAATTTTCGTTCACTTATTCACAATTTCTTCAATCCCATTTGGATTATCACCTCTATTCTTATCTCAATTGGGTATTCAATCATAAACAGTTTAAACTCTGTCCAATTCAAATTTAGAAAATAGCTTGAAAAGTTAAAAATATATAAGTAATTGAAAAATAATTATTAGTAAAATAGCCGCAAAATAGTTAAATAATTGTAAAATAGTTGGAAAATAGTCAAATAGTTATAGAAATTTTAAATAATTGTAAAATAGCTATAAAATAGTAATTAGTTATAAAGTAATTGAAAAACAGTAATTAGTTTATAAAACAGTTGAAAAAAAATTGTTAAATAATTCCAAAAATAATTGTAAAATAAGTATAAGATAGTTTTAGGTTTAAAAAGAAAAGTTGTATAGTAAATAGTTTGGAAAAATAGAATTGTACTAAAACAATTTATTTTGAAAATAGTCCAGTGTCAAACTGTTCAATTCCCAACCTCCATTTCAAATCAATTCAATTTAAATTTCCATTTCTATTTAAATTGATTCAGTTCCAATTTGAATTGATCCCAATTCCAATAAATTTTAACTTTCAATTTCAATTTAAATTAAGTTAACTCCCATTCTCATCCCAAATTCAAATCAACTTCCTATTTGAATTTGAACTCATTCAACATCAATTCCTGTTCAGATTATCCAATTAAAATTTCCATTTGAGTTTTTAAGCTTATCCTTGATTCTTTCCAATTTCAAATCAAATTCCATTTGAATTTAAAAAATTCAACTTTAATCACAAATCCAAATTATTTAAATCAATTTCAGTTTAAACTTATTTCAAATTCAATCTCATTTTAAATCATCTCGAATTATATAAATTCGATTTAAACTTTCAAATGTTGATTTAATTCTCTTAAATCAGTTTAACCTTTACTTCTTCATAAACCTATTTCTAGGTTCAAATCCAATTCCAGTTTGAAGATTATAAATAGGATAATATTATCCAAATTATTTTAAAACACCCATACATTTCTAATTCACAGATCTCAAACCCATTATGAGATCACACAAATTCCCAATTCAAATTAACCATTTAACTTCCCAAGTTAAATCTCAGTTTCATATTGAAATTTTCCAAATCAGGTTGTCCATTCAAACTTATTTAACTTCCTTTAAGTTAAATTCATTTTACTTAATTCAGTCAAATTTACACAATTTGAATTTCCATTCAAATTTCAAATTACTTTCCCATTTATAAGTTCAAAAACTTATCACTTTGGGTTTTCACATCTTATTCCAAATTTAAAACCCAACATTTAGAGTTTATTTCAAACCATCTTTGATATTAGGTATATTTGCCTCTTGGCCCACCAAGCCAAATTTTAAAATTTAAACCACCCTTGGGTTTAATTCAAAACAAATTCTTTTAAAGTTTATAAACAACTTCTTATTCTAAAATAAGATTACATTCAAAATAGTCTGAAAAATATTATTTCCTTTAACATTTTGAAAACAATTTCAAATTTAAAATTTAAAACTTCACAATTGGAAATCCACTTTAATTTACATCCTTTCTAATTTACAAGTTATTCTCTTTAAATGGTTACTTCCTTAAATCATTTATTTTTGCTTAATCATTAACAAACATTTCATCATTTTAGGATAATAACCAAGATTATGATATCTAGAAACCAATTCCTTATTATCTCATTCTGAAACTACTTACCAAATTCAAGATTTTAATTTCAGTTTGAATCCATTTCAACTTATCTTTATTAAATTTCAATTTGGTTGTATTTCTATTACCACTTAATTTAATTCCAATAATTTAACAACCAATTACCTTAATATTTATTAGAAAGAAATATTGCTTTATATATCAAAATATATTCTTATATAAAATCATTAAAAATCTTTATATAAGAAAGTAACAAGTACGCTCTCATATATATACACTCAACTCATTCTAGGGTACCATTGACCCTATCCTTAATGAGTAATCCCACCAGAGCCAAGGTTCTCGCTTAACCTTCAGATCTGATACCAAATGTAACGACCTGGAATTTTTGATCCCGAAAACTTCAGATAGTTAGAAAAGGAAGGAAAGAGAAAGAAGAAAAGAAGAAACAGAAACACCAAAACACAAAAAAAAAACCTCATATTCGCAGCGGATCAAAATATAATATCACATAAATAACAGTTTTACAAAGAAGAACTGTATCAGTACACTTATATTTTTATACATCAGATGTACAACCATTACCAATCACTGGACAGTTTAAAACAACATGTCCTAGCTATACAATAACATATCACAGCGGAAAACACTCCATACGTTCCTGCCCTCCAGCTCGCCTCCTGAGCTCCAGAACATCCTTACCTGAAAATCTGTAATACTCGGTCTGACCCAAGCATTACATTAAAGTAACACATGGGTCAGGCTGGAAACCAGCGTGAGTAAACCCATCTAACATAAATTTCAAAAGCATACAACTTATATATATAACCCGGGGTAACTTGTATCAATTTACAAATTCACAATTTGTTATGGATATCACTTATTTCTCACATCAATTTCTAAGTGCCAAAACTTAGATTATATGGTCAAATTCGCTTAAGTCATTCCACTTCAGCCTATTGGTTTCACATATCAAATTACAAAGAATCGAAGTGGTTTCGGGTATTTACTAATACCCGACTCTAGTCTCTTCGAATCCAATGTCGTCTTAACCTAAGCTATTCAAGTGATTAAATTCATATACTGGATGTCACTTTTACACAGCAATAACATAGATAAACATTACCCATTTATCATTAATATAACCAATATCATATTAATAGAATGTCACGGCATATCATCCAATATATATCATTTAATTCAGACATTCAACAAACAATCATCCATAAGCAAGCATTATCAATTCATATCATAATTAATCATCTAATCCTGCTTATTAACCATTAATTAATTACAATCATTTAATTAATTCATTGCTTCTTGATTACCTTATCAATCAATCAATTAATCTCTAATCATAGATTAATTATCCTTTAATTATCAATTAATAAACCTCAATTTTTAATTTATCTTCTTTAATACAAAGTAATCAATCCTTAATTACTTTATAATCAATTAATTATCCTCTAATTAACTGATTAATTAACCATCAACTATTGATTAATAACCTTAATTAGTAATCAATATCTCTTAATACAAATTAATTAATCCATAATTATTATTATAATTAACTAATTAATCATTAATTAATAAATCAGTTATATCTTAATTATTAATTAATAAAACTTAATTATTAATTAACAACCTTAATTATAAATTAATTAATCCTTAATCACCAGTTGATTAAACAGTTAATCAACCCGTAATTAATATTGATTAATCCTTAATCACCTTTGGCTAAACATCCTTTAAGTATTAATTTATAACACCTAATTATTAATTAATAAATTTAATCATAAATTTAGTACTTCTTAATTATTAATTAAGTAGCCTCAAATTACTTAATTAACAACTGTCTAATTACCAAATTAATAAATCTTATTTACTTGATTAATTAATTTCTAATTACTCAATTACTTAATCTCTGATCATTAATTAATAATTCTTAATTACAATTAATTAACCTTAAATTAATTAACTAATTAATTTAAAATCCCAATTATTGATTAAATTGAACCAATTAATTACTCTTAATTAATCCTTTATAATCAATTAACCAAATTAATTAATTATACTTAATTCCCTTTATTAAAACTAATTAATCTCAAGACATTATCACTTAAATCATCTTTAAGATAAAAGATTATCTTATAAAGACCTTAATTACCATTAACATTTTGACACATTTTACCATTTTAATTAACTAAACTTAATTAAATCATTTATTAAGATTTGAAATAAAATAACCATTTAACTTGCTAATTTTAAAGTTAACATATCTTAACTTCCTTAAATAACTTAGATATTATCAAGTAGAAGTTTTAAAACTAATTACAATTTGTATTTTAAAACTTATTTTATAAAATCTTAAACTTACATTTTATAAACAACCCCTAAAGCACGACTTCTCCTTCGAGTTCGCATCACTACTCCACCTCAGATACCAAATCATCAACGTGCACCTGCACAGTTGCCAACGACGATGGTGACTGTCACCGTAACCCCCAACACAACGTCCATCATCCCAACAACCATTCCCGAACATCCAAACTCAAGCATAAGCCTCAAATCAAAAACGAGCAGGAGAGTAGAAACTGGAACACACAACATCACCAGAAAATGCCTCGACCACCTCCCTCTAACTACCAGAATCATTGCCATTCCGACCTCGCAATCATCTCCCATTCCCCAAGCAATTCCCCTTGGTCTGGTATAGCTCGATCCACCATAGAAGATGCACTGCCCCAAATTACAATCTCGACCAAAACTAGGTTTAGAAACTAAACCACTTCGCCGACGACGCCATGGCAATCTCTACGACCTCCAGCCATTTTTCCTAACCTCATTGTTCATCCCTCTACTTCCAAACACAGTTCCGACCACCCATCAACAGTTGATCATCAGAAATTGCCTCAGAACCCATTTCCAGACAAACCAAGATTGCTCATTCAATTCTATGTTAAAATTTATGATTTTCATTTTAAAATTCATGATTTCCTAAGTCGATTCAAAATATATACTTGAATCAACTTAATTCAACCCTAAATTTATCATGCATTTACATTCCCATCGGAACTATTTGATTCCAGAAGTACTTCAAACCTATTTTGTAAGAAATAAATTTTTAAACTTTAATTTAGGATTTAACAAACACATTTTATTTGAATCATAAGTCCAGATAGTGTCTTAATGAAAAGATATTAAATTTTATTTTGAATTTTCAAACCTGGAACTCATAGAACAGAGATCACTAACATGCTAAGAACAACACAATCAATCATACAGCACTCTTCTATTTTCATATGCAAACATCGTTCATCATAGATATTTTCACAAGCAACAGACTAAATTCACTTAGCCTTAAAATTTCTAAAAGTTTACTCACTTGATTAGAATCAGAGCACATTTGAAATAGCATTGAAAACTCTCAGACTTGTTTTTGTTGAAATGTTTTTGCCTCTTTGTTTAGAAACTGAGTTGCTTGTTTATTTTTGGAACTGGAATGCTTGCTTTGATTGCTTGATGATTTGAAACTTGAATTTATTTGCTTCAGGTCTAAGATTCGTCCATGATCTTGATCAATGCTTGATTTTCAATTTGAAACCAAAGCTTGGTTGATCTGAACTTAGTTTTATTTATAGATTTTACTTCTTCTCTGGCTTTGTATTCAGATTTAAAGCTTGTCCTTTTTATTTTGTTTAGTTTAAATATAAGGAAAAAAAAGAATAGAGAAGAAATGATGATATGTTTATATAACCTTGGTTAGATTTTAAATATTTATTTTTTTGAAGACAAATGACACTTGTTATCATAAGTTTACAAATGTTTATTCCTTATATTCATAGTTTTACAAATGTTGTAACAACCTGCATATTTATCGATTTTATATTTAAATATCTTATTTAAATATTTTATCGTTAGTCGGATTTTAGTCCAAAAAGCTACTTTTTGCATATGGTCGAATTGGGACTCGAGACCACCCCCATTGAGTTCAAAATGACGTTTGCGACCTTTTTGAGTATAAGCTTCGATATGTTTGGAGAAAATTTATTTTTGCTACTTTTTACTTAGGGCTTTGGTTTGGGCTAAGCCCATTAACCCCACATAACTCAGTTCCAACCCTCTCCTCTTCATTCACTTCTTTTCTATTTTCCTAATACTCAAGCTTTTATGTTAATGGAGAGTGGAAGTGGAAATTAAAACTCCAAGCCCTAGTTCCTCTTGCTAGCTCAAGTTCTTACTCCAAAATCTATGAGAACCCATTGGTAAGCTTCCTCTTCATCTTCTCCAACTCATTCCCTCTTTGATTTCAGAAATTTCCTAAACCTAATTTAGGAAATGTTTCTCCTTTAAGCTTAGATTCAATCTTGTTGAGTTGGAATTGAAGAGTGCTTGTTCTTGCCATTGCTTCATAGCATCTTCTTCATTTGTTTGGGTTCAAAGGTGAGATTTTTAATCTCACATCTAAGTCTATGAATTATCTTCGAATGTTAGGTATGAATTCCTAACACTTATTCATGTGCATTTGAGTTTGATTTGGATTTCTTTTGTGAATATTCCAATTTTTATTGTTTTGAGTTCAATTCGTTAAAAATCCTAACTTTGATGTTTGAACATGTTTTTAGGTGACGCATCGAGGAGCTTATAGGGCTGGGTAGTCGATTGACATAAACCCTTAGCGCCGTTGCTCGTGCGAATGCAATTTTGGTCAAGATTGAACCTCATTTGTAATAGGCATGGATGAAGCTGGAAACAGGTTCGGCCGACCGACCCCTCTGGTCCGGTCGACCGACCTGCTTCCAAGTGCATAAGCACTTTCTGTTTTAAGGTTCGGTCGACCGACTCAGGGAGCCCAGTCGACCGACCTGCTGTCCCGAGAGGTTTCCAACCTTTGGTTCGGTCGACCGACTCAGGGAGTCCGGTCGACCGACCTGATGATTTTTGCCAGATTAGCCTATTTTGCTAATCCGTTTGAATATCCAACTTTAATCGATTCGTGTTGTCTCCCTTTTGTTGTTGTCATTTATTATCGACTTTGATGACCCTTTCTTTGGGAATTTTAGATATATCCACTTTGATGGATTTTATATCGATTTCTTTGGATTTTATTCACGTCTTCGAATGTGAATTTTTATGCCTGATTGTTTCTACAATCCTCTTTGTGATTTGTCACTTTAAAAATATAAAGGTTTCCTATACTAGTAGTAAATATCAAAACTCTTACTTCAAATGATTTCAACACTATTTTATTACAAAGCTCGTTTTCTCAAACCGATCTCCAATCTATTAGTACATACAAACCTTTACTTCACTCGTATGAGAAATCTAATTAAACGACTTAGTAAAACAAGTGGTATGAAACGCTTGCGTTTACTTCGTCGGTTAATTCTTGGACTTGTTCGATTGAATCTCTTGTGACAATTTTCTAGTGGAGACCTACAATTTGTTCGTAAATATTTAAGTTAAGCTAGTGGTTATGGGACATGAAGCTAAGCTCATATATTTACTAGCTTATTGTAATCGACACTTCTCTTTGATCATGACGATCATTTTAGGTTTTAGACTAGCATTGTGCAATGTCTTTGTGATTTGGTTCATCGGACGTCCCGCTGTACGACGTCGTTGTTCCCTTTGATTGTGATTTGGTTCATCGGATGTCCCGCTGTACGACGTCGTTGATCCTTTTTCTTGTGATTTCTGGATTTTGTGTGTTGAATTCTGGAATTTATGTTTCACCAACTTTTACGATGGGCATTGATATATATGTCATATATTGTGGCTTGGTGAATGAAATTAGGAGTATGACATTCCTTTTTATCTTGAGTAGATCTTTGTGATATTGATTAATCTCTTGTTGATTTTTCAATTACTTATATATCACAGCTTTGCATTGTGATTATTATATGTTTATGTCATATCTCTTATTATATATCACTTCATCTGATATTTATAGCTAGACTGATCCGTTTATTATTTTCTTCTTAAATAATACTCGGGTCAGACTGAGATATTACAGGTGCTTCTGCTTGACTCCTTATCGGACTATCATCTGACTTTTGGCTAACTACTTAGATTACTAGTTTTTTTTGTTGTGTACATTTGAGATACAGACTCTATGATGTATACTTATTCTTTTGTCTAGCACTTGTATCTATTCTTTTTGATATTGTGGATCTTGTTTGACCACTACTCTGATATACACTTTTATGTGTAATATTCATATCTATTTCCGCCTTTGTGATATGAATTATCTGTGACTGATTTATGTTATGTTTATTTCTATATTTGTTTCCGAAGACATCATAGCCACTGTGTAGTAGTTTTGAGTTTGTGTCGGCATGTCGGATTTCCACTTGAAAAGATTTGCATGTTATACTATCTGACATATCGATGCTCGCACAAAGCAATTACACGGATGGTCGCTCCTCAACAGCCTTATTCTCCGTGCTAGTTGACAGCATTATTCCGTAGTGTTCTTGGCTAGTGTGGGTATAGAGGTGGGGCGTCACAGCTTGGTATCAGAGCCAAACTTCGGAACAATATGGAATATTATAACAAGGATCATCGTCCTAAGTCTTTCTTAGGAGTCGTGCTTTAGGATTTAATTCGAGTCTTCGTACCGATTCATCCTATTTTGTTTATGATTCCTTGTTTTATCAATCAAGTTTGATTGAAATTTATTCTGAGAATAACTTTTTCCTCTCCTTTCTTTCTTTCTTAAAGAAGAGAAATGGTTAGACCTGGCCGTCCCAGCGCCGGTCAATCTAGTGCTACTCCCCAGGATGGAGTATTTATGTCTGCCCAACAGCTTCTAGATCTTGTTAAGAACGCTCAAGCAGCCGGACCCAGTCCAGAGCCTACTCATCCTAGATCCGGTTTTGCACGCTTGTGTAGAGACTACGCCGATTTGGGTGGAAGGCCATTCAAGGGATCCGAGAGTGTTATAAAAATTCAAGCTTGGCTCAAATCATGCGATCGCATCTTTTTTCGCATGAACCTTATTGATCTACATCGAGTCCAAGTGGCTTCTAGCATGCTCCAAGAAAGAGCGTTAGATTGGTATGAGCTCCTAATTTCTGAAATCGTCGAAGCGGATCTCACTTGGGAGCGATTCCGGGAAAGATTCGAATCGAAATTTGTGCCGGAGGCTGAAAAAGTAACTTTAGCCCGGCGTTTCATAGACCTTGTTCAAGGTGAATCTTCTGTGACAGACTATGTCGCATCCTTCGAATCTCTGTCCAAATACGGGGTTGAGTACATTAATACCCCATTGAAGAAAAATCAGAGATTTGTCTATGGCTTGAATAAGAACCTTAAGAAGCCATTACTCCTGAAACTTGAGGTTTCATTTGATCAGCTTATTGATATCGCTCTTCGTCATGAAGAGGTCGATAATGAAGGCGATGTTGAAGTTGTGCGTGCCCAACGGAACTTCGACAATAACTTGAAGAGGCCTATCAAATTCATAGGCCCCGATTCTAATAAGAAAGGGAAGCAACAAACTCTGGTAGCAAAAGTTCCTACCTCTAGTCGTGGACGATGCTATAATTGTGGTTCCACGGACCACCATGTAAGGGAGTGCCCGAAACCCCTCTTTTGCCGTTATTGCAAAGGTTCGGGTCATCTTTTATCTTCGTGTCCTAAGCTTCCAAACAAGTGAGAAGGAAGGCTGCAGGCCCTTGGCAATTCTTCTCTTGGTCAAGGTATTTTCATTCAATCCTTGATGGCATTGTTTTAATTCGTGAGCTTTCTATTTGAGTTCTTTTTGATATGGGTTCCATCTCACTATTTTATATAAAAAGAACTTGTTGATTCTTTTTCTTTGAAAATATTTTGGGCTTGTTGACTTCTTTGAGGATTGTGAATCCGGATGGTAGATCCGCAACACTCAATTTGCTTTTTTATTGATGTCGAAATTATTTTATGAGACTTTTCTTTCCGAGCAGATATTTTTACTTAGGCTTCGGAATTGATTTTTTTGAAAGGATCGGCTTAATCATTGTGAAGCCCATATCCTATTTTTCGAGTGGACTATTCATCTTCGACATTTTCAATCTGTTAAGCAGATTTCTATTTTTCCTTTATGATTTTGATTCCAACTTGATGGCATCATTTTATTCCTTAAGCTCACTTATAAGGAAAGTGTTATTTCTCTCATTCATGTAGTTTGAGAAATTTTCCGGTATTTTGAGCTTGTCTTAGGATCATCACCTAAGCAATATCTTTTGTGTGGTGCTAAGGTCTTTTCAGTTTGACTTTACCACCGGTTTTCATTTGCTACGAGTTGCGGAAGTCTTACCGCATTCCGCACTCGTTATGATTCTTATGAATGACTTATTATGTCATTCAATTTGTCCAGCTTATTTCATCCATTTTATAAATCGAATGTTCTATGAATATTTCGATGAGACTATTCTTGTATTTACTGATTTTGGATGAAAATAGTAATTTAAAATTTTGCAAATCCTTTTCATAAGATTTATTTATAAGTAAAACTGGATTTTGTTCTCGAAACGAACAAAGAATATTCTTAAAATTTTTTAAGAGATTTATTTATCCTATAAAAAAATGATTTTGTGATTGTATTGCCCGTTGAGTGCTTTAAGAATTTTGGTCGATGCGCTTGATCAACGTTGTAACGACCCAGAATTTTTAGTAATTAAAATTTGAATATTTAATTAATTTTAAATATTAATAAGTGAATTTATAAGTCAAATAAATTTTTATTTGAATTATTGGATTTAATTGGATTATTAAATCGATAATTTAATACGTTAAATTATGGAAATAATTGAAAATATAGTTAAATATGATTGAAAATGATTTGTAAAATTTTATTTTATCATATTGAAGTTAGAAAGATATTTTAGAACTTTTAAAATCGAATTAAAAGTTAATTTGTGAAAATTGAATATTTTAATATTAAATCGACTAGTGAAAATAGCCAATTTTTGAACAGTCTCAGAATTGAACGAAAACAGTTTCATTGGATCCATAATAGTTAGTTATTACCGTATTTCAATTTTCGTGTCAATTGGAGTTATCGTTTGATCGTGGCAGCTCGAAACGCATCGACTTATTTTTAATTTAAATTTGGCGAGTTAAAATAGCCATTTTTCAAAAAGTCTCGGATTTCGACGAAACCAGTTTCATCGGATCCGTAATGTGATATTATTGTAAGGTTTCAAATTTCAAGTCAATTGGATTTACGGTTTGTCCGGTACGAATTAAAACGCCTAGAAAATCGCTTAAATCGGTTTAATTCAAATTGAGCGTTTATAGCTATAACTCGCATAGATGTCCGAATTAGCTTCCGAAACCTGTTCCATTGTGTCCGGAACGCGGGGTAAATCTTAGAAATGCTGGTTACAACGTGTAAATCGGAGTTCGGAATTTCCGGATGAACAATGTCGATCGAAATTCTATAAATAGCCCACCATCCTCTTCATAAAAAAAAAAAAACCCTAATTACAAAACCCTAGCCGCCACATTTACAACCAATGGCCAGAAATTAGTTACATTCATCCCTCAATCTCTCTAAATCTACAAAGATTTAGCCAAAGTGTTCAACACGAAGGTTGGAGAGCACGACGAGAGCTTTCGATCCATACAGTTGAGATCGTGTTTGGAGTCGCGTGGAGGGAGCTATGTGGGGCCGAACCTGCAGATTTTCGCACGCATTCCAAGGCTCTACAGGTGGCCGAGTGGGCTATGGTGGTGGGCGAAGGTAGAGGAGGTGCTGAGCGTCGCGCTGGTGGTTGTATGATGAAGTATTATCGAGAAATGAGCTTGCAATGTAAAACCCTAATTGGTTGCTAATGGGTTTCATTGTTCGGCCTCAACCTGATGGAGTTGCGTTGGGGGAGAAGGAGATCATGTGCGGCTGTGATGAGGGGGGCTAGGAATCCAATGGCTCTAATTTATCAAGGTTGTAAATAATAAAGTTAATGTTGTAATTAGTTTATAAAAATCGTGTGCAAACTTCAAAAATTCGTAACTTTTTCATACGAGGTCGAAAACGCGCGAAACCAGTTGCGTTGGAATCGTATGGATGAGCACTACGCGATGAAATTGGATTGGAGTCGTTTGGAGTTAGTGAGAATTTTGGGTAAAATTAAACGTCCGTTTAATTTTATTCGAAATAAATCGCTAAAACGGAATTTAAAATCAAGGTGAGAATTTCTCACTCAATCGAATCAGTTTCGATTTTATTTTAAATAGTTAGATTTAAAATATTTGAATGCATGTTTGAATGTTGATTGATATATATTGATTGTTAAAATAGACATTATACGCCGTTAGTAAGCGGATGTTATTTATTAAAAACATATACCGCGAATATTTCATAAACAGTGAAATTGGTATTATATATAATATCAATATATATATATATTGGCATATGTATATATTGGAGTTATTGATTTCCCGCATTTATTTGTTTAGTGGATGAGACCCTATTGCGCCGTTATTAAGCGGATAATATTTAATAAGAACATATACAGCGATAATTTCGTACTGGAGCGAAATTGGTATTGTGCTAATGTTTGTGGATGCAGGAAAACAGGTTGGAGGGATCCAACTGGATTCCTCAACAGTTTTTATTTGATTTCAGATATTTTGATATTTGATGGATTTTCATATTGATATATGATATCGTTGTAGTCGTGATTGACTATTTGGTGTGTAGCATCATTGGACCCAGATTTTGGAATTTTAAAGTGATTTCGAAGTGATTTTTTGAAAGAATACGTTTATAAAATATTTTTGAAATTGATTCATTTTAAATAAATAAACGTTATAATTTTTAAAGTTATAAAAATTATGATTTTTGAGAAATATAGTTAGAAACTGATTTTTGAGAATATGATGCTATTGAGTTTATAAAATAGTTAATCGGGATTTTAGAATTTATTGTGAAAAGTTTAAATATAGGATTTATAAAATTTAATTATTTTATGAATCGAAATGGTGAAATAATAAAGGAGATTAAAGATGTTTTAAAAGAATAATATAAATTGATTTATATTAAGAGATTTATAAATGGATATTTATAAATTGAAATATGGACATTATAAAACGAGTTTTTATAAGTGTTTGAATGAAGTGAAAATGAATTTCATAATTGAATGGAATTTATAGAATTTTATACGGTGAAGTTATAAATGGAATTTTATAAGCAGTAGGTTTATAAAATTTATTAAGTTATTAAAATAATGATTTTGGATAAATGAATGAATCTTATAAGTTATAAGATTTATAATTTGGGAAGTTTAAAAGAACGATCTTTGTAAAATAATCGTTTTATAAATATTTAACTTATAATATGAACTTTTAGTTTATAATTGAGTTATAAACTGAAATAGATTTATAAAAGAATTTATAAAAAGGAAGTTTTTATAAATAAATAGAAATGGAATTTATAAACGTTGTTTTATAAATTCGCAAATGACTTATTTTGATAAGTTAATTGTTATAACTTATAAATGGAGTTATATTCACGTTTTAGACAGTGAATAATCCTTTGAATTAAAATGAATAGAAATGATGAAATGTGTTAACGTAGTATCTTCACGTTTTTGAATAGTGAATAAGATGTTAAAGAAATTGTTTTGAATGTGATATTTGAAATAGAATTAAAACGATCTAACGAAGTTTTAATTGTGTTGAGATTCGAAACCATAGATTTCAACATTTATTGTTGAAATAGACGTTTTCGAGAAATAAAAGGAGATGATGGACTATAACACTGTTGTTATAGTAAATGATTTCCGAAAGGAAATGTTTTTTATAGTATTGGGATTTATATATCTATTCTAATTTCGAATCCCTATACTAGTGATTTTGGGTTGTCGTAACGATGTTTTACGCAACATTCGTTTTGGCCCAAATAAATATGTTTAAGAGAATGATTTCCTTAAAGAATGAAATATATACTTAATTTCGATTTAAGTATATTGAATATTTTCTAAGTGTTGAAAATAAATAAAATTTGTGAATTACTTATGAATAAATAAGTATGGAAATGTTTTCCAATATAAAGTGAATATTTTGAGGATTTATCTTTTTGAAGATAAATTGAAAAGGAATATTGAAATGAATAATTGAAATCGAATATTCATAGATATTTTGGATTGTAAATTCACTACTGAATTTATAAATGAAATTGGAAAATGGGTTTAAAAATAAATATTGATTTTGAAGTGTGAAATTATATATCTAGTGAAGATATTTTTGGAAAATAAATAATTTGGAAAATTATTTGGAATCTGGTGATGTTGTGCATATCCATTGGTAGTTCAATAACCGACTATCAATATTTCCCTTTGAATGGGTAATTGATATGTTTTGTTTGAATGTGAATGCTACACTTATTTTTGAATAAGCGCTCACTATTCGGGTTAACCGGGAAAGGACCATGGGGTCGTATAACCCATTCCGAATATGTGATACGTCATTATAATTGCATTGAAGATCGGTGTTGAAGACCCGGTATTTGCGAGAGCGATAGGAGGACCTGTCGATTTACTCTGCACCGAGTAGCTACGGTATTGAGTTCCCCATATGTGATGGTGAATCCGATCAGGATTGTGAATATCCGGATTGCAAGGACTTCTTTGTAAGTGCCTTCGGTTTTGTTCGAGCCCGGAACAGACTTGTATGGATTGTGTGTCTGACATTACAAGCTGAGATATAAAGCTGATTTCATTCAATTATATTTCTGTGGTGGCGGAGAATTTATTCTTTTAGCTTAACACCCTTCTCTGAGACGTACGAGCTCAGAGGTTATATAGTTGAATTTATCAGCGATATATTCCCAATTTGGTAACGTGACATGCTGAGTGTTGCTGTAAATGATCATTGTGTTGATTATTGTGATAGGATCGTTTATTTGATCGTCTATCTTAGTGATCATTGTGTTGATCATTTGTTGACCCAAAGCATGGCTTTTGTATAAAGTATGTTTTTGTGGACGTGACTTCGTCGAACCTCACACCCCGGAAATGGTCAAAACAGGAAAGATGCAGCAAGGTTATGAGGGGTAGCACCCTTTAGGGTATGTACATTTCCTTTTGGATAGAGGTGGTATCATGGTATGGAGCCCAGATATTTAACCTATGTGGTTACTACGAATTTATTACTTTGTGGTTGTTGGTTATCGGGATCCCGTGAGAAAGGTCGTTTACGATCGGGGAATGGCGTGCTCGTGTCAGTAGTTACCCAGTTAGGGGTAACCCGGCCTTGTGTTGGCAGAGTTCCGGTTTGGTTCTCGGGGATGTCTTTCCAGAGGCATTCTCGTGTGGCAATGGGAAGTTCCTTGGCCTGATCATTTGTTGGAAATCCAAAGAAACAATACGAAACTTGTACGGTTTTAGTTGTAGAACCTGCCATCTAATATGGTAGCTATTAGTAGGCATAATATAATGGTACCTATGCTGGCTAAGATTTATATTCTACTTTCGAAATGAATTTTCTACACTATGCACTAGTAATAATATCAAATGTTCTTTTTAAATGCGTATCAAGCATGTTTGACTATCATAAGGAGAAATCTTCTCCAAGTCTGCGTTTGCATTGTGTGTGTGGCAGGAGGTCTTATGGTAGTCTCATTTTTAAAAGCATTGCGAATTGACTTTAAAAATATTCCTCTATTTTGATTTTAAAGATAAATAAACTGTTTTGAGTTCTCACACCAGTCACATGACTGACTTGGAGTTTATTGTTTTCCTTCCTAAACTCTGGGTGCCCACCAATTTCTACACGGGCAGTCAAGAGTTAAGGTTTATCAGGATATTCTGGATATTCAGGAGTTGTTGGAGGCAAGCTGTATGGCGTGGCGTATTACTTATATAGTATTCCTTTTCTGCTGCACTGTTTGTTGTTGTTGTACACTCTGATGATATGATGTAATGAAATGCATAAAATGTAATAACTGATGTAGTTCTTTGTTTAAAGATTATTCATTTATTATTATATGTTGTTCCGCTGCGAATTGTGAGATTCTGATGTTGTTCTGTTTTCTTTCTGTCCCGTTCTATTTTCTTTATGTTCTATTCTCTTTTTCTTCTATTTTAAAATGTTCTATCTTCTTTTTTGTTTTCTCTTCTCTCTATTTTCTAATCTTCCATCTTTTTCTCTTCTTTTCTTTTCTTTTCTTTTCTTAAATTCTTTTTAAAACCCATAACTATTCGGTTTTTCGGCAACGAAAAATCGACATGTTACAGTTGGTATCAGAGCTTATGGTTAAGCGACAACCATGGTTCTGTTGGGTATAATTCATTAGAGATAGAGTCAGTAGTACTCTAGAATGAATTTGAGTGTAATAATAGCTATGAGAGCGTATTTGTTAGTGAATATGAAATTGTTTTATATTGTGATGATTGGTTTGTTGAGTGGTATATAGATTCTGGTTAATACGAGTAATTAACGTTGTTGATAAGGATCTCTAAACACTTTTACAGAACAATTCGACACGATATGATTTTAAAATTGGGTAAATGAAATAATTTTACCTTGATTATATTTTTATATATAAAGGAATAATTTTTCAGAATTATTAAAGTGTATGTAAGTTGATTGTTTAGTTGTTTGAATAATCTAAACAAAAGAATAATTGTATAAGCAAAAGAATTATAAGAATTGAATTATAATTAAAGTGATTTACAATTGTGAAATAAACTTATATATATAAGAAGTGAAACTATATAAATATATTTATAAATATGAGTTGTGAATAAAAATGAGTTTAAAGTTAAATGGAATATAACTTAAGTGATGTTAAATGAAGTTGATATTAGTAATAAAGTAAAATGAAATATGAACTTGAGTTATGTAAGTGAAATTCAACTTTTGTAATAGAATTGAATGAATGGATTGAATGTAAATCAATTAAATGTGAATAGTTGATATGAAATAATGAATATAAGTGTTAATTCATTAAAATCTAATGTTATAGAAAGTTGAATAATTGAATGAAAATCAATTAATTAAACCAATTGTAAGCAAAGGAATTTGGTTGTATTTAATATACATTGGTTGTTATATAATTGTTAGTTGATTGATTGTATATAAATTCATTAAGTGTTAAATGAAAATGAATTAGCAAATTAAAAGCTATGTAATTGAATTCAAATTAGAAGTAAATAATTTTGAATAGAATTGAACGTGAATTGGATTTAATTAGTGAATGCAAACTAATTAAAATTGAGAATGAATGTTGATAAAATCCAATGTTAATGAATCAAATGTGATTTGATATTGAAAACCAATTCATTGAATATTAATGAGAATATGAATGAATATTGATTTGGTTATGGATGATAGTTGGTTGATGGTTGAATATATTGCTTTTCATACATTTGCTATGTTGACATATATAGTTATTATGTTGCTATATGTTGTATATCGGTACTATTGTCTATATGCATGTTCTCATGTTATTTGTTGAGTAATTAGTAGGTGCGGATCGCGTTTGCTTCGCATTTGGAGCTCGCTTTTGCGCTATATTAGCCGTATATGCTTACTAATAAAATATAAGGTACATATCTCGGATTAAATATCGTACTTTTACACTTTTTTCCCTTCGGGATGCCTCATTACTTGATGAGATGTATATTTGTGATATATATACTGTCATTTTTTTTTTCGGATCGAGCCGCGCAAAGGAGACTATGGCGAATTTTTCCGGAAATTTAAGGCGTTAGAAAAATTTTGAGAAAATTGGAAAATTTTGAAAACTTTAACTTTGATTTTAGAATTGAAAGTTAAACAATAGTAGTTGTTTTGAAAAAGATAACTAAGTATGATTTGAAAACTTAGTAAGTTATTATAAGAAGTTTGACTATGGATTTTGGAAAATTAATAAATTCTATAACTTTTCTTACTTGTAATTTCGAGGACGAAATTCTTTTAAGTGGGGAAGATTGTAACGACCCAGAATTTTTAGTAATTAAAATTTGATTATTTAATTAATTTTAAATATTAATAAGTGAATTTATAAGTCAAATAAATTTTTATTTGAATTATTGGATTTAATTGGATTATTAAATCGATAATTTAATACGTTAAATTATGGAAATAATTGAAAATATAGTTAAATATGATTGAAAATGATTTGTAAAATTTTATTTTATCATATTGAAGTTAGAAAGATATTTTAGAACTTTTAATTTAAGTTGTGAAAATTGAATATTTTAATATTAAATCGACTAGTGAAAATAGCCAATTTTTGAACTGTCTCAGAATTGAACGAAACCAGTTTCATTGGATCCGTAATAGTTAGTTATTACCGGATTTCAATTTTCGTGTCAATCGGAGTTATCGTTTGATCGTGGCAGCTCGAAACGCATCGATTTATTTTTAATTTAAATTTGGCGAGTTAAAATAGCCATTTTTCAAAAAGTCTCGGATTTCGACGAAACCAGTTTCATCGGATCCGTAATGTGATATTATTGTAAGGTTTCAAATTTCAAGTCAATTGGATTTACGGTTTGTCCGGTACAAATTAAAACGCCTAGAAAATCGCTTAAATCGGTTTAATTCAAATTGAGCGTTTATAGCCATAACTCGCACAGATGTCCGAATTAGCTTCTGAAACCTGTTCCCTTGTGTCCGAAACGCGGGGTAAACCTTAGAAACGCTGGTTACGGAGCGTAAATCGGAGTTCGGAATTTCCGGATGAATAGTGTCGATCGAAATTCTATAAATAGCCCACCATCCTCTTCATAAAAAAAATAAAAAAAATAAAACCCTAATTACAAAACCCTAGCTGCCACATTTACAACCAATGGCCAGAAATTAGTTACATTCATCCCTCAATCTCTCTAAATCTACAAAGATTTAGCCAAAGTGTTCAACACGAAGGTTGGAGAGCACGACGAGAGCTTTCGATCCATACGGTTGAGATCGTGTTTGGAGTCGCGTGGAGGGAGCTATGTGGGGCCGAACCTACAGATTTTCGCACGCATTCCAAGGCTCTACATGTGGCCGAGTGGGCTATGGTGGTGGGCGAAGGTAGAGGAGGTGCTGAGCTTCGCGATGGTGGTTGTATGATGAAGTATTATCGAGAAATGAGCTTGCAATGTTAAACCCTAATTGGTTGCTAATGGGTTTCATTGTTCGGCCTCAACCTGATGGAGTTGCGTTGGGGGAGAAGGAGATCATGTGCGGCTGTGATGAGGGGGGCTAGGAATCCAATGGCTCTAATTTATCAAGGTTGTAAATAATAAAGTTAATGTTGTAATTAGTTTATAAAAATCGTGTACAAACTTCAAAAATTCGTAACTTTTTCATACGAGGTCGAAAACGCGCGAAACCAGTTGCGTTGGAATCGTATGGATGAGCACTACGCGATGAAATTGGATTGGAGTCGTTTGGAGTTAGTGAGAATTTTGGGTAAAATTAAACGTCCGTTTAATTTTATTCGAAATAAATCGCTAAAACGGAATTTAAAATCAAGGTGAGAATTTCTCACTCAATCGAATCAGTTTCGATTTTATTTTAAATAGTTAGATTTAAAATATTTGAATGCATGTTTGAATGTTGATTGATATATATTGATTGTTAAAATAGACATTATACGCCGTTAGTAAGCGGATGTTATTTATTAAAAACATATACCGCGAATATTTCATAAACAGTGAAATTGGTATTATATATAATATCAATATATATATATTGGCATATGTATATATTGGAGTTATTGATTTCCCGCATTTATTTGTTTAGCGGATGAGACCCTATTGCGCCGTTATTAAGCGGATAATATTTAATAAGAACATATACCGCGATAATTTCGTACTGGAGCGAAATTGGTATTGTGCTAATGTTTGTGGATGCAGGAAAACAGGTTGGAGGGATCCAACCGGATTCCTCAACAATTTTTATTTGATTTCAGATATTTTGATATTTGACGGATTTTCATATTGATATATGATATCGTTGTAGTCGTGATTGACTATTTGGTGTGTAGCATCATTGGACCCAGATTTTGGAATTTTAAAGTGATTTCAAAGTGATTTTTTTAAAGAATACGTTTATGAAATATTTTTGAAATTGATTCATTTTAAATAAATAAACGTTATAATTTTTAAAGTTATAAAAATTATGATTTTTGAGAAATATAGTTAGAAACTGATTTTTGAGAATATGATGCTATTGAGTTTATAAAATAGTTAATCGGGATTTTAGAATTTATTGTGAAAAGTTTAAATATAGGATTTATAAAATTTAATTATTTTATGAATCGAAATGGTGAAATAATAAAGGAGATTAAAGATGTTTTAAAAGAATAATATAAATTGATTTATATTAAGAGATTTATAAATGGATATTTATAAATTGAAATATGGACATTATAAAACGAGTTTTTATAAGTGTTTGAATGAAGTGAAAATGAATTTCATAATTGAATGGAATTTATAGAATTTTATACGGTGAAGTTATAAATGGAATTTTATAAGCAGTAGGTTTATAAAATTTATTAAGTTATTAAAATAATGATTTTGGATAAATGAATGAATCTTATAAGTTATAAGATTTATAATTTGGGAAGTTTAAAAGAACGATCTTTGTAAAATAATCGTTTTATAAATATTTAACTTATAATATGACCTTTAGTTTATAATTGAGTTATAAACTGAAATAGATTTATAAAAGAATTTATAAAAAGGAAGTTTTTATAAATAAATAGAAATGGAATTTATAAACGTTGTTTTATAAATTCGCAAATGACTTATTTTGATAAGTTAATTGTTATAACTTATAAATGGAGTTATATTCACGTTTTAGACAGTGAATAATCCTTTGAATTAAAATGAATAGAAATGATGAAATGTGTTAACGTAGTATCTTCACGTTTTTGAATAGTGAATAAGATGTTAAAGAAATTGTTTTGAATGTGATATTTGAAATAGAATTAAAACGATCTAACGAAGTTTTAATTGTGTTGAGATTCGAAACCATAGATTTCAACATTTATTGTTGAAATAGACGTTTTCGAGAAATAAAAGGAGATGATGGACTATAACACTGTTGTTATAGTAAATGATTTCCGAAAGGAAATGTTTTGTATAGTGTTGGGATTTATATATCTATTCTAATTTCGAATCCCTATACTAGTGATTTTGGGTTGTCGTAACGATGTTTTACGCAACATTCGTTTTGGCCCAAATAAATATGTTTAAGAGAATGATTTCCTTAAAGAATGAAATATATACTTAATTTCGATTTAAGTATATTGAATATTTTCTAAGTGTTGAAAATAAATAAAATTTGTGAATTACTTATGAATAAATAAGTATGGAAATGTTTTCCAATATAAAGTGAATATTTTGAGGATTTATCTTTTTGAAGATAAATTGAAAAGGAATATTGAAATGAATAATTGAAATCGAATATTCATAGATATTTTGGATTGTAAATTCACTACTGAATTTATAAATGAAATTGGAAAATGGGTTTAAAAATAAATATTGATTTATTTTTGAAGTGTGAAATTATATATCTAGTGAAGATATTTTTGGAAAATAAATAATTTGGAAAATTATTTGGAATCTGGTGATGTTGTGCATATCCATTAATAGTTCAATAACCGACTATCAATATTTCCCTTTGAATGGGTAATTGATATGATTTGTTTGAATGTGAATGCTACACTTATTTTTGAATAAGCGCTCACTATTCGGGTTAACCAGGAAAGGACCATGGGGTCGTATAACCCATTCCGAATATGTGATACGTCGTTATAATTGCATTGAAGATCGGTGTTGAAGACCTGGTATTTGCGAGAGCGATAGGAGGACCTGTCGATTTACTCTGCACCGAGTAGCTACGGTATTGAGTTCTCCATATGTGATGGTGAATCCGATCAGGATTGTGAATATCCGGATTGCAAGGACTTCTTTGTAAGTGCCTTCGGTTTTGTTCGAGCCCGGAACAGACTTGTATGGATTGTGTGTCTGACATTACCAGCTGAGATATAAAGCCGATTTCATTCAAATATATTTCTGTGGTGGCGGAGAATTTATTCTTTTAGCTTAACACCCTTCTCTGAGACGTACGAGCTCAGAGGTTATATAGTTGAAGTTATCAGCGATATATTCCCAATTTGGTAATGTGACATGCTGAGTGTTGCTGTAAATGATCATTGTGTTGATTATTGTGATAGGATCGTTTATTTGATCGTCTATCTTAGTGATCATTGTGTTGATCATTTGTTGACCCAAAGCATGGCTTTTGTATAAAGTATGTTTTTGTGGACGTGACTTCGTCGAACCTCACACCCCGGAAATGGTCAAAACAGGAAAGATGCAGCAAGGTTATGAGGGGTAGCACCCTTTAGGGTATGTACATTTCCTTTTGGATAGAGGTGGTATCATGGTATGGAGCCCAGATATTTAACCTATGTGGTTACTACGAATTTATTACTTTGTGGTTGTTGGTTATCGGGATCCCGTGAGAAAGGTCGTTTACGATCGGGGAATGGCGTGCTCGTGTCAGTAGTTACCCAGTTAGGGGTAACCCGGCCTTGTGTTGGCAGAGTTCCGGTTTGGTTCTCGGGGATGTCTTTCCAGAGGCATTCTCATGTGGCAATGGGAAGTTCCTTGGCCTGATCATTTGTTGGAAATCCAAAGAAACAATACGAAACTTGTACGGTTTTAGTTGTAGAACCTGCCATCTAATATGGTAGTTATTAGTAGGCATAATATAATGGTACCTATACTGGCTAAGATTTATATTCTACTTTCGAAATGAATTTTCTACACTATGCACTAGTAATAATATCAAATGTTCTTTTTAAATGCGTATCAAGCATGTTTGACTATCATAAGGAGAAATCTTCTCCAAGTCTGCGTTTGCATTGTGTGTGTGGCAGAAGGTCTTATGGTAGTCTCATTTTTAAAAGCATTGCGAATTAACTTTAAAAATATTCCTCTATTTTGATTTTAAAGATAAATAAACTGTTTTGAGTTCTCACACCAGTCACATGACTGACTTGGAGTTTATTTTTTTCCTTCCTAAACTCTGGGTGCCCACCAATTTCCACACGGGCAGTCAAGAGTTAAGGTTTATCAGGATATTCTGGATATTCAGGAGTTGCTGGAGGCAAGCTGGATGGCGTGGCGTATTACTTATATAGTATTCCTTTTCCGCTGCACTGTTTGTTGTTGTTGTACACTCTGATTATATGATGTAATGAAATGCATAAAATGTAATAACTGATGTAGTTCTTTGTTTAAAGATTATTCATTTATTATTATATGTTGTTCCGCTGCGAATTGTGAGATTCTGATGTTGTTCTGTTTTCTTTCTGTCTCGTTCTATTTTCTTTATGTTCTATTCTCTTTTTCTTCTATTTTAAAATGTTCTATCTTCTTTTCTGCTTTCTCTTCTCTCTATTTTCTAATCTTCCATCTTTTTCTCTTCTTTTCTTTCCTTTTCTTTTCTTAAATTCTTTTTAAAACCCATAACTATTCGGTTTTTCGGCAACGAAAAATCGACATGTTACAAACGTTATCGATAGGAATTTCCTAAACGCTTTGATGAGACAATCAGACACAGTATATTAACTTGAAAATAGAAAAAATTTCTAGAATGATTATTACATAATGATAAATGTAATTTTGAAAGTTTTAACTTTTCAGGAAAGAAGATTATTTAAAAGAAATTCTTTCTTTTCGATACTTTTATTCTTGTGATTCCTTAAGGGGAACCAAGACTTTGCTATTTGTACCGATACTAGTCGTATTGGTTTGGTTGCCGTTATCTTGCAAAGGAGAACATGCTATCTCTTGTGCTTATAAATCATTATAGCTTATCGAGACTAGATATGCCACTCATGATCTGGTTCTCTTGGCTATTGTTTTTACTTTTGGATTTTGGCATCATCATATTTGGATGAGAAATTTGTTCTCTATCTCGATCATAAATCCTTGAAATATTTATTTTCTCATATGGAACTCCATGTTGACTCGAGTTCCTGACATCTTATGATCTTGATATTCTTTTATCCCTGGAAGGGAAATCGTGTTGCCAATGCGCTTTGTCGTAAGCAACAAGTGGTTGATTCTTTGATGTTGTCTGAATGAAATTATCTTTTCATCAAGTTCATCGGACGTTTTGGTATACTTCGTTTTTTTGAGTTTCATCTCATTTCTTTTATGGACTAGCATCCGATGTCCTTTTATTGTGTTCGGTTCATTGGACGTACCGTTTTTGTACTACGTCGGTGTTCCAAAATCATTCAGGCTCGG
Source organism: Allium cepa (assembly GCA_030765085.1). NCBI lineage: Eukaryota > Viridiplantae > Streptophyta > Magnoliopsida > Asparagales > Amaryllidaceae > Allium > Allium cepa. The sequence continues at coordinate 779,412,497 of CM060934.1, forward strand.
ATCATTGGATGTACCGTTGTACTACATCGATGTCTTCGCTTTTTGATTCATTGGATGTACCGTTTGTACTACATCAATGTCTTTTCTTTTTGGATTCATTGGATGTACCGTTTGTAATACATCAATGTCTTTGATTCATTGGATGTACCGTTTGTACTACATCAATGACTTTGCTGTTTGATTCATTGGATGTACCGTTTGTACTACATCAATGATTTTGCTATTTGATTCATTGTATGTACCGTTTGTACTACATCAATGTCTTTGATTCATTGGATGTACCGTTTGTACTACATCAATGATTTTGCTATTTGATTCATTGGATGTACCGTTTGTACTACATCAATGTCTTTGATTCATTGGATGTACCGTTTGTACTACATCAATGACTTTGATGTTTGATTCATTGGATGTACCGTTTGTACTACATCAATGTCTTCGTTTTTTGATTCATTGGATGTATCATTTGTACTACATCAATGTCTTTTCTTTTTGGATTCATTGGATGTACCGTTTGTACTACATCAATGCCTTTGATTCATTGGATGTACCGTTTGTACTACATCAATGACTTTGCTATTTGATTCATTGGATGTACCGTTTGTACTACATCAATATCTTTGCTTTTGATCCATTGGATGTACCGTTTATACTACATCAATGTCTTTGCTATTTGATTCATTGGATGTACCGTTTGTACTACATCAATGTCTTTGATTCATTGGATGCACCGTTTGTACTACATCAATGACTTTGCTGTTTGATTCATTGGATGTACCGTTGTACTACATCAATGTCTTCGCTTTTTGATTCATTGGATGTACCGTTTGTACTACATCAATGTCTTTTCTTTTTTGATTCATTGGATGTACCGTTTGTACTACATCAATGACTTTGCTGTTTGATTCATTGGATGTACCGTTTGTACTACATCAATGTCTTTGCTTTTGGATTCATTGGATGTACCATTGTACTACATCAATGTCTTCGCTTTTTGGATTCGTTGGATGTACCGTTGTACTACATCAATGTCTTTGCTTTTGGATTCTTTGGATGTACCGTTGTACTGCATCAATGTCTTCGCTTTTTGATTTATTGGATGTACCGTTGTACTACATCAATGTCTTCGCTTTTTGATTCATTGGATGTACCGTTGTACGACATCAATGTCTTTGCTTTTGGATTCATTGGATGTACCGTTGTACTACATCAATGTCTTTGCCTTTGATTCATTGGATGTACCGTTTGTACTACATCAATGATTTTGCTATTTGATACATTGGACGTACCGTTTGCACTACATCAATGTCTTTGCTTTTGATTCATTGGGTGTACCGTTTGTACTACATCAATGTTTTTGCTATTTGATTCATTGGATGCACCGTATGTACTACATCAATGTCTTTTCTTTGGTTCATTGGGCATACCGTTTTTGTACTACGCTGATGTCCCAAATTATTTGAGTTTCTAGTTTCTCGGGCGTACCGTTTTTGTACTACGCCGTTGCACTGGCTCAATTTTCTGCTATTCTTGACGTTCCCCACGTCTTTTATCTACGGAAATGCCTTAGGGATTCCGGTTTTTATTCTTGATCCCGGTGTTATTGAGGGATTGAAGTTTCACCAAATTGGACTCTTGAGCAACATTCTATTCGCATCGTCGCTTTGGAGGTTGAGCGCCTTCGATATAAAGATATTCTTTTTGATAATAGTTCAATGGTTCTCAAATCCTATGGATTGCTCTTGGGAATCCAGAGAATTCATCGAGAATCCTATTCGTGCTAACTCTTTCGTGCTCATTATGGTGAACTTCCTATTTCAAATTTTCTTTTGTGTTGATATGCTTCTATGGTTGTTACTTCTTATTTTCTTCTTAAGTATTGCGAGGACGCAATTTCTTTAAGGAGGGGAGTCTGTAACAACCCGCATATTTATCGATTTTATATTTAAATATCTTATTTAAATATTTTATCGTTAGTCAGATTTTAGTCCGAAAAGCTACTTTTTGCATATGGTCGAATTGGGACTCGAGACCACCCCCATTGAGTTCAAAATGACGTTTTCGACCTTTTTGAGTATAAGCTTCGATATGTTTGGAGAAAGTTGATTTTTGCTACTTTTTACTTAGGGCTTTGGTTTGGGCTGAGCCCATTAACCCCACTTAACTCAGTTCCAACCCTCTCCTCTTCATTCACTTCTTTTCTATTTTCCTAATACTCAAGCTTTTATGTTAATGGAGAGTGGAAGTGGAAATTAAAACTCCAAGCCCTAGTTCCTCTTGCTAGCTCAAGTTCTTACTCCAAAATCTATGAGAACCCATTGGTAAGCTTCCTCTTCATCTTCTCCAACTCATTCCCTCTTTGATTTCAGAAATTTCCTAAACCTAATTTAGGAAATGTTTCTCCTTTAAGCTTAGATTCAAGCTTGTTGAGTTGGAATTGAAGAGTGCTTGTTCTTGCCATTGCTTCATAGCATCTTCTTCATTTGTTTGGGTTCAAAGGTGAGATTTTTAATCTCACATCTAAGTCTATGAATTATCTTCGAATGTTAGGTATGAATTCCTAACACTTATTCATGTGCATTTGAGTTTGATTTGGATTGCTTTTGTGAATATTCCAATTTTTAGTGTTCTGAGTTCAATTCGTTAAAAATCCTAACTTTGATGTTTGAACATGTTTTTGGGTGATGCATCGAGGAGCTTATAGGGCCGGGTAGTCGATTGACATAAACCCTTAGCGCCGTTGCTCGTGCGAATGCAATTTTGGTCAAGATTGAACCTCATTTGTAATAGGCATGGATGAAGCTGGAAACAGGTTCGGCCGACCGACCCCTCTGGTCCGGTCGACCGACCTGCTTCCAAGTGCATAAGCACTTTCTGTTTTAAGGTTCGGTCGACCGACTCAGGGAGCCTAGTCGACCGACCTGCTGTCCCGAGAGGTTTCCAACCTTTGGTTCGGTCGACCGACTCAGGGAGTCCGGTCGACCGACCTGATGATTTTTGCCAGATTAGCCTATTTTGCTAATCCGTTTGAATATCCAACTTTAATCGATTCGTGTTGTCTCCCTTTTGTTGTTGTCATTTATTATCGACTTTGATGACCCTTTCTTTGGGAATTTTAGATATATCCACTTTGATGGATTTTATATCGATTTCTTTGGATTTTATTCACGTCTTCGAATGTGAATTTTTATGCCCGATTGTTTCTACAATCCTCTTTGTGATTTGTCACTTTAAAAATATAAAGGTTTCCTATACTAGTAGTAAATATCAAAACTCTTACTTCAAATGATTTCAACACTATTTTATTACAAAGCTCGTTTTCTCAAACCGATCTCCAATCTATTAGTATATACAAACCTTTACTTCACTCTATGAGAAATCTAATTAAACGACTTAGTAAAACAAGTGGTATGAAACGCTTGCGTTTACTTCGTCGGTTAATTCTTGGACTTGTTCGATTGAATCTCTTGTGACAATTTTCTAGTGGAGACCTACAATTTGTTCGTAAATATTTAAGTTAAGCTAGTGGTTATGGGACATGAAGCTAAGCTCATATATTTACTAGCTTATTGTAATCGACACTTCTCTTTGATCATGACGTTCATTTTAGGTTTTAGACTAGCATTGTGCAATGTCTTTGTGATTTGGTTCATCGGACGTCCCGCTGTACGACGTCGTTGTTCCCTTTGATTGTGATTTGGTTCATCGGATGTCCCGCTGTACGATGTCGTTGATCCTTTTTCTTGTGATTTATGGATTTCGTGTGTTGAATTCTGGAATTTATGTTTCACCAACTTTTACGATGGGCATTGATATATATGTCATATATTGTGGCTTGGTGAATGAAATTAGGAGTATGACATTCCTTTTTATCTTGAGTAGATCTTTGTGATATTGATTAATCTCTTGTTGATTTTTCAATTACTTATATATCACAGCTTTGCATTGTGATTATTATATGTTTATGTCATATCCCTTATTATATATCACTTCATCTGATATTTATAGCTAGACTGATCCGTTTATTATTTTCCTCTTAAATAATACTCGGGTCAGACTGAGATATTACAGGTGCTTCTGCTTGACTCCTTATCGGACTATCATCTGACTTTTGGCTAACTACTTAGATTACTAGTTTTTTTGTTGTGTACATTTGAGATACAGACTCTATGATGTATACTTATTCTTTTGTCTAGCACTTGTATCTATTCTTTTTGATATTGTGGATCTTGTTTGACCACTACTCTGATATACACTTTTATGTGTAATATTCATATCTATTTCCGCCTTTGTGATATGAATTATCTGTGACTGATTTATGTTATGTTTATTTCTATATTTGTTTCCGAAGACATCATAGCCACTATGTAGTAGCTTTGAGTTTGTGTCGGCATGTCGGATTTCCACTTGAAAAGATTTGCATGTTATACTATCTGACATATCGATGCTCGCACAAAGCAATTACACGGATGGTCGCTCCTCAATAGCCTTATTCTCCGTGCTAGTTGACAGCATTACTCCGTAGTGTTCTTGGCTCGCGTGGGTATAGAGGTGGGGCGTCACAAATGTCACTTATCATTTAAATTATGTTTAAGTCCTCGTTTTTTAATTAAATTTACAACTTTGTTTTAAACCCTTTCATTTAATTAATTTATGAATCATTTTTCTTTCTTTCTTTTAAATGTTTATATATATATATATATATATATATATTCTAAAAAAATGTATTATGTTTACAATGTTTATTAAATCTTATTTAATTTCAAAAGATATGTGTATATATATATATATATATATAAAATAAAACTTTGTATTTATTCTTGTTTTTCTATTCAAATCAATGTTTTCAAATTATTTTACATTTATATACACGCCTATATTTCCTTTGTATGTATAAACATAAAATTTCAAAGTTTACACATATCTATTAATATATTTATTAATTTACTGTAGGATTCACCATGTTTATTCAATAGTTATTATAGTTTTTCAAATTCACTTATATATATATATATATATATTCAGACATTCCTAATTATCAGAATGTTTTTATTTAAATAAAATTAGTTAATTATCCAATTAACATATATTAAAAATTCTGTTTATCACAAAATGAATTCAGTGTAAGGATTAAGTTGGATTTGGATATTGATATGTGCTATTCAGTGGAAGGGTGTATTGACATGTGCTATTCAGTAAATGATTCAAAAATAATTTCTAATGATACCACTTTGATTGTAGTTCTTCTTTTTATTAACAACACCAGTTCTAGCAATATGGTTGGCTAAAATGAGGCTGAGTCTTCTTCTAAGGCTTTGTTTATTGATGGAAGGGTGGGTTCCAGTGATTCCAGTGGTAATAGAGATGTCACAATGGTGCACCACTCAGCTATCAATAGGTGCATGTTTACTAACACTGTTTTAACTAAGTTGGAAAATAGTATTAACTTGATAGATTTGAGTTATTCAATTATAGAATCGAATATTCTGACCGATGAAATGAAAGGGGCGGTCAAAAATACTAATGTTAAACTGATTTCTTTTATTGTTGATGATCAAATGGCTTTTGAAAAAGTTAAGGGTGATATGCACATGATATATGATAATATTCCTATTAGTTTGGTCTACATTGGAGATCGAATGTGTAATTTGATTGGACTTTCACTGAAATGGTTGGCTTAGCATATCATGGTGATAGGTTGATTAGAGATAAGGAAGTGGATGTAGATAGTCAGATTTTTTAATAGAGAGATGATTCAATCTGGGTGTGAAATGGCTTGTGATATTGCGGAGGAAGACATGCATAGGTTATCAACCAGCTCGTATTTTTGTGGTGACAGAAATGTAATGGGGTTGAAAATTTTGATGAAATCGATGGGCTTGTTTGTCTCAGTGATAGGTTGGTTGGAAAGGTAGCTACGAATGATGAATGCAAAGATATAGTTATAGAGAATGCATTTTATAGGACTTCCATTTTTTCAGCAGATATTGGAAATGACTGTAATACTGATAGGACTGCATCAACTTTATCTTCCTCGTCAAAGAGAGGTAGGCATAGGAAATCTATTTCTATTAATGGTACTATTCGTAGTAGTGCCAGGATCTACAACAGTCATTCTTCGATGATGGGTGAGTTACCTGATTCGAGTGCCACGAGTGGCACTATGAATTTAGGCTCTGGTATGATTTCTATTTTAGGCAATACTTATTCTTCTCTTGCTCTAGGTAGTTTGTCTTCCACTGAGTTAAGTAGTTAGCTAGAGATACTGCTTTTGTGTTTTCTAACATTGATTAGATACTGCTTATATTAGAAGTAGGGAAATTGATAGGGCTGGATGTATTGGTTTATGAGGATTATTAGTTGGAATATTAGATGTTTGAACGATTTAAATAAATGTGATAAAATCAAAGCATTTTTAAAGATTATTTTATTGACATTGCACTTTTACAGGAAACTAAAATTGATCGTCCTACCATTCATTTTTATAGAAGATTAGATAGTTATCACTTTAGAAATTGGGCTTGTTTACCATCTGTTGGAGCTTCTGGGGGTTTACTTATAGGGTGGTGGGATAATTCTTTTAAACTACTTTAATGTATTTCTATGCAACATTCTTTACATATTATTCTCATCAACCTTAGTCACAACTCTATTTTAAATATATCTAATGTTTTTGGGCCAAACTCAAAAATTGGTCGTCGGATTCTATGGAATGAATGTGTAGAATTTAGATCATGAGCTTCAGGTTCCTGTATTATGGGGGGTGATTTCAACGTTACGTGTTTTCTAGGAGAGCGTTCACTATGGAAAGGTGATTTCTCTTCTATGGAAGAGTTTTGACAAATTGTTTATTAATTCTAAATTGATTAAATTTCCTCTTTCTAATAGAGAATTCACATGGAGTAATACTAGAGAGACCCCTTCAATGGCTCTTCTAGATAGATTCTTCATCGACGACAAAATTGAGGATAAATTTCCTATTTGTAGGGTCTCTGGCTTACCTTATACTTATTCTGATCGTTGCCCCATAATTTTTACGTACGATCATCATAGAATTGTTAATAGAAATTTTAAATTTGAAAAATGTGGTTATTAGAATGCAATTTCTCTAATCTAATTAGAAATAAATGGATTTCAATGATTTTTTACAATATCATAAATGCACATAATTCTGCATAGAAAAAACTTAGGAGACTAAGGAATTATCTTAAAATTTGGGGTAAGAATGTTTTTGGTAGTATTAAAATTAAAAAAGAAAATTTACTTTCCAAAATGCTTAAAATTAACAAGATAGAAGAAACTAGGCAACTAAATTTAGGTGAGCGTAATGTTCTCGCTAATTTAAAAGAAGAGCTTAATTCAATTTTAGAAAAAAGAAGAGGTTATGTGGAAATAGAGATCTAGAATACAATGGTTTAATGAAGGTGATAATGATACAAAAAAATCATAATATGGCTAACGGTAGAAAATACAGTAACACGATAAATTCTATTGTTGTGAATGACGTAAAATTAATTTATCAAAGAGATCAAAATAAGGCATTTACAAATTATTATATAGATATTTTTTGTAATAAGATAAGCATAGTATTAACGTTAGATGTAATGATCTTTATCCTTCTAAATCTAGAATTGACCTTTATGAGTTTGATAATCCTTTTTCTAAAGAAGAAATTTTAAAGGCTATTAATGACATTCCTTGTGGTAAAGCCCTAGGTTCCGATGGGTTTCATATTTTCCTTTACAACTTATTTTGGGATGTTTTAAAATTCGATTTAATCAGCATGGTTTAATGAATTTTATAATAGGAAATTATAGTTAGGAAGATTTAATTTTGCAAACATAATTTTATTACATAAAAAAGTCGGTGTTAATAGTTTAAAAGATTTTAGACCTATTTCTTTAATTAACTGTCGTGTTAAAATTATTTCAAAAATTTTTGCTAATAAACTTAACACAAGAATGAATGATCTAATTTATTTTTCACAAACTGCTTTCATAAAAGGTAGAGATATTACTGATGGAGTGGCTGTTGTTCAAGAATACGTAAATCACTGTTATTAGAAAAATATTACTTGTAAGATTCTAAAACTAGAATTTGCGAAAGCTTTTGACTCGGTAGATTAGGATTTTCTTATTGATATGTTTCTTGCTAGAGGTTTTAGTAGCAAATGGATTAGTTGGATTATGACTTTGCTTAGAACCGATAATTTTAGTACAATGGTTAATGGTATTTTGGGAAACAGAATACAATCAAAACGTGGTTTAAGGTAGGGTAATCCTTTATCGCCTCTTTTGTTTAACCTAGCTGCATATGTTTTCTCTATGATTGTTAAAAAAGCAGTTGGAAATGGTTAGGCGTGTTAGAAATAAAATCTCACGCACTGGTCTCTTCTATCTTCAATTTGCGAATGATACGTTATTATTTACCTCTCATTTTCCTAATCATGTCATTACCCTTAAATTTATTTTATACAGCTTTGAACTTCTTTCAAGGCTAAAAATTGATTTCAATAAAAGTTCCTTTTTATTATTAAATTATGTTGATAAGTTTGAATATTTAGTTGCTAATACGCTTAATTGTACAACCATGACTTTCCCTTTTGATTATTTTGGATATTTGATTAGACCAACTAAACTTAAGCATAATGACTAGTTAATTATAATTAATAAAATTAAAAAAAGAATCTCTAATTGGAATGGGAGGTTTTTATCGAGGGTGGGTAGATTAGTTCTCATGAACTCTACTTTATATGCTCTTTCGATCTATTGGATGTCCATGCGTCTTTTCCTTGATTGGATGATTAAAAAAAATTGATAAAATTAGAAGGGGCTTCTTATTAAGTGGAGATAATTCTAACAGTAGTCTTAAATGTTTAGTAAATTGGAAATAGCTTGCATATCAAAAAAGAAAGGTGGTTTAGGAGTCATTAATTTGTGTAACATGAATTTGTCTCTGTTAGGGAAATGGTTATGGAAATTTAAGAATGTTAACGATAACTCTATTTGGAAAGAAACCATTTCTAAACATTATTATAATTGTAATGACCCAAAATTTTGGTTATTCAATTTTAAATGTTTAATTAGTTTTAAATATTTAAAATAATTGAATTCTAGAATTTAATAATTCATAATTCAAATATAGGGTATACATAAATATTTGAACTATGGACTAAATGTTAACTAAAGGGATTCAATAATTTTATTTAACTCCATTTAACCAATAAATAATATTGGTAAGTTCTATTTGTAAATTTATTTACAAATATAAGCAAGTCGGATTTAAATATCGATAATTAAATATTTAAATATGTGAAATTAGCCTTTCGGTTAATAGTCTCGGATTTTGATGAAACTATTTACATTGGATCCGTAATACTAAATTATGTTACGCCGTCGAATTTCGTAGCAATCCAACGTATCGTGTGGTCATGTGAGATCGAAACACGTTGAAATTGATATCAAAAATTTAGTAGAATAACTAGGTCCAAAAACCTATCTTCTGCATACGATCGAATTCGGTCTCGAAACAAGTTCCTTTGTGTTCGGAATAGGGGTATAACATTAAAAACGCCAGGCGACATGCCTCGTTTGGAGTTTGAAATTTTTCGATTTGTTTTATTGAATTTTTTTAATAAAATAAACATACGTAAACATCATAGGCTAACACTTAACATCAGTCCATAAACATGTTGGACGGCTCGAGAATTCCTTTTGTTGTGAGAAAAGAAAACATAGTCAATTGGATTTTGATTTTGTTGGATTATAAAATCAAAAGCTTCTAAACACTTAATAATTTTTTTATTCTTTCGTCTGCCTTATCCCTTTCCTTTTTTATTATTCCAGTAAAAATAAATTGGCCGCATATCTTTTAAAATCCATAATAAAATCATATTCGTTAATAAAAATCATGATATTGGATTCATTTAACTCGTATTGGAGTGTGCATCGTACTGGTATTCATATAGTTGGGTTCGACATTGATTTGGATAGCTCGACTTTTCGATAGTCGATCTAGGGTTTGGCCTAGGTTGAAACTGGGAGGCGAGGGTCGATTTGAAGCTTTGTTTTGGGTTCGAGGTGGAAAATCACAGCTAGCAGCCATGTTTTAGGGTGTGCGGTGATGTGTTAGGGATCGCGTTGTCTTGGGAAAAGGGTGGTCGACCATTAGATCGCGAATTTCTTTGGTGGTAGCTCATGATTTTTGGTACGGTCGAGTCGAGCTTGGCGAGAGCGGTTCATTGGTGAAGGCAGAATCGAGTTTGGTGGTGCGAAGCTCCATATCAATGAATTTCACGCACGCAAGTGTAGGTCGAGATGTGTCTCTGTGCACGATTGCAGATCTGGGAAGAAGAAGAAAAGGATGAGGGTAGAATTGTAAATATTGCAAAGTTATTTATATTTTAATTTTAAATTTAAATCTATCGATAACTTCTAATATTTGTATCTCGTTCATACGAGGTCAATATCGAACGCCATTTGTTTCATTGGACTCGTATCGTCGGGAGCTTTGCAATGAAGTTGGTTTGGTTGGATTTGGAGCAAGTAAAAATTTAGGCTAAAATCGAACGTCCTTTCGATGTCAGAAATCGAACCGTTTCGATGAAAACGAAATTCAATGTTAGTTTAACTCACATTTAATTTTATTATATCATATCTATGATGTTATAAATTTTTATCGATTGTTTGGATGTTATTTAAATTTTTGGATCGCTTGTTTGGTGGCATTTCCAATTGGAAAATGGATGACATGTTAATTTGATCGTTATAAACCAATATGATTATCTATATATGATCCATAATCATTATTTTGCAGGCAAAACATGTAGAGAGAACCAAAAGGGGTTTCTCGCCCATAATTTTTTTATTTATATCCATATGTTGATATTGATTGTTAATTGAAATTAATTTCTGATATTCCATTTAATAGTTAAATGTTGTTATAGCGATTTTCGCTATACTGTTGTTTATTAAATTTCATCCTCAAAAACCCTATCTCATGAACTTGATCATGTGTTTTTGCTAAAAAAAATATTGAAAATTTATTAATCATTTGATTAATGATGATTTAAATTAATTAATCTTTTAAATTAATTAATTTGAGATTAATTAACCAATTTAACAAATGATGATTAAAATTAGTTTATATTTTGGATTGAATTAATCATTTTTGCTAATGATGTTTATGATTAATCATTTTAACTAATGATTATTCAAATTTAATTAATTAATTAATTAAATTAATTAATGATATTGGAGCATAGTTAGTTAATTAATTATGTTAGTTTATGATAATTGAAATTAATAATCATTTAAATTCATGATATTTAAATGTAATTAATCATTTAAAATAATGATAATTGAATTTTATCAATCATTTTAATTACTGATTGTTTTAAATTTCATTAATTGGTTTAACAAATTATTTTTGGAATTTAGTTAATTCATTTTAATTAATGATGTTTTATAATTAAATAAATCATTTTAACAAATGATGTTTTAATTAATCAGATTGACTAATGAAGTTTGGATTTAATTAATCCGATTAAGTTATGATTTTTTTGTGCTTAATTAATTGTTTTAATCAATGGAATTTAAAATTACTTATCACTTTAATTAATGATGTTTGAGATTAATTATTCATTTAATTAATGACTATTTGAATTTAATAAATCTTTTTAATTGATTGATTTAATAAAGGTGATTAAAGTAAGTTAACTAGTATAAAAAAAGTTGCTTTAATAAACTGATTTAAAGTTAATAAACTGATTTAATAAAGGTTTTAAAGTTAATTTACCAATGTTATATAAGTGTTTGGAAATAATTATCTATTTTATTATAGGTAATGAATTGTTTGTTTAAAAGGATTTTAAATGTAATTAACTATCTTTCAGGATAATTAATAATTTTTTTGAAATTATAAAAAGGAATTGGAACTTGATTATTGGGATGATAAGTTGGATAATCCTCTGGGTGTTCGGTCTGATGTTTGTTTAGGCCTACGGGGTCGCTCACTCGGAAAAAATTATTCTTTTAATGCTTTGACAATCTAGAAGAAATTCTAAATGTGTTTTACCAATACGGAAATCAAGCCAAAATGTTCAGTTCATTTTAAAAACAAAACGCTTGATTCGTTTAAGGAAATGAATTATTTCTATATAACGAATCACTCATATGGAAATGATTTATTTGTATAACTAGCACTAAACATCGAAGAAGTAGACTTGTCGCTATTGCGAAAGTTAAGCATAACCATAAGACATGGTTTTGAGGTTACGCTACCTTGACATGTGCGGTATTATTGTTAACCTAGAAATAGTATAAGTTTGAATTCAATGAGTGGTGATAAGTATACAAGACTTAATTTCCACATACGATTGTTTTATGTCCTCAATAGTTGATAGCTCAACTATCGGTTACTTCAGCAACTTTATTTCGTCACTTTAAGACGATGTGTTGCTCATTTGAGCTTTGTTATCCTTTGTCGGAAATGACTAAAACCAAAGAGCAAGTGGGGGCCATGCTATCTGGGTTGCTCCCATTAGGGTATTTTTACATCCACTCCAGATTGGATTCGGTGTTGCGCATTGAAATGTGACGTAATCGGATTCTCTATAACAGTTGGCGGGGTCCAGCTTGGAGGTTTCCAAGAGCCATCGTAGTTCTCAAGTATATTTCTAGAGGTAAACTTTCGGTACGGGTGCGCACCTTCCTGGTCATTTGTTGAAAAATTTCCCTTCCTTATTTGATTTGAAAACCCTGAATCTGTTTTTGCTTTAGATTACCACGAGTAGAGTCAACTCCTCATTACGGCATTTAAGTGTTTGTTAAATCCATTCTATCGAGTTTGGACTGTTACTTTATTTAGCCCATTCTATCAAGTTTGGATTGTTACCCTATTTAGTCCAATCTATCAAGTTGGACTATTTTCCTTGTTCTATCCATTCTGTCCAATTTGGATTTTACTCAGTTTATTTCCATCCTTTCAAGTCTGGTTTAACATTATCTATGCTCAATCATATTTGGATTTGTTTCCTAATATTCATTTCTTCTCTTGCCTGTATGGATGTTATTTTCTTGAGGTAAAAAAACCTGTTCCGCGTTAGCGACTTGGTCTCATATAATTTTTATATATGTTTCCCATTATCCAAGTTATCTCAGGCTCATATTTCCAGACTGATTCGGGTGTTATTTATTTATAATGCTCAGGCCAGACCGAGTATTTTCCCAGGTTGGCTTGGTGTTTTCGGATTCTTGGAAGGGGGCAGAAGATTTACCCATCGTATTTTACTTTCCATTGTATTATGTAGTATACCTATTGGCATTTGTAATGTCAGGATTTTATAACTGTCCAACTGATAAGGTTTGTTTTTAACTCTGATATACTCTGTATGTTTGGGGTGACAGTTTCTACTGTTCTTGTTATATTATATGTTGTCGATTCCTCTATGGGATTCTACTTCTTTGTTCTCTGTTCTTTTTTTATTTACCCTAACAATCTGCCCTTTTGTCAATTGGATGCGTGACATTGGAACATAGTGGTAGTGTTCGGTGTCGACTTCCGATGGTCAAAATGGCGGATCGTTATAATTTGGTATCAGAGCGCAAGGTTAAGCAAGAACATTGGCTTTGGTAGGGTTCGTCTCATTAGAGACAGGGTAAGCGACACCCTAGAATGAGTTTGAGAGTATTATATATTAGAGAGCGTATTTGTTAGTGTTACAAAAATGTATTATGTTAATTGGTCAATTGAGTTTTTATTCATCCTGGTCGAGACGTGGGACACCAAGGTATCGATAAGGATTTCTAAACACTTGACCATGACCAACGAACATGGTATTAAAATTTTCGAAAATTTGGCAAATTAAATATTTTGCCTAGGATTATATTTTATATATATAAAGGAATAATTTTCAAAACTCTATATAGTTATATAATGTGTTGGTTTAAATGTGACAATATTTGTTTATTATCACTATTGTTTGTTTGGTTATGCTTAACTTAAATGAAAACCATAGATTGTCGTGTGTTGATTGCTAAATTTTGCTATATTTATTTAGAAGCATTTATCACTCGATTTAAAATGAACCCTCTATGAATTAATTTTCATAATTTGACTATAAGCTGTTCGAAGAATATGATTAAATTAAGAATTCACCGTTTAATAATGTCGAGTTAAGAATTAAACTTTATAAAAAGTTGTAATATAATCTTAATAGTGGAATAACATATTTGGAGAATAAATATTGAAGATAATTCTATTATATTAAAAAGGATTATTATAATATGGAACAATTTTTATATAGAGGAAATTTATATAGATTTAGTTTGTATAATGTGTTTAAAAAGGATTTATGAATTTTAACCCCTTTATTTTTGAAAAATAATTACAGAAAGGTTTTTGAGAAAAAAATGAAATAGAAGTACTTTTGAAAATAAATGAAAATGAAACTATTTTGGGAAGTAACATTGAAAGGAATACTTTTCTTTGGGATAATTAGGAGGAAATTGTTTCGATTAGTTTTGTGGTAATATGAATAATCTTCTAAGTGATGAACATATGTTTGCTTAGGCAAACTTGTGGAATACTTAGTAAATTATTCTCCTTATTATTGTGCAATCAAAATGAGTTCAAATCAAAATAAACCCAAAGTGAGTTTTAATAAATAAATTGTTCGAAGTTATTATATATAAAAATATATGAAGTATGCTTTCGAAGAAGAGTTTTGAAATTTAAAACCAGGTATTTAATCTTTAAGTTCCCTTAAACGGGAATTGTTTTCCAAAACAAAAGTGATTGGTAATAAGAGATTGATTTGATAGATAGGATTTTTCCCTTAGAAAAATTATGGGATAATTTAACGTAGGTTTAAATTGGGTTAAATTAAATAGGAAGGTTTTGATAAACATTGTTTTATTAAAATCATATAATTATTTAAAACATCTAAGTAGTATGAACTACTCATTCATTGAGTTAACCTATAAATATTATTTGTTTTAATACTTTAAGTTAAAAAGATAAATAGGTTCACTCGGTTTTAAGAAAACAGAAATTGATTTGATTTCCATCTAGATCTTTGGAAAAGTTAGAAATGAAACTTATGTATACTCTTGGGATATAAAAGAATATTATATAAGTAAATAATGTGGAATAAGTTATGATTTGATGTTTTATAAAGAAATAACTTTATAAAATATTTTTGAAAAACTTGCGTGAGAATTTATGAAATAATTTATAAATAAATTTGGTATTGAATAAAATACTAAGTGGAAATATAAGTGAATTAGAAATCAATATAATTAAGAAAACTTATAAAATATATAGTATAACCTCTCATTTTGGCCGTGTGAGTTTGGATAATATTCTAGGCAATAACCAAAGACTAATGAGCGAAACGGTATGCTTAGATAATTATCTATGTTTTAGGACAACCAAGAAAGTTTTGAACTTAAGTTAGGATTTGTTTGATAGCCTTTTGGCATTTTAAAAGAATGTTAAGTGATAAGTTCCCTTAGGGAATTTGATTAACTATTAGTGTTAATTTATTCCTTCATGGAATTTGATTTATTAGATTTGATTGAATTGAACTGATTGGCTATGTAATTTCATATACCATTGTCTATAAAGTTCAAATATATAGGCAAAAGATTTTGAATCGTTGTTATTAGGACCTAAATCTCGGTGATTTTGAAAAGGTGATTTTTAAAGATTTTGGGAAAGGATAAGATATTTATTCACTCTAGTTGAAGTTTTTCGAGGAAAGGGAATACCACTGAACGCTCTATGTTGTTTTGATTCTAGAGTTTCACCTTCATTTATTTTGAGGAATCCTCTCCTTTTCATTTTGATTTTGAGCTTTAATTTGAAAATAGTTTTTTTATTGAAAAACCCAGGTATTTAGGTCTAAATTTATCATTGGGAAATTATTGTTTGCATATCATCTATTACAAGATATTCTCTGCATTTTGTTGCAAATGATTGAGATATGGTTGTTAGTTGCATGTAGATTTATATCAGATTAGTTTTGCATGTAGAGTTACATCATATTACTTTTTTGATCCCTATTTTCTTTTAGATTTTATAAGTACAGGGATGCAAGAGGGCCATTTGATTCTTGTGCATCTGCATTTACATAGAAGATAATAAATTACTTCCAAAATATGAACCTAAACGCGAAAAAGGTACGTAATAATTAAGAAAATTTGAATTAATTGATGATTTTATCCCTCGGATATGGGAGGCCACTTGGGTTTTGTTTTCTTTGATTGGTTTGGAGCTCATTGAGGCCATTTGTAGTTGTACCAATCAAGTCGTGCAAAGGAAATGCTGGCGACATTTTCTGAAAATCTAAGAGTTAGAAAATTTTAAGAAAATTTAGAAAATTTTTAACAACTAAAATATGATTTTTCTAGATTATATCTTGAAATAAATAATAGAAGAGAATAGTTATTATATATAAATGAATTTGAAAAACTTAGAAACTTTGGATTCTATTTCAGGCCTCCAGCTAATGAGTTTTGAAAATAAATTTAATAACTCATTTTAATTAATAGTTTTAAACTTAAGGGTATGGAACATTTATTTCCTTAGGAATTTTAGGATGAAATTAATTTAAGAGGAGGAGATTGCAACGACCTAAAATTTTGGTTATTAGATTTTGAATGTTTAATTAAGTTTAAACATTTAAAATAACTGAATTTTGGAATTTAATAATTTACGATTCGAATATAGGGTATATATAAATATTTGAACTATGGATTAGATGTTAACTAAAGGGATTCAACAATTTTATTTAACTCCATTTAACCAGTAAATAATATTGGTAAGTTCAATTTGTAAATTTATTTACAAATGTAAATAAATCGGATTTAAATATCGAATAATTAAATATTTATATCTGTGAAATTAGCTTTCTAGGGCACAATCTTTGATATCGACGAAACCAGTTTATTAGATCTGTAATACCAAATTATATTATGTCGTCGAATTTCGTAGCAACCCAACGTATCGTTTGGTCGTGCGAGATCGTAACGCGTTGAAATTAACATAAAAAATTTAATAGAATAACTAGGTCCAAAAACCTATCTTCTGCATATGATCGAATTAGGTCTCGAAACAAGTTCCTTTGTGTTCGGAATAGGGGTATAACATTAGAAACACCAAGTGGCATGCCTCGTTTGGAGTTTGAAATTTTCGGATTGTTTTATTAAAAAAAATTAATAAAATAAACATAGGTCAATATCATAGGCCAACACTTAACATCAGCCTAGAAACATGTTGGACGGCTAGAGAAGTCCTTTTGCTGTGAGAAAAGCAAACATAATCGTTTTGATTTTGATTTTTATTGGATTATAAAACCAAAGGCCTATAAACAGTTAACCATTTTTTATTCTTTCATCTGCCTTATCCCTTCCTCTTTTATCATTATAGTAAAAATAAATTGGCCGCATATCTTTTAAAATCCAAAATCAAATCATATTCACAACTAATAATCATGATGTTGGTTTCATTTAACTCGTATTGGAGTATGCTTTGTACTAGTATTCATATTTTTGGGTTTGGCATTAATTTGGGTTCGACTTTTCGACAGTCGACCTAGGGTTTGGTCTAGGTTGAAACCGGTGAGGCGCGGGTCGATTTAAAGCTTTGTTTTGGGTTCAGGGTGGAAAATCGCAACTAGCAGCCAAGTTTTGGGATGTACAGTGGTGTGATGGTGATCGCGTCGTCTTGGGCTGAGGTTGGTCAACTATCAGGTCGCAAATTGCTTTGGTGGTGGTAGCTTATGATTTTTAATATGGTCGAGTCAAGCTTGGCGAGAGCGGTACATTAGTGAAGACGAAATCCAGTTTAGTGGGGCGAAGCTCAATATCAATGATTTTCATGCATGTAGGTTTGGGTGGAGATGTTTCTTTGTGTACAGATTGCAGATCTGGGAAGAAGAAAAGGATGAGGGTAGAATTGTAAATATTGCAAAGTATTTTATATTTTAATTTTTAATTTAAATATATTGATAACTTCTAATATTCGTATCTCGTTCATACGAGGTCAAAATCGAATGCCATTTATTTCGTTGGACTCGTGTCGTCAGGAGCTTTGCGATGAAGTTGGTTTGGTTGGATTTGGAGCAAGTAAAAATTTAGGCTAAAATCGAACGTTCGTTCGGTTTTAGACCAAAATCGCGTCGTTTCGACGAAAATGAAATTCAATGTGAGTTTAACTCGCATTTAATTTTATTATATCATATCTATGATGTCATAAATGTTTATTGATTGTTGGATGTTAGTTAAATTGTTTGATTGCTTGTTTGGTTGCATTTTCGATTGGAAAATGGGTGACATATTAATTTGATCGTTATAAACCAATATGATTATCTATATGTGATCCATAACCAATATTTTGCAGGAAAAATATGTAGAGAGACCCAAAGGTGGTTTCTCGCCCATAAATTATTTATTTACATCCATATGTTGATATTGATGGTTAATTGAAATTAATTTCTAGTATTCCATTTAATAGTTTAAATGTCATTATAGTGATTTTCGATATACCACTGTTTGTTAAATTTCATCCACAAAACCCTAGCTTATGAACTTGAGCTTGTGTTTTCGCTAAAATTTATATTAAAAGTTTATTAATCATTTTGATTAATGATGATTTAAATTAATTAATCTTTTAAATTAATTAATTTGAGATTAATTAACCAATTTAACAAATGATGATTAAAATTGGTTTATATTAAGAATGAATTAATCATTTTTGCTAATAATGTTTTATACCTGATTATTTATTTTAACCGATAATTATTTTAGTTTAATTAATTAATTAATTTAATTAATGATATTGGATTTAGTTAATTAATTAATTATTTTTAATTTATGATAATTGAAACTAATAATCATTTTAATTAATGATATTTAAAAGTAATTAATCATTTTAAATAATGATAATTGAATTTCATTTATCATTTTAGTTAATGATTGTTTTAAATTTAATTAATTGGTTTAACTAATGATTTTTGGAATTTAGTTAAGTCATTTTAATTAATGATGTTTTATAATTCAATAAATCATTTAAAAAAATGATGTTTTAATTAATCGGTTTGACTAATGAAGTTTGTATTTAATTAAACCGATTAATTTATGATTATTTTGAACTTAATTTATTGTTTTAATCTGTGGAATTTAGAATTACTTATCATTTTAATTAATGATGTTTGAGATTAATTATTCATTTAATTAATGACTATTTGAATTTAATAAATATTTTTAATTAATTAATTTAATAATGGTGGTTAAAGTAAGTAAACTAATATGATAAAAGTTGATTAAATAAACTGATTTTAAGTTAAAAGACTGATTTAATAAATATTTTAAAGTTAATTTACTAATGTTATACAAGAGTTTGGAAATAATTATCAATTTTATTATAGATAATGAATTGTTTATTAAAAGGGATTTTAAATGTAATTAACCATCTTTCAGGATAATTAGTATTGTTTTTAAAGTATGAAAAGGAATTGGAACTCGATTATTGGGATGATAAGTTGGATAATCATCTGGGTGTATGGTCCGATGTTGGTTTAGGCCTTCGGGGTTACGCACTTGGAAAAAATTATTCTCTTAACTTTTTAACAATCTGCCACTAATTCTAAAAGTGTTTTACCAATACGGAAACCAATATGGAAATCAAGCCAAAAAGTTCAATTTGTTTTTAAAAAGAAAACATTTGATTCGTTTATGGAAATGAATTATTTCTGTAAAGCGAATCACTTATATGTAAACGATTTATTTGCATAATTAGCACTAAACATCGAAGAAGAAGACTTGTTGCTATTTCGAAAGTTAAGAATAATCGTCAGACATGACTTTGAGGTAACGCTACCTTGACTTGTCCGGTATTATTGTTAACCGAGAAATAGTATAAGTTTGAATTCAATGAGTGGTGATAAGTATACAAGGATTAATTTTCATATACAATCGTTTTATGTCCTCGATAGTTGGTATTCCAGCAATCGATTACTTCAGCCACTTTATTTCGTCACTCTAAGATGATGTTTTGCTCATTTGAGCTTTGTTGTCCTTTGTCGGAAATAGGGAGTGGGGACTAAGCTATGTGTGGTTGCTCCCATTAGGGTATTTTCACATCCACTCTAGATTGGATTCGGTATTGCGCATTGAAACTCGAATTCTTGGTAACCGTTGGCAAGGTCCGGCTTGGAGGTTTCCGAGAGCCATCAGAGTTCTTAAGTATATTTCTAGAGGTATACTTTTGGCAAGGGGATGTACCTTCCTAATCATTTGTTGGAATTTTTCCTTCCTTATTTGATTCGAAAACCCTGAATCTGTTTTAACTTTAAATTGCCACGAGTAGAGCCAACTCCTCATTATGACATTTAAGTGTTTATTTAGTTCTATCGAGTTTGGACTATTACTTTATTCTATCGAGTTTGAACTCTTACCTTATTTAGTCCATTCTATCTAGTTGGACTGTTTTTTTGTTCTATCCTTTCTATCCAGTTTGGATTTTACTTGATTTATTTTCAAACTGGCCCGGGTGTTATTTATTTATAATGCTCAGGCCAGACCGAGTATTTTCCCAAGCTGGCTTGGTGTTATGGGATTCTTGGAGGTGAGCTGAAGATTCACCCATCATATTATTTTATTATCCACTGTATTATATAGTATACATATCAGCATTTGTAAAGCCATGATTTTATAACTGTCTAGCTGATGAGGTATGTTTTTAACTCTGATATCTCTGTATGTTTGAAGTGGCAATTTTTATTGTTATTGTTATATTTTATGTTGTTGATTCCGCTATGAGATTATGTTTCTCCGTTCTATGTTTTTTTTTCTTTTTATTTACTCTAACAATATGCCATTTTATCGATTGGATGCGCGACATTGGAAAACAGTGGTAGTGTTCGGTGTCGAATTCCGATGGTCAAAATGGCGGGTTGTTACAATATTGTTAGTAATAATTTATACCAAATTACATCAAATGTTACTAATAAATTATCTAATTTTTGGAAATCAATTTTAAAATATCATAAGATTTTTAATCTTGGTACTAATACTATTGTTCATTCAGGTAATAATACGCCTTTTTGGCATGATCGTTGGATATATGTCTTTTCTCTTAGGGTAGAATTTAAACAGCTTTACAAAATTTGTAGCTTTAAGAATGCTTTAATTTTAGATGTTCTTTCTCTGGATAAAGATTCCCCTTGGAATTGTAATTTTAATAGCATTTCAGAAGGTACAACTCTTAGAAAATTTGCTTTATTATTTACTAGATTAAATTTATATAATATTGATAACGAAAATGATACTATTAACAAGCAATGGGATAAGAGTAAGAAATTAACTTCAAATTCATTTTATAAATTTCTTAATTTCTCGGGCGTAACTGATAAGTTTATAAACTTATTTTGAAAACAAACGCTCCTACTAAATCTAAAATTCATATGTATTTAATCATGCATGAGAAATTAAATACTGTTGAATTTTTAAAAGGAAAGAATATGCAAAATGGTGAAAATGTTCTTTTTGTAATTTGTATTTTGAAGATATTAAACATGTATATTATGATTGCATAGATACTTAGAACATTCTTAATAATACTCTTAAAATCTTTAACTTAAGTCTTACAACTAAAGTTACTGATTGTGATTATTATTTGAACAATCTAAGATTTAAGTTTAAAAACGAAAATAGATTTTTACTTGGATACTTTGTTCATTATAATTTGTAGGTATATTTGGTTTGAAAGAAACCAAAGAGTTTTTAATAATGATAAAATTCAAATTAATAAACTGATTTTTATAATATCATCGTTTTGTTTTAACTGAATCTCAGGTTCCATATACAGATTAGCTAAAAAATAATTTTAAAGGATATCTTAATAAGGTTAGTAATAGCATAAGCTATCTAAGCATAAAAACAATATTTTTAACATTAATAATTATAACATTTGTTAGTCCTTCAACAACCTTAGAATAAGATTGTAAAATATAAATACTAACATTATAGTTTAGAAATATATGTATATGCAGGATTTAACCATGTAGGTACCAAGAATGAAGACTGTACAATATAGAGATTCAAGATATCAAGATTGAAGACTCATGAATATCAAGAATATCAAGATTATCAAGAGTTTAAGATTTCAAGAATAAGTAATTTAATTAGAAATTTTGTTAAAACTCCTAGAAAAGCACTGGCATCTTAAAATCCAATTTATTCGTTGAATGGAATCCACTTCGAGCCTGTTAAAGGGATGGAACCCTAAGTAGGATGGAGCCTACGAAAATCTAGTGGAACATTGTTTTGTATCCACTAACTTTTATTCAAAATGTTTTTACAAAATTATATCTTGTTTTCAAAATGATTTCAAAACCTTCCTTCTAAATGAATCAAAAACATCTATCCTGGTTTTAATATTTTTAGCCTCAAAATAATCTTTTTTTCAAAATCAAATTATCCTTAGTTTTAAACTATCTTTAATAATAATATATTTAACTTTTAATATTTATACTTCGATTTAAATTTAAAATTATAGTAAAATTTTATATATACCAAAATATTATTCTCTACATTTACTTATGTATTTTAACTATATTTAAGTATATTTATAAAAGTTTAAAATAGTTTTGATATAAGATAAAAGTTATTTTCAAGGAAAAACCAACCACCAAAATTTCCTTTGGGATGTCGACATACTCAAGATACCCATGTCGACATAGTGGTAGTTGATTTCAAAATTTTGAATTTCAAAAGAAGTGTCTGTTCGTCATAACCCTTCACGAATGGACGTGGCTATTGTTCTTCTATAAATAGGGGCTGTTTTCAACGAATTTCTAATCATATATTTCTGGTTTTCACTCCTCTTCTTCTTCCACATTTCTTTATACATATTCTTACCATTACTCTACCGAAACCAACATCGAATCTAACTAGATCATTTCTAGTTTGATTCTCTATCACTATCTCAACAAGATCTCAGTGCTATTCAAAGTTATAGACTTCTTTGTAATCAATTTAGCGAGAAAAGGTGTGATTGTAGCCTTGGAAATCAATCAAGCGAGAAAAGGTGTGATTGTGGCCTTGGAAATCAATCAAGTTAGAAAAGGTGTGACTGTAGCCTAGGAAATCAATTGGGCGAACTTGTTGCCCCTGAAATCGAATATCTCTATCCAGAGGATTGTGAATATGGAGGGTGTACCTCGTAGCCTTGAAATCGAGGGTGTAACTGTACAACTGCTTTTGAAAGGAAATCCGAACTTGTATGTGGGACTGGATGTAGGGTAACTCCAAACCAGTATAAAATCCAGCGTGTTCTTTCCTTTATTGCTTTTACTTTATTTATACATCTGAGTTTGATTCTGTGATCATATCTGTGTCTGAATATTGCATACATTTGTGTTCAAATTAACACAAACTCAAAAAGATTTAGTAATTTCTTTAAACACTATTCATCCCCCTTCTAGTGTTAATCCAAGCCTTATTATCTCTATTCCGCATTTCTCACATTTGGTGTCAGAGCAAGGTTTTCAAAGTTTCATAATATATTTTTTGAAAATTTTAAAATGGCAATGTTTGTTAATACTAGTTTAGAAATATTCAGATCATCATTGTCTCTTGAGTCTGCATATAATTAATTTTCAAATTCAAGTTGTCTACCAAAATTGTTTGATGTGCAGGAAACATGCTTTATGGGGGTTAAGGAGTCAATCCACAACGGACAAATTATGAAGATCAAAAAGAACAAATGGATACTCGATAGTGGATGCTCTAGACACATGACTAGAAATCCAGATATGCTGGATGATATAATATACAAAGACGGAGGGCTGGTTAACTTTGGAGACAATTCAAAAGGATATATGATTGGCATCGGCAAAGTCGGTAACACTGAAATTCCTATTATTACTAATGTTTTGCTAGTTAAGAATCTGAAACATAATCTACTTAGTATAAGTCAACTTCGCGATAAAGAATATAAAATTACATTTGTAAAAGATAAGTGTCACATTGAAGATAATAATTCAACCATAATATTTGAGGGAATTAGGAAAAAGAATATTTATATTCTTAATATGAAAGTTTCATATGATAACCCGTGTCTGTTGACAAATACAAGTGACCCTTGGAGTTGGCATAAAAGATTTGGGCATTTAAATTTCAAACTCTTATCTAGAATATCTAAGCATGGTCTAGTAAGAGGTCTCCCTAAAATTAATTTTATAATAGATAGTCTATGTGATGCATGTCAATTGGGGAAACCTAAAAAAAGTTCCTTTAAATTAAAAGATATGATTTCAACCTCAAAACCTCTTGAATTACTTCACCTTGATTTATTTGATCCATCTCAAATACTATCAATAAATCATAGTAAATATGTTTTTGTAATTGTAGATGATTATTCTAGATTTACGTGGACAATATTTTTGAAGCATAAAAGTGATACTTTTGAACGTTTTAAGAACTTTACAAAAAGGATTCAAAATCAACTTTCTCTAAAAATTATAACCATCCGTAGTGATAACGGTGGTGAATTTGAAAATGAAAAGTTTGAGGAATTCTGCAATAAAAAGGGAATAACTCACAATTTTTCATTTCCAAGAACCCTACAACAAAACGGAGTAGTAGAACGTAAAAATAGGACGATTCATGTGCGAGAACTATGTTTTCAGATAGTAAATTACCAAAGTATTTCTGGGTAGATGCAGTTGCTATCGCCTGTTATATTTTAAATAGAATTTTAGTTAGACCTTTAACTGATAAGACATCTTATGAACTTCTTCACTCGAGGAAACCTAAGGTATCTTATTTTAGAATTTTTGGAAGTAAATGTTTTATCTTAAATACAAAAGATAACTTAGATAAATTTGATCCTAAATCCGACAAAGGTATCTTTATCAGATATTCTAATAGAAGTAAAGCATACATAGTGTTTAATTAAAAACTAATACCATCGAAGAAACAATGCATGTTTCATTCGATGAAAATCTCAAAAATTTTGAAGATTTAAATGATGAAGAGGATTTAATCACTCAAAATCAAGAGTCAACTGAAACTAATAATGAAATTAATCATCCTAATAAAAGGATTAAACTTTTAAAAGATCACCCTATTGAAAATGTACTTGGAGATATGCAATCTGTTGTTAAAACTAGAAATCAACTAAGTCAAATGAGAAATGTAGCTTTTATATCATCTATTGAATCCAAAAATCCAAAGGAAGCATCAACTGATGATTCATGGATTTTGTCTATGCAAGAAGAATTAAATCAATTCACTAGAAATGATGTTTGGGAACTTGTTCCTAGACCTGAAAATAAAACTATAATTGGAACTAAATGGTTTATAAAAATAAAATGAATGAAAAAGGAGAGGTTGTTAGAAATAAAGCTCGGTTAGTCGCTCAAGGTTATTGTCAAGAAGAAGGAATAGATTTTGACGAAACCTTTTCTCCCGTAGCACGATTAGAAGCCATTAGGATTCTACTTGCTTTCGCAAATCTTAATAATTTCAAATTATTTCAAATGGATGTTAAAAGTGCCTTTTTAAATGGATTTGTAAAAGAGGAAGTATATGTTGAACAACCACCACTTTTTGAAAATGAAAAATTACCAAATCATGTTTACAAACTTAAGAAAGCTCTATATGGTCTAAAACAAGCTCCTAGAGCCTGGTATGATAGACTAAGATCTTGCCTATTACAATCAAATTTTGAAATTGGTAAAGTAGATAATACTCTTTTTATTAAAAGAAATAAAAATGATATTCAACTAGTACAAGTTTACGTAGATGATATCATTTTTGGATCAACTAATTTTAAAATGAATAAAGAATTTTCTAAAATAATGACAAAAGAGTTTGAGATGAGTCATATGGGTGAATTAAACTTCTTTTTAGGATTACAAATAAAACAATTAGATAATGGTATCTTTATCAGTCAAGAAAAATATGATAAAGACCTAATTAGTAAATTTGATTTGACTTCTGCGAGTGGAAAACCCACTCCCATGGCAACCAATGAGTACCTTCGTAAAGAAGATCTCTCAAAAGATGTAGAACGAAAATTATATAGAGAAATGATTGGATCACTACTCTATATCACTGCTAGTAGACCGATATCATGCATAGTGTTTGTCTCTGTGCAACATATCAATCCCAACCTAAAGAGACCCACTTAAAAGCCGTAAAACATATCATAAAATATGTTAAACATACCTCTGATTATGGCTTATTTTACCCTAAAAATGATTCTTTTGACTTAATATCTTACTATGATGTTGATTATGCTGGTTGTAAATCAGACCGAAAAAGTACAAGCGGAAATTGTCGCTTTTTGGGGCATTCTCTGATTTCCTTGTTTAGTACAAAGCAAAACACAGTTTCTTTATCAACAACTGAAGCAAAATATATTTCCGCTGCTTTGGCTTGTTCTCAAGTAATATATATGCAACAAACTTTAAAAGATTATGGTTTAAATATCTCAAAATCACCAATTTATTGTGATAATACTAGTGCGATAAATTTATCCAAAAATACTACTCAACATGCTCGAGCTATATATCAGACATCGTTTTCTCAGAGATAATATAAATAAGAAAGTAATTACTCTAGATTATATTAATTCCGAGAATCAAATTGCCGATATATTAACAAAACCCTTAAATGAATCTATATTTACTAAATTAAGAAGAGAATTAGGAATTTGTTTAATAACTGAAATGTAAAAATATAAATAACAAAGTATAATTAAAAATTAAATCAAAATAAATCAAATAGTAAAAATTTCAAGGACCATGTCGACATAACCCCTCAACTCATGTCGACATACAACGATTTTTTATTTTTGAAAATTTTCCCTCCAAAATTCAAATAATTGGTTATATATTCTTCTTATTTTCAAAATTTTGATCATTCTCTCTGTTATCTTTCTGTTCTAACTTCTGAAATAAATTAAACCATGGCCTCCTCTTCCAAAACAAACAAAAATTCAACTTTTTCATTCCCTTCTCCTACTTCTGGACCGTTTCAACGAACTACGCTCAATCGAGTGGCAAAAATTGAGGATTCTCTGAAGGATGCACTGCAATTATTGACTGAAATTCAAGTGACAACTTAGAATGGCCAAAGAACAAGAGAGGAAAGGAAAAATCATTAGGAATTTGCAAAAATTTCTAATAGATAATCATGCTAATCCAATCTTGATTGACGAAGATTCTTCAGGAGATCAAGTGCAAGAGGGCCGCGAAGAAGAAGAAGAAGCCTTCATGGAAGAAGAGCACGTTGAAGAAGATGACAAATTCGTTTGTGTTGGCGAAGTGTGCTTTGACAAAGATGGAAATCTTGTCGAACAACGTGGAAATTTCTGTTTCCACTATCCAAATTATTCGGTTCATAGATCTTCCATTTTCAAAGACACTCATTAGTTTCTTTTCTCACTTTCCTATTGTTGTATGTTCTTTTTTACGTTCTCCACGAAAATGTAAATATAACTATATAATTAATAAATAGTTCGTGTTCTTATATGTGTTCTATTAAAAGTATTATTATATGGATACTTAGTTAGGATAGTTAGTAGTTAGGACTATGTTTTAAGTTTTAGAGTTAAGTGTTGATTACTTATGATAACACTATCATTATAATCACATGTCATAGAGTATTAGATTAAGGGGGAGTTATATAGTTTCGAGTTAGTTTTTTGTTGATAACAAAGGGGGAGAAGTATAAAATAGTATAGTTAGGCATAGATTAAGAGGGAGTTATTTGTTTTAGGAGTAATTATTAAGATAGAAGTAATATTTTATAAACAAAGGTTGTCATCATCAAAAAGGGGGAGATTGCTAGTCCTTGAGATGATGGTTTTGATGACAACAACCTTAGAATAAGATTATAAAATATAAATACTAACATTATAGTTAGAAATATATGTATATGCAGGATTTAACCATGCAGGTACCAAGAATGATGACCGTACAGTATAGAGATTCAAGATATCAAGATTGAAGACTCATGAGTATCAAGAATATCAAGATTATCAAGAGTTCAAGATTTCAAGAATAAGTAATTTAATTAGGAATTTTGTTAAAATTCCTAAAAAAGCACTGGCAACTTAAAATCTAATTTATTCGTGGAATGGAATCCACTTCGAGCCTGTTAAAGGGATGGAACCATAAGTAGGATGGAACCTACGAAAAATCTAGTGGAACATTGTTTTGTATCCACTAGCTTTTATTCAAAATGTTTCTACAATATTATATCTTGTTTTCAAAATGATTTCAAAACCTTCCTTATAAAATAATCAAAAACATCTATCATGGTTCTAAATATTCTTAGCCTCAAAATAATCTTTATTTTCAAAGTCAAATTATCATTGGTTTTAAACTATCTTTTAATAATAATATATTTAACTTTTAATATTTATACTTAGATTCGAATATAAAATTATAATAAAATTTTATATATACCAAAATATTATTCTCTACATTTATTCATGTATTTTAACTATATTTATGTATATTTATAAAAGTTTAAAATAGTTTTAATATAAGATAAAAGTTATTTTCAAGAAAAAAAAACCACCAAAATTTCCTTTGGCATGTCGACATACTCAAGATACCCATGTCGACATAGTGGCAGTTGATTTTAAAATTTTGAATTTCAAAAGAAGTGTCTGTTCGTCAAATCCCTTCACGAATGGACATGGCTGTTGTTCTTCTATAAATAGAGGTTGTTTACGACAAATTTCTAATCATATATTTCTGGTTTTCACTCCTCTTCTTCTTCCACATTTCTTTATACATATTCTTACCATTACTCTGCCGAAATCAACATTGAATCTAACTAGATCATTTCTAGTTTGATTCTCTATCACTATCTCAACAAGATCTCAGTGCTATTCAAAGTTATAGACTTCTTTATAATCAACTTTGCAAGAAAAGGTGTGATTGTAGCCTTGGAAATCAATCAAGTGAGAAAAGGTGTGATTGTGGCCATGGAAATCAATTGGGTGAACTTGTTGCCTGTAAAATCAAGTATCTCTATCCAAAGGATTGTGAATCTGGAGGGTGTACCTCGTAGCCTTGAAATCGAGGGTGTAATTGTATAATTGATTTTGAAAGGAAATCCGTTCTTGTGTGCGGACTGGATGTATGGTAACTCCGAGCCAGTATAAAATCCGATATGTTCTTTCCTTTATTGCTTTTACTTTATTTCTGCATCTATGTTTGATTCTGTGATCATATTTGTGTCTGAATATAACATACATTTGTGTTCAAATTAACAAAAGCTCAAAAAGATTTAGTAATTCCTTTAAACACTATTCACCCCCCTCTAGTGTTAATCCTAGCCTTAAGATCCGTATTCCGCATTTCTCACAGCATTAACATTTTCCCAAATTTGAATGTTGATTTTATTAGTTATCATAATGTTCTTTTGATTAAAAGAGCATGAGGATAATTTTTAAGAGATTTTAGTTTATGGGTTTTAACTTGATAGTTTGTTAATTTTTATCCTTTTGATTTCGATATCTCTTTTTTACATCTTTAGAGTTGTTTAAGATGTTGTATAACGGGCTTGGATTCTTTTTTTAGTCTGTTTATTATTTTAGTTGATTTTCTGTCTTATAATTTTAACTTTGGTTTAGTTACTTTTACTTTATTAATACATATATATAAAAAAAACTTCATTTATATATAATATCCTTATAAATTTCTTTAGTTCCTTTTATAAATACTGGTTTAGGCCAGCATTGTTTTAGATTACTATT
Organism: Allium cepa; assembly: GCA_030765085.1. Classification (NCBI taxonomy): domain Eukaryota; kingdom Viridiplantae; phylum Streptophyta; class Magnoliopsida; order Asparagales; family Amaryllidaceae; genus Allium; species Allium cepa. The sequence goes on from CM060934.1 coordinate 779,442,281, forward strand.
TGCAGGTTTTTAGGATTGCTGCTGACAGGATTGCAGAGAGACGTTCATTCTAAACCTTCCGCGTTTGCAATGAGGAGTTCTTTCCCGTTCTTCCACGTCTGCAGTGTGGCATTCTTCATTCTGGATCATCTGCATTTGCCGTGAAGTGTTCTTTCCAGTTCTTTCACGTCTGTAGTGTGACTTTCTTGATTCTAGAGCATCTGCATTTGCAGTGAGGCATTCTTTCTAATTCTTCCACATCTGCAATATGACTTTCTTTATTCTAGATCATCTGCATTGGCAGCGAGGCGTTCATTTCGGATTTTCGGAGTTCGCGGTGAGATGTTCTCTCTCAACTGGAGGTGTCTATCGGTCTTATCTGCCCTGTGTTGCATCATGGCTTTTTTGAGCACTTCTAACACCTCATTACCAGACGGTGGCATTGCCGAAGCTCGATATTGAAGTGCAATGGGCGGTGATCTTGCTGGAGCTCATTCTAGACGTATCTGAGTCTTTTTTATTGTTTTTGTATTATGATTAGTTACCTGCCAGGCATGTTGGCGGCACCTTGTTTTAAGTGATATATATGTATGTGTGTGCGCGCACACACGCTCTCTCCTCTCCTTTTGAGGATCACACATTTCTCTCAAAATACCTAAAAAAGTTGGTTAAAATTATTTACTAATTCATTTAACAAGTCATTAAGATATGTCATTTTCAACATATGTACCATATTGAAATTGATAAAAATGATAAAGTAATTTTTTTCTCAAATATAAAGGTTTAAAAGCTACACAACATAAATTGTACATAAACAATAATTGCAGTTTATACTATAATTCATTTATTTAACCATATTTATCATACATTGTCTAGCTCTTTTATTGATTCTAAGAATTTTCTCTCTTTTCTTTATTCTCGCTTGATATTTTATTTTAAAATCCCTTTAGTTTATAAAGTTGCACCATTTTACTAATTCTCTCACATTATTTTACATTCAGGTACATATATTTTAAAGTTTATACAACTATTAATAGATAATATAATTCATCAATTATCTTCTAATATTTTATATTTTAGTCCATATATTTTGGTTAAAATCCAAAAATTTAAAATATTTAAACAAAATTAATTAACTAAAATTCATTAATACTTCTTATAAATACCAACGAATGACAATTTGTACACCAGTATTGTACCAACCATAGTGTAAAGCTAATTGTTCATTAAACTACAAAGATATATAAATTACATATAACATAACAACAAATTTAATTTGTGATTGACTTATTTCAAAATATTTATCATACATTGCATTGTAAAATTATACTTTTAACTTTCAATGCCTACGTTAAAATTTACCATAACTATTTACAAAACTCACCAAACTTTTCTCCTAATATTTTTCGTTTCAATACATATATTTAATTATGAGATCTTAAAGTTAAACTAATTAGATAAATCCAATTAATTATTATAGATTAATTCATTTACTAAATTAAGAAAATAAGAAAATTTCAATATGTACATGTAACGGCCCATTTTTCCGTACCCTTTGAATCGACAATAAACCACACATGTCCAACTCAAATTGCACGAAAAGACGGATCATTAAGGGTAGAAAAAAAAATAAAGACAGAACAGAATCTCACACGAATGGAATAACATATATTATTTCAATAATAATCTTTACAGCGGAAAATTTTAAAATACAATATCAGAGTCTAACCTAAATTCAGCTTGGACAGTTATGAACGTCTGTCCTTACAATTGCTGACAAACATCAAACAAAATACACTAAACAAAGCGGATAATAGAATACGTCCATACGATGATGAAGATCTCCAGCTCTCCTCTGGAAACTCCAACCGTCTTCAACTAAACCTAAAACTACTCGGATCTGACCCGAGTATTGAAAATACCCGGATCAGGCTTGATAAACCAGCGTGTGAAAACTTAATAATAAATGAGAGTGTCATATATCAGCCTTTGAATAAAATCCTTTTGAAAAGAAAGAGTATCTCATAAGACCACGTCCACACATAAACACGGACGGGTTTTTACCTTATGATAACTAAAACACTTTTATATCAAAACATTTGACATTATTTCTAATGACATCTCTTTGAAAACATTTTTCAAATAAACTTATTCAAATAAGATATCAATATCTGGACTAAGTCTAAGGTAATATATCCAGACTAGGTCAACGGAATATACCGACGGAATATGTGATACCAGAAGGGGTAGCTGAAATGTTTGCAAGTCATTACAGCTATTTTGGGAATACAATCAAAACCGTAAATATTGCATTGGGTTTGGATTTCCAACATGATAGGAAACTAGTGACCTTTTCTCCGATCCACGCATAACAAACATAGTTCCCACCGTGCCTTAATCGCTTTTCTCAAACAAGCCACTTGGAAACTATACTTGCTACACTACAAATGATAACCGGTAGTTCCCTGCTTTTCTCAAGCTAACCACTTTATCCACATGGGGCAATAAATGCCTTGAGGCCCAGACGTATCTGGTACCTAAGGCTCAGAACATCTGATAACCCGAATCACTACTATCCGAAATGCGAGCATACATCTGACCACATAGAATCCCATCATAACCGGGGTGAGGCTTGCGAAGCTACGATCAATTTCTTCAAAGCCACGCTTTGATCATAACAGGTTCCACTTTGAATGCCACACTACCATTCCTTTGATCACTATTTGACTCCTACAAAAATACAACCCTTGAGCTCGTATGTCTCAAGGAGGGTGTTTAGCTAAGAGAAGTTGCCTTCTCCGCCACCACTGATGTACATTTGTAAAAGACAAACGTTGTGTCTCAAAAATGCAATGTCGGAAATTCGTCCATACAAGTTCGTTCTAGGACTGAACGAAACTGAAGGCACTTTCCTCGGCCATTACTAGACGAAAAGCCCTTGCAATCCGAAAAATCTCCATCACGAGGAGACCACTACTATAAATAACTCTATAATGGGAGAGACCCAGAGCATGTTCAACAAGCAGTCTTCACGCTATAAAGATCCACGGTCTTCAATAATCATCATCTTCAACATGTCTTCACTTTTGAACGTATACATTGGTTCGAAGTGGTTTTCGGATAGAAATCATCCAAATCCGACTCCGGTTCCTTCGAAGCCAATCATCGCTTAATAAAATGTTAATTTCATATGTGGATATCAATCATCAATCAATTACTTCATCTTCTATTTAAATCAAATATCTTTCTTAGATATATTCTTTTCAATTTATTCCATTTTCTTTTCAAATGTATATGGAATCATTAAGCCTCATTTATCAAATCATTTGATATATTAAACTTCTTTAGATCTTGGAATTATTCTAAATCATTTTTCTCTTTTACTTATGAAAACCTTTCCAAATCATTCATTAAATCTTAATCAAAGATTTCTTATATTCAAGTTATAACTTTAAAACTTAGGGAAAATATTCTCAAATCATTCATTAAACCTTAATCAAAGGTTTCTTCCTTAACTTCAAATCATGTTCTTGCCAATCAAATATTTTCATAACATAGTACTACTTCCACTTTAAATATAGTAAATTTCACCTCCAGGGACTAATGGCAAGTTTGACCTCTAGGGACTAATGGCAAGTTTCACCTTCAGGGACTAATGGCAATTTTCATCTCCACGGACTAATGGCGAGTAATCCTACATTATGAATATCTTTGTCTTTAACGGTCATTGTCTTCAATATATTTTATTTCCAAAATTAGTTTGAAGGGATTTTCGGATATGAATCACCCAAATCCGATCTCGGTTCCTTCGTACTAATCATTGATAAAAGATGTTAAGTGTTTATTTAACATTCAAATAATTTATTTCTTTTATTTTGGAAAAACTTAAATATGATCTTTTTAGAGCATCCGGGCTTTCCTTCAGATCTATTCCACCCCTCGCCTAAAAAAAGAAAACATAGGTCGGGTAAGTTCAGGGCACTGGTTGCTCCATCCCTAACCTTAATTAAACACCTTGTATACCTTCTCAGATCTCACAGGTGGGACAAATGTACTAGTCGTTTCCGCATACTCGGTTTGTTATTTCATTCAATATTCTTCTCCTTTTGTTTAAGTGGTATAAACAATTTCTCTTAATCATTTATTCAAACTCTTATTAAAACTTCCAAATCATCTTTAAATAACTTAATTGTTCTTTTAAAATCATTCACAAAAGATTTAGGAAAGAATTGTTAAGTTTAAAACTGCATTTCAAAAGTTATTTCAAACTACTGCGAAAAGCCTTGCGAAAAGTGTTGCAAATAGCGTTTTAAAAGCTGTATTTTTCAAAACGACTTTTATATCATTTAGAAATCCATATTTTCAATTTAAATCTCTTTTAATACATTTTAAAATATTTTTAGGATTTATTTCATATTTTTAAAACATTTAAAATATTAATTTTAAACTTTGGTCACTTTACTGCAAAAGCGCGATTTTTCTGGAAGATTGTTTTGGACATATTTAAAATATACAAGATAAAATCTTGATTTTATTCCTTTATTTCTTTAAACATATTTAAATGTTTATAAAACATTTCTAACTCATTTTAAAACTATTTCCAAAAGGTTTAAGCATTCCATATACACCATTTCATTTTCAAAAGGAAAGTAATTTCTTTTGTGCTTATCGACGTGTATTAACGTGACTTGGTAAAACAATTTAACAATCATATCCAACAATCAATACTTGATGATAAAATCATAAGCATCCATAGCAATCATAACACAACATCAAACTTGTATATATATAAATAGAGATGCTAAATAGAGTTTCTCAACATAAATCAAAGCGATTAACTTCATACCAACATTCATATCATCCAACACTTCACTAACTACTTCCTACTCCATTAACACTAGAAAATAACACCCTTTCCCTTCCAATAGTTTGGCCGAGGCTAGAGATGAAGGTTGGACGAAAATATAGAGAATAAGCGATAGAGCTTTGAACTTGAATTTCTAAGATTTTGATCCGAAATATGGGTCATCTTCTCTCTTGTTTTTGACTCTCTTACTCTCAAAATTTAAAAAACTTGTTAACTGAAAAGTTGTTTCAAATTCTTTTCTATTGAATTTTAGAAAAATATTATTTTGAATAGATGTTGTTTTGAGGGAGATATGATAGAATTAAGAAGAGGTATTGTCGGATTGACAAAAATGAAGCCCGAAAATACACTTCAAAGAAGAATTGAGTTTCAGGTATAGCAAACCTCAAAACTGTAAAAAATGATTAACAAGTAAATTGTAGCCACTGGTATTTCATATGGTTTGAAAAAAATAATTTCTTAATTTGGATCTGCTATGATCAAGTTATGATCAAAACAAAATAGGATATTTTCTGTGTTAAAAACTGGGCCAGAAAATGCACTGTAAAGAAGTGAGTTTTTAGCATGGTTACCTTTAGAATGAGACAAAGTGGTCAACATAAAAATTGTAGCCACTGGAAAAATACATGATTATAAAAAAGAATTTTTTATTTTGGTTCTTTGATGAAGAAGTTATGGCCGAGAGAAGAAGAGGTAAAATATGGAGAAAAGAGGAGTTTGATTTAAAGAGAAAAAACATTGATTTCTTTTTGAATATTTTGTAAATCCTACATTATTTCTTTTTAATTTTTTATATGGCATGGAAGCCGTTAAAGAGAAGAGGAAGAAGAGGAAGAAGATGAAGAAGCTTGAGAACAGAAGAAGAAGAAATGCGAATGAAAGTGAAGAAGTAGGTGGATATTTATAGAAAAAGAAAGAAGTAGTAATTTTACCAAAATAACCTCTTATCAAATTACCAAACTAACCTTACTTCAACCTAAAGCAATCTACACTTTTTGAAAACTTAACATCATCCTTTCACTTCTTACAATATGTTTTAGTCACTTAAAGATTAAGTAAAGAATCTTTTGATGTGATATTGATTTGATGTTTACTTTTGACTTTTCTTACTTACTTTTCTTAATTCTTACTTTTTTTCTTAATGACTTCTATAAGTTTCTAACATTGTTTAGTAAAAGTAAACTTGATTAGTCAATAAATTAATACTACAATATTTGAATATATGTTCCTATATAAGAAAATAAAGGTGCGACGACGTTGCGACCACTTTTAATTGATAAAGCGTTGTTTTTCAACAAAATGTTTTACGGTCACATTTTGACGTTTTAGTCAAACTACTTATTTATGTAAACCAAATTTAAAAATGAACTTTTTTACTTCTTTAAACAAATTAAAACATGTCTCTTTACATTTTAAAATCATATTTAAATAACATCAAAATCTCCAATTTTACGGTGTATGTAAAAGTGACAAAATGCAACAAAATCTGATTATTTTTATCAAACGATTATTAACATACTTATAAATATTTTAATATACTTTTATTATCTTTATTAGATGTTTTCAATAAGATTTATCTTTTTAAATAAACATTTAAGCCTATTTATTTAAGCAATTATTTATTTTTAACAAAACTTAACTTTTGTTGATTTGTTCTAAAATCCATTTTTTTTTAAATTATCAACTATAAGAATAAATAGTTTCTCTACTATTTTCTATTATCTATAACTTTTTTATCTATGTTTAAAACCTTTTTAAATTCAAAACAAACGAAATCTCTCATTTTCGAAGTAGTGAAATTACGGGTCGTTACAGTACACCTTGTTCATAATAGCAAAAATTATTATTTTTCCGTTAAAGTAAAGATATTAATTCACATAACATATATACATGAATAACAATAATAAATTCAATTTACAATTCATTTATCTTAATAAATTTACTATGAAATAGATTACAAAATTATATTTTTTACCCCAAAAACGGACCTACGTCACTTTCTATAATCCTTTCCTAAACCCTCGTTGATTCATTTCTAGTATCTTACATTTAAGACCATGTATTATAATTAATTACATAATCTTAAAACTATTTAAATACTAGAAAATAGGCACAAGGACAAATTTTGAAAAATAATGAATATAAACCATATTTATATTAATCCATTTACATAATCTCAGTAAACTATTATTCATTGATTGGTCTAATAAGTCAAATCAATATAAACCATATTTATATTAAAAAACTGTAAAAAAAATTCATTCAGATATATAACTACACCAATCACATAACATAAACCCTATACATAACTAACAATTACAAGTTTAAAGTTTAATTCATTTATACCAATATATTTACCATGTATTGCATTGTAAAACCCTTTTTTTAATGTTAAACACTTGCATTTTCAAATCAAGGACTTGCATTTGAAATTTGTACGTTTATTTACAAAACGCTCTTCAATATAACCTAACATTTATGTCAATGTATTAATATTAATTAGAGGATTTTCACTTCAAGGGCTTATTTGTGCAGGTAATAAGTTTTAAGGACATTTTACAGAAAAAAGATAAAAGAATTTATCATTTTAAGTTATACAGAAATAAAGATAAAAGGATTTATCTTTTTTCTGTATAACTATAAAAGATAAATGAATTTATCATTATGCTGTAAATTGTCCTTAAAACTAATTATTTAAAAGTGTTGTCCTTAAAACTTATTACCCTGTAAATAAAAGCCCTTCAACCTAATTTCCACCATTAATTATGTGATCTTGAATTTAAATTATCTAAATAAATTCAGGTAATAAGCATTGATTAATTCATTAATAAATGCTAAAATATGACGGTTTTAATATGTATACAATGTTCATATCAACAAAGGTGATCAAATTAGTTTTTCATTCAAATGAAAAGATATATAAGTTACATAACACAAATAATATACATAAACGATGCTAACAAATTTAAAAATATCTATCACTATCTCAATAAATTTAACGTATATTACATTGAAAAATTCTCCTTTTAGCTTCAAATAACTACATTTTAACATTTACAATTATTTACCAAACCCCTTTAATTTAGGCATGTAAACGGATACTTTTGGATACGGATAGTGCCGTATCCGTATCCAAAATCATTTTCGAATATCGAATATCCGTATTCGCGGATGCAGATGGATATCAGATATTTATCGGATATTCTTCGACCAGTTCACAACTAATAAATCTAAATAAATAAATAGAAAATTTTGAATTATTATAAATCCATTTTTGTACTAAATATATAAAAAAGTAAATGCACTAAAAAAATAATTTTAAACAGTAAAAATTGGTCAAAATTGATTTTTATATACATATTAATTTTACGTAGATAAATAAGTAAACGACATTCATTTTATGTACTTAAATACATAAAAAAATAACTATAATCTTTATAAAAACCGAACGGATAATTATTGGATATGGATATGGTCATATCCGTATCCGTTTTTCAGATATAGGATAATTTTTCATATTTCGAATACGGGTATGACCATATCTGTATCCATATCCGTTCTTTGGATATAGGATAATTTTTCATATTTCGAATATGTATATGGACGGATTTTAGATTTTTCGAGTACTCATTAACACCCTTGCGTTAATTTCAATTCTTCCATGATATTCATATTTATATCTATATACTTATACTACATATGAAATCTCAAATTTTAAAATTTTAAATAATCAACGAATATCTGTCTATTTTTCTAATAAATCCAAAAAAAAATACACCTATATATATATATATATATATATATATATATATATATATATATATATATATGTGCGCATGAGAGTGTGTGTATTCGTATTAAAAAATGGAAAAATATTTTTCCCATTCAGTTATAAAGATATATAAATCATATAACATAAATTATGTACAAAAGCGATAATAACTAAGTTAGTCTGTAAATCGGTTATAATTCGTTTATATTAAGTATTTATCATACATTACATTACAAACTATGTTTTTAACTTCAGTAACTCCATATGAAATTTATATAGTTTTCTACAAAATTCTTCTTAATTCTTCTACTATTTACCTTTAAGTCTATATATTTAAATAATCGCATAATTTTAAATCTAGCTTATTTAAACAAATTCCATTAAATAATATTTGTTAATTATATAATAAATCACTAACATATATCAGTTTCAATATGTATACTATAAAATTATTTTATTTCTCCAAAAAAAAACATCTACACACAAGAAAGCTACGCAACATAAATTACATATAAACAATGATAACAGTTTTAATTTCTAGTTCATTTATCTCCGTGAATTTATCATAGATTGCATATACGAAGTTATCATTTTAACATAAAAATATAAATACCATATTTTACAATACCATATGCAATGTACTAGTTACATACTCATTAACTAATAGTAAAGCAGAAGAATTTTTTTGCTCTCTTATTAACTTCAGATATTTTATAATTAATTACCTACCATTTATCATTATTATAATTGTTTCAAAATTTTACTGATTCTCTCCATTATCATTTTACAATTGAGTATCAATATTTAATAACTTCTACAATTATTTATAAATTTCCACTAACTTTTATCATATTATTTTAGATTCAAGTCCATATATTTAAATTAATTAATGAATAAAACATATAATATTTTTATTAGAAATGCTTTACTTTTGTACTTTTTGTCTTTATAAGGCAGATGTAAATTATCTTTTGAAATTTATTATAAACTAAAATTATTGAAGTACAAAACAATGGTTTAAAAACCATGTTATCAACTTTACATAATTTAAGTATTTTAATCGAAACTTCTTTTACTCATTAGATAAATTTTTTATTTATCATTTTGATATAAAATACTTATTTCATTTTTCCAAAGGGGTAAAAAAAACACAAGCTACTTTTATTAAGTTCAATATTGCTAATTAAATTAGTAATTAACATCAATCATTGATTAAATATACAATCAATATGGATCACAATAACATATTTTGAGCACGCATTTGATCAAAATAAGGTCATGAAATGATTTCTCTTTAAGAAGTTGCGTTTGAGAAAATAAATGTTTAATTGGACAGCTTCTATTTTTGCATTCATGCAAATATTGCTTCTCTTGCAAATGTGCCATTAATGATTATACTGTCATTAATAAAAAAAAATTTATCACGTGCTTGGCTACAAATTGCGTTTTCTTCTTAAGCCTAAATTACACAAGTAGAAAAAGAAAAAAATTCACTATAGTTAATTGAATATTAAAGGATAATACATTGGAAAAAAAAAATTGAAGAAATTTAAATAAACATTTGTGGAGAAAACAATATAAAAAGTATTAAAAAGATTCAAGAAGACATGTTAAAAACATATTCATTAACTTTTTATTTATTTATTTATTACAATTTGATTTTTTCGGATTACATTACAGAAACCTTTTTATTGATCGGTTTGATTATAGTAAACATTACACCTATATTGATGGTCGATAAGATCAAACCAATGATCTTTATAACCTCTGTTTAGAATGCTAAATGTAAAAATTAATATTTTGTTTTTCAAAACTAAAAAAAGTTTCAATTAAATTTAATAACAAGTCTTCAGATGATCGTAAATCGGACGAAAAGAAAAGAAAAAAGGTTCAAGTAAATGGCGAAAGGTTTGTATTAGTTTGTTTCAAAGCTTTAGCTACCTGTATATCTTATAAAAAAGAAAAGTAATAACGTTATATAAAAAAGAAAAGTAATAACGTTATATGTCATACAAACGGTGAAGTGCAAAGATAAATCCGGATTTGGATCAGACTCCTAAAAAGCATGAATTTACGATCGATATATTAAGGGAAAAAGTAGATCAAAGAGAACGATTGTGAAAAGCAATGGAGTTTCTGTCAATAAAGCTGATTATAATTTTGATCCTACTTTTAAGCTCATCTTGGAATCTTTCTTTTCAGAGATCAACCCATTTTTGGATTATTATATAATACATACCGATGATATATTCGTTTAATTTCAGATGTAATCCTAAAAGCAACATCAGCTTTACATATCACCAAATGGAGGATAGAATCGTCATTTTAGATATTATTGGTACCAGTTATATTCGAAGTCGAATCAACCTTTCCATATATAAAAAAATCACAAGGAAATGAGCAACTGCACATGTTCAGTTTATGTACCAAAATTTACAATACGCATTTATTATTTTTTAACTGTAAAATGTAAAGCGGACGGAATAGAAAATTGACGTGATCTTAACAACGTAGATTCTTGGTATTGAAACTGATTTGATTAGATATCTTTATCAGACTTTTAAGCTGTTTAACATCACCGTCGTCTCCATTCTTATTCATTCTTGTTCAAGAAGATTCTGAGGAAGAGTAGGGGCGTCTGTTGCAAAAGAGGACAAAACTCCTATTATTCTGTTATTTTTCCCCTTTATATATCATAATCTTATACCATGCCCCGTAGAGTCGTGTCTTACACATTTTTTTTTTTTCTATTTTCTTGCAATTTTAGAATTTAAATATGGGTATACGCACATGTCCTTATTAAGTTTCAAAATTCACGAAAAATCCTTCACTAAATTTCAGTGTAAATTAGGTCCCTGTTTTTTATTCACGATTATTTCAAAGCATGATGTAACTTTTCATAAAAGTTCACATTTCCGCAACTTTTCTGTACATTGTGAGCATAGTGTATGAAAGTTGCTGACATATCAGCACTTACTTATAAAAATTACCGACATTTCAGCAACATTTATATACACTGTAAATACAGTTTATGAAAGTTGCTGAAATATTAGCACTTATTTATAAAAGTTGCTGACATTTCAGCAATAATTTTTTTTTGCTTCTAGAAAATAGGAACCGGATTTACAATGAAACTTTGATAGGGAAAGTTGCTATCGGCACTTATTTATAAAAGTTGCTAACATTTCAGCAATAATTTTTCTTCGTTTTCAAAAAACAGAGACCCGTTTTACAATGAAACTTTGACAGAGATCCGCTTTACAATATGAAAGTATGACAGGGATGCCTCCCTAATTTTCACTTTATATATTCCACTCTTTTTAATTTAGTATACTTTTTGAAAGTCACAACTTCATATCCTGCTAACCACAAGTAACTTATTTCACTAATTCACGTGATTCACTTTATTTCAAGCATTCAACTTCGAATCCAACCTACCCATTTTATCTAATATAGTTGAAAATTACTTTATTTGATTATGGATCTTCATTTTTTCTTCCAATTAAGTCTATTCTTGCTTATAAATTTAAATCAAAATCAAAATTTGAATCCAACGATCTATCTTGCGTTTATTTTAAATAACTGAGCAATATTTCATTGGTTCAATTTCTTTTAAATAGTAATTTAATTAGTGAAAATAACTTTTTCATTCACTTATGATAATATTCAAAATGGTGAAAGAATTAAAACTAATAAATGAAATAACAAAAGGAAGAACAAGAAATATATATGCACACACATGTCTATTAAGTCCCAAGATATTAGTTCATCCACATTTATAAATAATTGCAATATAGTCTTGATGCGCATATAAATGAAGAAATAGTTCATCCACATTAACAAATAAGTATCGATCCATCGTCGTCCTCAATCACAATAGCTTATGATTCTTCTTTCTTTGCCACTTTTATCTTACTGTTGATTGAAATAAAAAAATTACTTATATTATTTTTATTTAAATTAGGGATGCACACTTTAATATTCCTAATAATAAAAAAACATATAATTTCTTTTCATCTTCTTAATTGGACTATCATCGGTCGCTTATAGGTTTATTTTATTTATCTACTATCATTATTTTCTAATTTTTATACATTACTAAATTTTTTGCTGCATCTTCATATTTTCTTTAGTTAAAAAAATTAATAATTAAAGCTAATGAGTTTAATGTAGACATCAAAGAGAATATTTTATATTTTTGCAGTAGAACTAATACAATAACAAATTCTTATCCTTTATTTACATTTAGTTACGGTTTACGATGTTAATATTTTCTGACTTTCTTTATTTATTTAGCGATAATCTATAATGGTTGCTAGAAGAAAGGAAGAATAAACGAATCTTCCTATATTAGTGACTTCCAACATTGCAGATAATACCCGTGAACATAATTTGGAACATTTCTTTTTACATAATTCTTTTTATCACTGCCTTTAGCTCATATATTCTTTCGAAAATGTACGTTGTCCATCTATGAGTATGTAATGTACAAATAATTACCATCAATCTTCATTAATTTATTATTCTTGATTAAAAGTTCGAAATTTGTAAAATACACAATATGAATGCTTTATAATAATTAAAAGGATTTGAATGTTTTTGGTTATTTAACAAGTTTGACACTCTTAAAGCAAAAATAAATTTTGTACCTAAATTTTCAACAAAGATATATTATTATGAAAGGAATCAGATCTACTTCGAAATTTTTTCTATAACATAGATTTCATGCACTCATGCTGGTAGAAGTATTGAAGTACCTTCTGTCTTTTAAAGGCAACGAATAATCTGACAACTTAATTTACAAATTCTTAAAAAAAAACAAAGTTTATAAATTTCACAACTAGGGCTCAAAAATAGAATGATGTGTATGATTTTTAATTTTTAGCACGTTGCTGCAATTACTTGGTACTGTCTAGGTTAGATAGTTAGGTGAATATTTAGTATACTCTATGATATGATGCTGTGAATGACCTTTTTATTCTTACATCTCTTTAATCTTATTCCTATAATGGGGATGCAACTTGGATTTTCGTAGAGAGGTAAAAATTTATAACAAAGTACGTCACTGATAGTTTTATCGCATCTCAACATATTAATACTCAAAATCAATTTTTATACATCTATAATTTGAAAAACTCAATGTATATTGCACTTATTTAATCATTTTTTTGCTATGTATTCACCATTGAACCAATTGCGATGATGCATTAAATTCTTTAATTTACGTTACTCTAATATGTTGTGTGCATATCACGGGTTCGCACTTATTATTATTTATTATTGTTTGATTATGTCAATGGAGCTGGAATGGGATGAGCTCACTTAGATCTCCAATGTTGTCTTTCTCTTTTAATTTAGTTTGTTCATCTTATATCTAAATTGGAAAGCGCCGTCGATCCTAGAACTAGATAGAAAGGACGATGATGATCCATGTTGAGGAAAGAGCCGAGTTTATACAACTTATACCGTAAAAAGTTTAGTGTAATATTAATTTTTACAAATTAATAGAGCTAATCTAGAACTTTTTTTGAATTAAAGCGGTAAATGAGACTTCACATTTCATTGTAAATATTATAAGCAATCTAGTGGCAATGATAAGGTACATTCTTAGAAGAAGTGTTTTATAAGAATGTGTTTATAACTAACTATCAGTATTTTTGGTATATACATAAACACTAATTCCATAAACGTTCCTTTACATACCGAGAAAAAGATATCAATACATTTGTTGAGAGTAGTATACATAACGCTCTTTATATGATAGACGACGATTTACTCATGAACATTGAAGACGCTAAGAAGTTACAAACTTGTGGTTCTTTGGAACAATAACAAACGACTTGACGAGGGTCTTTTATAGATTAATACAACTAAGTCAAAATAGAAATAGAAGATCTCATAGTAATGACGTACAAGTTGTTTTTTGATTTGAGAGTACTATCGATCTTAAGTAGCTAGGCAACTCTTTTATTCTAATTAAATACTTGGCATCACGACCATGTTACGATGGTAATTAGGTATACGTTGAATTAATTAAAGTGAGACACTGCGTAAGAAAGGATTCATCTCCGTGGCTGTAGTGAGTTAGTATCACTATAACTGGTATGCGACTTAAATGTCAAAATATCTAGCCAGGGTAAATCGGTTAATCGATAAATTTTATTGAATTGAACCAAGGAATTTAAAGTTGTCTACGCAATTGAATACAGATATTAATAAAGTCTCTGGACTTAGACAAAACTTAAGGTATCTAAGTGATATAGTAATGGCGAGAAGAATGCGTGAATAAAATATCATTACTTGGTGGCGTATTATTAGTTAGAAATTAGATTTCGTGTACATGATTTGTAAGCATTGAACTTTTGATTGACTTTACTTTTACAATGTCTCTATATGCTTTGGTGTTTAACTTGTTTAAATATTGATTGAGAACCGAATTCACCTTAGAGAGTCAACACAACCGAATTGTTAGTTATTTCAAAATTCAACCAATGTTAGAATTGATTTAAATGTTATAAATTAATAATAATTTATACAAATTTTGTATGAATACTTTGTGGCATTTTTAGCTATTTATTTAAATCTTGAAATTGATCAGAACGATGTATAAAAGTTGTACTTTGGTTCGATAGAAAATAAGGCTTGAATAAATTAATTAAATAATTGATTCAAGAGGAGACAAAGTCATTTTTTGACAAGTCAATGAGAGTTGAGAGTATGCCCTAGAGACAACTATATAATTTGTTACTATTACTTAATTTTTTTGTAAGTAAAAAGGCTGACAAATTGAGGTATCTTAGCCTGGCACATCCGATCGAGGCCGACTGGGTCTAGGTCAGCTCGTAAGCCAACCATGCTTGGGGGTAGATCGGTTGGGTTTCTAGTATATGATGATAAACTAAGTCTAGCCTAGGCTTGCATCGGCTCCTCTATTCAATTGCACGTCAAGCCTTTTACGGGAGAAGCTTCTTATGCAGCAAACCCAACGACTAACTCAACAGTCAACACAAGGTGCAAGCCCCAATCGACCAATTTCTCATTAGCTGACAAACTCTCTCTCCCCGACCTACTTGCAACCTGGCTTTAGGCTAACCCACTTGCTTAAGCATGTCTCCTTCAGCCATCTCACAATTGACATAGCTTGAGACTGTCTCAAGGGTACACCGTCACCGATCCAGCTTCGGTACCGTCACATATGATATGCACTCCATCTCATCTCATCCAGCTCAGTGTGCCTAATGTTACAACCTGCCTTCTCAATCCTCATAAGTCAACACTAATACATCCACGGTATTCATGTGCCGATCATCCGAGTGCCGAAAAGATAGATTGTTGGGGTGAAAGAAAAAAAGACAGAAAAGAATCTCACAACATGACGAGTAATATATAATATACCAATGATCGTTACAAAAGAAAACTGCGATGTACATACTTAAATTAGAGTAGCTAACCTACCATCAGCCTGGACAGTTATTACAACATGTCCTTACAATTGTCGACAAATGCTAACAAGAAAATATAGCGTAAATAAAAAAATACGGGAATGCATCTTGGAAGCATCTAGCTCGTCTCTTGAAGCTTCGAAGCATTCATAACTAAATCTGAAAAAGTACTTGGGTCTAACTCGAGTTAACTAAGTTTTATAAAAGATAATTTAGTTTATAATAATAATAATAAATTAACTATAAGTTTTATAAAAATTAATTACGTTAACAATAATAATAAACTATAAAATATTAACCAATTAACTAATTTTTATTAAAATTAGCTAAATTTATATGATAGTATTAATATTAATAATAAATCATAAAATATTAACAATTTAACCAAATTTGTTATATATGTATAACAACAACAACAGTAGTAAATTAACTAATTTTATATATTTTTATAAATCAATATAATATGAAGACCTTTAAGCTATTTCAAAATTTTGAATGTTTATCATAATATCAAAGTGAAGATAAACTTTATACTTAAACTTCCATGTTTGGTACAAACTTTAACTCCTTCCTGATTGGGAATTTTCTTAGCTGCATATTTTTAGAAGATCAACGTTTTATTTTAATGCTAATCAAGATATTTCTGACTAATATTATCATACATTATTATTTTTAGAGTCTTTGGAATTTCTACATGCACTAGCCCTAGACCAAGTAAGGAATAATTTTATTCAATATAGTGGTCATTTCCTCCCTGTTACTATAGTTATTTATTTGACATTGGGGACGAATTTTAAAGAAGATAAAGACTGCGTACTTTCTCCTTTCTTTCCCTTGGATAAGCCTTTCAAGTTTGTAATTGTTCATAATGTTTTGGTTCAGTTTGGCAACATTAATGCGGTAGGTTTGTCCCTTTTGGATACTAAAAGAATTTATGGCTTTGGTGGCGAATTCAAGTTTGTTGCCACTGATCGTGTTTTTTTCTCCTTTTGTGATAGGAAACTTTTGTAAATTAAAGATGCTCCATATGCATGTGCACTAAATTAGTAATGTGAAATCTTTTTGGCATGTACTTAAAACATTTGGTGCTACTTCTGGCATGTACTGAAAAACGTATGTAGTCGATATTATGTGTATGTTTGAGCATGTTTAATAAAATGTCTACGAATATTTGGTATGTTTTATATAATGCATTACATTTTTTGATTATTATATTCTTCGACTATTACGTTGTTTATATTATTACATGTTTAAAAAAGATTCATTTTGATATGCTATTAATAATCATAGTATACAACTGGATGCATCAAACACATAGAAAAATAAACCATAGCGCTTAAAAAGCATCATAGTTATATAGTATAAGTGTTATAAAAAGGTACATAATACTGGCGCTTACCGTTGAAGGATGGTGTTAACCATAAAGTTCACTTAAGAATGTAGGTATGAAAGAAGGCTTCCGAAGGCATCAAAGAAGAGTTCTGCAAGTGTTAAAAGAAGCTGTGCAAAAGCATTACAGAGGCTTCGTAAGAGTTGAAAAAAGGGTTCCACTATGGTTCAAAAAGGGATTTCGAAAGCATTGAAGTAGCTTTCGAAAGAATTGAAGTAGCTTTCAAAAGCATTGAAGTAGCTTCCGATGGCATTGAAGTAGCTTCAAAAAGCAGTGAAGTAGCTTTCGAAGGCATTGAAGTAGCCTCCGAAAGCATTGAAGGGGCTTCCAAAATCATTGAAGTAGCTTCCGCATTCATCTGTGTAAGTGGTTCCACTTACATTGAAGAAAGGCCTTCGACAGAATTAAACCACATAGGTCAGAGGGAAAGCTTCCACAAGAATTGATTCAGTAACCCAACGTCATTCCTTTCATATGAGATAACAAGCTGCATGCCAACCCTCCGTGACCATCAACCTTCCGCAGGGTTAGATTCCACCAGAATAAGCCATTCGAAAGAGTTGAAGAGCTCCCTTCCATACTTAACAACTTAGGGATGTTCCCTCATTTATTGTTGTAACAACCCGAAATTTTGGTCATTTAATTTTGAACATTTAGTTTATTTTTGAATGTTGAATTTAAATATTATTTTATTTTGAATATGGAGATTTTGGTTTAATTAGTGAAATGGTTCAAAATTTCAAATATAGCGATTAAATGGATTTGGTGAATAGTAAATTTAATATTCGAATTGGGTAAATATTGGAGCCTGGAGTTAAATGTGAATGAAAATGATTTCTAAAGCTGATTTAAACTCTATTTGAATTAGTGTGATGATAGTGAACTTTTGAATGGAATTTAAAGTCGATAAATTAAAATTTGAAATTTATATATATTAATTTAATAGTGAAAAAAATGATCCAGACCATGGTCTTAGAATTCGACGGAACCAGATCCACTGGATCCATAATAGTGTATTATTATCAGATTTCAAATTTCATAGCATTTGCATTTATCGTTTGGTCGTACGGGATAGAAACACGTTGAAATTTATATTGAAAATTTAATATTCGATTCAAAAAGCTATCTTCATATATGATCGAATTAGGCCTTGAAAATTGTTCCATTGTGTTTAGAATAGGGGTGAAATATCATAAACGCCAAGCGGCACGCCTTGATTGGGGATCGTCCAAAATTTCACGTTAATAATTGAAATAATAATAAAATAATATATGTACACCTATATATATACATGAGCATCCATGGCCTAAACCCTAAGCGCCTCCACTATATTTCTATGACCGAAAATAGACAAGCTTCCACTCTTGATTTCTTCCAATCCATCGACCTATAGGCTTCGCTATCAACTGGAAAGTCATAGAGCATCGCGAGATCTATACATCCTATGGTTGATCTGAGATATCTTCGTCATTGAAGGAGGATTTTGGTAGCGACATCTTTCGAGCGCGTTTTTGGGTCAAAAACGAGGCTAGGGAGGGCCAGAGCTGAGCTAGTGGTGCACGACATTTGTGGCGTCATCATGGGGTAATTCGATTGATCTCCGGTCGCGTAGAGGTGGAGCAACAATCGAGTTTGCTAGCGATGTGGTGGGTTTTGCGTTCAAGCAGTGCCTGGGATAGAGAAGAATCAAGGAGCGGCCGAGATCTTATTTCAAGGAACGAACGGACATCCTTTAAGCTGGGTATATAAAATAAAAATAAATAAAAAAGGATTTGTAAATTTATGTCATTTAAATTTGTGAAATCTTATAAATTGTATATCTTTATGAGTTTCGATTGAGACGAAACAAGTGACGATGAAATCATGGAGATGAGCATTACATTAAGGAGTTGATTTGGAGATGATTGGAAATAGCTAAAATTGTAGGTTAAATCGGACGTCATTCGATTTGATTTAAAATTAGAGTGTTGGCAATTAAAAACCCAAGGTGAGTTAAACTCACTCATTTGGTCAATCAGCAATGTTTTATAGCGGATAAAATTTATTATGTTGTTTGGATTGTTGAAATTGGTGATTGCTAAATTTGGTGATTGTTTGTAACGTTAAGGATTTTCGACACACGAAGGCCGACATTAATACGTCCACTGTATCAATAGCCGAGCAATCGAATGCCGGAAAACCGAACCGTTAGGGTTAAAGAAGAGGTAGAAGATAGAAGAAGAAAGAAAAAGCAACAGAAACAATATCAGAAACTCACAATCGCAGTGGAACAACATATAATAGATAAATGAATATCTTCAAAACAAAGAACTATATCAGTTATTACATTACATCATTAGAGTTTACAACAAAAAATAGTCGGAAAAGAAATACTATATATTAATTGATACGCCATGCCATCCAGCTTGCTCCTGATCTCCACAGCAACTCCTGATTTCAGGATGACGTGATAACCTAACTCTAGACTGCCCGTGTTAAAATTGGTGGGCACCCAGAGTTTAGGAAGGAAGCAATAAACTCCAACTCAGTCATGGGGCTGGTGTGAGAACTTAAAACAGTTTATCTTTAAAAATAAACATAGAAATATTTTAAATTAGATTCACAATGCTTTTTTTTTTAGAAAATGAGACTACCATAAGGCCTGCCGCTCACACGCACAATGCAAACGCAGAATCGAAGGAGATTTCTCCTTATGATAGTCATATATGCTTGATACACAAATTTTCTTTGATATTATTATTGTTATTAGTGCAAAGTGTAGAAAAACATTTCGAAAGTAATGATATAAATCTTAGCCAGCATAGACATTTCGCACATATGCCTACTATAGCTACCATGTTCAATAGCAGGTTACTGCCACACTCCACGGTAGGTTATACAACTAAAACTGTACATGGCTCGTATTGTTTCTTTGGATTTCCAACTAATGGTCAGACCGACGAACTTCCCATTGCCACATGGGTATGCCTCTGGAAAGATGCCTCGAGAACCTAACCGGATCTCTGCCAACACAAGGCTTGGTTACCCCTAACTAGGTAACAACTGGCACGAGTATGCCATCCCCCGGTCGCAACCGACCTAAATCCCGGGATTCACCAACAAACACAAAATAATAAGTTTGCATCACAACATGGGTTAAGTATCAAGGATCCATACCATAATACCACCTCTATCCAGAAGGAAATGACATATACTAAGGGGGAGCTATCCCCTAATAACCTTGCTGCATCTTTCCTGTTTTGACCATTACCTGGGTGTGAGGTCCGAAGAAGTCTCATCCACAAAGCTACGCTTTATACAAAAGCCACGCTTTGATCAACAAATGCTCAACAACACTTCGTATGCCACATTACCAATTTGAAAATATATCACCAGTAACCATCAACTACATAACCTCTGAGCTCGTACGTTTCAGAGAAGGTTGTTAAGATAAGATAATAAATTCTCCGCACCAACAGAAATATATTTGATAGAAACCAGCTTTACATCTTAAATTGTAACGTCAGACACACATCTATACAAGTCTGTTCCGGAATCGAACGGAACCGAAGGCACTTCAAAGAAGCCCTTGCAATCTGGATATTCACTAATCACGACCGGACTTCCCATCACAAAGGGTGATAAAATCTCAATATCGGAGATCAGCTGATGCAGAGATTTTCGACGGTAATCCTTCCGTTTTCGAAAATACCCGGTCTTCAACACCGGTCTTCAAATGCTATCCATTACGACATATCATTATTCGGAATGAGATTTATGACACAAAGGTCCTCTCCCATCTAAACCGAATAACGAGCGCTTATTATAAAATAAGTGTAGCATTCAAATTCAAGCTATTCACAACAAATACCCATTTAAAGGTAAATATTGATAGTCAGTTATTTAACTATCAAAGCAAACCAACAAATATTCAGCACCATAACAATCATTAGGTCCTTTTATTAATCTTCCGTAAATTAAATAACTTGTCAAATATTCACTTCAATTTATCTTTAAAAAGATATATTCTCTAAACTATTTCACTTCGTATTAGAAATTTTTTTCCAAATACTTATTTAACAATAAGTAATTCACAAATCTATTTATTTTCAATACTTAGAAAATATTCAACATACTTAAAACACGATTAAGTATATGTTTTATTCTTTTAAGGAAAACATTCTCTTAAACACATTCATTTGAGTCAAAACGAATGTTACGTAAAACATCGTTACAACAACCCAAAATCACTAGTATAAGGATTCGAAATTTAGATAGATATATAAATCCCAATACTATATAAACATTTCCTTTCGAAAATCATTTACTATAACAACAGTGTTATAGTCCATCTTTTCCTTACTTCTCGAAAACGTCTATTTCAACAATGAATGTTGAAATATATGGTTTCGATCCTTAACACATTTTAAAACAACTTCAAATCGTTTTAATTCTATTTAAAAGGCCACTTCCTAAAACATTTCTTTAATATATCATTCACTATTCAAAATCGTGAATATACTTCATTAACCACATTCAACACTTATACATATTTAATTAAAGGATTATCCACTGTCCAGAATCGTGAATATACTTCCTTTAATAAGCTTTCATATTTACTTATCAAATTCAATTGGTTTCGGATTTATAAACAACGTTTATAAATTCACATTTATATATTTTATAAAAATCAACTTATTAAATCCCTTAATTAACAAATTCTATTTATATCTCTTTAAATGCCGAAATCCAATTTATAAGTCGATCTCTTATATATCTTTTATTTTACAAAATCTATTCATTTTATGACTTCACAATTTATAAACCTATAAATTTCATTCACTTATGAAATCCATTGATACTTCATTTTAACACTTATAAAAACTCGTTTTATAATTCCAATACTTTAATTTATAAATATCAATTTTATAAATCTTTTATATAAACCGTTTATAATAATTTTCAAAAATCTCAATTTAACTATTTTTTAAAATCCATTAACTCCATATTTCAAAAATCAATTTTCAACTATATTTCTCAAGAATCATAATTTTTATGACATTAAAATTATAACGTTTATTTAATTAAAATGAATTAGTTTCAAAATTTTAATAAAACATATACTTTCAAAAAAAATCACCTGAAAAATCCTTTTAAATTCGACATCGTTACTTTAACATTTTTAAAACTTCAAAAATATGCCAAATGCTGCAACAGCACTAAAACATCAACCACGGCATCCACACATCATATATCAATATGACAACAGAATATACACAATATCTGTAAATAAATCAATACGGGTGAGGAATCCAGTTGGATCCTCCAACCTGTTTCCCTGCATCCACAGATGTTAGCACAATACCAATCCCGTTTCAAGACGGAATACCACGGTACATGGGTTCATATAAAATATTATCCGCTATTATGCGGTGCAATAGGGTCTCATCCGCTATATAATGCGGGAAATCAACTCCAAGTACATATATAATACCAATTTCACATCGAGGTGAAATATCGCGGTATATGTGTTTAATAAGTAACACCCTCTTAATATACGGCGTATAGGGTCTAGTTAAAACAACAGATAATAATTTATCATTCAATCACACAATCAAGCAATTTTAAATCTAACTATTTAAAATTTAAATCGAAACAATTCGATTGAGTGAGAAGTTCTTATCTTGCTTTCAATAACAGTCGTAGTGTTTTATTTCTAATAAAATTAAATACGCGTTTAATTTTACCCAAAATTATCACTAGCTCCAATCAATCCCAATCCAACTCCATCGCGTAGTATTCGTCCATACGATTCCAACGCAATTTGTTTCGTCATTTTCCGACCTCATATGAATAAGATATGGCGTCACAAAGTTTGAACGAATTTAATTATAATAATTTTTTTTACAATTTCTTTTAATATTTACAACCTTAATCACGGCCGTTACTTCAGCAAATCGAATCAAGGCAGTGCACGCAAGCTTCTCCCTCTCCAGTGTTCACGCAAATGAAACCCATTTGCTCGTTCAAACCCTAGCTAGCCGCGACCTCCACACGACCCTAGGGGTCGATCAACCACCACCAAAATGCTCGCCTACTCGAGCTTCACCCACGGCTACAATAGCTGGAAGCTCGGCCCCCCATCTCGAAAAGGCGCATACAAGACGAACGAAGGGAGCAGTTATCTCCCTCATCGTTGCAAATTGGATAATAATATCCATATGGATTTGAAGGTCTCACGATGCTCTACGATTTGTTAGTTGAAAGTAGTTGCTAATTCTTCACAGATTGAAAGAAATTTGGAGGAAAAGAATTGAATATTTTCGGTCATTGATAATTAGGGCCAGCTGAAGAAAGAATGAGGGTTTGTTTGCAAATGTGAAAACAGAGGGCTTTATATAGAAAATTTGACGAAACACTATTCACTCGAAATTTTCCGAACTCCAAACGAAGCGTGCCGCCTGGCGTTTATAATATTTTACCCCCATTCCGAATGCAATGGAATATATATCGGAGGCCAATTCGATCAAATTTGAAAGATAAGTTTTCAAATTGACTATTTAAATTTAAAAATTCACTCAAACCGATTTCTGTGCGTTTTAGCTTGCCCCGGACAAACCGTAAATCCGATTGACATGAAATTTGAAATCATACAATAATATAACATTACGGATCCGATGAAACTTGTTTCGTCGAAATCCGAGATTGTTTGAAAAACGGCTATTTTTACTCGTTAATTAAATATTAAAATATTCAATTTCTGCAAATTAATTTTTAATTCAATTTTAAAAGTTCTATAACATCGTCCTAACTCCAATATAATTTAATACAACTTTACAAATCAATTATAATCATATTAAACCCAATTTTCAATTATTTCTGTAATTTCAAATATTAAATTGTCGATTTAATTATCCCATTAAATCACTATATTCGAAATAAAATTTATTCGACTTACAAATTTTACTTATTAGTATTTAAAATCAATTAAATATACGAATATCAAATGGCAGAAATTCTGGGTCGTTACAAATTTCCCCCCTTAAAAGAATTTCGTCCTATCAAGTAAGAAAAAGTTACAAAATCCATTAACTTTTCAAACATCCACTCAAATTAAATTTCAAATTCATTTAAACAGTTTAACTTTTCCAAAATCCATAGTCAAACTTCTTACAATAACTTTACTAAGTTTTCAAATCATACTTAGTTATCTTTTCAGAACCAACTATATCGTTTCAATTTTCAACTCAAAATCAAAACTTTAGTTTTCACCAATTTTCCTAATTTTCTCAAAATTTTCTAACGCCTTAAATTTTCAGAAAAATTCGCCATAGTCTCCTTTGCGCGGCTCAATCCGAAAAAAAAGGGCAATATATATATATCAAAAATATACATCTCATCACAGTAATGAGGCATCCCGCAGGGGAAAAAAGTGTAAAAGTACGACATGTAATCCGAGATATGTACCTTATATATTATTAGCGAGCATATACGGCTAATATAGCACGAAAGCGAGCTCTAAATGCGAAGCAAGCGCAATCCGCACCTACTAGACACTCAACAAACAAATGAGAAACATGTATATATGAAAGTAATATCAATATACAACATATTTCAGAAGCAACAAACAATATGTGCCAATATTGAAAATGCAACAAAAAGCAATAAATGCAACCACCAAACAACTTATCGAACAAATCCATATCAAATCAATATACATGCACTTCTCATTAATATTCAATGAATTGGTTTTTCATTTAAATCACATTTGATTCATTAACATTGGACTTTACTAACATTCATTTTCAATTAGTTTATATTCACTAATTCATATTAAAGTTGGTTCACTTCCACATTCAAATCAAATTTCACAACTTTCAATTTTATCAATTCAACTTCATTAACACTTAATGAATCATATACAATCAACTAACAATCATATAACAACCAAATCGTAACCAACATAACCAAATTATTCAATTCGCTTACATTCCTTTAATTTGGTTCATCACTTTTAATTAGCTTTAATGAATTAACACTTACATCTATTATTTTATATAAATTTATTTACACTCGATTGATTAATATTCAATTCATTAGTTCAATTCAATCACTAATTCATTTAACCACAAAAGTGGAATTTTATTACTTAACTTAAGTTCATATTCATCACTTCCCTTTATCAATTACTTCGATACCAAAATCAACTTCATTCAACATTACTTAAGTTATATTCCATTTAAACATCATTTATTTAACTTAACTTAAATTTCCTCTTATAAATCCAATTCAGATTCCAATTCTAAATTAAATTCTATTTAACCTTTACCGAAGTCAAATTTATTATCTCTTATTCAAATTCATATCTCGTTTTGCTTAACAAATTTGTTTAACCATTTTATCATTTGGTTTCATTTACATTTTCACATTTTACAAGTTATACAACTTATATATTTAAACTTCCAAATCATTAACTTATCCAATCTAGTTCAAATCTGATTTAATTTATTTAACTTCCTTTAGTTAAATTTTCAAATTTTTTTATCACAACAAAACTTCAATTTTCAATTTACCATGATAGCAAATCCATCACACAGAAACTCGAAAATGATACTGATGATGCTGCAGTCATCACTCTTATTATTTCCCAGTAACAGTAGTGAATTCAGTGCTTAATATTCTTTCAAAAAAAATTCCTTTTACTTATAACTCACATTTATAAGTCTTTTCCTTATAGAATTTCACTTATTGTATATATAAGATTATTTCATAATTGTAAATCGCATTAATTATAATTCCATCTTAATAATTCATTTGGTTATACCATTTATTCTTTTACAATATGTTTCATTTAACTTATTCACACATATTTCAATTAACTTATATATATTCTTACATTTTCAACAACCAAACAACCATATATTATAAACATTTACAGAAAATCATTTCCTTTATCTACAAAAAATAACTTTGGGTAAAATTATTTCATTTACCCTATTTTAAAACAATACCGTGTTAGTTTATCTTGTTTAAGAGTTTAGAAATACCTATCGAAGCAGTTGGCCAGACTGCACCGACCAGAATCTATAAACAATCAACCGATAAGTCAACACAATACAAAACAATTTTTATCTTCACTAACAAATACGCGCTCATAGCTATTATTACACTCAAACTCATTCTAGAGTACCGCTGACTCTATCTCTAATGAGTAACTCCCAACAGAGCCAAGGTTGTCACTTACCATATGCTCTGATACAAAATGTAACGTTAAGGATTTTCGACTCACGAAGGCCGACATTAATACGTCCACCGTATCAAATGCCGAGCAATCGAATGCCAGAAAACCGAACAGTTAGGGTTAAAGAAGAGGTAGAAGAAAGAAAAAGCAACAGAAACAATATCAGAATCTCACAATCGCAGCGGAACAACATATAACAGATAAATGAATATCTTTAAAACAAAGAACTATATAAGTTATTACATTACATAACATTACATTACATTATCAGAGTTTATAACAACAAACAGCGGAAAAGAAATACTATATATTAATTGATACGCCATGCCATCCAGCTTGCTCCTGATCTCCACAGCAACTCCTGAATTTCAGAATGATCTGATAACCTAACTCTAGACTGCCCGTGTTAAAATTGGCGGGAAACCAGAGTTTAGGAAGGAAACTATAAACTCCAGCTCAGTCATGGGACTGGTGTGAGAACTTAAAACAGTTTATCTTTAAAAATAAACAAAGAAATATTTTAAATTAGATTCACAATGTTTTTTTTAGAAAATGAGATTACCACAAGGCCTCCCGCACACACACACACAATGCAAACGCAGAATCAGAGGAGATTTCCCCTTAGGATAGCCAAATATGCTTGATACGCAAATTTTCTTTAATATTATTATTAGTGCAAAGTGTAGAAAAACATTTCGAAAGTGATGATATAAATCTTGGCCAGCATAGACATATCACACTTATGCCTACTATAGCTACCATGTTCAATTGCAGGCTACCACCACATTCCATGGCAGGTTATACAACTAAAACTGTATAGGGCTCGTATTGTTTCTTTGGATTTCGAACTAATGGTCAGGCCAAGGAACTTCCCATTGCCACATGGGTACGCTTGTGGAAAGACGCCCCGAGAACCTAACCGGATCTCTGCCAACACAAGGCCGGGTTACCCCTAACTGGGTAACAAGTGACACGAGTATGCCATCCCCCGGTCGCAACCGAACTAAATCCCGGGATTCCCCAACAACCACAAAATAATAAGTTTGCAGCACAACATAGGTTAAGTATCAGGACTCCATACCATAATACCACCTCTATCCAGAAGGAAATGACATACACTAAGGAGGCGCTATCCCTAATAACCTTGCCGCATCTTTCCTTTTTTGACCATTACTAGGGAGTGAGGTCCGACGAAGTCTCGTCCACAAAGCTACACTTTATACAAAAGCCACGTTTTGATCAACAAATGCTCAACAACACTTCATATGCCACATTACCAATTTGAGAATATATCACTAGTAACCATCAACTACATAACCTCTGAGCTCGTACGTCTCAGAGAAGGGTGATAAGCTAAGAGAATAAATTCTCCGCCACCAACAGAAATATATTGATAGAAATCGGCTTTACATCTCAAATTGTAACGTCAGATACACATCCATACAAGTCCGTTCCGGGATCGAACGGAACCGAAGGCACTTCCAAAGAAGCCCTTGCAATCGAGATATTCACTAATCACGACCGGACTTCCCATCATAAAGGGTGATAAAATCTCAATATCGGAGATCAGCTGATGCAGAGATATTCGACGGTAATCCTTCCGTTTTCGAAAATACCCGGTCTTCAACACCGGTCTTCAAATGCTATTCATTACGACATACATTATTCGGAATGGGATTTATGACACAAAGGTCTTCTCCCGGCTAAACCGAACAACGAGCGCTTATTTTAAAATAAGTGTAGCATTCAAATTCAAGCAATTCACAACAAATACCCATTTAAAGGTAAATATTGATAGTCAGTTATTTAACTATCAAAGCAAACCAACAAATATTCAGCACCATAACAATCATTAGGCCCTTTTATTAATCTTGCATAAATTAACTAACTTGCCAAATATTCACTTTAATTTATCTTTAAAAAGATATATTCTCTAAACCATTTCACTTCATATTGGAAAAACATTTCCAAATATTTATTTAAAAATAAGTAATTCACAAATCTATTTATTTTCAATGCTTAGAAAATATTCAACATACTTAAAACACGATTAAGTATATATTTTATTCTTTTAAGGAACACATTCTCTTAAACACATTCATTTGAGTCAAAACGAATGTTACGTAAGACATCGTTACAACAACCCAAAATCACTAGTATAGGAATTCGAAATTTAGATAGATATATAAATCCCAATACTATATAAAACATTTCCTTTAATAAGCTTTCATATTTACTTATCAAATTCAATTGGTTTCGGATTTATTAAACAAAGTTTATAAATTCACATTTATATATTTTATAAAAACTTCAACTTATTAAAAACCGTTAATTAACTAATTCTATTTGTATCTCTTTTAAATGCCGAAATCCAATTTATAAGTCGATTTCTTATAAATCTTTCATTTTACAAAATCTATTCATTTTATGACTTTATAATTTATAAATCTATAAATTTCATTCACTTATGAATTCCGTTGGTACTTCATTTAACACTTGTAAGAACTCGTTTTATAATTCCAATATTTTAATTTATAAAAATCAATTTTATAAATCTTTTATATAAACCGTTTATAATAATTTTCAAAAATCTCAATTTAAACTATTTTATAAAATCCATTAACTCCATATTTCAAAAATCAATTTTCAACTATATTTCTCAAAACTCATAATTTTTATAACATTAAAATTATAACTTGAAAAATCCTTTTAAATTCGAAATCGTTACTTTAACATTTTTAAAACTTCAAAAATAAGCCCAATGCTGCAACAGCACTAAAACATCAACCACGACATCCAAACATCATATATCAATATGATAACAGAATATATCACAATATCTGTAAATAAATCAATACGGGTGAGGAATCCAGTTGGATCCCTCCAACCTATTTCCCTGCATCCACAGATGTTAGCACAATACCAATCCTGTTTCAAGACGGAATATCGCGGTACATGGGTTCATATTAAATATTACCCACTATTATGCGGCACAACAGGGTCTCATCCGCTATATAATGTGGGAAAATCAACTCCAAGTACATATATAATATCAATTTCACATCGAGCTGAAATATCACGGTATATGTGTTTAATAAATAACATCCGCTTAATATACGACATATATGGTCTATTTAAAACAGCAGATAATAATTTATCATTCAATCACACAATCAAACAATTTTAAATCTAACTATTTAAAATTTAAATCGAAACAATCGATCGAGTGAGAAGTTCTCACCTTGCTTTCAATAACAGTCGTAGTGTTTTATTTCGAATAAAATTAAACACGCGTTTAATTTTACCCAAAATTATCACTAGCTCCAATTAATCCTAATCCAACTCCATCGCGTAGTATTTGTCCATATGATTCCAACGCAATTTGTTTCGTCATTTTCCGACCTCGTATGAATAAGATATGGCGTTACAAAGTTTGAATGAATTTAAATATAATAATTTTTTTTACAATTTCTTTAAATATTTTCAACCTTAATCACGGCCGTTACTTCAGCAAATCGAATCAAGGCCATGCACGCAAGCTTCTCCCTCTCCAGTATTCAAGCAAACGAAACCCGTTTGCTCGTTCAAACCCTAGCTAGCCGCGACCTCCACACGACCCTAGGGGTCGATCAACCACCACCAAAATGCTCGCCTACTCGAACTTCACCCACGGCTACAACAACTTGAAGATCGGCCCCCTATCTCGAAAAACGCGCATACAAGATTAACGAACGGGAGTTGTTATCTCCCTCATCATTGTAAATTGGATAATCATATCCGTATGGATTTGAAGGTCTCACGTTGCTCTACGATTTGTTAGTTGAAAGTAGTTGCTAATTCTTCACAGATTGAAAGAAATTTAGAGGAAAAGAATTGATTATTTTCGGCCATTGATAATTAGGGCCGGCTGAAGAAAGAATGAGGGTTTGGTTTGCAAATGTGAAAATAGAGGGCTTTATATAGAAAATTTGACGAAACACTATTCACTCGAAATTTTCCAAACTCAAAACGAACCGTGCCGCCTGGCATTTATAATGTTTTACCCCCATTCCGAACGCAATGGAATATATCGGAGGCCAATTCGATCAAATTTGAAAGATAAGTTTTCAGATTGACTATTTAAATTTAAAAATTCACTCAAACCGATTTCTGTGCGTTTTAGCTTGCCCCGGACAAACCGTAAATCCGATTGACACGAAATTTGAAATTATATAGTAATATAACATTGCGGATCCGATGAAACTGGTATCGTCGAAATCCGAGACTGTTTGAAAAATGGCTATTTTTATTCGTCAATTAAATATTAAAATATTCAGTTTCTGCAAATTAATTTTTAATCCAATTTTAAAAGTTCTATGACATCGTTCTAACTCCAATATGATTTAATACAACTTTACAAATCAATTCTAATCATATTAAACCCAATTTCCAAATATTTCTGTGATTTCAAATATTAAATTGTCGATTTAATTATCCAATCAAATCACCATATTCGAAGTAAAATTTATTCGACTTACAAATTTTACTTGTTAATATTTAAAATCAATTAAATATACAAATTTTAAATGACAGAAATTATGGGTCGTTACATTGTTGAAATTGGTGGTTTTTGAAATTGTTTAGGATGATGATATAGCATCTTGAAATGCTATTAGATTGGTTGAACCGAAACTAAGGTCACGATATAGCATCTCATATTACTATTAAACTGTTTATGTTTATTTTTAAGCTTATTTCCAGTATTGAATCCTGTATGTGTGGAATTGATAAATGGATTGTTTTAAAATTACGTTGTTAAATTTATAATGTAAACTGTATTGAAATATATTGATGTGATCTATTTAGCCAAATAAACACCGTCAGATAGTAAATGAAAGTGTTTGATTGTGAATGATATTCGGTTAGCAGAATCGATGAGGGAAACAATAAAAAATAGAAAAGAGATAAATGAAAAATAAATATGATTAAATACCACACAATTAAGAAGATAGGTTAATTTTGATTTCTTGCATTTGTCCTTGATTTATGCTTTGATTAGGTTGAATTCCTAATTCTATAATTAGGACGTAACCCAAATTCTACCCTTTTTGATCGGCCTGCTACTCCATAGACCGTACCGCAAGCCAGATGCTATATAACTCTCTACACAGCAGCCAATAGTATCTACGAAAGATGCATAAAGCACCCACTGTGGATCCATACGACATATATAGCTCCCTACACAGAAGATAATGGTGTCTACGAAAGACACCCATACTAAGCGCTTGGAACTCATAGCGATTACTGAGCACCAAAGTGGAAGTCGCCCGCATAACTGCCACCATGCCCATGCTAACTTTTTCTCTACCTATTAGGTCTTCTTACTACCTCAAACTCCAGCATAAGCATGCCGCTGATCTCACTTTAGGCTAACCTGAGATTGCCGTGTGTCCATAGAAACTATAGGGAAAATGCTACTGGTACTGGCCCGTCATCTAAAAAGTATCTAGTTGCTCCCCTTATCCAAATCCCTGTGATTTCGACTTCTATTTGACTAATTACTGCCATTTCTAGCATAAGCATGCCCTATCTCACTTCAGGCCAATGTAAGACACCATTTTGTCTAATAGGGAATGATATATGGTACAGGTCCTGCTTTCATCTTTGCTTATTAACTTAGATAAAAATTTTAAATAAGCCTTTAATATCATCTTTAATTTCTACGCTTATTGATTTATCCCAATCTTAAAATAAGCCTCATTCTATTCTTTTTCTTATTATAACTGTAACGATCCCAATTTTTGATTTAAATTTAAATTAGTAATTAATGTGAATTTTGATAAATTCTAGAATTATTTTGAATTTGTATATATGAGCAAATTGGGTTTGACTTTAAAATTTGAATTTAAAATATTGAATTTGTATTTAAAATTTGAATAAATGACTTAGAAAATGACTTGGGCAAAAATATTACTTATATTTATTTATGGGTAGTTAATTTTATAATTATAAAAATATGTATTAATATAAATTAAATGTTGGATAGTTAAACTTCAAAAAGAAATAAAATAAATATCTTAAAATTTTAGTCATGTAGACTATAAATAAATACCTAGGATAATTCTTAAAAAAATGGATATGTATGCTATTGGAATACAAGTAAGTATGAAATATAAAGTAACATACAACTAAATTTAAACAATAAATTAAAATAGACATTTGCTTATACTATAAAGTAAAGCAAGACAAAATAAAGAAAAGACAACAAATAAAATACACTCAAGTGTTCAAACAAAAGAAGATAGCCAAATAGAAATATCTATGTACACTTGCAAAATGAAGAAACAAAAATATATATATAAATGTGCTTGCAAAAGAAGACAACAAACATATATTTAAGTAGAAACACAAAGGACTCATGAAATTAATGCTAGCACAAAAGCAAGATACATCAGCCACCTAAACCAGATTATCAGCCGAGTCAAGTAAGTAAAGCAAATAAATATCTCTGATTTTATATTGCACAACAATATTTTTTACCCTGTATTGTACAAACAACATTATAACACCCTGTACACTCACTTTCTATATATCAACTTCTTTTATCAACTTTTCATTTCAGTTTCGTCCAATTATTCAAAGTAAACCTGAAATAACAACATCTCAAAGCTTAAACAAAGTTCAATTCTAAACAACAGTTTAATCAATTCAAACCAGAAATCAGAAGTTCAGCAAGCAAAAAATTTCAAGCCTGTTTCAAATAAAAGAAACTCTGTTCATCTTCCCAATAACAACAGTGAGTAACATTTCATTACTTAAGCATATGAAGCTGATTTCGTGGTTAAGATCTGAATCAAGTATGCTGGTATATATGTATTTTTCTATGTATATGGATGATGTTTGTGTACATGTGTAGACTCTATAACAAAACTGTTTTGTTACCAAGCTTGAGTTTGATTCAAAATATCTTCATCTCTTGACCTGATAACTTAGGGACTTAGCATACAAACAAATTTTTCTTGTTTCATCATAGCTTAAAATTTAATTTTTTTTAGTTGAAAAAAATGTGTATCATGCTCTGGAAAATCAAACAACAGGGTGAACTTGTATAGGAGTAAAACTCGAACAATTTAATTTATTAATTCAGGACCGTAAGTTAAATCCTTAACCTATAACATGATTTTTAAACCAAACAAATTAACTTTTAGTTTGGAATGTTAAGAGCAGTTTTGGGTTGAACAAAATATTAGAATTTGGGATTCTCTGATGATCCTTGTGTGCTGGGCAGTCGTGATTCTCTGTGGTGATGGAGGTGTAATCGGTGGTGGTTGGAAAAATAGCCGGAGGTGGCATCGACCACGGCGGCGGCGGCGGCGAACGTTTAAAGTTTTTAAACCTAATTTTCATCGAGGCTATGTATTTTTTTCATTCATCATCCACGTGCGATCGAGTGCTTCGTGGTTTTAGGCGATGATAGGGGAAGTGTTGACGAGTTCACGGCCGGAGTTGCATGATTTCTGGTGGTGGGTGTTGCGAGCACGACGCGTTGATAGGTTTGGGGTGAGTTCAGTCTCGAGTTTCCAGGCTTTGATTTAGAACTCGATTTTGATTCAAGCTTCTATGATGGATTCTAGGGATAGTGATCATGTGTGATGGTGATCGGCGATATGTTGGAGGCCAAAGTGGTGGCCGGAGATGGCCAGAGCCATGGTGCACGTGCCGTGCCATTTGAATTTTCTGACGATCTTGGTTTGTGTAGTTTTTTTTGGACTCGGGTTTTACTCGCGTTATTCGAGGCCATGGGGAGTCTGACTCGAAGCAAGTAGGGGGATGGCTCGGGTAGATTGTTGTTCAGGTTTAAAACAGAGAACCTGTTCTGTTTTGATTTGAAATTTTAAAATTAAATTTCAAACTATATAACAAAGCTTAAAATCAGCTTAAAAATCAAAGTTTAAGTCAAAATTAAAATAAGGATTCAAGTCTCTTTGAATACAAGTTTGGAATTTTAAACTAGTTTTAAATCTGAATGTGTTTTAAACAAGTTTAAATTAAATAGCTTTTAAAAGTATATTTATTTTCAAACAAATGTTTAACTTTATTTTGATAAAATTCTTTTATAAAGGTTCTCTTAA
Source organism: Allium cepa (assembly GCA_030765085.1). NCBI lineage: Eukaryota > Viridiplantae > Streptophyta > Magnoliopsida > Asparagales > Amaryllidaceae > Allium > Allium cepa. The sequence continues at coordinate 779,477,062 of CM060934.1, forward strand.
TTTTGAGTGAAAAGTTAAATAAATTGTTTTAACTTGAATTTGCAAGTTAAATAATTAATATATTTTAAAAACTTAATTTTTAAATAAAAATTAAGCAATCTAGTTTAAAACTTTTCTTATATAAGTTTCATATATATAAGTAATGAATGTTCTTTACATTGTTTAAAAGTTTTATAAATGGAATTTAAATTTGGTAATGTTTAATTGGTTAATCATTTTGAATCTTCAATTCCAAATGGAATTTTAATTTCAATTTAAAAGTGTAATGCTTTAAATATACACTTAAATGTTAATTAAATCACAAAAAAGGAAACGAATCATATTAGGGATAATTAAGGTTTTAAGTGATTTCATTAATAAGACAATTAAGGAAAATTTTAGTTTAATTTATAAATTAATAATTTAGATTAATTTACAATTAGAAATAATTAATAATGACTTAATCTAAGATAATTTCTTAAGAAAGTAATTGAAGAAATGTTATTAGTTAATGAAGATAATTAACTAGGGATTATTAAGTAATTAATTAATGTGATTAATTTTGATAATTAATTAGATTAAGTAATTTTGATAATCAATTATAAATTGCTTAAATGTAATTACTTAATTAAAGTAATTAATGGGTTAATTATTATTTGTAATTAATTTTGGATATTATTCATTAAGATTGATTGGTAATTAATGATTAATTGTTATGAGATGATTAATTAACGGCAAGTAACTAAAGGTTTAATTTCTTAAAATAATTAATTAAGGGGTTAATTAATTATGTAATTGGTTTAGAGGTTAGCTTAATTAATATAATTAATTAAGAATAATTTAATCAATTAAAGTGTTTGATAAATTAATTTATATCAAATGATTTGCAATAAATTAACCAGAATTGGATAATTAATTCATAAGTAATTAATTTAATTAGAAATAAATTGAATTAATTAGGATTAAACAATCAAATAGATCCTACTTATAAATAATTATTGAATGCTTGACTTTACTTATGAATGATTGCATTGTATGAGATGCCTTGAATTGATTGTCCTATCTGATCTGTGATATTTTGCTCTGTGAATTGAGCCGTGTATTTTATTCATTTAATTATGATACATTTGTATATTATTTGTGAATCTGTGAATGAACGATAAGCGTTATAATTTATACCGCTTATCAACTATATTTCTGTGTTTTGATCTGTGATGTTTAATGGTGTTGTACTATTGTGTTAAACCCCTGGACCACCCATACACACACAAATGTGGATTTCACGAGGAAATCAATTAAGTCACAAATTTTTGAAATGATTTTTCAAATAGACAATTGGAATTCAAACGGTTTGGAAATGGAATCGGATTAAATGTGAAAAGCTTTTGAAATGAAATTTCGAAGATAAAATTTATTTTTGTATAACTTAATTAAGATTGAAGTTTAAATAATTTGATTTAAATTTAAATTCAAAATTTGAAATTGGATATTATGATTTGAAACTAGGGATTAAAGAGGTTAACCTAGTTATATATGGGTTGAACCTTTTTAAATGTATTAATTTGGGAATTGGAATTTAAACTCAAAAGCTTTAACTCGTGCAAATATAATTAGGTTCTTCTGAGACGAAAACGATTTGTTTTCAAATAATAAAAGCTTTCGCTTAAGAAATGAACTTTCAATTTGTGTTAAAAGGATTTCAAGTCTAAAATGAAAATGATTTCCAAGTTATGGAAACGGTTTGAAAGCTATAAGTTAAATCTTTAATTTAAAGATTTAACGAGTTAATCCAGTTGAAATTAATATTGTTTTGTATTGCATAAATAGATCTTTGTGAAACTGTGCGAACTTTGTGAGACGAATCTTTTTGTTTAAAAGATTTGAAACGGTAATTTGTTTAACCCTTTAAAGAAAAGTTTTGGTTTTCTTTGAAGTTGTGACTTAATTGAAATCCCATATCCATATATTTTAAATATTCCGCTCATTGTTCGGTCTAGCCGGGAGAGGACCTTGTGTCATATAACCCATTCCGAATAGTGATACGTCGATATGGATTGCATTTGAAGACGGTGGTGAAGACCGGGTATTTGTGAGAACGATAGGATAACCTATCGATTGACTCTACACTGAGTTTCTCCGGTATGGAGTTCTCCCTAAGTGACGGGAAGTCCGATCGAGATTGTGAATACCCGGATTTGCAAGGGCTTCTTTGGAAGTGCCTTCGTTCTGTTCGAACCCGGGACAGGCTTGTATGGTTTTATGTCTAACACTACACTTTGAGATATAAAGCAGATTATTTCAAATACATATCTGTTGGTGGCGGAGAATTTATTCTCTCAGCTTAACACCCTTCTCTGAGATGTGTAAGCTCAGAGGTTATGTTGTTGAAGGTTATTAGCGATATATTCCCAATTTGGTAGTGTGGCATGCTGAGTGCTGCTATGTGTTAATGATCATTTGTTGATCATTTGTGATCAGAGCATGGCTTTTGTATGAAGCGTAGCTTTGTGGACGAGACTGCATAAGGACCACACAACCCGGAAATGGTCAAAATAGGAAAGATGCGCCAAGGTTATGAGGGTCATGCCCTTTAGGGTGTGTCATTCCCTTCTGGTGAAGGGTTGTATCATGGTATGGAGCCCAGATATTTACCTATGTGGTGGGCTTCAATCTCATCTTCTGTGTGGTTGTTGCTTTGTGGTTTAGAGGCGCCTCAGATAAAGTTCCCAAAGGACCGGGGGGTGGCATGCTCGAGAAGTAGTTACCTAGTTAAAGAGGTAACCCGGCCTTGTGTTGGCAGAGATCCGGTTGGGTTCTCGGGATGTCCCACCAGAGGCGTACCCATGGACAGTGGGAAGTTCCTTAGCCTGACCATTTGTTGGAAAATCCAAACGAAACAATACTCGCCTTGTACGATTGCAGTTGTATAACCTGCCTCCTCAGGAGGTAGCTATAGCGGGCATAATATAATGGTACCTATGCTGGCTAAGATTAATATTATACTTTCGAAATGTTTTCCACTATGCACTAATAATAATGTAAAAGAAGAATTTTGCGTAGTAAGCATGTTTGACTATCATAAGGAGAAATTTTCTCCATGTGTGCGATTGCATTATGTGTGTGCCGGGAGGCCTTATGGTAGTTTCATTTCCTAAAAAGCATTGCGGATTTCAATCTAAATCTTTTGATTGATTTAAAAGACCAAAATGTTTTTGTTACTCACACCAGTCCCATGACTGACTCGGAGTTTATTATTCCTTTCCTAAACTCTGGGTGCCCACAATTTTCTACACGGGCAGTCTAGAGTTGGGTTTTTCAGATAGTCAGGTGTATATATTATCTAGAATTAGTCCATTCTTTGGATTTGGACGATACTTGCTTATCTAGGTGACATGTGAGGTTGGTTCGAGCTCGCTTTGGATTGGAGCATTGGATTTGGGGATGCATTCTATTGAAGATATTCTTTCCACTGCTGGTGTTATCTATTTCTTTTCCACTGCTATTTCTTGTATCTCCGATATGTTGATATTCATTGTATCATTCTGTTGTATCATATTATATCAGACATTGTATCTGTCATTGTATTAATGATATATATATCGAGATTCTTTTCTTCTGCTGTGTTGTACTTAATGGTGTTATAAGCTCCGGCGCATCGGATTTGACGTTTGGATCTGTGGCATTTGAATATGAGTGTCGTATTCGGTGTCGATTTTCGAAGGTCGAGTCAGGATCGTTACATTTGGTGTCAGAGCCGAGGGTTAAAACTTTAGCTCTGGAGTATAACACATTTACTCATTAGACATGGGGTGAAGTATACCCTAGAACGAGTAATCCCTAAGATATCCGTTCGAATGCCTCAGTAAATTCTCTTACTATCCACTGATAGTGAGTATGAGTGCAAGAAAAGAACGAGATAGGGGATGGGGGAGTTCCACTACAAATGATCAATACCCCGCAATAGCGGAAGCAGTTTTCTCTATCAATCTCCTTTAATTCATCTTTCCAAATTCTTTTGATTTGCTTCGTACCGGCTACAAGAAGAGTTTCAGTGTGATGGCGGCCCTGCAAATCGTGTAGACAATCTTACTTTGTATTTTCATTGCTTTCTTATCAGTTTTCGATTTAAACTCTAATGAATATGAATTTGAAATTCGAAATTGAAACTTTAAATAAATTGGAAATTTTAAATTGAGTTAAATTGATTAATAAAATACGAAGCTAAATTTGAATTGAATCAATAAAATGATTTCGTTTACAACCAAATTTGAAATTCTATTGTAATTTCTTGTGTAGACTGAAGTCCGAGGAGGGACAAGTTGGTATATACTTTGGGCTATTTCGACTTGAGTTTGGAATCCATATCTTGTGTTTGGGAAATTGTAGAAGGTTGAATCTATCTATCAATCTCTTTTGTTCAGCATCTCTTTTCGATTCTTTGATGGTTTCTGGTAGATCCAGGTAGAAGATTTGATAATTTGCATGGGACATAAACTCCAAATAGGTCAGAATTGTTTGTTTGGATGAATTGGTTGCTTTGGTTGCTATGGTTGATAGGTATACTTTAGTTTCTAAACTAAAAGTTTTGAAATTGTATCCATATATCTGTCTATTTTGGGTCCAGATATATCCTACGAACAGTTAGTTGTCCTTCGAACTAACCAGCGCCATTGTATATTCGTAAATTTGATGACCCGAATATCTTGTGTAGCGTTGAATGAGTTTGTTCTCATATTGTCCATATTATGGTTTAGTAAGCCAAATACAGAATAGATATCTAGTTTGACCGGGAAAACTGTTTTTCTATCTTTGTGTATCTATCTTTGTTGTTTTCGTGCCTGCAAATTTCGAGGACGAAATTTCTTTAATGGGGGGGGGGGATCTGTAACGATCACAATTTTTGATTTAAATTAGTAATTAATGTGAATTTTGGATAAATTCTAGAATTATTTTGAATTTGAAGTATATATATGAGCAAATTGGGTTTGACTTTAAAATTTGAATTTTGAATATTGAATTTGTATTTAAAATTTAAATAAAAGACTTAGAAAATGACTTGGGCAAAAATATTATTTATATTTATTTATGGGTAGTTAGTTTTATAATTATAAAAAAATATTAATATAAATTAAATGTTGGATAGTTAAACTTCAAAAAGAAATAAAATAAATATCTTAAAGTTTTAGTCATGTAAACTATAAATAAATACTTAGGATAATTCTTAAAAAATTAGATACGTATGCTATTGGAATACAAGTAAGTATGAAATATAAAGTAACATACAACTAAATTTAAACATTAAATTAAAATAGACATTTGCTTATACTATAAAGTAAAGTAAGGCAAAACAAAGAAAAGATAACAAATAAAATACACTCAAGTGTTCAAACAAAAGAAGATAGCTAAATAGAAATATCTATGTACACTTGCAAAATGAAGAAACAAATATATATATATATATATATATATATATATATATATATATATATAAGTGTGCTTTCAAAAGAAGACAACAAACATATATTTGAGTAGAAACACAAAGGACTTATGCAATTAATGCTAGCACAAAAGCAAGATACATTAGCCACCTAAACCAGATTATCAGCCGAGTCAAGTAAGCAAAGCAAATAAATATCTCCGATTTTATATTGTACAACAAGATTTTTACCCTGTATTGTACAAACAACATTATAACACCCTGTACACTCACTTCCTATATATCAACTTCTTTTATCAACTTTTCATTTCAGTTTCGTCCAATTATTCAAAGTAAACCTGAAATAACAACATCTCAAAGCTTAAACAAAGTTCAATTCTAAATAACAGTTTAATCAATTCAAACCAGAAATCAGAAGTTCAACAAGCAAAAAATTTCAAGCCTGTTTCGAATAAAAGAAACTCTGTTCATCTTCCCAATACAAACAGTGAGTTACATTTCTTTACTTAAGCATATAAAGCTGATTTTATGGTTAAGATCTGAAACAAGTATGTTGGTATATATGTATTTTTCTATTTATATGGATGATGTTTGTTTACATGTGTAGACTCTGTAACAAAACTGTTTTGTTACCAAGCTTGAGTTTGATTAAAAAAAATCTTCATCTCTTGACCTGATAACTTTAGGGACTTAGCATACAAACAAAGTTTGCTTCTTTCATCATAGCTTAAAATTTAAATTTTTTTTAGTTGAAAAAAATGTGTATCCTGCTCTGGAAAATAAAACAACAGGGTAAACTTGTATAGGAGTAAAACTCAAACAATTTAGTTTATTAATTCAGGACCATAAGTTAAATCCTTAACCTATAACATGATTTTTAAACCAAAGATCTTAATTTTTAGTTTGGAATATTAAGAGTAGTTTTGGGTATAACAAAATATGAGAATTTGGGTTTCTCTGATGATCCTTGTTTGCTGGGCAGTCGGGGTTCTCTGTGGTGATGGAGGAGTGATTGGTGGTGGTTGGAAAAATAGCCGGAGGTTGCATCGACCACGGCGGCGGCGGCGGAGATCGTTTAAAGTTTTTAAACCTAATTTTCGTCGAGGCTATGTATTTTTTTCGTTCATCATCCACGTGCGATCGAGTGCTTCGTGGTTTTAGGCGGTGATAGGGGAAGTGTTAACGAGCTCACGGCCAGAGTTGCACAATTTCTGGTGGTGGGTGTTGCGAGCACGGCGCGTTGACAGGTTTAGGGTGAGTTCGGACTCGAGTTTCCAGGTTTTGATTTCAAACTCGATTTTGATTCAAGCTTTTATGGTGGATTCTAGGGATGGTGATCATGCGTAAGGGCGATCGACGATGTGTTGGAGGCCAGGGTGGTGGCCGGAGATGGCCAGAGCCATGGTGCATGTGCACCGTGCCATTTGAATTTTCTGACGATCTTGGTTTGTGCAGTTTCTTTTGGACTTGGGTTTTACTCGAGTTATTCGAGTAGTTTACTCGAATCACTGGGGGGTCTGACTCGGAGCAAGTAGGGGGATGGCTCGGGTAAATTGCTGTTCAGATTAAAACAGAGAACCTGTTCTGTTTTGATTAGAAATTTTAAAATTAAATTTCAAATTATATAATAAAGCTTAAAATGAGCTCAAAAAAATCAAAGTTTAAGTCAAAATTAAAATATAGATTCACGTCTCTTTGAATCCAAGTTTGGAAATTTAAATTAGTTTTAAATCCGAATGTGTTTTAAAAGAGTTTAAACTAAATAGCTTTTAAAAGTATATTTGTTTTCAAACAAATGTTTAACTTGATTTTGATAAAATTCTTTTATAAAGGTTCTCTTAATTTTGAGTGAAAAGTTAAGTAAATTGTTTTAACTTGAATTTGCAAGTTAAATAATTAATATATTTTAAAAACTTAATTTTTAAATAAAAATTAAGTAATCTAGTTAAAAATTTTCTTATATAAGTTATATATATTTAAGTAATGAATGTTCTTTAGATTGTTTAAAAGTTTTGTAAATGGAATTTAAATTTGGTAATGTTTAATTGGTTAATCATTTTGAATCATAAATTCAAAATGGAATTTAAATTTCAATTTAAAAGTGTAACGTTTTAAATATACACTTAAATGTTAATTAAATCATAAATAAAGGAAATGAATCATATTAGGGATAATTAAGGTTTAAAGTGATTTCATTAATAAGATAATTAAGGAAATTTTTTATTTAATTTATAAATTAATAATTTAGATTAATTTAAAATTAGAAATAACTAATAATGACTTAATCTAAGATAATTTCTTAAGAAAGTAATTGAAGAAATGTTATTAGTTAATGAAGATAACTAAATAGGGATTATTAAGTAATTAATTAATGTGATTAATTTTGATAATTAATTAGATTAAGTAATTTTGATAATCAATTATAAATTGCTTAAATGTAATTACTTAATGAAAGTAATTACGGGGGTAATTACTAATTGTAATTAATTTTGGATATTAATGATTAAGATTGATTGTAATTAATGATTAATTGTTATGAGATGATTACTTAACGGCAAGTAATTAAAGTTTTAATTTCTTAAAATAATTAATTAAGGGGTTAACTAATTATGTATTTGGTTTAGAGGTTAACTTAATTAATATAATTAATTAAGAATAATTTAATCAATTAAAGTGTTCGATAAATTAATTTATATCAAATGATTTGCAATAAATTAATCAGAATTGGATAATTAATTCATAAGTAATTAATTTAATTGGAAATAAATTGAATTAATTAGGATTAAACAATTAAATAAATCCTACTTATAAATAATTATTGAATGCTTGACTTTACTTATGAATGATTGTATTATATGAGATGCCTTGAATTGATTGTCCTATCTGACCCATGATATTTTGTTCTGTGACTTGAGCTGTGTATTTTATTCATTTAATTATGATACATTTGTATATTATTTATGAATCTGTGAATGAACGATAAGCGTTATAATTTATACCGCTTATCAACTATATTTCTGTGTTTAGATCTGTGATGTTTAATGATGTTGTACTATTGTTTTAAACCTCTGGATCACAGCATACACACACAAGTATGGATTTCACGAGGAAATCGATTAAGTCATAGATTTTTGAAATGATTTTTCAAATAGACAATTGGAATTCAAACGGTTTGGAAATGGAATCGGGTTAAACGTGAAAAGCTTTTGAAATGAAATTTCAAAGATAAAATTTATTTTTGAATAACCAAATTAAGACTGAAGTTTAAATAATTTGATTTAAATTAAATTCAAATTTTGAAATAGGATTTTATGATTTGAAACTAGGGATTAAAGAGGATAACCTAGTTATATATGGGTTGAACCATTTTAAATGTATTAATTTGGGAATTGGAATTTAAACTCAAAAGCTTTGACTCGTGCAAATATAATTGGGTTCTTCTGAGACGAAAATGCTTTGTTTTCAAATAATAAAAGCTTTCGCATAAGAAATGAACTTCCAATTTGTGTTAAAAGGATTTCAAGTCTAAAATGAAAATGATTTCCAAGTTATGGAAAAGGTTTGAAAACTATAAGTTAAATCTTTAATTTAAAGATTTAACGAAATCCAATTGAAATGGAAATTATTTTGTAATCCGTAAATGGATCTTTGTGAAACTGTGTGAACTTTGTGAGACGAATCTTTTTGTTTAAAAGATTTGAAATGGTAATTTGTTTAACCCTTTAAAGAAAAGTTTTGGGTTTCTTTGAAGTTGTGACTTAATTGAAATCCCATATCCATATATTTTAAATATTGCGCTCATTATTCGGTCTACCCGGGAGAGGACCATGTGTCATATAACCCATTCCGAATAGTGATACGTTGATATGGATTGCATTTGAAGACCGGTGGTGAAGACAGGGTATTTGTGAGAACGATAGGATAACCTATCGATTGACTCTGCACTGAATTGCTCCGGTATAGAGTTCTCCCTAAGTGATGGGAAGTCCAATCGGGATTGTGAATACCCGGATTTGCAAGCGCTTCTTCGGAAGTGCCTTCGGTTATGTTCGAACCCGGGACAGACTTGTACGGTTGTATGTCTGACACTTTGAGATATAAAGGAGATTCTTTCAAATACATATCTTTTGGGGGCGGACAATTTATTCACTTAGCTTGACACCCTTCTCTGAGACGTATTTTCTCAGAGGTTATGTAGTTGAAGGTTATCAGCGACATATTCCCAATTTGGTAATGTGGCATGCTGAGTGCTGTTGTGTATTAATGATCACTTGTTGATCATTTGTGATCAGAGCATGGCTTTTGTATGAAGCGTAGCTTTGTGGATGAGACTGCATCAGGATCTCACAATCCGGAAATGGTCGAAACAGAAAAGATGCGGCAAGGTTACGAGGGTCGCGCCCTTTAGGGTGTGTCATTCCCTTCTGGTAAAGGGTGGTTGTAACAAACGGGGATTTTCGACTTTCGAAAATTCAACATCGATACTCACTTTATCGACTGCCGAGAAATCGAAGGCCGGAAAAACCGAAATGTTATGGGTTTTAGAAAGAAGAAAAGAAAAAGAAGAAGAGAGAAAGAAGATAGAAAATAGAGGGAAAAGAAACAGAAAATTTTAAAATAGAACTGACAGAAAGGAAACAACAACACAACAACAGAATCTCACAATTCGCAACGGAACAACATATAATAGATAAATGAATAATCTTTAACAAAGAACTATATCAGTTATTACATCACATTATATTACATTACATCAAATCATCAGAGTGTACAACACAAACAATTTTAGAACAGCGGAAAAGAAATACTATATACTAGTAATACGCCATGCCATCCAGCTTGCCTCCTGCAACTCCTGAATATCCAGAATATCCTGATAAACCTTAACTCTTGACTGCCCGTGTGGAAATTGGTGGGCACCCAGAGTTTAGGAAGGAAAAACAATAAACTCCAAGTCAGTCATGTGACTGGTGTGAGAACTCAAAACAGTTTATTTATCTTTAAAATCAAATAGAGAGATATTTTTAAATTCAATTCGCAATGCTTTCAAAAATGAGACTACCATAAGGCCTCCCGCACACACACACACATGCAAACGCAGAATCGGAGGAGATTTCTCCTTATGATAGTCAAAGATGCTTGATACGCATTTAAAATAACATTTGATATTATGATTAGTGCATAGTGTAGAGGAAAATCATTTCGAAAATAAAGATATAAATCTTAGCCAGCATAGACATTCCGCACTTATGCCTACTATAGCTACTATGTTCAATAGCAGGTTACCGCCACATTCCATAGCAGGTTACACAACTTATACCGTACAAGTCTCGTATTGTTTCTTTGGATTTCCAACAAATGGTCAGGCCAAGGAACTTCCCATTGCCACATGGAAACGCCTCTGGCTGGACGTCCCGAGAACTTAACCAGCTCTCTGCCAACACAAGGCCGGGTTACCTTTATCACTAGGTAACTACTACACGAATATGGCATCCCCCGGTCCTTTGGGACCTTTTCATCGAGCGCTCGTAATCAATTCACACAATCATAACAAAGTGTTTTCAACATGAGTAAGTATCTGGGCTCCATACCATGATACCACCCTTTTCCAGAAGGAAATGCACATATCCTAAAGGGAGCTACCCCTCATAACCTTGCCGCATCTTTCCTGTTTTGACCATTCCGGGATGTGAGGCTCGACGAAGTCACGTCCACAAAAACATACTTTATACAAAAGCCATGCTTTGGGTCACAAATGATCATAGAGATGATCACAAAGATAGACGATCAAATAAACGATCCTATCACAAATAATCAACACAATGATCATTTCACAGCAACACTCAGTATGTCACATTACCAAATTGGGAATATATCGCTGATAACATTCAACTACATAACCTCCGAGCTCGTACGTCTCAGAGAAGGGTGTTAAGCTAAGAGAATAAATTCTCCGCCACCACAGAAATATATTTGAAAGAAATCGGCTTTATATCTCAACTTGTAATGTCAGACATACAATCCATACAAGTCTGTTCCGGGCTCGAACAGAACCGAAGGCACTTCCAAAGAAGTCCTTGCAATCCGAATAATCTCTAATCACGTTCGGATTTCCCATCACATATGGAGATCTCTATACCGGGGATCAGCCAGTGCAGAGACAATCAACAAGAAATCCTTTCGTTTTCGAAAATATCCGGTCTTCAACACCGGTCTTCGAATGCAATTCATAACGACGTATCACATATTCGGAATGGGTTATACGACCCCAAGGTCCTTTCCCGGTTAACCCGAATAGTGAGCGCTTATTTTAAAAAAAATAAGTGTGGCATTCAATTTCAAGCAATTCACAACAAATACCATTCAAAGGTAAATATTGATAGTCGGTTATTAAACTATCAATGGATATGCACAACATCACCAAAATCCAAATAATTTTCTAAATTATTTAATTTCCAAAGATATCTTTAGAAGACATAAACTTTCCATACTTCAAAAATAAATCAATATTTATTTTTAAAGCCATTTTCCAAATTCCATTTATAAATTCCATATTGAATTTATATTTCCAAAATATTTATGAATATATGATTTCAAATATTCATTTTCAATTTTATCTTCAAAAAGATAAATTCTCAACATATTCACTTTATATTGGAAAACATTTCCATACTTATTAAATAAGTAATTCACAAGTCTTTTTATTTTCTACGCTTAGAAAATATTAATATACTCTAATCAAAATTAAGTATATATTTCATTCTTTAAGGAAATCATTCACTTAACCATATTTATTTGGGCCAAAACGAATGTCGCGTAAAACATCGTTACGACAACCCAAAATCACTAGTATATGGATTCGAAATTAAAATAGATATATAAATCCCAATACTATATATAACATTTCCTTTCGGAAATCATCTATTATAACAACAGTGTTATAATCTACTATTTCCTTCTATTTCTCGAAAACGTCTATTTCAACAATGAATGTTGAAATCTATGATTTCGAATCTCAATATATTTTAAAACATCGTTAGATCGGTTTAATTCTATTTCAAACATCGCTTTTCAAAATAATTTCTTTAACATATTATTCACTGTTCAAAAACGAGAATATACCTTGTTAATAAATTCCATCACTTCTATTCATTTTATTTTAAGGAATTATCCATTGTCTAAACATGAATATAACTCCATAAATAAATTAGAACAATTTACTTATCAAAGTAAGTCGTTTGCGAATTTATAAACAACGTTTATAAATTCTATTTCTATTTATTTTATATCAACTCCTTTTATAAATTCCTTTATTAACCTATCTCAATTCATATCACAATGATATATTAAAAATTCATATTATAAGTCAAATACTTATAATTTATTTATTTACAAAATCATTTCTTTAAACTTCATAAATTTTATAAATCTTATAACTTATAAGATTCATTCATTTATCCAAACCCATTTCTTTAAATAACTTTACAAATTTTATAAACCTACTGTTTATAAAATTCTATTTATAACTTCACCGTTATAATTCTATAATTCCAATTTATGAAATTTATTTACAATTCTTTCTAACACTTAGAAAAGTTCGTTTTACACTTCTAATATTTTTAATTTATAAATATCAATTTATAAATCTTTTAATATAAAACAATTTATATTACTATTTTTAAAACGTCTTTAAACTCTTTTATAATTTCATCATTTGATTTATAAAATAATCAAATTCCATAAATTCTATTTTTAGACTTCTTATAATAAATTCAGAAATCCCAGTTCAAACTATTTTATAAAATCACTAATCCCATAATTTCAAAAATCAACTTTTAACTGTATTTCTCAAAAAATCATAATTTTTATAATATTAAAATTATAACGTTTATTTATTTAAGATGAATCAATTCCAAAAATATTTTATAAACGTATATTTCCAAAAATCACTTTAGAAATCAAAATCGTTATTTTTAAACTTCAAAAATTGGATCCCATGATGCAACACATCAATAGTCAATCACAACTTTCAAACATCATATATCATCCACGATAAACAATCAAATATCACAATATATGAAATCAAATAAATATTTGTGAGGAATCCAGTTGGATCCCTCCAACCCGTTTCCCTGCATCCACAGACATTAGCACAATACCATTCCGTTTCAAGACGGAATATCGCGGTATATGGGATTTTATAAATATATATCCGCTTACTAACGGCGCATAGGGTCTCATCCGCTAAAAGAAAATGCGGGAAATCAATCAACTGCAATATATACATATGCCAATATATATATTGCTATATACATAATATAATACCAATTCCACTTCAAAGTGGAATATCGCGGTATATGTGTGTAATAAATAACCTCCGCTTACTAACGGCGTATAGGGTCTATTCACATCCAATATATATATAACAATCATCATTCATTCATTCAATCAACACAGTCAAACAATTTTAAATTTAACTATTTAAAATTTAAATAAACAACAGAAATTCCTTTTGAGTGAGAAGTTCTCACCTTTGCTTTTATTAGCAATCCCTTTCCCATCTTGACTCGATTTTCTTGATTTATACCTTGTATAAATATTTACACAATTTATTAATATTCGAACAGATCGAATAATAAATTTTCGTTCCTGATTGTTAAATAAATCAATAGTTTTATTTAAATCAGTTTCTTCTTAAATAAATTTATTTTAACAAAATTTCCTTTGAAAATAATTCTGACTAGAAATTCTCAATTGAACTAAATTTCCTTTTTATAAATTAAATCAACTAACAAATTTTGGTTTTAACTATTAAATTTGTTATAAATAAATTTTCCTTTTAAATAGAATATTTGAACTAAGTGAAAAATCACATACCCTTTAATAACTTAATTAATTTATTTCTTTATTTAATTTAAAAATCAAATTTCCTTAAATAAATCATTTTATCAAATAATTTGAATTCTTAACAAATTTTCCTTAATAAATCATTTGTCTCACCATCTGACAAATTTTAATTTACTAGCAAATAAATTTGAACAAATGATTTCATTTTCAAAACAATTTCTGTTAAATAAATTTATTTAACTATACACTTTACTTTCAAACTAATTTTCCTTTTACTGGAAATTAAAATCTCATTTACACATATTTTGTTTTATCTAAAAATTTATTCTGAATAAAATAATCTGAACTAATATTTCTCTTTTAACAACTAATTCTTCTTTTATTGTACAACTGTTTATATAACCTAATTTTCTAATTCCTTAAAATAAAATATTAACTAAAAATCAACTTTCAAAACTTCAATATTTTACTGTATAAATTTAAATACTACATATTATACTCTTAATATATTTTTTTCTTTGTTACAATGACTTACTGTAATATATTTTTATACTTCTATACTTATACAATTTTATAAAAAAAAAAAAAATTAGAAAAAAAATAAAATAAAATAATACCTTCACTGCACACGATCGAAATCCCCAAATTTCCACTGCCCCACGGCCAAACCCAAATTGCCTTCGACGTCGCCTCGAATCCATGCTTGCTGCCGTGCCCTAGCTCGCGCTCGAGCGAGGCGACGAGCTCACTCAAAAATTGATGCCGCGACGTGCTCCTACGCGCGCGCCTTCACGACACCTCGACAACGCCCCCACTTTCGCCGCCGTGTCGCTTCAACTCGAACGCCAGTAGCCGCTCTCCTGCAGCCGCGATTGCTTCGCCCCTCTTCCAACGCGCGCCGACCCTATCCCCTTCGCGTCGTGGCCTAGCGCGCGCCATTGATTATATATATATATATTTTTTTTGAAGTGAATTCGGTTTGGCTGTTGATTTGGGGAACAAAAAGGCTTCGGCCATTGAATTCTTTCACGCGAACTTGCGCGAGATAAGGGGATTCGGCCATTATCGTTTTTATTTCGTTCGAATTGTTTTGAACGAGTAAACAATTGCTCGTGCCATTTTTAAAAGAAGCTACAGGGGAACAAAGCTACGTGATTCAACAGAGAGAACGTGATTTTCTGCGTGATTTTAGGCATATTTTTAGGACGAACGTGTGTTCGTTTGACCAAATTTAAATTTAAATTTAAATCATTGAAAATTTCGACGTGTTTATGTGTCGTGTGCTCACATATTAACTCCAAAAAATACGAAATTTGAAATCCGGCAATAATTCAATATTCTGGACCCAATGGAACTGGTTTCGTCGAATTCCGAGACTGTGCCTCGGATGGCTATTTTAAATTCAATTCAAACGATAAAAATTCCAAAACTGAACAAAGCAGTTTCAAATTCAATTCTGAAGCTTCTATAATCTTCAATATTATCAATATGAATTTTACAAGCCTTTGAAATATTTTTAATTGGCTTAAAATTGAAGATTCAAATTTTTATTCAACACTCAATAGATTAAATTCTATAATTTAATCGTAAATTTCAAAGTTATATTGAAAATTCAATCCAAACCATCATTCAAATATTTAAATTTAATTAAATATTCTCAATTTAAATTATTCAAAATCCTGGGTCGTTACAATCTTCCCTCCTTAAAAGAATTTCGTCCAGAAATTACAAGTTAAGAAGAATGTCCTTATCCCGTCTATTATTTTTCACAATCTAAATAGTTTTATCAACTTACTAGCCTAAATCTTTTTACTAGAAATTTACTATCATTTCAACTAGCTTTCTAACTTCAATTATAGGTTCCAAACAACATTGTTTACTTCCAATTCAAATTCAAATTCAAATTCAAATTCAAATTTCAAATTTTCAAAATTTTCTCAAAAATTTTCTAACACCCTAAATTTTCGAAAAATTTCGCCAGCGTTTCCTTTGCGCGGCTCGATCGGTACGACTACACAATGGCACCACGACCCCTCAGAATCAAAAAGAAAAGAGAAAAGCCAAGTGGCTAGAGAAGAAAGTCATCAAATTTCATACTGAAATTGAAATACGTACCTTTTTGTCGAGCAATTCAATTTTTATCTTTGAAATCAAAATCTCAATTCTTTTATACACCTGTATAACCTGCTAGTAGTAGCATCCAAATCCAACATTCAAACTATTTTGCTAATTCTATTACAAAATTTCCAACATATACTTCTTATACGTTTTTACTTCATTTTTGAAGTTACATATCCAATTTTATTCAATTTTACACTTCAATTCAATTCACAATTTCAATTCCATTTGAATTTAATTCACAATTTAAATTTCATTCGAATTTAATTCTCAATTCTAAATATTGAATTCTAACGATTAACTTTCCTTTAGTAATTCACATTACTACATTGAATTAGTTTCATCCACTAATTCATTTGAATATTTCAATTCATCTTGATTTCACTTAATTACTCAATTCAATTTTGCATTTCAACTTTCATTCCATTTGAAATTATTTCACAAATAAATAAATTATCAAGTTAATTTACTTGAATTCAATCCATCTTATTTTTATTCCATATACTAATGATAATAATTCTATATTATCGCTTCCTAACAATCATACAACCATATACTATAATAATTCATAGAAAATCATTTATTTTCTATACCAAAAATAGTTTTGGGCAAAATTATCTTATAATGTAAATCAATTTTATATTCACTAACAAATACGCGCTCATATTTATTATTACACTCAAACTCATTCTAGAGTACTACTGACTCTATCTCTAACGAGTAATACCCTACAGAACCATGGTTGTCGCTTAACCAACAGCTCTGATACCAAATGTAACAAACGGGGATTTTCGACTTTCGAAAATTCAACATCGATACTCACTTTATCGACTGCCGAGAAATCGAAGGCCGGAAAAACCGAAATGTTATGGGTTTTAGAAAGAAGAAAAGAAAAAGAAGAAGAGAGAAAGAAGATAGAAAATAGAGGGAAAAGAAACAGAAAATTTTAAAATAGAACTGACAGAAAGGAAACAACAACACAACAACAGAATCTCACAATTCGCAGCGGAACAACATATAATAGATAAATGAATAATCTTTAACAAAGAACTATATCAGTTATTACATCACATTATATTACATTACATCAAATCATCAGAGTGTACAACACAAACAATTTTAGAACAGCGGAAAAGAAATACTATATACTAGTAATACGCCATGCCATCCAGCTTGCCTCCTGCAACTCCTGAATATCCAGAATATCCTGATAAACCTTAACTCTTGACTGCCCGTGTGGAAATTGGTGGGCACCCAGAGTTTAGGAAGGAAAAACAATAAACTCCAAGTCAGTCATGTGACTGGTGTGAGAACTCAAAACAGTTTATTTATCTTTAAAATCAAATAGAGAGATATTTTTAAATTCAATTCGCAATGCTTTTAAAAATGAGACTACCATAAGGCCTCCCGCACACACACACATGCAAACGCAGAATCGGAGGAGATTTCTCCTTATGATAGTCAAAGATGCTTGATACGCATTTAAAATAACATTTGATATTATTATTAGTGCATAGTGTAGAGGAAAATCATTTCGAAAATAAAGATATAAATCTTAGCCAGCATAGACATTCCGCACTTATGCCTACTATAGCTACTATGTTCAATAGCAGGTTACCGCCACATTCCATAGCAGGTTATACAACTAATACCGTACAAGTCTCGTATTGTTTCTTTGGATTTCCAACAAATGGTCAGGCCAAGGAACTTCCCATTGCCACATGGAAACGCCTCTGGCTGGACGTCCCGAGAACTTAACCAGCTCTCTGCCAACACAAGGCCGGGTTACCTTTATCACTAGGTAACTACTACACGAATATGGCATCCCCCGGTCCTTTGGGACCTTTTCACCGAGCGCTCGTAATCAATTCACACAATCATAACAAAGTGTTTTCAACATGAGTAAGTATCTGGGCTCCATACCATGATACCACCCTTTTTCAGAAGGAAATGCACATATCCTAAAGGGAGCTACCCCTCATAACCTTGCCGCATCTTTCCTGTTTTGACCATTCCGGGATGTGAGGCTCGACGAAGTCACGTCCACAAAAACATACTTTATACAAAAGCCATGCTTTGGGTCACAAATGATCATAGAGATGATCACAAAGATAGACGATCAAATAAACGATCCTATCACAAATAATCAACACAATGATCATTTCACAGCAACACTCAATATGTCACATTACCAAATTGGGAATATATCGCTGATAACATTCAACTACATAACCTCCGAGCTCGTACGTCTCAGAGAAGGGTGTTAAGCTAAGAGAATAAATTCTCCGCCACCACAGAAATATATTTGAAAGAAATCGGCTTTATATCTCAACTTGTAATGTCAGACATACAATCCATACAAGTCTGTTCCGGGCTCGAACAGAACCGAAGGCACTTCTAAAGAAGTCCTTGCAATCCGAATAATCTCTAACCACGTTCGGATTTCCCATCACATATGGAGATCTCTATACCGGGGATCAGCCAGTGCAGAGACAATCAACAAGAAATCCTTTCGTTTTCGAAAATATCCGGTCTTCAACACCGGTCTTCGAATGCAATTCATAACGACGTATCACATATTCGGAATGGGTTATACGACCCCAAGGTCCTTTCCCGGTTAACCCGAATAGTGAGCGCTTATTTTAAAAAAAATAAGTGTGGCATTCAATTTCAAGCAATTCACAACAAATACCATTCAAAGGTAAATATTGATAGTCGGTTATTAAACTATCAATGGATATGCACAATATCACCAAAATCCAAATAATTTTCCAAATTATTTAATTTCCAAAGATATCTTTAGAAGATATAAACTTTCCATACTTCAAAAATAAATCAATATTTATTTTTAAAGCCATTTTCCAAATTCCATTTATAAATTCCATATTGAATTTATATTTCCAAAATATTTATGAATATATGATTTCAAATATTCATTTTCAATTTTATCTTCAAAAAGATAAATTCTCAACATATTCACTTTATATTGGAAAACATTTCCATACTTATTAAATAAGTAATTCACAAGTCTTTTTATTTTCTACGCTTAGAAAATATTAATATACTCTAATCAAAATTAAGTATATATTTCATTCTTTAAGGAAATCATTCACTTAACCATATTTATTTGGGCCAAAATGAATGTCGCGTAAAACATCGTTACGACAACCCAAAATCACTAGTATAGGGATTCGAAATTAAAATAGATATATAAATCCCAATACTATATATAACATTTCCTTTCGGAAATCATCTATTATAACAACAGTGTTATAATCTACTATTTCCTTCTATTTCTCGAAAACGTCTATTTCAACAATGAATGTTGAAATCTATGATTTCGAATCTCAATATATTTTAAAACATCGTTAGATCGGTTTAATTCTATTTCAAACATCGCTTTTCAAAATAATTTCTTTAACATATTATTCACTGTTCAAAAACGTGAATATACCTTGTTAATAAATTCCATCACTTCTATTCATTTTATTTTAAGGAATTATCCATTGTCTAAACATGAATATAACTCCATAAATAAATTAGAACAATTTACTTATCAAAGTAAGTCGTTTGCGAATTTATAAACAACGTTTATAAATTCTATTTCTATTTATTTTATATCAACTCCTTTTATAAATTCCTTTATTAACCTATCTCAATTCATATCACAATGATATATTAAAAATTCATATTATAAGTCAAATACTTATAATTTATTTATTTACAAAATCATTTCTTTAAACTTCATAAATTTTATAAATCTTATAACTTATAAGATTCATTCATTTATCCAAACCCATTTCTTTAAATAACTTTACAAATTTTATAAACCTACTGTTTATAAAACTCTATTTATAACTTCACCGTTATAATTCTATAATTCCAATTTATGAAATTTATTTACAATTCTTTCTAACACTTAGAAAAGTTCGTTTTACACTTCTAATATTTTTAATTTATAAATATCAATTTATAAATCTTTTAATATAAAACAATTTATATTACTATTTTTAAAACGTCTTTAAACTCTTTTATAATTTCATCATTTGATTTATAAAATAATCAAATTCCATAAATTCTATTTTTAGACTTCTTATAATAAATTCAGAAATCCCAGTTCAAACTATTTTATAAAATCACTAATCCCATAATTTCAAAAATCAACTTTTAACTGTATTTCTCAAAAAATCATAATTTTTATAATATTAAAATTATAACGTTTATTTATTTAAGATGAATCAATTCCAAAAATATTTTATAAACGTATATTTCCAAAAATCACTTTAGAAATCAAAATCGTTATTTTTAAACTTCAAAAATTGGATCCGATGATGCAACACATCAATAGTCAATCACAACTTTCAAACATCATATATCATCCACGATAAACAATCAAATATCACAATATATGAAATCAAATAAATATTTGTGAGGAATCCAGTTGGATCCCTCCAACCTGTTTCCCTGCATCCATAGACATTAGCACAATACCATTCCGTTTCAAGGCGGAATATCGCGGTATATGGGATTTTATAAATATATATCCGCTTACTAACGGCGCATAGGGTCTCATCCGCTAAAAGAAAATGCGGGAAATCAATCAACTGCAATATATACATATGCCAATATATATATATATATTGCTATATACATAATATAATACCAATTCCACTTCAAGGTGGAATATCGCGGTATATGTGTGTAATAAATAACCTCCGCTTACTAACGGCGTATAGGGTCTATTCACATCCAATATATATATAACAATCATCATTCAATCATTCAATCAACACAGTCAAACAATTTTAAATTTAACTATTTTAAATTTAAATAAACAACAGAAATTCCTTTTGAGTGAGAAGTTCTCACCTTTGCTTTTATTAGCAATCCCTTTCCCATCTTGACTCGATTTTCTTGATTTATACCTTGTATAAATATTTACACAATTTATTAATATTCGAACAGATCGAATAATAAATTTTCGTTCTTGATTGTTAAATAAATCAATAGTTTTATTTAAATCAATTTCTTCTTAAATAAATTTATTTTAACAAAATTTCCTTTGAAAATAATTCTGACTAGAAATTCTCAATTGAACTAAATTTCCTTTTTATAAATTAAATCAACTAACAAATTTTGGTTTTAACTATTAAATTTGTTATAAATAAATTTTCCTTTTAAATAGAATATTTGAACTAAGTGAAAAATCACATACCCTTTAATAACTTAATTAATTTATTTCTTTATTTAATTTAAAAATCAAATTTCCTTAAATAAATCATTTTATCAAATAATTTGAATTCTTAACAAATTTTCCTTAATAAATCATTTGTCTCACCATCTGACAAATTTTAATTTACTAGCAAATAAATTTGAACAAATGATTTCATTTTCAAAATAATTTCTTTTAAACAATTTCTGTTAAATAAATTTATTTAACTATACACTTTACTTTCAAACTAATTTTCCTTTTACTAGAAATTAAAATTTCATTTACACATATTTTGTTTTATCTAAAAATTTATTCTGAATAAAATAATCTGAACTAATATTTCTCTTTTAACAACTAATTCTTCTTTTATTATACAACTGTTTATATAACCTAATTTTCTAATTCCTTAAAATAAAATATTAACTAAAAATCAACTTTCAAAACTTCAATATTTTACTGTATAAATTTAAATACTACATATTATACTCTTAATATTTTTTTTTCTTTGTTACAATGACTTACTGTAATATATTTTTATACTTCTATACTTATACAATTTTATAAAAAAAAAATTAGAAAAAAAATAAAATAAAATAATACCTTCACTGCACACGATCGAAATCCCCAAATTTCCACTGCCCCACGGCCAAACCCAAATTGCCTTCGACGTCGCCTCGAATCCATGCTTGCTGCCGTGCCCTAGCTCGCGCTCGAGCGAGGCGACGAGCTCACTCAAAAATTGATGCCGCGACGTGCTCCTACGCGCGCGCCTTCACGACACCTCGACAACGCCCCCACTTGCGCCGCCGTGTCGCTTCAACTCGAACGCCAGTAGCCGCTCTCCTGCAGCCGCGATTGCTTCGCCCCTCTTCCAACGCGCGCCGACCCTATCCCCTTCGCGTCGTGGCCTAGCGCGCGCCATTGATTATATATATATATATATATTTTTGAGGTGAATTCGGTTTGGCTGTTGATTTGGGGAACAAAAAGGCTTCGGCCATTGAATTCTTTCACGCGAACTTGCGCGAGATAAGGGGATTCGGCCATTATCATTTTTATTTCGTTCGAATTGTTTTGAACGAGTAAACAATTGCTCGTGCCATTTTTAAAAGAAGCTGCAGGGGAACAAAGCTACGTGATTCAACAGAGAGAACGTGATTTTCTGCGTGATTTTAGGCATATTTTTAGGACGAACGTGTGTTCGTTTGACCAAATTTAAATTTAAATTTAAATTTAAATCGTTGAAAATTTCGACGTGTTTATGTGTCGTGTGCTCACATATTAACTCCAAAAAATACGAAATTTGAAATCCGACAATAATTCAATATTCCAGACCCAATGGAACTGGTTTCGTCGAATTCCGAGACTGTGCCTCGGACGGCTATTTTAAATTCAATTCAAACGATAAAAATTCCAAAACTGAACAAAGCAGTTTCAAATTCAATTCTGAAGCTTCTATAATCTTCAATATTATCAATATGAATTTTACAAGCCTTTGAAATATTTTTAATTGGCTTAAAATTGAAGATTCAAATTTTTATTCAACACTCAATAGATTAAATTCTATAATTTAATCGTAAATTTCAAAGTTATATTGAAAATTCAATCCAAACCATCATTCAAATATTTAAATTTAATTAAATATTCTCAATTTAAATTATTCAAAATCCTCGGTTGTTACAGTGGTATCATGGTATGGAGCCCAGAGATTTACCTATTTGGTGGGCTTCAATCTCATCTTCTGTATGGTTATTGCTTTGTGGTTTAGAGGCGCCTCGGATAAAGTTCCCAAAGGACCGGGGGGTGGCATGCTCGAGAAGTAGTTACCTAGTTATAGAGGTAACCCGGCCTTGTGTTGGCAGAGATCCGGTTGGGTTCTCGGGATGTCCCACCAGAGGCGTACCCATGGACAGTGGGAAGTTCCTTAGCCTGACCATTTGTTGGAAAATCCAAACGAAACAATACTCGCCTTGTACGATTGCTGTTGTATAACATGCCTCCTCAGGAGGTAGCTATAGCGGGCATAATATAATGGTACCTATGCTGGCTAAGATTAATATTATACTTTCGAAATGTTTTCCACTATGCACTAATAATAATATAAAAGAAGAATTTTGCGTAGTAAGCATGTTTGACTATCATAAGGAGAAATTTTCCCCATGTGTGCGATTGCATTGTGTGTGTGCCGGAGGCCTTATGGTAGTTTCATTTCCTAAAAAGCATTGCGGATTTCAATCTAAATTTTTGATTGTTTTAAAAGACCAAAATGTTTTTGTTACTCACACCAATCCCATGACTGATTCGGAGTTTATTGTTCCTTTCCTAAACTCTGGGTGCCCACAATTTTCCACACGGGCAGTCTAGAATTGGGTTTTTCAGATAGTCAGGTGTATAAATTATCTAGAGTTAGTCCAGTCTTTGGATTTGGACGAGACTTGCTTATCTAGGTGACATGTGAGGTTGGTTCGAGCTAGCTTTGGATTGGAGCATTAGATTTGGGGATGCATTCTATTGAAGATATTCTTTCCGTTGCTGGTGTTATCTATTTCTTTTCCGCTGCTATTTCTTGTATCTCTGATATGTTGATATTCATTGTATCATTCTGTTGTATCATATTATATCAGACATTGTATCTGTCATTGTATCAATGATATATATATCGAGATTCCTTTCTTCCGCTGTGTTGTACTTAATGGTGTTATAAGCTCCGGCGCACCAGATTTGACGTTTGGATCTGCGGCATTTGAATATGAGTGTCGTATTCGGTGCCGATTTTCGAAGGTCAAGTCAGGATCGTTACAATAACCTACGTTATAATTATCCTTATTACTTGACCCATGGTCTAAGTGTGAAAATAATCTTCTTTCATATTTTACTTTTTTTAATTTTTAATTCTACACTATAACTAAGCCAATTAATTAGTCAAATTTTAATCATAGTTAGGTATAATTTCAGTCCAATTCTATTTATATTACAGTCCAATTCCATTATTTACTATAGTCTTTATAATTTACATCTTATTTTCTTCATTCAATATTCTTGCTTATATAATTCATATTTGCGTTTAATTTATTCTAATCCATACGCGAAGAAAAGGAGGAAGAAGACAATAGATGCTTGTGTAAAATCCAAAACGTAGAAAAAGATGTAAATAAGAAATAAATAACAGTAAATAAACTTAAATACTATTAATAAACTGTAAACAAATGAAAAGATATGCTTAACAATAACAAATTATAATTAACTGAAAAAGAATAACTAAAAGGGATTGGACTGAAAAATAGATCTAAAACTGATAAAAAGGCTATTCCAAAATCGTAGTAAAATTACAACTATTGGAAGCCCTATTATTTTAAATCACTTAAAGAAATCTTAAAGTAATTACAATCACTCACCTCCGGTCCTAAGCTTTTCCTTTGGTCTTCCTGGATCCACTTGGAGTTGTAAAATAATTTAATTTATAATGATTTTCTCCTTGAAAAAATTATCCTGTTTTGGATCCTTCCTAGAAAGGTGAATCCAGTTGGATAAAACCTAGAATGAGAAAAAGTGTTAGGTCTAGGGGTCTATTTATAGGGGTAGAAGTGGACTAGGACTGTTGGATTTAGGAATTGAATAGGATGCAATCACGTCATAGGCTGAATAAGAGTCATCGGATGTAAAAATAGATGGATCAGATTGATCTGAAGAATGTAAAACATGCCATCAATAACCTTTGGAACGTTCAACGAACGTTCGTTCATAATTAGCAGAGGCGGGTCGACCGGGCGGTCGGTCACCTTGGTACCTAGGTCGACCGGTTGGTTGACCTGCCCTTTATTTTTATTTTTTTCCTTCTCGATTTTTGTTTAATTTGTTTCTCGTTTATATTAGCTCAGTTTCTAACATTTTATATATGGAAATTGACTAGAAAATTAGCACGGATACAATGGTGCAACTCTCGTGGCTCAATCTTGATAATTTTACAAATTTATTTAATTACTTAATTACCTAATGAATTAATTATTATGGGTTAAATTTTGGGTTGTTAAATTCTCCCCTCCTTAATGGATTTCATCCCCAAAATCTCTAAGGGTAAAAGAATGTATGAAATGTTTTCATCCAATTCTACAACTAATTACTCAATCATCAACAATTCATCTATTGTCCTTAAGTTTTTTCTAATATCACTTATGATACTTATGCAATTAGTGTAGTGTAAATGACCCTAACTAATGCAAAAGATTAAGCGGTCCACTGATTCAGTTGACCTCCTTTTATGCAATCATGTCCGTGCTATGTATCTAATGAATGCAAAAATTCGTCATGATAACTGATAGTTCTATATGCATGCTACAACTATCATCCAAATGCAACAATCATGTGATAAACATCCGTTTATGGAAACCATGGGAATAAAGTAAAAATGCGCATACATCCATATGCATATGCTCTAGTGTCTTAACTAGGCCGATCCTTAAGGAATAATAGTGCCTAGTTTAGCTATATGCATCCATTAGCATCCACTAGCAAACACTTGCAACTACTAGCATACATCATTAATAACATGTTCTATTAACATGTTTACATCAAATCCTACCATCCATAGGCTAAACCTCAGTTCTACCCTCCCAAAAGATAATAAAGGAAAGAACCTATTCAAATCTAAAGATGAAACAGGAATTCTAAAACTTGCTATAAAAAAGATGAGGATAGGATGTAACAAACCTGTATTTTCTGATTATTGTAATTGTATATTTTAATCATTTTTATTTAAATTCCTAATTTAAAAACTTTATTTTATTTATTAAAATGAATATATTTTGTTAATTGAAATATAAATGTTGATTTTGATGTGGATTAGAATTTCATTCATGCATAAATTGAATATTTCCAGAAAAGTGAATTTTGGTCAAAATGGTCAAAGTTTGACTTTTAAATTTAAAATTTGAAAGTTTGAAAATTTGAATTTTATATTTTATTATGAAAGTAAATAAAATTTTAAGAACATTGCTTTTCGTTTTGTTGAAATCCGATTTATAATGTGAAAGTTAAGCCTTTTTAACTGTTGTGTGAAATTTGCTGTATTTAACAAATTTTTTTATTTTAAATTATATAAATAATCTTTTCAATTGTCATATCTTATTCTAAATTGTATTATATGCTACATTACATATATTTTTTATCTTTTAAATATTTTTAAAGTGATGTTTGAATTTTTCCAAAGCTCATTGAATTTATTTTCTATTTTTAAAGGTTAGTTTCCATTTTTCTATTATTTTCTTTATTTAAATTATATTTAATTAAAATTTATTTATTCATTTTATGTATGCATTTTATTTTTATGTTTTTATCTTTATTTATAAATATGTTTCATGTACATACAATTTTTCCAAAGTTCATTTCATTTATTTTCAAATTTTCAAGCCTAGTTTACATTTTCTTTGCAATTTTCTTAATTTAATTATATTTAATTAATATTTATTTATTTATTTTTGTTTATTTACTATATTTTCGTGTTTTATCTGTATTTATACATATTTTACATGTATATAAAATTTTAAAAGAAATTAGAAATTCAAAGAGACTAGACCATTCATTTTCTAGTCTTTTCATCTCCTTGTCTCTTCATTTTCTTTTGGCATTTACTCTCCTTTATTTTGGCCGTACACTACTTTCCTATAGCCATGTATTTTCTCCAGAAATTCACGTGAAAATATTCTTCCCACCATCAAAAACTCATGGCATTTCAATTTGAGAAAAAAAATGGCAAGTTCATGGTCTTCTTCTTCTACTTTTCCTTCTTCTTTTCATTGTTTTGCCTAGATCTCTACCTAACTTTGCTTGGCCTCTACCACCCACCATCACCACCATACTCTCCACCATCACCAGCAGCAAAAACCACCCCTATCCCCTCCTCCAGATCAGGCCGTGACCATTGGATGAAGCCATAACCACAAAACTCCACAAAACATTGCAACACTCCTTGAAAACATTGTCTAGCCAAGCCTATCTTCACTATCTCCTCCATATCTTGCCTTGGCCACCCCTACATCCACCACCACTTGCCTACATCACCTCTGACCATCAGCCACTCCACTGGTCTGACCTGAAACAATGCATGGCCGAGCCAAATATTTACATAGGTCGAGTCTATGTTGCTCCAAAACCTTCCATCCATTGACCCTTTGCTTACCTTTGCCTCTCCATGCCTTTGCCTTCCATTTTCATGTACATAACCATATCTCATGACTCATGGCCGAGCACACATGACCTAGGTCGAGCCTAGGTGTGATGAGATCAAGCCCTTTTGCATTTAGGCCAAGCCTATGTGTCTTGTGCAAGTCTGTTGCTTCTAAGATTCGATTATCTTTCATGTTTTGCCATTGTTTTGCACTCTTAAGTTTTTGATTATATTTGTATGTAAAATATTAATATTTTGCACTTATGTATGTTATATTTTGTGTATTTTTTACAAGGCTCTCCATCCAGTCAAATTTAATCGTGCTTTTCGTGCCTTTGGAATCGCTTTTGTGTGTGTGTTGTTTGTCTCTAGCTTCGTAAAAGGTGAGTCTTTCTCACTTTCACATTTATACTTATGAAATAGTGAATTGATGACAAGTGTTTAGTAATATAAAATGTTTATGCAAGTTAATGATGATCATATAATATGCTATGCCATGTTGTTACCATGTTAAAACTGTTGATTATAACATGACATCTGATATATGACATTATATTGTGATAGTGACATTGTTTATATTGTTTATGCATATATGCACACTGCAAGTTCCCTGTTAGAATAGAATCATTATGGGTTGAAACGATACATACCCGAACGGACTTTAGAATAGGAAAAAATCGTTATGGGTTGAAATGATAGACCTGAGCGATTTTTATTGTATTTTATTTGGCTTGGGATTGCGGGTTTGAAATAATAAAACCCGGTTTTCTTTGTAAATTACGGATTGAAATGATATATATCCGTATCACTTGACCTAGGTTAGAAAATTAAATACAGACCCCGTGGTATATTTTTAAATGATTTTTTTAAATATGTATTTTCAAAAGCATGAAATTTTGATTTAAAATATATACATTATGGTTTTATGAAAGTTAAATATTAAATCTTGAAATTGTGAATTTAAGTGAATTCAAGTATGTAAATTTGGAGTAAATTTGATGTTTTACTTTAAATTTTATTTTAAAATGTAAATAAATAATGGAAATTAAATTTAAAGTTTTGGAAATGATATTTGAAGTAAAATGTTAAGTTATTAAATTTATAAATAAATAAACAGTGAATTTTGACTTAATAAATGAATGGAGTTTGTAAAATTGAATATTTGATCTTGAAATTTTATTGTGTTAAATCATATGTTAAAATGATTTTTAATGTAAAATTTTGAAGTCTAGAAATATGATTTTTAATTTTTAATAATAAAAATTTGGAGTTTTATTATTATTTTTGAAAAGCTAAACCTGGAATTTTATAGCATTTTCAAAATGTTGTAGTCTTTTGACAGCATTTTTAAATGCTATTGTTTTGAATCTAACAATGTTTGAAATAACTAAATATCTATTACGACATTTTATAAATGTCGTTATTCTTGAACTAAACCATTTTGGAAACTATAAGCTACGATAGCAATTTATAAATGCTGTCGTTGATATAATTTGACAATGTTTTGAAATGTTATAGATTTTTATACTGTTTGGGCTATATTTTAAAGTGTTAAATAATTTAACTTTTTAAATGGATTATTTGTGAAATTTTAGAAGTTTTGAATATTTAAATTTGAATTTTTAAGGAATTTAAATTGAATTTGAATTTAAATAAAGTTTACTTGGTTATGTGTTAAACGGAATGAGATGTAATGAGATAAATAAATTTTTGAATGGAATTTTGAAATGTATTTTGTAATGATGTTTGAAATAATAATGAATGAAATATTTGATTTTTAAATTATATTTAAAATTTGAATATTTGAATTTGAATTCACATAATGATTTGATTATGAAGTTTTGAAAGGATGTAATATTTTAATGATTTTGAAATGATTGGAAATGATTTGATCTTTATTTTAGTAAAGAATGTGAATGTGGAATGATATTTGATTTTGATTTATTTGATAAAGGAATATTGAAGTTTATATTTGTATGAAAAGATATTTGGTTTAATTGTAATGTAAGTTTATATAAATAATACTGAATTTATGAAATGAATATTTCAAAACTACATAATAATGAAATTAGATTTGAAATATGAATATACGGAATTATAAAGTTTAGTTTTGAAATGTGGGATATTAAAGTTTGGAAATATATTAAATTGGATTTTTATCTTGTAGATCAAATCTATATTTGAAATTTGTAAGATTTGAAATGTTTTGTTAGAAAACTAAACTGAATTGAAACTGATGGTTTGAATTGAATTAAATTTAGAAATTTGAAATTTTGGTTTCATTGAATAAATTTGTAAAGTGTAATGAATTAAAAGATTGATTTCAAATGAATGATTTCGGAATGTTATGATTTTCAAAGTGCAATGATTTCAAGTATTTTGGTTTCGAAAAAGTTATACTTTGAAAGTATTATGAACTCTTTTTAAAGGTGAATATATGTTTGAAATGGAAAGGATAAACTATTTGATTTGAATATAGTTTTGAAATAAAAATGGTTTTGGTTTCGAAGTGTAAACTATTTTGAAAGGAATATAGTTTTGAAATGAAATGATTTGATCCTTATGAAGTATAAACTATTTTGAAATGACCTCGGCGTTATAATAATGTTTGGTTGTTAAAGAGACCGGGATCGGAAGTTGTCATACTCTCTGCCAACTCCGAAAACCACTTTAACAACCGTGTACGTGGTGGAGATTCTAGAATGAAGTAGGATGGTGGCGACATTCTTGAGGTATATTACGTGGACCCAACTCCCGTGAGTTGGCATAAGGTGGCTAAAAAAGGAGCGATCTCGGGCCAAGTGAGGTCATTCCTCCGATCGGACACATTCATTCGATACTATACTCTTACTGGTGATTGATTAGATGGCCATCCTCCGATTTTGATATGGGAGTGTGTTCCGAGGTGGGTGTATGTGGCTGCTGCGTTACCACCAGCCCGTGTGCGTAATTGGTATATCTATCCTGGCATTGCCTTGTGTGCCGTATCACCTACCATACCGAGCCTTTACTACGAGTTTGTTTTTCTCCCGTAGCCCGTGTGGTATCCTCTGACAGTCACCCGGAGTGGAGATGGCATGATATTGGATGGACTACTGGGACTATTATGTGTGAAGGGTGATATGGGTAGCCCGGAACGCTATTTAAATGTATGTTTATTTTACTGCAGACATTATTATAGTAGCGCAATATTACTAGATAGTAAATAGTTTAACGGATCCTTAAAGGATGGGCGATCCCAAGCATCCTTTAAGTTACTGATGCATTTTTGTTACTGTTCACTTGAGTTTATTTATAGTTCATAAGTATTTATGTCCTGACTCGAGTGTTTTATATTTTGCTTTACGCTCGAGTCAGATTGAGTGAGTTAGCATTCAAGATTCACTTTCGGAGTTGGAGCTTTCCTTGAAGATCCAGCCATCTATTTTGCTTTCTGTATCCAGTGATTTCAATGATGTATTCTGATTTGTACCTGATGTATCTGGCTACTTTTTGTTGTATCATGTTTAACTCTGATGTATCTTATTTTTATATAGTAGCTTCATGAACTACTATTTCTTTTAAATTCCGCTGCATTATTAAATACTCTGTGTCTGTGATCTGTGATTATGTATTTACTGTATATTCTGAGATTTGCCAAATTTTATTTACAACGCGGTATTTTGAGCAATTCAAGTCCGACATGTGCGGATGCGAATGGTTGAAAATATCGAGTCGTTACAGTTGGTATCAGAGCTTTGGTAGCTCTAGGCAAAACTCAGCATATAGAGTAGATGTATTTACAGAATCACTTTCATTCGAGTTGAATCTCTTTCTTTTGACTCGATTCCTTGGAATTTTGGAACGTTCCCTGCGGTTCCAGAATCCATTCTTATTCCCCACTATTCATCTTCATTTGATTTCGGAGTATCCCATAACTCCACTTCGAATGATCTTTATAGTTAATTGGTAGTCTCATCAGTATTCTAATTTTCTTGTAAAGGGGGTGAAACTCCTTTACAATTAGCATCGATTCACCAGAGATTTATATATATCCTCGGTTTAGATGCTAGTATCTCCTATTATCCCAAACTTTATCTCTTGAGGTTGAATGTAGATTTACCCAAAAAATTCACATCGATCTTATTCTTTAAGTCACGGTTGACCCGGTTAAGGTTGCCCGCGATTTATTTCAGCTTATCCACCTCCCTACTCTGTATTTTATCATCCTGTCTTTTTTTTCCAATCTATTCTTCCAAACATTTTGAATTGTACTTGTAAATCTATATTTTGTTTTATATATTGTGTTGTTTGAGTTGCTGATGTTGGATTGGGTTTCTGATCGATTCGTCTGATCAACGCTATCGATAAGATTTCCAAAACACTTTGACAGAACAAATTGACACAATATTATTTTAAAAATTTGGGAAATGAAATAAATTTTGATATATAAGTAAACTTATGGAACTTAATAAATTGATTTAAATTGTTGATTTGAAATGATAATACTTGATTTATCATTTATTGTTCTACAAATGAATTTATAAATAGTTGTTTATAAATAGATTTGGGAACTGGCATTAATTTAAATCAAGAATTTGAGAATTTAATTTCCGATGGATTTCAAACCTTATGTTTAAAATTTTAAAAGGATATATTATTTAAAGTATTTTCAAGTAGAAATTTGTTTCCAAAGAATTGTAAAGTTTAAAATTAGTGCTCTTCTCTTTGCCGCTGGAAAATAATATCGGTGATGACTGCAGCATCATCGACATTCATTTTCGAGTTTCGAAGTGAAGAGACCATTCTGTAGTCTTGCTACAGTTTTGTTTTTGGAAAATTTAATTGATTTTAATTTCTAAAATATGAATGGATTTATAACATATGCTGATATATGATTTAAATTTGAATGGATATATATATATATATATAGTATATGAGCATTTATTTATCTCTAAATAGTTTGGAATTTATCGAAAATTTAATTCCTAAATTTTATCTTCAAAGATAATTTCTAAGTATAATTTCAAGATTTGGATAAATATTCAAGCTGAAATAATTTAATTAGAAAGTTTTATTTGTATAATACACAATTTCATTCCAATATAACTTACCTTAATTTTCAGAAGTTGAATATGTAATTGGATAATGTACAATATTAAAAAAAAGATTTTATAAATAAAATTTGAGTGGTTATTATAAATGTTATATACTTAAATTTTAGTTATAAAAGGGATTAACAAAGTTAAATAAAGAAAAGGGTAATGGAATAATTTACAATATAAAATGATGTTAAAGAAACTGAGAATAAATTAAAGCAGTTATGACTAGTATAAATATATTTAACATGGGTGATAAGATATATTGAGAGAAATAAACTTAATTTTACTTAGAAATGAAGAAGAATTAAATTTTATTTGGTACATTTTGAGTATAATAAAAGATTTTTCAAATACATGATTTTAGGGATTTGTTAATTTAAGATAATTGGATGATAAGATAATGAAATTAGAGATGCTTAAGATTTATTTGACTTATGTAAAATTAATTTTCAGTTTTATTTGAAATTTTATGGTTTCAAATTTATTATTTTATTTTGTTTTTCAAACTATCTTTTGGTTGTCCTAATTTCCCTTATCTTGCTACAGAATGGGAGGCTATTGCATATACCAGTCTGTTTAGAAATCTTTCTATATCTTTAATAACCTTTGGTACTTATCTTTGAATCTAAGCACTGCTTGCCATCCACAGACCGTCGGTCAAACGGGAAGGGTGAATCAGATTGTAAAAGATTTTTTTCGTGCTTGTGTTCTTGAATTTTGGAAGATCTTGAAAAGATCATCTCCACATTGTTAAACTTACCTATAGCAACAGTTACCATGTATAATTTTAATCTTCTTGTCATCTTGTCTTAATACTATTTCATTCTATCTTTTTCTGTGCTTTCCCGTACCTCATTCCTTTTCGGGGACGAAAAGTTTTGAGTGGGGGAGAGTGTAACAACCCTGTATTTTCTTATTATTGTAATTGTATATTTTAATCATGTTAATTTAAATTCCTAATTTAAAAACTTTATTTTATTTATTAAAATGAATATATTTTTTTAATTGAAATATAAATGTTGATTTTGATGCGGATTAGAATTTCAATCATGCATAAATTAAATATTTCCAAAAAAGTGAATTTTGGTCAAAATGGTCAAAGTTTGACTTTTAAATTTTAAATTTGAAAGTTTGAAAATTTGAATTTTATATTTTATTATGAAAGTAAATAAAATTTTAAGAACAGTGCTTTTCGTTTTGTTTAAATCCGATTTATAATGTGAAAGTCATGCCTTTTTAACTGTTGTGTGAAATTTGCTGTATTTAACAAAATTTTTTATTTTAAATTATATAAATAATCTTTTTAATTGTCATGTCTTATTCTAAATTGTATTATATGCTATGTTACATATATTTTTTACCTTCTAAATATTTTTAAAGTGATGTTTGAATTTTTCCAAAGCTCATTGAATTTATTTTCTATTTTTAAAGGTTAGTTTCCATTTTTCTGTTATTTTCTTTATTTAAATTATATTTAATTAAAATTTATTTATTCATTTTATGTATGCATTTTATTTTTATGTTTTTATCTTTATTTATAAATATGTTTCATGTACATACAATTTTTCCAAAATTCATTTCATTTATTTTCAAATTTTCAAGCCTAGTTTAATTTTCTTTGCAATTTTCTTAATTTAATTATATTTAATTAATATTTAATTATTTATTTTTGTTTATTTACTATATTTCGTGTTTTATCTGTATTTATACATATTTCACATGTATTTAAAATTTTAAAAGAAATTAGAAATTCAATGAGACTAGACCTTTCATTTTTTAGTCTTTTCATCTCCTTGTCTCTTCATTTTCTTTTGGCTTTTACTCTCCTTTATTTTGGCCGTACACTACTTTCCTATAGCCATGTATTTTCTCCAGAAATTCATGTGAAAATTTTCTTCCCACCATCAAAAACTCACGGCATTTCAATTTGAGAAAAAAAATGGCAAGTTCATGGTCTTCTTCTTCTACTTTTCCTTCTTCTTTTCATTGTTTTGCCTAGATCTCTACCTAACTTTGCTTGGCCTCTACCACCCACCATCACCACCATACTCTCCACCATCACCAGTAGCAGCAACCACCACCTATCCCCTCCTCCAGATCAGGCCGTGACCATTGGATGAAGCCATAACCACAAAACTCCACAAAACATTGCAACACTCCTTGAAAATATTGTCTAGCCAAGCCTATCTTCACTATCTCCTCCATATCTTGCCTTGGCCACCCCTACATCCACCACCACCTGCCTACATCACCTCTGACCATCAGCCACTCCACTGACCTGACCTGAAACAATGCATGGCCGAGCCAAATATTGACATAGGTCGAGTCTATGTTGCTCCAAAACCTTCCATCCATTGACCCTTTGCTTACCTTTGCCTCTCCATGCCTTTGCCTTCCATTTTCATGTACATAACCATATCTCATGACTCATGGCTGAGCACACATGACCTAGGCCGAGCCTAGGTGTGATGGGATCAAGCCCTTTTGCATTTAGGCCAAGCCTATGTGTCTTGTGCAAGTCTGTTGCTTCTAAGGTTCGATTATCTTTCATGTTTTGCCATTGTTTTGCAAACTTAAGTTGTTGATTATATTTGTATGTAAAATATTTATATTTTGCACTTATGTATGTTATATTTTGTGTATTGTTTACAAGGCTCTCCATCCATTCAAATTAAATCGTGCTTTTCGTGCCTTTGGAATCGCTTTTGTGTGTGTTGTTTGTCTCTAGCTTCGTAAAAGGCGAGTCTTTCTCACTCTGACATTTATACTTATGAAATAGTGAATTGATGACAAGTGTTTGGTAATATAAAATGTTTATGCAAGTTAATGATGATCATATGATATGCTATGCCATGTTGTTACCATGTTAAAACTGTTAATTATAACCTGACATCTGATATATGACATTATATTGTGACATTGACATTGTTTATGCATATATTCACACTGCAAGTTCCCTGTTAGAATAGAATCATTATTGGTTGAAACGATACATACCCGAATAGACTTTAGAATAGGAAAAAAATGTTATGGGCTGAAATGATAGACCTGAGCGATTTTTATTGTATTTTATTTGGCTTGGGATTGCGGGTTTGAAATGATAAAACCCGGTTTTCTTTGTAAATTACGGATTGAAATGATATATATCCGTATCACTTGACCTAGGTCAGAGAATTATATACAGGCCCCGTGGTATATTTTTAAATGGTTTTTTTAAATATGTATTTTCAAAAGTATGAAATTTTGATTTAAAAAATATATATTATGGTTTTAAGAAAGTTAAATATTAAATCTTGAAATTGTGAATTTAACTGAATTCAAGTATGTAAATTTAGAGTAAATGTGATGTTTTACTTTAAATTTTATTTTAAAATGTAAATAAA
Source organism: Allium cepa (assembly GCA_030765085.1). Classification (NCBI taxonomy): domain Eukaryota; kingdom Viridiplantae; phylum Streptophyta; class Magnoliopsida; order Asparagales; family Amaryllidaceae; genus Allium; species Allium cepa. The sequence continues at coordinate 779,513,282 of CM060934.1, forward strand.
TAATGGAAATTAAATTTAAAGTTTTGAAAATGATATTTGAAGTAAAATGTTAAGTTATTAAATTTATAAATAAATAAACAGTGAATTTTGACTTAATAAATGAATGGAGTTTGTAAAATTGGATATTTGATCTTGAAATTTTATTGTGTTAAATCATATGTTAAAATGATTTTTAATGTAAAATTTTGAAGTCTAGAAATATGGTTTTTAATTTTTAATAATAAAAATTTGGAGTTTTATTATTATTTTTGAAAAGCTAAAATGAAACCTGGAATTTTATAACATTTTCAAAATGTTGTAGTCTTTTGACAACATTTTTAAATGCTATTGTTTTGAATCTAACAATGTTTGAAATAACTAAATATCTATTACGACATTTTATAAATGTCGTTATTCTTGAACTAAACCATTTTGGAAACTATAAGCTACGATAGCAATTTATAAATGCTGTCGTTGCTATAATTTGACAATGTTTTGAAATGTTATAGATTTTTATACTGTTTGGGCTATATTTTAAAGTGTTAAATAATTTAACTTTTGAAATGGATTATTTGTTAAAATTTTAGAAGTTTTGAATATTTAAATTTTAATTTTTAAGGAATTTAAATTGAATTTGAATTTAAATAAAGTTTACTTGGTTATGTGTTAAACGGAATGAGATGTAATGAGATAAATGAATTTTTGAATGGAATTTTGAAATGTATTTTGTAATGATGTTTGAAATAATAAATGAATGAAATATTTGATTTTTGAATGATATTTAAAATTTGAATATTTGAATTTGAATTAAAATAATGATTTGATTATGAAGTTTTGAAAGGATGTAATATTTTAATGATTTTGAAATGATTGGAAATGATTTGATCTTTATTTTAGTAAAGAATGTGAATGTGGAATGATATTTGATTTTGATTTATTTGATAAAGGAATATTGAAGTTTATATTTGTATGAAAAGATATTTGGTTTAATTGTAATGTAAGTTTATTTAAATAATATTGGATTTATGAAATGAATATTTCAAAACTACATAATAATGAAATTAGATTTGAGATATGAATATACGGAATTATAAAGTTTAGTTTTGAAATGTGGGACATTAAATTTTGGAAATATTTTAAATTGGATTTTTATCTTGTAGATCAAATCTATATTTGAAATTTGTAAGATTTGAAATGTTTTGTTAGAAAACTAAACTGAATTGAAACTGATGGTTTGAATTGAATTAAATTTGGAAATTTGAAATTTTGGTTTCATTGAATAAATTTGTAAAGTGTAATGAATTAAAAGATTGATTTCAAATGAATGATTTCGGAATGTTATGATTTTCAAAGTGTAATGATTTCAAGTATTTTGGTTTCGGAAAAGTTATACTTTGAAAGTATTATGAACTCTTTTTAAAGGTGAATATATGTTTGAAATGGAAATGATAAACTATTTGATTTGAATATAGTTTTGAAATAAAAATGGTTTTGTTTTCGAAGTGTAAACTATTTTGAAAGGAATATAGTTTTGAAATGAAATGATTTGATCCTTATGAAGTATAAACTATTTTGAAATGACCACGGCGTTATAATAACGTTTGGTTGTTAAAGAGACCGGGATCGGAAGTTGTCATACTCATTACCAACTCCGAAAACCACTTTAACAACCGTGTACGCGGTGGAGATTCCAGAATGAAGTAGGATGGTGGCGACGTTCTTGAGGTATATTACGTGGACCCAACTCCCGTGAGTTGGCATAAGGTGGCTAAAACATGAGCGATCTCGGGCCAAGTGAGGTCATTCCTCCGATCGGACACATTCTGTGACGCCCCGCCTCTATACCCACGCTAGATAAGAACACTACGGAGTAATGCTGTCGACTAGCATGGAGAATAAGGCTGTTGAGGAGCGACCATCCATGTAATTGCTTTGCGCGAGCACCGATATGTCAGATAGTATAACATGCATTTTATTTCAAGAGGAAATCCGACATACCGATACAAACACAAAGCTACTACACAGTGGCTATAATAATCTTCGGAAACAAATACAGAAATAAACATAACATTAAATCAGTCACAGATAATTCATATCACAAAGGCGGAATAAGATATGAATATTACATATGAAAGTGTACATCAGAGTAGTGGTCAAAAAGATCCACAATAATACAAAGGAATAGATACAAGTGCTAGACAAAAATATGTATACATCAAGGAGTTTGTATCTTAAATGTATACAACAAAAAGGGAGACCACACGAATCGATTAAAGTTGGATATTCAAACGGATTAGAAAAATAGGCTAATCTGGCAAATTTGAGCAGGTCGGTCGACCGGACTCCCTGAGTCGGTCGACCGAACCAGAGGTTGGAATGTGCTCGGGGCACCAGGTCGGTCGACCGAACAAGGGTGGTCGGTCGGCCGAACCAGAAACAGAAGTGATACCTGCACTTATACAAGCAGGTCGGTCGACCGAACCAGGGGGGTAGGTCGGCCGAACCTGATGCTCTGCCCAATGATGCCCATAAATTTATATGCAACCTCCAATTCGCAACCGAACGAGCACGAACGCTAGGGAATTATGCCTAACGGCTACCCGGCCCTATTGGCTCCTCGATGCACCACCAAAAACACACTTGAACATCAAAGCTATGATTTTTAAGGATTTGGCTTTCAAACACTAAAAATTGGAATATTCACAAAAGCAATCCAAATCAAAATCAAATGCACATGAATAAGTGTTAGGAATTCATACCTAACAATAGAAGAGAATTATAAGCATAGATGTGAGATTAAAAATCTCACCTTTGAACCCAAACGAATGAAGAAGATGCTATGAAGCAATGGCAAGAACAAGCACTCTTTAATTCCAACTCAATAAGCTTGAATCTAAGCTTAAAAGAGAAACGTTCCCTAAATTAGGTTTAGGAAATTTCTGAAATCAAAGAGAGAATGAGTTGGAGAAGAAGAAGAGGAAGCTTACCAATGGGTTCTCTTGAGTTTGGAGCTAGAAATTGATTTGCAAAGAAAACTAGGGCTTAGGAATTTCCTTTTCCCATCTCTTCCACCATTTTTACTTAGCTTCAAGTGTTTTAATTAAAAAGGAGAAGTTATGAAGAGAAGGGGTTGGGCTGAGCTAATAAGGGTGCAGTCCAAACCAAAGTCATAAGCGGGAAAAAGTAGCAAAAATCAACTTTCTCTAAACATATCGAAGTTTATACTCAAAAATGTCGCAAACGTCATTTTGAACTCAATGGGGGTGGTCTCGAGTCCTAATCCGACCGTATGCAAAAAGTAGCTTTTCGGACTAAAATCCGACTAACGATAAAATATTTAAATAAAATATTTAAATATAAAATCGATAAATATACGGGTTGTTATAGACTCCCCTCCTTAAAGAAATTGCGTCCTCGTAATACTTAAGAGGAAAATAAGAAGTAACAACCATGGAAGCATATCAACACAAAAGAAAATTTGAAATAGGAAGTTCACCATAAAGTGCACGAAAGAGTTAGCAAGAAATCTAGTGAAACTTCAATTTCATCAATAACACCAGCTCGAGAATAAAAATAGGAAACCTAAAAGCATTTCCATAGTTAAAAGATGCAGAAAACGTCAAGAATAGCAGAAAATTGAGCCAGTGCAACGGTGTAGTACAGAAACAGTACGCCCGAGAAACTAGAAACTCAAATAATTTGGGACATCAGCGTAGTACAAAAACGGTACGCCCAATGAACCAAAGCAAAGACATTGATGTAGTACATACGGTACATCAAATGAATCAAATAGCAAAGACATTGATGTAGTACAACGGTACATCCAATGAATCAAAAGGAAAGACATTGGTGTAGTACAAACGGTACATCCAATGAATCTAATAGCAAAGACATTGATGTAGTACAACGGTACATCCAATGAATCAAAAGGAAAGACATTGATGTAGTACAACGGTACATCCAATGAATCAAAAGGAAAGACATTGATGTAGTACAACGGTACATCCAATGAATCAAATAGCAAAGACATTGATGTAGTACAAACGGTACATCCAATGTATCAAATTGCAAAGACATTGATGTAGTACAACGGTACATCCAATGAATCAAATAGCAAAGACATTGATGTAGTACAAACGGTACATCCAATGAATCAAAAGGAAAGACATTGATGTAGTACAACGGTACATCCAATGTATCAAATAAGACGGAACATCGATGTAGTATAATAACAGTACATCCGATGAACTGAACACCATAAAAGAACATCGGAAACTAGTCCATAAAAGGAATGAGATAAAACTCAATAAAACGAAGTGTACCAAAACGTCCGATGAACTTGATGAAAAGATGATTCCATTCAGACAACATCAAAGAATCAACCACTTGTTGCTTACGACAAAGCGCATTGGCAACACGATTTCCCTTCTAGGAATAAAAAGAATATCAAGATCATAAGATGTCAGGAACTCGAGTCAACATGGAGTTCCATATGACAAAATAATTATTCCAAAGATTTATGATCGAGGTGGAGAACAAATTTCTCCCCCAAAGATGATGATGTCAAACTCTAAAAGCAAAAACAATAGCCGCGAGCACTAGATCATGAGTGGTATATCTAGTCTCGATAGGCTATAATGATTTAGAAGCACAAGTGATAGCACGTTCTCCTTTGCAAGAGAATGGCATCCAAACCAATACGACTAGTATCGGTACAAATAGCAAAGTCTTGGTTCCCCTTCAGGAATCACAAGAATAAGAGTATCGAAAAGAAAGAATTTCTTTTAAATAATCTTCTTTCCGGAAAAGTTAAAACTTTCAAAATTACATTTATCATTATGTAATAATCTTTCTAGAAAATTTTACTATTTTCAAGTTAATATACTGTGTCTGATTGTCTCATCAAAGCGTTTAGGAGATTCTTATCGATAACGTTGATCAAGCGCATCGACCAGAATTCTCAACACACTAAATGGGCAATACAATCACAAAATCGTATTCTATAGGATAAGTAAGTTTCTCAAAAACTTCTAAGAATATTCTTTGTTCGTTTTAAGAACAAAAATCCAGTTATACTTCTAAATAAATCTTATGAAAAAGATTTTGCAAAAAATTTAAATTGTTATTTTCATCCAAAATCAATAAGTACAAGAATAGTCTCATCGAAATATTCATAGAATATTCGATTTATAAAATGGATGAAACAAGCTGGAAAAATTGAATGACATAATAAGTCATTCATAAGAATCATAACGAGCGCGAAATGCGGTAAGTGGAATGCTAATTTCCACAACTCGTAGCAAACGAAAACCGGAGGTAAAGTCAAACTGAAAAGATCTTAACACCACACAAAAGATTTTTTAGGTGATAATCCTAAGACAAACTCAAAAATGCCGAAAAATTTCTCACACTACATGAATGAGAGAAATAACACTTTCCTCATCATGAGGGTTTAAAGAATAAAATGATGCCTTCAAAAATTTGAAATCGGAATCACAAGGAAAAATAGAAATCTGCTTAACAGATAGAAAATATCGAAGATGAATAGTCCACACGGAAAATAGGATATGAGCTTCACAACGATTAAGCCAATCCTTACAAAAAAATCAATTCCGAAGCCTAAGTAAAAATATCGGCTCGGAAAGATAAATCACATAAAATAATTTCGACATCAATAGAAAGCAAATTGAGTGTTGCAGATCTACCATCCGGATTCGCAATCCTCAAAGAAGTCAACAAGCCCAAAATATTCAAAGAAAAGAATCTTCAAGTTTCAAAGGTAGAACTATTTCGGGGTTCTTACTCAAAGCACAGATAAACTCTTGATTCTTTACAAGATCCAAAAGTTGTTGAGCAGACATAAAAACTCCATCTTGGGAAGTAGCACTAGATTGACCGGCGCTGGGACGGCCTGGTCTAACCATTTCTCTTCTTTAAGAAAGAAAGAAAGAAGAGGAAAAAGTTATTCTCAAAATGAATATCAAGCAATCTTGATAGATAAAACAAGGAATCATAAAGAAAATAGGATGAATCGGTACGAAGACCCGAATAAAATCCTAAAGCACAACTCCTAAGAAAGACTTAGGACATGATCCTTGTTCTAATATTCCATATTGTTCCGAAGTTTGGCTCTGATACCAAGCTGTGATAAATAAGTAATTGAAAATCAACAAGAGATTAATCAATATCACAATAATCTACTCAAGATAAAAAGGAATGTCATACTCCTAATTTCATTCACCAAGCCATAATAATTGACATATATATCAATGCCCATCGTAAAAGTTGGTGAAACATAAATTCTAGAAATCAACACACGAAATCCAGAAATCACAATAAAAAGGAACAACGACGTCGTATAGCGGGACATCCGATGAACCAAATCGCAATAAAAAAAGGATGGCCAATCCCCAAAAAAACTGGACATCGACACACCTAAAAAGACATGCCCCATGAACAGTCGAACATCGACGCACCTAGAAAGATACGCCCCATGCTCTAGCATCGACGCACCTAGAAAGATACGCCCCATGCACAAATAAATAAACATCGATGCACCTAGAAAAATACAACCGATGATCTAGCATCGACGCACCTAGAAAGATACGCCCCATGCACAAATAAATAAACATCGATGCACCTAGAAAGATACACCCCATGCTCTAGCATCGACGCACCTAGAAAGATACGTCCCATGCACAAATAAATAAACAGCGATGCACCTAGAAAGATACACCCCATGTAATGTCTAACATCGATGCACCTAGAAAGATACACCCCATGCTAAGTCGAACATCGACGCACCTAGAAAGATACGCCCCATGCATAGACGAACATCGACGCACCTAAAAAGATACGCTCCATGTCCCGACTTATTGAGCCGATTGCTCCACGAAGTAAACAAACATCGATACACCTAGAAAGGTACACCCCATGCATAATAAAACATTGACGCACCTAGAAAGGTACGACCCATGTGAGAAATGAGATGAAGCTCAATAAAATGAGGAACAGTCCTCCACATAAACAAAGAGACATCGCACATTGCTAGTCTAAACCACAAAGATGATCATCATGATCAAGGAGAAGTGTCAATTACAATAAGCTAGTAAATATATGAGCTTAGCTTCATGTCCCATAACCACTAGCTTAACTTAAATATTTACGAACAAATTGTAGATCTCCACTAGAAAATTGTCACAAGAGTTTTCAATCGAACAAGTCCAAGAATTAACCGACGAAGTAAACGCAAGCGTTTCATACCACTTGTTTTACTAAGTCGTTTAATTAGATTTCTCATTCGAGTGAGGTAAAGGTTTGTATATACTAATAGATTGGAAATCGGTTTGAGAAAATGAGCTTTGTAATAAAATAGTGTTGAAATCATTTGAAGAAAGAGTTTTGATATTTACTACTAGTAAAGAAAACCTTTATATTTTTAAAGTGACAAATCATAGAAGTGATTGTAGAAACAATCGGGCATAAAAATTCACATTCGAAGACGTGAATAAAATCCAAAGAAATCGATATAAAATCCATCAAAGTGGATATATCTAAAATTCCCAAAGAAAAGGTCATCAAAGTGGATAATAAATGACAACAACAAAAAGGGAGACAACACGAATCGATTAAAGTTGGATATTCAAACGGATTAGCAAAATAAGCTAATCTGGCAAAAATCATCAGGTCGGTCGACCGGACTCCCTGAGTCGGTCGACCGAACCTTAGCTTGGGAACCTCTCGGGACAGCAGGTCGTTCGACCGAACCCTTTACTCGGCCGACCGAACCTTAAAACAGAAAGTGCTTATGCACTTGGAAGCAGGTCGGTCGACCGGACCAGAGGGGTCGGTCGGCCGAGCCTGTTTCCAGCCTCTTCCCTGCCTATTACAAATGAGGTTCAATCTTGACCAAATTGCATTCTCTCGAGCAACGGCGCTAAGGGATTTATGCATAACGGCTACCCGGCCCTATTGGCTCCTTGATGCACCACCAAAAACACACTTGAACATCAAAGCTATGATTTTTAAGGATTTGGCTTTCAAACACTAAAAATTGGAATATTCACAAAAGCAATCCAAATCAAAATTAAATGCACATGAATAAGTGTTAGGAATTCATACCTAACAATAGAAGAGAATTATAAGCATAGATGTGAGATTAAAAATCTCACCTTTGAACCCAAACGAATGAAGAAGATGCTATGAAGCAATGGCAAGAACAAGCACTCTTTAATTCCAACTCAACAAGCTTGAATCTAAGCTTAAAAGAGAAACGTTCCCTAAATTAGGTTTAGGAAATTTCTGAAATCAAAGAGAGAATGAGTTGGAGAAGAAGAAGAGGAAGCTTACCAATAGGTTCTCTTGAGTTTGGAGCTAGAAATTGATTTGCAAAGAAAACTAGGGCTTAGGAATTTCCTTTTCCCATCTCTTCCACCATTTTTACTTAGCTTGAAGTGTTTTAATTAAAGAGGAGAAGTTATGAAGAGAAGGGGTTGGGCTGAGCTAATAAGGGTGCAGTCCAAACCAAAGTCATAAGCGGGAAAAAGTAGCAAAAATCAACTTTCTCGAAACATATCGAAGTTTATACTCAAAAAGGTCGCAAACGTCATTTTGAACTCAATGGGGGTGGTCTCGAGTCCTAATTCAACCGTATGCAAAAAGTAACTTTTCGGACTAAAATCCGACTAACGATAAAATATTTAAATAAAATATTTAAATATAAAATCGATAAATATGCGGGTTGTTACACATTCCTTCGATACTATACTCTTACTGGTGATTGATTAGATGACCATCCTCCGATTTTGATATGGGAGTGTGTTCCGAGGTGGGCGTATGTGGCTGCTGCGTTACCACCAGCCCGTGTGCGTAATTAGTATAACTACCCTGGCGTTGCCTTGTGTGCGGTGTCACCTACCATGCCGATCTTTTACTACGAGTTTGTTTTTCTCCCATAGCCCGTGTGGTATCCTCTGACAGTCACCCGGAGTGGAGATGGCATGATATTGGATGGACTACTGGGACTATTATGTGTGAAGGGTGATATGGGTAGCCCGGAACGCTATTTAAAAGTATGTTTATTTTACTGTAGACATTATTATAGTAGCTCAATATTACTACATAGTAAATAGTTTAACGGATCCTTAATGGACGGGCGATCCCAAGCATCCTTTAAGTTACTGATGCATTTTTGTTACTGTTCACTTGAGTTTATTTACAGTTCATAAGTATTTATGTCCTGACTCGAGTGTTTTGTATTTTGCTTTATGCTCGAGTCAGATTGAGTGAGTTAGCATTCAAGATTCACCTTCGGAGTTGGAGCTTTCCTTGAAGATCCAGCCATCTATTTTGCTTTCTGTATCCAGTGATTTCAGTGATGTATTCTGATTTGTACCTGATGTATCTGGTTACTTTTTGTTGTATCATGTTTAACTCTGATGTATCTTATTTTTATATAGTAGCTTCATGAACTACTATTTCTTTTAAATTCCTCTACATTATTAAATACTCTGTGTCTGTGATCTGTGATTATGTATTTACTGTATATTATAAGATTTGCAAAATTTTATTTACAACGCGGTATTTTGAGCAATTCAAGTCCGACATGTGCGGATGCGAATGGTTGAAAATATCGAGTCGTTACATAGGAAGTACAAATCTTCTCTTTTGCTGTTCAAGTGGCATTTGCAACATCATCTCCCCATTGCACCTTCGCCTATGGAACCTTCTTATTTCTTAGCCGCTTTATGTCTCTTCCAACAATCTTCGTGGGGATACGTTGAACAGAAGCTTCCTTTTCTACCTCCTCCAACTGACAAGGCTCTACAACCTCCAAAGAATCATGTAAGAACTTTCGTAAGTGCGAGACATGGAAAACATCGTGCACTCCTGTAAGCCTATCAAGTAGCCTTACTCGGTAAGCAATCTTCCTAACTTTTTCTATGATAGGAAATGGTCCAACAAATCTAGGGGCTAACTTTCCATTTGATCCGAACCTTACCACCTTCCTAAGCGGGGATACTTTGATAAAAACTAAGTCTCCAACCTCAAACTCTAAGTCCCTCACTTCACTTATCCAAATAAGACTTCTGCCTATCTTTAGCTATCTTTATCCTCCGTCGAATCAAATCCACCCTCTCAAAAGTCTCTCTGACCATATCGGGATCAAGTTATAACTTCTCTGTGGACTCAACCCAACATAATAGGGACTTGCAAAGTCTCCCATATAAAGCCTAAAACGGTGCCATCCCTATGCTTGCTTGATAACTATTATTGTAGGCAAACTAAACCAATGGAAGGTGATCCTCCCAAGTACCTCCAAAGTCCAAAATGCATATCTGTAGCAAATCCTCAAGCACCCTATTTACCCTCACCGTTTGGCCATTGTCTGGGGGTGATAGGCCATACTTAACCTAAGTTGTGTCCCTAGCGCCTCTTGTAAGCTTGTTTAAAATTCACTAGTGAAAATGGGATCTTTGTTACTAACAATACTAGAAGGAACTCCGTGTAGACTGACTATCTCTCGAATATACAAGGATGCCAAATATGAAGCTGTACACTTACTCTTAACTGGGATGAAGTGGGCACTCATAGTCAATCTATCAACAATCACCCAAATGCTAGTGTTCCCCTTCCTAGAACGGAGTAAACCATCAATGAAATCCATAGAAATACTGTCCAACTTCCACTTTGGAACATATAGGGGTTGAAGTAATCCACCGGGCTTCTATTGCTCAGCTTTTACCCTTTGGCATATGAGACACTTAGCTACGAATTCTGCCACGTCCTTCTTCATGCCACCCTAGTAGAACATCCTCTTCATATCTCGATGCGTTTATTCACCACTCGGATGAATAGTCATACGGGAATGGTGTGCCTCCTCCAAAACTGCTCTCAAAAAGTTACTTGCCCACGAAACACAAAGCCTCCCATCTTTCCTAAGCCACCCTCTACTACCAATGGAATAGCATTGGAGAAGTTTCGAGACCTCTCCTCGGCTAATCCTATCCATAATTTCCGTGGGCTCCGAATCCTCCCGCTGCCTCGAGCGAATCTGATCCATAAGGTGGGTCTCACCTTTAATGTCGCCAACAATCCTGGAGTAATGTCAGTAGAGGGCTTAAAATAAAAAGTGGAAATAAACTCCAAGCTCCTCCACTTTGCAAACATAGGACTAAGGGTTTCTTTCCTTCTAGTCAATGCATCAGCAACCACATTACCCTTGCCAAGGGTATAAGTAATCTCAAAATCATATGAGGCTAAAAACTCCATCCACCTCCGTTGCCTCAAGTTCAAGTCCTTCTGCGAGAATATATACTTTAATGACTTGTGGTCGATAAAAGCTCAAATCTCTCTCCAAGCAAATAGTGCCTTCAAGACTTGAGTGCAAAAACTATGGCAGCCAACTCCAAATCGTGGGTAGGGTAGTTCTTCTCATGCATCCTCAACTGCCAACTACCATAACACGTTACCTTCCCTTCTTGCATCAACACCACTCCTAGACCCATCCCGCATGCATCAGTGTATACAGTGAAAGGCTTAGCTCCATTGGGTAAAACTAACACCGATGCACTGGTAAGGGCTCTCTTAAGCATCCTGAAGGAATCCTCACAATCCATGTCCTACACGAAAGCTTTATTCTTTTTGGTAAGGCGCGTGAGTGGTGCCGATATCATGGCAAAGTCTCTATCGAACTTCTTGTAGTAGCAAGCCAATCCTAGGAAGCTCCTACCCTCAGTGACGTTGTTGGGAGCCTTTCAATCTTTCACTGTAATAACCTTGGTAGGTTCCTGCAACGACCCGATATTTTCAACCATTCGCATCCATTATAAGTGTATAGGTAGACACTCATGCCGGAATTGGATAGCTCAAAATACCGCATTGTAAATAAAAATTTGGCAAATCTCAGAATATACAGTAAATAAAATCACAGATCACAGACACAGAGTATATAAAAATGCAGCGGAAGAAAAAGAGATAGTAGTTCATGAAGCTACTATATAAATATGAGATACATCAGAGTTAAATAAGATACAACAGAAGAGTAACAAGATACATCACTGAAACACTGGATACTGAAACAAAATAGAAGGCTGGATCTTCAAGGAAAGCTCCAACGCCGAAGGTGAATCTGGAATGCTAACTCACTCAATCTGACCCGAGCGTAAAGCAAAACACAAAACCCTCGAGTCAGGACATAAATATTTATAAACTATAAATCAACTCAAGTGAATAGTAACAAAATGCATCAGTAACTTAAAGGATGCTTGGGACCGCCCATCCTCTAAGGATCCGTTAAACTATTTACTATGTAGTAATATACGCTATATACGGTAGTGTCTAATCAGTAAAGTATAATCATATAGAAAATAGCGTTAAGGGGATGGTGAACCTTAACGCGGTCGGATCTTTAAAACCAAAATCGTAGTGGGCTCGATATAAGGATATGACACGGTACGCGAGGCAATGCCAGGGTGGATACACCGTTTGCACTCCCGGACCGGTGGTGACGGCAAGCCAGCAGCTTCCGCCCACCTCGAACAATACCCCCAAATCAAAGTGGCGCCACCGAATCGAATCACAACAGTAATAGAATAGTTTCCGATGGAGCATGCTCGATGAAAGGGTGCGACCCTTTGTGTAGCCCGGTATAGCTCCTATTTTAGTCATATATGCCAACTCACGGGAGTTGGGTCCACGTAATATACCTCGAGAACGTCGCCACCATCCTACTTCATTCTGGAATCTCCACCGCGTACACAGTTGTTAAAGTGGTTTTCGGTATTGGCCGGCTATAAGACAATATCCGATCCCGGTCTCTTTAACAACCAATCGTTATTATAACCCATGGATATTTATTTCAAATAATTTATACTTCCAAGACCAAAATATCATACTCATTTCAAAACAATATCACAATTGTATTATTTCCATTTCAAAAATAATTCAATATTATATCATTCAAATAAAACCCAAATTTTCAAATCATTGAATATTTCTTTAGATTTATTAAACTTGAAATATTCCTTTAAATTATCATAGCATTTTGGAAATGTTACCTTAAGGAATCATAGCATTTTTGGAATGTACTACTTTCCACTTTACATTGTATATAATCAAAGTATTGATAAGCTTAAAATTTTAACATGTCAATTTATCATAGCCTTATAGTTAAATAAACTTTCTTACTGTAATATACAATTTAAACCGAAATTCTTATGTTAAGTTAAAAGCACCTTATTAACTTACATTATTATTACAATAAGTAACATTTATCATTTTAATTAATTTAAAATACACCATTACATTGATTAAAATCTACGTGTCAAATGTACGTTTTAAATTTTATATTCCTATTACAATAATGAACATTTATTAATTAAATCAATACCACACTACTTAAAACTTTACATGTTTCTTTCTTAATTAAAACTTTACATGTTCTTGCATTAATTAAAACTTTCATGTCCTCTCATTAATTAGGACTTTACACGTTTCTTTCATTAATTAAAAACTTATACATTTCTTTCATAAATTAAACCTTATACGTTTCTTTCATAAATTAAACCCTATAGGTTTCTTCCATAAATTAAAACCTATACGTTTCTTTCATAAATTAAAACATATGCGTTTCAGATTTATATTACCATTTTACAAATTTAACTAAACTTCCAGTTTATTTGATTAATTTAACATCTTTAGTTAAAACTCAAATTTCACATTTTCAAGTCAAGTTATATTTTAAAATTTCATTTTCAACAGTCATTTATTCAACCACTTAAATTTATAGAAAATCAATAATTCTTTAATAAATCACTTAAATTCAAATATAAATCAATTTATCATATTTACCATTTCCAAATAAAATCAAAGTCCATTTTATTCATGTAACTTAATTATCATTTTAATCAAAATTCCAAATTTCAAACATAAGTTATATTTCAAAATCCAGTTAATCCATTCATAAATTACATTTTTAACACATAGAAAAATCATAATTTATTTATTTTAAAACCTTTCAAAATCTATTTAAATCAAATTTCATAATTATATATTTTTAAAATACTTAAAATATTCAAAGCACTTTATAGAATAACCACGGGTCTGTATATAGTTTTCTAACCTATGTCAAGTGACACGGATACGTATCATTTCAATCCGTAGTTTAAAAGGTAAAAATCCGGGTTCTATCATTTCAAACACGCAATCCCAAGTTTAAGTAAATAAATAAAATAACTCAGGCCTATCATTTCAGCCCATAATGATTTTTTATCCTAACAGGGAACTTTCAATGTGATCATATACAGAAATAATATAAACAATGTCAATATCACAATATACAGTCATGTGTGAGATGTCAGGTGAAAATTAACAGTTTTAACATGGTAATAACATGGTAATAACACGACATAGCATATCATATGATCATCATTAACTTGCATAAAAATTTTACATTACCAAACACTTGTCATCAATCCACTTTTCATAAGTATATATGTCAGAGTGAGAAAGACTCACCTTTTCGAAGCTAGAGACCAAAACAACAAACACAAGAGCGCTTCCAAAAGCACGACAAACATGATTTGAATTGAATGAATGGAAAGCCTTGATAATGATCTTGTATACAACAAATAAACATGTAACAGCCCTAGTTTTTAGCTATTTATTTCTTTTAATTTTTTTTGTTTTTAGAAATATAATTTATATAAATTGTGTTTACCAATATTGTTTAAATATTTAATTTAGAGAATTAAACTCGTTAATTTAATATGATTTTTGTAACTAAATTTAAGAAGAAAAAAAAAAGAAGAAATTTTTATAATGTATAATGAAGTGAGTGGTAACTAAATGTTTTGGATATTATCATAATATCTGTTGTTATACCCATTCCCTAAAAATAATGAAAAGGAGAAAATTTGTAACATATTAAAGTAGTTAATTAATTATGTTAATTTGGTAGGTTATGACATGCAAATCATGTTGGTGGAATATTCTCAATTTTGACATATTAATTATGTTAGCAGTGAACATTGTTAAGAAATTTAAAACAATGAAACTTACAATCTATTTATTTGATAAATCTACCTTATTCCTAGTTAGAAATTCAAAACTTGAATAAAGGCACATACGGATATTTTAAATGGAGTTAATGACAATTAATAGATATTTCAAAAAGAAATTTATGACAATTAATAGAGAAATTAATTGAAAAATTTCAGTAGTTGACCAGAATTAATTTATTGAATAATTAATGCAAATTAATAAAATTGATGAAAGATAAATAAGTTAATTCTTTTGGTTAATGGCATGAGGACACGAGGTTAATCCCCATTTTGTAGGAGAAATCTGCCCGTGTAACCAGTCCGGCTACCAGTGCCTACAAAGCGGACGGATTAATGTGAGACGTCGCAGGATTGATAATTAACAAAAAGGGTTAATTAACTAATTAAGTTAGTAACCAAATTTGAGTATGTAATTAAAGGAGGATAATTAATTGGTAATATGGTAATTAATTGAAATCAATTAAGGAGGGTAATTAAAAGGGATAAGGTAATCAATTGAAATCAATTAAAGGCAATTAAAGGGGAATTAATTGATTAGAAGAATATGGAAATCAAATTTGCCTTCCTTTACGCGTGACACAAAATTTTATTCTTTTAACATTTTGACATTTGCCTCTTACCATTTGTTTCTTGAGCATGTCACTGTATTCATTTATTCACGCAGCCTTATCCACAAAAATATCAACTCTTCCAATTGCCATTTTTCCTCTCACCTAAATTAAATGCATTCAAAATTTAATCTTGCCTATCTTTGCAAATTTTCGCATACCCATTATATCTCTCTGTTTCCACTGCGTTTGTTTTGCAATAAATAAATTTTTCGAACCATTGATCAAGTAAATATTTATGTAAGCATTTATTACTTTTGCCTTTTCAGTTAAAAGCTTTTTCATTGCTTACCATAAATCACGCAAGAGCTCAAGTTTTGCTTCCTCAATCAAATCTGTTCAAATTTGCAGTAACGCATGCTTTAAATTTAGATTATAACTGGTATAAATCACGCAAGCTATCTAAAAAAATAATAATCCAAAAGAGTGATATCGTTCAAACATAAAACTGGAAAGAGAAATCAACGCATGCATTTATCACAATTTTCGTGTAGCGTTCAAACAAGAAGAACTGGAAATAAATCGCTTGCCTAAACGCATGCACTCAAAAATCAACGCTTGCATTTATTTCTTACGTTTTCAAACCTGCCTATTTATCTCCCCTTTTTATTTCGCAAGTTTATCTATAAATACTTTGCCTCATTCACATAAGTTTTCATATCTCCTTGTTTGTCCCTCTCTGGTACAAGCTTCTATCAGGTAAATAATTTGCATTGTTTATTTCTTTGCTTCTTCCAATTTTCCTTCCTCCTTCTTGTGTTCTCTGATTTCCTTGCTCGGCTACTTCCCCATCATGCCGTGCCATTTATAAATACATATAGAACTTTGTTAGTAGTAGGCTGGAAGAAATGATATAAATTGATTGTAGGAAGCTAGACTATGGAATTAGTGTAGTTATGATGTAGTTAGTGGTATTGTAGATTTGGATAAGTGCAGTTTGAAGAGGAAGGCATAGAAAAAAAAAAAAAAAGAATTACAATTTAATAATGGAGAAGATAAATTGATAAGGAGAAAATGATATGAAATGTTGTTTAATTCAAATAAACAATATTGTATGAATAAATCTTGGGTGAATATAATAAAATGACATTTATTTCAATTTTTAATGGTTGAAATAAATTTAAGATGGTTAAAAATAAATTTAACTACTTATTTGAGAATTTGGGTGGATAAATATCAATGGATTGTATTTATTATGGTTAATAAAAGGATATTGGTGATGTATACCAATAATCACCTTTTAATGTTTAATAATAAAAGTAAAAGAAGAAATAATTTGCCTAAACATGATGAACATGTATGTGAAATAAAGTATTATTTAATGAATTCGAATGTAGTTAGTGGCTACATTTGATTAAATCGAATAATTTGAACAGTATTGTGTTTGTTGCCAATATTGTCATTTTATTTAAATAAATATATATGAGAATGAAAATAATTGATCATGATAAATATGATTAAAAATGTGAGAAATAATTTAATAATGTCTAAACATGTATTTGTTTTGTTTGGGTGCATAACATCTTTTTATTCAATCAATTGTATTAAATTTGCAATTTATTTTGCAATTTATTCAATTTATTTTATGCATGCGTACGGTTGAAGTATGGGCCTAGGATATGTTGAGACGGTTAGCGGGTTGTAGTAGTCGAGCAAGTTGAACTAAATTTCTTTTATTCTATTCGTTCCAGTTGTTCTGAAATTTTGCTTTGACCGTAATTTTTAAATTCGCATACTTGGTATTTGGATCTTATAGATTTAAGTCAAGGCTTTGCATCCGCCGAAGTTTGATCGTGCTTTCCGGTTTTTTTTTCCGAAGTAGATACCGTGTTTGATTTAGATCCACTGCAGCGTTTAAGGTGAGTATTTCTCACCAGACATATGTACATATATTTTGTGAATTATCGCAAGTGTATGTGTAAAAATTTTATTTAAATATTATCTGTCTGTAGTATAACGTAGAATGATGAATCCCATTTAAATTGACACCTCATCAGTTATTATCTGTTGTATTATTTCTGCAGTTATATTATATTATTGTTTATTTACTGCTTAAATCACCACTGCAAGTTCCCTGTTAAATTTAGATTGTTGTGGGCTGAAATGATAGGCCTAAATGATGATTACTGTGCTATTATTATGTTATCTGTTTAACTGTTAACTTGGGATTGCGGGTTTGAAATGATAGAACCCGGGGTTTGTAAATTACGGATTGAAATGATATAAATCCGTATCACTTGACCTAGGCTAGAAAACTATATACAGGCCCGTGGTCCTTATAATATTTTCTGAAATATTTAAAATTATTTTGGAAGTTAAATATTTGAAGGATTTTATATTGATTTTGAATGAGTTATAAATGTTAATAAATAAATAAATAAATATTTGAATAAAATTTTGGAATATAACTTATTTTGGAAATTCTGGATTTTTGAAAGGATAAGATTTCAGTTAAGAAATATATATATAAGTTATATTTGGAAATATTTATTAAGTTAAACAATCTACTAAAGCATTTAAATGCTGTCTTTTGAAATTGGACTAGTTTTACCCGTAACTTTAGGTAGCATTTCCTAAGTGCTATAGAATCTGGAATTTGATTGTTTTGAAATTTAAGGAATTTGATAAATTATATTTATGTTTAAGTTTTGGAGACCTTTAAGATATGAGATTTATAACTGGATTTTTCTTAATAAATTTAAGATGAACATTCTAGTGTTAAGTAAATTTTGAAATTATTTAATGGCATAATTTTGGAGTTTTATCTATGGAATTTATGGGAATATTCAAGACGAAATAATAAACACTAATTTGTTGAAAGAAAAAATATCCAACCTTAGTTTTGAATATTAATACTCCAATTGGATGCATATATAGGAATTGAAATGGTCTTGGGAACATGAAGTGATATTTAAATTATGGTTTAAAATAAAGAAATATATTTGTAAAGCTATGTAAATTATCTTCTTTACAAAGTAACCATAAAGTTAAACCATTTATTCTATATACCGTTGAATGTCCAAACCATTGTGTTTGGGAGTTATGGTTTTAAAGTAAAATTTCCAAAATATTATGTTTTGAAGATATAATTTAAATATTTGGTTTCCAGATATTATAAATTTTAAGCAGTATGGTTTTTGGAAAAGAATTATACTTGAATATAACGGTATCATATTGTTTTGGGTTTTGAATGATATCGTGTTTATAGTTTGAAATAGAAATGTTTATTTTGGTTTTAAAGTATAAACTGTTTTAAAAGACCACGGTGTTATAATAACGATGGGTTGGCAAAGAGACCGGGATCGGATATGGACATACTCTCTGTCGATACCGAAAACCACTTTGACTAACCGTGTACGCGGTGGAGATTCCAGAATGAAGTAGGTTGGTGGCGACGTTTCCTGTAAGGTAAATACGTGGACCCGACTCCCGTGAGTTGGCATAAGGTGGCTAAAACAGGAGCGATCGACGGGTTAATGAGGTCATTCCTCTGATCGGACACTCCTCTTCGATATTATACTATGACTTTGGATTGATTCAGTGGCCACTTCTATTTTGATTTGGGGAGTTGTTTCGAGGTGGGCGGTTGCTGCGGCTTCGCGTTACCATCGGCCCGGATGCGTAATTGGTATATCTACCCTGGCATTGCCTAGTTGTGCCGTGTCACCTACCATACCGCGCCTTGTACGAGTTTAGATTTCTCCCGTAGCCCGTGT
This sequence comes from Allium cepa, assembly GCA_030765085.1. Classification (NCBI taxonomy): domain Eukaryota; kingdom Viridiplantae; phylum Streptophyta; class Magnoliopsida; order Asparagales; family Amaryllidaceae; genus Allium; species Allium cepa. The sequence goes on from CM060934.1 coordinate 779,532,647, forward strand.
GGTATCCTCTAGTTGCTTCCCGATCAGGAGGAGCTATGATATTGGATGGACTACTGGGACTATTACGTGTTAAGGTGGAAAATGTAAAGCCTTAACGCTACTTAAAAGTAAGTTTATTTTATAAATAGACACTAGTATAATAGCGCAATATACTACATAGTAAATAGTTTGACGGATCCTTAGAGGATGGGCGGTCCCAAGCATCCTTTAAGTTACTTGCTCTATATTACAGTACACTTGAATTAGCTTACATTATATAAGTATGTATGTCCTGACTCGAGTGTTATGTTTTATTTTTACGCTCGGGTCAGCCTGAGTTGCAGTTTCAGTTTCTCTCCGGAGTTATGTCATCCCGTAGATCATTCATACTGCCGGAAGCCTTTCAGTCTTTATCTTATTTGCAATCAATCAAATTGGAAGACTCTGTTTCTATTTATGTCTACAGCTGTATTGCAGATTCTAAACTATGTAAATTCTATTTGGTTAAAGTTTTATAGTGGCTTCATGAACCACTGTATATTTTATTTCCGCTGTGAGTTCTGATATATGTATGTGATTCTGTGATTTATTTACTACATATTCTGAGTTTTGCCAAATTTATTTTACAACGCAGTATTTTGAACAATTCAAGTCCGACATGTGCGGATGCGAAGGGTTGAAAATACTGGGTCGTTACATTTGGTATCAAAGCTTTGGTTCTAGGCAAAACTTAGAATGTATGGTAAATTTGATTTACAGAATCACGTTCATTCGAGATTGAACCACTCTCTTTTCGAATTTTGGAACATTCCCTACGGTTCCAAAGCTCATTCGTATCCCTCACTTTTTCATCTGCTTTAGATTCTGGAGTATCTCATAACTCCACTTCGGATGATCTTTATTGTAAATTGGCGGTCTCGCCATTATTCTAATAAAGGGGTGAAACTCCTTTACCATTAGCATTGATTCACCGGAGATTTATATTTATCCTCGGTTTATATGCTAGTATCTTTGGTTATTCCAAATTCTATCTCTTCGGATCAAATGTAGATTTACCCCAACCACATCGATATGGCTCTTTAAGTCACGGATGAGTAGGTCAAGGTTGTCCGCGACTTATATAGACTTACCCAGTTTCCTTATTCTGATCTTCTGATTTCAATTTATCTTGAATTCTATTTGATTTGAGTTCATCAAATTTGAGTCTCTATCCTGGTTTGAGAAGTTTATTCCTATATTTGAAATTAAAATCTAATATTATATATATGAGTATAATTTTCAAAATTTTATAATTAATTTAACTAGTTGTCAAGAGATAATAGTTTTGATTTTATTTATGGTGTTGTAAGCCATGTGTTTGTCTAATAAATAAGTGAATATAAAACAATGGTTATAAATTAATTTGGAAACAGAAATGAATTTAAAACTAAAACTTGAGAATTAAATTTCTGATGATTTCAAACCTTGTGTTTAAATTTTAAAAGGATGTAATAAGTATTTTTGTATAGAAATTTGTTTCCAAAGAAATTTTAAAATTAGTGCTTTTCTCTTTGTCGCTGGAAAATAATTTCGGTGATGACTGCAGCATCATCGACATTCATTTTCGAGTTTCGAAGTGAAAAGACCATTCTGTAGTCTGGCTACAGTGTTTCCTTGAGATTTTAATTGATTTGAATTTCTAAAGTATGACTTAATATATATAGATATATAATTTAAATTTGATTTGACATATTAGGTATATATATTTAGTTATCTCTAAATGGTTTGAAGGGAATCAGGAATTTAATTCTTAAAGTTTATCTTGAGGAAGGAAAATAAATATAATAACAAAAATTTGAATAAAAAGGTTCCAATTGGAGATAATTAAATTGAAAGTTTTATTTGTATAACACCCAATTTCATTTAATATAACTTACCTTGATTTTCAAAAGTTAACATGTAATTGGATAATATACAATATAAAAGGATTTTATGAATAAAATTTGAGTGGTTATAATAAATATTATACACTTAAATTTTAGTTATAAAAGATTAATGGGGATAAATAAGGAAAAGGAATTTAAGGAATTTTATTCAAATGTCTTAATAATCAAATTAATTTAATATGGAGCCGTAAATCTAACCAAGAGATTTTAATAAAAGGTTATTTCCTGAAATGAATATGTTTGTGTAATAAACAAGGTATCTTTGAATAAGGAAAATATATTTGAAAGGGATATTTTTGGAGTAAGGATTATATATCTTCAAATCATAGTTTAATTGATGTCTAAATAAATAGTTAAGACGTATTCTAATATCACTAAATTTTGATAATTGAGAATTGGTTTTCAAATGGAAATTCAAGGGTAACTTATTGAAGGAATATCTTATTTATAAGATAAGTATTTTTAATAAAGTGTTAGGTTATTTGTTAAAATTCAGAGTTAAGTACATAATAAACTGATTAGGAATACTATTATATCTACTATAGCATATTATGAGTGCTGCTGTTTCTAAAAATAAAATGTTTTGGAATTTTTTTTTTATAAATGAACTTAGGAATATTTCAACCTTGAAATGAATATTGTTTGGCATTGAATTTAAAAGGTATAAATGAAGATTATTTTAAAGGTATTATGATTTTAGTAGCATGATTTCCAAATTTATAAATTTAATGATTTCAAAGCATTATGATTGCAAATTTATTATCTTATTTGTTTTCAAACTATCTTTAAGTGTCCTTGGTTTCCCTATCTGCTACAGAATGAGGAGGCTATTGCTTATACCAGTCTATTTAGAAATCTTTTCTATAATCTTTAAAAATCTTTGTTACTCATCGGGGCCTGAGCACCGCTTACCACCCATAGACCGACGGTCGAACTGAAAAGAGTAAAACCGATTCTAGAAGATCTTCTTCGTGCTTCAAATCCGGAACTATTCGTTTAAAGTTCTTGTTTATCTAGCTTATCTTCCTTTATTTCTTTTCTTTTGTTCCTTTTCGAGGACGAAAAGTTCTTAAGTGGGGGAGAGTGTAACAGCCCTAGTTTTTAGCTATTTATTTCTTTTAATTTTTTTTGTTTTTAGAAATATAATTTATATAAATTGTGTTTACCAATATTGTTTAAATATTTAATTTAGAGAATTAAACTCGTTAATTTAATATGATTTTTGTAACTAAATTTAAGAAGAAAAGAAAAAAAAAGAATTTTTTATAATGTATAATGAAGTGAGTGGTAACTAAATGTTTTGGATATTATCATAATATCTGTTGTTATACCCATTCCCTAAAAATAATGAAAAGGAGAAAATTTGTAACATATTAAAGTAGTTAATTAATTATGTTAATTTGGTAGGTTATGACATGCAAATCATGTTGGTGGAATATTCTCAATTTTGACATATTAATTATGTTAGCAGTGAACATTGTTAAGCAATTTAAAACAATGAAACTTACAATCAATTTATTTGATAAATCTACCTTATTCCTAGTTAGCAATTCAAAACTTGAATAAAGGCACATACGGATATTTTAAATGGAGTTAATGACAATTAATAGATATTTCAAAAAGAAATTTATGACAATTAATAGAGAAATTAATTGAAAAATTTCAGTAGTTGACCAGAATTAATTTATTGAATAATTAATGCAAATTAATAAAATTGATGAAAGATAAATAAGTTAATTCTTTTGGTTAATGGCATGAGGACACGAGGTTAATCCCCATTTTGTAGGAGAAATCTGCCCGTGTAACCAGTCCGGCTACCAGTGCCTACAAAGCGGACGGATTAATGTGAGACGTCGCAGGATTGATAATTAACAAAAAGGGTTAATTAACTAATTAAGTTAGTAACCAAATTTGAGTATGTAATTAAAGGAGGATAATTAATTGGTAATATGGTAATTAATTGAAATCAATTAAGGAGGGTAATTAAAAGGGATAAGGTAATCAATTGAAATCAATTAAAGGCAATTAAAGGGGAATTAATTGATTAGAAGAATATGGAAATCAAATTTGCCTTCCTTTGCGCGTGACACAAAATTTTATTCTTTTAACATTTTGACATTTGCCTCTTACCATTTGTTTCTTGAGCATGTCACTGTATTCATTTATTCACGCAGCCTTATCCACAAAAATATCAACTCTTCCAATTGCCATTTTTCCTCTCACCTAAATTAAATGCATTCAAAATTTAATCTTGCCTATCTTTGCAAATTTTCGCATACCCATTATATCTCTCTGTTTCCACTGCGTTTGTTTTGCAATAAATAAATTTTTCGAACCATTGATCAAGTAAATATTTATGTAAGCATTTATTACTTTTGCCTTTTCAGTTAAAAGCTTTTTCATTACTTACCATAAATCACGCAAGAGCTCAAGTTTTGCTTCCTCAATCAAATCTGTTCAAATTTGCAGTAACGCATGCTTTAAATTTAGATTATAACTGGTATAAATCACGCAATCTATCTAAAAAAATAAAATCCAAAAGAGTGATATCCTTCAAACATAAAACTGGAAAGAGAAATCAACGCATGCATTTATCACAATTTTCGTGTAGCGTTCAAACAAGAAGAACTGGAAATAAATCTCTTGCCTAAACGCATGCACTCAAAAATCAACGCTTGCATTTATTTCTTACGTTTTCAAACCTGCCTATTTATCTCCCCTTTTTATTTCGCAAGTTTATCTATAAATACTTTGCCTCATTCACATAAGTTTTCATATCTCCTTGTTTGTCCCTCTCTGGTACAAGCTTCTATCAGGTAAATAATTTGCATTGTTTATTTCTTTGCTTCTTCCAATTTTCCTTCCTCCTTCTTGTGTTCTCTGATTTCCTTGCTCGGCTACTTCCCCATCATGCCGTGCCATTTATAAATACATATAGAACTTTGTTAGTAGTAGGCTGGAAGAAATGATATAAATTGATTGTAGGAAGCTAGACTATGGAATTAGTGTAGTTATGATGTAGTTAGTGGTATTGTGGATTTGGATAAGTGCAGTTTGAAGAGGAAGGCATAGAAAAAAAAAAAAGAATTACAATTTAATAATGGAGAAGATAAATTGATAAGGAGAAAATGATATGAAATGTTGTTTAATTCAAATAAACAATATTGTATGAATAAATCTTGGGTGAATATAATAAAATGACATTTATTTCAATTTTTAATGGTTGAAATAAATTTAAGATGGTTAAAAATAAATTTAACTAATTATTTGAGAATTTGGGTGGATAAATATCAATGGATTGTATTTATTATGGTTAATAAAAGGATATTGGTGATGTATACCAATAATCACCTTTTAATGTTTAATAATAAAAGTAAAAGAAGAAATAATTTGCCTAAACATGATGAACATGTATGTGAAATAAAGTATTATTTAATGAATTCGAATGTAGTTAGTGGCTACATTTGATTAAATCGAATAATTTGAACAGTATTGTGTTTGTTGCCAATATTGTCATTTTATTTAAATAAATATATATGAGAATGAAAATAATTGATCATGATAAATATGATTAAAAATGTGAGAAATAATTTAATAATGTCTAAACATGTATTTGTTTTGTTTGGGTGCATAACATCTTTTTATTCAATCAATTGTATTAAATTTGCAATTTATTTTGCAATTTATTCAATTTATTTTATGCATGCGTACGGTTGAAGTATGGGCCTAGGATATGTTGAGACGGTTAGCGGGTTGTAGTAGTCGAGCAAGTTGAACTAAATTTCTTTTATTCTATTCGTTCCAGTTGTTCTGAAATTTTGCTTTGACCGTAATTTTTAAATTCGCATACTTGGTATTTGGATCTTATAGATTTAAGTCAAGGCTTTGCATCCGCCGAAGTTTGATCGTGCTTTCCGTTTTTTTTTTCCGAAGTAGATACCGTGTTTGATTTAGATCCACTGCAGCGTTTAAGGTGAGTATTTCTCACCAGACATATGTACATATATTTTGTGAATTATCGCAAGTGTATGTGTAAAAATTTTATTTAAATATTATCTGTCTGTAGTATAACGTAGAATGATGAATCCCATTTAAATTGACACCTCATCAGTTATTATCTGTTGTATTATTTCTGCAATTATATTATATTATTGTTTATTTACTGCTTAAATCACCACTGCAAGTTCCCTGTTAAATTTAGATTTTTGTGGGCTGAAATGATAGGCCTAAATGATGATTACTGTGCTATTATTATGTTAACTGTTTAACTGTTAACTTGGGATTGCAGGTTTGAAATGATAGAACCCGGGGTTTGTAAATTACGGATTGAAATGATATAAATCCGTATCACTTGACCTAGGCTAGAAAACTATATACAGGCCCGTGGTCCTTATAATATTTTCTGAAATATTAAAATTATTTTGGAAGTTAAATATTTGAAGGATTTTATATTGATTTTGAATGAGTTATAAATGTTAATAAATAAATAAATAAATAAATATTTGAATAAAATTTTGGAATATAACTTATTTTGGAAATTCTGGATTTTTGAAAGGATAAGATTTCAGTTAAGAAATATATATATAAGTTATATTTGGAAATATTTATTAAGTTAAACAATCTACTAAAGCATTTAAATGCTGTCTTTTGAAATTGGACTAGTTTTACCCGTAACTTTAGGTAGCATTTCCTAAGTGCTATAGAATCTGGAATTTGATTGTTTTGAAATTTAAGGAATTTGATAAATTATATTTATGTTTAAGTTTTGGAGACCTTTAAGATATGAGATTTATAACTGGATTTTTCTTAATAAATTTAAGATGAACATTCTAGTGTTAAGTAAATTTTGAAATTATTTAATGGCATAATTTTGGAGTTTTATCTATGGAATTTATGGGAATATTCAAGACGAAATAATAAACACTAATTTGTTGAAAGAAAAAATATCCAACCTTAGTTTTGAATATTAATACTCCAATTGGATGTATATATAGGAATTGAAATGGTCTTGGGAACATGAAGTGATATTTAAATTATGGTTTAAAATAAAGAAATATATTTGTAAAGCTATGTAAATTATCTTCTTTACAAAGTAACCATAAAGTTAAACCATTTATTCTATATACCGTTGAATGTCCAAACCATTGTGTTTGGGAGTTATGGTTTTAAAGTAAAATTTCCAAAATATTATGTTTTGAAGATATAATTTAAATATTTGGTTTCCAGATATTATAAATTTTAAGCAGTATGGTTTTTGGAAAAGAATTATACTTGAATATAACGGTATCATATTGTTTTGGGTTTTGAATGATATCGTGTTTATAGTTTGAAATAGAAATGTTTATTTTGGTTTTAAAGTATAAACTGTTTTAAAAGACCACGGTGTTATAATAACGATGGGTTGGCAAAGAGACCGGGATCGGATATGGACATACTCTCTGTCGATACCGAAAACCACTTTGACTAACCGTGTACGCGGTGGAGATTCCAGAATGAAGTAGGTTGGTGGCGACGTTTCCTGTAAGGTAAATACGTGGACCCGACTCCTGTGAGTTGGCATAAGGTGGCTAAAACAGGAGCGATCGACGGGTTAATGAGGTCATTCCTCTGATCGGACACTCCTCTTCGATATTATACTATGACTTTGGATTGATTCAGTGGCCACTTCTATTTTGATTTGGGGAGTTGTTTCGAGGTGGGCGGTTGCTGCGGCTTCGCGTTACCATCGGCCCGAATGCGTAATTGGTATATCTACCCTGGCATTGCCTAGTTGTGCCGTGTCACCTACCATACCGCGCCTTGTACGAGTTTAGATTTCTCCCGTAGCCCGTGTGGTATCCTCTAGTTGCTTCCCGATCAGGAGGAGCTATGATATTGGATGGACTACTGGGACTATTACGTGTTAAGGTGGAAAATGTAAAGCCTTAACGCTACTTAAAAGTAAGTTTATTTTATAAATAGACACTAGTATAATAGCGCAATATACTACATAGTAAATAGTTTGACGGATCCTTAGAGGATGGGCGGTCCCAAGCATCCTTTAAGTTACTTGCTCTATATTACAGTACACTTGAATTAGCTTACATTATATAAGTATGTATGTCCTGACTCGAGTGTTATGTTTTATTTTTACGCTCGGGTCAGCCTGAGTTGCAGTTTCAGTTTCTCTCCGGAGTTATGTCATCCCGTAGATCATTCATACTGCCGGAAGCCTTTCAGTCTTTATCTTATTTGCAATCAATCAAATTGGAAGACTCTGTTTCTATTTATGTCTACAGCTGTATTGCAGATTCTAAACTATGTAAATTCTATTTGGTTAAAGTTTTATAGTGGCTTCATGAACCACTGTATATTTTATTTCCGCTGTGAGTTCTGATATATGTATGTGATTCTGTGATTTATTTACTACATATTCTGAGTTTTGCCAAATTTATTTTACAACGCAGTATTTTGAACAATTCAAGTCCGACATGTGCGGATGCGAAGGGTTGAAAATACTGGGTCGTTACAAAACAAGACCATATAGACATATGCATACGATATAAAGATTTGTTGAACAATAGAAAAGTAGAAGCAACAAATGACATTACTAAGCTTTTCAACCACTTTTGCTTGACCACAACTCCATGTATGCTCGGCCATACATGCTTAGGGCTAGGCCACACATGTTTTCAGGTGGAAAAGGATCTGGTTTGGCATCAGAAAGGCATGGCAAGCACAAAAATTTGAAGTGGTAGGAGATGATATGAGGAGGTGTTAGGGTTAATTGGTGAAAGGTTAGGTTAAAAGTAAAAGGGTGGACTATAAAGGCCCATAGAAAGATAGAAAGTTTAAGACCTTTCAAATTTCCTTTTCTATTTAATTTTATAGAAACAAAATAAACTATGACTTCAAAAGTACAAGACCACTTTTAAAATAGATTATAACTTCAAAACAAAGGTGACAAAACAAATTTTGTTCATTTCTTTTTTTTTTTAAACAAAAGGGGAGAGGGAATATAGACTAGAATGCCAAATTACAGAGGTGACAAAACAATTTTTTTTTCTCATTTCTTTTTTCCAGAACAAGGGCCAGTGGAAAAACAGATTATAACTTCAAAAATCCAAAGTGACAAAAGCAACTTTTTTTTTCATTTCCCTTTTTTTTTTTCAAAACAAGGCTCGGTGGCAATATTACTTCAAAAACAAAATACAAAGGCGACAAAAATGGAATTTTTTTCATTCCTTTTTTTTCTCAAACAAGGCTCGATGGTCTGGCATGGGTAGGGTCGAAAAAATATGGTGAATGGCCAAGCACGGTGGCAGGCAATAGGATAAAGCAAAACAATGAAAGGAGAACAAATGAAATAAAACAAGAGTGAAAAGAAGAAAGAAAGAAAAAAGAGAAAAAAAATGAAAGGAAAAGCATGCGCCGGTTCATAACTTCAGGAGATGCTCACGCAAATTTTGATGGAAGCAAAATGAATAATTTATGGTATGGAGCTTTTGAACGTGAAATATATATTAACATTTGCTCACTAATTTATGTAGAGGGCAGGCAAGAGTAAAATGCTTGAACGGTAGAGGCAATTTAATTCTATCCAATAGGTGGAAACATATGGGAGGCAAGAGGGAAAGAAATAATTCACGCACGGAAATGATTTAAGGCAAGATTTGAGCAAGATTTTGGATTCTCAAAAGAGAATATACGGCTGAAAACTTTGCATTGTTAACGCAAGAAAAAAATCAAATAGATAACGAAAAGGCAAGAGCAACAATTAAATATATGCCCAAAGTAATGTACAAATTATTTTGTTTCTCTTATTAAATAAATTTATAATACTAACGTTTCTATTACGAAAAATAAACCATCACTTTAAACCAAAATTTAATAGCTATTATACCATAATTAATAACCTTTGATTTAGCTTCATCCAATTGATTGTTAAATATAAAGACAAGAAACAGATGTAAACATATGTAAAAGAAATGTAAAGTTTATTTCCCGTTTCACACTAATTATTACTAACTTTTTTTTTAAAAAAAAAGTATACAACAAATCTGACCAAAAGAAAAGTGAAACAAATGTTACACAATTGTATACAGTTCAAGATGAAAATTTTGCCTTTAGAATTATAAAATATAGAATTTCTATTAAAGTTACACTTTTTATCCAAATCAAATTTTCAGACATTATTTATTTTTATTTGGACAAATGATCAGAAATCATTTCAAGAAAATTTCCAAAATTAGATTTTAAAGAAAACAAAAGCCAAAGTCTTTAAATAAATGAAAAAAATTAAATTTTTAAACTTTTAAAATTTTAAGTTGAAAGTCACAGTTTGACTATTTTGACCAAAATCAGCATTTCAGGCAAATATTCAACTTACACAAGTTTGGAGTTATAACTCATAAATATCAAGATTATATTTAAATAATAAATTTAATCATTTCAAATAAGTAAAATAAGTTTTTAAATCAAAATCTTACATTAAAATAATTAAAATATACAATAAAATAATTACAAAATACAGGGTTGTTACACTCTCCCCCACTCAAAACTTTTTGTCCCCGAAAAGGAATGAGGTATGGAAGGGCACAGAAAAGATAGAGTGAAATAGGATTATGATAAGATGACAAGAAGATTGAAGTTATACCTGATAACTGTTGTTATAGGTAAGTTTTACAAGGTGGAGATTATCAAAGATTATAGAAAGATTTCTAAATAGAAAGATCATAGAAAGATGCGTATACCAGTCTATAGCAAGATGAGGACGATAAGAACAACCAAAAGATAGTTTGAAAAACAAAATAATAAAATGAATTTGAAAGCATGGAGATTTCAACTTAAATAGAAAATAAACTTTTACACAAGTTACATAAATCTTAACTATCTCAAATTTCATTATCTTATTATCCAATCATCTTAAACTAACAATTTTTTTTAAAACCATGGGTTAGAAAAATAATCATTTATTACACTCACGATGTATTTAATAAATTTTATTCTTCTTTATTCCTAATAAAAATTAAATTTATTCCTCTCAATATATTTATCACTCATGTTCAATATACTTACACTTATTATAACTGCTTTCTTTTATTCTTAGTTCTTTTAACATCATTTTATTGTAAGTTATTCAATTACCCTTTATTATATTTATCTCTATTAATCATTTTATAATTAAAATTTAAGTGAATAACATTTATTATAACCACAAAAATTTTATTTATAAAATCTTTTTATATTGTATATTACCCAATTACATTGTTAACTTCTGAAATTAAGGTAAGTTATATTGGAATGGAATTGTGTCATACAAATAAAACTTTCCAATTCAATTATCTCAAGTTTAATCATTTATCCAAATCTTTTTGATTTTCTTTTTATAATTGAAATTATTGTTAAAAATAAAATTTAAGAATTAAATTTCCGATTTCTTCAAACCATTTAGAGATAAGTAATAATATATATATAATATGTCAAATCAAATTTCAATCATATATCTATATATATTATGAATTAAGTCATATTTTAGAAATTCAAATCAATTTAATTTCCCAAAACAAAGCTGTAGCAAGACTACAGAACAGTCTCTTCACTTCGAAACTCGAAAATGAACGTTGATGATGCTGCAGTCACCACCGAAGTTATTTTCCAACGACAAAGAGAAGAGTACTAACTTTAAACTTAAAATTCTTTGGAAACAAATTTCTATTTGAAAATATTTTAAATATTATATCCCTTTAAACAAAAGGTTTGGAACCATCGGAAATTAAATTCTCAAATTTCTTTTGTAAATTCATTTAAGTTCCCATGTAAATTTATAAACAATTATTTATAAATTCATTTATAGAACAATAAATGATAAATCAAGTATTATCATTTAAATTATCAATTTGAATCATTTTATTAAATTCCATAAATATATATATCAAAATTTTATTTCATTAACCAAATTTTAAAATAATATCGTGTCAGTTTGTTCTGTCAAAGTGTTTTAGAAATCCTATCGATAGCGTTGATCAGATGAATCGATCGGAAACCCAACTCAACATCAACAACTCAAACAACACAATATATAAACAAAATATAGATTGACAAATACAATTCAAAATGTTTGAAAATATGTTGGAAACAAAAGACAAGATGATTAAATACAGAGTAGGGAGGCGGATAAGCTAAAATAAATCACGGGCAACCTTAATCGGGTCAACCGTGACTTAAAGTGTAAGATCGAAGCGGATTTTCTGGGGTAAATCTACATTCGACCTCAAGAGATAGAGTTTGGGATAATAGGAGATACTAGCATCTAAACCGAGGATATAAAATTTTTGGTGAATCGATGCTGTTGTAAAGGAGTTTCACTCCTTTTACAAGAAAATTTTTGAGATTGGCGGGACCGCCAATTCACTATAAAGATCATTCGAAGTGGAGTTACGGGATACTCCAGAATCAAGTGAAGATGAGTAGCGGGGAATAAGAATGGATTTTTGGAACCGCAGGGAACGTTCCAAAATTCAAAGGAATCGAGTCAAAAGAGAGAGATTCAACTCGAATGAAAGTGATTCTGTAAATACATCTACTCCATATGCTGAGTTTTGCCTAGAGCTAACCAAAGCTCTGATACCAACTGTAACGACCTGATATTTTCAACCATTCACATCCATTATAAGTGTATAGGTAGACACTCATGCCGGAATTGGATAGCTCAAAATACCGCGTTGTAAATAAAAATTTGGCAAATCTCGGAATATACAGTAAATAAAATCAAAGATCACAGACACAGAGTATATAAAAATGCAGCGGAAGAAAAAGAGATAGTAGTTCATGAAGCTACTATATAAATATGAGATACATCAGAGTTAAATAAGATACAACAGAAGAGTATCAAGATACATCACTGAAACACTGGATACTAAAACAAAATAGAAGGCTGGATCTTCAAAGAAAGCTCCAACGCCGAAGGTGAATCTGGAATGCTAACTCACTCAATCTGACCCGAGCGTAAAGCAAAACACAAAACCCTCGAGTCAGGAAATAAATATTTATAAACTGTAAATCAACTCAAGTGAACAGTAACAAAATGCATCAGTAACTTAAAGGATGCTTGGGACCGCCCATCCTTTAAGGATCCGTTAAACTATTTACTATGTAGTAATATACGCTATATACGGTAGTGTCTAATCAGTAAAGTATAATCATATAGAAAATAGCGTTAAGGGGATGGTGAACCTTAACGCGGTCGGATCTTTAAAACCAAAATCGTAGTGGGCTCGATATAAGGATAACACGGCACGCGAGGCAATGCCAGGGTGGATACACCGTTTGCACTCCCGGACCGGTGGTGACGGCAAGCCAGCAGCTTCCGCCCACCTCGAACAATACCCCCGAATCAAAGTGGCGCCACCGAATCGAATCACAACAGTAATAGAATAGTTTCCGATGGAGCATGCTCGATGAAAGGGTGCGACCCTTTGTGTAGCCCGGTATAGCTCCTGTTTTAGTCATATATGCCAACTCACGGGAGTTGGGTCCACGTAATATACCTCGAGAACGTTGCCACCATCCTACTTCATTCTGGAATCTCCACCGCGTACACAGTTGTTAAAGTGGTTTTCGGTATTGGCCGGCTATAAGACAATATCCGATCCCGGTCTCTTTAACAACCAATCGTTATTATAACCCATGGATATTTATTTCAAATAATTTATACTTCCAAGACCAAAATATCATACTCATTTCAAAACAATATCACAATTGTATCATTTCCATTTCAAAAATAATTCAATATTATATCATTCAAATAAAACCCAAATTTTCAAATCATTGAATATTTCTTTAGATTTATTAAACTTGAAATATTCCTTTAAGTTATCATAGCATTTTGGAAATGTTACCTTAAGGAATCATAGCATTTTTGGAATGTACTACTTTCCACTTTACATTGTATATAATCAAAGTATTGATAAGCTTAAAATTTTAACATGTCAATTTATCATAGCCTTATAGTTAAATAAACTTTCTTACTGTAATATACAATTTAAACTGAAATTCTTATGTTAAGTTAAAAGCACCTTATTAACTTACATTATTATTACAATAAGTAACATTTATCATTTTAATTAATTTAAAATACACCATTACATTGATTAAAATCTACGTGTCAAATGTACGTTTTAAATTTTATATTCCTATTACAATAATGAACATTTATTAATTAAATCAATACCACACTACTTAAAACTTTACATGTTTCTTTCTTAATTAAAACTTTACATGTTCTTGCATTAATTAAAACTTTCATGTTCTCTCATTAATTAGGACTTTACATGTTTCTTTCATTAATTAAAAACTTATACGTCTCTTTCATAAATTAAACCCTATACGTTTCTTCCATAAATTAAACCCTATACGTTTCTTTCATAATTTAAAACCTATACGTCTCTTTCATAAATTAAAACCTATACGTTTCAGATTTATATTACCATTTTACAAATTTAACTAAACTTCCAGTTTATTTGATTAATTTAACATCTTTAGTTAAAACTCAAATTTCACATTTTCAAGTCAAGTTATATTTTAAAATTTCATTTTCAACAGTCATTTATTCAACCACTTAAATTTATAGAAAATTAATAATTCTTTAATAAATCACTTAAATTCAAATATAAATCAATTTATCATATTTACCATTTCCAAATAAAATTAAAGTCCATTTTATTCATGTAACTTAAATATCATTTTTAGTCAAAATTCCAAATTTCAAACATAAGTTATATTTCAAAATCCAGTTAATCCATTCATAAATTACATTTTTAACACATAGAAAAATCATAATTTATTTATTTTAAAACCTTTCAAAATCTATTTAAATCAAATTTCATAATTATATATTTTTAAAATACTTAAAATATTCAAAGCACTTTATAGAATAACCATGGGTCTGTATATAGTTTTCTAACCTAGGTCAAGTGATACGGATATGTATCATTTCAATCCGCAGTTTAAATGGTAAAAATCCGGGTTCTATCATTTCAAACCCGCAATCCCAAGTTTAAATAAATAAATAAAATAACTTAGGCCTATCATTTCAGCCCATAATGATTTTTTATCCTAACAGGGAACTTGCAGTGTGATCATATACTAAAATAATATAAACAATGTCAATATCACAATATACAGTCATGTATCAGATGTCAGGTGAAAATTAACAGTTTTAACATGGTAATAAAATGGTAATAACACGACATAGCATATCATATGATCATCATTAACTTGCATAAACATTTTACATTACCAAACACTTGTCATCAATCCACTTTTCATAAGTATATATGTCAGAGTGAGAAAGACTCACCTTTTCGAAGCTAGAGACCAAAACAACAAACACAAGAGCGATTCCAAAAGCACGACAAACACGATTTGAATTGAATGAATGGAAAGCCTTGATAATGATCTTGTATACAACAAATAAATAAGACCATATAAACATATGCATACAATATAAAGATTTGTTGAACAATAGAAAAGTAGAAGCAACAAATGACATTACCAAGCTTTTCAACCACTTCTGCTTGACCACAACTCCATGTATGCTCGGCCATACATGCTTAGGGCTAGGCCACACATGTTTTCAGGTGGAAAAGGATCTGGTTTGGCATCAGAAAGGCATGGCAAGCACAAAAATGTGAAGTGGTAGGAGATGATATGAGGAGGTGTTAGGGTTAATTGGTGAAAGGTTAGGTTTAAAGTAAAAGGTTGGACTATAAAGGCCTATAGAAAGATAGAAAGTTTAAGGCCTTTCAAATTTCCTTTTCTATTTAATTTTATAAAAAAAAATAAACTATGACTTCAAAAGTACAAGACCACTTTTAAAATAGACTATAACTTCAAAACAAAGGTGACAAAACAAATTTTGTTTATTTCTTTTTTTTTTTAAACAAAAGGGCAGAGGGAATATAGACTAGAATGCCAAATTACAGAGGTGACGAAATAATTTTTTTTTCCTCATTTCTTTTTCCAGAACAAGGGCCAGTGGAAAAAATAGATTATAACTTCAAAAATACAAAGTGACAAAAGCAACTTTTTTTTTCATTTCCCTTTTTTTTTCAAAACAAGGCTCGATGGCAATATTACTTCAAAAACAAAATACAAAGGCGAAAAAAATGGAATCTTTTTCATTCCTTTTTTTCTCAAACAAGGCTCGGTGGTCTGGCATGGGTAGGGTCGGAAAAATATGGTGAATGGCCAGGCACGGTGGCAGGCAATAGGATAAAGCAAAACAATGAAAGGAGAACAAATGAAATAAAACAAGAGTGAAAAGAAGAAAGAAAGAAAAAAGAGAAAAAAAATGAAAGGAAAATCATGCGCCGGTTCATACCTTCAGGAGATTCTCATGCAAATTTTGATGGAAGCAAAATGAATAATTTGTGGTATGAAACTTTTGAACGTGAAATATATATTAACATTTGCTCACTAATTTATGTAGAGGGCAGGCAAGAGTAAAATGCTTGAACGGTAGAGGCAATTTAATTCTATCCAATAGGTGGAAACGTATGGGAGGCAAGACGGAAAGAAATAATTCACACACGGAAATGATTTAAGGCAAGATTTGAGCAAGATTTTGGATTCTCAAAAGAGAATATACGGCTGAAAACTTTGCATTGTTAACGCAAGAAAAAAATCAAATAGATAACGAAAAGGCAAGAGCAACAATTAAATATATGCCCAAAGTAACGTACAAATTACTTTGTTTCTCTTATTAAATAAATTTAAAATACTAACGTTTCTATTAGGAAAAATAAACCATCACTTTAAACCAAAATTTAATAGCTATTATACCATAATTAATAACCTTTGATTTAGCTTCATCCAATTGATTGTTAAATATAAAGTGAAGAAACAGATGTAAACATATGTAAAAGAAATGTAAAGTTTATGTCCCATTTCGCACTAATTATTACTAACTTTTTTTTTAAAAGTATACAACAAATCTGACCAAAACAAAAGTGAAACAAATGTTACACAATTGTATATATTTCAAGATGAAAATTTTGCCTTTAGAATTATAAAATTTAGAATTTCTATTAAAGTTACACTTTTTATCCAAATCAAATTTTCACACATTGTTTATTTTTATTTGGACAAATGATCAGAAATCATTTCAAGAAAATTTCCAAAATTAGATTTTAAAGAAAACAAAAGCCAAAGTCTTTAAATAAATGAAAAAAATTAAATTTTAAACTTTTAAAATTTTAAGTTGAAAGTCACAGTTTTACTATTTTGACCAAAATCAGCATTTCAGGCAAATATTCAACTTACACAAGTTTGGAATTATAACTCATAAAAATCAAGATTATATTTAAATAATAAATTTAATCATTTCAAATAAGTAAAATAAGTTTTTAAATCAAAATCTTACATTAAAATAATTAAAATATACAATAAAATAATTACAAAATACAGGGTTGTTACAGATCCACACCTTTATTCGAAACTGCGTGCCCCAAGAAACGTACCTCATCTCTCTAAAAATGACACTTCGAAAACTTAGCTCTCAAATGATGACTATGAAGTGTGCGAAGAACTTCCTCTAAATGAACAATTTGCTCCTCCATATTCTTGAAAAATACCAAGATGTTATCCACGAATACCACCAGAAACTTATTTAGAACATCCCTAATGACACGGCTCATAACGTCAAAGAAATAGGCTAGAGCATTGGTTAGCCCAAAAGGCATAACCAACCACTTGAAGAATCCGTTCGGTGTCCTTAAGGAAGTCTATCTATGCTGTCATCAGCGACTCTAAGCTGATGGAATGCCATGGCTAGATCAAGCTGAGAGAAAACTGAAGAACCTACCAGTTGGTCAAACAGATTATCAATCCTAGGGAGTTGATACCGGTTCTTCTTGGTGAGCTTATTTACTTCTCTATAATCCATGCAGAGTCGGAGAGAACCATCCACCTTAATGGTCAAGATGACTGGTGCTTCCCACTCCGATATGCTCCTTCTTATGAATCACTTTTCCAAAAGCTCATGAATCTGCTTGCTCAATTCTTTCCTTTCTCAAGGTGCAATGTGCCTCACAGGTAACGCAACTAGCTTGGCATTCTCAATCAAATAAATCCTGAAGTCAATCTCTCTCTTAGGGGTAGTCCCCTAACCTCCTCAAAGACGTCTGCAAAATCTCTGTCAATAGAAATCGAATGCAACTCTAATGAAGATGGATAGAGGGAATAGAGAAAACTCAACATGACTGACCCTTGCGGGTCATAAGATACCTCCAGAGTTCTACCATTGCAAGTTTCAAGTCTAATGACTCTCCTCCCGCGGTATAATATAGCTCCATATGTGGATAGCCAATCCATCCCTAAGATCATCCCATACCCCGAGAATCCCAAAACATAGGCATCACAGTCAAATTCTATGCATACGTTAAAGATTTTCAAACCCCTACAAACTATTGATAAGTGTGCCGAACCTCTTGTAGGGTTTGAAACAATACTAGGGTCTATTACTAATGATATGTCAAAGTGCAAACAATCTACTTGAGAACTAGAGATAAAAGAATGTAATGCTCTAGAATCGGATAAAGTACGAATGAGAAAATCAGATATAGAAGTCAAACCTTCAACCGTGACTTTCCTACCTCTACCTGGAATGCCATTGGAAGGTGCTGTGTCTAACGCCTGAATCTGTGCAACAGGCGCACTTGCTCCCTGACTAGCTCTCTAGGGACAACTCCTACTTATATGACCAGGCTTCCCACAAACATAGAACTTACTCTTCATCTTATCCTTCCTACAATCCTTGGCCATATGTCCAATATTCCCACAACTATGGCACTTCACTCCCTTCTTAATCTACTGATGAAGACCATCACCTTTCTTCTTCTTCTTATTCTTTTACCACCACTTATTATTTGAACCTTCTGACTTAGCCTCCTTTTTGACTCTTCCTCCTTGACTGTATCCGACATAAGCGCCATCTCGACCAAAGACTCACAAGTAGCTCCCATCGGTACATGAGTCAACAATAATCCTTAAAGGTGTCGATTCAATCCCTTGGCAGACTTCATAGCTTTCTTGTGCGGTGTGTTCACCAAATCCATACCAAACCATGACAACTCATTGAATTAATTGATGTATTCCTTAACAAGAAACTCCCTTGCTTCAAATTAATAAACCTATCTAGTTGAACACTTTCTTCCACCTAAGATAGAAACATCCTATCGAATCGATCCCAGAATCCATCCCAAGTAACATTTCTACCCTCCAACTCTATCACCACCCTCCAATAAGATGCCTACTCCTTCAGCTGCCAAGCGGCTAGCTGAACTCGCTGCTAACCATCCAATCCTAAAAGACCAAAAATCCTCTTTGTGTCTCTAAGCCAAGCTCTAGCCTCTACAAAAGTCTCCTTGCCAGAAAAGGCTTTCCGCCCAAACTCGCTAAATCTTTACAAAACTTACAGAAATTGATAGTAGCAGGTGGGTTGATGCGATTCCCACCTGTTGGTGCAAGAATGGGCGCTGGCCCTTGCAGCTCCGAAGTCGTGGCTTGTAAGTACCTATGAAACTAGGCTGGGATAAGGATTCCCTCGGGAATGTTCGGGGCATCAACCATTCTACAAAAAGAAATGGATAGTTTAGGAAAGAGTCAAAAGGAGATTGAACTAGACTTATGAGGAGATTTTTATAAAAATTCTTGTATACTTAAAAACATTTCTAAGAATTATTTTCTAAAAAAATACTTTTTAAAACAAATCATTTAGAACAATAACAAATTTTTAGGAATCTTGTAACCTTAGGCTCTAATACCAAATAAAGCACCCCACACCCCTTAATAAACCCAAAAGGACACATTAAAAGGCGTGGTCCATTGTAGATATAACTAAAGCAAACAAAGACTAAGATTCACAAGAAAAAATAAATAAAAATAGTGGAAACTTAAAATAATAACTTAATTAAAACAAAACTTCATAATGGCTTCATAAATAATTCAAATACCAAATTCCACATACATGTCTAAAAATCCAATATGTCTCATGAAACAAAAACTTATAGTTTCAAAAATTAGAGTACATAATATCCCTCAAAATAAGCTAGTACACAAAAAGAACTAAAGTTGAAATAATGAAATACATAGTAGAGAACTCCTCCAAGAAACCGCCAAATCGCTACAATTTACTGCCCTCTCCCTTGATTGTCTATGGGGAAAAGGGGAAAAATAGTGGTGTGGGTCAGACAAAAAGTCTGGTGAATGATAGTAATTACTAGAGTCTTTAAGCAAGATAAAAGTAATAGTCTTTACGGCAGTTCTAGCATAAATAAAGGAAACAATAGAAAATAAGAAAGAGATAAACTGGAAATAAATACGATTAAATACTGCTCAATTTATAAGATAGGTTAATTTTGATTGCTTGGCTTGTGCTTGATTTCAGCTTTGATTAGGCTGAATTCCTAATCCTATAATTAGGATGTAACCCTAATTCTACCCTTTTTGATCGACTTACTACTCCATAGACCTTACTATGGACCAGATGCTATATAACTTCCTATACAGGAGCCAATGGTATCTACGAAAGATGCAAAAAACACCCACTGTGGATTCAGACGACTATATAGCTCCCTACATAGAAGGAAATGGTGTCTATAAAAGACACCAATACTAAGCGCTTGGAACTCATAGTGATTACTGAGCACTAGACTGGAAGTCGGACGCATAACTGCCATCATGCCCTTGCTACCTTTTGCTCAATCTATTGGGTCTTCTTATTGCGTCAAACTCCAGCATAAGCGTGCCCTGCATCTCACTTCATGCTAATGTGAGATCACTATGCATCCATAGAAACTATAGGAGAAATGCTATTGGTACTGGTTTGTCATTCAAACAATATCTAGTTGCGCACCTTATCCAAATCCCCCGTGATTTGGACATCTATTTGACCAATTACTACCATTCTTAGCATAAGCGTGCCCTCGTCTCACTTTATGCTAATGTGAGACACCATTTTATCTAACATAGAATGCTATATGGTACAGGTTCTACTTTCGTCTTTGCTTATTAACTTAGATAAATTATTTAAATAAGCCATCATTATCATCTTTACTTTCTATGCTTATTAATTTAACCCAAGTCTTAAAAAAGCTAAATTTTACTCTTTTTCTTATTATAGCCTACGCTATAGTCATGCTTATTACTTAACCCAAGGTCTAAGTGTCAAAATAAGCTTCTTTCTTCTTTTACTCTTTTTTTAGTTATAATTATACGCTATAAGTAAGCCAATTAATTAGTCCAATTCAAATCATAATTAGGCATAATATCAGAGCAATTCCATTTATATTACAGTCCAATTCCATTATTTATTAGACTTTATAATTTACATCTTATTTTCTTCGTTCAATATTCTTACTTATATAATCCATATTCGTTTTTAATTTATTCTAATCCATACGCGAAGAAAAGGAGGAAGAAGAGAATAGACGCTTGCATAAAATCCAAAATGTTGACAAAGATGTAAATAAGAAATAAATAACATTAAATAAACTTAAATACTATAAATAAATAAAAATCTATGCATAATAGGAATAAATTATAATTAACTTAAAAAGAATAACTAAAAGGGAATAGACTGAAAAATAAATCTAAAACTGATAAAAAGACTATTCTGAAATCGTAGTAAAACTACAACTATTGGAAACCCTATTATTTTAAATTACTTAAAGAAATCTCAAAATAATTTCAATCACTCACCTCCGGTCATAAGCTCTTCCTTTGGTATTCCCGGATCCACTTGGAGTTGTAAAATAATTAAATTTATAATGATTTTCTCCTTGAAAAAATTATTCCATTTAGGGTCCTTCCTAGAAAGATGAACCCAATTGGAGAAAACCTAGAATGAGAAAAAGTGTTAGGTCTAGGGGTTTATTTATAGGGTTATAAGAGGATCTTGATCTGTTGGATTTGGGGACTGAATATGATGCAACCACGTCATAGGCTGAATAGAAGCCATCAGATGCAAAAATAGATGCAGGGGATTGGTTAGAAGAATGCAAAACACATCATCAATAACCTCAGGAATATTCGAACGAACGAAAGTTCATAATTAGCAGAGGCGGGTTGACCGGGCGGTTAACCGCCTTGGTGCCCAGATCAACCATCCGGTCGACCTACCCTTTATTATTTGTTTCCTTCTCGATTTTTGTTCAATTTGTTTCTCGTTCATATAGCTCGGTTTCTGACGTTATATATATGGAAATTGAAAAGAAAATTAGCACAGACACAATGGTGTCACTCCCGTGGCTCAACCCTGATAATTTCACAAAGTTAATGAATCATTGATGTGTTAACGAATCATTGTTACAACTATATAACAAATTGGACACTATTTGATAAATTGGACACCATTCAAATACTAATTGATTTATATTAAAAAATTGATGTGTTAACGAATCATTGTTAAGTGTGGATTTGATTTACATATATGACTGTTATGTAAATGCTTGTAATTTAACTTTGATAGCTGTGATGCCCCACCTCTATACCCACGCTAGCCAAGGACACTATAGCGTAATGCCGTCAACTAACACGGAGAATAAGGCTTGTTAGGAGCGACCATCTATAGCCTTGCTCTAATTATCTATTGAATACATCGACAATATACATACCAAACAGATCGACATACCCATTGAATACTTAAAACAAAACCATAGGTGGTTGGATCTATCAGAACAGAATATAATAACTCAAATGTAATATACATCACAGAACAGTAAATCATCATACACACATATACTGATACATAACAGAGTATACAAAATAATACATGTCAAGTGGTATAGCAGACCACAATATACAGACGAGTTCCAGATGAATACATATATCAGAGTTACTACAAAATGGGACTACACAAAAGGCTATGACAAAAAGAAGCTAGCGGAGTAGTCCATGTGGAAGCAAAATATGCTAAGTCCAAAAGCACCTAACCTGAAACATCTTGGTCTGACCCGAGTACAAGATATACGGGTCAGTCTAGCTAAACAAATCAGTTAGATAAACTGAACAACAATAAACCGGCAAGGCTACAAGATATAGCAAATATCTCTAAAAGAGATAACACAATCATCAACAAAAGATGAATCATATAGAACAAGCCTCATATCATCGGCAACATATAGAAACAAAGGATACAAATATCCCAAATCAAGCCAAAAAGGCAAATAACAAATACCAATAAGGTATACAAGTTCCGCAAGGTAAACGCTACGCATCATGCGGCTCATAATGACCAACACCGAAGGGCGATACCAAGGGAATATACATATGAATGAAACATCATAAAATTGCTCGAGCTCAGTACTGTACAAACAAGGATCCATGAGCCCGAAGACTCCAAACCCAATATCACCCATGCGGCTCATAACGACCAACATCGGAAGCGATACTAAAGGGCAACCCAATATCACCCATGCGGCTCATAACGACCAACATCGGA
The DNA here is from genome assembly GCA_030765085.1 of Allium cepa. NCBI lineage: Eukaryota > Viridiplantae > Streptophyta > Magnoliopsida > Asparagales > Amaryllidaceae > Allium > Allium cepa. The sequence goes on from CM060934.1 coordinate 779,556,032, forward strand.
AGCGATACTAAAGGGCAACAAACCCGAAGGCACAAACCCGAAGGCACATACCCGAAGGCAACAAACCGTAGTGGTGAAGGTCAGAGACCCAGTACTGGACACCACTAACTGGCGGAATGTGTCACAACTCTCGAAAAGGAATCCGAAAAGTGTTAACGTATGTCCCATAACCACTCGTTTGCACTAAACGGTTTACTATCCGTCAGTCACTTTCACACTCAAAGCAGTACAAATTTACCTTATATCATCGGTAAACTAAACCCGAAGGTCAAAACGATCAATTGAATAGGTCGAGGATTAATCGAAAGGATAAACGCACAGATTCATGGTCCGTGTTTTGCCCAACCATTTAATCACCCTTCCACTTCGCTCGAAGTGCGAAAGTGTGTGTTTTTAAATAGAATTTATAAATTGGAGAAACGAGCTTTTAAATGTGATTCGGGAGATTATTTTATAAAAACCCGTGGATGAAGTCAAGAATAAGTTATCAAAGTCAAAGATGCAATAACAACTACTAAAAAGAAACTTGAATCGATAAAATTTGGATAACCAATCAAAATATGCAAAAATAGGCAAAACAGGCAAAACATGAGCAGGTCGGTCGACCGGTTGCAGGGCTCGGTCGGTTGGCCAGATGCACGAATTAAAAAAAACTCAACACGAGCAGGTCGGTCGACCGGCTACAGGGTTTGGTCGGCCGAACTGCATATTTCTGCAGTTTCTTCCCCTTTTTCCAATGAATTGCAATTTCTTCCAAAACACGATCGTTCGAGCAACGGACCTAAGGAGCCTTAGCCAATAGATACCCTAGCTCCATTAGCTCTCCGATTCGCAACCAAAAACATATTCAAACATCAAAGTTAGGATCTTTAAAGAATTGAACCCAACACTAAAAATTTGGATATTCTCCAATTCAATCCAAACCAAAAGCAAGAGCATATGAACAAGGTGTTAGGAATTCATACCCAACATCTATGATATCAAAAGAGGTAGATGTGAGTTCAAAACACACCTTTAATCTCACAAACAAAGAAGATGAAGGAGCTAAAACACAAGGAGAAGACCAACTAATCACTACTTCAACCCAACAAGCTTCAATCCAAGAACAAACAAGTATATTCCTAAGTTAGGTTTAGGAAAACTTTCTGAAATTGAAGGAGAAAGAGTTGGAGAAGAAGAAGAGAGACTTACCTATGGCTTCTCTATGATTTTGGAGCAAGAAATCAAGTTACAAAGGAGAAACTAGGGCTTGCAATTTCTATTTCCTCTTCCCTTCCACCATTTTCTGTTTTTCTTGAGAAATGAAAATGAAAGAAGATGAAATGAAGAGAAGGGGTTGAGTTAGAGTATTAGTTAAGCTAATGGGCTGAACCCAAACCCAAAACCCAATAGAAAAAGGTCAAAATTTCACAAACTCCAAACATATCAAAGCTTATACTCAAAAAGATCGCAAACGCCATTTTGGAACCAATGGAGGTAGTTTCGAGTCCCAATTCGGCCATTTGCAGAAAGTAACATTTCGGACCTAAATCCGACTAACGATGCTATATTTAAATAAAATATTCAAATATATAATCGTTAAATATGCGGGTTGTTGCAGATCTCCCCTCCTTACAAAATTGCGTCCCCGCAATTCCTAGAGACGATATTTGTAACAACTACATACATACAACATCAAAAGAAAAAGGAAACAAGTTAGAGATGAAAAGACATACTCACCGTTCTCAAGCTAAGAAAGAAAACCTGGATAAGATCGCTCAATCAATTCTCTGGTTTCCCAAGTACAGTCATTGGGATTAGCGGACCATTGAACTTTAACGAGTCGCACGTCCTTGTTCCGAAGGTGTCGCACCCCCGTGTTAAGCACGCGAATAGGTTGCTGTACAATAGATAAGTCCGGTGAGATCTCAAGCTCAAGAAAATCAGGAGAAGTAATAACAGAATCCGACTCCCGAAGACACTTCCGAAGTTGCGAGACGTGAAACACGTCATGAATGCCAGATAAATGAGCTGGAAGCGAAACTCTATAAGCCACAGGGCCAATACGTTCAGTAATAGATAATGGTCCTATAAAGCGAGGAGCCAATTTCCCAGTCGCACTGAAACGCATAACCCCCTTCAAAGAAGAAACACGAATAAAAACAAGATCGCCAATCGAGAACTCGAGAGGCTTCCTACGGTTATCCGCATAGGATTTCTGGCGACTCTGTGCCTCTTTCATTCTCAATCGAATAAGATCAATCTTCTCGAAAGAATCACGAACAAAATCTGGACCAAGAATAAGCTTCTCCCCAGATTCCAACCAACAAGAAGGTGATCGACATGGTCATCCGTATAAGGCTTCGAAAGGAGCCATACCGATACTAGACTGAAAACTATTGTTGTAGGAGAACTCTACAAGAGATAGTTGATCCTCCCAGCTACCACCGAAATCAAAAATACAAATACGGAGATGATCTTCCAAGATACGATTCACCCGTTCAGTCTGTCTGTTAGACTGCGGATGATAAGCTGTAGAAAAATCAAGCTTTGTTCCCAAAGCTTGCTGAAGACTCTTCCAAAAATGACTCGTGAATAAAGGATCACGATCACTCACAATAGAACTAGGAACACCGTGAAATCTCACGATTTCCTTGACATACAACTTAGCCAAATGCGAAGCAGTCCTATTAGACTTAATAGGAACAAAATAAGCAGACTTAGTGAGGCGATCAACAATAACCCAAATGCTAGAATGGCCAGATCTCGAACGAGGTAGGCCGTCAATGAAATCCATAGATATCTGATCCCATTTCCACAATGGAATCTCAAGAGGCTGAAGAAGACCCGAAGGACGCTGATGCTCGGCTTTAAAACGCTGACAAGTTATGCAATTGCTCACATAACTCGCCACATCGCGCTTCATGCCTTCCCAATAATAAAGACGACGCATATCGGCATACATCTTGCTACTACCGGGATGAATAGTATACTTAGAACGGTGACAGTCATCAAGAATGTCATGCCTAAGTGCAAGATCAGAAGGTACAAAAAGACGGTTCTTCTTGCGAAGACACCCATGAGAATCAATGCTGAAATCTTGCAACGCCTCATCAAAAAATCCAAACTCACAAAGATGAATAAGATGCAACAACTCAGGATCACGCCGTTGACCATGGGCAATACGATCCAACAAAATAGGTCGAGCTCCCAAACTAAACAATAGAATAGGAGAAAAAGAAGATGAACCTCGATCACGAATTTCATAAAAAGATAGAGTCTCAAGAACATCCCATTCGGCAAACATCATAGAAATAACAGCCGAATGTTTGCGACTAAGCGCATCTGCAGCACGATTACCCTTACCAGGGGTATACCGGATATCAAAGTCATAAGAAGCAAGAAACTCGAGCCAACGCTGTTGTCTCTTATTGAGTTCCTTCTGAGTGAACAAATACTTCAAGGATTTATGATCGGTATAGAGAATGAAGCGCTCGCCTAACAAATAGTGTCGCCAAATCTTCAAGGCGAAGACAATGGCGACTAACTCAAGATCATGAGTGGCATAGCGAACTTCATTCGGACGCAGTTGCCTAGAAGCGTAAGCAACTACCCGATCCTTCTGCATAAGAACAGCACCGAGACCACTACCACAAGCATCGGTGTAGACAACAAGATCATGATTCCCTTCGGGAACCACAAGGATAGGAGCATTAGTGAGAAGTTCCTTCAATGTCAAAAAGGAAGCTTCACACTTGTCGGACCAATCAAAACGAATGCCTTTCCAAGTAAGGCAAGTGAGAGGAAGCACAACACGGGAAAAGTTCTCAATGAACCGACGGTAATAACCCGCCAATCCAAGGAAACTACGGATCTCATGAACATTTTCAGGCCTCTTCCAATTCTGGATGGCTTCGATCTTTGAGGGATCGACAGAAATGCCATTGGAAGATACAACACGGCCTAACCTTATTCTCCCAAAAGTGGCATTTGGAGAATTTGGCTCTAAGATGATGATGACGGAGGGTACTCAAGACAATTCTCAAGTGATTAGCATGCTCAGCTTCAGACTTAGAATAAATAAGGATATCGTCAATGAACACAAGAACGAACTTATCGAGATATTCCAGGAATACTCGATTCATGAGATCAACAAAGAAAGCAGGAGCGTTCGTTAAACAGAACGGCATAACGAGCCACTCAAAAGAACCATATCGAGTGCGGAAAGCTGTAAGAGGTATGCTATCCTCCGCGACTCGTAACTGATGAAAACCTGTGGCAAGATCGAGTTGGGAAAAGACCTTAGCACCACTCAATAGATCGAACATGTCATCGATCCTAGGCAATGGACACCTATTCCTGATGGTTAACTCGTTAAGCTTGCGATAATGAATGCAAAGTCTAAGAGTTCCATCAGACTTCTTCACGAAGACGACCGCGGATCCCCACGGAGAAAAACTGGACTGAATCAACTGCTTGGACTCAAGCTCTAAAAGCTGCTTCTTGAGTTCCTCATTTTCCTTTGTAGACATCCTCGTAGGAGGACGACTAACTGGCTGTGCGCCTGGAATGAGATCAATGCGGAACTCAATCGCCCGTTTGGGTGGCAAACCCGATACAGGCTCAAAAACATCAAAAAAGTCACAAGCAACAGGAATACGAGATATATCATCATCATCTCGCGAGTCAAGAGAATACAAAGCTATTTCGGAATTATCCACATCCCTAAGAAAAAGAGATAGCTGAGTAGACGAATCCGAATGTCGAAGATATATAGTTCTCTCCGAACAAATATTCCTGGCATCATATCTCACTAGCCAGTCCATTCCCAAAATCATATCAAATCCCAGACAAGAAATAATGTGCAGATTCGTACGGAAAGAAAAGTCACATAAAACAATCTCAACATCATCACAAAGCAAACTAAGGGTCGCGGATCCCCCAATTGGATTTGCAATCCTTAAAGAAGTAACCATACAAGAAACATCCAAAGATAAATCATCGACGAGCTTCTTCGATGCGAAAGAATGTGAAGCACCCGTATCGAAAAGAACTTGAATACTATGATCACGAAATAAAATAGAACCTTCCAAAATAAATAGAGAGATACCTTTGGGTTGAGAAGGACCTTCAGAAGCCTTAGCAGCATAGAGCCTGCTAGACTTGGCACTAGCCAGAATAGTAGGGCAAGCTGAAACATGATGACCTTCCTTCTTGCAATAACGGCAGAAGAGAGGCTTAGGACAAGCTCGAATAATATGATCCGGAGAACCACAATTGAAACACTTTCGAACGAAAGGTGTTCCGGAAGACTGAGGCTGAGAGCTAGGACCACCGGTCTTCTTCTTCTTATAAGGATAGGGCCTGGACTTCTTAATTGGAAACGGCCCCTTGTTGGGGTTCTTGGAAACCTCAACATCAACATCACTATCACACTCCTTCTCGACGGTCTCGAGATGAAGTGCCCAATCAACCAACTCCTCAAAAGAAAGTTTAAGTTGGAGCAACAAAGACTTCTTAAGATACTTCTTAAGACCAGAAACAAACTTCAAATTCTTCTTATAAGAAGTACCGATGAATTCAAGACCATACTGAGATAAAGCCTCGAATGATGCAACATACTCAGAAATGGAAGATTTCCCTTGCTTCAACTCAAGGAAGCGACGGGTCAATAAAACTTTTTCAGATTCAGGAACGAACTTGAGTTCAAACCGCTCCCGAAACTGAATCCAAGAAAGAGTAGACTCATCAATCTCGGCTACAAAAAGCTCATACCAATCAAGAGCACGCTCTTGTAATAAACTAGAAGTTACAAGAACTCTATCATGGTCGGAAAGATCCATGCGAGAGAAGATACGCTCGCACGTGCGAAGCCAAGCTTGGACTTCAAGAACAGACTCGGAGCCCTTATACGGCTTTCCTTCAAGATGAGCGAAATCACTACACTGGCGTGCAAAGGCAGACTTGCAAGGTGGAGATACTCGAGGAAGAACTGGAGGCTGAGTGCTCCTAACAACTCCATAAACTGATCAGCAGACATATAAACGCCATCCGGATGCGAGCCACTGGATTGCCCAGCACCCGAACGTCGTCCCCTGCCTCTTCCAGCCATACGCTGAAGGTAAGATAAGAACAAGATTATTCACAAGGTAGATATTGCAATATGGAATGCTACGGAATAAAATGCATTCCTAGACGTATTCCCAAACTCTATCTAACCTTGATGGAATAAAGAGACACGATGATTCAAAGATTTGTATCACTTGTACACTTTGATGTACCATAATATGTGCATCTATTCTATGTTTATCATATTTTGTTCTGACTCAGCTCTGATACCACGCTGTGACGCCCCACCTCTATACCCATGCTAGCCAAGGACACCACAGGGTATTGCCGTCAACTAACACGGAGAATAAGGCTGGTTAGGAGCGACCATCTATAGCCTTGCTCTAATTATCTATTGAATACATCGACAATATATATACCAAACAGATCGACATACCCAATGAATACTTAAAACAAAACTATAGGTGGTTGGATCTATCAGAACAGAATATAATAACTCAAATGTAATATACATCACAGAACAGTAAATCATCATATACACATATACTGATAAATAACAGAGTATACAAAATAATACATGTCAAGTGGTATAGCAGACCACAATATACAGACGAGTTCCAGATGAATACATATATCAGAGTTACTACAAAATGGGACTACACAAAAAGCTATGACAAAAAGAAGCTAGCGGAGTAGTCCATGCGGAAGCAAAATAGGCTAAGTCCAAAAGCACCTAACCTGAAACATCTCGGTCTGACCCGAGTACAAGATACACGGGTCAGTCTAGCTAAACAAATCAGTTAGATAAACTGAACAACAATAAACCGGCAAGGCTACAAGGTATAGCAAATATCTCTAAAAGAGATAACACAATCATCAACAAAAGATGAATCATATAGAACAAGCCTCATATCATCGGCAACATATAGAAACAGAGGATACAAATATCCCAAATCAAGCAAAAAAGGCAAATAACAAATACCAATAAGGTATACAAGTTCCGCAAGGTAAACGCTACGCATCATGCGGCTCATAATGACCAACACCGAAGGGCGATACCAAGGGAATATACATATGAATGAAACATCACAAAATTGCTCGAGCTCAGTACTGTACAAACAAGGATCCATGAGCCCGAAGACTCCAAACCCAATATCACCCATGCGGCTCATAACGACCAACATCGGAAGCGATACTAAAGGGCAACCCAATATCACCCATGCGGCTCATAACGACCAACATCGGAAGCGATACTAAAGGGCAACAAACCCGAAGGCACAAACCCGAAGCCACATACCCGAAGGCAACAAACCGTAGTGGTGAAGGTCAGAGACCCAGTACTGGACACCACTAACTGGCGGAATGTGTCACAACTCTCGAAAAGGAATCCGAAAAGTGTTAACGTATGTCCCATAACAACTCGTTCGCACTAAACGGTTTACTATCCGTCAGTCACTTTCACACTCAAAGCAATACAAATTTACCTCATATCATCGGTAAACTAAACCCGAAGGTCAATACGATCAATTGAATAGGTCGGGGATTAATCGAAAGGATAAACGCACAGATTCATGGTCCGTGTTTTGCCCAACCATTTAATCACCCTTCCACTTCGCTCGAAGTGCGAAAGTGTGTGTTTTTGAGTAGAATTTATAAATTGGAGAAACGAGCTTTTAAATGTGATTCGGGAGATTATTTTATAAAACCCGATGGATGAAGTCAAGAATAAGTTATCAAAGTCAAAGATGCAATAACAACTACTAAAAAGAAACTTGAATCGATAAAATTTGGATAACCAATCAAAATATGCAAAAATAGGCAAAACAGGCAAAACATGAGCAGGTCGGTCGACCGGTTGCAGGGCTCGGTCGGCTGGCCAGATGCAGGAATTAAAAAAAACTCAACACGAGCAGGTCGGTCGACCGGCTACAGGGCTTGGTCGGCCGAAATGCATATTTCTGCAGTTTCTGCCCCTTTTTCCAATGAATTGCAATTTCTTCCAAAAGGCGATCGTTCGAGCAATGGACCTAAGGAGCCTTAGCCAATAGAAACCCCAGCTCCATTAGCTCTCCGATTCGCAACCAAAAACATATTCAAACATCAAAGTTAGGATCTTTAAAGAATTGAACCCAACACTAAAAATTTGGATATTCTCCAATTGAATCCAAACCAAAAGCAAGAGCATATGAACAAGGTGTTAGGAATTCATACCCAACATCTATGATATCAAAAGAGGTAGATGTGTGTTCAAAACACACCTTTAATCTCACAAACAAAGAAGATGAAGGAGCTAAAACACAAGGAGAAGACCAACTAATCACTACTTCAACCCAACAAGCTTCAATCTAAGAACAAACAAGTATTTTCCTAAGTTAGGTTTAGGAAAACTTTCTGAAATTGAAGGAGAAAGAGTTGGAAAAGAAGAAGAGAGATTTACCTATGGTTTCTCTATGATTTTGGAGCAAGAAATCAAGTTACAAAGGAGAAACTAGGGCTTGCAATTTCTATTTCCTCTTCCCTTCCACCATTTTCAGTTTTGCTTGAGAAATGAAAATGAAAGAAGATGAAATGAAGAGAAGGGGTTGAGTTAGAGTATTAGTTAAGCTAATGGGCTGAACCCAAACCCAAAACCCAATAGAAAAAGGTCAAAATTTCACAAACTCCAAACATATCAAAGCTTATACTCAAAAAGATCGCAAACGCTATTTTGGAACCAATGGAGGTAGTTTCGAGTCCCAATTCGGCCATTTGCAGAAAGTAACATTTCGGAACTAAATCCGACTAACGATGCTATATTTAAATAAAATATTTAAATATATAATCGTTAAATATGCGGGTTGTTACAATAGCTAAATTGAACTGAATGGTAGTTAATAAGTACCAATAGGATTTCCAGGCCTCGGTGTAACATTGAAAAGTTACAAGTTTTTGGTTTAACTTCAGATTGTATATTTTAAAGTTAAATGTTTTATATAGTAAATGTATATAAAATCTTTGTTTAAGATTTATCATTTACAAATGTTTTGTAAATGATTCCTATAGCAATGTTAGATATTTCACCTAAACGTTTAAAGGCTATTTCAAGATTTAAAGGTCGCATTATTTAATTATAGTAATGTAATTATTTAGCAAATGATTTTTGAATATTAATTACTTTATTTGAAATATATTGTTTAAAATTAATTACTTAAGTGTATGTTAAAAGTTTGTTTTTGGAAGTTATTAGAATATTTTATTAAATAACTCTGTAGAAGGTTCCAATTGATATTATTATTGGTATCTAAATTGTTTTAAATTCTTCCTTAATCATTTTCAAAGTTCCTTATTAATAATCTATTTTAAAAGAGTATTTTACAAAATTAAACTTGGGAATTTATATAGAGACTTTATAAGTATTATTTTTAGATATTATTTAAAATAAAAGATTTGGAAAGTAATGGTATATTTTCATAGCATAATTTGAGGGAAGAGATCGCTACAGTTTGGAATGTTTTTGCTAGGATAGCAACGTAACCACTGTGTAAACTGCGATCTATAATTTATTGCATGGCGAAAATCGGGACGAAAAGATTGCCTAAGCTAAGTTTGGTTTTTATGGGATAGAGACGCAACCATCAAGCTGCAATCCATGGTCGATACCAAATGGCACTTCCATATCTATTTTTATGACATAGTTTTCAAGTATATTTGAAAGGAATGATTTGTGAATATACTTATTCAGATGAAATAATTATAAGAATGCTTAATAAGAAGATTCAATTTATAGAAATCAAATTAAATGAGGCTTAGTGATTTCACTAGGAAATGTAATCGTTGTTTGAATGTTTGTTATTTGATACTTAAATAATGGACTATCAAATCTTAGCCCAAATATCCAATCCTTCTTAATTTTGGTGCTTGGAAATGATTTCGTGCTTAACACCGAGGGATTTTAACTCCGGAAATATCTATGGGAAACAAGTGAATTATATGGTATAGTTACCATTTGAGGTGCTATACTATACATATAAACTCGTTTTTCTTCTAGGATAAATGATAAGGAAATCTGTCCACTTAAATAGTTTGGGGGTGATCCCCACTCTTATGTATTGTCTAATTATTTCCTAAAGAACCAGTACCGAGCATTGTGGAAATTGACGATTGGTTTATGGAGCGCCTGAGAAGCGGAAGAGTGTACTCGTAAGAGATGACTTGGAACCGTTACCACTCCAAAACCATATATGGTTCTATGGTGGAATTTCATGTTATATTGAGATGTTGAAATCCAAGTGTTATTCCGAAACCGTTGGATATAGGAATCCATGTGTGATTCGAAGATCTATTTGAGATGTGGGAATCTATATGCGATTCTAAGGCCATTGCGGTATGGGAATCCATATGGGATTCCGTGATCTATTTTTGATAGCGGTGTGTAAGATGGAATGCCGGATGTAGCCTCTTCAGCAGAAATGATTAAAACTGGAGATGGGAGGATTGGCCAGTAAGGTTGGCAAATCCATATGTGTAACTGGATCCTTTTTCTAGCAATACCGATATCTTTAGTTGTTTTTGGCATGCCGATGTGATGCATTCGGTCTTAGAAAGATTAGTTATGTTTTTCCTATAATATGCCGGCTAGGCAGTTATGACGCTTTAGAAAGATAATTCTGATCCTTGTGCAGGAGGACCATTCTGGAAGTACCGAGGAACCTCCGTGGAATGCAACACAATTATAAAACGAGCCTTATCGAGTTTTGATTTTATACTAGCATTATTGTGATGTACACAGTACGAGCATCAAAGCTACTTGATTATTATTATTTTGACCTTAGTCATTATTATAATATCATTGGATTTCTATAGAAATGGTTTGGTGATCGTAAGGTAAAAACCCATCCGTGTTTATGTGCGGCGTGGTCTTACGATACCTTTATTTTGAAAAGGTTATATAACTATAGAAATCAAATTGAGTGTTTTTTTCATATTGGTCTACCAAGCTGATCCATGTGTTATTATTTTATAATAATGCTCAGATTAGACCGAACATATTACAGATATAGATTTGGATTGCTTTGGAGCTTAAGAGACGAGCGGGAGACTAAGACGTATTCTCGTACTTGTTCATTCCACTGCAGTGTTGTTTGAAATTATCAGCAATTGCGAGAACATGATGTTATAAATGTCTCGGCTGGTAATTATTAATTTGTATACTCTGATTCGAGGTATGTATATTGCAGTTTCATTTGTGCAAAGAGCTATTGATATTATATATTATTCAGTCCACTGTGAGATTTCGTATTGTTTAGTTTTTACTTTCTTCTACCTTCTTTTTTCCCTAGCGATCTATCTTTCCGGCACTCGATTGTTCGGCATATTATACAATGAACGTATTAATGTTAATTTTCGAGGGTCGAAATGTCGAGTCGTTACAAGTGGTATCGAAGCTTAGGTTGGCGATATACCTAGGATTTGGTGGAGATTACTTGTTAGAGATAGGGTCAGTAGCACCCTAGAATTAGTTTGAGTGTATTAATAGATATAGCGCGTATTTGTTAGTGATACAAAATGTTTTATATTGTGTTGATTTATCAGTTGAATGTTTATAAATTCTGGTCGATACGGGAAGTATAACAGTTCGATTGGGATTTCTAAACTCTTAAATAAGGTAAACTGACACTGTATTATTTTAAAGAGGGTAAATGAAATAATTATACCCGAACTCTATTTTGGGAACAATTTTCTAAAATTATATATATATATATATATATATATATATATTTGGATGTTTGGTTAATATCATCATAATTAAATCAGGATTGTAAAAATTGAAATGGTTTATATGACCAAGTAGTATAAGTATGATTTATACAAGTGAATTATAAATAGAATTGGATTTAAACCAGAATTTGAAATTTAATCCTCGAAAATTTTAGGACCATGTTTTAAATGAATTTGAACTAAGCTTTTGGGAATTTCAAATCTTGGAGATTTTTGGAAATGTTTTCCAAACTAGTTTGTGAAGAATAATGGAGTATTATTTTGGAGATATTTCTAAATAGAAATTATTTTAAAATGGATTTTGGAAGTAAGGAAACATTAAACTCACTTCAGTCGCCGAAAAATAAGTCTGGTGATGAAGGCCGTGTTATCAGTGTTTATTTTCAATTTTCTAAGCGAGGATTGCTACCGTAGTGATTGGCTACGAATATTTGCTTTGACTTTTTTAGAACACAAGTTTTGTTTTTGAAATTCCAAAAGGGAATTGTTTTGGGCAAAACCAAGTGGTTTTAAAATTTCGAAAGTACGATTTGATATACAAAGTCGATATATGTATATTTAGGATTTCAAAATGAATTGAAATAAAACTGGCTGATTGAATTCAAGGATTTTCATTTAAATGATTTGTGAAGTCAGGAGAAAACCAATTATTGGACTTATAATTTGGAGTTGATATAGTTAAGAAAGGAAAGTGTGAATTTTAAACATGGAATTAATGCTAAACTTGAGTAAGTTAAAATGAATAAGATGGTTTGAAATTTAACTTAAGATAAGCTAATAAAATTGAAGTGCATTTGAGTTGAATTGAATATAAAGTTTGAAATGTAAAATGATTATATTACTATAAGTTATGATGATTGAATGGAATGGATACACTTAAGCTATAAAGTGATATATATAATCCAGAGTTATGATTAGAAGACGTGAATGGACTCAAGTAAGTAATATAAGATTTTAAGTAAATAATGAACTTATGAATTGAGAAATGCAATGGTAAAGACAAAATGAAAATGGTTTGATATTATGGTAAAGGAATGGAAATTCAAAAATTCGAGTTATAAAAGGGGGAGGGTGAATTGGAATTGAGTAAATTGAATATAAATATGAATTGTGAAGTGGTTATATAATTGTATGTTATAAATATAGAATGTGAGTAAACTTAAGTGGAAATTCAGGGAGTTATGAATAAACAAGTTTGAATAGCTTATTAAACTGAGAAAGTGGAAAAGTATGACCAAGTTAAAATGGTTAAGTATCTGATGACAAGAAATGAATTCAGTTTAAGAGTAAATGAATTGAATATGGTTTTGGATTATGGATTGGATGAGATTGGGTATGAACTTAATTTATAAAGCTGAATATGCACTTAAGTAGAGGTATGGAATGTTTATAATAAACCTTAGAAATAATTTTATGAAATGGTTTATAAATAAATTAGCATGGAATGCAATGCCGTTCACTATAAAATGTAGTGAATAACACTATGTGAATTAAATGGAAGTGAATGGAAAAGATGTTATATAAGTTGGAAGTGAAATTAATATGAATGCAAGTGCATGAACTTGAGCTAAATTATTCGAGAATCCTTCACATGGAATGATTCCGAGATTAATAAATTGGTTTTGAATATAATGAAGGTGGATATGAATGGAATGCAAATGAATTGATTGTGAATCAATTTGAAATTGGATATACATTGATTTAAGATGGATAATTGAATATTTGAACCTTGTACTTGTTTACGCATTCGAAATAAACATGTTATAATATGTTTTTTTTAATGAAAAACATGTTTTTAAGTTCGTCAAAGGAATGGAATGTTATAAAAATTTCATGGTTATGAAACTTATGTGCTTCATTTGAGTAAGTGCAGGTGTAGGGAGCCGTTGGATAGATTTTTGGTTGCGTAATTGCAAATTAATTGAGCGAATTCGCTTAATAACGCTAATATAAGGTACGCTTATGCATTTAAAAGCAATAATGAAATAAATATTGATATATATTGTGCTTCCGACTTTGTCGGTCGATGTGTATTATATATATCATATATGTGATATTGTAAAAGGTCCTCCGTATAGAGAGGACTCTGTTAAAAATTTTTGAAAACTTAGGATGTTTGAAAAATTTTGGAAAATTTTGTTAACTAAATTTGATTTGAAATTATAGCTCTAAATAATGGAGTTTGATGAATAAATAGGAATTATAGATTTTTGGTGAGTTTAAAAGACTTAGGAAAAGGTTTGGAGCATTTTTTTCTACCTTAGCAATTTCGGGGACAAAATTCTTTTAAGGGGGAGGAACGTAACAACCCGGAATTTTGGTCGTTTGATTTTGAACGTTTATTTTTTTAATGTTGAATTGGAAATATTAGTTTATTTTGAATATGGAGATTTTGGTTGAATTGGTGAAATGGTTTAAAATTTCAAATATAGCGATTAAATGGATTTGGTAAATAGTAAATTTAATATTTAAAATTGGGTAGATATGTGAATCTAGAGTTAAATGTGAATGGGAATGATTTCTAAAGTAGACTTAAACTCAAGTTGAATTAGTGTGTGATGATAGTGGACTTTTGAATGAAACTAAAAGTCGATAAATTAAAATTTGAAATATATATATTAATTTAATAGTGAAAAATAACGATCAGGGCCGTTTTCTCAGAATCCCATAAAACCAGTTCCATTGGATCCGTAATAGTATATTATTATCGGATTTCAAATTTCGTAGCATTTGGAGTGATCGTTTGGTCGTACCGGATCGAAACACGTTGAAATTTATATTGGAAATTTAATATTATAATTCAATTTAAAATGCTATCTTCAACATAAAATCGAATTAGGTCTCGAAACTTGTTCCATTATTTCGGAATAAGGGAAAAACATTTTAAATGCCAAGCGACACACCTTGGTTGGAGATCGTCCAAAATTTCGGGTGAATAGTCGAAATAATAATAAAATAATATATATACACCTATATATACGCGAGTTCACAGCCTAAACCCTAAGCGCATCCATTATATTTCTGTGGCCAAAACTAGCGAAGCTTCCACCCTCGATTTCTTCCAATCCATCGACTTATGGGCTTCGCCATCAACTGGAAAGTCGTGAAGCATCGCGATATCTATACATACTACGGTGGATCTGAGCTATCGTCGTTGCTTTGAGGAGGATTTTGGCCACGTTCTGGCCATCATTTGAGCATGTTTTATGGTCAATTGCGAGGCTAGGGAGAGTCGTAGCTGGGTTGGTGGTGTACTACATTCGTGGCATCATCGTAGGGTAATTCGATCAATCTCCGATCGCGTAGAGGTGGAGCAACGATCGAGCTTTGTTAGCAATGTGTGGGTTTTGCGTTTGTACAATGCTTGGGAAGGAGAAGATTCAAGGAGCAGCCGAGATCTTGTTTTAGGGAACGAACAAACATGATTTAATTTGGATATATAAAATAAAAATAAATAAAAAAGGATTTGTAAATTTATATCGTTTAAATTTGTGAAATCTTATAAATTGTATATCTTTCACATACGAGGTCCGATTGAGATGAAACAAGCAGCGATGGAATCGTGGCAACGATTACTACATTATGGAATTGATTTAGAGAGGACTGGAAATAGCTAAAATTTTAGGTTAGATCGAACGTCGTTTGATTTGATTTAAAATTGGAGTGTTGGCAAATTGAAAACTCAAGGTGAGTTAAACTCACTCATTTGGTTAATCAATAATGTTTCATAGCAATAAAATTTATTATGCTGTTTGGATTGCTGGAATTAGTGATTGCTAAATTTGGTGATTGTTAAAATTGGTGGTTGTTGAAATTGTTTAGGATGACGATATAACATCTTGAAATGCTATTAGATTGATTTAACCGGATCTTGGGTCACGATATAGCATCTCGAATTACTATTAAACTGTTTATGGTTATTTTTAAGCTTATTTCCAGTACTGAATCATGTATGTGTGGTATTGATAAATGGATTGTTTTAAAGTTACGTTGTAAAATTTATAATGTAAACTGCATTGAAATATATTGCTGTGATCTATTTTGCTAAATAAGTACTAATGGATAATAAATGAAAGAGTTTGATTATGAATGATATTTGCTTAGCAGGATCAATTCTTGTCATGCTATTTGATAAACTAGACACTGTTCAAATGCTAATTGATTTATATTGAAAAATTGATGTGTTAACGAATGTTGTTTAATGTGAATTTGACTTACATATATGACTGTTATGTAAATGGTTGTAATTTAACTTTGGTAGTTAAATTGATTTGAATGGTAGTTGATAAGTACCATTGGGATTTCTGAGACTTAGTATAACAATGGAAAGCTACAAGTTGCTGGTTTAACTTCAGACTGTATAATTCGAAGTGAATGTTTTATATAGTAAATGTATAAAAAATCTTTGTTCAATATTTATCATTTACAAATGTTTTGTATATGATTCCTATCAATGTTAGATATTTCACCTAAATGTTTAAAGGCTATTTCATGATTTA
The DNA here is from genome assembly GCA_030765085.1 of Allium cepa. Taxonomy (NCBI): domain Eukaryota; kingdom Viridiplantae; phylum Streptophyta; class Magnoliopsida; order Asparagales; family Amaryllidaceae; genus Allium; species Allium cepa. Next base: position 779,572,336 of record CM060934.1, read on the forward strand.
AAGTTCGAATTATTTATTTATGGTAATGTAATTATTTAATAAATGATTTTTAAAAATCAATTACTTTATTTGAAATATATTGTTTAAAATTAATTACTTAAGTGTACAGGTTGTTTTTGGAAGTTATTAGGATATATTATTCAATAATTCTATCAAAGGTTCCAATTGGTATTATTGGTAGTATCTAAAATGTTTTAAATTCTTCCTTAATCATTTTCAAAGTTCCTTATTAATAATCTATTTTAAAAGAGTATTTTCCTAAATTAAACTTGCGAATTTATATAGAGACTTTATAAGTATTATTTTGAGATATTATTTAAAATAAAAGATTTGGAAAGTAATGGTATATTTTTATAGCTTAATCCGAGGGCAGAGATTGCCTATAGTTTGGAATGCTTTCGATGGGATAGCGACCTAATCATTGTGCAAATTGCGATATGGGATTGATTGCATGGCAGAAATCGGGAGGCAAAGATTGCTTAAGTTAAGTTCGGTTTTTTGGGATTGAGATGCAACCATCGAGTTATGATCCATGGTCGATACCGAATGGCAGTTCCATATCTATTTTTATAATATTGTCTTCAAGTAATTGAAAGGGATGATTTGTGTATAAACTTATTCAGAAGAATTAAGTACGTGAATGTTTTAATAAGAATATTCGATTTATAGAAATCAAATTAAATGAGGCTTAGTGATATCAGTGGAAAATGTTATCGTTGTTTGAATGTTTTTTATTTGATAGTTAAATAACCACCTATCAAATCTTGGCCCAAATTTGCAATACTTCTTAATTTTGGTGGTAGGAAACGATTTCCTATTTAACACCGAGGGATTTTAACTCTAGAAATATCAAAGGGAAACACATGAATTATATGGTACAGTTACCGTTCGAGGTGCTATACTGTATGTATAAACTCGTTATTCTTCTTGGATAAATGATAAGGGGATTCGTCCACTTGATTTCTTAGGGGGTGATCCATGCTCTTATGTATTGTCTCATTATTTCCTATAGAACCGGTATTGAACATTACGAAAATCGACGATTGGCTTATGGAGCATCCGTGAAGTGGGAGAGTGTACATGTAAGAGATGACCCAGAACCACTACCACACCAAAACCATATACGGTTCTATGGTAGAGTCATTTGCTATATTGAGATGTTGAAATCCATGTGTGGTCTGAGACCACTGGGTATGGGAACTCATGTGTGATTCCAAGATCTATTTGAGATGTAAGAATTTCTATGCGATTCCAAGGCCATTGTGGCGTGGGAATCCAAATGGACTTCCATGATCTATTTTTGGAAGCGGTGCATAAGCTAGAACATCGAATATAGCCTCATCAGTTGAAATGACTAAAATCAGAGATAGGAGGCATGGCCACTAAGATTGGTAAACCCATAGGGTGTAATTGGCTCCTTTTTCTAGCAACATCGATTCCTTTGGTTGTTTTTGGCATGCTGGAGCGATGCACTCTGTCTTAGCAAGACAGTTATGTTTTTCCTACAATACCCCGACTAGGCGGGTATGATGCTTTAGAATGATAACTTCGATCCTCGTGTAGGAGGACCGTTCTCGAAGTACTGAGGGCACTTCCATGGAATCCTACACAATTAGAGAACTAGCCTTATCGAGGTTTGATTTTGTACTAGTATTGTTGTGATGTACACATCACGAGCATCACACCTACTTGATTATTATTATTTTAACCTTAGACATTATTACAATATCACTAGTTTTCTATAGAAATGGTTTGGTAATCGTAAGGTAAAAATCCATCTGTGTTTATGTACAGTGTGGTCTTACGATACCTTTATTTTGAAAAGGTTTTGTAACTGTAGAAATCCGTGTGTTATTATTTTATAATAGTGCTTGGGTCAGACCGAGCATATTACTGATATAGATTTGGATTGCTTTGGAGCTCAGGAGACGAGCGGGAGACTGAGACATATTCTCGTACTTGTTTATTCCACTGCAGTGTTGTTTGAAATTAAGGAGCTATTATAACTGTCTAGGCTATTAATTATTGATTTGTGCACTCTGATTTGAGGCATGTATATTACAGTTTCATTTGTATAAAGAGCTATTAGTATTATATATTATTCTGTCCGCGGTGAGATTTGGTATTTGTTTAGTTTCTTCTTTCCTCTACCATCTTTCTTTTCCCCTAACAATCTGTCTTTCTGACAATCTATTGCTCCACATACTATACAATGAACGTATTAATGTCGATTTTCAAGGGTCGAAAAGTCATGTCATTACAATTATTGTGTGGGCTGCCATAATTGTTTAGTTGGATTGACTCAAACGTTGAATATGCCTTCCATAACCATTGAAGAGGGTGCTTCCATCAGGGTCGATAGGGGTTTCGCAGACATTGAAGGGGCTATACAAGAGTTGGTTTTTTTCCTCCATCAATGCAAGCCCTTTGTATGACTTCCATCCACATATCATTAGTCTACGGAGGCACTAAAGAGTAATAACAAGAATGATGCACCCATATGGATATATACTAACAATGTCGTAGCTATGTTTACGCATTATGAAGATAGCATGCCATCAAATTTATAAAGAATATTGACCAAAAGTATGCCATACATCAGTAATTGAAGTAATATTTCACGAGTATCGATGCCACACCATATATGTACTATAAAATATTGAAGATCAAGTAAAGAAAGAAAGATTAGAGCCATCCACAGAGCAAATTCAACTGGAATTAACTCATTTTCCTTCATAAAGCTTCCAAAGCTTCACATTCCTTCACAACTTCTATGGAGCTATTAATCCCACATCGCAGATTGGAGAAAGCATATCCCCATTCTATCTTAATAAAAATATAGATGTACCCCCTCATAAAAGGGACTTGAATTTCTTTATCTCCCTTAAAGCTCCTCTTGTAAAAAATAAATATTTAAATAAAGAGGATAGCTTGAGCACACTCAAATTTTGTCTACTTTATTCTTTTATATCTATGAATCTAAATTCAAACAATTTCGTAATTTATTACAAAACGCAAGGGCATTTGTGGAACTTCTGCAATTACTCTATATTACATGCTTATTTGGGGTGATTTTTATCGTTAACAAATAGCGGAATAAAAGCATATTGTATATATGCATTTTATAGCAGCATATAAATGTTGTAGTAATATGTAAACAACGGAAAGATAACATTATAGAAAAAGAATATTATAGCGGCTTATATGCACTATGAAAGCTTACTATTTTATAGCGGCACTTTTTTGAGTTATAAATATGCCATTGGTTTTTTTATAGCATGTCGACATATAACGTTTATCAAACCACTACGGTTTTCCTTTATAGCGGTTATATGTCGCTGTGGATGACTCTTTTTCTTGTAGTGGAGTTAATTATTCCAAGTATGTTTGGAGCCGAATCGACACAAATTGATTGCATAGGAGTTAAGGCATTTAAAGCAAAGGAGGAATCAATTGAAAATGCAAATGAATTAACTAAGGGAATAGTTCGGCACCGACTAATCAAAATTGTACCACTAATGGTGCAATATATTTTGGAAAGAGGCATGATGGAAAGAGGCTATATAATTGATTGCATTGTGTTAAGGTTGATGGACTTAGTATGCATCACCGAACAGTTTTGCTTCAAGGTTTGAGTTGAAGACTTCGTGAAATGGCCCAATAATGGCATAGAATAAAGTAGATGGACTTAGCCAAAATTTGATATGTCTTATAATCCAGAATGATTTACCGCCATACCATATTTTTAGCACTGATCGACTGTACAATGAGAGATTGGTGAGGAGACTTTTGGACTTTTTCTCGTTGGGGACCACTAGCATTCTTCAAGCCTAAGACTAGATGACTCTAAGCTAGATGAAGGTACACTCAAGGCAAGTTGATGGAGTCGAACTGTAACGACCCTGACTCGACCTTCGAAAATCGGCACCGAATACGACACTCATATTCAAATGCCGCAGATCCAAACGTCGAATCTGGTTCGTCGGAGCTTATAACACATTATGGATAACAACATAGCGGAAGAAACAGAATGAATATCATATACAACTCCAATGAATACAATATCCAAATATGGAACAACATCGATAAAATATGATCAACAATATCAGAGACCATAAACAGCAGCGGAAAACAAATAGCCAAGAGATAACTCCTATTCAATGCTCCCAAAGCTAAAACTCCAAACCACAAGCTCGAACCACCATCAAGTTTCACCAAGCTAAGCAAGTCTCGTCCATGAATCCAAAGACTCCAATATCCAAGATCTCCAAAGAATACCAAAGAGAAAGCTAAAAGCTACCAAATCGATATCTACTATCTGACTATCTGAAAAACCAAACTCTAGACTGCCCGTGTGGAAAATTGTGGGCACCTAGAGTTTAGGCAAGGAACAATAAACTCCGGGTCAGTCATGGGACTGGTATGAGAAAACATAACATTTTTATTTTAAAAACACAAACAAAAGAATTTAAAATTTGAAATCCGCAATGCTTTTTGGAAAATGAAACTACCATAAGGTCTCCCGGCACACACACCATGCAATCGCACACTTGGGGGAGATTTCTCCTTATGATAGTCAAACATGCTTAATACGCAAAATCTTTTTAATATTATCATTAGTGCATAGGGCAGAAAACATTTCGAAAGTATTATATTAATCTTAGCCAGCATACGTACCATTATAGTATGCCTACTATAGCTACCATGTTAGATGGCAGGTTCTACAACTAAAACCGTACAAGGCGCATATTGGTGATTGGATTTCCAACAAATGGTCAGGCTAAGGAACTTCCTGGGCCACATGGGTATGCCTCTAGAGGGACGCCTCGAGAACCTAAACAGATCTCTTCCAACACAAGGCCGGGTTACCTTTACAAAAATAGGTAACTACTGTCACGGGTATGCCATCCCCCGGTTGTAAACAACCTTTATCCAGGGCCCCAACAACAACAATCACAAAGTAATACATATATTTGCGATATCCACATAAGTCAAGTATCTGGGCTCCGTACCATGATACTACTTCTATCTAGAAGAAAATGCACATACCCCAAGGGGCGCTACTCCCTATAACCTTGCTGCATTCTTCCTGTTTCGACCATTCCAAGGTGTGAGGTTCGACGAAGTCTCGTCCACAAAGCTACGCTTTTTACAAAAGCCATGCTTCGATCAACAAACGATCAGCAACACTTCGTATGCCACATTACAAAATTGGGAATGTATCACTAGTAACCATCAACTACATAACCTCTGAGCTTGTACATCTCAGAGAAGGTTGTTAAGCTAAGAGAATAAATCTTCGCCACCAAACCGAAAGGAATTTGATAGATTCCAATTTTACATCTCAAAGTGTAACGTCAGACACACATCCATACAAGTCTGTTCTAGGTTCGAACAGAACCGAAGGCACTTCCAAAGAAGTCCTTGCAATCCGGATAATTTCTAATCATGTCCGGACTCCCCATCACAATGGGTACTCAAATCTCTATACCGAGGACCAGTCGGTGCAGGGACATTCGATAGGTTATCCTTTCGTTTTTGAAAATATCCGGTCTTCACCACCGGTCTTCAAATGCTATCCATATCGTCGTATTATTATTTGGAATGGGTTATATGACACAAAGGTCCTCTCCCGGCTAAACTGAATAATGAGCGCAATATTTAAAAACATATGGATATGTGATCTCAGTTAAGTCACAACTTATTATCCGAAACTTTTCTTTCAAATGGTTAAACAAATTACCATTTACAAATCTTTTTAAACAAAAAGATTCACTTCAAAAACCTTCAATGGTTTAAATGATTCCCACACTTAAATCTTTTAAAAAAAAGATTCGACTTTAAAAACCCCTTCCAATTTAAAACAAGGTTCACCAATCTTTATCATAGTTTTATTCGTAGCCATTCAAAACAATTCTGTTTCAAATTGGATTAACTCATCCGGTCTTTAAAACAAAGACTCATTTTAATAGCTTTCAAAAAATTTCCAAAGATTCATTCATAACTTTCAAAGCCTTTCTATTTCAAACTTGAAATCTTTTCATCATAATTTGGAAAATCTTTCCTTATATAAAAGCTATTATTATTTAAAACCACTTGTTTCCGTTTTAGAAAACCCGATTTTATTTGCACGAGTTAAGGGCTTTCAAATATAAAATTGGGTTAAATTCAAATTCTCAAAACCATACTTTTAAAATGGTTTAAAAACCCATATAAACACGTTTATAGTTTATATAACCTTTTTACATCATAAATAACAAAAATAGAATTCAATTTCAATTTTTGAATTCAAATTTTAATCAAATTTAAAAATTAAATCCAGTTATTCAAAAATAACTTTTATATTTGAAATTCTTTCCAAAAGCCTTTCACTTTAAACCCAATCCATATCAAAAACCATTAAAATTATTTCAAAAATCTGTGACTTAACCAATTTCCTCGTGCAATCAATATTTGTGTGTGTATAGTGTAGCCCAGGGTTTTACACAATAGTGCAACAAGATCGATAAGCGGTATAATCTACAACGCTTATCCGTATTCATAGATTAAATCATATCAATCTCGATAAGCGGTATAATCCATAACGCTTATCTTCATTCACAGATTCATAGATAAAGTAAATTTATCAATCACAAAGATTCATCGTTATGATTCAATGTGGGTTCGGATAACCAACCGAATTCGACTCCCTGTCGCATCGAATTTCAAATGCCGTTTTACGGGCCAAGGGATTTTCATATTCATACAACAATATATTCATCACAAATATAACAGCTCAGCGCACAGCGTTTCATATTACCTAGCATCACAAACACATAGCAGAGATATTAATCCAATACACAACATTCAATAGTAATCAATCATCTTTAATTAAGATGGATAAATTGTGTGGTTTAAATTAATTAACCACCTAATTACTTTCATTAATTAATTAATTTTTTAATTAATTACCTTAACTAGTAATTAATCACATTTTAATTAACCTTAATCCTTTAATTTAATTAATTCTTTAAATCAATCATATTAATTAATCTCTAATTAATTAATTTTAATTAATCCTTTAACCAATTAATATTAATTTAATCCTTTAACCAATTAATATTAATTATCCCTTTTAATAAATAACACCAAGTGATTAACCCTTAATCACTTCCATTTAATTATTTACATAAGGTAATTATTCACTGTATTACTTTCACAAGTAATTCCTTTTCTTAATTACACTCAGTAATTGTCTATTAGTTACTTCACTAAATAATTGATTCCATTAAGTAATCATAACTTAATTACTTACATTGATTAAATTAATGTTTTATGTAACAAAAGCATTTCATCTTTGATTAATTATAACATTAAGTTTATTTAAAATAAACTTTTAAAATAAAAGTGATATAGATTAAACACTTTAAACTTAATTAATTTGAAATAATTTTTATTTGAAAACCTTTAACAAATTTAAAACATAGGTAAATCTTCATTATTTACAAAAGAAGTGGTTTAAACAAAGTTGTATTAAGTAAAACTTGGATTTGTTTTTTTTTAAAGTTTTAAAACTGTTTTTATATCAAACTTCGAGTTATCTTGTGTGTTTCTTTTTTCCCTTTGTTTTCAAACTTAAAAATTCTGAAAACTCCCATACTAGTAACGACTAAAACGAACCCGAGCATCAACCCAAGTCGAACCATCATCTATCCAAGCAATTCCCCGAGAATACTTCATCTTTCCCAAGTTGCAAAAAAACTGGACACTACCATAGCCGTGCACGCGCACCATCGCCACAGCCACCTCCGGCCACTAACGAACCCTCCAGCACATCACTTATCAACTACGCAACCCAATCCAAACATCAAAACCCCATCACTTACCTCGAATCAGAATCGAGCTACCCAGTTAAAAACTGGAACCAAACTGCCATGCCAAAACCACCACAAAGTTTAATAATTCCTCTAATTGCAAATAAATCCTAACTACTTCTTAATTACTTATATTAAGTAGTTATTCATTAAGAAAGCTATTCTTTAATTAATTTCATTAATCAACTTTATCATTAATTGCTTATGTTCTTAATTTATTAAATTAGTATAAACCATTACTTAATTCATTACTTGATTTAAATCATTTTTAATTTTTCAATTGAAATCACATAGGACTATAATAATTAAATTATTTTATGCCAAAAAATGATTTAAAATCAAACGCTTGACTAATATTTTTATTTTTAAAATTTGTTTAACACTTAACTTCTACTTTGAAATCTTCTTCTACTTTTAATCTACTAATAGACTTCACCTACCCTTAATCACTTTCTTATTCTACCTTCCATTCTATTTCCTTACCACTTGCAAAAATATTTACCTAAATTCCTGGCCCAACTTCCGGCTCGCTTCCCTTACTGTCTCCCTTCAAAATCTACATGGCCCAATCCTTTCTACTTCTTCCCCATCTTCACCACTATTCCACCCTATCCACACAACTTAATCCACTGTGCACATCGCCGTGCACATGCACGAGCAACACATCCCCTACCATCACTTATGACCCCTTGACTTGATCACCTAGATAAGAAAACGCAAATCCTTAAGTTCAAAAAAATCAGTAAATCATTGTACTCGAAGAAGTCGTCGCCAACATTCAAGCTTCGAACGCCACTGTATGCCACCGTTCTCCTTCTAACTTCACCCAGAAACATGCAATACTATCATCTTCCCTTCCCATAAGGGCCGCACATCTCGAACGTCCCAATCATATCGTTATCTCCTCCCAATCGAGCTCCCTTCCAGTAGCCCGGAAACCCTAATATGGTGTAGACAGATCACTCCATCAATCGGTAAAATAGCTGATTATTTTTTCCATGATCCCTGTCACTCAAACTTACTTCAGCAATGAACACGACCCCTATCATAACGCCGGTCATCGAAATTTTATCGAAAATCCTTTTGCGTTCATCTTCAAAATGCACATACAATCTCAACTAAAAATTTTGATTTTTGTTCTAAGAATCCTAGTTTTAGGAATAGATTCAAGCTAAATACTTGAAACCACAAATTATTTTGGTTTAAATTTGATATGTTTTTTAAAATTTACTGTAAAATCATTAATTTCCAGATAACAAACTAATAATTTCACTTGATACCATTTTTAAAAATAAGATTTCATCAACAAACATACTTCCTTTTGGCATAATATCCTGTAATCGCTTGAATGAAGAGGAATAGATTTTTGTGTCATTATTTGGGTCTGTAAATCAAACAGAGGTTGAAAATATAGACATGCATATAAACATATATACAGAAATTATGAACTGAAACACATACAATCATATTCACACATCATACGTCTATTCATATGCATCAGGTTAATGGTCAAATTTAAGATTGTTTACTCACCTTATATTTGCAAACAAAGAAGAACAGAGAAGCCAAGCCTGGGTTCGTTCCTTGATTTGATCTGGAACTGTTGATTTTATTTTTGAATTTAATCTGCACTTGATCTTGATTTGTACTTTGCTGAGTTAATCTGTGTAACTTGATTTAGTTGCATGCTAGCACTTCTGATCTGTATTTGATTTGCATTGCAATTTAAGTTTGAACATGATCTTGGCTTTGCAAGTTTGAATCAGGCTGAGTTTGTTGAATTTTGATCTGAAGCTTGAATTTAATTTGCTGAGTTATTGAATTTGCTTGTAACTGGATTTCAATACCGAGATGCTTCGGTTTTTTTTCTTTTTCTTTAGTTTTGATTTCCTAGTTTTTTTTGTTCTTCTTTTGGTTTCTTTTCTGATTTTACTTTACAGGTTTGTGTTTTGTAAACTTTTAATAAAGTGAGAAAGATGGATAAGTATATGCTCTTGTTTTAATTCATATATATTTTCTTTTTAACTAAATAAATTTCCACTTGTATCATTCATTTCTTACACTTGTTATCTCATATTGCTTAAATTTTATGAATGTCAAAATGAAAAAATATGTGTTTAAATCCTTGCTTCATTTTATTTTACAAATCATGTTCATGTTTTCTTATTTATTTCCTGAAAGATATATATATATATATATATATATATATATATATATATATATATTAAACTTTGTATTTATTCTTTTACATAAATATACACCTTATCTAATTTTGGATCTAAATTTCAGGTTTTATTTTCAATCTATTTTATAAAACACATATTTTATTTTCAAGTATATAAGACAAAAGCATTTTAAATCTTTTATTTAACCTTTTTTTGATATCATATTATATATATATTAAAATTTAGAAAATAATTTTCTTATTATCTTTAAAAATATAGCTTCTCAATCAAAATATCTATTTAATATAATTTGGAAAAAATCTTTATTAATTTGAAAATAAAACGTTTTCAAACCCAATATATTTATAAGATTTTTTAATTTTTAATTTTAGTTCCAAGATTTAATTTAAACTAAATTTATAAATATAAATAAATAACAGAACATATCTTTTATAAATCTTAAAACTTTCAAATTCTATTTATAATCCAAAATTTTTATTTATTCTAAAAGTTTTCTAATTAATTCATAAATAAATTCACAACTTAATTTCAAAAATTAAATTAATTATCAAATTATTTTAACTAAAATTTCAGGGATGTTACATATTCCCCCTTAAAAAAATTTCGTCCTCGAAATTTGAAAGCAGGGTGACCAAAAAGAAATATAGAAAGATCGAGAGAAGAATCACCAGATTAAACTGAATATCTATTCTGCATTTGGCTTCCCAAATCAGAATATCAATAATGGATACAAAAACGAATCCATTTAACACTTTACAAGATACTCGGGTCATCCAGATCTACGAATATACAGGGGTATTGTTTAGTTTGAAAGAATATTAACCACTCGTAGAATATATCGAGACCCAACAGAATAGACAGATATATGGATATAATCCCGAAAATTTTAGTTTAAACAACCAAAATATACCTATCAAACATAGCAACCAAAGCAAAAAATTCATCCAAACAAACAATTCTGACCCATCTGGAGTTCGTGTCCCACGCAAATATATCAAAGCTTCTTCCTGGGGCTGCCAGGAATCATCAAAGAATTGAAAAGACCAATCAAAGGAGATTGATATAGAAAGTTGTTTTCGCTATTGCAGGGTACTGACCGTACGTAGTGGTACTCCCCTGTCCCCTATCTCGTTCTCTTCTTGCACTCATACTCACTATCAGTGGATGGTAAGAGAATTTACTGAGGCATTCAGATGGATATCTTAAGGATATACTCATTCTAAGGTATACTTCACCCTATCTTTAATGAGTTACCTAATGTGTTATACTCCTGAGCTAAAGTTCAACCTTCAGCTCTGATACCAAATGTAATGACCCTGACTCGACCTTCGAAAATCGGCACCGAATACGACACTGATATTCAAATGTCGCAGATCCAAACGTCGAATCTGGTTCGCCGGAGTTTATAACACATTAAGTGTAACAATACAACGGAAGAAACCGAATGAATATCATATACAATTCCAATGAATACAATAACCAAATATGGTACAACACCGATAAAATATGATACAAGAATATCAGAGACCATAAACAGCAGCGGAAAACAAATAGCCAAGAGATAACTCCTATTCAATGCTCCCAAAGCTAAAACCCCAAACCACAAGCTCAAACCACCATCAACTTTCACCAAGCTAAGAAAGTCTCGTCCATGAATCCAAAGACTCCACTATCCAAGATCTCCAAAGAATACCAAAGAGAAAGCTAAAAGCTACCAAATCGATATCTATTATTTGACTATCTGAAAAACCAAACTCTAGACTGCCCGTGTGGAAAATTGTGGTCACCCAGAGTTTAGGAAAGGAACAATAAACTCCGGGTCAGTCATGGGACTGGTATGAGCAAAAAAAACATTTTTATTTTAAAAAATTAAACAAAAGAATTTGAAATTTGAAATCCGCAATGCTTTTTGGAAAATGAAACTACCATAAGGCCTTCTGGTACACACACCATGCAATCGCACACTTGAGGAGATTTCTCCTTATGATAGTCAAACATGCTTAATACGCAAAATATTTTTAATGCATAGTGCAGAAAACATTTCAAAAGTATAATATTAATCTTAGCCAGCATACGTACCATTATAGTATGCCTACTATAGCTACCATGTTAGATGGCAGGTTCTACAGCTAAAAACGTACAAGACGCATATTGGTGATTGGATTTCCAACAAATGGTCATGCTAAGGAACTTCCTGGCCATATGGGTACACCTCTGGAGGGACGCCCCGAGAACCTAACCGGATCTCTGCCAACACAAGGCCGAGTTACCTCTGCAAAAATAGGTAACTACTGACATGAGTATGCCATCCCCCGTTTGTAAACAACCTTTATCCGGGGCCCCAACAACAACAATCGCAAAGTAATATATATATTTGCGATATCCACATAAGTTATGTATCTAGGCTCCATACCATGATACTACTTCTATCTAGAAGGAAATGCATATGTCCTAAGGGGCGCTACTTCCTATAACTTTGCTGCATTCTTCCTGTTTCGACCATTCCGGGGCATGAGGTTCGATGAAGTCTCGTCCACAAAGCTACGCTTTTTACAAAAGCCATGCTTCGATCAACAAATAATCGACAACACTTTGTATGCCACATTAGCAAATTAGGAATGTATCACTAGTAACCATCAAATACATAACCTCTGAGCTCGTACGTCTCAGAGAAGGGTGTTAAGCTAAGAGAATAAATCTCAGCCACCAAACATAAATGTATTTAATAGATTCCAGTTTTACATCTCAAAGTGTAACGTCAGACACACATCCATACTAGTCTGTTCTGGGTTCGAATAGAACCGAAGGCACTTCCGAAGAAGCCCTTGCAATCCAGATAATTTCTAATCACGTTCGGACTCCCTATCACAATGGGTGCTCAAATCTCTACACCGGGGACCAGTCGGTGCAGAGACATTCGACGGGTTATCCTTTCGTTTTTGAAAATATCCGGTCTTCACCACCGGTCTTCAAATGCTATCCATATCATCGTATCATTATTCGGAATGGGTTATATGACACAATGATCCTCTCCTGGCTACCCGAATAATGAGCGCAATATTTAAAAACATATGGATATGAGATCTCAGTTAAGTCACAGCTTATTATCCAAAATTTCTCTTTCAAATGGTTAAACAAATTACCATTTACAAATCTTTTTAAACAAAAAGATTCACTTCAAAAACCTTTAATTGTTTAAAAGATTTACTTAAATGATTCCCAAACTTAAATCTTTTAAACAAAAGATTCACCTTTAAAAACCCCATTATTTATTCTAAAAGTTTTCTAATTAATTCATAATTAAATTCACAAGTTAATTTCAAAAATTAAATTAATTATCAAATTATTTTAACTAAAGTTTCAGGGATGTTACACGAACCACCACCGATCAACTGCTACCTAACTCTAATAATGATGCAAAAGATCTAGGGTTGCATGATTGGGGTAAGGAGCTCACGGAATTGATCATGAGGTTGTTGGGCCATTGGATGTGGAGTTATGACGTTTTGACGATCGATATGATGTTTGGCGAAATACACAGATATGACTCCAGCTAACTTCGGACCTCGCCTAGGGGAAATAATTATCTACTCCAATTTAAGAATAAGAAAGTACTATGAACTTTATTGTGTTGTTTTGATCTTCGACGATTAATTCATTTGGGTTAGGTACTTCAAGTGAGAAGTGCATGTATGACCCAGTAACGGTCCAAGGAGGCATAATCGATGATGTAAAGTGATGAAATGGGACATATTGTGTTATACTATCAGATCGCGACAATAGTGATGTTTTGGCATGCCTTAGTGAGGGCAGTACCAATGTAATGGCATGTGATCAAGCATCAAATCCGATTGTTACATAGTGATGTCACCGATCTTAGTGATGGTCATACGAGTTATCATATATCTGAAGGCATATTATTTGTGATGCAAGACCTTAGTGATGGTCATTCTAATTGCTTTGATTTCTATGTATTTATGGTTCCTAAGTTTGCTTTGATTATTCTGTGATTGGGATGTGTTTCTTGTGATGTATGTGATATTGCGCAAATATCCTAAAACCCATACTGTACTTTATATTGTACACCTGTATGATGTTGGTGTAGCATATATTATGTATACCTTGTGCAATGGGCAGGTATGGCTACTTGTACAAAGTATTCCTCTTTTACTATATCAGCTTTTGTAGTACCTTCAGATCATTGGTTGATCATACCAGACTTTCTTACAACTTGAGGTTTTAGGCTTTACTTCTAATTATCTTATGTATTCTTAAATGAGTAGACTAGGTAGCAGGTCTGAGATTTGTGCATGGAGCTGTTCAAAGGACGAGTAGGAGGTTGGCGCTTATCTATATTTGTACTTTAGAGCTTATCGTTGTTCAGTTGTGCCACATTATGGAGATTTTATTAGTGTTATGCTATTATTATCTAAAGATAGTTCGTTCGAAGTTTATTGTTTGATGTATTAATTCTGTTGCTACTTGTATATGTGTGATTGGTCTTCTGCACTCTAATTGGATTTTGATTTATCATGTCATATTACTATGTCATATGTTTTATATCTATGTAATTATTATATGTTATCTTATGCACCGTGAGGTTTACAATAGGTTCTGATTTGGAGTTTTAGTCACTTTACCCTTGACCACCACTCTACATCAATCAGCTACTGTTGTATCACTCTATGCAAGTATATTGGGTATGCATAGTGTAAGGTGGTCTCCACATTTGGTATTCGAGCTTGGGTTAAGGTAAGAACTAAGTTGGTATGGGACCCATTAGAAATAAGGAGGAGTTACCACTTTTAGAATGGATCACAAGATATACAAGAGAGCATACATGTTATAAATTTTAGTTTTCAAAACCGCATAGTAGTATATATAGAGTATACGTTACATTGCATACATGAGTAGCATTGATGCAACTATCCCTTTTGAGAGACTATTCAATCTTATTGCAGATTAGAAGAATGAGCTAGCAAATAAGAAATGCTACAAAGAATTCTGCACACGGACAAGAAGAAGGCGCAGGTTCGAGGGTTGCTAACCCTTATATGTAGACTATGTTCATGGAGATGACAAGGAAAATGCAGCAAAATGCCCAAGTGGGTGTTCCAGCTACTATTGGTGGTATTGCTCAAGTGTAAGGGCCTAGGGTAGACTTTGCTAAATTGAACAGGGAATATAATCACCTAAGAGGCAAGCCATTTCCTACGTTAAAATCGGCCTTAGGACACGTATAAGTGAAACTTTGAGGGCATTTTAGTCGGAAGATGCTATGAAGAGGAAGTTGGACTCTAAGAAACCTTAGGAGAGGGCAATGAGTTAGTGGATTGCACTAAAGATCGCTACTTCCTAAGATCGGTTCACTAGAGAGTAGTTTAAGGCCCGATTCGAGGAGAAGTTCATACCGCCTGCTCAAAAGTCGATGTTGTTTAGGTAACTTTGCCGAATTCGACATGATGTTAAAATACCATCTATGGTCATTAATACTCTATTGAGAAAGAACAAGAATTTCATTATGGACTTAGATGAAAGGCCAGTGGGCAATATTGATGAATCCTTCGAGAAGCTGGTGAAGAAAGCTCCACAACATGAGATCCCTATGCCAAGTCCAAACCTGTTATTCTCACAAAAGGGCCTTAGCCACAAGTGGGCAGGGGTGGCAAGAGGAAATGGAACAACAATAAGGGAAATAAGAAGTTCCAGGGGAAGTAGAGCAAATAGGAGACTATCTACTTTAACTACAATGAAAGTGCCACCTTAGTAATACCTATAAGGGTCAGAAGAGTGGCGAAAGAAAATGCTCCAACTATGATAATACTTGGCATCTAAAGAAGGGCTGTCACGATCCATTAAATAATAAGTTGTGTGTGTTTGCTTATGCACCGAACACTATTCCTACTTCATCGAGTGCTCCACCAGTGAAGGAGAAGGGACGGATGTCATTACCAAAGGTGTTCTTTCTATTTATGTATACCTATACGTGCTCTATTTAATATTGGTGCATCATATTCTTTTATATTTGGTGACTAGTGGATAAACTTGGATTGAGATCTGACTTAGTGGATAGACCTGTCATAGTGATAAAACCTATGGGTGGTTCGACCTGTTTGTGTATGAATTGCCTGATCTCGACAATATGAAGCAATAAGATAGTTATTAGTTTTTAATTTTTTTATATAGTAGTTGTAATTATTGAATTTATATTAGAGATCGGCCTTTTTTTATGCCTACTAAAAAGTCTAAAAAAACCCTAACGAGTCACACACTAAACATAACAATTATATAAAAAGGTTAATTTCTTTTTTATTTAACCTTATAGAATTTGAATTATTTTATTTTCTGATTTAATAGAAAAACATCATGCCTTGGTCTAAACAAGCTATGAAAGTGTTTTCTCACGGGATTGATTTGTACTTAGTTTTATTGGTTCAATATCGTATTGGGGATGGACTGGTTGAAGAAATACAAAGTCATAATGAACTACGAAAGATTGGTGGTGACGATTGGGATAAACAATGATTGTAGGCTATAGTTGAGCGGCATACGCAGGGATGCAATGATGGTTACTTATTATATCCACTCGATGCTCCTTATAAGGAATTGTCATCAGTACCTACAACGAGAGAGCATTCAAACGTATTTGAGAAGGCAACTGAATTGCCTCCTTGATGTGAGATTAACTTCCGCATCGACATAACAAAGTTTGAGTCCAATGGGTATTCCATTGAGGTGTATGGCACCAAAAAGCAACATGAGCTCGAGGTGCAATTAAATGACCTATGGGGAAATGGCTCATTCAATAAAGTATATCAAAGTGGAGAGCACTCTAATTGTAGCAACTCTACTTTCTAAGCCATATAGATAAATGAATTTTTATTGAAATAAAATTTTTGAATTCGATATTTGATAATTAATATTCTGAAAATAAAATTTAATTAATTAAATTTTATTCAGTATAATATTTTGACTTAATAAATTGAATTAAATAAATAAATTGTGACGACCCAGAATTTATGAATATTTGAAATTGGAATATTTAATTGATTTTAAATATATGAATGTTAGTTTAACTTGAATTTCAAATATCACTGTTTGTTTGGGAATTAAATTATTGAATTTAATTGTTAAAATTAAGGTAAAATATTGAGTCTTCAGTTTTATGCTGGTTAAAAATATTTTCAAAGGCTTAGAAACTTTATATTGATAATACTGAAGTAAATTGAAGTGCTAAAAATTGAAATTTGAAGCGTTTGTTCAGTTTTGAAAATTTATTGTTTAAATCGATATTTAAAAATAGCCTTTCGAGGCATAGTCTCGGAGTTCGACGAAACCAGTTCTATTAGATCCATAACATTGTATTTATATTGGATTTCAATTTTCGTAGTGTGTGGAGTGATCATGTGATCATACGGTTGATAAACGCGCTGAAATCTATATCGAAAATTCGATTCAATAACTGGGTCCAAAATGCTATCTTCTCCATACGATCGAATTTGGACTCAGAACCTTTTCCATTGCGTTTGAAATAGGGGTATAACCTTATGAACGCCTAGCAGCACGCCTCGATAGGAGGTTGAGATTTTGAGTTGCATAACCGTGACGATTTGAATTTAAATTCAAATTTAAATAAGATTGTTGCATTAAAATATTGTGGCAGGATCCTGCATAGACACGTATAGAAATTTTTTGCACGTGTCGTTTATAAGTGAACATGCGTTATTTTTTTAAAATAAAAATAAAAATTAGAAAAAATAGCCGAGCATTTTAAATGAGAATCGATCTCTCCGTCGAAAAGAAAATCCCTCTTTTAATTTTACTCATGGCCAATACGAAAATCAAATCGATTTGAAAAAAAAGTAGACATGGCTACTTTGAATCATGGCTGAACAAATCTCAACTTAAAAACCGAATCGCGCTTCCCCCACATCTCCACTCTTTCGATTCATCAAATCAACCGATCAATGCCTCTAGTTCGAGAGGGCGCCGTTTCGGGTTTGTACTCGTCGTCATAGGAGATAGGGTTTCGGCAAACTTCGTATCTTGCGTCGACGATGAGTTCTGGATTCCATTTTTCCTCGAGTGGCGAGCGATTCAAATCGCGATGCAATAGTAGTGTTAACGAGTGCTCCAGGCTGTGGCCTTCAAGAAGTAAAGCATGCGGCGATCGATGTGCACACACGAAGGCATGGGAAAGGGTTCGATTCCGTGGGTGATCAGATAGGTCGAGGCGGCTAGGGTATTGAGGTGGGCTCGCGACTCGGTTCTGGTAGGCGATGCAGGGAGTTCGACGAGTTCGTTGCGTTGGAATAAGGCATAATATTGACCTTTATTTTTTATTAATAATTTTTTTTAGAAAGTAGGTAAATTTTTATTAAGGCATTTTTCAGCCCAAAATGAATCCCAAGAGGACCAGTACAACATATACATAAGTTAATACAACTCAGTTCAATTGGAACCTTTCCAAGTAAGACAACGCATACTTCTACTTTTAACCTTCAGTTCGAAAATCATGGCAGCCAGTTCTGACGACTCATATCTTGGATTCCTATCGTTGGAAGAGACCGATCCTCTTCTTCAGTATGAGTTATGACTTGTTCCCACCTGGTGAGTTGAGAGTTCTTTATTCTTTTCAAATTTAATCTCAAGTCTCCAATTTCTATCTTGCTAACTTCTATCTGATTTCTTTGTTTGCTTTGGAACACTCTTTGATTCCTCTCCTTCCAAATGATCCATACAGCTACAGTGACGGCGATTCTTTGCAGTTTGGATTTGATGTCTTTGCCATTATCCCACGCAGTCAGGTAATTAATTTGTTCTTCAAGTTTAATTGAGTGTAGCGTTAGATCTAGGTAGTTGTTGCACGAATTCCACACCAGCTTGGAGAAATCACATTCGAACAATAGGTGTTCGTGTGTTTCTATCTCTTGATTGCATATATTACAGACAGTCATTTATTGTGCCCCATTTCAGCAGTCTATCTTTCGTTGCTAATCTTCGCATGATCGATTTATAGGCAGTGAATGCCATTTTCGGATTATTGACATGATCCCAAATGATTTTACTCCATGCAATTTTACTTTCTTTTTTCCTGATTTCATTCCAAGTAGCTTTAGAGTTGAATTCATTACTTGTTGGCTTCCAAGCCCATATGTCTTTTTCCCTGCCATTGCAAATTGGCATATATTGGGTTTCTTCTTTTCTGTCTTGGGTAATTGGCAGTTAGGAGCAATTCCAGTTATTGTTATTTATCACCTCTTGAACTTTTTTATTCGGGCATCCACAGTCAGAGAATGTCTGTAGACCCAGAATGTCAATCAAATATTTTCCTTGCATCCAAAGATCTCTCCATAGATCAGCATCTCTTCCATTTCCTATTTCACGAGTGCAGAGGGAGGCTAAAATGTGTCTGACTTTCATTATAGCTTTCCATTTTGTTGAAGCATTATTGTCAATGGCCATTTGCCAGAAGTTTCCCCTAATGTATCTTTTACTCATCCATTTTCCCCGGAGACCCTTTCCATTGATAATTCTCCAAGCTTGTTTTAAGGGTATGTACTGTTCTCATATCTTTCAATCTTCTAAGTCCAACACCTCCTTCTTTTGGCCTGCATAATTTATCGTGTTTGATCTTGTGAAGACCACCCTTCCATATGAAATCCGCACATACCCTTTCAATTTTTTGGATAGAGGCATCAGAGAGTTGAACCCAGAAGTTAACTTTGGATTGAATAACAGTGTGCACTAATTCTATACGGCCTGCAAGAGATAACAGTTTGGAACTCCATCCCTGTAGTCTATCCCTGATGGAAGAGATGAGGACTGCGCATTCTCTGTCTATGATTTTATTAGAAGATAATGGAACCCCTAAGTATTTGACTGGAAGGTTGTCCTCCTTTACATTCTCTCCTATTGCAAGTTTTGTTAAAGTAGCATTTGGTTTTCTTTTCATTCAGTTTTAGCCCAGTGTATTTTTCTAAGTTATTGAAAATGTCTTTTATTATTGATGATGATTCACTGTTGGATTTTATATAGATAAGCAAGTTATCTGCATAGAGTAAGTGACTCATCGTAGGCTGGAAGTTAAAAATAGTATGAATAAGCTTGTAATGAGTAGCCAACTCCATTTGTAGCGAAAAGTATTCCATGGCGATTGCAAACAAGTAGGGGGATAGAGGGTCACCCTGCCGGATGCCTCTATTGGACCCTATGAAACCTTTTGGTACACCATTAATCAGAATAGAGAAGGTAGGTGTAGTTATACATTCTTTTATAAGGCTCATAAATTTTGAAGGGAATCCATTGCAATGAGCATGTGGATAATAAATTTTCTATTAATTTTATCATATGCTTTATGGAGATCAACCTTTAGACAGAGTTTATCTAAACCTGGTTTATTAAAATTCCTAACCAACTCATGTGCCATAAGCGAATTTTCAGAAATGCTTCTACCTTTAATGAAGGCACTTTGGCATTCAGAAATGAGATCAGGTAATATCATCTTCATTCTGTTGCAAAGAATCTTTCTTAGAATTTTGTAAATCACATTGCACCATGCAATAGACCTATAATCTTCTATTTTTGAAGGATTAGCTTTTTTAGGTATTAAATAGATTAAGGTATGATTGATCTCTTTGACAAACTTGCCAGTTTGAAATATCTCTAGCATTGCTGATACTATGTGATGTTTCAGGTCACAGCAGTGGAGAGTGTAGAATTTGGAGCCGAGTCCAGGACTGGAATCAATGTGGATGACCTTCAGAGCATTCAGGATTTCAGTTTCAGTTATTTTTCTGGACAACATCCTTCTTCCTTTGGCATTTATCAGCCTCCTGTAATGAATGTTGGGTAAGTTATCACAAACTTCACCATTAAACATTTCATTATAGTATTTAATTGCTTGCTCCTCAAATTCTACTGCATTGATAGTAAAGTTTCCTTCGTGGTTGATATTTTGAATACTATTATTTATATTGCTGCGAATTGCCATTTTTGCATAGAAGAATTTAGTGCATTCATCTCCTTCTATAAACCATTTCTCCTTTGCTTTTTGTCTGAGTTCAGTAGCTTTCAATCTGAGGGCTTATTTTAAGCCATTATGGCTCCATGTATTGTCATCATCAGCACCATTGTCTATCATAGTTAGGAATTCATTACATTTTCCTTGCAACATTGCAATATGGTCTCCCTCCTTGAGTCTACATCTGTTCCAGTCTTTTATGTCTTTTTTTATTTTTTTTGGTGATTTTTATTAATTTATAACATTGAGAGCCCTCAATCTTTGGAAAGTTACTGAAATTAGCAACTTCTTTATAACCCTTTAGTTCATGCTAGTGGTTACTATATCTGAAAGGTTTGCCTTTATCAACCATTCCTTTATCTACTAATTCAACAAGTATAGGACTATGATCACTAGTAGATGGAGGGAGAATGTTGTTTCTAATGTTAGCAAACAAAGTAATGCATTTCACATTTATTAACACTGTCTAATCTGCATGATATCTTTTTATTCTCACCACTTCTCCATGTGTATTTTAGTCCACTGTGGATAGGTTTAAGTAGTCCAGCCTCTATTATGCAATTTTTGAATTCCCCTAGCTGACAGACTTTCATGGTAAGTCCTCCTTTTTTCTCCTCCACTCTAAGCACTAAGTTGAAATCCCCTAGCACTATCCAAGGGTTATGAGTCATTTTGCTTATGTTTTTAATAGATTGCCATAGTTGAGTTCTTTGTAGGGCCAAATTGCTAGCATATACACAAGTTAGAGTAAATTTCAGTCCACCTGTGTTTGTAGCTTCCACGGTTAAATGTTGTTCATCTTTCCTCTGTAGGCTGATAGACTAGATAGATTTATTCCATAATAATAGAACGCGACCTTTTCCTCCCACATCATTATTATGTATGAAGTTCCAATCATCTCCCAACGAATAAGTGAAAAAAGTTAAATTTTCATCATTGAATTTATTTTCTAGAATACTAATAATATAAGGACAATAAGTTCTCCTCAAATTTAAGTGGTCTAAATGCCTGACATCATTATTTAGACCCCTTACATTCCAGCTAATTATTGACATTTAGAATTTGAGGACATACTCCCCAGTTTCGTAGGAGAGATCTCACGATTTAATTTCGTCTTACCTTTAGCCTCTGGATTTATAAATTGCTTAGTGTATTCCATGTTGTTCTTTGTAAACTTATTAGGGCTGTTTTCCTCTATATCAGTATCAGAGTCTGTTTTATCAAGTACAACTTTGTTTAATTCTTGCATTTCATCTGTTGTGTCAGGCATTTCCACCGATGAATTCCCAGATGAGCTATGGGCAGTTGTATGTTCACTAGTGTTATCCAGTAATGAAGCAGCTTCCTTTACTTCCTCTTCCAGAGCATCAGGTGTTTCCTCAAGTGTTTGGCTGCTAACTATTTTGTTTAATTGTTCTGTGTATATAAGACTTGCTTTAGTAGACTCACTCTGTGCCTCATTTTGTTGTGTATTTTGTGTAGGCTCGATTTGAGTAATCTCTACTGTATGTTTTTGACTCCACTCTTGTTTAATGGGACCTATAGCTGTCTCACACTGATCTGTAGAATACCCAAAACACTTAAATTTAGTACAAACAGGGGGAATGTGATCGTATTCAACATCATGAATGTAGATATTTCCACTTCTGTCTTTGGCACGGACTTGATTTTTAATAGTATCCCTTGCTTTGATTTCAACTAGAACTCTAGCATATTTCAATCTTTTAACATGTCCGGTATAATCATCCATGGCCAAAGGTGTGCCAATGAGACTTGCAATTTTACTAATGCCACGCGCATTCCATAAGGATAGATCAAGATTCATAAGTTTGACCCACACAGGATAGGTTTCTAGCATATCTCTTTCCAGTCTTAGATTAGGTTCCCATTTCTTAATGAAAATAAGTTTGCTATCCATAAACCATGGCCCTCCTTCTAACACTTTTTTACAATCCTATTCATTACTGAATTTTATTAGATAAAATGCATTTTCCCGGAGGAAGACATCCCATTTACATGTAGGTTTCCATTCTCTTTTGATGTACGCGTTGAGATGTACATAGTAAGGTCTTTTCCCTGCAACATATATGTAAATTGATGAACCCCACATGCTTTTAGCTGCGGTAAAAACCTCTTCGTCCAGATCTACAAAGGAGCCATCTACATCTTCTAGGGGTACAAAATTATTGACCCCTCTTCTATACACATGTTGCCTGCGATTGAATATGCCCACGTTCTTTTCCCTTCTTTGAATTCAACTTTATTGGATCTAGGACCCACTGAGAAAGATCGCTGATTGGTTTCATCCCTCCTCTGAATATTCTCCCCAATTAGACGCTTACCTTTATCCTTATAAATTACATGTTGCCATCCTGTATCGTCTACAGCTTTAGATTCAGAGGAGTAGATTTTAATTTTGTATATACAAACTGGAGAAAAATTTTTATATAAAAGAATTAAAAACAGTAAAACAGCAAATAATATATATACATATTTTAGTTTGTAAAACAATAAATATAAATATATGGAGATAAATTTTTTTGGAAATAGGGAAAATTTTAAAATGTTTGGTTTATATAGAATCAGATTTTTATCTATCTATCTATATATATATATATATATATATTTTTTAAGCATGTATATATATAAAGCTTAAAAAAATGTTTATTTTAAATTTACCAATTTATTAAGATATTAAGAAATCACTTTGTTTAACTGGTTAATCAATTATTTTGGTAACTAAAAATAATCTGTTAAAGGAAATCAATTTTAAACCAAATCATTAGTTAATTAAAATTAATAAATGGTATTTGATTGTTCGATTAATTCGAAGATTAATAAAATTATATAATTGTTATACAAGGTCAAAAATCGTGAAAACAAGCTAGAATGGAAATAGATTGCTAAACAAAAGCTAATGTGAGATCTTCTCACTCAATCTAATTGATTTGTTTGATTTAAATAGTTAAATTTAAATTATTGGATGTGCTTGGATGAATTTAATAATTTATCTGTTGGGTGATATTATATATAGTATTGTGTGTATATATATTGGAGTGATTGATTTCCCGCATTATATAGCGGATGAGACCCTATGCACCGCATAATAGCGGATGAGATTATATAATCCCATGAACCACGATATTCCACCTCGAAGTGGAATTGGTATTAAATTGTTGTGTTAACATCTGTGGATGCAGGGAAATATGTTGTAGGGATCCAACTGCATTCCTCAAATATTTGAATTTATTTTCATGTTATGATATGGATTATTGATAACTTATGAATGATTATATTGGTGATTGAAATTGTTAAAGGCTATGGTTTGGTCAAATATATTTTTGGTATCGTAGGATACCATAAATATATAATTGGATTTTTGAAAATTAAAGTAGAAAATTTTGCAAGGACTTCTTTTGAAGTGCTTTCGGTTCTATTCGAACCCAGAACGGACTTGTATGGATATATGTCTGAATTTACACTTTGAGATATAAAGATGGTTTCTATCAAATACATTTCTGTTGGTGGCGGAGAATTTATCCTCTTAGCTTAACACCCTTCTCTAAGACGTACGAGCTCAGAGGTTATGTAGTTGATTGTTACTAGTGATATTTTCCCAATTTGGTAATGTGGCATGCTAAGTGTTGATCATTTGTTGATTGAAGCATGACTTTTGTGAAAAGCCTAGCTTTGTGGATGAGATTTCGTTGAACCTCACACCCCAGAAATGGTTGAAACATGAAAAGATGCGGCAAGGTTATGGGGGTCACGCCCCTCAAGGTATGTGCATTTCCTTCTAGATAAGAAGTGGTATCTGGTATGGAGCCCAGATATTTAACTTGTGTGGATAAAAAGTGGTATTCTGGAAAGGAGCCAAGATTATTTACTTACGTGGTTGTTGGTTGTTGAGGAACCTCAGTAAATGTCGGTCTAGGCTGGGGGATGGCATACTCGTGACAGTTATTTACCTAGTTACAGAGGTAACCCGGCCTTGTGTTGGCAGAGAGCTGGTTATGTTCTTGGGGCTTCCCTCCAAAGGCATACCCATTCGGTAAAGGAAGTTCCTTAGCCTTGAATATTTGTTGGAAATCCAAACAAAACAATACGAGCCCTTTATGACTGCAGTTGTATAACCTGCCACCTCAGGTGGTAGCTATAGTAGGCATAATATAATGGTACCTATGCTGGCTAAGATTTGTATTATACTTTCAAAATGTTTTCCCACTACGCACTAATAATAATATCAAAAAGATTTCAAGCATGTTTGACTATCATACGGTGAAATCTCCCCCAAGTGTGCGATTGCATTGTGTGTGTGCTGGGTGGCCTTATGGTAGTTTCATTTTTCAAAAGCATCAACGGATTTCATTTCCTTTTCTTTTGTGAAAATAACTGTTTTTGGATCTCACACCAGTCCCATAACTGACTTGGAGTTTACTGTTCCCTTTCTAAACTCTAGGTGCTCATAATTTTCCACACGGGCAGCTTAGAGTCGGGTTAGCAGTTGTTCTGGAGCGAAGTCAGGAAGATATGCTGTGGAGATCAGGAGGCAAGCTGGATGGCGAGACGTATCACTTATATTATATATTATCTGCTACGTAGGGGTAGCTGCAAGTTCAGTTTTCATATAGTAGTATAACTGCTCAGTGTTGTGTTTTGTTGTTGTAATACTCTGATAATGTAATGTATAACTAATATAGTTTCTTTATTTAAAGATTATTCATTTATTTGTTATACATTGTTCCGCTACGAATGTGAGATTCTAATATTGTTTTCTACTTCTTCTTCCATCTTCTTCTTCTTCAACCACAATGATTTGGTTTTCTAGCATTCGATTGTTCGGCATTTAATATAGTGGACATACTGACGTCGACTTTTGGGCGTCGGAAAAAATCAGGTTATTACATTTTGGTATCAGGGCAATTGGTTAAGCGATAACCTTGGCACTAGTGGGGAAATTACTCATTGGAGATAGAGTCAGTAGTACTCTAGAATGAGTTTGAGTGTAATAATAGATATGAGCGCGTATTTGTTAGTGAATATAAATTTTTTTTATATTGTGTTAACTTATCGATTGGGTGTCTATGATTTCTGGTCGATATGTGGGATGCCATTTTATTGAAGGGTTTCTAAATTCTTAAATAAGGTAAACCGACACAGTATTGTTTTAAAATGGGGTAAATGAAATAATTTTACTCAAAATATTTTTGTATATAAAAGAAATAATTTTCCATAAATTATGTGGTTGCTTGATTGTTAGGAAGTGATAGTATTAAATTATTATCATTTAAGCGTGAAATTGAATAAGGAATTGAAATCAAAACCAAAGGTTAAGAAATAAATTCATATACAAATGGAATTTGAAATGCGAATTATAAATGTAATTTATAAAATTGAAATAAGATGCCAGAGTAATTTTTGATTGAGATTAAAAGGATTTAGGATTGAAATTTCAAAAGATTAAATTCTTTTGATTTGAAAATGGTTTTCAAAGGTTTTGGAAAAATGTTGGTGAAATTTTTTGAAAAATATTTTGAATTGAATTTGGAATCTTGTGGGATTTGGAATTTAAAATTAGTTGGAAAACGTTTTTGAAGGGATAAAAGCACTAAACTCTTTTTCGGTCACTGGAAAATAATTTCGATGATGATCGCGACATCATCGGTGTTCATTTTTGAGTTTCCAAGAGAGGAATTGCTGCCAAATTATTTTAAAATTGAAGTTATTTGCGAAATTGAGTTTGGTTTTGAAATAATTTGATTTTGGGTTTAATTGATTTAAAAAATGGTTTTGAATACTTAAGCGATTACTTAGACTTTGGAATCTTATTAAAAAATTGTTATGGAATAATAAATAAGTTTGGAAACTTAGAAAAATTCGAATTGAAGCTGAATTGAACTTGGATTAATTTGAATAAAAGTAAATTTGAGAAGTAAGTCTAGTAGACTAAATGGATTGAAAATTTAAGTCAAATAAAATGATTAAATGGATTCAAATGAAATTGAAATACAAGTAAATGAGATTGAAAAACTAAATGTTGAAATTCATTTCGAATTTTAAGTAAAAATTTGGAAATGAACCTTTATTTGAGATATGAATAAATTAATAGTGGGACTAATTAAAGATGGTTTGAGATAAGATAAATAGAATTCAATATTTAATTCAATTGGAAATAAAGCGACAAAGAGGGAATCAAAATAAGTAGTATATGGAATATTTGCGTCGAACTTAAGTAATAAATGGAAAAATTCTTAAGTAACTTGGATACTGGAAATATACAAAGTTAATAATTGAGTGAAGGTTTAATAAAAAGTGGTGAAGTGAAAATTGTGAATGGAAATCAAAATAAGTGTTGAATAAGTGGATAGAGATCAATGTAAATGTGAATAAAGGAGAATTGACATAGCTAATAATCAATTAGAAATAAATGTGTTGGATTTATGTATATTACTTTATTCGCATAGCAGTTCAGTCCAGAGTTCGAGCATAGAATTTTGAGATAATTATATCAATCCGAGTTGGGATTTTTCACTTGATTTTTGATGGCGAACCCTGAATATGGATTTTTGGTTGATTCTGCAAATTCTCTATCATAGTTTAGAACTATGCAAGGTGAATAACGGTTTCTGATCAAGAAACCAGATCTGAGTCCACACTAGGAAGTCGGGGGACGATACTAGTTCGGAACTGAAATTGTGTGATTGAGTGAGCGATTGAATTTTGTATTGCGTACGGAAGACATACAGATGTCGTACAGACTTGAACAGAAAAAATATTGAAACTTTTGTAAAGAATTGTTTAAAATGATTTTTGAATGTTGTAATTGGACATTATTGCTAGTAGGATATGCAGATGTTTTAAAGGCAAAGGATAAATTGGATTTTTGATTTCAGAAGATAAATGAAATTTCTCATCAAATGGTATGTATTTAAATTTTCTTATGAAATTTGATGATTTTCATGTCTAGCCACTTAGCCTTTTGTTTTCTCTTGAAATCTGCGGGCCGATGGTGGCATTTTGTAGTCGTGTCGAGCTAGCCGCGCAAAGGAGGCGCTGGTGAAATTTTTCGAAAATTTAGGGAGTTAGAATTTTTTTGGGAAATTTGGATTAGAATTTGAATTTAAATTTAAAATTTGAATTGTCGAGGAAATAGTATTGTTTGGAACAATGGAAATTTTTGAAAAGTTAGTTGAAGTGATAATGGATCTTTAATAAAAAGATTGGTTTTGGTAAGTTGATAAAACTGTTTTGTTTTGGGAAATGATAAACAGGTTATGAATCATTCTTCTTAACTAGTAATTTCGGGACGAAATTATTTTAAAGGGGAAAGAATGTAGCGACCCAGAATTTTTGAATATTTGAAATTGAAATATTCAATTGATCTTAAATAATTAAATGTTAGTTTAACTTGAATTTGAAATATCACTGGTTGTTTGGAAATTAAATTATTGAATTTAATTACTAGAAGTTTGGGTAAAATATTAAATCTTCAGTTTTACGCTGGTTAAAAATATTTTCAAAGGCTTGGAAAATTTATATTGATGATACTGAAGTAAATGGAATTGTTAAAAATTGAAATTTGAAGCGTTTGTTCAGTTTTGAAAATTATCGTTTAAATTGATATTTAAAAATAGCCTTCTGAGGCACAGTCTCGGAATTCGACGAAATCGGTTCCATTGGATCCGTAGTATAGTACTACTATTGGATTTCAATTTTCGTTATGTTTGGAGTGATCGTTAGATCATACGGTTGATAACGCACTGAAATCTATATCGAAAATTCAATTCAATAATTGGGTCGAAAAAGCTATCTTCTCCATACGATCGAATTTGGACTCGGAATTTTTTCCATTGCGTTCGAAATAGGGGTATAACCTTATGAACATCTAGCGGCGCGCCTCGATAGGAGGTCGAGATTTTGAGTTGCGTAATTGCGACGATTTGAATTTAAATTCAAATTTAAATAAGATTGTTGCATTAAAATATTGTGGCAGAACATTGCATAGACACGTACAGGAAATTTTTGCACGTGTCATTCATAAGTGAACACGTGTTTTTTTTTAAAATTAAAATAAAATTGAAAATTGAAAAAGAAAACGCCAAGCATTTTAAATAAAAATCGATCTCTTCTTCGAAAAAGAAAATCTCTCTTATAATTTTATTCCTGGCCGATACAAAAGTCAAATCGATTTAAAAAAAACATAGCTACTTTGAATCATGGTCGAACATATCTCAACTTAAAAATCGAATCATGCTTCTCCCACATCTCCACTCTTTCGATTTATCAAATCTATCGATCAATGCCTTGAGTTCGAGAGGGCGCCATTTCGAAAACGTGTTCGTCGGCGATAGGGTTTCGGCAACCTTCGTGTTTAGCGTCGACGATGTGTTCTGGGTTAATTTTTTCCTCAAGTGTCGAGCGATTCAAATCGCGATGCGATAGTAGTGTTGACGAGTGCTCGAGGCTGTGGCCATTTGGAAGTAAAGCATGCGGCGATCGATGCACGCGCGTGAAGGCATGGGAAAGGGTTCGATTCCATGGGTGATCAGACAGGTCGAGGTGGCTAGGGAATTGAGGTGGGCTCGCGACTGGGTTCTGGTAGATAATGGGAGTTCGACGAGTTCGCTGCGTTGGAATAAGGTATAATATTGATCTTTAATTTTTATTAATAGTATATATATATATATATATATATATTCAGAGGAGTTGATTTTAATTGTGTATATACAAACTGGAGAAATTTTTTAATATAAAAAGTTTTAAAAACAGTAAAAACAACAAATAATATATATACATATTTTAATTTGTAAAATAGTAAAAATAAATATATGGAGATAAGTTTTATTTGGAAACGGGAAATTTTTTAAAATGTTTGGTTTGTATAGAATCAGAATTTTATCCATATATATATTTTTTAAGTATATATATATGAAGTTTCAAAAAAATTTATATTTTCAATTTAACAATTTATTAGTATATTAAGGAAATACTTTGTTTAACTAGTTAGTCATTTATTTTGGTTACCAAAAATAATTTGTTAAAGGAAATCAGTTTTAAACAAAATCATTAGTTAATTAAAATTAATAAACAATAATTGATTGTTCGATTAATTCGAATATTAATAAAATCATATAATTGTTATACAAGGTCAAAAATCATGAAAACAAGCAGGCGTGGAAATGGATTGCAAAACAAAAGCAAAGGTGAGATCTTCTCACTCAATCGAATTGATTTGTTTAATTTTAATAGTTAAATTTAAATTATTGGATGTGCTTGGATGTATTTGATAACTTATCTGTTGGGTGATATTATATGTAGTAGTATATATATATTAAAGTGATTGATTTCCCACTTTATATAATATATGAGACCCTATGCGCCACATAATAGCGGATGAGATCATATAACCCCATATACCGTGATATTCCACCTCGAAGTGGAATTGGTATTAAGTTGTTGTGCTAACATCTGCGGATGCACGGAAACAGGTTGGAGGGATCCAACTAGATTCCTCCAATATTTGAATTTATTTTTATGTTGTGATATGGATTATTTGATAACCTGTTAATGATTATATTGGTGATTGAAATCATTAAAGGCTATGGTCTGGCCGAATATAGTTTTGGTATCATAGGATACCAGAAATATATAATTGGAAGTAGAAAATTTTAAGTAAATTAATTTTAGAGAATTGGATAAATATAAAAGAACGAATTTAAAAGTATAAAAAGTTGATTTTTGAAATCCTATTGAATAAATTCCAAGTATGGGGAAAAGATTTTAATAAATTAATGGATTTTGAGTAGTATTGTCTAAAAGTTGAAGAATTTATTTTAAGATTCGGATTTTAAAATCTAAATAAAGGTGTGAATATTGGATTAATGGTTTTTGAGATATATTTGGATAAATAAAGGAATAATTTTTAAAAGGAGTAAATTTTGGAAATCGATTTGGTGTTTGAAAATGAATTTTTGGAAATCGATTTGGAAATCGATTTGGTGTTTGAAAGTAAATTTTTGAAATTGATTTGAAAATTGTATATCAGTGAATATTTGGAAATATAAATTCAGGATGGAATTTATAGTGGAATGGGTAATTTGTTTTGAAAATAAAAAGCGGTTTATTTTAAAAGTGTGAAAGAAAAGTGTATTTTCCTGATAAGCCAAGCACGATTTCAAGCAGATTTTTAAGTGAAAGTTCAAAGTTTTTAAAGTTATTTTTAAAGAATGTTTTTGAGAATTATTATTTAATTTGTTTAAAATTTTGAAGGTAAATATTTTATTAAATTAGTTATAGTAGTAATAATTTAAAAAGTTAATTGGTAATTATGTTTTAATAAGATAATTATTAATATAAAATAGTTCTAGTTTAAATATAGTTTGACTAAAAGTTTTTATTTGGAAAGCTTGTATAGCATTCAGTGACCTTCGTTTTAAATTTGCTATTGCTTAAGCTTACATGGAAAATTATTATTATAATTTCATAACTGGTATTTAAAATAAAATGTTTTAAATAATTTTTATTTTAAGTATTTTAAAATTATATATTTTTAGATAAAGTCGTATAAATTATTTTTAAATCCAAAGCGTTTAGTCTTGGAAAAATTTTCAGTGGAAATAGACAATATTTGAAAATTTATTACGCGAGAGGAAAGTGATTTGAAAATTGTTTTCAAAGGGTTGAAGTGTGAAAATATATTTTGCGAAGATACTTTGAAATAAATAATTTGGTGGAATTTATTTAAAATTGATGGTTGTTGTAAACCACTTATTTTTAAAATAAGCACTCATTATTCGGTTAAGCCGGGAGAGGACATTATGTCATAAAACTCATTTCGAATAATGATACCATGAAATGGGATTGCATTTGAAGATGGTGTCGAAGACCGGGTATTTTCGAAAATGAAAGGATTACCTGTCGAATGTCTCAACACTGAGTTGCTCCGGTATAGAGATTTATGCCACCATATGTGACGAGGAGTTCATACGTGATTAGGGAATATCCGAATTTACAAGGACTTCTTTTGTTGTGCCTTCGGTTCCGTTCGAACCTGGAACGGACTTGTATGGATGTATGTCTAGTATTACACTTGAGATATAAAGCTAATTTCTATCAAATACATTTCTGTTAGTGGCAGAGAATTTATTCTCTTAGCCTAACACCCTTCGTTGAGACGTGCGAGCTCAGAGGTTATGAAGTTGGTTGTTATTAGTGATATATTCCCAATTTGGTAATGTGGCATGTCCAAGTGTTGATCATTTGTTAATTGAAGCATGGATTTTGTGAAAAGAGTAGCTTTGTGAATGAGACTTCGTCGAACCACACACCCCAGAAAAGGTTGAAACATGAAAAGATTCCACAAGGTTATGGGGTCGCGCCCCTTAGGGTATGTGCATTTCCTTTTGGATAAAAAGTGGTATCTGGTGTGGAGCCCATATATTTAACTTGTATGGATAAAAAGTGGTATCCTGATGGAGACCAGATTATTCACTTATGTGGTTATTGATTGGCACCTCGGTTACTGTCGGTCTTGACCGGAGGATGGCATGCTCGTGATAGTTAGTTACCTAGTTATAGAGGTAACTCGACCTTGTGTTGGCAGAGAGCTGGTTAAGTTCTTGTGGCGTCCCACCAGAGGCGTACCCGTTCAGTGAAGGAAGTTTCTTATCCTTAACCATTTGTTGGAAATCGAAACAAAACTATACGAGCCCTTTACGATTGCAGTTGTATAACTTACCACCTCAGGTGGTAGCTATTGTAGGCATAATACAATGGTACCTATGTTGGCTAAGATTTATATTATACTTTCGAAATGTTTTCCATAATATGCACTAATAATAATATCAAAAAGATTTTGCGTGTCAAGCTTGTTTGACTATCAAAAGGAGAAATCTCCCCCAAGTGTGCGACTGCATTATGTGTGTGCTGGGAGGCCTTATGGTAGTTTCATTTTCCAAAAGCATCAATGGATTTCTTTTCTTTTTCTTTTGTGAAAATAACTATTTTTGAATCTCACACCAGTCCCATGACTGACGTGGTGTTTATTGTTCCCTTTCTAAAATCTGGGTGCCCATAATTTTCCACACCAGCAGCCTTGAGTCAGGTTAGCAGTTGTTCGGGAGCGAAGTCAGGAAGATATGTTGTGGAGATTAGGAGGCAAGCTGGATGGTGAGATATATCACTTTGATTATGTATTATCTGCTACTTAGGGGTAGTTGCAAGTTCAGTTTTCTTTTAGGAAAGTTAGTATAACTTCTCAGTGTTGTGTTTTGTTGTTGTAGTACTCTGATAATGTAATGCATAACTGATATAGTTTCTTTGTTTAAAGGTTATTCATTTATTTATTATATATTGTTCCGCTGCGAATGTGAGATTCTGATATTGTTTTCTACTTCTTCTTCTATCTTCTTCTTCTTTAACCCTAATGATTTGGTTTTTCGGCATTCGATTGTTTGACATTTAATATAGTGGACGTATTGATGTCGATTTTCGGACGTCGGAAAAAATCGGGTCATTACATTAATTCTTTTTGAATAATTTATCT
This sequence comes from Allium cepa, assembly GCA_030765085.1. Taxonomy (NCBI): domain Eukaryota; kingdom Viridiplantae; phylum Streptophyta; class Magnoliopsida; order Asparagales; family Amaryllidaceae; genus Allium; species Allium cepa. The sequence goes on from CM060934.1 coordinate 779,605,942, forward strand.
GAAGTTGAATAAATTATTTTATATTAAATATAAAATAATTTTAAATATTGTAAATTAAATCAAATTGGAAATTGTCTTTAAATAAATGAAAGGTTGTTTAAAAAAGAAAAGATACACTAAATTAAAAGTGCTTGAAAGTCAAGCCTAAGCTCAATTATAAAACCCATGCTACTTAGTTTCTGGATTAGCCTAGTAACCAAAATAAAATACATACCCATCTTTACCCTAACTCCTCCAGAAATATTAGAAACCAAGAAATCACATTTGCAATTAAAAAAGAAAAGAAAAGAAAAGGAATAAATCACGATCAAAGTCATGCCTAGTAGCGAACGTCATTGAGGTGAGGCCGCTTAGAGGTGGCGATGTTAAGACGAGCCGCAATGGCTGTCAAGGATGTGTGCGTCGATGGTGGTTGCTCGTGACTAAGGGCGGTGGCCGCAGATTAGGCTTTGATGTGGAGGATGTAGTCGACATTAGGTAGGTAGCGATTGGCATTCTACAACATGGAGCTGGGTTAGCGACGACTTGGGCTCGAATATGGTGATGATGTGCATAACTGACCGCAACATCGATCTATTGCCAAGCGAGTATTCTTTAACACTTTAAATCGATGATTATCGTACTCATATTTATATCTAATACCAACATCTATAATTTGATGCTTGTTATTTTACCCTGCTTATTTAATGAATCACTGAGATGAAATGTTTGGTTAGAATATTATTTGATTATGAGATAATGAGTGTGGATTTGAATTTCATGTCGGGTATTATGTATGTTGAATTGTCAAATTGCAAAGTAGATGCTATCCATTCGCATTAAAAAAAATTAGTTTACTTCTGTATTATGTGCGCATTATTTGGACAGTCGAAGTTCGACGTAATTCGACTCGAGCCATATGAGATTATTTATATTGATAACTGATGATTTTGGAGAATTTGGCCCCCATAATTCATATTTTTGGATGTTCGATTGATTTTATGATTTTAATTTATTTTTAAAATCTTTGATAAATTATTTTTGGTATTTTAAAATTAAATTGAAGTATATTTATAAATAGCTGAAATCGGTTGGAAATTAAAATGATTTTTGAAATATTATTTTAGATATAAAAGTTGTTTTGAAAATAATTTGCTTCTAACTGTTAGAATATTGGGTGAAGGCTTTGAATTATAAATTATATTTTGAAATGAAAAGAACTATTTTTGAGATATATAAATTTTTTTTTAAAGTATTACTTCGTTATAAAAAATTATGAAATAGTTTCTGTGATTATTTTTTGATATGTAAAGTGATTTTGTAAGTTTTGGAATATATATATATATATATTTGGAATATATATATACACATACATATATAAGGATTTGAAGTTGAAACTTAATAACTGAATCTTATATTGGGAATAAATAAACAAAGTGAATATATTATTTAGTATATATTTAGAATATTGTTTTAGCTATTTATTTTTGTTATAAATGAATCATTATTAAATATTGAATTATTGATTGTTACATTTATTTATTTATTTGAATAATTTATTTTATATTACTTTTCTGACCATTCGTTTATTGTATACTGAATTGGATTGTATGAGCGATTCAGCGTTGAGGTTGATTTTGTATGCTATGGTGATGACATCCTTTTATGTAATTTTTTCATGATTTATATTTCTATATGACGAGAAAGCTTAATAAACGGAGTTATAATACCATTTAGGATGATGCTCATTGGACTCATTATATTGAATATTTAGAGATTGAGTGTAGTTTGTAGGCATGTAACTCCAATGATTTTAAGACAATTTATTAAAATGAAATTTATTAAATAAATAATAATCTTGAAAAATAGAATTTTTGTAAACGTTACAATTTTGCTACAAAACTTACACAATGGGGTTTGTGGTAATTTTCAGATCAAATTGCAATATAGATTTTTTGATCGGAGTTCAAACAAAAAGGTTATTAACGCTTTAAGTTTTTGAATTTGAAATAATTATATATATAATTATTGCAATAAAAGTTAACGGTGCAAAACACTGGCATTAATGGAAAATTAAATGTTAAAAAATGTTAACATTAAATCAAATCTGAGAAAATATATGTATAAGTGGAAACAGATTATTGTAATCAGGTTTAAAAGGAATGAAACAAATGTGATTGATTAAATAAGTAGTTAAACTAAAAATCAACAATGCAATTAGGTTTAAAAAGATGGGTCGACTAAAGTGGCACCCATGTTGACCAGACCTTCGGCCATAAGTCTATGACGATCGGCGGTTGCCTATGTTAAAATGACAGTAATTTATGGCCAAAACGACCCAAATTTAATAAATATTTTATAATTCTAGAGACTATAAATATAGGTTTAGTTTGTCACTTCTCTTTTCATATTTTCTAAGTCACAGAGCGGAACTATGCCATCTCCTTTCTCTATAATTTCTAGAACTCTAAAAGTTGTAAAACTATATATATATATATATATATATATATAAGTAAGGAAAACCAAATACTGAGTAAAGAGAAGAATATGATCGATTCAGAATGCAGAAACAAACTTTAACCATGTATCTTAAACTCAAATCTAAATTTAATTAAATGCTTTCCCTATATATATAATTCTAATAGGTGTATACCTTTTTTATATTTTGGATTTAAAGTTAGAGGGAATAAAATAAAAATAGAATTGATCTAGATCTGGAAAATTAGAAAGCTAAAACAAAGTGAGTGGGAAATCAAATATTTTGTAATAATACTGGATTATATCGTTGTAGATCTATTTAATTTGTTCCAAAATATAAACCATGATTTGGATATTTAATATTATAAGCATAAGGAATTGACATAAATCATGAATTGGATATTTAATTATATTATGGAAGATATGCCTATATGGTATGGAAACCCTACACTTGATGGATATTGTGACCAATAGTTCATTATCTAATGGATCTTTAAGTTTGGGTTTGGAAAGTTAGGTTTATAAATAATCCCTAGATTTGTAGATAACTCATTAATGAAATCATATTGGGACTTTAGATTTGGTTAGTTTATATAGATTGTTGAACATTAATTGAAATTGCTTATAAATTAAATTGGGAACAGACAATATTATAATGCATTGGAATGAATTGTGTAATAATGTGAATTTCTATAAATTGTATAAAAATACAAATAAAAGTGTATTGGCTTCAAATAACATGAAATGTAATCAAAAAGGAAGAGATGTACAAAATAAAGCAGTATTCCAATAGAATAATAAAAGATAATTCCTTGTTATTTAACACGTAACACTAGTCCTCTTTTATGTAATTTATAGAGAATTACAGTGTTAATAATTTCCTATGGGGAAAGATGTAATTCAAATGTATTAAAGTATAATAATCCTTAAGTATAACTAAAGTAATATAAGTAGGAATAACAACAACAAGTTAACTGAGAAACCTAAAGTATGTAGATTAAGATGGTGTAGAAAACAGACGATAAACAAAGAATATACAATTAAATGAATAGGGAAGTAATAAGTTTATATAGGCAATTAAAGAGTGATATTAGTTTAAAAAGGAAATAAGATATTTCATCCTGTTAGCACCAAAATTGGTCACTAACACCATTGAATAGAATTATGTGGAGAGATTAATGAAGAAAATAAATTAAGACTTAGTGACATATGTAAAACTAACTGCAAAAACAAGAACACCGAAATTATAGTGGTTCGGTGTAGCTGCCTACATCCACTGTTAATATAATCTTAATTGCTTTCCTCTAAGACTTGAATACAGATACAATCCATAAGCAAATATCTCGAATACAAGTTTTAACTGAAAGAAAGCTAGTGTAAAAAATGACAGAGTGTCCTTGGAGTTCTCGATAAAAGGTCCCCTTTCACTGCACCGTTGCCCCTCTACGAAGATAGTCGGACTTCCTTCTTAGGCCTAGGAGCAGAGTACCTTGGCCCATATATGGGAACCTCAAGTCGACGATCCAAGCATGCCAAGCGAGATACACCGAATGACAAATGCCGGGCCAAGATAGCCTAACAGTGGTCATCGGCGTTTTCTCGTAATGACTCGAAGCAACTTCTTAGGAGACCCGAAGCAAATAGCAATGTGACTCGAAGTGAAGCCATGCCGAACGCCCCATTTTGTTATAGGCCTGATAATCTGTTAATTCCTCTGGCATTCAACGAACCAGGTATGCCGAATTATAATGACCGGGCCTAGCTGCCGACCCACATATGCCGTTTGAAGTTGACCCATGCCTGACCGAATCGTATGTGCCAAGCCATATACGTCGAACCACGGTTACCGAATGATAATTGCCAAACTAAGGTTGTGCTTATATAAGCACGCCGATCCATATCTGGACCGAGCAAATCAGGCCGAGCTAACATGGTCGTTCCTAACTACTCGTCTACCCTGACCGACCCACTTCAACTCAACTGCCTTGATCGAGCGGCACTTGCCGAAACATCAAAGCCGAATAGCACATATCGAACTATCTAAACCGAATGACACAATGTCTCCCCTAGCTGAGCGATATTCATTGTGTTACTAGCAAAACCTTTCTTTGGCCGGGCGACCCACGCCCTTCTTCCTCGGCCGAACCACACATATAGGACGAACCTTCACATAAGCCAAACCATGTATATAGGCCGAACCATGTATATAGGCCGAGTTGTGCTTTCATGCCGAACAATATATATATATATGTATGTATGTATATGTATATATATGTATATGTATGTATGTATGCCGAACTTCTCAATTCGAGTCAATCTTTCACATTTTCCAACCTTCCACTGGCTCGAGTATCATTTTGATTCAACCAAAACCTCTACAATTAGCATCTAATAGCCGAGCCAAGCAACCGGGTAACGTCCCCCCCAAAGGGTGTCGTGTGAAGCAACACGACATGCTTTGAACCAGAAATCAGTTTCCACTTTCAAAAACCGAACGCGTACGATCTCACGAAGGCCGAAACATGACGGACCTTCCCAACGCCTTGCACACTTTGTTTTACTTCGCTTTCTTTCTCTTCTCCTTTTTCTTAACAAACGGTGGCTCGGCATACAGTGGCCAACCCACATGTTAGGTTTACTTGAGCTGGGGTATGCATATAAAATAACCGACTTCCCGAAGCACAACGATCGGGTTTAGAGGGAATAGCCTGTTCACCTCCCCTCTCTTAAATAAAAGCTCGGCCCTTTTCTCTTCTTACTTCCACTTTACCTACTCAGCCCCGCACCCTTTTTTTTATCCTTAAAATTATTAACTTGTTCCCACAAATTCCTGGACTTCTCCCCCCGAGATCTCAGTCGCTCTCCTGCAAACCACAAACTTTTTTCATAGGTACGAATTTATTTCAAACTCGAAGTCGCATACAAAGTTTGAGTGCTCGATTAGGTGTTTTTCCCTTTTCTCTGGATATAGGAATAAGTAAAGGACAATCGGTGAGTGGGGAGAAGATGACTTGAGTGGGGAGCAGGACATATGTTAGGGGTCCAATTGTTATTAGCTGTAGTTTGCATTAACCTCTTTGTAGCGGTTGTCCCCATAACTCGGAAGTTGGGGCTTAGGAAGCAAGAGAAAATTGTTTCTCAGTGAAGAATCTCCAAAGAAGTGGAACAGTATGAGGTCCATCTGCAACTGCCATTAGGTCGCGGTAAGAAGAATGAGAGTGCAGTTCGGTAATTAGGTAGGCCATTCTTTTTGGGGAGAACCCAGATGAGTAGATCGGTATCTCGACCGAGGGAATCGTTTGGACTTAAAGGAAAGCCCGGATTGGCAGGAAATTGGGTTGTTAGTTCGGTATAGACTGAGTACGCTGTTAGGTGACATAGGCAGGTAGGATTACGGTCGAGTCATTCAATTATTAGGGAGAGATAGGAAGTGAATAGCTCGGTCGGTATGGATGGTTCCAGGAGCTAGGGATAGTGGGTCGGTGTCGTTCCTAGGAAGTCGGTTCGATGGTTAGAGAGGGGGGAGTATGGTTCAGTCGTATTTTAGGGTAATTGGTAACCAAGACTATCTTAAATCAAACATAACACTCATTCGGACAACTCACCAACACAACTAAGCACAATATATTAGACAAAGACAAGTAGCATATCAGCTCAAGAATATAAATCAAACTGTCTATCATGTAGCCTAAATGATCTTAAGCATAAATTTAATTCAATAAATGTGAACAATAGCTGTTATACTCCATGATGCCAATATTCGACTTCAAGACTACTTTTGTCAACCATATAACAAACTAAAGGAGAAAGTCAGCGATGACGATCTCTGAGGACAATAGCTTAAAGTTCTAACACACCACACCCGTGTTTGTAACTTTAGATTTTTCTGTACTCATGTTTGAATCATCGCACTAGCTCACACACAACAAGAGGGGAATAATTTTGTCGTTATATTTGATATCGCTTATCTTTCAAGTATAGCTTAAACAGGTATCTATTCACATCCGTCACGCTTCAAAGATGTCTAGGAAATCGAGCTCTGCTATAGTTCCTCATAAGGCTGAGCCAAGTTCTTAACAGGAGGTAGCGGGAACTTTGAATCCATCGATAACTCCTACATAGGATATCCCAAACCCATCAGTGGCAGTTATTGATCCGACTCTCAATGCTATCGATGGAGCAATCATCATGGATGATCCTATTGATTCACAAGCTTCAAAAATCGATGAAGCCGGCCTTCGTCGGTTGTGTACAATTCATGGAATCCCTTTATATGATGTATTAGTTCCATTAAGGCGAGATCGGCCTCACCTGCCCCCTACCGGATATACATCTTACAATAAATTCATGTGCTAGGTTGGTAGCGTGCCACCTTTCAACTCCTTTCTCTGTGAAGTGCTACAGTGTCTCGGGATCACCCCGACACAGCTACATCCCAATAGCCATGCGTTCATCTATGGCACGTGTATTCTCTTCGTGAGCATCCTTTTCAGACTCCCCACTCCCGTTGACATCCGTTACATCTATCGCTTCAAAAGACGGTCTAATAGTCCATCTTTTATATTCCTCGAGCCATAATCTAAAGGTCAGATCCTGATAGGGGCATGAAGTAAATTCACCCAATATAAGTAGTAATGGTTCTGTGTACATTGCCCCCGGGCTTTGCGAGAAGATGGCTGGAAGGGAGTAAGTTCCTTTTTTGGATCAATATCCATCTGTGGGATAAAGTGCATTCTTACTGAACTTCTTTTGATTTTTATAGGTATCAGCCCATGTCCCGATGGCGTCGGGTATTCTGAGGCCGTCGAGGCCATTCAGGCAGTTCTAGTGGGAGACCGGGAGATCAAATCCGTCATTTCCTATGAATCGCTTTTAAATTTCGGATTGTTGGCGGATGGTTGTTGAATAGTTCTCCCTCGTAGCGCCAGTGCAACCGGACCTGCCTCAGAAAAAGGGAAAAGGAAAGCTGGGCCTTCGATGCCTTCTACAGCAGGGACCCCCGATATATCTAAAGAGGGTGAAATAAAGGAGCTCAAGATGCCAAAAATGACCAATAAGAACCTTGGCTATGATATTACGCCTATAACCGACGTACCTGACATCACCAATTTGCTTCCCCTTCGAAGAGGCTTAAAGGCTTAGCCTATAAATTGAAGAAGAAAACAGATGGCAGGACTTCTAAAGTTACCATCACCCCAGTCGAGGAAAAAATCCTCTCCCCAACATCCAAAGGGTTCACTTAAAGGTCTTTTAGACCTTTCCATCCCCGATGACCTGCTGAATTATGGCCTTAACGACCTAGGAGATATAGGGCTTAATTCGCCTATGAGAGGCGATGTAGGCGATTCGGTCGGTCGACATGGAGAGTCACCCCCAATTAGTAAAGAAAAAGAAACTAGTCCGTCGGGGGAAATCACTAGGACACACACGAATTCATACACTTCACCTTCACTTAAACATCAGCCATCATGTTAATCTTGCTATCTTGTCCTCGCTTAATTTCTGTGCAAGTGATATGGGGTGCACTCAGGATTCGATAGTCTTCGTGAGTCTTCTTCTTTCATCATTCCAGCCGAGTCTCGAGGTTCGGTAAACACCGAGATAGGAATGACAATAGCGATAAAGACTATCGTCCTTGAGATTCGTCGCCATATCGAAGGAAAACTTACAGCCATTCTTCGTACCCCAATGATCCTACTCCTCAATAAGAACAAAGTAGGGAGAAATTTGCTCAAAGGGCATCTCAATCTGAAGCTCCTCATGACAAACACTCTGGTTCATCAAGCACCAGGCAATCTCATGAGCCTCATAAGAAGTCCGTGGTTTCGGCTAAACAAACTTCCTAAGCCCCTGCACACGAACCATCGATAGCAGAAAAGCTAGCTGAGCTTAAAGCCACATTTCCAAAAATATGCTTTGATGGATTCAAATTTCTTCCTACGATCCATCCTATTCCAGTGCATGTTAAACAAAGTGCCACTGCTTGCAATAATTATGTCCACGTCCAACACGTTGCATTTATTCACATGGCGGAAAAAGTTTATGAAGTTTCTATGGAACGTCAATATGAAGTCGATCACCTGAAACTTGAGGCCATCCACAATAAAGATATCATCAAAGCCCAGGATGAAGAGCTTTCCTTGTATAAATCTCAACTTGAGGCTGCCCAGAAGAATGCTAAGGATTCTGCTGAGGCAGTCAATCTCCTGGAGGCCACACACAAAAAGGAAATGAAGAGGCGGTCCAATGTTGTGGTGCTTTAGCCTTAGAAAAGGACACCGTCCAAAAAGAAAAGGATGTCCTTGCTCAGTGAGTTAAGGAATTGGAGGAGCTACTCCTTAAAGAAAAAGAAGAAAAACTACTGCTCAAGAGGAGTCGCAACGATATTATGACGAGATTATCGGTACACGACTTCTGAAAACAAAGCTTGATGAGTAGCTCTCCAAAGTTGAAGCGCTGAAGGACGCATCCCGTGAGGAGGGTAAAAGAATGGCGCTCTCGAAAATTGATTCTCGCCTCGAGGCTACTGTGGAGGCTGGTATGGAGGAAATTAAGTGCTTGTTTGATCCACTCATTGCTAAATAGGTACTCGTCCATCGGGATATATCTTTTCTGGGTGAGGGTTATCTCGAATCATTAGTTGAGGCATGGGACACCGTGATAAAAATCAAATGAGTAGAGTTGGGCACTGAGGAGGTTGACGAGGATTCTCTCATGAAGAAAGTACTGTGAGGAAAAATGAGCCTTCCAACTTATCTGCAGCCAAAGCCCTTTATGGAAGAGATTCCTCCTTATCAAAAGGGAAGGATGAAGTTGTTGGTCCATCTGGGACTGAATCTCAAGTTCTTCCCTGTTTTCAGCCAACCGGTTACTCTCCAATCGATCCTTTTAAACAACCTATTGGTTATGATCCAAAGAAATATGGGCTTGATATCTACATTCTATCACCTATCCCAGAGGGTGAGACTCCCAAAACAGTTGAGAGTCAGCCAGTGACTAGTACTTAGCCTTCCTTTCTAAAGTTCAAATTATCATTGCTTCTTAATAGGCTATAAACGTATTCAAACATTTGTTTTTTATAACTTCGTGTAGGCCATTCTGATCCTAAACCAACTCCAAGGAGCGATGCTGCCACGGAGAAGGATGTGAAATTAGGAGAGTCATCTCACACCGGGAATGGCCACGGACCCGATGCTCAAATGATCGGGGCGCTCGATAAGGACAAACTCGAGAACCCATCACCTACAGAAGAACATGATGAAGTCGAAATCATAGACGCCTTCCAACATACTTCGAAACTAAGCATGGAGGAACAAATCATGGAAGAGGGGAAGAAGAAAGCTGAAATTAAGGCTGAGCCCTAAGTGGTGGAACTGGATGATCTCCTGAACAGGCCCTTGAAGGTCATTCTACCCGATGGGACCAGGCCATTGGAAGTTCCTCCTCTTTCCTAGGGCACCATCTCACTAGGAAGTAAAGCATCCAAGAGGAAATGCCCGGGTGAGGAGACTTTGGAGAAGCTAAGGAAGGACTAGAAATCAAAAATGTAACCATCCGATCGTGCCTTATCCAATCCGAATGAGTTTGAATTATGTAGTTATTTCTATTTATTTTCATAGTTTTTGTAAGTATACATTTTGCTCCGAGTTCAAGAGAAGTTGTAGTGAAACTGAATCTCCGCTTATTAAATAAAAATTTTGTTTCTTTGTTTTTGATGATCTTTGTTGTTTAGCATACTATCTAACTTGTAATCGAAATTTTAAATATTGTGGGTTACACAAGCTCCGGTCCACTTCCACGTGACTCGGAAATTTTTTGAATCGCAAATCTTCTAGTCCACGCTCTGGGACTTAGAATACTTTTAGTCCATGCTCCAGGGACTTAGTTATTTTTTGAATCATTTATACTCTAGTCCACACTCCGGGGACTTAGGGATTTTTAAATCGTTTATACTCTAGTCCGTTCTCCGAGGACTTAGAGATTTTTAAATCATCTATACTCTAGTCTGCATTTTGGGGACACAGAATGCTCTAATCTGCACTTTGGGGACTTAGAGATTTTTATATCTTTTATACTCTAGTCCGCACTCTAGGGACTCAGAGTACTCTAGTCCGCACACCGGTGACTTAGAGATTTTTAAATCGCTTACACTCTAGTCCGCACTCTGGAGACTCAGAACTCTGTATTCCGCACTCTGGGGACTTAGAGATTTTTCATTTGTTTAAACTCTAGTCTGCTCTCTAGGGACTTCGAAAACTCTAGTCAGAACTCTGGGGACTTAGAGATTTTTAAATCATCTATATTCTAGTCCACACTCTGGGAACTCAAAGTACCCTAGTCCGCACTCCAGGGACATAGTGTTTTTTAAACCGTTTATACTCTAGTCTGCACTTTGGGGACTCAGAGTACTCTAGTCCGCACTTTAGAGACTTGGAGATTTTTAAGTCATTTATACTCTAGTCCGCGCTTTGGGGACTCAGAGTACCCTAGTCCGCACTCTGAGGACTTAGAGATTTTTAAGTCGTTTATACTCTAGTCCGCGCTCTGGGGACTTGGAGTACTCTTGTCCGCACTATGGGGACATAGAGATTTTAAACCGTTTATACTCTAGTTCGCGCTCTGGGGATGCAGAGTACTCTTGTCTGCACTCTTGGCACTTAGAGATTTTGTAATCGTTCATACTTTAGTCCACGCTCTGGGGAATCGGAGTACGCTAGTCCGCACTTTACGGACTTAGAGATTTTTAAATCATTTATACTCTAGTCCGCGCTCTAGGGACTGAAAGTACTATAGTCCGCACTTTGGGGACTTAGATATTTTAAGTCGTTTATACTCTAGTCCGCGCTTTGGGGACTCAGAGTACTCTAGTCAGCACTCTGGGGACTTAGAGATTTTTAAGTCATTTATACTCTAGTCCACACTCTGGGGACACATAGTACTCTAGTCCACACTCCGGGGACCTACAGATTTTTAAATCATTTATACTCTAGTCCGCACTCTGGGGACTCAGAGTACTCTAGTCCGCACTCTTGGGACTTAGAGATTTTTAATTCATTTATACTTTAGTCTGCGCTCTAGGGACTCAAAGTACCCTAGTCCGCACTTTGGGGACTTCGAGATTTTTAAGTCGTTTATATTCTAGTCCGCGCTCTTGGGACTTGGAGTACTCCAGTCTGCACATTGCGGACTTGGAGATTTTTAAATCATTTATACTCTAGTCCATGCTTTGGGGACTCAGAGTACTCTAGTCCGCACTCTGGGGACTTAGAGATTTTTAAATCTTCTATACGCTAGTCCGCACTCTGGGGACTCAGAGTACTCTTGTCCGCACCCTGAGGACTTAGAGATTTTTAAGTCGTTTATACCCTAGTCTGCGCTTTGGGGACTCAGAGTACTCTATTCCGCACTCTAGGGACTTAGAGATTTTTAAGTCGTTTATACTCTAGTCCATGCTTTAGGGACTCAGAATACTCTAGTCCGCACTTTGCAGACATAGAAAATTTTAGATCGTTTATTGTCTAGTTCACGCTCTGGGGACTCAGAGTACTCTAGTCTGCACTGTGGGGACTTAAAGATTTTTAAATCATTTGTACTCTAGTACGCACTCTGGGGACTCAGAGTACTCTAGTCCGCACTCTGGGTACTTAGAGATTTTCAAGTCGTTTATCGACTGATTTTTAATTTTGTGTGTACGTTCATACACCGGATAGAGTGATGTGATTTAATTTTAAGCATGGAATTATAATACACAGAACATCGATAGTTCATAGAAAAACAACTTCAAGCCTTTATTATCACTAATCAAATAGGAAGAATTGAATTGTCTTAGTACATGTCGAAAACAAAAGAAAAACATACTGGAAACAATTGCCACTAAAATGCAAAGGAAACAACTAAGTGTAATAATGACGCAGATGCTCGTTATTCCATGCTCGAGGGAGTGTCGTGCCATCGACGGTCGCTAGCTTGAAAGTTCCCTCTCCAAGCTTCCGTTCAATGACTTATGGACCTTCCCATGTGGGATTCATATGCGATGGGATCAGAAAAACTCGCCTACATCAAAGATTCTCTGTTGGATTTTTTTCATTATAATATCGAGCGACTCCATGCCTTTATGCAGCCACTCGTAAATCAACTTCTTTATGTTTTTCGTCAACAAAGTCTAGTGACTCCAATAAGAGATCCTGATTCGTTTTAGGATCATAATGAGTTACCCGATGTGAAGGAACTTCAAGTTCCATGGGTATAAAGCTTCCGTACCATACGCCAATGTGAATGAAGTGTGGCTAGTCGTGGACTTGTGGATGGTTCTGTAAGCCCAAAGTGCCGTCGAAAGCCCTCCACCCACTTGCCTACAGCCTTCTCCAAATGTTTTTTCAATATGGATTCGATTATTTTGTTTATGTCCTCCACTTGTCCATTGGCTTTCGGATGGGCAACTGCTGCAAGTCTTTTCTGAATGCCATACTTTCGACAAAATTCTTTGAACTCCCTACTTTCGAACTGAGTTCCTTTGTCCAAAAAGATAGTTTGCGGGAGGCCAAAATGGCATATTATGTTTCGCACAACGAAATTGATAACCTTTTTTGTGGTGATTGTAGCTACGGGCTCTACTTACGCCTACTTGGTAAAGTAATTGACTGCAACTATTGCATATTTAGCACCACCTTTAGATATTGGCAAGGAGCCGATTATATCGATTCTCCTATTGTAAACGGCTGAGGGCTAACCATTTATGTTAGTCGGCAGAGCTCTCAAGATCTTCGCATATTTTTGACATTTGTCGCATCTTCGCACATAGTCCATGGCGTCCCGATTCGTGGTTGGCCAATAGTATCTACAGCGGAGGATCTTTTTCGCTAATGTCTGGCCCCTAGTATGGTCGCTACGTTCTCTTTCATGAACTTCTTTTAAGACCCTTCTTATCTCATCGTGGGCAATGCACCAAAATAAGGAGACTAAGAATCCCTTTCGATACATTAATCCGTCCTACATTACATATTGCGAAGCCTTGCGAATGACTTGTCGTCTTTAGTTCTTTCTTTCGAACACAACCCCATGTAGCAAGTGTTGCTTGAATGGGGTTATCCATGACTCCTTCTCAATTTTTGTTTCTAACACGAAATCTACTTCCATCTCATTTATACTCAGATCATGTAAGATTTCAATGGGAACCAATCCCATCTGTTGTGCATCACCAGTACTTGCGAATTTTGCCAATGAATCAGCTTCCCCATTTTGTTCACATGGGATGTGTGAAATATCGTAATATTCGAGGTCTGCCAAGAGCTCTTGAACCCGATCAAGGTATGGGGTAAGTCTCTGCCCTTTTGCTTGATAGTCTCCCCGCACCTGGTACACCACCAATTATGAGTCACAAAAGAATTCAACCGATTTTACTCCAAGTTCCCTGATAAGTTTCAAGCCAGCAATCAATGCTTCATATTCGACTTTGTTATTTGTAGCTAGAAAATCGAGCTTCTAAGCATGACAAATTGATTGGTTTACGGGAGTTACAAGAATTACACCAGCCCTAGAACAACGGTCGTTGGATGCCCCATCGGTATATAGTTTCCATTGAATGGGGGGAACAACATCCTCACTGCTTGGCTCGTTTGATATGGTGAATTCTACATCAAAGTCCGCTAGCGCATGCCATTGAATAGCCCTCTATGACAGGTAGGTGATATCGAATTGACTCAACTCAATGTTCCAGTTCAACAACCTTCCAGAGGTTTTAGGTCGTTGGAGCATCTATCGCAGACGTTAATCGCTATAAACACTGATCAGATGTGCCTGAAAATGCGAACGGAGCTTGCATGATGCAATCACCAAGCAGTAGGCTAGCTTCTTAATCTTAGGATAATTTCTTTCCACCGCCGTTAGACGTTTACTAACATAATACATTGGCTTTTGAATTCGGTCCTCCTCACGAACCAAGGCCATACTGATGGCATGTTGAGACATGACTGGGTATGCATATAACACTTCATGGTCTATAGGCTTTGACAACTGGGGGACTTTCCAAATTTCTCAACAGAGCTTGGAAGGCATCCTTAAAGTCGGATGTCCATTCAAAAATTTTGTTCCCTTTCTTTATCACATCAAAGAAGGGACTATATTTACCGATCGCTCTTGATATTAACCAACTCAACGCGGCGACCTTTCCTGACAACTGTTCGTTTTGTTTGAAATGAATGAATGATTGATTTAAATTGATTCTATGTGATGGTTGTATGCTGTTGTTGCAATTGGTTAGTTGTGGTATTGATTTGGTTGGTTGTGTTTAAAACAACTTAAATATTTCATTTTATATACTTGTTAACCTTTTTGGATTATATAAGTGAAATGAAGGTTATGGAAGCAATTGCTAATGCTTTTGGTTTCATAATATAAGCGTAAATTGCCCGACAAATAGGTACGTTTTCGGATTACGGTTTTTAGCGTTGTTATATTATTTTTCCCGTGTTGGGATATATTATTTTGGAAAATATATGTTGTATATTGTTATATTTGATATTATATTTTCTCCAGAGCCTCTCCGTACAAAGGAGACTCTGCCGAAATTTTCCGTAAATTTTAAACTTAGAAAAATTTTGAAAAATGTTTTCCAAACTTTATTAATTTGAGTATAAAAGATTTTATGGTTATAAATTGGTATATTTTATTTAAATTAATTAATTTTGTAAAATTTATTTGTTTATAAATTTAATGTTTTAAGTAAGATATTGATTTCCTAGTTTCTCTTTCCCTTCTTTTCCTTTTCGGGGACGAACAGTTTTGAGTGGGGGGAGGTGTAACAACCCGTAAAATTTGATGATTAAAATGAGTTAAATTAATAAGATTTTTAATTAAATTTAGAAAGAAATAAAAATCTTATAATTTATATTTGAGCGAATGTTAGAAATTAGATGTAGTAGTTGTAATTAAAATTAACAATAATTTATATTGCAATTAATTGAAATAATGTAAATTGTCATACTTGGTTATAAGTTTAATAAAAGAAACAAATGGGAATGTTGAATTAGTGAATTATTAATAAAAATATTAACTAGAATGGAGTTCAAATTGATATAATAATGGAAATGTAAATTGTTGCATTTGGGTATTAAATTTAAAATAAAAAATTAAAAG
The DNA here is from genome assembly GCA_030765085.1 of Allium cepa. Classification (NCBI taxonomy): domain Eukaryota; kingdom Viridiplantae; phylum Streptophyta; class Magnoliopsida; order Asparagales; family Amaryllidaceae; genus Allium; species Allium cepa. The sequence goes on from CM060934.1 coordinate 779,621,533, forward strand.
TAAGCATTTAATTAACCAATGCAAGAATAGATTGATTAGTTGTAACTACATGTAAATTTATGCAATAATGTTAATGCAAGGTAAACAATACTAATTAAAGTTAATAATAAATGAATGAAAGGAAATTCCAATTAATGAAAATATTAGGACTTAGTTACAAATGCAATTAAGTAAATAAAGGTAAGTATTGTATGAATATAGGAATTAATGTCCGATTTAGGGTAATAGAATGAATTCATATGATGTAAATAATTATAATAAATAGTGAAATAATAACTAGGATGGAGTATAATAACGAAGTTAATTAAAGAGGAATTGTGTAAATTGAATAGAAACGTCATTTATTTATAAGGTAGTAATTGATATAATAAAATCATGAAACCAAGTAAATAAATTGATTGAGAATATGAAACGTAATTCATGTACATATCTGGCAATTATAATAAAATGGAAATAGTAGTTAATACAAAGAAAGGCTGGATTTTTGAATATAGTAGTTTAATGAAAGACAAACAAATCATTCCATCTAAATCCAAATTATAATAAAGTGTAAAATTATTGCGGCAATTGGAATTAAATATTATGCAATTGAAATAAAGGTGAAAATAGAAATGGAATAAAATTAGTGTTATATATGGGATAATAACCAGGATTGATAGGTAACAACTTTTAAATGTAAATAAAAGCAAATAGGTGACAATTAATATAGGTTGTTTATTTATTTAATGTGTCAAATAAACTTTGGTAATCAATTACAATAAATCTTAATTTAACATTTTGTTAATGTAAAATAAAGCAACAATTGATGTAATAAAGAATGAAGCCAAGGTAAATTAATATATTGGATTTAAAATCTAAATTAATTGGTGAAATTGACAAATTTCAATATGATTGGATTATGGTAGTTATTACACAATAAGTGGAAATAAAATAGTTAATACGAATAAAGGTGAAACAGAAAGTATCATTGTAATGAAACGTAACCAAATGTTAAATATGTTTATAGGATAATGATGATTTAAATAATAAGAATGAGAATCAAGTTTTATTTATTTATTTCAATTTAAATTATGGTAATTGGGTTTATTGCAATTAATTGGAATTAAATATTTAAAAATTACGTTAATGGAATTTAAGATGAAATTTGATAATAATAATGTAATGAACCATGATCCAATGTTAATCTTATATATCTGGTGATAAGGGATTGAATAACGAGATTTAAAATCAAATAAATGGATTTATATGAAACTTCAATTGATAATTTGTGAATTTATTTGAAATTGAAATTAATACGGTAATGGGTAAATTAAATTAACTCAAATTTGATATCTGAACTTATCTGAATTATTGTAAGTAATTAAGAAATCCAAAAGGGGATGAAATTTGTCAATTATCGAATTGGAATAAAAATTTGGATTTTATTAATTAATTATTAATTTATTTAATTAATGTAAAAATAGCCATTTTGGCCACTGACTCGGATTTCGACAAAACCAGTTTCATTGGATCCGTAATGGTGAACTATTGTAGGATTTCAAGTTTCGTAGCGATCGGACTTGTCATTTGATCGTACGGACTCGAAACGCCTTGAAATCAATAAAACTGAAATCAATTTCAAAAATATCTATTTTAGCATAACTTCTTCATACGATGGAATTTGGATTTGAAACCTTATCCATTGCGTTTAAAATATTTTAAAACATCTATTTTGATATTTGGGTAGACCCAATTTCGTTTCGGAGTCAGAACGGGCTTTTTGGGTCACTTTGTTGTTAGCGCTCATATCTATCTTATCCGATCCATTCTATTTCAACCCTACCTATAAATACCGGTTGTAAACCCTAGCCTACCTCTATTTCTCTTTTTTTTGTACGTATAATTCAACTATCTCTCTTCCCCAATGGCAGTCAATCCCAGATCCAATTGCAATTCAAAATTCAAACTCAAATTTCAAACTCCACAAAATATGCCAAATTTTCTATCAATTCGAAGCTCTCGACGAACACAATTCAGATTTGCAATTCGTTTTCCAAGTCGAATCAGTATTTGTTCAGAAATCGATGTTTTCTTCTCGTCCATTCATCGCGCGACGATCGAGATCGATGGATCGTCAAATTGATGATATCATCATGTGGAGAGTGTCGTGTGCTTTCCATCGGCATAGTTATTTGATGAAGTGACAGTCAGATCGAGCAGAATAATTCGATTAGGGTTCTAGTGAAATGGCGGCGGCTGCTCTTGCTATGGTGATCTTGTGGCGTTCGTCGTTAGGGCGTGGGCCGAGGTGAAGAGGGAGGTGCTGGCGGCCTGGCGCAGGCTTCAACGTTGATGGCGACATGCCTGGAGGAGTGGGGGTAGAGGTCCTCACGGCGGTGGAAACCCTAAGGCATACATGACTTTCATTGCTCAGAGGAAGATAGTTGCTGACGTGGTAAAGATGAGTTGTTTTTTTATTTTATTATAAATTTGATTTCAAGCGTTTTAAATCTCATAACTTTTACATACGTGATCCGTTTTACGCGCGGTTTTGTCCACAAGGTTGGTATTGGGATTCCAGACATTTTGGCGCTTGTTTGGATAAATGCTGAGACTGTTAAATTTTTGGGTTTAAATTCAATTTAAATTCAAAAGGTGAGTGTTTTAACCAACTCACAACTTCTAAAATTTCTTATGTTTGTTAAATTAATTTATGTTGTGATTATGAATTTATTTATGACTGTTTGTATATTTTTAATCATCATCTCAGTTAATTGCATTTATTTAAATTAAATTGTTATTTAATTTATTATTGAATATAACTGCCAATTAGTTACCAGTTATATATTATCAGTTATATATTTATATTGATTGATTGTTTTGGATGATGATTGCGATGGATGTATGATTTTTATGACGGATGAATGGATGTTTTGTTTATATCATCATAATCTGCAAATTGTTATGCACTTTATTTCATTCGGGATTACTGTTTGAAATGATATATAACCGTATTTTTATTTTAAATTACAGATTGAAATGATAAATATCCATATCACTTGACCATAGGGTAGAAAATTTTATACAGACACCGTGGTCTATATATATAAAATTATTTTAAAATGATTTCTATAGTTTTGTAAAGAAATATATGGGTTTATAAATATTGATTTTAGATGTTATATAAATGCTATTTTATTATTGATTTTCAGTTATGTATAATTTTGTTTTGAATTATAAAATAAGCTAAATAATAAAGTTTGATTTCTTTTATATAATGTGGTTAAGTATCTATTTAAATCCTATTATGTATAGAGTTTATAATGACTCAAATAAAATTAATGTCGGAAGATAAATGCGAATTTGATTTGAATTAAAGTATTTAAGAATTATCCTCGAATTTTTTTATTTGAAATGTATATAAATTGAGATTTAATAGGTATGATTTTATAACTTGATTTTTTGTTTAGAGGATTGAAATGAATATCAAATTGATTTAAATGAATATTATCAAGTTAATTAAATTGAAAGAATATCCAATTGTTTGAAGTTAAAGGTTTTACTTAAATTTGGTTGGATTTTATTAAGTAAACATTTCAAATCTAAATAATAGTAATTGAATTTGATATATATGGAATTATCAAAGAATTAGTTTTGAAAAAGGTGGAATATTTAAAGCTTTGAAATATATGAAAATTGAAATGGTTTATTTGGAGGTTCAAATTGGTATTTGGAATTTATTTGTGAAATTTAAAAAGCTATTTTATTATATAAAGTGGTTTAATATTTAAACCATTTAAGTATTAGAAATTTTGTTTCAAAGCTATGGGGTTTAAGATATATATATTTGAAAGTATTATGATTTTGGAAAAAGGGATATATCTAAAATAAAAATTATATCATATTGATTTGGGGTTTTTAAAATAGGAATGATATCGTATTTATAAGGTTTTGAAAGGGATATTATATTCTGGTTTTAAAGTATAAATTATTTTGAAATAACTGCGGTGTTATAATAATGTTTGGTTGTTGAAGAGATCAGGATCGGAAGTTGTCATACTCTCTGCCAACTCCGAAAACCACTTTAACAACCGTGTACGCGGTGGAGATTCCAAAATGAAGTAGGATGGTGGCGGCGTTTCCTTTAAGGTAAATACATGGACCCGACTCCCATGAGTTGGCTTAAGGTGGCTAAAACAGGAGCGATTGACTGGCTAATGAGGTAGCACCTTTGATCGGACACATCCCTTCGATATTATATTTTGACTTTTGGATTGATTCGGCGGCCACTTTTGATTTTTTTTATTGAGGGGTGTGACTCGAGGTGGGCGGTAGCTGCGCGCTATGCGTTATCACTGGCCCGGAAGCGTAATTGGTATATCTACCCTAGCATTGCCTAGTTGTGCCGTGTCACCTACTATACCGAGCCTTTACTACGAGTTTCTTTTTATGTCGTACCTATGGAGTATCCTATGGTAGCCTCCCGATCAAGAGGTATTACGGTACTGCATAGACTATTGACACTATTACGTGTTAAGGTGGAAAATGTAAAGCCTTAACGCTATTTTAAAATATGTTTATTTTACTATAGACAGTATTATAATAGCGAAATATTACTACATATTAAATAGTTTAACGGATTCTTAGGAGATGTGAATCCCGAGCATCTCTTAAGTTTCAACACTCACGTTAGACACTGGATAGGAGATGTCAAATCTCGTAAACATCTCTGACGTCGTTCCACTCATTTTTATTCCCATTGATTTAACTTACATGAGATCTTTTAGTTCCGACTCGAGTGTTTTGTCTTTTCAATTCGCTCGGGTCTGTCCGAGCGATTCAGGATTTGAAGATTTTATTCTAGAGGACGAAGACGAAGATTTGTAGTACTATTATCTACTATATTATTCCACTACACCATTTAATTCCGCTACATTAATTATTATTCGCTGGTATGTGTAACTCTGATAAGTATTGCATAAGTATAATCAAATATTTTGTAAAACAGCTTCATGAACTGTATATTTGATTATTATATTTTATCGTTCCTCTATAAGATTCTATTTTGGTTTTTTTCTTTCTCTTCTTTTTCTTATTTACCCCATAACAATCCGCCCTTTTGTATGGTTTAAGTCTGACGTGTGTGATTTATCGTCAATTTAAAGCATGTGAAAAGACGGGGTGTTACATTGAGCAATCTGAATAGAATAGTAGGACCACTGAACAATAGATCTGGATCTTCTCCTAAGATTTTTGCAATCCAACGACGGTAGTAGATCCATAGAGCAGGAGAAAAGCAGGGTGTTCTCAGTGAAAGCACCAAAGTGTTTGTGCCAAAATTGGGTACAACGCTCTTCGGATGTGTTTGAAGATATAAAATGAAGAAAGTATATGTAAAATGAGGCAGGTCTAATAAAAAGACCAACCAACAGATAAGAAAATGCACAGAAACACATGAACTTAGAGTGGTTCTGCATATGGCCTACGTCCAATATGAAATGATTGATGTTTATTAATTATAGCTTGCTGATTATAAGTGATTTACAACAGTACAATCAAAGTACAGTAGCAAGTTTGGCAGAGTGTTAGCATAGAGAGGTTGAAAATGTCCCTTTTCTAGATGCATATGGCCATTGTTTCTAGGCCTAGGCTGAAAATATCTTGCCCAGATCTCGGAGGACTTCTTCTCTCACGTGGGTGGGCCCACGAGATCGAGTTCAGATGGTTTCGACTCAATCTGGGAGTGATACAAATGGAATTCGTATCGATGAAGAATTGATTCTTTTTAGCTGAAATTTATCTGGTACATTCTTGACGTTGTAGGAGAGCTCCTAAGAAAATTTGGTGGAATTTGGACTTGAAGATCTTGAGTTATGATCGATGCAAGTTTGGATTTATATGACATTGTCGTCTTCGTATAAATACTATTTCACATCGGTCCTGCATGGCTCTGTTCGTATCGATGCTTGCATGCTACTTCATATCGATGGTTGGAGGCTGCCTTCACATCGATGCATCATATTGCTTTCTTCATATCGATCGGTGGTTGTTGCTATTTATATTGATGGTGGGAGATCGATACGAGATGGATGGTGGGAGACCGATATGAAATGGACATTGGTTGCTGGATATGAAGTGTTGTTAACATGATGGATACGAAGTAGCTTCATTTTGATGGATACAAAGGAAGTTGGTGGGCGATGGATATGAACTTAATCTCTCTTAAGGAATGGATATGAAATTGGATGGATACGAATAGAGTTGGATTTCTCAACCTTGATCGATCAATATCTTGAGCATACGAACTCCCATTGACTTGAAATTTGGAACGTTGGCTTTCATAGCTTTGCTGGTCCTGTCATATCTATTATAGCTCAATCCGAACTTGAAACAATTTACCGGTATCCATAGTAGACCTGTGCATTAATGATCTTTAGGATGAACTATCCTTGGTTTCTAGTCATGTACTTAGTGTCACGGCCTTGTCAAAAGTTGATATAACAACTGTAAAGTACATTTTTGAAAAATGGTTTGGTATAACAATTGAGTACTTAAAGAAAAAACTTAATAAATTGTTTGAGTCAAAAATCCCAATTTTTAAGAAGTAAAGTTGAAAAAGAAGTCTTTAAAAGGAAAAGAACTTCTTAAATTTTAATTGTAATTTTAAAAGTTAAGGAGCTAAGTTATTTTTGAGTTTGTTAAATAGTTTCTAAGTTGTACTTTTAACAGTAAAAGTTTTGGGATTGAATAGCTCAAATATTTTAAGTTATAATTTTTGAAAAATTGACGAAGACTAAACCAAAACATTAAATATGAAACAGATAAGAATGGCTGGCTAGGTAAGACACAGTAAGAGATAAGGCCGTGAAGAAGATAACAAGGAGTATTCTTAGAGTAGCAATAAGGAATCCCCGTAGAGTGTAAAGAATACTAGCGATAACCTTAGAATGTTTTGTTATATATGTGTGCAAGTCATAAGAAGTGCCGCAACGAGTTTTAGGGTATGGCATAGGAAAGGGTAAGAGTAAAGGAAGTAAATACCAAGATCTGAGAATACTACCAAGAAATTGATGGAAGATAGTAACATAGGGCAATGAGATGGCAACTACATACATAGGCATTGGTAGTGCCAAAGTGGAGAAAGAGAAGACGGTGGGTGGAAAAGTTATTCCACCAAGCTAAGTTGCCATTGAGTTATTTAAAATGTGTATACTTTGTATTTCTTACCTACTAAAATGTGGGAGGATGCACGGTTTATTCCATAATTGGGTGTGATAATGAAAGTAATGGATGGACCTTCTTCATTAAAAACCATAAAGGAATGTTAAAGATTGGAGAATGATGACACATTTGGAAGGTTCATGGGTAGTAGTTAAGAGCTAGTAGTTGTTCTATTTCTTTCCAGTAATTAGTTTTCTTTTTGTTGGGTTGTAAGCATTAGTTGTTTTTGTTATGCAAAAGCGTGTACGATGTTATGGAGATGTTCCTTATTATGTGTTTCTATGTGGACTGTGATATTATTAGGAAAACAATAAGATAATGAAATTTTAGAAAAAATACATAACTATTGGAAAAGAAAAGAAAATAGTAAAAGCCTGGAAGTATGAGATGAATTAAGAAAATTTATATAATTAGCTACTAAATAAAAAAGAATTAAGATTTAAAATCCCAAAAAGTAGCAAATTTTTGGAAAGTAAATTTTGGCAAGCGAAGGACGGGGGAAAAGTTGTTGCGAAGCCATGGTTAATTTCCCTGTACCTTAAAAGCTAAAATTTATAGACGAACTTGTGAGCTAGTAGTTATTATGAATAAAAAAAAATTTGTAAGTTGAAATTTACCATGTAAATAGATGAAGTCCATTATAGGCATTAGACTATTGGATAGACCTCAATCTCGTATACTGTAGCATATTTTTTTTTGAGAAATACACACACACACACACATGTATATGTATATGTATATATGTATGTATGTATATATACTTTTGTAAAAAAATACTTCTGTGAAAGGTTTTTGAAAATTATGTTAACAAAGGAATTTTAAAGCATAAATTTTTACTGACATTTCAAAAACTTTGTACAAAATGATTTTTGAGCAGAAAAAGAAGAAATTTTGTAATTTTCGGAATGCCACATACTTGCCAATGGGGAATAGTTGGCAAATTAACAGCAACTATAGATTTTTCTATACACCAGAAGTGATAGTAAAATAAAATATGGTTAAAGACAAGGGAAAGAGCTTTTTAAGTATAGAATCATTTCCTCCATACCTTTTCGGTAGGTGAACAAAAGCAATGTTTTTAAAAAAAATCTATTTTGATTTAAGGATTTAAAATTAAAATTCACTTATGTAGACTGTACTTGGAAAAAGTGGAAGAGAATTAGAGGCCAAAGTGAAGGTTCCTAAGTACAATGGAAAAAGGACACATAAGAGAAGGATGAAAATATGAAAATTTTCACCTAAGCCCTTTTCTGACATAAGAATATAGGTTAAGAAAACTAGATTTTTCAAAATTTGGATGTTTGCAATGGCATGCTAGGATTTTGGGCAGTAGGAATCGGATGATAATCCTGTTGAATTATATTTCCATTCGTGGAAGCATGAGAAAATTTGGGTGCAGAATCAAGTTTTTTATTTTCAAAATTTCTATACATATAAAACTGCCAGTATAGTTAGGTTGTTTGCATAAATTTTAAAATTATTTCACAAAGATCATTCATGTAGGTGGCACCGATTTTGAATTGCTCGGTATAAAAATTATATATGTTGTGATACACCATGGCACTTGTACACGAATGGTAACAAAATTGCTCGCACGCTAATTGATTGGTTAGTCTAGAATGGTTGTACGTTGTGTTATGTTTTGTTACATTGTTCGATCCATGAGCAATTTCGGGGACGAACTTCTTTTAAAGGGGGGAATGTAACCACCTATGATTTTATGACAGTTAATTAAAAATAAATTTAATAATGAAATAATAATGCTAAAAAATAACTTTTTGTAAACGATAGAATTGGGCTACGAAAATTGCACCATCGGGTTCATGGCAATTTTCTAATCAATTTTCATATATAATGTTTTCCCATCAGAGTTCAAACCAAACAGTTATTAATGTTTGAAGTTTTTAAATCGGAAATAATTATATGTGTAATTATGGTAGAAAATTATAACTAATCTTAAATACTGACGTTAATGGAAATGTAAATGATTAGAAATGTTAATATTAAATCAAATCTAAGAATATATATATATATATATATATATATATATATATGTATGTATAAGTGGAAACAAACTATTGCATTCAGGTTTAAAAGGAATGTAAGAAACGTAATCGGTTAATAAGTAATTAAACTAAAAAAATAAACAGCGCTAATTAACTACCATTAAACAAAGGACGGGTCGAGCAAAGAGGCACCCATGTCAACGGGTAGCGGTCGACCCTAGATCAACAACAGTCGACCGTTGCATATGTTAAAATGGAAGTATATTATAGCCAAAATGGACTAGATTTAATAAATCTTTTAATAATAGATATGATTGGTTCTAGAGCCTATAAATATATGCCTGATTTCTCAATTCTCTTCTCATGTTTTCTGGGTCATGGACTAAAGCTCTATGATTCTCTTTTATCTACAATTTCTAGAATTCTAAAAGCAGTAAAACTAGTATATATATATATATATATATATATATATATATGGATGTATGTATGTATATGTATATGTATATGTATATGTATATGTATATGTATAAGTGGAGAAAAGTGGAGAATGAGAGAAGAGTTTTAACTGGGTTTTGAATCCATCAAAATTCAATAATAATTATAACATTCAGACTATGCCAGAATAACTCAAGATCAACCAAAAGGACTAGAAAAAGAAGGAGAAAGACTAGAGGAAAGATTCCAAAATAAGCTAAGGTGATGGATTGCTAGCGATCCATCACCTATGGATAACTAGTGATCCATAAGGCTTGCTCACGGACCGTCCAATTCTCAGCACCATGATTCATTACCATTTCTAAGCACGCTTACCAAGTTTAATAGCATGCCAAACAATCTATCTTGAGAAGTGAAGATTCATCTGATTCAAGCTATTTGGCCAAAATTAGCTAATTAAAATGGACCTACAGAACTTATACGAAGTTAGATTGACTTGAAATTTTGGGGGAACATTTAGAAAACATAGGAGAAGGCTCACAAAAAAATGAAGTCATTTAGAGTTGATATGAGGGATCGCTAGCGAGCCATCTTGATTAGACCCCACCACCTCAAATTTTTATAGTGGGTCCGTAACACCCTCTAGAGGTTCCGGCAAAGTTTTGTTCGATACGTTACGATTTGAGCGAGATATGGATGATTCTTCTGGACCAGATTACCCATGAAGTTAGATGATCAAACTAACTCCAAATGACTTCATATTTAGATAAGGAACTTAAATAGAAGATAGAAAGACAACGAAATAAAGATCGCTCAAAAATATGGTAAGTGGATGGATAGCTAGCGATCCATCCCCTATGGATAGCTAGCGATCCATCAAGGTTGGTCGGATCGCCTTCAAACTTTTCGAGCATTTTCGTAGCACTAAGTAATGGCTTCTGGTAGAATAATATGCTAAGTTGATGGATAGCTAGTGATCCATCCCTTATGGATAGCTAGCGGTCCACCCACCAATGGATAGCTAGCGATTCTTGGAAATGACTTGGACTGGTTTGAGGTTTTTGGTGATGACTTAGTATAACAATTGGACCTGGACTTCTAGCCCAATACTCACTGAACTTCCTTATAAATACTCACCTGCCTGCAACTATAGATGGATCTTTTTCGGATAAAGAGCTGCCATTACTTCACTAGAATTCCTTTAATTCTTCAACTTTCTTCTCCCTCACAACAGTTGTCAAGGGGGTTACTATGATTCTCCAGTCAACCCTTGAACTTATGACTTATTCTAACTCATTGTAACTGAGATCTAAGGACTAACTAGTTGATATCTAGAGAGATTCAACTGATATAATCATAATAAAAATTGATTAAAGTTGACATAGGCCAGAGTCAACCGAACCACTATAAAAATTTTGTGTCTCTTTTCTTATTTCTGCTATTTATTTTTTGTTTATCTGAGATTGTGCTGTTATTTTTTACACTGGTGCTTTCACACTTGATCCAGGATGTTGTTCCATTTTTTGGATGAACAAATAGAAGAATAGGTTTGATTCAGAATGCATAGACAAAGATAAATTGTGAATCTTAAACTGAAATCTAAATTTAATTCAATCCTTTTTCCAGATATGTAATTCTAACAGGTGTACACCATTTTTCGTATTTTTGATTTAAAGTAAACGGGTATGGATTTATATTTGGAGAATTGGAAAGCTAAAGTAAGATGAGTGGGAAATTACATATTTTATAATTATATTGGATTTATATCATTGTAGATCTATTTCATTTATGCCAAGATATAAATCACAAATTCGAAATTTATTTTTATACATGTAATGAATTGATATAAATCACGAATTGGATATTTTATTATATACGTGTAGTGATTATAAAAATATGCCTATAGGTTATGGAAAACATTAAACTTGATAGATATTGTATATATATTTGGATTTAGAAAGTTAGGGTTATAAAAAGTCCCTAGGTTTGTAAATGACTTGTTAATGGAATCATATTTAGAATTCAAATTTGGTTAGTTTATATAGATTTTGAACAATAATTAGAATTGATTATAAAATAAATTGGGAATAGACAATATTTTAATACTTTAGAATGAATTGTGCTACAATGTGAATGTGATAACCCGGATTTTTGGCAACTGATAATTGGATAATTAGCTGGCTTTATTCAGTGAACAGATAAAATTCTGGTAACAAAAAGATATCTAGATGTATTTGAAACTATGATAAATGTCAAAATATAAATATCCGAAAACGATATAACTTATAGTAAATTAACGTATATATATATAAATAGTGATGTGCAAGCTTAATAATGTTGAAAATTTTAAGTGTGTTCGTATACAAGTATATAAGTGCATATACATGTTTTGTGAATAAAAAGCATTTATTTATTATTTAATGGATTAAATTTTTGAAGAATATTTAAAATTCTATATCTCCCAAACACTAAAGATAAATCTTTATAGTTTTTATTTGAAATAATAATAACTTAAGTAAAGTTTTGAATAAGAGTAAATAAAAAGCTTGATATATATATATATATATATATCTTTGGAATTCATGAGATAAATATAATAGATATAAATTAGAAATATAAAACATATGTAGATGTTAAACTAAATAAAGGATAAAACATCTATTACTTAAATAGGAAAGGAGAAACCAAGGCATTTATGTAGCGACACCTGTCTTTTTCCATGACTACGCCTTTTTTACCTTAACGTCATTCGTACAAATTATTGTTCAGAAACCGCATTTCCTGTCCGAACGTTCCCTTTTCCACCAACTGCATCGTCCGCAAACACCACTCTGACCAACCGTTTGAAAATCCCAACCTTGTCGACGTCGCTTTTCCTCTCCTACACTTCTTCGACATAGATGTGCGCATCGATGTTGTTCCTCCGCCGCCTTAAAGAAGATTTTTCCAAATTAGGGATTTCAAGGTCAGTACTCATTACTTCCCAATCTGAATTTGGGTTTTTTTTCGTTATTCATTACATGTAAATGAGTGGTATGATATTTTTAAATCGATTGAGTTTCAAATGTGATACTCATGAATTTACTTTTCTTCCTTCTGCTGTAGTATTTTTCAAGTCGAAAAAACCAGATAGAATTTGTTATATGTTTACCTTCCCAATCAACCCACCTTGAGTGATTGTAACCGAGTACGGAGATAATGGTTATTTTCAACCAACAAATCTAAGAAACATTTTCTTCTTCGATACAACACAGAATGGTTATTCATAGGATTATTCAGTATTGTTTCATTTTCAAACATTTCAGTATGTACTTCAGTATATATTATATGATATTTCTTCTGCTCTGGTTGAGTTTCAATTTATGCTTCAGAGTGTGAAACAGGAAATAAATGCACTTAAATGCATTTCTTTACAGTATTCATGTCTACTGGTTGCTGTATGATTATGATTTTAAATACCTAAAATTGTCCAAAATATTTGAATACCAGTCATACACTACTTTAAGTCAGGTTTTTTTACTCTGCATTGTTCTACCTTTCATTATTGGTAACTTGCTGTATGAGTTACCAATAAGTCAGGTTCTATATGTCAATCTTTTCATTTCCATATCTGTGTACCGTATAAGGAAATATGATAGACCATGTGTATATTGTGCATCATTTTCATTCTCACCTTATGTTAAGTGGTTACATGAAACTTACAACGGTAAACCAAGACAGTGGAAACCGTTTAGTGGATTGTCACTATTTTTTTCTATATCTTTGGACCTGGAATTGTTGAACATAACAATAGTTTACAACATTTATATATAATATATTTCAGTTCCATTTGTAGTAAGATGGTCATCTTTTTTCTTATTATTCATGACTAGAAAACACTTTTAACAGTTTCAAAATATTAGCTTTCCCAGATTCCAACTGTGTAAAGTATTAAAAGTTTTTTGGTTATACCACATTTTTAGCTCTGATAATTACGTATATTTCGATTTTAAAACCAAATCTAAAATAAATTATCAAGCCATCTTCAAATAATTGTTTTAAAAAATAATGTTGTCCTACGCCTTTAACTGGAAATTATAACCGCTTCTTTGTTGAACTGCAATCTCTGATTTGTTTTTTTTCATAACTCAATGATACGATTTGAAGATGCAATATAGTCAACAAGTTAATCGTTCATTTGCTTACAACATGAAATCATGTACGTTTGTGGTTGTTTATGTCCGGTCATGCATGTAGTTATGTGTTATATTCCTTATTTATGCCCCACTGATCACTAGAGGAATCACAAGTTTTATTTGTGTTATGATATTTTAATCAACCAGCCGCATGATGATTTTATTTCTCTTGACAAACAAATACACCTACCCTCCGCAACATTTGTGCTTCCAATATGTACTTAGAGCTAACATCTGGCACAGGTATTTAGGACCGAATGACAAGTGTTTGCTGATGTATTTAAATAAGGCAATATCGCATTCATAATTATCATCTAAGGTTTACCTGAACTATGTGTTACACTTAATACACACACATACACACATCGCTTAATATAGTTAACAATTAAAAGATACTAACATTAGTATCCTCTCAGTCTGACTTTGGATCATATTCAATAGCGGTGCCCGTGTTATTTTTAGGAATGAGTTGATAGAGAAAAGCTATTTCGAACATGAAATAATCATATATCTTGCTAATTTACAGCTGTAGATTATATTGTCAGAAATCACTATTTATCATCTACATGATGACCTATATACTAACTTGGTCTAATTGCTTATACTTATATCACTGTTATAGCGGAGAAATATACAATCAACTTCCCTTCTTCTTATTCTCTACTACTACTAAGTACATATGTTTGTGTTTATAGTAAGGATGTCCCTGGTAAACTTGAATAATATTGTTAAGGGATGTGTAGCAAACAGTATAGACAAGGCTGGGAACATGAAGCCTTCCGGTTGTGTTCACATTTCACCTTCGTATTCAATATTTCTCCTAATAAAATGTGTCAGTACATTTAACTGAAACGTAATATATTCTGTGGTATTTTTTTCAGCATAGCACATATAGTCATGTAACTTGCTCCCTGCTGTCATTTTGGGAAATCAAATAGGATGATATTTTCTGCTGAATAACGTAGACTTATAACTCCAGGCAAGGTATTTATTTGTTGCCACTTTCCCTCCGAACCAATTCGTACTCAGTTTTGTCCTACTGTATTTATTCTTCAATACAGTTTTTACTGAGAATTTCTTAGAAATGAGTTTTATTCGGTTATTATTACTTTTAATCATTTTCTTACTCCAGAGATATATTTTTATTCAATTTTCATCGTTTAATTACTTTATCGGCTATATATATATATATATATATATATATATATATATATATATATAATGACATGTGCATCTAACTTTTTTCATTATTTCCACTGTGCACTAAATAGCACAACATGGTTAATAAGGTTTAACATATATAGGTTGATGTTATTCATTCATATCATAATGTTATTAAATTTACTAAATACTACATACGTTTACTGTGTTGCTGTCCTATTTCATGGTCATCCATTGTTAATTAATTTAATAACTATTTGATATTTATGCACATCTTTATATACATGTCGTTAAATTTTCTCATTTTTTTACGTTACTGTGAAATGTAATCACAATGCTCTGCAGTTACCTGATTATAATGTTCAATATTTAGTTAATTATAAGTTTTTATCAATGATTAATTGTTAAATATGTAATTTGTGCCATTGATCAGTAATCGAAATATAAAATTTCTTACATATATTATTTACTAAATAACTTTGTTATATAATTTTGATTTTTAAAGTTAATGTGTATTATTGGTACCTCATATGGGTTTACTGTCATGGTTTTACACACTGCCAAGAACTTAACTTAATGTTTAACAATGTAAACAACAGTTGGCTGAGACTGTAAATCAATATGCACTTTTGATTCCTCCATTGATCGTAACCTCTTTCAATTTACATTTATTATTTACCATGGATTTAATTCAATTTTAAATATTGGCGCATCCAAGCATTCTTAGTTAGCATTACTCTAACTATCAGTCATATCACTACGGTAATAGTCATTTACCACCTACCGCAGTGGTTCGCTATTTGTTTTTTTCCTTGATAATATCATCTGCTGCTCATTTCCTGTTTTTCCAGAACTAAAAATATAATTTTTAATCTCAAATATAATGTATATTTTTAAACAACTACAATTTTAAAACAAAAATATGACAACATCCTTTTCTTCTTCAAATCAACTTTACTCCGTGTTCTTTAATCCATGTTAGTATTTTGACTTCTTTAACTACTTTTGGGTTTTCGCAATTAAGTTCATGTAAACGCGGGTCATGGAAATTTTAAACCGACTGAGTTTTAACCGTGATAATTACGAATTCAGTTTTTTTACTGATGTTGTACTATTTTGTAGTTTGAAAAAAGTTAATCAGAATTTTTTATCTGCTTCTCTTTGCATTCGAACCACCTTCATTGATTGGGAATGAGTTGGGGGTCAATGATATTTTTAAATCAAACAATTGCTTTTATAGCAGATAGGGTCCGTATTTATACCAGATTTGTTTCATTTTCAGCATAGCATATATAGCCATGTAACATACTCTATGCACTCTTTTTCAGGAAATCAAGTAGGATGATATTGTATGCCAAACAACGGAGAGTTATAGATCCTGCCAACGTATTTATTCTTTCTCACTTTTCCTTTGAACCTATTCATTCTCAGTTTTGTCCTACTGTATTTATTTTCAACACAGTTTTTAAAGTGAATTTCATAAAAGTAGGGTTTTTTTCCAGTTTTTACTACCTTCAATCAATTTTCTTAATCTACGGATATACTTTTAATCAATTTTCACCATATAGTAACTGTATCAACTCCTGTCTGTAATTTCTTTCATCATTTCCACTTCGCAGTAAATATCATGACTTGCTTATCAAGGTTTAACGTTGATCACTTGACGTTATTCATTCCATACTGTTATTGAATTTGCTGCGTACACATTTACCGTACTTCTGTCCTGTTTGCTGGCCCTGATTTTTTAACTGTTTCGAACACTTACTTCAACTTAAGTAAGTTAAAACACTTTTTGAAATTTATGCACATCTTGATATGCACGTCGTTTAATTTTGTCATTTTTTTAATTAAATGTGTAATACAATTACAATGCTCGGTAGTTAGTTAATTATAATGTTCAATACTTAGTTGATTAGAATTTTAACTCAATGACTAACTGTAACATACGGTAAATTTTTAGACTCCTCGGTAATTAAAATATAAAATTACTTAAATAGTAACCAAGTGTCGATATGTAAGTTTAATTTTTACGGTTAATGCATATAATGTGTACGTCGTCTCGGTGTACTCCTGATTTTATACACAGTTAAGAACCGAACTTGGTATTTAACATTTAAAACAACAGTTGTATGAAACTGTAAATCAATATGCACTTTTGTTTCTACCAACGACCGTAACCTCTTTCAATTTACATGTATTATTTACCATGGATTAATTTCATTTTTAAATATTGACACTTACAAAAATTATCGGTTAAGATTTCTCTAACTGTCACTCATGTCACTATGGTAATGGTCATTTGTCACCTACCATAGTAGTGTATTGTTTTCTGCTTTTCTTTTCTTTGATAGTATCATCTGCTGCTCAGTTCCTACTTTTCAACAACTACAAATAGCATTTTTTATATCAAATTGAATATAGATTTTTTACCAGTTAAAATTTTAAGACCAAAAATATGACAACTTCCTTTTCCTCTTCAATCAAATTTATTTTGTATTATATTTACAAACTGCATTGTATATGATGTCTAATATTTCTGTTTACTTATAAACTGCATTCTATGTGAAGTTTAAACTTTCACTCAGCAACATGTAAACATGTTTTTTTCTTTACACAAAGCTACATGGTGTACGTATCCCTATATTTACTATTATACTATGAAAATGGTAATAACGATTCCATTTCTATATAAAAATATCAGTTTCGACCTATGTGTAACGCATTAGCTTTTAAGTTGAACTGAAAATTGTTTGTCGTGAGCCTTTACAAAACAGTATCTTCTGTTTGTTAATTTTTATTATCTTGCTTTCCATGTTTTCCTTAAACTAGATTTTGACGAAATTGCCACTTACTGGCGCTAGCTACAAAATGTTACAGGCCGATATCAAAGTATGTTTTTGTGTTATGTGAGTTCTTCTGATTCCATTTGTAAACACATTCCAAATATTTAATAGTCTACCAAACTTTTTATCAACATTTGAATACGATATTTTGTCATGGTTACATTAAAATTTTAGACAGTAATGCATTTTATTCCACTTTATTCACTTATATAATTAATTGGTTAGTACATTGTAAAAAAAATTGGTATTCCGTTGTCTGCATATAGGCTTACACCGTATATAAAAATAACGAAGTGTCGTCTCCAAAACTTCCTCTGTCTACTTGAGTTTGATGCTTTTGCATAACCAGCCAGTTTCAAAGTTAAATTAGTTTTTAGCAGAGCCAAACCTATAAGATGACCAATACTGTTTAAAACGTTCCACCTAATTTGCAGAACTTTTTAGTTATCACATATGGATAGTAGCAAGGTACGGAGGAATGCTACAGCTCAACAAAGATTTTCAATTAAGGAGCGGAAAAGAAATAGATCTGCATTGTCAGTAGATGATGTGAGACAGAGGCAAGTCTAACAACAGTCGTGTGGAGAAAATGTAATATCATCATCCAGCGGGCCAAATACGAATTTAATACGGAGTGGAAAAAATTGTAGTTCAGATATGTACAAGGATTTGTAGTTGATTCACAAATTAGGTGTACGTCATCCAATCTAATAAATTTGTTTTGAATGACAGGGAATAAGGACAATGTATGATTTAGAGCAAAGACGGGCACATATAACCTTACTTGACAGAGCAGCTTCAGGTAATTTCACATGACCTTATTCTTGCTATTTTAAGGTTGATAATAGAAATGGTTTCATTCAAATTTACTGTTACAGTTTTATATGCTATTATGGTAAAAAATGAATTTTCAGGCCCAATCAGTAAATCTAATGCTC
Source organism: Allium cepa (assembly GCA_030765085.1). NCBI lineage: Eukaryota > Viridiplantae > Streptophyta > Magnoliopsida > Asparagales > Amaryllidaceae > Allium > Allium cepa. The sequence continues at coordinate 779,640,291 of CM060934.1, forward strand.
AACAGCACAGACCAAACTTCATTCAAAATCATACCACCAATGGTGCAAGTGCATGTCCCTTTTTTAACTATATATATTTGTATTTGAACATGGTTGGAACCCTATTGGAACAGGAAAAATGGTTGAACCATGGACTTTTGGCGGTCCTACCTATGCATGTTCACACTGTGACGCAACCGATGCGACATTTTCTTGCCAATTAATGATGTCAATATTATACTTTCTAACATTGCAACAATGTAGAAAGCCGAAGAATTAGTGCACACAGAAACTGGCTACAGTACGGAACCTAGAAATGCAGCTCAACGTGGCATAATCATTGTGGTGCTGATCTTACTACAATATTGTTTGATAAAACAGATAAAAAATTTGTAATATATTACTGTACCTTTCAGGCTGACTCAAAAAAGGATCGTGGTAAGTAGAAGATCCGTGGAAGAACCTCAGAGAAGAAAAGGAATAAGTGATGTCCAAACGGTTGACCACTATGAGAAACCACTTTGTCCACCAACATTTGCGTTGTGTGTTCTTTGTCCATTTTTTATTTTATTTGCAAACTCTTTGTTTTATTTAGTTTGTGCTTTCATTTGCTGTAAAACTGTTACTCTTGCTTTTTGTACTTTATTTCCCATTTGAACAACACTTCATGTTTGCATCAATAACAATCTTTGTCCATAAAACCATTAGTTTAATAAAATATTAGCATGTTGCCTTAAATAAATCTTTCCTTTCGATCGTGACACGATTCAATTTGTATGTTATCACACTGTAAATTTGAGCTCATTGTGAAGTTGCAGTTTACCTACCGTGGCTTGAAACTCAATTGTATACGATTACTTTTATATTCAATGAATTCAAAATGTGTAGCATTTTACTCTACTTATTAATTTATATTCAAAGGGAATATGTAACTATACTTTTATTTCATTAATTTATATTCATTATGATTACAATATAAGTTATATACGATGTTTCAATGTAGAGCGTATATATAAGTTATATAACTTAAGTCATATACTCTGTTTTCATTATGATTACTTATTTCACAAGTATGACTTAAAACAGTAATACGATAAAACAATAATATGACTTTATACAGCAATACGCTGTTTCAGAAAGAAATATAACTTAAGTTATATTTGTTGTTTGATTGTAATCCCGTGTTTGTACACTTATATTTACGTGTAGGAGTTGTGACTACTATTTTTTATAGTCGTTTAACTTAACAAATACTGTGAGAATAATGTACATCTTATTCTGTCAGCACTGGCATAGACTAACTCAAACTTTGGGTTTTCATCAATCAACGGTGTCTGCTCAAATGTGCAATACTCTTCTGTTTTTAACATGGCACAAGATAGTGGATGAACTTGGGATTTGCAGTACTAAGTCTGCTTGCTTACTGAAGATTAGTTTTTTATTTTTTGTTGTCCCTTTTTTTACCACAACAGCTCTTTACAGTCCATGTCAAATTTCATACTTTATGGTGCGTCCCCTTTTCGTTTTTGTTTCCAAAATCAGTTTTTAGTATATGTATTTACTTCTTCTTCAATATAAATATACTGCTGTTTTTGTTTTAATTTTGGTTATACTATATTTAGCTTACTGTTACAAGCATACTAATGTCCAATTCTTTTGTACGTCACAAGCACTGCTGCAAATAGGTCCCAATACAGATGTCGCTTACTCTTCTTAAGTACGGATACAAATATGAGAGAGGGGGCATCGAAGAGGAGGTTTGCACGACTCTTTACTGAACTATATCACCCATAGACACATTTTAGTTCGTCCTTCAATCTCTCTTCTGCTCTGTCATATACATATAGTAAACTACTTTATATCTACAAACCTCTGGCCATTGTTCATATCATGTACCACATCATTATGCATACACATCAGTATTTTAACATTTAGATGAGATATTCTGTTTTATTGGTAAAACTGATGGCAGTGGATCATTAATAGCCTGCACTACATTTGTTTCACAGGTTATCATCACTTTTTTTACACTGTACAAACTTAATTGTGTACTTCAGTCAACACAAATTTCTTTCTATTTTAATAGGACATTGCACCCATTATATTTATATTTGAAAATACAACTGGTAGTGAATATATTGATCAAGTATTACCATTTTTGACTGTATGGATTTATAACTAGAGTTCTTAAAAAATTGGATAAATTTTAAATTTAGGCAAAATTCAAAAACTAATTACAAATTTAAAACAGTTTTATAACTTATTACGAGAATAGGCCACTTCGTGCCACATCAGCATCACGCGTACTAGCGACATTTCAAACGCCAATAGTTCATTTTTTTCTTCTTTAAATAGTTTGCGGCATTTCAAATGCCGCAACCTTTTTCTCTTAAAAAAAATTCTGGGCGCATTTCAAATGCCGTCCACTGCAGGCATCTCAAATGCCGCCAACTATTTTTTTTAAATTGTACCGGCTGCATTTAAGATGCCTCCAATACGTGTAGCGCAGATTTGGCCAAAGTGGTCTATTTTTGTAATAAATTATTCAACCGTCCTAAATTTAAAATTTATCCTAAAAAATTCCAAATTATTGTTCACGTTGTGTTAACTTACTACTGCTTTCCTTATTTTTCCCAACATTAACTTTATTACAAATAGTTTAGCAGCCACATTTGGTGAATGTTACAAACCATCCACTTTGGTACAACACATCACCTTTATTTTGTGAATTTCATTCCAATTATTCTTATGAAACAATTTATGGTCTTTGCAAATTTGAATGATACTGTTTTTTTAATTTACAAGTTAATTACGGGTACAATGTTTTCATATGAAGTAACTATGTGCTGTATTGTCAAGATTGATGCAAAGTTGGATAAAGTTATGAAGAATAGTCGCAGACGAAACATGGATAAAAGACGGACTTAGCTACGGAAAACCGACATCTGTGATCTACAACTACTTTTTAATTACTTCAACTGGACATAGTTAAACTCTACTTGCGTCTTTGTATTTTGTTTCACAATTATTTAGGATAGGAACACTGTATCTACCATTGTTATTCTATATGTAAATTTTAATTTCCATTGCAATAGCCGTCGTCTACATTTCAATAATTAAACTGTGTTGATCACGAAGGTTTACTACTACAATATTATTTACTCTCAGTGCATTTGCACCTGGAACATTTAATTTCAACCAACATAAACTAATTGCATGTTCATCATAATAGAAAGTTGATGCAATACTTTTAATTCTAATATCAAACTCCAATATAAGTGTACGACTCAACAAATACTAAATTAAAAAAATTTAAGTAATAGACAACAATCAATAAATTTAAACATACATCAATCTAACATACTCGGCTGCCCGTGTGTGTAGCACGGGCCACACAGTAGTTAAATTTTATAAAAGAAAAACATATGTCCTTGCAAATTAACATGTGTAAGCTAGGATGCCATGCAAATTCACATGTGTCAAGATTTATGTTAAGATGGATTTTCTTCATTTTAATAAAGAGAAGAGAATGATTTTTTTAGTAAGAAACCAGATGTTGTATATTATAGTGTATATCAAACTTCTTTCTTCTTTCTTTTTTTTAGAAAGTAAATCTAAAGCTAGAGAAACCAAATATTTAAACTACTTCAAGTTTCAACTGAAGCAAGGATTTAATTCAGATTCAACTCAACTTAGTCAAGTAGATCAAGATCTGAGGGAGCTTCAAAAATCAACTAGCAGCTTCCAGATTTTCAAATCCTTCTCTGTTCCTTTGTTCAAAATCTTTGTGAGTAATCTCTTAAAATCTGGTATATCTTGAATTGGCATGTGGTGATCATTGAAATGTGATTGGATTATGTTGTGCATATCGATTTAAAAATGATTTTTTTATTTGTGTGTGTGTTAGTACCTGTGAACTTGACTGGAACAGGTAGATATAGGCCTCTGTTCAACATTTCAGGCTTTAACCCTGATTCAAAAATTCAAATTTTCTTCATGCAATCGTTTTTAGGCTTTGATTCCTAAATGAAAAGTGTTGATAGCAGTGCAATATCAAGACTAAAAATGGTTTACAAAATTTTAATTTAGTAATTAACTCAAAATTTAGAAATATTAGAAAAAAATTATATGTCAAAAATCTGGGATTATGATTTCGTGTTTGGATTTCGTGGATAGATTCATGTCGGGAAAACATGATTCTTGATATAGGTATCGTAAATTTTAAGATTTGGGTTTGTGGGAATTGTCGAGATAAATGGAAAAGGGGATTTCGACGATTTTAGGTGATCACGGAAGTTTTAGGCTATGGGGTTTTGGTCGGAAGAGGCCACGGGGTTGTCGAGCTTGGAAAAATTGGTGGTTTGCCCTATAGGCTACCGTGGCGACGACAGTTTGACGAACTAGGGTTTGCCTCAGTTTTTGATCAAGGAGGAATATCGTGTTGTTGCATCATCGTTGGTGCATCGGAGAAGGCCGGTCATAGGGGAAAAGGGGATAGGACGTCGGCAAAGCTTTAGGTGAAGTCTCATGACCTCTAGTGGTCAGAGGAGTCTGGACGAGGTGGTTCTTGGTCAGGGTGATTTGTTCCAGTGGGTTCGACCACGTTTATTCTCAATTTTGTGTTTATTTTGGGAGATTGGTGGTCGGGATCGGTAGGGTTGGTCAACGTCGTTTTGTCGACGGTGGTCGAGTAGGCCGAAGCGCCGTCGTGGGTTGGTGCAGGTGCACAGCGTATCTCCTATGTCAGTTCGGGTTTAAGAGGTTTTTCTTGAGTTTAAGCCGGGAAAAAAATGGTTACCTCGGGTTCAACTTCGAGTATGCGTGAGTGTTTAAGAGTATATCAGTTTTTTTTAAACAAGTAAAAAAGAAAAGAAGGAAACTTGGGTAAGGGCTTGGGTGAAAATCGCATTGGACCCCAAGTAAATTTAACAAATTTAAAATTTATATATAAGCATGTTTTAAAATTTAAAAATGAATCTAGTTTGAATTATTTCTTAAGACCTATTCCTTATATAATAAATATTATTAAATAATGGATTTAAGAAAGTTATAATTTGTTAACTTGAATTTGTTAAGTTTAAAACTTAATCTAAAAATGTATTTAAGTGTTAATTAAAAAGAATAAAATGTTTTATCATTAATTAAGCTTAAAGATCCTAAGTTAAATTTTAGATTAATGATAATTTAATTCAAAGTTTATTAAATAAGATTTTAAGTGATAATTAAGAAGTTAATTGAGATAAACAGTTTATCTTATGATTAATTAAGACCTTGGATGATTAAGAATTAATTAAATTAATACAGAAATCAAAGAGTAATTTAATTCATTAATTAATTAACGATTTTAAGGGTAGTTAATTTAATTAATTATGAGTTAATTAGTTAGAGACTAATTAATTTTTAATTAAGGATAAATTAATTAAGTAATTAGAGATTAATTAATTCGTAATAAGGATAAATTTATTTAAGAAATTAGAGACTAATTGCTTAAATGATAATTAGTTAATATAAGTAATTAAAGGATTAATTTGTTAAAAGTTAACTAATTTAATTATTAATTAAAGGTTAAATTAATTAATGATCAGAGGTAAATTAATTAAGGATAATTAACCAATGGGATAATTACTTAATGAAAGTAATTAAAGGGAAATTACTTAATGGAAGTAATTAAGGATTAATTACTTAGTGTAATTAATTTAAGGAACGATTAATTTAAGAAATCAACTATGGGTTAGTTAATTAATGAGTGTGATAAATTAAAGGATAAATTAATCAATGTAAGTAATTATGGGATAATTAATTTGAGTAATTAATTAAGGATAAATATAATTAATGTGAATAGGTAAAGGTTAATTAATTTGTGTAATTAATTAAAGGCTAATTACTTTATGTAATTAAAGATGATAATTAAGGATGATTAATTAATTAAATTATAATTAATTAATATTAAGTAAGCATGATTTAAAGGTAATTAAAGTAATTAATTTAATTTATTTAAGTTAATTAGAAATGGTGTGACTAATTAATCTTGCTTATAGTTGATTGAATTATATGTAATGCCTTGAATTGGTTTATATCTTTGATATAAAATGTTTTGTGATATGATATATTGGGTTGTACAGTGATAATGTGGTTATGTATCGATGATGAATTGATGTGTAAGTGACATCCTATATTTAAAGTTTGAATTATATTTCAATTGAATAACTTGGGTAAGATGACATAGGAATCGAAGAGACCGGGATCGGGTATTAGTAAATACCCGAAACCATTTCGATTTGTAATCTACAATAATTCTATATAGATTTGATATGTGAGATAAATAGGCTGGAATAGAATAATATAGACCTTTGAAACTAAGTAAAGTTACTTAGGGATTGATTTGTGAAATAAGTGTTGACCATAACCAGTTATGAACTCGGAGTAAGGTACGAGTTACCCGGGATTTCAATTATGTTTAAAGCTTAGTATTTCATATTATATGGGTTTACTCATGCTGGTTTCCAGCCTGTCCCGGGTGTTATTTTGATGTAATGCCCAGGTCGGGCCTAGTATTACAGCTTTCCATGTTAGGACGTTCTGAAGCTCAGGAGGCAAGTTGGATGGCAGGACGTATGGAGTGTTCCACTGTGTATATTATTGCTGTTTATCTGGGACAGGTTGATTTTAACTGTCCAGTGTTTTGTGTAATGGTTGTAACTCTGATGTATTAATGTAAATTAGCTAATACAGTTTTCTTTCGTATAACTGTTATTATTTGATACTATATTTTGATCCATTGCGTATCTGAGATTCTGTGACTTGTTTTATGTTTCTTCTTCTACCTCTTTTCTTCTTTTCCTAACTATCTGGAATTTTCGGGATTGAAAATTCCGGGTCGTTACATTTGGTATCAGAGCTGAAGGTTAAGCGAGAACCTTGGCTCCGGTGGGTTTACTCATTAAAGGTAGGGTCAGTGGTGCCCTAGAATGAGTTGGGTGTGTGTGTGTGAGTGCGTACTTGTTATTTTCTTATATAAAGATTTTAATATTGGTTTTAAAATTGAATGATTTTTATATAAGTAATTTTTTTCAATTATAAGTATATTAAAGAAATTGGTTGTTGATTATTGGAATGAAATAAAATAATGAGAATTAAGTGGTAATAGTAACACAACCAAATTTAAATTGAATAAAGATAAGTTTGAAATGGATCCAAGCTGAAATTAAAATCCTGAATTGTAGAAGTATTTTCAGAATAAGATAATAATGAATTGGTTTCTAGACATGATAATCTTGGTTATTATCATAAGTGATTATTGTGTTTAATAATAAAATGTGTATTAATGAGTAAGAAAAATGAAATGTTTTAGGGAAGTAAAAAATTTAGGTGAGTATGACTTATAAATTAGAATTGAAGATGTTCTAAATCGTGAAGTTTTAAATCTAGGTCCAGAATTTGGAAATTGATTCAAAGTGATAAGAAATAATAAATAATATTATTTAATGTATATGAATGAAGGGTCCTGTTTCAAACAAGAGTTATTTGAAAATTTAAAGGAATTTTTTTTGAATTTAAAACCAAAGGTTGTTTAAAATTTAAAGTAACCTGGTGTGTAAAGGAAATAAATTTGTATATTTGAAATGAACTCTAAGGTTGAGTTTTGAATTTTTCTTGGAATGTGATGTGAAAACCCAAAGTGAAATAAGTTTTTAAACTTAAGTGGGAAGATTACTAATATGAAGTTTAAAATTTGAAATGGGAATTCAAATTGGGTAAAGTTGTCTGGATTAAATTGAAGTGAATTTAATTTAGGGAAATTAAATAAGTTTAGAACAAACAACCTGAATGGGAAGTTAAATGGTGGATTTGAATTGGGAGTTTGTGTAATCTCAAAACGGGCTTGAGATCTGAAAATTGGAAATGGATGGATGTTTTAAAATAATTTGGATGATATCATCCTGTTGTTGTTAATAATCTTTAAACTGCGAATTGGATTTGTTTAAATAAATAAAGAAATGGATTATGGTAATATATCCATTATAGAGATAAACAAAAAATTAACTTTAATTTGAAATTAAGCATATGGAATCACTTTGAACCTAAGATTTAAATGTTAAGAATAGGATTTGTAAATTAAAATTGTTTAAGAATCGATTTCAAAGTTTAGTAAAGATAATTTTAATGATAAATTTTTTTGAACTCTTAATTGAGCATTGAAATAAGTTAAGTAAAGATAATTTAAAATGGAATTTTGAAATTTTGACTTAGAATTAAATCGTTTAAAGATTTATATTGTTGATTTAAAAAGAAAGGTTAATTTGATTAAGGGGTTAAATCAACATTTAATTTAACTCGAATTTATACAATTCGAGATGGTTTAAAGTTGAGATCTAAATTGAATTAGTTCATATTGAATTTGATTTGAAGTAATTAGATGTGTGATTGAAGATGGATAAGTTTAAAATTCAAATGGAAAATTTGAACTGGATTAGTTTGAAATGAAATTGAAATTGAATGAGTTCAAATTCAAATGGGAAGTTGATTTGAATTTAGGATGGGAATGGAAGTTTACTTAATTTGAATTGAAATTGAAAGTTAATTGGAAATTAGAAGTTGATTGGAAATGGAGATTGGGAATTTAACAGTTTGGCTCTAAACTATTTTCAAATAAATTATTTTAATATAACTATTTTTAAATCTATTTTTCCTAGCTATCTATTATACAACTTTTCTTTTTAAAAACCCAAACTATCTTTTAGTACCTTTGGAACTATTTAGCTATTTTACAAAATATTTACAACTGTTTTACAAACTAATTACTATTTTATAACTATTTTGCAATTATCTAGCTATTTTACAACTATCTTAAAACTACTTAAGTATTTTACAGCTATTTTACAACTAATAATTATTTTTCAGCTACCTATCTATTTTTAACTTTTCAAGCTATTTTCTAAATTTAAGCTGGTCAGAGTGCAAAATGTTTATGATTAATTTCCAATTGAGATAAGAATTGAAGTGAAAATCCAAATGAGGATTGAAGCAACTGTGAATAAGTGAATAGAATCATTAATGAACGTGAATAGAAAGGGAATTGTTTTAGCTAATAAGCAATGAAGATAAATACATAGGATGTATGTATATTATTCTATTCACATAATGATTTGATCAAGATTCGAGCACAGAATTTCGAGATAGTTATAATGATCCGAGTTGGGACTTTTCACTCGAACTTCGACGGCGAACCTGGATATGGATTTTGATTGATACTGGAAATTCTCTATCATAGTTATGGCTATGTAAGGAGAATAACGGTTTCTGATCAAGAAACCAGATCTGAGTCCACACTAGGAAGTCGCGTGGACGATAGTAGTTCGTAAGTGAAATGTGTGATCGAGTGAGCGATCAGATTTATATAGCGTATGGATGATATGTGTACATCGTACGGGTTTGAATGGAATTGATATTGAAAATTTGTGGATAAGAACCGTAAAATGGCTTTTGAAATGAGAAGTATATTTTATGAAATATATGATGAAATAAAGTGGAAATTAGATATTTCTAGGTAAAAATTTTCTTTATGGAAGTAAGTAATATGGTAAGTGACTTTATAAAATAATCAAGTTTGAATATTAATTTGGCATAAACAAAGTTATGCATATATAATTGATAAACTTCCCTTGTTAAATCTATTGCCGGAAGAAAAGGGTTTTTGATAAAGTATTAAAAGTATAAAAAAGGAATTTATACAATTATGAAGTGATCCAAAGGTTTTCAAAGTTATATATATATATATATATATATATATATATATATATATATATATATATATATATAACTTTGAAAACCATTGGATCTTATGAGAATGATTTTGGAAAAAGGTTTTGGAACCTATGGATTTTGGAAAGGCTTTAATTTTTGGGAAAAATCAATTTTGGAAATTTGAAAAGCCTAGTTTAAGAATTATCGATTTTGGGATAATCGATTTTGTAAAAAGGAGATTTATATGGAATTCATACTAGGTATATGATTTGAAAGATACTATATGTGTATAGTATAAAGTGTTTTGAAAATGGCTCTGTAGAAAAAGGCGTTTCCTTGAAATGAACTTCTTAGGAGTACCATAGGTTGGTATCGCCTTGAGCTCCAAGAGGGAGACTTTAAAGTGGATCCTGTGAGGAAGTCCGGACAAACTGAAGTTGTAACATCCGCCTTTTCGCACACTTTAAACCGACACACGTGCCAATTCAAACCATACGGAAGGGCGGATTGTTATGGGGTAAATAAGAAAAACAGAGAAGAAATAAAACAAAATAGAATCTCACAGCGGAAGGATAAAATATAATAATAAATATACAGTTCATAAATGGTTTACAAAACACTTGATTCTTCTTTATACAATAAATATCAGAGTTACACATACCAATACAATCAATGCAGCGGAACAGTATGAGTGTGGTGCAATACTATAAATAATAATAATACGAATTCTTCGTCTTCGTCCTCCAAAGCTAAAGTCTTCGATCCTGAAACGCTCGGACTGACCCGAGCGAATTTGAAAAGACAAAAAAACTCGAGTCAGAACTAAAAGATCTTATGTGAGTTAAATTAACAAAATAAATATGAGTACAGTAACTCAAGAGATGTTCGGGATTTACATCTCCTAAGGATCCGTTAAACTATTTACTATGTAGTATATTGCGCTATTATAGTAGTGTCTATTTATAAAATAAACTTACTTTTAAATAGCGTTAAGGCTTTACATTTTCCACCTTAACACGTAAAATGCCAATAGTCTATACAGTACCGTAATACCTCCTGATCGGGAAGCTACCAGAGGATACTCCATAGGTACGACACAAATAGAAACTCGTAGTAAAGGCTCGGTATGGAAGGTGACACGGCACAACTAGGCAATGCCAGGGTAGATATACCAATTGCTATCCAGGCTGGTGGAAACGCGTAGCCGCAGTTACCGCCCACCTCGGACTAACTCCCCAAAATCAAAATACAGAAGTGGCCACTGAATCAATCCAAGTCAAAGTATAATATCGAAGAGGAGGGTCCGATCAGAGGAATGACCTCATTGGCCTGAGAATCGCTCCTGTTTTAGCCACCTTATGCCAACTCACGGGAGTCGGGTCCACGTATTTACCTTACAGGAAACATCGCCACCACCTACTTCATTCTGGAATCTCCACCGCGTACACGGTTAGTCAAAGTGGTTTTCGGTATCGACAGAGAGTATGTCCATATCCGATCCCAGTCTCTTTGCCAACCCATCGTTATTATAACACCGCGGTCATTTAAAAATAGGTTATACTTTAAAATCAGAATAAACATTCCATTTCATAACCATGAATACGATATCATTTCAAAACCCAAAACCATATTTTATCACTTATCCCAAATATAATTCTTTTCCAAAATCATAATGCTTTAACTTCATAACGTCTGAAAATCAAATATTTTCAAAGCATAATATTTTGAAAATCACAATTTAAAACCATAACTTCTAAAAACTTGAATGGTTTGGACATTCAACGGTATATGAATTAAATGGTTTAACTTAAATGTTACTTTGTAAAGAAAATAGTTCTCATGGCTTTACAAATACATTTCTTTATTAAAGTCTAAACCAAAATTTATATTATCTCTCTCAAGTTCCAAAACCACTTCAATTTATTGATATATACGTATATCCATTTTGAGTAACAATATTTCAAACTAAAATTGGATTTTATTCTTTCAACAGATCAATTGTTCTATTAATTAGTCTTGAATATTCACATAAAATCCATAAATAATAAGACTTTAATTTCTAGTAATAAAATATATATATTTTCCCAATTCAAATTATACTAGAATATTCATTCCAATTTATTTTGGGAAAAATCCAATTATAAATATCATATCTTAAAATTTCCAAACTTAACATTTAAACATATGATATAAATTATTAAACTCCATTTTCTTAATTTTCTTCCATTTTTAATAAAGATTTTTATACACCTTTAAATTTTAAAATTTTCAACTTCATATGTATATATATATGGAAGAAAAATATTTATACAATATAAAATTTAAGATTATTATAAACCATATTCCATCCAAACCATAGGAATCACATTAAAATAGTTATATAGAGACCACGGTGCCTGTATATAATTTTCTATCCTATGGTCAAGTGATTCGGATATTTATCATTTCAATCCGCAGTTTAAAAGATATAAAATTTTGCGTTTGTATATCATTTCAAACCACAATCCCGAATGAAAGGAAATATGCATGATAATTTGCAATTTAATGATATACAATAAAACATCCATCAACATCACCCATCATCCAATCACAATCATCAAGCAATATCAATCAATAACAATTTATATTTGATAATATATAACAGGTAATAACTGGCAATTTTATTCAGATTAAATTTAACAACTATTAATCTAACAGTTTATATTCAGTAATAGTCTATATAACTGTTAACTAGCAGTTTATAGGCAAACAAATAAATTCTAACTATCAATTAATACGCAATAAATAAATTAAATTAGCAGTTAAATTTAATAAATGCAATTCAACAAATATGAGTGAAATAAACATGCCAAATACTCATAAATAAATTTCTATTCATTTCTAAAATTAATTTAACAAACATAAAAGCTTCTAGTAGTTGTGAGTGGGTTTAAAACACTCACCTTTTGAATTTAAATCCGATTTAAATTCAAAATTTTGACGGTCTCCAAATCTGTCCAAACCAGCATCATCAGATCCGGAATTTAAAAACGAACCTAACAAAAAAAATCTCGCTTGAATCGGAGTCCGTATGTGAAAGTTATACGATTAAACGCTTGGAAATTTATATTTAAATTAAACAAGAAAATAAACTACACTCGCCCACAAGCTTTGCCACGTCACAGCTTCCCTTCCTCTCTCCAGAAAACGCAACCCAAAGTATCAGTACGCACGCGAATTTTGAAAGCCAAGCCCTAGCCGCCACGCAATCGATCAAAACGCCTCCACCATCATCGTCATCGACCAGATCTGAGAGCATCACCGAGTCCCCCATCCACGGCCGACCCAAAGGACCCCACGCGCACGCCCCCCGAGACCCCCTGCACCCTCCGTTGCCGCCCTTAATCGTGCCAAATTCTGGCAAATTCGAACGCCTTGACGACGAACGAATGTAAGATCCAGGGCCTACTCGCCATTAGCTTCACAACGGTACCTTCTGATCGACCAACGGTCGACGATCCACCGTTGGATCGTCTTACATCTCATACGAACGGCCCTGGTTCAACTGGAGTTTCAGGACAAATGGGAATTCGAATCGAAAAACGAATTGCACCGCTGGATTACGTATTTCGAAAACTAGGACATATATTTTTTTCAGAATTTTTGGAGTAGTTTGAAATTTCATTTTGTTTTTGAACTGACTGGATCTAGGGTTTGCCCCCATTAAGGAAGAAGAGAAGCTTGAAGAAATATACGCGCAGATAAATGAAATTAGGCGGAGGCTAGGGCTGAATAGCTGGTTTTATATAGAGGGTTAGAGGTAGCGTAGATAGACCGTAGAATGAACGTGCGGAACAAACTATGGCCCAAAAAGCCCGCTATGTCTCCGAAACGAAATTTCGTAAATCTATATATCCAAATCGGTAGTTTAAAATATTCTGAACGCGATGGAAAAAGTTTCACGTCCAAATCTGATCGTATGAAGAAGTTATGCTGAAAACAAAATTTCCAAATTGATTTCAAATTGATTTTAATTAAATCGATTTCAAGGCGTTTCACATCCGTACGATCAAACGACAGGTCCGATCGATACGAAACTTGAAACCCTACAATAATTCACCGATACGGATCCGATGAAACTGGTTTCGTCGAAATCCGAGTCCATGGCCAAAATGGCTATTTTTATATTCATTAAATAAATTAAAATAAATTAAAAATTGATTAATTAAATCAATGTTAAACATTCCATTTCTCAGATTGCCAAATTTTCTCCCTTTAAATTTTCTTAATCATTTACACAAATTCTAAACAAATTTAAGTGTCAATACATAGTTGTTCTATTCATCAATTTAAATGTTAATCCTTAACTTCAATATTAAATTCCAATTTTATTAAATTCAACATTATAAATTAAATTTCGATAAAACTTATCTAATTCTCTTCCTTTCTATTATTCAATTTATTGATGTCAATTTAATGAAATTTACATTGGCTCAATCTCTATACAAAAAAAAAATCTCAAATTTAACTTCAGATCTCAATTTTCAAAATACTTAAATAATTAATTCCATCTAAATTTATATCTTCATAATATCTAAATATTTAATAATTATCTTACCACCTTTAAATTAAATATTTACTAGTAGATTTGTGTCATTTCTAACCCCTTAGATATTTAAAAATAACTATGAGCACATTTACATATAAATTCATTGTCAATTATTCCAGTAAATAAATTTTCAAAGGTTACTGTAAATAAATCCAATTGATTGCAATAAATTCTAATAAATTTGATCTTATTGGATTACATCTTAATAAAAAATCAATTATTACTCAACTTCATAGTCAACATTTCTTTTATATTCCAATACATAAATATTTCCCAAATTTCAACTTTTATTTGCATAAATTACCTTATCTCAATTTTATTGGAACTTTACACATAAAACTTAGAACCTCAATTAATTCATTCCTCTTTGGTTCCATTCTTAAGATTACACAAATTATCATATTATGAATGGAAATTTACCTAGGTTACATCTTATTGGATTCACATTCTTTACTTACCCATATGTAATCCACACTAACTGCAATAGTTTAGTGCATTAATTGAGATTGATCAAAATAAACTTAACAAACTAATAGAATAGATAACTTACAAAATTTATTGTCATAAATCTATTTTATAAGTCTACACTTAATTATTACCTTACAATACGTTTTATGTTACTATAAATTTATATTCACTCTTCCGTTACTATATTAATAATTGCTAAAGTAACGTTTTTCTTAATTAAAAACTTTCTCCACAATTGAATGAACTTTATATTCAATACATACTACCGAATTGCAATCACCTATGTTCTATCCAACATACATTAAAACTTCACTTCCATTAATTTATCCAATGTTTACATCCACAAATTAACAATTTAATTTCATTATACAATTACAATTCATATCTTATAAATTAATTTTTCAATTTTGTTTTCTTTCAGCATTAATTAAACAAACATATTCAATTAAGAAATTATCATGCTTTTAACTATTTCCATTTGCACTACATAAAACTCAAACGGTCGTTTCAATCACACTTGAATTTGTATATAATTGATTGTCCCTCAACTGCCATTTATTTTCTACCTTAATTCACATACGGTTACAGTTTTATCAATATATATAAATACATAGGAAATTTAATTTTTGTCTTTAATTCTTTAATTCAGGTGCAACCAATTTACACTATTTCTTTATTAATAATTTACTTAAATCTTCAACAATTAGGTTAGATAACCGTTCTACAATTCATTATTAATTATACATTTAAATCTCCCTTATCTTCAACTTACACAAGGGTTTACATCTTACGCTATCTTAATCATTAGATTTTCATTAAATTTAACAATAATTAAGCTTTAATTGTCGTTGCTAAAATTTCCCTTTAGCGTTCATCCCAGTATTAATTCTATCTCTTTTATATATATAAAATTTTCTTTTCTACAAGATTTAAACTTCAAAACCACTTATACTTAATAATTTAATTGTCGAAATTTTACGGGTCGTTACACTCTCCTCCACTCAAAACTTTTCGTCCCCGAAAAGGAAAAGAAGGGAAAAGAAGTATTTTGAAATCAATATTTTAAATTTACAAAATTAGTTAATTTAGCTAAAATGTACAAATTTATATATAGTAAAATATTTAAGTGGATTCAACCATAAATCAACCCATCAATACAACAACCATCAACCTTACAAACAACATACATACACAAGACAAAGCAACCATTTAATTCATCAAACAAATAGTTGTTCGGGTTCAAAACTTGAAATTTGTATGGAATGAAAATAACTATCAAGTGCATCCTTTACTCGACAGTCTTAGATGGAACAAAGATAGATTATTTATTTATCCAACAACTTCATATATCTTTACCCAACCAACCATAAATCAACCAATAATAATTTCAAACCAACAACCAAATTCACTTATTATACATTCATTTCATGCTTTAGTTGTTTGATTTCCCTTTTATGATTCACATAAACTTTAAATTTCATTTACTCATTAATGTTTGTTTCGTTAATTTACTTATTACTTATAATTATTCCTTTCCATTAATTTAGGTCTTGTAAGTTTCTTTTATTGCATTACACCTATGCACTTTTTATTTTCATTAATTTATTTAATACTTACATCCTTATTACATTTATCCTTAATACTTATTGTTAACAATTAGCTTCAATCCTTTAACAATGTTTATTTCTTCTATTTATGGAGTGATTTCCTCATCACTTACAACTTCATTTTTCATTTATTACAATATTCATTATATTGGTATTCCATTTTATTTACTTAAGTTTATATCATCTATTTAAAATCTTACCTTTACTTATATAGTAAAATTTACAATTTAACTTAAGTTTATACATTTAATCCTCATTAATTATAGCAAATTCGGTGAATTATTCATTTCCTCAATCTTCACTTGTAAGTTTTCTCTTACGTTTCCTTACTAACATTGCAACTTTTATTATATGGTAAGTTATGTATGTTTTAAGAATGTAAGTGAAATTCATACAAGTTTCTTCTCAATTTCTTTAATTAATTAATGGTTCCATTAATATATTCATTTTATAAATTTCAATTTCAACCTACCTTTAATTTCATTCATTTATTTTAAGGTTTACGTTACTATTATATTTAATAGTAGTAACAATTTAATTATACTAAATTTGCACCCTTATAGCATTAATTCTTATAAATAAAGAAGTTTACTAATTCATTTACTATGTTTACAATCGTTTACTTACATTACTTATCTTTCTATGGTATTAAATTTTTCTTTAATTAAAGGTTCACATTTTCTATACTAAATTGAACTATTAATTAACTGGAATTTTAAGAACCAAATACCGGGTTTAATTCCAAATTATTTAAAATAGTAGATAAACATATTCTTTTTACTTATATATTTCTATTTATAATGAAAACGATAAAATTCTCAAACAATTCTGCAGTATATTTCTACAGTTGCCTTTCCTCTTCGAAACTCGAAAATGAATGTCGATGATGCATGCACTCATCACCAAAATTTATTTTCCAACGACAGAGAGGAAAGTACAAACTTATTTTCCAAAATCTTCCTTTAAAACAATTCTTCCGAAATATATTGAAATACTTATATTAGAAAATACTTATAAATAATATTATTATATTCCAAAATTTATCCGAAAGAATTTTCAAAACCCCCGGAACTTCAGTTCTAAATTTCAAAATTCATTTATCTATTTTCTTCAATTTTATTTCTATTATTATTTACTCTATTTCCTAACAACCAATCTATAGCAACCAATTATAGATATAATTTGAAAATTTTATTTTATATATATATAGAAAATAGATTAGGCAAAATTATTTCATTCGCCTATATTAAAACAAATATTATGTCGGTCTGTCCTATTAAGTGTTTAGAAACCCCTATTGATGTCACAGCGTCCCATGCATCAACCGGAATTTATAAATACAAAACGGAACAGATTAACACAATATAAAACCTTTTATAAAACTAACAAGTACGCTCTCTCATATATATATACACTCAGCGACTCCCATAGGGTATTACTACCCTATTAACAAAGAGTCAAACCCCACAAAGCTAAGGTTTATCGCTAAACCAAAGCTCTGATACCAACTGTAACATCCGCCTTTTCGCACACTTTAAACCGACACACGTGCCAATTCAAACCATACGGAAGGGCGGATTGTTATGGGGTAAATAAGAAAAAAGAGAAGAAATAAAACAAAATAGAATCTCACAGCGGAAGGATAAAATATAATAATAAATATACAGTTCATAAATGGTTTACAAAACACTTGATTCTTCTTTATACAATAAATATCAGAGTTACACATACCAATACAATCAATGCAGCGGAACAGTATGAGTGTGGTGCAATACTATAAATAATAATAATACGAATTCTTCGTCTTCGTCCTCCAAAGCTAAAGTCTTCGATCCTGAAACGCTCGGACTGACCCGAGCGAATTTGAAAAGACAAAAAAACTCGAGTCAGAACTAAAAGATCTTATGTGAGTTAAATTAACAAAATAAATATGAGTACAGTAACTCAAGAGATGTTCGGGATTTACATCTCCTAAGGATCCGTTAAACTATTTACTATGTAGTATATTGCGCTATTATAGTAGTGTCTATTTATAAAATAAACTTACTTTTAAATAGCGTTAAGGCTTTACATTTTCCACCTTAACACGTAAAATGCCAATAGTCTATACAGTACCGTAATACCTCCTGATCGGGAAGCTACCAGAGGATACTCCATAGGTACGACACAAATAGAAACTCGTAGTAAAGGCTCGGTATGGTAGGTGACACGGCACAACTAGGCAATGCCAGGGTAGATATACCAATTGCTATCCAGGCTGGTGGAAACGCGTAGCCGCAGTTACCGCCCACCTCGGACTATCTCCCCAAAATCAAAATATAGAAGTGGCCACTGAATCAATCCAAGTCAAAGTATAATATCGAAGAGGAGGGTCCGATCAGAGGAATGACCTCATTGGCCTGAGAATCGCTCCTGTTTTAGCCACCTTATGCCAACTCACGGGAGTCGGGTCCACGTATTTACCTTACAGGAAACGTCTCCACCACCTACTTCATTCTGGAATCTCCACCGCGTACACGGTTAGTCAAAGTGGTTTTCGGTATCGACAGAGAGTATGTCCATATCCGATCCCGGTCTCTTTGCCAACCCATCGTTATTATAACACCGCGGTCATTTAAAAATAGGTTATACTTTAAAATCAGAATAAACATTCCATTTCATAACCATGAATACGATATCATTTCAAAACCCCAAACCATATTTTATCACTTATCCCAAATATAATTCTTTTCCAAAATCATAATGCTTTAACTTCATAACGTCTGAAAATCAAATATTTTCAAAGCATAATATTTTGAAAATCACAATTTAAAACCATAACTTCTAAAAACTTGAATGGTTTGGACATTCAACGGTATATGAATTAAATGGTTTAACTTAAATGTTACTTTGTAAAGAAAATAGTTCTCATGGCTTTACAAATACATTTCTTTATTAAAGTCTAAACCAAAATTTATATTATCTCTCTCAAGTTCCAAAACCACTTCAATTTATTTATATATACGTATATCCATTTTGAGTAACAATATTTCAAACTAAAATTGGATTTTATTCTTTCAACAGATCAATTGTTCTATTAATTAGTCTTGAATATTCACATAAAATCCATAAATAATAAGACTTCAATTTCTAGTAATAAAATATATATATATTCCCAATTCAAATTATACTAGAATATTCATTTCAATTTATTTTGGGAAAAATCCAATTATAAATATCATATCTTAAAATTTCAAACTTAACATTTAAACATATGATATAAATTATTAAACTCCATTTTCTTAATTTTCTTCCATTTTTAATAAAGATTTTTATACACCTTTAAATTTCAAAATTTTCAACTTCATATGTATATATATATGGAAGAAAAATATTTATACAATATAAAATTTAAGATTATTATAAACCGTATTCCATCCAAACCATAGAAATCACATTAAATAGTTATATATAGACCGCGGTGCCTGTATATAATTTTCTATCCTATGATCAAGTGATACGGATATTTATCATTTCAATCCGCAATTTAAAAGATATAAAATTTTGCGGTTGTATATCATTTCAAGCCACAATCCCGAATGAAAGGAAATATGCATGACTGTAACGTCTAGGAAATTTTCGTTCTTCGAAAAACCGACATCGACACTCCCTTTATCGACTGCCGAGAAATCAAAGGCCGAAAACCGAGATGTTATGGGTTTTAAAAAGAAAAGAAAAGAAAGAAGAGAGAAAAAGAAGAAAGAAAAAGAAAAATAGAGGGAAAAGAAGATAGACAATTTTTTTTAGAAAATAGAGAATAGAAAACAGAGAATTAGAAAATAGAAGATAGAAGAATTTTAAAAATAGAACGGGACAGAAAGAAAGAAACAACAGAACAACAACAGAATCTCACAATTCGCAGCGGAACAACATATAATAATAAATGAATAATCTTTAAACAAAGAACTATATCAGTTATTACATTATCATCATATTACATTACATCAAATCATCAGAGTGTACTACAACATACAACAACAAACAGTGCAGCGGAAAAAGAATTACTATATAAATTAGTAATACGCCATGCCATCCAGCTTGCCTCCAGCAACTCCTGAATATCCAGAATATCCTGATAAACCTAACTCTTGACTGCCCGTGTAGAAATTGGTGGGCACCCAGAGTTTAGGAAGGAAAACAATAAACTCCGAGTCAGTCATGTGACTGGTGTGAGAACTCAAAACAGTTTATTTAACTTTAAAATCAAAATAGAGGAATATTTTTAAATTCAATTCGCAATGCTTTTAAAAATGAGACTACCATAAGGCCTCCCGCACACACACACATGCAAACGCAGAATCGGAGGAGATTTCTCCTTATGATAGTCAAAGATGCTTGATACGCATTTAAAATAACATTTGATATTATTATTAGTGCATAGTGTATAACAAATTCATTTCGAAAGTAGAATATAAATCTTAGCCAACATACGACCATTATCGTATGCCTACTATAGCTACTATCCAAACAGTGGTGACCACCATAAGTGAATAGCAGGTTCTACAACTAATACCGTACAAGTTTCGTATTGGGAATTGGATTTCCAACAAATGGTCAGGCCAAGGAACTTCCCATTGCCACATGAGAATGCCTCTGGATGGACATCCCCGAGAACCAAACCGGATCTCTACCAACACAAGGCCGGGTTACTCCTAACTGAGTAACAACTGACCGAATATGCCATCCCCCGGTCCTTTGGGACCTTTATCCGAGAGCTCTCTAATCAATTCACACAATCATAAAAACAAAGTGTTTCAACATGAGTAAGTATCTGGGCTCCATACCATGATACCACCCTTTTCCAGAAGGAAATGCACATATCCTAAAGGGCGCTACCCCTCATAACCTTGCTGCATCTTTCCTGTTTTGACCATTTCCGGGATGTGAGGCTCGACGAATTCACGTCCACAAAAACATACTTTATACAAAAGCCATGTTTTGGGTCAACAAATGATCAACACAATGATCACTAAGATAGACGATCAAATAAATGATCCTATCACAAATAATCAACACAATGATCATTTCAGCATCACTCAGCATGTCACATTACCAAACTGGGAATATATCGCTGATAACTTCAACTATATAACCTTTGAGCACATACGTCTCAAAGAAGGGTGTTAAGCAAAGAATAAATTCTCCGCCACCAACAGAAATATATTTGAAAGAAATCGGCTTTATATCTCAAATTGTAATGTCAGACATACAATCCATACAAGTCTGTTCCGGGATCGAACAAAACCGAAGGCACTTACAAAGAAGTCCTTGCAATCCGGATATTCACAATCCTGATCGGATTTCCCATCACTTATGGAATCTCTATACCAGGAGCTACCCAGTGCAGAGACAATCGATAGGTCATCCTATCGCTCTCGCAAATACCGGTCTTCAACACCGATCTTCAAATGCAATTCACAACGACGTATCACATATTCGGAATGGTTTATACGACCCCATGGTCCTTTCCCGGTTAACCCGAATAGTGAGCGCTTATTCAAAAATAAGTGTGCATTCAAATTCAAACAATTCACATCAAATACCCATTCAAAGGGAAATACTGATAGTCGGCTATTGAACTATCAATGGATATGCATACATCACCAGATTCCAAATAATTTTCCAAATTATTTACTTTCCAAAATATCTTTACAAGATATATAATTTCAACCTTCAAAAATAAATCAATATTTATTTTTTTCCATACTATTCCTCTTTCACATATAAATTCCATAATGAATTTATATTTTCAAAATATCCATGCATATTATTTCAATAATTCCTTTCAATTTATCTTCAAAAAGATAAATTCAATATATTCACTTTATATTGGAAAACATTTCCATCCTTATTAAATAAGTAATTCACAATCTTTTATTTTCAACACTTGGAAGATATTCAATATACTTAAATCGAATTAAGTATATATTTCATTCTTTAAGGAAATCATTCACTTAACATATTTATTTGGGTCAAAACGAATGTTGCGTAAAACATCGTTACAACGTCCCAAAATCACTAGTATAGGGATTCGAATTTAAAATAGATATATAAATCCCAATACTATTCAAAAACATTTCCTTTCGGAAATCATTTACTATAACAACAGTGTTATAATCCACCATTTCCTTCTATTTCTCGAAAACGTCTATTTCAACAATGAATGTTGAAATCTATGGTTTCGAATCTCAACACCTTTTAAAACATCGTTAGATCGTTTAATTCAATTTAAACATCTCATTCAAAACAATTTCTTTAACATATCATTCACTATTCAAAAACGTGAATATACTTCTTTAACAAATTCCATCCTTTTATTCATTTTAATTCAAAGGATTATTCACTATTCAAATGTGAATATAACTCTATTTCTAAGTTATAACAATTAACTTATCAAAATAAGTCGTTTGCGAACTTATAAAACAACGGTTATAAATTCCATTTCTATTTATTTATAAAAACTTCCTTTTATAAAGTCCTTTATTAACCTATTCCAGTTTATAACTAAATTATAAACTAAACGTTCATATTATAAGTTAATTACTTATAAAACGATTATTTTACAAAATCGTTCTTTTAAACTTCCCAAATTATAAATCTTATAACTTATAAGATTCATTTATTTAACCAAATCTATCCTTCAAATAATTTCACCAAATTTATAAATCTTACTATTTATAAATTTCATTTATAACTTCACAGTTTATAATTCTTATAAATTTCATTCTATTATGAAATTCATTCTCACATCATTCAAACACTTATAAAAACTCGTTTTATAATGTCCATATTTCAATTTATAAATATCCATTTATAAATCTCTTAATATAAATTAATTTATATTATTCTTTAAAACGTCTTTAAATTCTTTTAAAAACTTCACCATTCTGATTTATAAAATAATTAAATTTTATAAATCCTATTTTTAAACTTTTTATAACAAGTTCAGAATCCCAATTTAAACTCTTTTATAAAGTCATTAATTCCTTATTTTCAAAAATCAGCTTTTAACTATATTTCTCAAAATCATAATTTTTATAACTTTAAAAATTATAACGTTTATTTATTTGAAATGGATAAATTCCAAAAATATAGTATATTTTCAAAAATCACTTTAAAATCCCAAAATCTGGGTCCAATGATGCTACACATCACATAGTCAATCACGACTACAACGATCCATCATATATCGATATGATAATCCATCAAATATCAAAATATCTGAAATCAAATAAAAACTGTTGAGGAATCCAGTTGGATCCCTCCAACCTGTTTTCCTGCATCCAAAAACATTAGCACAATACCAATTTCGCTCCAGTACGAAATTATCGCGGTACATGTTTTTAATAAATATTATCCGCTTACTAACGGCGTAATAGGGTCTCATCCGCTAAACAAAAAAATGCGGGAAATCAACAACTGCAATATATACATATGCCAATATATATATATTGCTATATATATAATATAATACCAATTTCACTGTTTATGAAATATTCGCGGTATATGTTTATATTAAATAACATCCGCTTACTAACGGCGCATAATGTCTATTTTAACAATCAATAAATAACAGTCATCATTCATACATGCATTCAAATATTTTAAATCTAACTATTTAAAATAAAAATCGAAATCTATTCGATTGAGTGAGAAGTTCTCACCTTGGTTTTAAATTCCGTTTTAGCTTTTATTTCGAATAAAATTAAACGCGCGTTTAATTTTACCCAAAATTCTCACTAACTCCAAACGACTCCAAACCAACTCCATCGCGTAGTGCTCGTCCATACGATTCCAACGCAACTGGTTTCGCGCGTTTTCGACCTCGTACGAAAAAGTTATGTATTTTATAAGTTACACGATTTTTATAAACAATATTTACAACATATATTTATTAATTTTTAAACCTAGCTATTATCTACCGTTAGATTCACCCCAAGCCATCAGAGCCGCACATCCTTTTCTCTCCTCCCCTCATTCACGTCTCCCTCTACAGGCCACAAATAACAAACGCACCCATAACCCATGATTTAGGGTTTGAAAGGCACCCTCACTCGATCAACTACACGTCGATCAAGCAACGGCGCACCACTCTCCAACGCTAGCACCTCCATCGGCCAGAGTATGGCTGTACTCGGCTGCACCAATCCCCAGAAAAACGTGCCCAAAGGCAGCCCAAACGCAACCCCTTAGCAGCCTCCCCGTTGCTTCAATCTCGATCTTGACCGTTGGCCACGTAGAGCTCGCGAAGCTCGACAAGTTTGCAGTTGAAGCCTTAGTCTAAATGTTGATGGATTGGGAGATCTTTGGTGATGAAGATGGAGCATTTCTGGCCGTTGAAAACATGGGTGGCGGCTGTAAATATGGGCTAGGGTTTTGAATATATTTTTTTTTTATTTGTGTGTGGTGTATTTATAGAAAAAGCAAGCGTAAACACTATTCATCCCGGGAATTCCGAACTCCGATTTAGACGCCGTAACCAGCGTACCTAGGGTTTATCCCGCGTTCCGGACACAATGGAACAGGTTTCGGAAGCTAATTCGGAAGTATGTGCGAGTTATGGCTGAAAACGTTCAATTTAAATTAAACCGATTTAACTCGATTTCTAGGCGTTTTAATTTGTACCGGACAAACGGTAAATCCGATTGACTTGAAATTTGAAACCTTACAATAATATCACATTACGGATCCGATGAAACTGGTTTCGTCGAAATCCGAGACTTTTTGAAAAATGGCTATTTTGACTCGCCAAATTTAAATTAAAAATAATTCGATGCGTTTCGAGCTGTCACGATCAAACGATAGCTCCGATTGACACGAAAATTGAAATCCGGTAATAACTAACTATTACGGATCCAATGGAACTGGTTTCTTTCAATTCTGAGACTGTTCAAAAATTGACTATTTTACAGTCGATTATTAAATATTAAAATATTCAATTTTCACAAATTAACTTTTAATTTGATTTTAAAAGTTCTAAAATATTTCTATAACTCCAGTATGATTAAATAAAATTTTCCAAATTATTTACAATCATTTTTAACTCAATTTTCAATTATTTTCATAATTTAACATATTAAATTATTGATTTAATTATCTAATTAAATCTAATAAATCAAATAAAAATTTATTTGACTTATAAATTCACTTATAAATATTTAAAATTAATTCAACATTCAAATTTTAATTTATAAAAATTCTGGGTCGTTACAATCTTTCCCCCTTAAAAGAATTTCGTCCTCGAAATTATAAGTAAGAAAGTTACAGAATCTATTTATTTTTCCAAAATTCATAATTAAATTCCTTACAATACTTTACTAAGTTTTCCAAATCATACTTAGTTATCTTTTCAAAAACAACTACTATTGTTTAACTTTCAACTCCAAAATCAAAGTTAAAGTTTTCAAAATTTTCCCAATTTTCTCAAAATTTTTCTAACGCCTTAAATTTTCGGAAAAATTCGCCATAGTCTCCTTTGCGCGGCTCGATCCGAAAAAAAAAATGACAGTATATATATCACAAATATACATCTCATCAAGTAATGAGGCATCCCGAAGGGAAAAAAGTGTAAAAGTACGATATTTAATCCGAGATATGTACCTTATATTTTATTAGCAAGCATATACGGATAATATAGCGCTAAAGCGAACTCCAAATGCGAAGCAAACGCGATCCGCACCTACTAAACTCAACAAACAACATGAGAACATGCACATATGCAAATAATCTCAATATACAACATATAGTAACATAATAACTATATATGTCACTTAGCAAATGCAACCAACAACAAATGCAAACATCAACCAACTACCATTCATAATCAAATGAATATTCATTTATATTCTCATTAATATTAAATGAAATGGGTTTCAATTTAAATCACATTTGATTCATTAACATTGGATTTACTAACATTCATTCTCAATTTTAATTAGTTTGCATTCACTAATTAAATCCAATTCACATTCAATTTTATTCAAATTTATTTACTTTCTAATTTGAATTCAATTACATAGCTTTCAATTTCATTAACACTTAATGAATTACATATAATCAACTACAATCATATAACAACCAACGTATATTAATTTCAACCAAATTTCTTTGCTTCACTTACATTCATTTTGGTTTAACATCTTTAATTGAATTGACTTCCATTCAATTTTATTCAACTTCTAATAACATTAGATTTAATGAATTAACACTTTCATTCAATTCAATTGATAATTCATTTAACCATCTTAAGTCGAATTCCATTTTCATAACTTAAGTTCATATTCATTTAATCCACTTGATTATTTACTTCGATACCAATATTAATTTCATTCATAAATATATTCATATAGTTTCACTTCTTATATATATAAGTTTATTTCACAATTGTAAATCACATTAATTATAATTCAATTCTAATAATTCTTTTGCTTATACAATTATTCTTTTATTTAGATTATTCAAACAACCTAACAATCAACTTATATACACTTTAATAATTCCGAAAAATTATTCTTTTATATTCAAAATATAATTAAGGTAAAATTATTTCATTCACCCAATTTAAAATCAATACTGTGTCGAATTGTTCTATTTAAGTGTTTAGAAACCCCTTCGGCTCAGTTTCGAGGCTGTGCTGACGAAAGTTCATATACCACTCAATAAACCAATCATCACAATATAAAACAAATTTTATATTCACTAACAAATACGCTCTCATAGCTATTATTACTCCCAAACTCATTCTAGAGTACAACTGACTCTATCTCTAATGAGTAATACCCTACAGAACCATGGTTGTCGCTTAACCATCAGCTCTGATACCAAATGTAACGTCTAGGAAATTTTCGTTCTTCGAAAAACCGACATCGACACTCCCTTTATCGACTGCCGAGAAATCAAAGGCCGAAAACCGAGATGTTATGGGTTTTAAAAAGAAAAGAAAAGAAAGAAGAGAGAAAAAGAAGAGAGAAAAAGAAAAATAGAGGGAAAAGAAGATAGACAATTTTTTTAGAAAATAGAGAATAGAAAACAGAGAATTAGAAAATAGAAGATAGAAGAATTTTAAAAATAGAACGGGACAGAAAGGAAGAAACAACAGAACAACAACAGAATCTCACAATTCGCAGCGGAACAACATATAATAATAAATGAATAATCTTTAAACAAAGAACTATATCAGTTATTACATTATCATCATATTACATTACATCAAATCATCAGAGTGTACTACAACATACAACAACAAACAGTGCAGCGGAAAAAGAATTACTATATAAATTAGTAATACGCCATGCCATCCAGCTTGCCTCCAGCAACTCCTGAATATCCAGAATATCCTGATAAACCTAACTCTTGACTGCCCGTGTGGAAATTGGTGGGCACCCAGAGTTTAGGAAGGAAAACAATAAACTCCGAGTCAGTCATGTGACTGGTGTGAGAACTCAAAACAGTTTATTTAACTTTAAAATCAAAATAGAGGAATATTTTTAAATTCAATTCGCAATGCTTTTAAAAATGAGACTACCATAAGGCCTCCCGCACACACACACATGCAAACGCAGAATCGGAGGAGATTTCTCCTTATGATAGTCAAAGATGCTTGATACGCATTTAAAATAACATTTGATATTATTATTAGTGCATAGTGTATAACAAATTCATTTCGAAAGTAGAATATAAATCTTAGCCAACATACGACCATTATCGTATGCCTACTATAGCTACTATCCAAACAGTGGTGACCACCATAAGTGAATAGCAGGTTCTACAACTAATACCGTACAAGTTTCGTATTGGGAATTGGATTTCCAACAAATGGTCAGGCCAAGGAACTTCCCATTGCCACATGAGAATGCCTCTGGATGGACATCCCCGAGAACCAAACCGGATCTCTACCAACACAAGGCCGGGTTACTCCTAACTGAGTAACAACTGACCGAATATGCCATCCCCCGGTCCTTTGGGACCTTTATCCGAGAGCTCTCTAATCAATTCACACAATCATAAAAACAAAGTGTTCCAACATAAGTAAGTATCTGGGCTTCATACCATGATACCACCCTTTTCCAGAAGGAAATGCACATATCCTAAAGGGCGCTACCCCTCATAACCTTGCTGCATCTTTCCTGTTTTGACCATTTCCGGGATGTGAGGCTCGACGAATTCACGTCCACAAAAACATACTTTATACAAAAGCCATGTTTTGGGTCAACAAATGATCAACACAATGATCACTAAGATAGACGATCAAATAAATGATCCTATCACAAATAATCAACACAATGATCATTTCAGCATCACTCAGCATGTCACATTACCAAACTGGGAATATATCGCTGATAACTTCAACTATATAACCTTTGAGCACATACGTCTCAAAGAAGGGTGTTAAGCAAAGAATAAATTCTCCGCCACCAACAGAAATATATTTGAAAGAAATCGGCTTTATATCTCAAATTGTAATGTCAGACATACAATCCATACAAGTCTGTTCCGGGATCGAACAAAACCGAAGGCACTTACAAAGAAGTCCTTGCAATCCGGATATTCACAATCCTGATCGGATTTCCCATCACTTATGGAATCTCTATACCAGGAGCTACCCAGTGCAGAGACAATCGATAGGTCATCCTATCGCTCTCGCAAATACCGGTCTTCAACACCGATCTTCAAATGCAATTCACAACGACGTATCACATATTCGGAATGGGTTATACGACCCCATGGTCCTTTCCCGGTTAACCCGAATAGTGAGCGCTTATTCAAAAATAAGTGTGCATTCAAATTCAAACAATTCACATCAAATACCCATTCAAAGGGAAATACTGATAGTCGGCTATTGAACTATCAATGGATATGCATACATCACCAGATTCCAAATAATTTTCCAAATTATTTACTTTCCAAAATATCTTTACAAGATATATAATTTCAACCTTCAAAAATAAATCAATATTTATTTTTTTCCATACTATTCCTCTTTCACATATAAATTCCATAATGAATTTATATTTTCAAAATATCCATGCATATTATTTCAATAATTCCTTTCAATTTATCTTCAAAAAGATAAATTCAATATATTCACTTTATATTGGAAAACATTTCCATCCTTATTAAATAAGTAATTCACAATCTTTTATTTTCAACACTTGGAAGATATTCAATATACTTAAATCGAATTAAGTATATATTTCATTCTTTAAGGAAATCATTCACTTAACATATTTATTTGGGTCAAAACGAATGTTGCGTAAAACATCGTTACAACGTCCCAAAATCACTAGTATAGGGATTCGAATTTAAAATAGATATAAAATCCCAATACTATTCAAAAACATTTCCTTTCGGAAATCATTTACTATAACAACAGTGTTATAGTCCACCATTTCCTTCTATTTCTCGAAAACGTCTATTTCAACAATGAATGTTGAAATCTATGGTTTCGAATCTCAACACCTTTTAAAACATCGTTAGATCGTTTAATTCAATTTAAACATCTCATTCAAAACAATTTCTTTAACATATCATTCACTATTCAAAAACGTGAATATACTTCTTTAACAAATTCCATCCTTTTATTCATTTTAATTCAAAGGATTATTCACTATTCAAATGTGAATATAACTCTATTTCTAAGTTATAACAATTAACTTATCAAAATAAGTCGTTTGCGAACTTATAAAACAACGTTTATAAATTCCATTTCTATTTATTTATAAAAACTTCCTTTTATAAAGTCCTTTATTAACCTATTCCAGTTTATAACTAAATTATAAACTAAACGTTCATATTATAAGTTAATTACTTATAAAACGATTATTTTACAAAATCGTTCTTTTAAACTTCCCAAATTATAAATCTTATAACTTATAAGATTCATTTATTTAACCAAATCTATCCTTCAAATAATTTCACCAAATTTATAAATCTTACTATTTATAAATTTCATTTATAACTTCACAGTTTATAATTCTTATAAATTTCATTCTATTATGAAATTCATTCTCACATCATTCAAACACTTATAAAAACTCGTTTTATAATGTCCATATTTCAATTTATAAATATCCATTTATAAATCTCTTAATATAAATTAATTTATATTATTCTTTAAAACGTCTTTAAATTCTTTTAAAAACTTCACCATTCTGATTTATAAAATAATTAAATTTTATAAATCCTATTTTTAAACTTTTTATAACAAGTTCAGAATCCCAATTTAAACTCTTTTATAAAGTCATTAATTCCTTATTTTCAAAAATCAGCTTTTAACTATATTTCTCAAAATCATAATTTTTATAACTTTAAAAATTATAACGTTTATTTATTTGAAATGGATAAATTCCAAAAATATAGTATATTTTCAAAAATCACTTTAAAATCATTTTAAAATCCCAAAATCTGGGTCCAATGATGCTACACATCACATAGTCAATCATGACTACAACAATCCATCATATATCGATATGATAATCCATCAAATATCAAAATATCTGAAATCAAATAAAAACTGTTGAGGAATCCAGTTGGATCCCTCCAACCTGTTTTCCTGCATCCAAAAACATTAGCACAATACCAATTTGGCTCCAGTACGAAATTATCGCGGTACATGTTTTTAATAAATATTATCCGCTTACTAACGGCGTAATAGGGTCTCATCCGCTAAACAAAAAAATGCGGGAAATCAACAACTGCAATATATACATATGCCAATATATATATATTGCTATATATATAATATAATACCAATTTCACTGTTTATGAAATATTCGCGGTATATGTTTATATTAAATAACATCCGCTTACTAACGGCGCATAATGTCTATTTTAACAATCAATAAATAACAGTCATCATTCATACTTGCGTTCAAATATTTTAAATCTAACTATTTAAAATAAAAATCGAAATCTATTCGATTGAGTGAGAAGTTCTCACCTTGGTTTTAAATTCCGTTTTAGCTTTTATTTCGAATAAAATTAAACGCGCGTTTAATTTTACCCAAAATTCTCACTAACTCCAAACGACTCCAAACCAACTCCATCGCGTAGTGCTCGTCCATACGATTCCAACGCAACTGGTTTCGCGCGTTTTCGACCTCGTACGAAAAAGTTATGTATTTTATAAGTTACACGATTTTTATAAACAATATTTACAACATATATTTATTAATTTTTAAACCTAGCTATTATCTACCGTTAGATTCACCCCAAGCCATCAGAGCCGCACATCCTTTTCTCTCCTCCCCTCATTCACGTCTCCCTCTACAGGCCACAAATAACAAACGCACCCATAACCCATGATTTAGGGTTTGAAAGGCACCCTCACTCGATCAACTACACGTCGATCAAGCAACGGCGCACCACTCTCCAACGCTAGCACCTCCATCGGCCAGAGTATGGCTGTACTCGGCTGCACCAATCCCCAGAAAAACGTGCCCAAAGGCAGCCCAAACGCAACCCCTTAGCAGCCTCCCCGTTGCTTCAATCTCGATCTTGACCGTTGGCCACGTAGAGCTCGCGAAGCTCGACAAGTTTGCAGTTGAAGCCTTAGTCTAAATGTTGATGGATTGGGAGATCTTTGGTGATGAAGATGGAGAATTTCTGGCCGTTGAAAACATGGGTGGCGGCTGTAAATATGGGCTAGGGTTTTGAATATTTTTTTTTTTTATTTGTGTGTGGTGTATTTATAGAAAAAGCAAGCGTAAACACTATTCATCCCGGGAATTCCGAACTCCGATTTAGACGCCGTAACCAGCGTACCTAGGGTTTATCCCGCGTTCCGGACACAATGGAACAGGTTTCGGAAGCTAATTCGGAAGTATGTGCGAGTTATGGCTGAAAACGTTCAATTTAAATTAAACCGATTTAACTCGATTTCTAGGCGTTTTAATTTGTACCGGACAAACGGTAAATCCGATTGACTTGAAATTTGAAACCTTACAATAATATCACATTACGGATCCGATGAAACTGGTTCCGTCGAAATCCGAGACTTTTTGAAAAATGGCTATTTTGACTCGCCAAATTTAAATTAAAAATAATTCGATGCGTTTCGAGCTGTCACGATCAAACGATAGCTCCGATTGACACGAAAATTGAAATCCGGTAATAACTAACTATTACGGATCCAATGGAACTGGTTTCGTTCAATTCTGAGACTGTTCAAAAATTGACTATTTTACAGTCGATTATTAAATATTAAAATATTCAATTTTCACAAATTAACTTTTAATTTGATTTTAAAAGTTCTAAAATATTTCTATAACTCCAGTATGATTAAATAAAATTTTCCAAATTATTTACAATCATTTTTAACTCAATTTTCAATTATTTTCATAATTTAACATATTAAATTATTGATTTAATTATCTAATTAAATCTAATAAATCAAATAAAAATTTATTTGACTTATAAATTCACTTATAAATATTTAAAATTAATTAAATATTCAAATTTTAATTTATAAAAATTCTGGGTCGTTACAATGACAATTTGCAAGTTAATGACATACAATAAAACATCCATCAACATCACCCATCATCCAATCACAATCATCAAGCAATATCAATCAATAACAATTTATATTTGATAATATATAACAGGTAATAACTGGCAATTTTATTTAGATTAAATTTAACAACTATTAATCTAACAGTTTATATTCAGTAATAATCTATATAACTATTAACTAGCAGTTTATAGGCAAACAAATAAATTCTAACTATCAATTAATACGCAATAAATAAATTAAATTAACAGTTAAATTTAATAAATGCAATTCAACAAATATGAGTGAAATAAACATGCCAAATACTCATAAATAAATTTCTATTCATTTCTAAAATTAATTTAACAAACATAAAAGCTTCTAGTAGTTGTGAGTGGGTTTAAAACACTCACCTTTTGAATTTAAATCGAATTTAAATCCGATTTAAATTCAAAATTTTGACGGTCTCCAAATCTGTCCAAACCAGCATCATCAGATCCGGAATTTAAAAACGAACCTAACAAAAAAAATCTCGCTTGAATCGGAGTCCGTATGTGAAAGTTATACGATTAAACGCTTGGAAATTTATATTTAAATTAAACAAGAAAATAAACTACACTCACCCACAAGCTTTGCAACGTCACAGCTTCCCTTCCTCTCTCCAAAAAACGCAACCCAAAGTATCAGTACGCACGCGAATTTTGAAAGCCAAGCCCTAGCCGCCATGCAATCGATCAAAATGCCTCCACCATCATCGTCATCGACCGGATCTGAGAGCATCACCGAGTCCCCCATCCACGGCCGACCCAAAGGACCCCACGCGCACGCCCCCCGAGACCCCCTACACCCTCCGTTGCCGCCCTTAATCGTGCCAAATTCTGGCAAATTCGAACCCCTTGACGACGAACGAATGTAAAATCCGGGGCCTACTCGCCATTAGCTTCACAACGGTACCTTCTGATCGACCAACGGTCGACGATTCACCGTTGGATCGTCTCACATCTCATACGAACGGCCCTGGTTCAACTGGAGTTTCAGGACAAATGGGAATTCGAATCGAAAAACGAATTGCACCGCTGGATTACGTATTTCGAAAACTAGGACATATATTTTTTTCAGAATTTTTGGAGTAGTTTGAAATTTCATTTTGTTTTTGAACTGACTGGATCTAGGGTTTGCCCCCATTGAAGAAGAAGAGAAGCTTGAAGAAAATATACGCGCAGATAAATGAAATTAAGCGGAGGCTAGGGCTGAATAGCTGGTTTTATATAGAGGGTTAGAGGTAGCGTAGATAGACCGTAGAATGAACGTGCGGAACAAACTATGGCCCAAAAAGCCCGCTATGTCTCCGAAACGAAATTTCGTAAATCTATATACCCAAATAGGTAGTTTAAAATATTCTGAACGCGATGGAAAAAGTTTCACGTCCAAATCTGATCGTATGAAGAAGTTATGCTGAAAACAAAATTTCCAAATTGATTTCAAATTGATTTTAATTAAATCGATTTCAAGGCGTTTCGCATCCGTACGATCAAACGACAGGTCCGATCGATACGAAACTTGAAACCCTACAATAATTCACCGATACGGATCCGATGAAACTGGTTTCGTCGAAATCCGAGTCCGTGGCCAAAATGGCTATTTTTATATTCATTAAATAAATTAAAATAAATTAAAAATTGATTAATTAAATCAATGTTAAACATTCCATTTCTCAGATTGCCAAATTTTCTCCCTTTAAATTTTCTTAATCATTTACTTAAATTCTAAACAAATTTAAGTGTCAATACATAGTTGTTCTATTCATCAATTTAAATGTTAATCCTTAACTTCAATATTAAATTCCAATTTTATTAAATTCAACGTTATAAATTAAATTTCAATAAAACTTATCTAATTCTCTTCCTTTCTATTATTCAATTTATTGACGTCAATTTAATGAAATTTACATTGGCTCAATCTCTATACAAAAAAAAATCTCAAATTTAACTTCAGATCTCAATTTTCAAAATACTTAAATAATTAATTCCATCTAAATTTATATCTTCATAATATCTAAATATTTAATAATTATCTTACCACCTTTAAATTAAATATTTACTAGTAGATTTGTGTCATTTCTAACCCCTTAGATATTTAAAAATAACTATAAGCACATTTACATATAAATTCATTGTCAATTATTCCAGTAAATAAATTTTCAAAGGTTACTGTAAATAAATCCAATTGATTGCAATAATTTCTAATAAATTTGATCTTATTGGATTACATCTTAATAAAAAAAATCAATTATTACTCAACTTCATAGTCAACATTTCTTTTATATTCCAATACATAAATATTTCCCAAATTTCATTTTTTATTTGCATAAATTACCTTATCTCAATTTTATTGGAACTTTACACATAAAACTTAGAACCTCAATTAATTCATTCCTCTTTGGTTCCATTCTTAAGATTACACAAATTATCATATTATGAATGGAAATTTACCTAGGTTACATCTTATTGGATTCACATTCTTTACTTACCCATATGTAATCCACACTAACTGCAATAGTTTAGTGCATTAATTGAGATTGATCAAAATAATCTTAACAAACTAATAGAATAGATAACTTACAAAATTTATTGTCATAAATCTATTTTATAAGTCTACACTTAATTATTACCTTATAATACGTTTTATGTTACTATAAATTTATATTCACTCTTCCGTTACTATATTAATAATTGCTAAAGTAACGTTTTTCTTAATTAAAAACTTTCTCCACAATTGAATGAACTTTATATTCAATACATACTACCGAATTGCAATCACCTATGTTCTATCCAACATACATTAAAACTTCACTTCCATTAATTTATCCAATGTTTACATCCATAAATTAACAATTTAATTTCATTATACAATTACAATTCATATCTTATAAATTAATTTTTCAATTTTGTTTTCTTTCAGCATTAATTAAACAAACATATTCAATTAAGAAATTATCATGCTTTTAACTATTTCCATTTGCACTACATAAAACTCAAACGGTCGTTTCAATCACACTTGAATTTGTATATAATTGATTGTCCCTCAACTGCCATTTATTTTCTACCTTAATTCACATACGGTTACAGTTTTATCAATATATATAAATACATAGGAAATTTAATTTTTGTCTTTAATTCTTTAATTCAGGTGCAACCAATTTACACTATTTCTTTATTAATAATTTACTTAAATCTTCAACAACTAGGTTAAATAACCGTTCTACAATTCATTATTAATTATACATTTAAATCTCCCTTATCTTCAACTTACACAAGGGTTTACATCTTACGCTATCTTAATCATTAGATTTTCATTAAATTTAACAATAATTAAGCTTTAATTGTCGTTGCTAAAATTTCCCTTTAGCGTTCATCCCAGTATTAATTCTATCTCTTTTATATATATAAAATTTTCTTTTCTACAAGATTTAAACTTCAAAACCCCTTATACTTAATAATTTAATTGTCGAAATTTTACGGGTCGTTACAGAAGTTCCTGAGGGTTATTGGGTAGCGGAAGTCGAGGGCGCTGATGCCTACAGAGCCATTTGGGTTATACTGTGACGACGGTGTAACTCGATGGTGCTATGATCTACTGTGGACCATAGCGAAAATCGTATGGAGGTGAGTGTCAACGGTCTATGCTTGATTTTGTCGAAAAGGCAACGTAACATCGGTAGACTGCGATCTATGGTCGAGGGGAGAAGTTTCATTCTTTTGGCAGCAAAATTCGAGGGCTCTTATGCCTACATTTATATGGGTTTTTCATGTGATGGCAACATAACCCCATATGTAGCTGTGATCTGTAGTGGGTTTCATGGTGTAATCGAGGGGCGCGGAGTGCCCATAGTTATCTATGGATTTTGTGGGATGGCAACGTAACCATCGGGTTAACTACGACCATGCATGGGGGTGAAGATTTCCAGAGTATCCTCACCAAACATATTTCCTCTATTTTCAAAAATGTTTTCTATATTTTCAACAAAATTATTTTCCAAGTATTTTCAATAGATGTTGAAATTAGGTTTACCAAGTACATATAGATTTTTAGTCCTACGCTTGATCAACGTATGACCGAATTTCTATGTGAACAAGGATAGACTGGTTGAGACATCGAGTTATAAAAAGTATTTTTATAAAACTATTTTTGTAATACTATGTAGATTTTAAAAGTGTGAAAAAAAAATCAAAGAAAATTTATCTGATTTAAAGCATTTTTAATAATTCTGGATTCATTCCTTTTTTAGGACGAAAAGATTTAAAGAGGGGAGGAATGTGATAACCCGGATTTTTGGTAGCTGATAATTGAATAATTAATTGGCTTTATTCAGTGAATAGATAAAATTCTAGTAATGAAAAGATATCTAGATGTATTTGAAACTATGATAAATGTTGAAATATAAATATCTGAAAATGATATATCTTATAGTAAATTAATATATATATATATATATATATATATATAGTGATGTGCAAGCTTAATAATGTTGAAAATTTTAAGTGTGTTCATATACAATATATAAGTGTATATATATGTTTTGTGAATAAAAAGCATTTACTTATTATTTGATAGATTAAATTCTCAAAGAATATTTAAAGTTCTATATCTTCAAAACACTAAAGATAAATATTTATAGTTTTTGTTTGAAATAATAATAAATTAAGTAAAGTTTTAAATAAGAGTGAATAAAAAGCTTGATATATATATATATATATATATATCTTTGGAATTCATGAGATAAATATAATAGATATAAATTAGAAATATAAAACATATGTAGATGTTAAACTAAATAAAGAATATAACATAAAATTTTATAAAAGAAAACATATGTCCATGCAAATTAACATGTGTAAGCTAGGATGCCATGCAAATTCACATGTGTCAAGATTTGTGTTAATATGGATTTTCTTCATTTTAATAAAGAGAAGAGAATGATTTATTTTGGTAAGAAACCAGACGTTGCATATTTTTGTATATATCAAACTTCTTTCTTCTTTCTTTAAAAAAAATTAAATCTAAAGCCAAAGAGACCAAATATCTAAACTACTTCAAGTTTCAACTGAAGCATGGATTTAATTCAGATTCAACTCAACTTAGTCAAGTAGATCAAGATCTGAGGGATTTTCAAAAATCAACTAGCAGCTTCCAGATTTTCAAATCCTTCTCTGTTCCTTTGTTCAAATCTTCGTGAGTACTCTTAAAATCTAGTATATCTTGAATTGGCATGTGGTGATCTTTGAAATGTGATTGGATTATGTTGTGCATATCAATTTAAAAACGATTTTTTTATATGTGTGTGTTAGTACCGGTGAACTTGATTGGAATAGGTGGATATAGGCCTCTGTTCAACATTTCAGGCTTTAACCCTGATTCAAAAATTCAAATTTTCTTCATGCAATTGTTTTCTGGCTTTGATTCCCAAATGAAAAGTGTTGATAGCAGTGTAATATCAAGACTAAAAATGGTTTCTAAAATTTTAATTTAGTAATTAACTAAAAATTTAGAAATAACAGAATTTTTTATATATAAGTCAAAAATCCAGAACTATGATTTCGTGTTTGGATTTCGTGGATAGATTCGTGTTAGGAAAACATGATTCTTGATATAGGTATCATGAATTTTAAGATTTGGGTTGGTGGGAATTGTCGATACAAACGGAAAAGGGGATTTCGACGATTTCAGGTGATCGTGGAAGTTTTGGGCTGTGGGGTTTTGGTCGGAAGAGGCCATGGGGTTGGCGAGCTTGGAAAAAATGGTGGCTAGCCCTATAGGCTACCGTGGCGACGGCAGTTTGATGAACAAGGGTTTGTCACAGTTTTTGATCAAGAAGGAATATCGTGTTGTGCGCCGTCGTCAGTTCATCGGAGGAGGCCGGTCATAGGAAAAAGGGGCGTAGGACGTCAGTAAAGCTTTGGGTGAAGTCTCGTCATCTCTGGTGGTCAGAGGAGTTTAGGATCAGTAGGGTTGAGTCAACGTCATCTGGTCGACGGTGGTCGAGTAGGCCGGAGTGTCGCGGTGGGTTGGTGCAGGTGCACAGTATATCTGTTGTGTTAGTTCGGGTTTGAGTGGTTTTTCTCGAGTTTAAGCTGGGAAAAAGAATGGGTTACCTTGGGTTCAACTTCGAGTACGCGTGAGTGTTTAAGAGTATATCAGTTTTTTTTAAATAAGTAAAAAAAAAGAAGGAAACTCGGGTAAGGGATCGGGTGAAAATCGGGTTGGGCCTGAAGTAAATTTAACAAATTTTAAAATTTATACATAAGAAACTTTTAAAATTTAAAAATGAATCTAGTTTGAATTATTTCTTAAGACCGATTCCTTATATAATAAATATTATTAAATAATGGATTTAAGAAATTTATAATTTGTTAACTTGAATTTGTTAAGTTTAAAAATTAGTCTAAAAATGTATTTAAGTGTTAATTAAAAGGAATAAAATGTTTTTTCATTAATTAAGCTTAAAGATCCTAAGTTAAATTTTAGATTAATGATAATCTAATTCAAAGTTTATTAAATAACATTTTAAGTGATAACTAAGAAGTTAATTGAGACAAAAGGTTTTGTCTTATGATTAATTAAGACCTTGGAGGATTACGAATTAATTAAATTAATACAGAAGTCAAAGAATAATTTAGTTATATATTTATTTAATGATTTTAAGGGTAGTTAATTTAATTTAATTATGAGTTAATTAATTAGAGATTAATTTATTCATAATTAAGGATAAATTAATTAAGTAATTAGAGAATAATTAATTTTTAATTAAGGATAAATTTATTTAAGTAAGTAGAGATTAATTACTTAAATGATAATTAGTTAGTATAAGTAATTAAAGGATTAATTTGTTAAGAGTTAATTAATTTAATTATTAATTAAAGGTTAAATTAATTAATGATCAGAGGTAAATTAATTAAGGATAATTAACCAATGGGATAATTACTTGATGAAAGTAATTAAAGGGAAATTACATAGGGGTTTTTAGGCTAAAGGAAAAAGTTCTAAAAAATTTAGTTTCAGAGACAAGAAGTTTGTTTTTTAGGCTGAAGGATACTTTTTAGTGTAAATCAAAGAATGATAGTTGTAACTATCATTTTCAGTTTACACTAAAAAGTGTCCTTCAGGCTAAAAAGGAAACTTGTTGTCCCTTAGACTAATTTTTTTTGCAACTTCTCCCTTGTGCCTATTTACCTGAATTACATAATGGAAGTAATTAAGGATTAATTACTTAGTGTAGTTAACTTAAGGAACGATTAATTTAGGAAATTAACTAAGGGTTAGTTAATTAATTAGTGTGATTAGTTAAAGG
This sequence comes from Allium cepa, assembly GCA_030765085.1. Lineage (NCBI taxonomy): Eukaryota > Viridiplantae > Streptophyta > Magnoliopsida > Asparagales > Amaryllidaceae > Allium > Allium cepa. The sequence goes on from CM060934.1 coordinate 779,680,553, forward strand.
ATAAATTAATCAATGTAAGTAATTTTGTGATAATTAATTTGAGTAATTAATTAAAGATAAATGTAATTAATGTGAATGGATAAAGGTTAATTAATTTGTGTAATTAATTAAAGGCTAATTACTTTATGTAATTAAAGACGATAATTAAGGATGATTAATTAATTAAATTGTAATTGATTAATATTAAGTAAGCAGGATTTAAAGGTAGTTAAAGTAATTAATTTAATTTATTTAAATTAATCACAAATGGTATGACTAATTAATCTTGCTTATGGATGATTGGAATATATGGAATGCCTTGAATTGGTTGATATCTCTGATATAAAATGTTTTATGGTATGATATGTTGGGTTGTACAGTGATAAAGTGGTTATCTATCGATGATGAATTGCTATGTAAGTGACATCCTGTATTTAAAGTTTGAATTATATTTCAATTGAATAACTAGGGTAAGATGACATGGGACTCGAAGAGACCGGGATCAGGTCTCAGTAAATGCCCGAAACCACTTCGATTTGTAATCTATAATAATTCTATATAGATTTGATATGTGAGATAAATAGGCTAGAATGGAATAATATGGACCTTTGAAACTAAGTAAAGTTACTGAGGGATTGATTTGTGAAATAAGTGTTGACCATAACCAGTTATGAACTCGGAGTAAGGTACGAGTTACCCGGGATTTCAATTACGTTTAAAGCTTAGTATTTCATACTATATGGGTTTACTCGCGCTGGTTTCCCGCCTGACTCGGGTGTTACTTTGATGTAATGCTCGAATCAGACCGAGTATTACAGATTTCCAGGTTAGGACGTTCTGAAGCTTAGGAGGCGAGCTGGATGGCAGGACGTATGGAGTATTCCACCGTGTATATTTTTGTTGTTTATCTTGGACAGGTTGATTTTAACTGTCCAGTGTTTTTTGTAATGGTTGTAACTCTATTATATTGATGTAAATTAACTAATACAATTTTCTTTTGTATAACTGTTACTATTTGATACTATATTTTGATCCACTGCGTATGTGGGATTCTATGACTTGTTTTCTGTTTCTTCTTCTACCTCTTTTCTTCTTCTCCTAACTATCTGGAATTTTCGGGATCGAAAATTCTGGGTCATTACAGTGAATTTCTATAAATTGTCCAAAATATATATAAAAATGTATTGGTTGAAATAACAAGGAATGTAAACAAAAAGGAACGTATGTACAAAACAAGGAAATCAATGTATTTGTACCGCCTATTCCGATAGAAAAATGAAAGATAATTCTTTGTTATCTCGCACATATCACTAGTCCAATGTATGTATAAGAATCCTTTAGTATAACTAAAATAATGTAAGTAGGAATAATAATAAAAATTTAAGTAGGAAACATAAAGTATGAAATTTAAGGTGGTGTAGAAAACAAACGGTAAACTGAGAAGATACAACTGAAGCAATATGGAGGTATGAGTCTAAATAGGCAATTAATGAGTGATATTGGTTGAAAAAGGAAACAAGAGTGATGTTAAATGAAAAGAAAATAGCAAATGACACTTAAATTAATAAATTAGAATTTTATAACCAATGATAGTAAATGACGAACAAATCAAAAGTTATGTAAGATTTATTGAACATCACAATTGGAAGTAAAGAAAAGTAATAATTAAATGAATGTATATTCAAATATACGTTATGACGAGCATGATATATATACATATATATATATATATATATCTATCTTAGTGTATAAGAATGACATAGTCATTAGAATGAGTTAGAATGCGAAATCAGTAGCAACTGAAGCCTGCTTACCGCAAGGGGCTACCAGTAGTTGTATATACATTATACTGATGTGAGACATATCCAACGGTAGAACTCCTGGAAAGTATATTTGTTCCGACCCGTCTTTCTTTCCATAGAAAGACGTACCGTAATTTAGAAAGAAATAGGTAGAAAAGAAATAGAAAGAAAGAACTAAACAATATTAGAATCTCACTGCGGAACGGGAAAATATATATATTACATCACATAGATATTACAGTAGTCACCATACAGAGTCATTAAGTTATACAACATCATATTAGACAGTCGTGATGACCTGCCTATCTATTACAACCCAAAATTTAAACACAGAGATGCTAATGCAGCGGAATATATATATATATATATATATATATATATATATATATATATATATATATATATATTGATACGTCAAGTCTCCTGCTCCAAGTCTTCTCCAAAAATACATCAAGCCAACCTGATCACTTGGCTACTCATAAAAATTTGAGTACCCAATAGTTTAGTAAACATAAAATAAACTCTAGGTCAGACATGGGTGTGGTGTGAATAAATGGTTTAATTTCTTTAACTTGAAAATCATTTGAAATCAAAGGTATCCCGTAAGACACTCCGCAAATAACGAACAAATTTTTCCCTTACGATAACCAAAACAATAGATAGGAAATCCAGCTATATTATAATAGTATCTAGGGTTTTCAATATAAAATAGGAAATAGCTGAAATGCTTACATCTCTTGTTCTAACATAGTTAAGCACAATCGAAACCATACAGGCACTTATTGGAGATTGGATTCCATACAATGGCAAGGCTACTAGGGCACCGCTTGTCACAGCACCTGGTTTAGATCAGAGTACCGAGGATCCCCCATGATCCCCTGCAACAAAAGACCAGATCTACCACTTACTGGATAGTCCGAATAAGACAACCCCACGGTAGTGGCCGACAACCGCCCACACGCCAAAAAGGGACATCTACACAGGGGAAAATCTTATCCGACTTAGTTGCTACCCACTTAGCCTTGCTGCACCTCCCCTATTTTAGTCATTCTCAGTCGATGAGGTTTGAGGCTATGATTACCTTTAGAGCACACATATCATGGAATGCTCACCGTCCTCCATTGGCGATGGTCTGATAGCATTCGTCGATGCAAGTCTGTTCCGGGTCCGAACAGAATTGAAGGCACTATCTCCGTTACACTCGTTTTGGAATCATCCTCAGAGTTAATGACAGATAGCCCTTGCATTCTGAATCTTCATTCTCGATCTTCACTTGAGATTTCACGACCTATTGCTTATTTGGATCAATGTGGTTTTCAGATAACAAATTTGATATCTGATCCCGGTCTCCTCGAAATCCAAACACCGTCTTTAAAGGCCAAATTATTTAGTAAAACAATTCAATTTTAATTCAGAAGTTCATATTCACACATAAATTCATCACAGATATCTGAAACATCTCTCATTGATCAACAGTTCAATTCAGGCATTTCACATCACAGAATATCACAAATTAACATACTTGAGATATTAATCAATCCAAGCATCCAATACAAATTTAATCATCCCATAAGCAAGATTAATAATCACACAATTTATAATTAATTTAATTTAACCCAAAATAAATTAATTGCTTATAACCCTTCCTAATTGTTATTAATTAATTGCAAGCCATTTATTTATTTTAATTAATTATTGGAATTAATTAATAATCATATACAATTACTTAAGACCTTAATTGATTAAAAGTTTAAACCATTTATCTTAATCATTTACTTAGTTATAAATTAAATTCTATTTAAGTTAAATGTTTGAAATTAATATTATTAACATACAAAGTCACTTAAGACACTTTGATTAATTATAAGCTTAAAACATTTTCCTTTCTTTAACCAACTACTTAATTACATTATTTAATTTCATTTTAGTAAACTTTGGAATTAAACAAAATAATGGACATATAATAAAATACTTTAAACTTAATTAATAAATTATTGTATAACCTTTAACTAATAATATTAAGTAAGCATTTAACATTTAAAAGAATTTGGTGTGAAAGATTTTGTTTTTGAAAACTTTTTTCCTTTCACTTTTAAAACCTGATAAATTACTTGCGTACAAACCCGATCCAACCCCTTAAGTAAACCCGAGCCGAACTCATTCTCTCCCCTTTTCCTTTCTTTATTTTTTTTTAAAATTAGTTTTATATTACTAAAAAACGGTTATTACACTAATACACAGACCCGAGCCAAAACCGGTGCCTTCCCCTACTCAAACCTGAGTCAAAAACCCTTCTTTCCCGTCACTTTCTCAAATACTTGATCCTACCAAAAGCCTACACAAAAAAAACAGAACCCAGTGCACTGTGCACATGCATGCACGATCATCGCTGCCCCGATCATCTCCGCTACCACCAACAAGTCGCCTTTGTCATGCGTGATTGTTCCCATAACTTAGAAACCCGACACAACATCCACATCGAAATCGAGTTACACGAATACCCACTTGGGCGAAACTGATCACCAAAAATATCCATGAATCGCCTCCTCCGACCACCTGGAGCTTCGACGCTGGGCCCAGACCTTCGCTACAGAGCTATGCTCCTATTCTCCCTACTCCGATCAAGTCCGACGCTACTACGCTGTCGCATTAAACCCGAGAGCATCGTCGAACCTAACAGGGCTTCAAACCCCACTCCGCCCTTGACATGCCACCGTAGCGATCAAAAAAATCACTGGCTAATTTTCCCAAGATCCTCGACCAACGAGCTTGCTCCAGCCACGATCTCGACCTCCCCATAACCTCCGATCACCAGAAATCGATGAAATCCCAATTTCCGTTCAACTAGCAATCCCTTATGAATTACTAATCTAAAAATCTCGATAATACTATTAAAAATCATAGTTTTTAATGTCGAATCTGAAGATATAAGTAAAACCCAAGATTTAAACAATTTATTTTCTTATTTGGTTTGATTTTCACTATTCTTTCTTCTTTCCAGTAAAAGCTACTTAATAACTACACTTAAAAATATGTTTAAAATTAAGATTTAGTTAATACAAACACTTTCCCTTTAAAGATCATAACCAAAAGGAGAATGAGAGTAGAGAATTCGAATTTTTGAACTTATTTTTAGTCTGTATAACAAGAACAGAGGCATGCTTATGTATACACAGACATGCAAATGCATATATACCAGGCAAACACATTTATATATCCATGCAAAACATTTTCACAACACTACTGCCATGATTTATCACATGCATCAGATAATAAAACAGATTTGGTTTTAGAAGTAAATGTTTACTCACTGTAATATTTTTTAGCAGAGAGAAAACTAGAGTTTGAAATTTGAAATGTGGAAACTTGATTTTGAACTGCACTTGATTTGTTTATTTTTTAGTTGAGTTGAATCTTGAATCTGGAAGCTTGATTTATTTGAAACTTGAAAGATTTTTTTGGTTTTTAGTTTGGTTTTAAAAGATGAAAGAAAGAAAGGATATATATATATATATATATATATTACTGCCTCAACTATATTCCTGGTTTCTTATTTACATTTTATTTATATTTTGAAAATGAGGAAATTCATTTAAACAAGCATTTTGTGACACTTGTGAATTTGCATGACATCCTAAGCTTACAAATGTCTTATGCTTTGCATGACATCCTAAGCTTACAAATGTCTTATGCATGTATTTTATAATTTCTTATGTTTTTATATTATGTTTATATTTTTATTTTCTTTTATTAACTTATGTTACTACAAAAGAAAATATAAAGCCTATTTATTTGTTCTTATTTTAGCTTAAGCTATTTAATAGCTATGTATATATATTTAGTGTTTTAAAAAAGTAGAGTTTAAATTTAATTTACTTTTAAGATTTACACATTTCAAATCATTGTTTTATTCAAAATTTACATAGAAAATAGATAGCACATTTATTTGTTTGAAAAGATAAGTTGCAAGTTTAAATGAATATATAAGAAGATTATCAAATTAATATTTGCCAAAAATCCTTAGTTGTCACATTCCTCCTCCCTTAAAAGAATTTCATCCTCGAAATTTGAAGAAAAAGATAATCAAAAGCTTTATATTCAAACAATCAAAGCATACATATCAGCCATATACTAACAACTAAAGCAAACAATTCATCCAAACAAACGATCCTTGCTATCCTGACACAAATCCGGATAGGCTTTCCTAATGCTATCTAGAGTTTCCTTGGTACAATCTCTGGGATCCTCGCTCCACTGAATCTTAACCAGCTTCACCACTTTGTTCCTGAGCTCCTCTCATCTCGGTCCACAACCTGAACTGGATGCCCGACCATAATTAAGTCCGGTTCGACCTCTAAATCCTCCTGAACTACTGGTTCTACAGCTAGTGATGGATCGTACACGTACTTCCTCGGATGAGATACGTGAAATACATTTTGAATCCCATCCATTTGTTCTAGTAATGTAATCCTGTAGACCAAAGCACCAATTCTCTTGAGAACACTGAAAGGTCCAATACTTCTTGGGGCAAGCTTTCCTGACCTACCAAATCTGATCACTCCTTTGATTGGGGAAACTTTGACAAAAACCAAATCTCTGACTTCGAATTCCAAACTCCTTTGTCTCTTATCTGCACAGTCTTCTGACGATCCTGTGCTTCTTCACCATTTCTTCTCTCTCCCTCTCTCTTTCTCGGAGCCATCCTTCTACTTGGTTGAACCACCGGTATTGCTCCTGGACCTAAATCGATACGAAACTCAATCTTCTAATGCGGGGGAAAACCTTTGACTTCTTTGAAGATGTCTGGAAAGTCTTTGACAGCTTCGATGGTTCCTACTTCTTCTTAAGATGCCTCAAGTCCATGCGAAAGAGTAGACAGGTGAATTCCTGAACTATCGAAAGTCAATTTTACAATCCTTCCCAGTTCGTTTTCCAATGACATAGTTCACTCTTCACAAACCAGAGTAGCTTTATGCTTATCTAACTAACTCATTCCCAAAATAAGGTCAAATCCCTTAAAATCCAATACATATGGGTCGCACGAGAAACTATGGGATAGGTAAGAAATTTTTAGACCTTTACAGATCATATCTAACTTGGTCACTCCCCCTATTGGATTAGATACAAAAATAGGGTGGTTCACAACACTATGGGTAAGACGAAATTTCTCCACCGTTTCTAAAGAAATAAAAATAAGGGAAGCACCAAAATCAAATAAAAGTCTAACATAAATGCCATCTAAAAGCAAAGTACCTTTAAGAACGCTTTTCCTTTTCCATCAGTAGAAGTTGACAGTCCGCCTTGAGTAGCAAATACTCTGTTTTGTTGAGCTCTCTAGAGAAGTGGCAAGCTTTCACCATAGGCCCGGGTTGTTGACAAGTGAAACACAAAGATTTCCGAATCCTCGTGGAAATGGGTCTCCTCTACTGCTGCTTCGGAGCTCCACCTCTAGAACACTGCATAGCCAAATCACCTTCATGCTGGCACACATAACATTTCTGAGCTGCATTGTTGCCTCTACGTTTTCCTTTACCGCAGGTCTTCCAATTCGGGTTAAATATCCTTTTATTCGGACTGGTAGAATTTCCAGTCGGTGCTGCTGCTGTTACCAAGGGTTTCTTTTCCATAAGTACTTCGTATCTCAACACCATATCTACCAGTTCCACAAATGATCCTTTGAGATGTGCAGTCATCTTCTCATGAAATTCAGGTCTCATTCCAAGCACAAACATCTAGTTCTTCTTAAGGGGTGTGTAGATAAGACCAGGTCCATAGCGAGACAACTCGTTGAACTTGGTTTCATACTCTGATACTGAAAAACTTCCTTGCTTAAGTTCTAGAAATTTCCTATACAGTCGAGTCTTCTCTGCGGTAGGCATAAACTGTTCTTCAAACACTTCCTTGAACTTGCTCCCAGAGAAATCGTCCTCGGGAACATTCATGGTACCTGCATCCCACCATGAAGCTACTCCTTCATGAAGTTTCCATAATGCCATAACTCACTTCTTTTCGTCAGATAGATCCAAAGTCTTGAAAATCCATCACACGAGCGCAACGAGGCTTGAACTTCAATGATAGACTCTGTACCCTTAACAGGCTTTCCTTTGATATTGGTAAAGTCTTTACACAGAGTAGCGAAGCTCACTCAAGGTGGTATTGGGGTTACAGCTTCACCAGTTACTCTACCACCTTCAGCATTCGGACCTTTTCCATTCGTGGTCGTCGTGCCACTCACACCTCTGCCTCCCCTTCCTATGGAACTCATATTGGCAACCTGGACAGGTAACCCAATAATCAGATAGGTGTATAGATATAGATAAAAAGTACAAGTATGCTCTCTCATGGTGGGTACTAACCTAAAAGCCTAGGCATTATCTCAACCTCGCGCTCTGATAACAACTGTGACAACTTGCCTTTCTTTCCATAGAAAGATGTGTCATAATTTAGGAAGAAAATATGATACGTAATAGAAAGAAAGAACTAAACAATATCAGAATCTCATAGCAGAACGGAAAAATATATATATTACATCACATAGATATTACAGTAGTCACCAAACATCAGAGTCATTTAGTTATACAACATCATATTAGACAGTCGTGATAACTTGCCATTCTATTACAACGCAAAATGCAAACAGAGATACCAATGCAGCGGAATACACACACACACACCAAGTCTCCTGCTCCATGTCTTCTCCAAAATACATCAAGCCAACCTGATCACTTGGCTACTCATAAAAATTTAAGCCCCCAAGATTTTAAGAAAACAGAAAATAAACTCTGGATCAGAAATGGGTCTGGTGGGAGTAAACATTTTAAGTTGTTTAACTTGAAAATCATTTGAAATCAAAGGTATCTCGTAAGACTCTCCGCAAATAAACACAGACAAGTTTTTCCCTTACGATAACCAAAACATTTGATAAGAAATCCAGTAATATTATAATAGTGTCTAGGGGTTTCGATATAAAATAGGAAATAGCCGGGCTTACATCTCATGTTCCGATATAGTTGGGCACAATCAAAACCGTGCAAGCACTTATTGGAGATTGGATTCCATGCAATAGCAGGGCTGCTGGGGTACAGCCCGTTACAGTACCTGGTCTAGATCAGAGTACCGAGGATTCCCATTGATCCCCTGCAACACAAGACCGAAACTACCCCTTACTGACTAGTCCAAATAAGGCAACCCCGTAGTTGTGGCCAACAACCACCCACATAGCCGAAAAGGGACATCTAGACAGGGGAAAATCTTGTACTACTTGGGTGCTACCCAGTTGGCCTTGCTGTACTTCCCCTATTTTATCCATTCCTGGTTGATGAAGCTTGAGGCTACGATTACCTTTATAGCATACATATCTTGGAATGCTCACCATCCTCCATTAACGATGGTCAGATAGCATTCGTCCATACAAGTCTGTTCCGGGTCCGAACTGAAACGAAGGCACTATCTCCATTACACTCGTTTTGGAATCACCATCAGAGTTAATGACAAATAGCCCTTGCATTCTAAATCTTCATTCTTGATCTTCACTTGAGATTTCACGACCTATCGCTTAATTTGGATCGATGCGGTTTTTGGATAACAAATTTGATATTCGATCCCGGACTCCTCGAAATCCAAACGCCGTCTTTTAAGGCAAATTGTTTAGGTAAAACATTTCAATTTAAATTCAGAAGTTCATATTCACAAAGAAATTCATCATAGATATCTGAAACATCTCTCATTAACCAACAGTTCAATTCAGGCATTTCACATCATAGAATATCACAAATTAACAAACTAGAGATATTAATCAACCTAAGAATTTAATACAAATTTAATCATCCATAAGCAAGATTAGTTAATCACATAATTTATAATTAATTTAATTTAACCCAAAATAAATTAATTACTTGTAACCCTTCTTATATTTTATTAATTAATTGCAAGCCATTTATTTTAATTTAATTAATTATTGGAATTAGTTAATTATCATTTACAATTACTTAAGACCTTAATTAATTAAAAGTTTAAACCATTTATCTTAATCATTTACTTAATTATCATTTAAATTCTAATTAAGTTAAATGTTTGAAATTAATTTATTATTAACATACAAAATCACTTAAGACCTTCTGATTAATTATAAGCTTAAAACATTTTCCTTTCTTTAACCAACTACTTAATTACATTATTTAATTTCATTTTAGTAAACTTAGGAATTAAATAAAATAATGGACATATAATAAAATATTTTAAACTTAACTAAAATAAATTATTATATAACCTTTAACTAACAATATTAAATAAGCATTTAACATTTAAAAGAATTTGGTGAGAAAATTTTTGTTTTTGAAACTTGTTTCCTTTCACTTTTAAAATTTGATAAATTACTTGCGTACAAACCCGATCAAACCCCTTAAGCAAACCCGGGCCCTACTCATTCTCTCCCCTTTTCCTTTCTTTATTTTTTTAAAACTTTGTTTTCTATTACTAAAAAAACTGTTATTACACTAATACATAGACCCAAGCCAAACCCGATGCCTTCTCTACTCAAACCCGAGTCAAAAACCCTTCTTCCCGTCAGTTTCTCGAACACTTGATCCTACCTAAAGCCGACACAAAAACAACATAACCCAATGCACTGTGCACGTGCACACACGATCGTCATCACTCTGATCATCGCTTTTACCACCAGCAAGTTGCCATTGTAATGCACGATTGTTCCTATAACTCGGAAACCCGATACAACCTCTAGATCGAAATCGATCTACACGAATACCGACTGGGACGAAACTGATCACTAAAAAACTCCATGCGTCACCTCCTCCGACCATTGGGAGCTTCGACGCCGCGTCCAGACCTTCACTACAGACTTACACTCCTATTCCCCCTACTCCATTCAAGTTCGATGCCACCACGCCATCACATTAAACCCGAGAACATCGTCGAACCCAACAGGGTATTAAACCCTACTCCGCCCTAGACACGCCACAGGCGATCAGAAAAATCACCGGCTAATTTTCCCAAGCTCCTCGACCAACGAACTCGCTCCAGCCACGATCTCGAACTCCCTATAACCTTTGATCGCCAAAAATCGATAAAATCCTAATTTCCATTCAATTAGCAATCCCTCACGAATTATTAACCTAAAAATCTTGATAATACTATTAAAAATCATAGTTTTTAGAGTCGAATCTGAAGATATAAGTAAAACCCAAGATTTAAACAATTTATTTTCTGATTAGTTTTGATTTTCACTGTTCTTTCTTCTTTCCATTAAAACCTTATTGCTAACCACACCTAAAAATATTTTAAAAATTACGATTTAGCTAATACAAACACTTCCCCTTTAAAGACCACAACCAGAAAGAGATTGAGAGAAGAGAATTTGAATTTTTGAGCTTATTTTTAGTCTGTATAGCATTAACAGAGGCATGCTTATCCATAAACAGACATGCAGATGCATATATACCAGGCAAGCACATTTATATATCCATGCAAAACATTTTCATAACACTACTACTATGATTTATCACATGCATCAAATAATAAAGCAGATTTGGTTTTAAAAGTGAATGTTTAGTCACTGCACTATTTTTGAGCAGAGAGAAAACCAGAGTTTGAAATTTGAAATCTGGAAACTTGATTTTGAAAATGCACTTAATTTGATTGTTTTTTAGTTGAGTTGAATCTTGAATCTGGAAGCTTGATCTATTTGAAACTTGAAAGGGTTGTTTGGTTTTTAGTTTTGGTTTTAAAAGATGAAAGAAAAAAGGATTGATATATATATATATATATATATATATATATATATATATATATATATATATATATATTACTGCCTCAAACTATATGCCTGGTTTATTATTTACATTTTATTTATATTTTGAAAATGAGGAAATTCATTTAAAACAAGCATCTTGTGACACTTGTGAATTTCCTGGCATCCTAAGCTTACAAATTTTTTATGCATGTATTTTATATTTTCTTATGTTTTTATATTATGTTTATATTTTTATTTTCTTTTTATTAATTTATGTAACTTTAAAGGAAAATATAAAGCCTATTTGTTTGTTCCTATTTTAGCTTAAGCTATTTAATAACTATGTATATATATTTTTGGTGTTTTAAAATTGTAGAGTTTAAATCTAATTTACTTTTAAGATATACACATTACAAATCATAGTTTTATTCAAAATTTACATATAAATAATAGAAAATAGATAGCATATTTATTTATTTGGAAAGATAAGTTGCAAGTTTAAATGATTATATAAGAAAATTATCAAATTAATATTTTGCCAAAAATCCTGGGTTGTCATAATATTCTTGCATATAGATAAAGGAATACCCTAATAGAAAGTAGGGTCTGCTTCAAAAATAGGAAAAGGGGAACTGCTTTGATTATGTTAGGCAATCTAAATAGAATGATGACCAGCTAGATGCTATGTCAGTAGGTCTGGCACCAAAACAAGAGTAGGAGCTAAATATGTTGATTGTGTCATCGACTTGGAGCAGTCAAAACGGAAATGACAGGGATACGCCTAATCATCTATGCCTCCTACTAAGGTAGACCACATTAGGTTGTGCACAACCATTGTTTTTTTGGCTAATTTGTTTGTTAGGGCAAGCCAAATTAACCCATATAAGAGTTCTTCAAAGACGAGTTGGGTAGTTGTGTCTATCATAAGAGGCATACAAGTTAGTAAATCCCAAGGCGAAATGGAATACGACTAAACTTTTATGACACCATTATTAGTCACTAATGGGAGGTTCTACATTGTTTGTGGGAAATTTGGCCTAAACATTGATGATGATGCCCGATGGTGCAAAATTATGCTAGTGGGATGGTATCTTGGTCCAATGGGAGACTGTGGTACTTATACACACATACAGAGAGTTATTTTCTACTACGGGTAGATGAACATGGGCCAAAATGATCAAGTAAAATAACAAGAGACATAACATGTAATGGATGACAATCGGCATAAACTAGTGTTATATACAAAATGTATAATTCATCAGTCACTGGAACTTTGTTATAACCACCTCCTTATTACAACCTACAATATAGCTTTAAGAGGATAGGTACTGGTGCAAGCCAGGAATGGTGTGAGGACATGTTTCTTAATGCATGCTCGGCATTGGTAGGAACGCTAGACACTGGAAGTGTCAACCTTAGTCAGTAACTATATGTTCTATCATAATTTACTATTCCATTGTGAGTTATATCAATAGTGCTCTGTTATGCATTTATTTTTTTATTTTTAGGATACCAAGCCAATGATTTGTATCTTAGTAGACTTAAGGTTTTCGATTTAGCGAAAATTTGGGCCTACTAAGGTGTGTATTATCACAAAGCAGTAAATAAACATTTGAGTATCACAAAGTCGTATGGGACGTTGTTGTGATATTTATTCGATTATTCATTGTAAGTAGATGACATTCATATTATGAGAATAGTATTATGAGATTGTACTTACTAAGGTGATGCTCATAAGTGCAAGCTGGGTAGGTGCCCTATATCCCCTTTGTTATATCACATAGGTCGGCAGTTTGTTACCTATTGGGGCAAAGTAGGGTCTTGACTAAGAGTATATTCGTTGATGAGCCATTGGTGGATATGTGTTTCGAATTCTATCAAGGTAACTGAAGACTGTAGGAGCGGATCAAGTTAGGTAAGCCTTGGCTCCTAGAGCGGGCATATGGCCATTAGTCTCTCTTCTGGTTCTAACAAAGTGGTAGATTGGCATATTCTATTGATATACACATTTAAGTATAGATGGTGGTTCAATGACCCTGGGTTTGGTGACCCACATATTGATGTATATATCACTTTACTATGACTTCGTGCCTATCATGTTGTCATTCCCCGTTATGATTTATTTTGACTTATTTATATATATATAAGAGAAGATGAGCTAGAGTATAGTGGATTCTCATATCTTTATTATTTCTGACCGATGGGTAGGTGACTTATAATTTACAATGAAACAGCTTATTTTACACTGGTTTGATGATTGTATTTTATTATTCGAGATTAAGAGATAAATTTGGCGACATCTCATATTTGATGATTTATGGACTTTGATGAGGATTTTTTATATAGACGATTCACCCATTTGTTATTGATTCCATGATTTATGATTTGCTATGCTTCTATATGGGTATTGACATCCTTGTTTATGGTTTTGTGATATTTTTGATTATATGATACATTCGTGATCGATTATGATATTAAAATTATATATATACACCATGCATACATTAATGCATACCTTTTACATTATGGATGTTATCATATTATTGTACCTCTGATTTAGATATAGTCTAACCCATATGTTATTTGTATAATACTTGGGTTGGTCCAAGACATTTTAGGTACAGGGACGATGAGACTACCTTGTATTTTTTAGGCATAGAGGAGATTAGATATTCAGTGTAGATATTATCCTTTTGTATTGTATAGACTTTTATAGTGTACTTCTATAATGTATATTTAACATGCTCTGCATATTTTATATTATTTATTATCACTGCGATTGATTTGTGATGATTGATGTTTACTATATATTGCGTATTTTTCTATCCTGGAGGCACATGTGTTTACTGCTTTGTGTTGATATTGCATATGTACTAGTGAGTTATTCGATGTTTAAATATGTACCAATGTTGGCCCAAGGTTATATTCACGTGTATACCTCATATCGCCTTATTCTCCATACTATCTGATAATGTTACTATGTAGTACTCTTAGATAGTATGGGTATAGAGGTACAGGTGTTATATTTGGTACCAGAGCAAGGTTTAGAATAGTTCAAAGTACAAGAGAAACAAGACTTGGCCTTAGATGAGACATAGAGTCCTTGTCCTCGTGGATGTGGTATATTATTGGTTATACTTAAGTGATAGTAGGTATACACACACACTCCTTATCTCTCCCTCTTCTGTATATATTTGCTTTCATGCATAGTAGAAGATGTTGTGGGAGGTAGTGAAGTAAGGAGTGGTTAGCCCGACAAGTAGTGTCGAAATTACTGATGGGGAATAAACCTCTATGTGGCTTAAATTGATTGTTGTGATCCAATGGTGATCGGAGTTGCGCAGAGGAAATTGGTCAATAGCTTTCCGCTGAAGGCATTTGTTTTCTTGTTTGAATATTTGTGTGTTATTGTACTGATGTTTGTTTGATTTTATAAATGAGGTGATGGTTTTTATTGCTTTTGATGATTAATGAATCGGATGTGTATATGGATTGTTGAAAATAAATATTTTTATACAAACAAGCAAATGATTTATAAAAATATGGATTTGATTTAAAAGTGATTGGAAATTATTTAGTATTTTTTTGTGTTAATTTTTTCGCCAGCTCCTTTAAAAATTCTGGTCGACGCGCCTGGCCAACGTTATCGATAGGAATTCCTAAATACTAGGATGAGACATTTTGACATAATGTTCTGAAAAAAATGAAAGAACTTCTATCTTGGAAAATTAAGAGATTGTGGAAGTATTATAATTAATATTTTATGAAGTTACTTATGTTTTTCACTTTACATAAGTTGTGGACAAGTTGAAATTTCAGGAATTTGGTTATTTTAGTGATGCTTGCATATTATCTTATGATTATCATCCTTAATGGGTTTTCTTTTTGAAAAATGATTTTCATTTTTAAACAACGAAAGTAACCCTGCCGATTGTATTTTTTGTATTATTCACTCACTTTTTTACAATTTGTATCAGTAATGATTTGATTAAACATCAGATCACATTAGATTAGGGTTTTAAGATTTGAGTTGAGAGGTAGAAGACGTTATGAATACAATGTGAAGCGTTTTATGAATAATTAGATTTGTTTTTCATTAGACTGCCCTTTATAAAATATATCCCAAAATGTTAATTCCTTTTATCCATTTAAAATAATATCCACTAACAGATACAAATTATACAAAATAGCAGGAAACCCCAAAAGTAACTTAAAGTAGCTAACTAGTTATTAAACACCTTTAAACCTAAATTACTAAAAAAGAAAAAAGAAATAAAAAACGAAGGTGTAGGTGAGAATCTTTGATATTTTGCTTCAGGAGCTAATCTCTTTTATTGTTTTTGGTTCATTCTTTCTTTTCATTCTATTCTAGAACCAAGACTGTATTTGGTTATTTTGGAAATGTATGTTGGATCAATGTGTTCATGAGCACTATTCTTTGTTGTTTAAAAAAATCATGTCATTCACATACTCGCATTTTAATAAAATAATAATGTTAATTGAAATCATATTTAAGTGCCCATGTTTTGAAGAACGTGCGTTTGTTGCTATGTTTTGTGCACTTGTGTTGAGCTACTGGTTTGGCTTGTTCTTGAGTGTATGTGTAAGTTTGTGTGTAAGTGTGTGTAAGAATACCTGTGTGTGCATGAGCATTTGCATTTTTTTCAAAATTATATTTTGCACTTACTAGTGTTCGATTGGCCATAACTTTCAAATGATTTATCTAATTTCGATGATTTTCCCATTTTGAAAAGATAAGAATATAAGCATAGCTTTTATTTTAAGTTTTTTATAAAATTTTAGTGTTTCCATGGTTAAAAATGTGATTTGTATTGGTGGGATTGTGCACCATTGTGAAATCTGCTACATAGCTTTGGAAAATCTTCCATAACTTGAGTTGCAATCTAAATATTTGCAATCTGAAAGATGTTTTGGAAAGCTAACACACTATATAACAATTTAATTTTAGAAATCCTAACTTGATCTAGTGGTTTAGTAATTTAATTTTTTTTGAAAAGTGACATAAATATGTAAGAGATGTCGCTTCTACTTTAATGAATGTGTATTTCTTGTAACTTTTCATATATTATTAATGTTTATATGGAGTAAAGTATAGGTACATTTGGACCATACTTGGACATATGGCAAAGATAACTCTCCATTGCTCGCTAAATAACATAGTAATTTGCTTGAAATGCTAATAAAAAGGTATGTTTTTACGGTATATTGATATATTATGTGATATTATCTTGTTGTGACGATCCGCATTTCGGGAGGTTTAAGTCGACAATATACCACACATGTCCAACTCAAAACAATTCGAAACATAGATAATCAATAGGGTCAATTAAGAAAAATAACAAAAGAAGAATACAAACGCAAAATCTCGTAGCGTAGTGACAAAATGTAATAACAAATAAATAGTTCATGATGCTCTTTACACTTTACATTTGATTATAATTTTACAACATCAATCAGAGTTATACATGTAACAGAGGAAAAATGAAACAATGCAGTAGAACAACACGGTACAGGAGAATAATACTAGTTATATAATATACCCAATCTTCATCTTCGTCCTCCAGAATAATATGATCTTCAATACGCTGAAAATTTAGGGCTGACTCAAGCATAAAGTAAAACAATACACTCGAGTCAGAACTAAAATTTCCTTATGTAAGTCAAATCAATATAATACATAACAAGAGTGTAATAGCATCAAAGATGTTTATAGGGTTTTACATCTCCTATCAGTGTATAACGTGCGTGTAATAACTAAAGAGATGTTACGGGATTTTCCATCTCTTAAGGATCCATCAATATATATATATATATATATAGAGTAGAATACGCTATATATGTAATGTGTAATCAATAAGATAAATATTTTTCCTAGCATTAACGCTTTACATTAATCCCCCTTATCATGTTTTTAAGCATTGGCATATAGTTTGCATATCAAACCCCAGTAGCACGTCGGGGGATAGCGATGTGCCATGATACGACAACACTAAACCAAACTCGTAGTGGTCTCGTATAATGATAAATGTATGACATGGCACATGAGGCAATGCCCAAGGTGGGATGCTACCAATTCGGGTCACTGGGCGGGTGGTAACGCATCGTAGCCACAACCACCCACCACGTCCATACATCCCGTATCGCGTCAAAGGAAGATCATCCCAAATAAAGGTGCATCAATTGAAACCAATATCAGGGTAATAGAATGGACCGAGTACAAAAAGAAAATCGAAGAACATCAGGGTAATAGTATGGACCGAGCTACCCTTATTGGTCCTATCAAGCCATCAAGTTTTAGTCATTTTAAATTGACATAAGTGTCGGGGCTATCCATCCGGTTCTCTTTATTAAATTCCAGCAACATACATCAAATCCAACCATGTCATTCTGTAGTCTCCTCCATTTACACAATTATTAAAGTTGTCGCAATAATGACAAAGAGTATGCCAATAATCGACCTCGGTCTGTTTAACAACTAAACGTCGTTTTTCACACCGGTTGGTTCTTTTACATTTCAAAAACGATTCATAGTTGATATCAAAATATCATATTCACTTCCAAATATCCTTTATTTCAAAATCATCTTATTTACTTCAAATGTCATTTTCACTTGAAAATCATTTCGAATTTCCTCATAGGTTAACTTTATTTAACAATATTCGTATTTTAAATCAATGATTAAAATAAACACTTCCCAACTTTAACCAGTTAAAATTTTGAAAATAGTTTGAATAGTTTAAATAGTTTAGAGATTGAAAACAGTTTGAGCTTAAATAGTTTGAAAATGGGTTATATTTTAGAAGTATTTAAAATTTTAAATAATTTGAAAATTTAAAAAGATGAATTTTTAGTTAGTTTACAAATAGTTTATTGTGAAAATAGTTTCAAATTTAAAAGCTGTTTCTTTCCATTTCCAATAAATCTGGACTCAAGTGCAAATTTCAATCAAACTGATTTAATTTAAGATCTTCCAATTCAAATCATCTTTAATGTCAAATCTAACTCAATTTTGATCTCAATTCAAATGAACTTCAATTTCAATTTCAGTTCAAATAAACTCAAATTTCAATTTCAATTCGAATTAACTTCAATTTCAAAACATTCATTTTTATCTGCAAATCCGATTCAAGGCTCAAGTTTCAAGTCAATTCTCATTTTAAACCATTTCAATTTATATAGATTTCAAGTCCAATTCCGAAATACCGATTTAAGATCACTTTAATCCAATTAAACCTCAATGTTCGAATTTAGATTCAAATCTTTAAATTAGTTTAATTCCAAGCCCAAATTTTAAATATCCATTTATATCACTTTTACTTTGATAAATTCAAAGTTCAAACCTTTGAAACAATTCAATTTCCATAATTCAAATGATACGTCGATTATAACTTCACGTTTCAAATTTAATTCCTTAAAATAATTTCTTTTAACCAATTTTGATTTCAACATTTCAAAACTCGAATTCGAAATGAGTGCAACGATATAGTGCCTTCGGTTCCGTTTGAACCCGGAACGGACTTGTATGGATTGAATGCTTTCAAAACATCGTCAAGCGCACGATGAGCATTCTAAGATAAAAGTGTCCTATAAAGGTAATCGCAGACTCAAGCCTCATCAACCGGGAATGGCTAAAACAAGGGAGGTGAAGCAAGATTAAGTGGGTCAAGCCCAAGTATGACGAGATTTACCCCTGTCTAGATGTCCCTTTTTATTTCGGCTTTATGGGTGGTTGGATCGGCAGCCAACTACGGGGTGGTCTTGTTCGGGACTGTTCGGTAAGGAATGGTCCCGGCCTTGTGTTGCAGGTTATCGGGAGTGTTCCTCGGTACGGTGATCTAGGCCATGTACTTTGACAGGAGGTACCCCAGTAGCCCTGCCATTGATGGAAACCCATTCTTCCTACGAGACCCTACGGTTTTGTTTGTATTATCCACTTTTGTGGCTAGTAGCTGGAATTAATCATGTTGGCTATTTCTTATTTACTTGAAAACCCTAGATACTATTATAATATCACTGGATTTCCTATCAAATGTTTTGGTTACAGTAAGGTAAAAACTTCTCCATGTTTAAGTGTGGGAAGTCTTACGTGATACCTTTCTTTTCAAAGGATTTTCTAAAGTTAAGCAATCTTAAACCATTTACTCACACCAGACCCCTGTCTGACCCGAATGTTTATTTTCTGTTTTATTAAACTCTTGGGTACTCATATTATGTATGAGTATTCAAGTGATTCAGGTATCCTTGTCGAATTCTGAAGGAGCTTTTGGAGCAGGAGGCTTCAGCGTAGATATAGATAGAGTTTCCGCTGTGTGTTATTCTGTATAGTTGTTCTTGTATTGTATATTAGACAGAAATGTTATAACTGTCTAATTTGAGATGTATAGTTGTGTACTGTGATGTAAATGATACTATATATATGTTATATATTATATTTCATTTGTTCCGCCGTGAGATTCTGATGTATTGTTGTTCTCTCTTCTCTTTCTTTTCTTCTTCTATCTCTTTCTTTCTTTATTAGTGATGCGTCTTTCTGGTGTAAGAAAGTCGGGTCGCTACACAATTTATCATCAAATTTCATTTTTGAAACCAAACCCTTGACGTTTTATCTTAAACATTCAAAATTTAAGTCCAAAAAGATTCCATTTTATCTTAATAATGGATATATTACCACACCCCATTTCTTCATTCATTTGAACAAATCCAATTTCAGCTTAAAGATTATTAATAACAACAGGATGGCATCATTCAAATTATTTCAAAACATTCATCCATTTCCAATTTTTCAAATCTCAAACCCATTTTGAGATCACACAAAGTCCCCATTCAAATCAACCATTTTAACTTCCCAAGTTAAATCCCAATTTTATCTTGAAATTTCCAATTCAGGTTGTTCATTTAAACTTATTTAACTTCTTCTATGTTAAATTCAATTTACTTAATCCAGTAAACCCTACTCAAATTTGAATTCCTGCTTCAAATTTCAAATTACTTTCCCACCTATAAGTTCAAAGACTTATCATTTTGGGTTTTCACATCTCATTCCAAATTTAAAACTCAACATTTAGAGTTTATCTCAAACCATCTTGATATTTTGTATATTCCTCAGATATACATATTATTTCCTTTACACACCAAGTTATCTTTGAATTTTAAACCACCTTTTGTTTTTAATTCAAAACAAATTTCTTTAAATTCTCAAACAACTCCTATTTGAATCAAGCTCTTTCATTCAAATAATATTATTTATTATTTCTTTATTACTTTGAAACAATTTTCAAATTCTGGACCCAGATTTAAAACTTCACAATTTAAATCATCTCCAATTCAAATTTATAAGTCATACTTACCCAAATGTTTTTGTCCTCTTAAAACATTTCATTTAGCATACTCATTAACACACATTTCATTATTAAACACAGCAACTATTTATGATAATACCCAAGATTATCAAATTTAGAAACCATTATTATTATCTTATTCTGAAACTCTTCCTCAAATTAAAGATTTTAATTTCAGTTTGAATCCATTTCAAACTTATCTTTATTTCATTTCAATTTGGTTGTATTTCTATTACCACTTAATTTAATTCTAATAATTTAACAACCAATTACCTTAATTTTGTTAGAAAGAAATATTTCTTTATATATCAAAATATATTCTTATATAAAATCATTTAAAATCTTTATATAAGAAAATAACAAGTACGCTCTCATATATATATTCACTCAACTCATTCTAGGTTACCATTGATCCTATCCTTAATGAATAATCCCACCAGAGCTAAGGTTCTCGCTTAACCTCGCTCTGATAGCAACTGTAACGACCCGGGTTTTTCGATCTCGAAAATTCCAGATAGTTATGAAAAGAAGAAAGAGATAGAAGAAGAAGAAGATTAGAAACACCAGCATCTCACATTCGCAGCGGATAAAATATAATAACAAATAATATCAGTTATACAAAGGAATTCTGTATCTGTCATATACATTAATATTACATCAGAGTTACACACATATATATATAGACACTGGATATACATAATCATCATGTCTCATATATACGATAATATAACACATCAGAAATACTCTATACGTTCTTTCCATCCAGCTCGCCTCCTGAACTTCAGAACGTCATTACCTGAAAATCTGTAATACTCGGTCTGACCCGAGCATTACATCAAAGTAACACCCAGGTCAGGCTGGAAACCAGCGTGAGTAAACTCATCTATCAAGAAATTCCAATACATAGCATTTAGTTAAAACCCGGGGTAACTCGTTTCAATTTACAATTTCCCAATTTGTTATAGACACCACAAATTTCACATATCAATATCTAAGCACCAAAGCTTAAATTAAATGGTCCAATTCACTAAATCATTCCATTCTAGCTTATTGATTTCTCATATCAATTTCATAGAATTGAAGTGGTTTCTGGCATTTGCTAATACCTGACCCAGGTCTCTTCGAATCCATTATCATCTCTGATCCACATTGTTAAGGTTTAAATCAATGCAATTCAAGTTCTGGATATCAAACCACATAACAAATTTAACTCAGATATATAATCCACATTATTCACAGTTCATTATGTCCATATCACAACACATCTCAATTGCCCATCAAAGACATCAACAAACCAAATCATCCAAAATCATTCAACTATCCATACTCAAGATTTATTGGATATATGATTCTAAATTAATTTAATTAATCTCTAATTAAATTAATTGTCAACTTAATTCCTTGTTTTTCTTTAATCCTACTTACTTGTCATTAATTAATTACAATTCCAATTAATTAATCATTCCTTAATCATCCATCTTAATTTATCATCCTTAATTAATAAACCTTTAATAACATTAAGTAATTTATCTTGATTATCACACATATTAATTATTCTCATTAATTATCTTTTAATTAATCTTCTAATTAACACAAATTTATTACCTTGATCCATAATTAATTACTCTAATTAATTATCCTATATTTATTTATATTGATTAATTTATCCCATAATTAATAACACATAAGTTAACTAACCCTTTAATTAACTCCCTTAATTAAAACATACTTTCTAACTACACTAAACAACGACTCCTCGATTACTTACATTAAGTAATTATCATCATTGAATAACCACATTTAGTAATCTCCCATTTGTTCCCTTCCTTAATAAATGACATTAAGCGATTGTTATTTAATTACTTTCATACTCATAAATCAATTTCATTAAACAACTAACTATCCTTTAATTAACTATGTTAATTAAATTAATACTCTAATTACTTTCCTCAATTAATTAATTGCCTTAAGTAATTATCTTAATTAATTACACCAATTAATTATTCTTTAATTTCATTTAGTGATTATATTTTAAATCAATTACATTATTTGAAACCTTCTAAATTAGTTTAATTTTAATACCACATATCTACTACTTCTTAATTTCATCACTTATTTTATTTGAAATCAACTAAAGATTTTATTAAATCATTCACCCAATATTTAATTACTCAAATCCAAACCAATTTATCTTAATTAACTAAAAAAAACTTGTTTTTAATAAGGCTTGAAACTTGTTACAAAAATTTAATTTAACCTGAAATTCCCTGCCTTAAAATCTGGTACTACACTTTACCCGCAAATATTAACCCGAGCTACATATCAAAACTTTCGAGTCAAAACTCGAGTTACACATGAGCCCAAAATATTCGAATCAAATGCGAAAGTGCCACGAGCCAAGCACGAGTACGATCTTCTTCCCCAACGTCTTTCAACTTCCAGACACCACGTGCATATGTGCACCATGCACGCCAACCAGCCTTACTCCAATCTACTCTGAAACTTCCGCAAGTCGCCATAACCTTCCTCTGCAAATCCGACCACTCGTCTCCACCGATTAGGCCGGGAATCAAAAACAAGCATCACAGCTACATCCAGGAACCCACACTATAGATTCATCAAACACCAACGCCTAAGCCTATATGAATCCTCACCATCGAGCCTGAATGTCCACGAGGGTACTACGCTTCATGCTCCGTTACTCTGATCATGACTGATGCGTTTACGAACCCTGAATTGCCTCGCAAAAGCCCTCGATCAACCCAAACCGAAAACCCTAAATCTAGATCGCCACACGTCGACAATGTCAAAGAATTTGAGCCATTATTTTTGCCGTACTCCCCATCTATTCAGCCTTCTTCTGACACAACTCAAGCCCTCGAAGTGGAGAAGTTCACTAGAAAAGCCTCATAATCTAATTTCTAATCGTCCTTAAATTATTTACTTTATCAAGTATTAAAAATCTAGAATTTACTCTTAAAATTCATGATTCTCGGTAACAAAATAGATTTTAAACCTGGAAACCTAAATTAATTAGATCGAGAATTTGGTATGTTGCAATTTCCCCTGTCTTCCTAAGCTTCCAAATAGTTCTCAAACTAATTATGCTTAAATATTATTTTTAAAACCTTGTTTATATATAACAAACAAATCTCATTTGAACTCCGCAGCCTATAAGAGATTATAGGAGTAGATTTTGAATTTTTGAATTATATTTAAACCTGGAAATGTAAAACAGAGAAAGTCCTATATGTTTACAGACATGCATTCAAACATCCTCATACAAACATACATGCATACATAATTAAATCATCATGCAAACATTAATCACACTTAACCTTAAGTAATTTCTGCATGTATAGTTTACTCAGCATAGATTCAGTTTGAATAAAGGAATTGCTTTTGAACTAGAAACTTGCAAATGCCTGAAATCTTTTGAAAACTTTAGACTGGAAATCACTTTTTAATCTGGCTTAGTTGCTGAAATCTTGCTTAATCGAATCAGGGTTGCTTTGAAACCGATCTTCGATTTGTTTGCCAAATCCAGTTGAAGTTGTTTTAAAGTTGTAGTTTGGATTGCAGTTGAATTTATTTCTTTGATTCTTCTCTGGTTTTAAGTTACAAATTTCGTTATCTTTGTATTTTTTTTAGTTTTGAACATAAGAAAAAGAGAATAAGAGGAAAATAGTGTTATATAAATATAACTTGTTTTATTTTAATTATTATTATTATTAAAAATAACAAAAGAAGAAGCTAATGACACTTGTTTACCATGAATATTATTATCTTTACAAATGTTAAATTGATGACAAAATTTGACTTACACTTGTTATTAAAGAAAATATGGTTTAAATAGATATTTATATTATTATTCTTTTGTTGGTATTTGCATATATATGTTTTAATACATCTTTATTAAATATATTACCTTATATTACATTTATGTTTATATACATATGTATTATTAATTTATATAAAATGAAATCCTTTTAAGGAAAATAGAATAAAACAAATCATATAAAAAAAATCTTGTACATATATTTTTAAATCCAAAATAATTTAAGATATTTATCTTTTAAATTTTCAAATTTTAACTCTAAATTCATATTCAAATTCAATTTAAAACCAACTCAGATATATATTTAAACACTAATTCAATTTTAAAATAATTATTCTATTAAAATCTATTTATATACATATCGTGATATTCTTTAGATTATCAGAATTTCATTTGTTTGACCAAATAAAACCAGTATCTCAATAGTTAAAATCAGTTAATTATTCAATTGTCAAATGTCCCAAAATCTGTGTTATCACACTTTTTTCGTATCCATGGTTTGACTTCGTTCATGCCAACCCATTACATCTTGTTTCGTATCCATTGTTGATGAATACTTCGTATCGACTACATCCACTTCCCGATCGTATTGGTACGTTTTTACACCAACTCGTATTGATGCTTTTAGGTGTTGCCACGTATCGCTTGTGAATAATATATTTCGTATCGACCCTTGACTGACCGATACAAATTATTCAAGTAATGATCGATAGCAGTAGGGTGTAATAGAAAGCAACATGAAGCGTCACTGGGTGATGGATTCGAGTCGTAGTATATGTAATGGATACGAGGTAGCGACACTTCCATGGATATGAAATGGCTGTATTTCACTTGAGGCTTGATGGATATGGATAGGATGGTTATGAATCAGATGGATACGAACCAATGACCTCTTGATGGATACGAAGGAAGCCTTCTAAAGGAACGATTATGAGCTTTCCTGGATACGAATGGCATTGTTTTCCTTAACCTTGATCATCAATATCTTGTATATACGACCTCCGATTGACTTGAAATTTGGAACGCTGGCTTTGATAGCTTTTCTTGTCATACTATATCGATTGTAGCTCGATTCAGACTTGAATAAAATTTACAAGCATCCATCATGAACTTTTGTATAACTGATCTTCGGAATTGACTGTTCTTTGTTTCTAGTCAAGTCCTTGGTGTCACAACCTTTCTAAAAGATGGATAACATATACGTTCATGGGTCATCGCTAATTTTCATTGAGTTAGATACTGTTTCATTCTACTTTGTATATATGTGCTTCACATAAATTTCATGCCTATGTTTACATGTGTAAAAGCCCATAGCTGATCCCTTCTTTTTCTCCTTTTTTATTATTTTTAAATGTCCATGGGGATCAATAGTCTTCTAAACAGTCCCTCCCTCCTTTTAAATATGTCTACAGGATCGGCATCTTTTTACCCGATTCCTCCCTCCTTTGCTTTGAATCAAAGACATGGGCAAAACCCTCTTCCCCATATA
Source organism: Allium cepa (assembly GCA_030765085.1). Lineage (NCBI taxonomy): Eukaryota > Viridiplantae > Streptophyta > Magnoliopsida > Asparagales > Amaryllidaceae > Allium > Allium cepa. The sequence continues at coordinate 779,706,768 of CM060934.1, forward strand.
TAAGCTAGCACTTCTTCACATATCCATCTTCTTACCATTTACTTTCACCTCCACACTTCCTTTAAGCACAGTCCTGAACCCTTCTTTGTCTTGAAAAAACCCGATCCCTTCTTTTCAACTCAAACATCGCCTCCATCTATAAACTTGCCTTCCTATTGTGCTTTAGATTTTGATTTCGCCTTACATTTGAATCTTAATCCAATACTTCTCCTTATACAAATCTTATTTGATATATTTAGGTAGGTTTGCTTGCCTTTAATTTTTGATTCTATGATAGACGATGGGTTTCATTTCATTGGCGAAGGGGTTGGATTTTAACGCAATGGAGAGGTGATGGTCAAAGCTGCTTAGAGGAGATGAGATGTTAGATGGAATAGGGTTCGGCCAAAAGGTTTGAGGGAAAGCATTAGTACATGGAAGGAAAGGGATCGGTCATATAGCAAAGGGGAGGGATCAATATTCTTGTTGATGTGCATGGATTGAGGGATCGGTAGTTTTGTTAAATAGAGGAGGGATCAGTTGGAATGTTAGAGAGATATAAAGGCAGCCAAACCGAGGGATCGACAATGCTGTATTGTGATGGGGGGATCAAAAGTTGTGCTTTATGAAATATATATATATATATATATATATATATATACAAATATATATATATATATATATATCGGTTTTTTTGCCTAAAGGGATCTGTATGCATAATTTGGAGGGAGGGATTGATCAAATTGTTTTGGAATAGGGATCGACATATATAGGGACTAGCTATATAGGGATCGGCTACTTATACTTAGCTAATTCTAGGAATCAAATATTTGTACTTGGCCAATACTAGGCCTTGAATTAAACTTGAAAGCCAATCCATATTCACTCATTTGAACAAAAAGAACTAATCCTATTCCAATAAACTTGAATATATGATGATAAGGAACAACAGAACTTGCACATTCAATATCGAACTTGGAATTGAATGGCCAACCTCTCGGAACTTAGAACTTGAATCAAAACTTAACGTATGGACTTTAGTAACGGATTTCACCCTTCGATATAAAGATGGTCGATCCCAAAGCTTATGCAACCGACCGATCAAGTTGCCAGTTGAGACGGTCAGTAATGACGGTCACTTTGGTTGGGATCCAAAGTCTCGTCATTTAATTTTTCATTTTTATTTCAAGCCGCTTATATTTGCACTACATAATAATGCACCACACTAGCTTACACTTAGCATGGAAGGACACGTAAATTTTCTAATCTCGATTATCTCTTGAGTTTAGTTGATTTGGACATCAAACATTCAGAGCATCTTGCTACGATGTCTTCCGGAACAACTTTACAACATAGCAATCCCAGAGCCGAGTCAAGTTATGCAACTATATCTAGCAGTCTTTCCACCAGTCGTCAAACTAACAATCAAAGGTTTTCGACCCTTCTGTCAACCTTTTCTTTAACGTTCCTATCCTCTTAGCAGAAAGTATAAGTTCATCCCCCGATGCTATAGAAGGAACTATATTCTTAGGTCACCCGATAGATACCCAAGCCTCTAAAATTAGCGAGGCCACTAATCGTAGACTATGTTTTAGACCTAGGATTCCGTTTGAAGATATTCTGGCTCCTTCCGTGAACGAAAGGGATCAATCGCCCCCGTAGGGTATACATCATGCAATAAATTCATATGCCAGGCCGGATGCGAGACGCTCTTCAATTCTTTTATCTGGGAGATGCTAATATATCTTGGAATAGCTCCTACTTAACTAAACCCAAAAAGCTATGCCTTTCTCCATGCCACTTTCTTGTTAATTATCAACGTTTTGTTACATTCACCATCTTCTAAGGATATCAGGTTTATTTACAACTTCAAATGATGGACAAGAAGTCTTTCCTACATTTTCCTCGAGCTTTCACCTAACCGTCAAGTATTAACAGGCGCTTGGAACAAAGTCAATCTCTTTAAACATGAATGGTTCTATGTCTGCCTGGCTTCACAAGGCGATGGTCGAAAGGATGTAAGTGTCGTCCTAACTTCAGTCTCAAATTCTTTTATCCAAGTCATATCTTGAACCATTTAATATTTTTAAAATTACAGGCATCCATCCACATCCAAAGGGCGATAGCTTCTCAAGGGCAATTTCTGCAATTCCTGCCAACCGAGTTGGAGACAAGGACATTAGACTCCTCGTAATTGAGAATGGTTATCTCTGTTTGGGAAGCTAGAAGAAGGTCGTCGCATTGGGCTTCCATGAAGCGCTGAACCACCAAGAAATGCTACAGTACACGAAGATGATACAAATAACACTATCATTCTTCGGTCGAGGGACTCAGGATGACGTTGAATATCGGTGAAACTCGGGATGCTAAGATCAACGAGCCTGGTGATGCTGATGCAGGCCCAGGTATAGTGGTGGTGGTGTTACACTAGTGTTTGTCAAGAAGGCGGATGGCTCTCTGAGGCTTTATGTCAATTACGATGAGCCAAATAAAGTGAGAAAGAATAAGATTATCCACTCCTACATATTTATGGATTATTTGATCAACTCCACGGTGCTAACTGATTCTTTTATTCAACTTATTAACGACTTAGTAATATGGTTCCACTAAGTGATATTGGCAAAGACAGTGTGTTGTTTACTACATTCCATCTGCCATTAGGATTTTGTGAGTGGTTGGTTATTCCATTTAGGATAACCAACCCACTATCATACTTCAACGATCTAATGAATTGTGTTTTTAGGAATCAGCTGAATAAGTTTGTACTTGTGTCCACTTGACAATATCCTTACTTTTCCTAGAAAAATGAGGAATACAAGGCACACTTGAGGATTGTGCTACAGGTGTTGAGGAAGTACGAACTAAAAGTGAAAATTTTATCCTATTAATTTTCAAGCATAGATGCACGATTCTTAAGTCATGTTATTTTTGGGCAGGGCATCGCTGTGGTCCTACCAAGGTAGCAACAGTCCATAATTAAGGTTAACCTAAGAATGCTATTGATGTGAGATGCTTCCAGGGATTAATGGGATATTATAGATAATTCATAAAGCACTTCTCAAAAGTAGCATCACCATTAACCAATTAGACAAAGAAGAATAAGACCTTTACTTGGGACGTGTGAGTTGAGCATACGTTCATAAGTCTGAAGGGAGAGGATAATGAGTCCACCAATGTTAGTCATTCCAAGTGGAAATAAGGAGTTGTTGTTGTACACAGATGTTTGTGGTATTGGATTGGGCATGGTAATGATGCATAAAGATATGGTTGTCACATATGATAGTCAGCAACTGAAACAACATGATAGAATAACCGACCCATGATTTGGAGTTGGCAGTGATAGTGTTTATGCTGAAGATTGGAAATTAGTTTGATTTATTACCCAAACACAAATCATTGGAATACCTCTACCCAAAGAAGGACCTTAACCTTCAACAGTGGCGATGGTTAGAGTTCTTGGCCTCCTATGGTTTTGACATTTGGTATATGCTTTAAAGGGGAAATGCACTCACTGGTGCTTCGAATATGATACATTAGCTTTGGAGCGATGTTTTTAAAGTGGAAGCGACATGATTATATTACAAGTTACAATTTTCTACCTCGATGGAAGCTAGAGCCAGATGTGTTGGAAAGCATGACCATCATATCTTCTGTAATTAATTAGAGCAGTATTAGTTAGAGATGTAATGCTAGATTAGTTGAGACCATTGTAAAAATTGAGATAGGAGTGGACTCTGAGGAGATGAAGCGATATGGAATCGAACGAGATGGTTGGATCCATAAGGATGGTAGATTATTTGTACCAGATGTCGATAAGTTGATGGATGACGTGATAAGTTAGGGCCATCATTCGAGATAAACTACGAATCATAAAGGCAAATAAAATGTATTGTTATATGAAGTAGACTATTTAGTGGGAAAGGATGAAAATTCGAGCATTTGTATCAAAATGTATGAAATGCAGTAAATGCAGGCTGGGTAGAAGAAGCCAAGTGGTTCGCTACAATCGCCTGAGGTTCCACAGTGGAACTAGAAGCATATATCAATGGTCATCGTAGATAGATTTCCAAGGACCAAAGGAGGGTATGATAGTATATGGGTTATAGTTGATTGATTGAAAAAGATTGCTCAATTCATAACCATAAGTCTAATAGGATGATATCCAAATTAGCTAAGTTGTATATAAAGTGAATAATGCGATTCCATGATGTGCCGAAGGATATTGTCAGTGATTATGATCCATTGTCCATAAGTGGATTTTGAAGAAAAAAAACTTACAAGAGGTATTGAGGATGGAGTTACATTTGAATATAGCTTACAAATCACAAACTGATGGTCACACCAAAAGAGTGAACTATTTCTTAGAGGATTCCTTACGAGCTTACATTCTTCACTATGAGGGGCTTATGGGATGATCATTTGCATATTGTTGAGTTTGTATAAAATAAATTTTATCAGTTTAGCAATGGTATGGAACTATTTGAGGAACTACATAGCCGACCATGTAATACTCCATGTTGATAAGAAGCGGGCGAGAAGCTAAAACATGAGCTAGATATGATCAAAGAGACCTCAGAGAAGTTTAATACCATTCAACAATGAATGAAAACTACTTAGGTTGACATAAAAGCTACGTTGATAAGAGATGTAGGTATTTAGAGTCTCTATTAGTGATATTGTGTTTGTCAAGGTTTCTCTATTAAAGAATATAGTTTGATTCATTGCTAAAGGGAAGTTGGCATCGAGATTCATAGGTCCTTTTTCGATACTTGTGAGGACTGGGAACATTGCACATAGGGTTAACTTACCTCAGAAGATGGTGGGTATGCATATATGTTACACATTTCTCATTTGTTGAAGTTTTTGCACGAATCAGGCATAGTGGTGACAATGGATCATCTGGGTGATATCGAGATTGAACTAGAGGCATCGATACCACGTAGAAATACATGAACTATTTGTATAGTTGGATATGATACGAAGCAACTTAGGAGGAAGATGATGAAGTTGGTGAAGATTCGATGTGATAAAGTAAGGGCGGCTCTCTCTAGGATATTAAGGAGAAAATATGGATTACTTACCCGAAGTCCTTTAATTAGTAAGACTTTTTGCTTCTCGCATTTACTTTTTTTTGATACGGTATCGCATAGTTTAGTACCTTGCATGCTAGCTTAAGCGTATGAAATATTCACTAGCTTGTGTGTGCAAGTTTAATGTTTGATATGCTAGCATACGGTTGTATGTCAGGTGAGGTAACTATATTGTTTGACCTTACCTTGTTTAATGGGACTTTGGGAGAGAAATTCCCGCAGGAGGGAGAGTATAATGGCCCTCATATTACATATCCAAGGACGTAAAATATATTTTTTAGTCCGAATTGGATCTTATGAAGCTTTAACTTTAGGGATGTTAAATAATAACAATTTTCAACGTTAGAAATTTTATTGGACAATTTTGACCCTAGAGAACTTTTAACGCATATTTGTCACACTCAGTATTTATGATAAAAATAAATAAATAATCAAAAGGTATATTTTGGTAATTTTATGAAAGACTGGAAAATTTGGATTTTTAAAAATTGAGGAATTTGGGATATCTGACTTTTCCATTTCATCAAGCAAAGTTTTTAAGCCCAAATTCACATGTAAAACGTCATAAATAGACACTGTACGAAGGAGATATGGATCATTTACCATAGTATGTATTTCGAGTTCTGCACTATTTTGAAATAAAACTTAAGGACTAACTACAAGAGTAAATCAAAACTTATTTTTTAAGCAATCAGTTGAATATGTTAGAATTATTCTAATAAAAAAGAAAAAGATACAATGGTTTTATGAGCGCTAAAATAAAAGTAGGAAAAATATTTACGTGCACATACTTGAAACCACTTCAAATGGAATGAATGAATTACCATGATGATGGAATAATTGCTATAATTAATAAAAGGATATGTTACGTACTTTAGAAAGAGAATGTAACAATATATTTATAAAAGGAATACATCTAATGAAAGAAAAGATACATATTTTAAAAAGAAAAGGTAAGAACATGGTTATGAAAAGAATGCATTTCTTAAGGGAAAATGTATGTTATCTTTTTATTTGTAAAGAACATGGGTAAATTCAACTTTTGAATTTGGAGAGATTAATAACTAATAAAGGGCAAGGTTCCTAATTAGTGTCAATGCAAGTATACACGCACGTGCGTGCACAATCAGATATACATATACATACATACATACATACATACATACATATATATATATATATATATATATATATATATATCTGTGTGTGTGTATATGTGTGTGTGTGTATGTATATATGTGTGTGTGTACGTTTGAATATAATTCCATGAATCCTTACAATAGTTATAATAATAATATATATGTAGAATATCAATAAATGGTATTGATTCAAATTATAATTCATGACACTAATTAGGAGAATATGAACTTATTTTCATTATTGTTTTAAAAGGAAAGGAATTTTACGTATGTATGGCTATGTGATATTTGACTAAACACGTAATTTTCATAGACCTAGACTTTCATCTCTAAATATAAATCCAAGCCTCACTCCCTACATTGTAACCCCTATCACCGCCTCTTAATTTTGCACGTTCTTTTCTTCTTCCTTCTTCTCAAAACTCCTTAGCCTGAACATTTAAATTTCTTGATAAAAAAGTAAATCAAAATAAAAGAAGTAGAAGAAGAAAGAAACATCTAAAAAGAAAGAGAGAGAATTATAAACAAATCAAAGAATGGAGGAAGGGAGACATCAACTCAAATCGAGCATGGAAAAGGATTTCTTCAAACAACCCTTCAAGGTGAGTAATTTATCTATGAAATGATATTTTGTCGATAAGTAGTAGTTTTGTTTATATACCTTTAGAACTAAAAATATGAGTTTCACTTCAAATCAATACTTCTTATTTCAAAAATATTTGTGAATTGAGAAGATTAGAAAACCTAGGTAATGAACAAATAAAGTAAATATTATATTGTGGGAGGGACATGTAAAGTGGATTGAAATTTCCTCTACATTTATAGATGATTTTTGTATAACAAGTTTGATTGATTAATAAGAAAGTAAATAAGTACATCTCTTCAAATTTACCTTGATATTGACACAAATAAACTTTGAATATATGCAGATAATCAACAAAAATATACACGGATAATGGACTGGAATAAATTTTGAATCCATGAAGAAGACAATCAAATTGATCAAAATGAATAATTTAATAGACCTGAAATTACATATTCAAATATCTGAATATGTAATCAGACGTCTAATTTAATTTTCAGCCGTTTAAATTTCAGGAATCATGAAACATAAAAGAAATTGTTCAAATCTGACCATATTAAGATATCTAAATTCCTCTTCAGATGTATGGAACCAAAGTCAGATAACTGATTAAAAAACCCAACATCTGAATGTCTATAATAAAAAATCTATACCGAGGAATTAGACGTCTAAATTAAAATTCAGAATCTGAATTACTACAGCAAGCACAGGTTAAACGTAGACCCAGTACAGACCAAATAGGAAAGATTATGAGATACTTGTTCCAAATTCCTTGTCCATCGGGGATTTATGAAGATAAATGGAGTCGTGTAGCAAGCTGGAAAAGCATCACACTTAGTGACATCCTAAGCTCTCACTTTATAAATTTGTTAAATGTGTCACTTAATGCGATGTGCAATTTCATTGTAATTAGCAGCTCATACCATTCATTGTCGATCCTAGTCACATATTGGTGAAAGCTAGAAAGTGTAGGCGAAGACATTTTCCATAGTAGGATCTGTTAATCTAAAAAGGAGTTGGATCTTTTGATCTACCATTGATTACTTCTTGTGTAATGATATAGGGCTTAGGATGTGGGCACTAATGTGAATGCTACTAAATGCTTAAGTAACAAGTTATTACATGGATTGCTGACTTAAAGCATTACATCAAGATCGTTAACCATAGGATGTAAGCTTTCCGTTGTGATATATACTCGGTTAGATGCAACTCAAATGACTATCATTGAGAATGTTAACTTGGTGTATAGGTAAGTGGTTATAGTTTAGATGGTCCACTATTGAGACCATATTCCAGAGATATTTCTACGATTATTTCGTTTTGTTATGTCTATAAATGGAATGTTCCATAAACCGTAATTGGATTTTGGTACATTACGGATAGTCAACCTATAATGTGAAAATAACTAATTCCTAACACGAATATTGTACATACACTAAGGAACACTCTAAGCGTGTATGTTATAACTTAACTTTAATTGCTGTTCAACACCATATCAATAGTGATATATTTTACTCACCAAACATTGTCTGATTCCCTTTATTTTTTATATCTACTACAGGAGAATAAGGTGGTAAGTAAGCATTCAGGATCAGGTAGATGGAGAAGGCGACTTGCACTCTAAAGATATATTTATTTGTAGCTATTCTCCTCTGTATATTATATTTTGTAACATTATATTTATTATCCATACTATGATGTATTAGCTTTTAGACTCTATTTTATCAACATTTTTATGGACTATAGTTATTTTGAGACTATGTTGTTTTGGATTATTTTCAGTACTTATATTTTATTTTCTTCCACTTTAAGAGCCGAAAGTGTAGAACATATTATAATTATATAAGTCCATGTATCATGCAAACCTTATAAATTTAATGATTTGTACTACTTGGCACGACATAAGTTCAAATGCCATTTTTGGTCTTTGGATGATTGTGTCCAGATGTGCAGGTTATTAAAACTAGTATTCGAGCTTAGTTTAAGCGATTCATACAAAATTAGGGCATATAAGAGAGCATATTTGTTATTTTCTATTATATATAGTAATATAAATATATAATTATTTATTATATGCCATAGCCTATATATTTGGATTTACAAGGTAGTTGTTGACTTGTCCCTTATATTTGCAAACAATTGCAAGTTAAGGTAAATATTAAGATTATATCACTAAGAGTGAAAGATAAATCCATCACCTTTATTATAATTTACTCCATAAAGAAATGCTAATAAAGGTTCCCTATACTAAATAGCAGTAATGGAATAAGTAAATTATAGGTCCAAGGGTGAATAGAAGAAGAGTAGTACCATCGGACCTATATAAAATAACTGTGATGTTGATAAGGCAAAATAGAGAAATGAAAGTAGGACTTCTCAAAGTTATGATAAATCTCCATAGTTAAAGTGGAAGCCCAAATTTTATATTATAAATAGATGCAAAAACTCCATTTGACATAAACTAATAGCTAGGGTATTCTTTCGTTAGACTTAGACGTTGAAGTTGATGATAGAGTTGAGTCAAATTCTAAACAAGAGGGCTAAATCCTATGTGATTAAAGCATTATTATGTGTTGTTGGGCTTGTAGAAATTATGTTGTTTTCATATACTCAAATTTAAGTGTTAAACAATTTCAAATGTTTTCTTAAATATTAGAAACATTAGATGCCTGAAATTTTTAAAGAAAATAAATTATTTCATGATTTTCTATGAAAATTTCAAAAAAACTTTATGGAAATTTATAAGAAAAATAAAAATAGAACTGAAAGAATTCTTAAAATGAGTTAGAAACATTGGTGTTTCATATCTTTGGAAAAGCATAGAATTTGAAGTTTGGGCTGGTAACCACTTATTTTAAGCTTCAAACATAGGAGAACTTAATAAAAATATTCTCCCAATACTATTTTAAAGCTTTTATTTTTTGTAAAAAGTTAGAGCACGGCGCATTATTGCACTTATCTTTTGATATGTCCTTTGTTTTCTATAGTGAAATGTTTGAAAGGTAAACTGAGAAAAAAACATAACCCATTTTTGCAAAAACATTTCCATCGCACTTTGTTAAAGAAAGTTAAAAACACGTTTTCTTTTAAAATAGACCTTTGTGAATATTTCTTATTTACAAAAGAAAACTTATGAAGATAAGTTTACATGTCCACTTTTCTAAGCTAAATTGAACTATTTTGGATAAAAGTTTAGATTGAAAAGAAAGTGTCATGATTTTTGTCAAATGGGAACGTTTACTAAAATTGTAGGGAATTTTTTAATTTTTGAAGCTTACTAGTTTCTATGAAAAATAAGATTGGGAATCAAAAGTTAAGAAAATTTTTCACTAGAAATTTGATTGAAATTAGAATATTTACACTGCCTATAAAGTTTGGATTAGCCATTGTAAACTAGCTAGTATAGTCAATATGCCGGTGTATTAAGGACTTACTAGTATTGAACAGTGGGAGTTACGAAGCATTGAAATTTGGGGTAAAGAAAGGAACTAAAATAGGGATTCTATGGCTTTTTAATTGACATCCGAATTGGAAGGGTAAAGTACAAAATTGAATTTTTTGTAATGATAAACAGTGAAATCATTTCGTGTTTTTCTGCGCAAATATGGTTTGAGTCACCTAATTCTAGCAGAAGAAGTTTTGGAAGATGTGAGTTGACTACAACTTATTTAATTTTAAAGAAAGGAAAGAGAAAGTCAAGATATTTTACTATACCAAAGAATTCTATCGAAGGTAAGAAGTTTCCTTAGTTTGGCTAACTACTATAAGAAATCCATCAAAGACGTTGCAGTGATTTCTAAGCAGTCGACACACCTTACCAAGAAGAATTTATTTTCTTATGGAATTCAAAATGTAAGCATGCTTCTATTAAGCCAAAGGAGTTGTTTATCAATTATAACTCCCTAAAATATTTTTTATTTTGACACCATCAAAAAAGGTACATGGTTTGGGTTATTTGTGGGCGAGTGTATTTGATTCGACATTTTCGGTAAATTTATGCCACATATTGCTTTTGGCATGGAAAGTTATAGGTTGCAGATAAGTAGGTTGTCATCTCATGATATACATTCTATGACAATATTATAAAATGTTGTTGCTTAAGTTGTTGTCGCAACTACAAGTACATTATTTGGAGCTCATATGACATGTATTCCATATCATCTTCACTCCCCTAAGACATCGTCCAGTTTAAATTTTCTTTAGTGAGTTTTTGGTTACAACACTATTAAAGTATTGAACATTACCAAAAGCAAGACACAATTCCATCTTGATTTGTATTAAAGAATGGTAAAAAATCAGAAGTTCAAATTCCAAAAGATATTCTAGATGAAGTTGTATTTAAGATTACAAGAGGAATGACAAAGTCAAAAATTAGAATTCTCATTAACTAAAAGATATTATAGTTCGTATGCATTGAGGATGTGGATGCGACTTTGATAGGAAATAAAACCTAGAGATTTTTATAAGATTTGAGTAGAGGATAATATTTTTTTTCCAATCATTCCTAGGATTGGAAGGAGACTATTTATCTAAGAAAGTTATCATGAAGTATCAACTTATGGTTACATAATTTGTGTTACATAGCAGTTGCATGTGAATAGTGTATGACTTAGTCGATCACCTTTATACTAAATCAATTTTATGTTAGGATTTCATTTAAATTTAGAACTTCACTTAAGCTTAGGATTTTGTTTGCTATATTTGAATGGATTAGTTAATATATTTACTTGAGTGCTTGAATATTTACTGCTTGTATGCTATAAAACTTAGGAGGAAAAGGTATAGCTTAAGCCTATCAAAATTAGAAGCAAAGTTATGCTATTTAAACCAGTTTAAGATATAACCAGATTTTGGTATCCTTAGGTGAATATGAAGAATAGAAAAATATTCAAGTTATTTGATGCTAGATGAGACACCACCCACTTTCAAGTCGTTCTACCTTAGTGTCCTTATGCTAAGTAATTGGTTACTATTAGGATGATTTAATGCATTATGTATGTGCATTGAAGGTTGCATAAGGCTAAGTTTCCATTAGGGCACACGTATGCCCAAGTTATTAGTTATGGTGCATGTGAACATCATTTTATTTGAGTGGTAGCAAGGATTTTAGAGGTTTATCTATGTGTGTGTATTTGTAGTAATTTGGATTGAGTTTACGCGCTAGCAGTAAAATCAATAATCTATTATTGGAAAAACAATCCAATTGAGAGTATTTGAAAAGGGAAGGAGAGAATCCAATCATTTCATGTAAACTCTTTTTCAACAGATTTTTTCGTTCGCTCATTTGTTAGAGCAATTGTTTATTTAAGAATGGATGAATGGTTTCTATAGGTTAAACTGTCAAAATAGGAAATTGGATAATGTCTCATGTTATGTTTTATGGCTTATATTAGAGATGTGATTGGGATTATTATATATAATATGCATACATGTAGAAATTCTTGGTACATTTAGGGTGTTTTACATCCATGCCTGCATGTCATGATCTTGCATTTATATAGGAGTTGCATTGGTATTATGCTTTATTAACATGCCATATTCTTGACATATGTTGATTGATGGATGCACATTGTTTGCATTTATTTTAACATTGCTACGTATTGTTTATTTGCACTTATTTTGCTATTTTTGTATATTAGTTCCTAGATTCAAATTATAGTTGGCATATGCATGGACACAATATCTTATATCGTTGGAAATGTTAGAAAACAGATATGTTTGATATGAAATGTTTGGATGCGTTATTTGGATGCTGTCTGTGGTGTAGTCTGAGTATATGTACCACACACACGTGGTTGATGCAGGATGATTGAGTTTACAAGCAGAATTTTCTATCTCTTGAAATTCTAAGGACGAAGTACTTTTAAGCAAAGAGAATATAACACCCTGTTTTTCAATAAAAGTAAATAATTAATTAAAAATGAGATTTTGGTAATTTGACAGAGGTTGAAAACTAGATTTACACAAATGAAGGAATTTTGGATATCCGACTTTTCCATTACATCAAGAAGATATTTCTAGCACAATAAAATGTCAGAAACAGACACCGTATGAAATAGATATAGACCAATTACCATAGCATGCATTTTAATTTTTGCGCCTATTTTGAAATTAAGATTAAGAATTAATTACAAAAGTGTTTGCACAAAAAATGGGCAAACACCTCCAAGTCGAGTGATTTAGTTGATTTTATGTGATTCTTAATGATTTAGATGAGTTATGTAAATATGAAAAAAGGCAAGGGGCTGAAATGTAAAAGACACGCAGATTTATAGTGGTTCGGCCAGAACGTGCCTACGTCCACTTTATATGTTATTATCTTCTTTTTTCAGATTACAAGTACAATGCTTGGTGTACAAGTGTATGAAAGTAGTTTGAAAGTTCCTTCCGTGCTTGAGCTCTCAAACTTGTCTGCCATTGTTGTACCTCTGCCCCTCTATTTATAGAGTGAGGCAGGGGGCAGGGGTCTTGGATGTGTATAGCTGCTGGCGGGCCCGGGCTGAAGCAATCTGGACTGGCAATTCTGGTTCGGCGAGCCTCCATTCGGTATGGAGCTTGGACCGGTGATGGAGCGGGATGGAGGTTCATTCGGTGGTGAGGTATGTGGTTGGCTCGGTGCTTATTTGGACCGGATGTGGAGATGGTCCGGTAGGCCTTCTGGTCCGGCATAGGGGTGTGAAGGATGGTGGACCGGTAGAGAGAAGGAGGCTGTTGGCTACCGGATGAGCATGTGACCTTAGTGCCGAATGAACATGTGACCTTAGTGCCGAATGAACTCGTAGGCTTGCATAGCTGAATGAACATGTACTCCGGATGGACCTTCACTGCCGAATGGAACTTGTTCCTTTGAATTGCCGAATGGACATAGGAGCTGATGGAATGGAGGTCGCAAGCCCGGGTGAAACTGACACTTCTTGGTCTTGAGGTCTTCTGGGTGAAAATTCGCCCAACATTTGCCCCCCAAAGTGGGGCACGTGCTTGCATGTGTCGCGCTTTGTTTCTCTGCGGTAAGAAGGCCTGTTTTGTAACGTCATGGGCTGGATGTTCGTATCCTGTTAATGTCCTGCAAAGGAATTTACAGTTTTAGTGTGATTTCCAATGACGATCGTTCAGGATCGAAATATTTGAGATAAAGTGAATCGTGCCGTTCGGGGCGAGAGAGTGTGCCCCGAGGGGGTTTAGCATTATCGATGCCAGGTTCACGTTAGAGTGGGTCCCTGGATCGTTTGTCAAGGTGGTTTATCGCCAGCTCAGAGCATGCCTAAGGATTGTTCGCGACCCCGTACATGTGTAAGTAGCTTAGCCATTTCATAGTTATCAGAATTAAATATCTATTTAGCCGATGAGCTTAAAAAAGGATGTCAGAGTGCAAATTCTCACGACGATAGGGTTAATAGTCGTTCAGAGCGTGCTTATGGACCGTTCGTGGTCGCGTACACGTGTAAATGATTAACCCATGTTAGTGAGAGATTCATGACTCATTCATTGTTATCATATTCTCTACTTTATTAGTAGGTCCTCGAGTTCGGTACTATCTAAGTGAGGCGCTCCGCATGCCCCCTGTTCCTGGTTTTTGCTGGTAGAGATAGCTTCATTCGGTTCTTTTGTTGGTCCGGCATGGATAGTTTCATTCGGTATTTGGTCGGTCCGGTATGTTTGGTATTGGTCCGGTGTTCCGGTCCGGTAGGCTGAACCAGTTGGTTCGGCAATCCTGAGCACGCCTATATATAGAGGCTACACCCCCCTTGGTTTCTTCTTACCGAACCAGAGAGCCGAATCAGCTGACCACCGAACCAAATCTTTTGCCGAACCAAGCTTTTTCCATATCAGGTACATACTTTTTTGCCGAATGGGTTTGATTGCCGAATACACACGAAAGAATTCAAATGCCGAATGGACTTGAGACATCAGTGCCGAATGAACTTTCGTTATTAGTGCCGAATGAGCTTTAAACATCGTTGCCGAATGAACCTACTGCCGAATGAACTTGATATCTTAGCGGAATTCCAGACTTATGCATTCCTTTTTTGTTTACATCTCTGTATCCCTTGTTCTAACAACCTGTCTTTTCACTTTTGTGTATGCAGATAAATGTCTCGCAAGGCAGAAACTCGATCGGATAGAAAAAAGTCTAAAGGTACAGGAGAGTCTTCCTCCTCCGTGCCCCCAGCCCAATCAGGATCTGGGCAGCATCGACCTGTCCCGAGGTCGTTAGTGGACGGATATGGTCCACAGGAACTTCTGGTTTCCCCGCCCGATTGCTTTCCTAGCTCCCTAAAGGAGGAGCAACTTGATGTCATCTCTCGTTCCTTTGGGATAGACAGGGCTCTCATGCAGCTGCCGGGAGAGGGAGTGATGCCGTATAATCCCCCCGAAGGTTACTTTGCTTACAGCAGGTACCATTGCATGTGTGGTGCTTTCCCTCCTATCAATGCCTGGATAGTCAGTTTTACCACATATTTGAAAGTAGCTCCATTCCAGCTTCAGCCGAACTCCTATGCCATTCTGGTAAGCCTCTTCGTCATCTTCCAGAGGAGATACGGGCGCCCTCCTTCTAATCGGGAAATTCGGTATTTGTATAACCTGAGGGGCTACAAGAAGGGGTCTCCGTATATTAGTCTGGAAGCGGCCGTGCCCTTCAAACTGGTCTTGGACTTATATTCAAAGTTCACCATGTTCAAGAAGGAATGTTCTTTGTCAAGGACGATTCTGTTTCTTTCCGCCTTTTCACTTCCAGCTGTAAGATTAATTTCATTTATATTTTCCATGTTCTGACTGTAGTGCTTCTTCTGACACGCTTCTATTTCTTGCTAGCGACAGGTGGCATTGCCGTCGTGGAAGATGATTCTTTGGCGCGAATGGCTGCTGGAATAAAGGCCATTCCTGCGCGGGACAGGTCGGCTTCGTTCCTGATCAGGAACGCTACCCTCCTGGAGTACAATTTGATCCAGCCGCACCAGTCCGTTGTGAAGCAGAGGGACACGGCTGAGGAGAAGGCTGCTAAAGCTAAGGAGGGGGTCACGGTGAAGAGTGGCAAGAGAAAACCCTTTGCACAACATCCCGTCGCGGGGGGCAAGAAGCTTAAAGAATCGGAGGGCCCCTCTCCTAGTACTTGCCCGATCATTCCGGAGGAGGAAGGTGTGGAAGAGGGCGAAGGAGGCGATATGGAAGGAGAGTCGGAAGGCGGAGGAGATGGAGATGGTCAGGGTGGTAGTGGTGCTGGTGCCTTAACTTCTGGGCAAGACTCTGAGCTGGATGAGGCCCTCCGCCAGGCCTTCGGGGAATCGGAAGGGGAATCGGGAGCAGAGAAGGCGGAGGAGACTGGCAAGGTCGGGGCTGGTGCCGATCTATCCCCCAGGGGTTCCTCAGCCAGGGTGACTTCGGTGGTGCAAGGTGAACTTTTGTCCTCTGTCGATTCCATTTTCGATAAGGACTTAGAAATATTTTATGGTTCACTCCCGTCCTGGAATGAGATTCAGGACTTATTGCAGTATCCCACTCCTCCGCAGGGTTTGTATAATAGACGTGCCTTCACACTTTTCTCTCTTTTTACTTAACATGTTTCCTGAATTGTGGACCATTGTATGTTCGTAACACTTGTTCTTTATTCCAGGGGCAGGCCAGGTGGTTAAAACGTCAGACGTTCGACACCGCCTCGAACAGTTCAAGTTGATGAGAGCTTCTGCGAAGCCTTCCACTGGTCATACTGGGGACGTGGTCAAATACCGTCCTCTTCTTGGGGTCATCGAAGAGGGCATTCAGAAAAAGAAGAGGAGTCGTTCTTTGTTTGAGCCTTCCCCTGGTCCGCAGCTCCCTGTTCAGCCTCCTCGTGATGCCATGGAGGAAAGCACGGAGTTTATTCCCCCTCCACCTCCTTTCAAGAATCCCACAGTTATCCGTATAAGGCGTCCTGATGTGCCTCGTGACCCCTTTGCTGGTCATCCTGATTTAGACCCAAGTTCTCGGGATATTTCATTTGATGAGGCCACGGGTGAGCACCTCCTTCCCCGCAACCCCATGGTACGAGTGTTAGACGAGGCTAAGTCTCTAGATCTTGATCTGCTTACCACTCGGGTAGTTACCATGGGAGACGAGGCCAAGGCTAATATTGATCGGGTGGCTGAGGAGACCAAGAAGTTAATGAAGTATCATGCTCAATTGGTCAAGGCCGGGGAGGAGATTGGAAGTGCTAATATTCGGTTGCGGCTGAAGGTTGCTGATCAGGCCAAACAGCTTGCCGGTCAAGCCGTTCAGATTTCTCGGCACGAGGAAGCCTCCAGGCGTCTGAAAGAGACCATGGAAAAGGCTAGTAGGGCGGAATTACGGAAGATGGAGGCCGCCTGTAAGGAGCGGATCGACATGGCCATTGCGACAGTGGATGAGGTTCGGAATGCGGATCTCGAGCAGGTAGAGGAGTTGTCTGGGAGGCTTGAGGCTGCGGAGATGGCTCAAGTCAAGTTAAAGGAGGAGATGAGGAGGTCTCTCCAGGCTGACTGCTCGAGATACCGATCAGAGAGGGATGCCGCTGTCGCCAAGTTGCAGGCTTCCGAGGCCAGGGTGAGGGAGTTCGAGGAGAATGAGGGGATGATGGACGAGATGCTGCAGGAAATGTACTTTCGCACTTGGAAGGAGGGCAGCTTGTCTTGGATGGATGACTATCCCCGGGTCATGGCCAAGATATATCTCCGGGCTTTAGAGGAGGCCAGGGTCGATGCGGGTAAGGAAGGTGGAGTGGCTTTTAGCCTGGATGTGGTCACTGCTCAGTTCTCGAAAGAGGAGCAAGTGGCGGTGAAGGAGGGGATGCGGTTGCTCGCTGCGGAGGAAGCGGGTGTGCAACTGGAGGATGAGGATCAAGCGGCGGACGCTGGTGAGTTATTCTTCTCTTTTCCTTTTCTTTCCGGGTTTCCATAACTTGATCGTTTATCGTGTGTCTAATGGATTCCTTTTCTTAATTGGACAGGTGGAACTTCCGATCAACATGCTGGGGGTTCCGGCCCTGCGGCCAAATAGGCTTGGGAAGTTGGTGATGGAGTGTGGACGCAGCTGGTTACTCGTCCGGATTCGACTGCTTTTTATTTCTTTTCTTTTTTTTTACTGTTGTTTATGTTAGTCCAAAACATTGACGTGACTGTAATAATAATATTATTTGCAGAGAATAACTTGGTGTGATTTCATAATATAAGCTGATTTTGTTATGTTTAAACGTTGTTGTCATTTTGATGTGCTGCGTGAGAAGTATAACCATGTATATGCCTGTGATTTTAGTTGTGTTTGATGTTAAGCCTTTGCTTGAAATATAATTTCATGTTTTGCAATGTTGGTTTGACATATGAATAAGCTATAGTTATGCATCTATGTACAAGAGAAGAGAGTACCGCCCTTCATGTTTTATTTGCAGGCGGTAGTTTTGAGCATCTTGTGTAACTGATCATGAATATATCTGAGTACCTTGCCACCCAGTACGCGGGCTTAGATTCTCATGAGTGAATGCTCCCTGTTCGGTTTCCTGTACTTTAGAGTTTGTTATACAGGGTAGGAGAAAAGTATTTAAATGAGATGGAAATATAGAAAAAGTAAAACTTCCAGTCACGGAAGGCCGTCGATGTGCTTAAGTTCGTGGCAAACGGGTTTTGTAGTCACTTTCCCTAGCTGTGGGTCTTGGAGACATTTGTCACCCATCTTACGCCTCCGCGGGGAGTTTTCTTTTTTACCACAGCCGCACTTAAGACACATCGGAGCCGAGATCGCGCACGGTAACTACCCGAACCATTATGGTCCGTGATCGTGGGTATTATTCGATTTACCGTGGCCGGCTAGCGTGGGTGCCGTTGGCCGTGAACTACCCCTGGCTGGCCATACCTTATGTTGGGGCTTAAAGTAGGTTCACAGTTACCGGCGAGCCGAACGCCGTAATGAGCTGCCATCGGCTATAATCGGCCTTTATGATGACTTATAATCGGCTCATTATAGTTGGCTTTGAGGGCAGGCGCGAGCAATGAGTTAACCCGCAGCAGAGGGATGCTGGAGCAAAAGAGTCTCATTGGCGAGTGCATAGAATCGTAGCGTACCTGTTAGGCCTTGTCCAGATGAGGCCTTGGTGCGTCTTGAGTGGAGATGCCATAAGATTTTGTTCAACAGAAAAGGATAAAGCTTAACAAGCAGCCAAGATATATAAAGGAACAAGTTAAAAAGAGACAAGATTTTTTAAAGTGGTTCGGCATGAAAATGCCTACGTCCACTGATTCTCTTTGTTAATTCACTTCATATGGGCAGTACAAGTTAAGAAAAGTATCGACGGAGGTGTCGAATGTTCCATGCCCTCTAGAACACCTCTCCGTCCACTGTTGACAAAATATAAGCTCCGTTGTGGAGGTCTTTATGAATTACATATGGTCCGTCCCAGATGGGGTCCAGTGCCCCGGGGCGCGGAAAGATTCGCCTGAGGACAAGATCTCCTTCTTGTAAGATGCGATGTTTGACTTTGGAGTGGTATAGTGCTGCCACCTTTTGTTTGTGAGCTGCTGCTTTGAGAGCTGCATCGTTTCTCCTTTCCTCAATCAGATCCAAAGACATGAGGAGGAGTTCTTCGTTTTCTTCTGGATTGTAGTGGATCCTTCGATGGGAAGGAACAATAGTCTCAACAGGGAGCATTGCCTCCGATCCGTATGCCAAAGAGAAGGGAGTATGTCCCGTTGATGTTCTGAAGGATGTGCGGTAGGCCCAAAGTGCCGTAGGAAGTTCGTCCACCCAAGCGCCTTTTGACTTTTCAAGTTTCTTCTTGATTAGGGTTTTGAGAATTTTGTTGACAACTTCGACTTGTCCGTTTGCCTGAGGATAAACTACTGATGAGAAGCTTTTATGAATTCCATGCTCTTAGCACCAGTCGGCGAATTCTTCGCTGTCAAATTGGAGTCCGTTGTCTGATATGATCTTGAGTGGTACTCCGTACCTGCACAGAATATTTTTGATCAAGAAGTTGATAACTTTTGCTGAAGATATTTTATTTAGGGGTTCCGCTTCCACCCATTTGGTGAAATAATCGACTGCCACTATAGCATATTTGGCCCCGCCCCTGCCCGTTGGCAGTTCGCCAATTAAATCAATTCCCCATACAGCAAAGGGCCAAGGGCTGGTCATTTGAGTAATCTCATTTGTGGGTAGTCGAGGAATTTTGGCAAATTTCTGACATCTGTCGCATCTCTTGATGAAGTCTAAGGCGTCTCTGTTTAGTGTGGGCCAGTAATATCCATATCGGAGTATCTTCTTCGCCAGAGTCTGCCCTCCAGTGTGATCTCCGCAACTACCTTGATGGATGTTGAATAAGATTTCCTTGGCTTCCCTTCCAGCGACGCATCTGAATAAGGGGCTAGAGAAGCCACGCCGATAGAGGATGCCTTCTTGTATTGTGTAGTGGGGAGCTTTCCTCAAAATTCTCCTGACTTCATCACATTTGTCTGGTAGTGTGCCGTCCTGCAAATATTTCCGGATAGGAGTCATCCAAGTTGCTTCTTCAATTGCAGTTATCAGATTCACTTGTTCAAAACTTGGGGCTAGCTGCCTTGAGATGGCTAGTGCTCCGGAAATGGTGCTATTCATCATACTAGCTTGCTTTGCTAGTTCATCGGCCTCTTGGTTATCTTCTCGAGGAATGTGTTTGATTAGATAATGGTCCAATTGGTCGAGCAGCAGTTTGGTTTTCTTTAGATATGCTGTGAGTCGTTCTCCTCGTGTCTGGAATTCTCCTAGTACTTGGTTTACGATAAGTTGAGAATCACTATGAAGACATAAAGAATTGACTCCAATTTCTAAGGCAAGCTCCAATCCCGCTATTACTGCCTCATACTCCGCATCGTTGTTAGTGGCCGCGAATTCCAACCTTAATGCATAGTACAGCTTTCTTCCCCTGGGGGTGATTATTACAATACCTGCCCCTGAGCCTTGTTCGTTTGATGCTCCATCTACAAAGAGGTTCCACTTGATGTTTTTTGCTATTTCAAGCTGATCCTTGCCTTCGTTGGTGGTGAATTCGGCAATGAAATCGGCCAGGGCTTGCCCCTTGATAGCAGTGCGAGGATGGTAGGTGACATCATACTGACTTAGTTCAATGCACCATTTGAGGAGTCGTCCAGAAGTGTCGGGACGATGGAGCACCTGTCTTAGTGGCTGATCGGTTAGAACTCTGATGGAGTGAGATTGGAAGTAGTGTCGTAGTTTTCGTGACGCGATCAATAAACAATATGCCAATTTCTCAAGTTTAGGATATCTGGCTTCTGCTCCTGTAAATCTCTTACTTATAAAGTACACCGGGCGTTGTGTGCGGTCTTCTTCTCTTACCAGGGCAGCGCTTAGAGCATGAGATGATACAGCGAGGTATAGGTATAGCTCTTCGCCTTCGTTTGGAGTTGAGAGTACTGGTGTTTTCTGGAGGTGTTCGATCAGGTTAAGGAAGGCTTTTAAGCATTCATCGGTCCATTCGAACTTTCCTTTGTCTTTCTTGAGAGCTTCGAAGAAAGGGACGCACTTGTCAGTTGCTTTGGAAATGAATCTGCTTAGGGCGGCTACCTTTCCGTTTAAGCTCTGCATTTCTTTTCGGGTGGAAGGTATCCTTATTTCTTTTAGAGCCCGGATTTGTTCAGGGTTTGCTTCAATTCCTCTGGAATGGACAATGAACCCTAAGAATTTTCCCGATGACACTCCGAAGGAGCACTTTAGAGGATTCAGCTTCATTCCATATCGGCGAAGTACCTGAAACATCTCGCTCAGGTGGCTTACATGATCGTCGGCTTTCCTGGACTTTACCAACATGTCATCCACATATACTTCCATAGTTCGTCCTATTAATTCCGCGAACATCTTTTTGACGAGGCGCTGATAGGTGGCTCTGGCATTTTTGAGTCCAAAAGGCATGACTTTGTAACAATATAACCCCCGGTCAGTGATGAAGCTAGTGTGGTCTTGATCGGGAGCGTGCATGGGAATCTGGTTGTATCCGGAGTATGCATCCATAAAAGATAAAAGTTCGTGCCCGGCAGTGCTGTCCACAAGTTGATCGATTCGGGGGAGCGGGAAGCAGTCTTTCGGGCAAGCGTCATTTAAGTTGGAGAAATCAATGCATGTTCGCCACTTCCCATTAGCTTTCTTTACTAGTACCGGGTTAGCTATCCACTCGGGGTAGATGGCTTCTCGTATGAAGTCATTAGCAAGTAGGTTCTTTACTTCCTCGTCGAGGGCTGCTGATCGTTCTGCTCCCATGCTTCTCTTTTTCTGCTTTATCGGCGCCCTGGTGGGATCGATGTTCAGCATGTGGCATGCTATGTCTGGGGAGATTCCTGTCATATCGGCATGTGTCCACGCAAATACATCTAAGTTGTGGCGGAGAAAGTCAATGAGTTGATCCTTCAATTCTGTTTTTAGCTGAGATCCTATTTTTAATAGTCTGCTTGAATCATGTTTGTCTACAGATACGAATTCCATGGCCTCTACGGGCTCAGCGGTAGCCTCCTCCTCCTTATCCCTGGGGTCTAGTTCATTGAAAGGATCGCTGGTGTATCGAAGAGGAGGGGCTTTCTTTAGTTGCTATGCTTCCAAGCTTTTCATGCAGAGAGTAGTCTCTGCATCTTTCCCTTTATTCTTTCTATGGTTATTGCGAAGTTCAGTTACATAGCAATCTCGAGCGGCGTCTTGATCTCCTTCAACTTCTCCTATTCCGTTATCTGTTGGGAATTTCATCTTTAGGCACCACGGGGCTAGGACAATTTGGAAGTCAGATAAGGTTGGTCTTCCCAAGAAGGCGTTGTAGGCCGAGTGGTTTTCTATTAGTGCGAACGTTTGTTTTCGCACAACGGAGCGGGGATGACTTCCTATTTCGACGAAGAGGTCAAGTTGCCCGAGGGGCATTTTTGCATCTCCAGTGAAACCGTGCAGGGGTTTGTTGCAGGGAGACACATCCTTCATTGACAGTTTCATTTTGTCGAAAGCATGCTTGAACAGGATATTTACGGAGCTTCCTGTGTCTATTAGAATTCGGAAAACTTTAGCTGGACCGAACCAGGCAGAGATAACCATGGGATCCATATGCGGATACTGTCTTCCTTCTAAATCACGCCTACTGAATATGATGTCGTCACTCTCTTTCCGTTTCGGGTGGCGTTCTTCCACAATGTAGTTGACATAGCCCTCAGCATTTCTAAGTGACTTGCCGTATCTTTCCATCTCTGCCCAGCTTCTGTCGGCGATGTGTGGTCCTCCCGAGATGGTATGGACCACTATCTTCTCTTGGCTAGAGCCACTAGTGTTGCGATTCCCTCCGCCTACTTCTGGGAGGGGTTGCTTTGAGTTCTCATTGGCAGGAGTTGGAGTCCTGTTCTGACCTCTCACATAGCGTTCCAGCCTTCTTCTTCTGATGTGTTCTTCGATCAAGTCCCGGAGATGGTGGCATTCATTGGTGTCATGTCCGTGGGATTCGTGGAAGCGGCAGAACTTTCCAGACTTGAGGGCGTTATCAGATTCTTTCTTGTGCGGGGGGCGCTTGTATCCGAGTTCGCCCTGAGTGGCTAGATAGATGTTTTCGATGGTTTCATTCAAAGGAGTGTAGGAGTCAAATCTCGGTCCTGGTCGATATTGGCGTTTTTCAACCTTCTTGCCCCCAGCATTGTCTCTAGATTTATTTCTTCGAATGTCCTTGGTTGCAGCGGGAATCTTGTCCGAAGTTGTCTTACCTTGTTGCCCTGACTGCCTCTCAGTGGCGGCGTCTTCAAGTCTCATATACTTTCCAGCTTCATGGAAGAAATCAGGTAAAGTAGCTGGTTTTTCCTTAGTTAGTCTTCTTGCGAACTTGGTATCTGGATGTACACCGCTACAGAGGGCCATTAGGGTGAGTTTCTCATCGGCATCTTGGACTGCGGCCGCTGCGGCGTTGAACCGAGTTAGATATTGTTGCAGTGTCTCTCCGGATTTCTGTTTAACATTGGATAGAGAATAAGAATCCTTGGGTTGTTCTACATGGATGCGGAACTGGCTAATGAACCTTTCTTTCAACATCTCCCATGAGCTGATAGATCCTTGGGGTAGATGGCAGAACCAGGAGGTAGCTAGATCTGCTAGGAATAGTGGAAAGCATTTACACAGCACCCCTTCTGTTGCTCCGCTCATG
The DNA here is from genome assembly GCA_030765085.1 of Allium cepa. Lineage (NCBI taxonomy): Eukaryota > Viridiplantae > Streptophyta > Magnoliopsida > Asparagales > Amaryllidaceae > Allium > Allium cepa. Next base: position 779,730,711 of record CM060934.1, read on the forward strand.
AGCATATGCTGGGTGTATCTTTGTAAGTGTACGATGGGGTCGGAAGTTCCCTTGTAAGGTTCCATGGTTGGCATTTTCCATTCCCGGGGGGTGATGGCAGTTTTGATATTGCGGGTAAAGGGGCTGGTGACCCTAGCGCCTATTCCTCGGTCCCTTTGCTCCCGTTGGACGCATTCTCTGAATAGTCGTGCCATTCTTTCATCAAAATTTGGAGCGGATAGAAATGAACTTGGTTCTTCCCTGCGAGATCGGTCTCGTCCAGATGATCTGTAGGGATGGTATAGCCTATCACTTCTGACGTGATCCAGTGGTTGTCTCTGGTTGCTCGGACGCATGCTAGGACCAGCTACAGTTGCCCCCTGCCTTGATCTTCCACTGCGGGGTTCTGTTTCGAGCATTTCCATGGGGTCAACTTCGGGCTGGGTTCCAGCTCGGCTCCGTTCACCGGGGTTTCTATGATTAGGTGGCATGACTGGCTCTGCCACATCCGACCCTCGCCTGGCGCCTCCCCCACTGGGTTCGGTTCCAAGTGCTTCATCGAGTCGGAGTTCGGGCTGAGTCCGGGCGCGGCCCCTATCATTGTTGTTCCTGTTGATGGCTTCCTCGAAGAGGGAAGACCTTTGATGTCTCCGAGATCCTCCAGATTGAGATTCATCCCATGATTCAGTGTTGCGGTTGGATTCTTCAACATCCCTCAAGCGTGACATGAGTTGGTTCACCAAAGCTTCTTGTTGGGATGCGAAGCGGTTAGTCAACCACCACAACTCTGTCTAGGTCTGCTCTAGTGATTACTGCCGGTTGTTCCGCGGCAGGGGCTGTTGGAATTGCCTGATCTACATGTGGCACTGCTGCTGTAGTGGGATGGTTCTCTTGATCTGGATCTACTGGATTTGGAGCGCTGCTAGTTGCAGCGTTCTTTCCCTTGTTGGCGTCTTTTCTTGGCCTGGAAGTCATGTTTCCTAGGCAATGAAAGGTGCTATTGGGAAAGAAGGTTGAATGAGGGAAGCTGAAGCTTCGAGTTCGACGTTCTCAGTGAAAGCACCAAAAATGTTTGCACAAAAAATGGGCAAACACCTCCAAGTCGAGTGATTTAGTTGATTTTATGTGATTCTTAATGATTTAGATGAGTTATGTAAATATGAAAAAAGGCAAGGGGCTGAAATGTAAAAGACACGCAGATTTATAGTGGTTCGGCCAGAACGTGCCTACGTCCACTTTATATGTTATTATCTTCTTTTTTCAGATTACAAGTACAATGCTTGGTGTACAAGTGTATGAAAGTAGTTTGAAAGTTCCTTCCGTGCTTGAGCTCTCAAACTTGTCTGCCATTGTTGTACCTCTGCCCCTCTATTTATAGAGTGAGGCAGGGGGCAGGGGTCTTGGATGTGTATAGCTGCTGGCGGGCCCGGGCTGAAGCAATCTGGACTGGCAATTCTGGTTCGGCGAGCCTCCATTCGGTATGGAGCTTGGACCGGTGATGGAGCGGGATGGAGGTTCATTCGGTGGTGAGGTATATGGTTGGCTCGGTGCTTGTTTGGACCGGATGTGGAGATGGTCCGGTAGGCCTTCTGGTCCGGCATAGGGGTGTGAAGGATGGTGGACCGGTAGAGAGAAGGAGGCTGTTGGCTACTGAATGAGCATGTGACCTTAGTGCCGAATGAACATGTGACCTTAGTGCCGAATGAACATGTGGGCTTGCATAGCCGAATGAACATGTACTCCGGATGGACCTTCACTGCCGAATGGAACTTGTTCCTTTGAATTGCCGAATGGACATAGGAGCTGATGGAATGGAGGTCGCAAGCCCGGGTGAAACTGACACTTCTTGGTCTTGAGGTCTTCTGGGTGAAAATTCGCCCAACAAAAAGTAAGTCAAAACTTATTTATAAAGTAATTAATTGAATACGTTTGAATTACTCTAATAAAAAATAAAAAGACATAATGGTTTTATGTGCATTAAAAGAAAAGGAGGAAAGATATTTACATGTACACACTTGAAATGCTTTAAGGGAAAGACATTCATTAACATGATGATTGTAACAACCCAAAATTTAAGCTATAATAATTTTTTTTTTGAATTACCTAGAGAACCAAGCTTCGCTTGTAAACTCTAGGGAAGTATGTGCCTACCAAACATATACTTCGGGTACTTGTTACAGGGTTGTCAGTTTCGGGGCTCGAACTCGTGACCTTCGATCACGCAGTCCGGACCATCAACCAACTGCGCCAACCCTGTTGGCTTAAGCTATAATAATTAATTAGTGAATTAATTAAATAATGAAATAACTTTGTGAAATTTTTGGAATTGAGCCACGAGTTGCACCATTGTGTCCTTGGTAATTTTCTAATCAATTTTCATTTATAGTTTATCAGAATCCGAGCTAGTATGAAGGAGTTACGAATTAAACGTGAAAAAAAATATATTAACAAATAGGGCTAGGTCGACCACCAGGTCGACCTAACCACCACCTAGGTCGACCGGTCAGTTGACCTAGGAGGGGGTACGGTCGACAGGTAAGTCAATCCGCCCCTGCTAGTGAGCGAAGAATTGATTTCTTCGTTCGCCTACGATTTATACTTGTCGTTTTTTATTTTTGCTCTCATCCGGTTCATCCGTGCTTCCATCCGACGGCTCCTACTCAGCCTATGACATGGTTGCACCATATTCAATCTCTAAATCCAAGGGTCCAAAAGACACTTCTACCCCTATAAATAAGACCCTTGGCCTAGCTATTTTTCTGATTCTAGATTTTCTCCGTTTGGGTCACCTTTTCAGGAGGACCCTAAAATGAATAATTTTCCAAGGAGAAAACCAATTTAAATTAAAATATTTAATAACTCAAAGTGGAACCGGGAAGACCAAGGGAAGAGCTTAGGATCGTAGGTGAGTGATTCTAATTATTTTAGATTTTTAGGTAATTTAATATAATAGGGTATCCAATAGTTGTAGTTTTTCTACGATTTTTGAATAACTTGTTTTTACCAGTTTGTATTCAGTTTAGATTTATTTTTCAATCTACTTCTTTTTAGCTATTCTTTTCCGTTATTTATATTTATTGCTGTTAATTATAAATATTCCATTTATTTACAGTTATTTGCGGTATTTTTAATTATTTATTATTCTTTATGTTTTATTTACATCTTTTTCTATGTTTGAGATTTTCTTCTATAGTCTTCGGATTCTTTCTATTTTTTCCTTTTTATGCGAATGGAATAGAATAGATTAAACGCGAATATAGATTTAATAAACAACACTATTGAAATTGCAAAAATTAGGACGTAAAATATAAAGACTATTATAAAATGGAATTGGACTGAAATTGAAATATTTGCATGCCTAATTATGATGTAAAATGTAAAAAGGGTAAAAGAAGAAGTAGCTTATTTTTTTACTTAAACCTCTTGTTAAGTTAATAAGCATATTTATAATGTGGAATATAATTAGAAATAGAACAGAAAGAGACTTATTTTGAGACTTTGAATAAATTATTAAGTAATGGTAGCAAGAATGACAGCAAAGGCTTATTTAAACAATTTACACTAAGTGAATAAGCAAAGATGAAAGTAGGACCTATACCAACAACATTCTATATTATTTATATGGACACGGTGTCTCACATTAGCCTGAAGTAAGATGAGAGCATGCTTATGCTGTAGAATTGGTAAATAAATGGTCAAATAATAGAAGTTCAAATCATGGGGATTTGGACAAGGGGAGCAACTAGATATTGTTTGGAAGACATGTCTGTTCCAACAACATTCCCTATTAGTTCTATGGAAAGGTGTCTCACATTAGCCTGAAGTGAGATGAGGGCATGCTTATGCTGGAGTAGTGGTAAATAATGGTCCAATAGGTGGAGCAACAGGTAACATGAGCATGTGGTGGTCATGCGTGCGGCTTCCAGTTGGCGCTTAGCAATCGTTATGAGTTCCATGCACTAAGTGCCATTCGTAGGCACCAGTGTCTAAACTTCAATAGACACATAGTAGAAGGCCGATCAAAAGGATAGAATTAGGACTTCAGCCTAATTAAAGAAGGATTCGGAATTCAGCCTAATTAAGTAGATATCAAGGACAAGTGCAAACAATCGAAGTTATCCAATTGAATTAATCTAGTAGTTAAATAGTATTTATTTCTAGTTTTACCTTTTTTCTATTTCCTTTGTTTCTTTTATAACTAGAACTATTGTAAAGTCTATTATCTTTACTTTGCTTAAAAATACTAGTAATTACTATCATTCACCAGACTTTTATTCTGACCCACTCCTCTATTTTCCCCTTTTCCCCCCTATAGGCCACCAAGGGCAAGGACGGTAGATTGTGGACTCTTGGAGACTTCTTTGGCAGAGATTTTCTAATGTATTCCTTTTCTTCATTTTTAGTTTTAATTTCTTTTGTTGTATTGGCACTCTTTGAGGGATAGTTTGTACTCTGGTTTTTATGAGACCGAGGTTTTGATTTCATAAGACATGTTTGGCATTTTCAGACAACCTATGTATTTGTTATTTTGTGACTTATTTGGTTTATAAAGTATCTATGAAGTTTGGTTTCAATGATTTCAACTGTTTTATCTATTTTATCTTATGAATCTTAGTCTCTACAAGTTTTCAGCTATACCTATAATGCATCACATATTTCAGTGTGTCCTTTTGGGTATACCAAAGGGTGTGGGTTGTTTCAGTGATGGAATTATTGCTATAATTAATGAAAGGATATGTTACATATATTATAAAAAGAATGTAAGAACATACTTATAAAAAGGGTGCATTTAATGAAAGAAAAATTACATATTTAAAAGGAGAAGTTAACAATATGGCTATGAAAAGCGCATTTCTTAAGGGAAATGCGTTATCTTTTTCTCTATAAAAAAATAAGGGTAAATCCAATTTTTGAATTTGGAGAGATTAATACCAATAATCAAAAAAATGATTAAGAAATCACAAAGAAAGGACAAGGTTCCTACTTAATATCAATGTAGACACACACAGCCCATACACATACACACACATGCATACGTTTGAATAGCAAGCCATGATTCTTTACAATAGTCAGTAATAATACATATGTGGAATATTAATAAATGGTATTGATTTGAATTATCATTAATGAAATTAATCGGGAGAATATAAAAGGAAAGGGATTTTACCTATAGGTAAGGCTAAGTGATATAAGAATTAACAAGTAATTTTCCCAAACCAAGAATTCACCTATTAATATAAATCCAAGCCTCATTCCCTTCATTCAAACCCTAGCCACCACTTATCTAATTTTGTACATTTTTTCTTCTTCCTCCTTAAAATTATTTAGTCTAATCCTTTAAATTTCTAAATCAAAATTAAAAGAAGATAAAATCAAATTAAAAGATAGGGCAGGAAGAGTGTAACGACCCACCATTCCGTACAATTCAAGCAGACAATAAACCACACATGTCCAACCCAAATAAGATGGAAAGACGGATAGTTATGGATAAGAAAGAAGAAAGAGGTAGAGAAGAAGAAGAAGAGAAGACGAAGAGAAAAGGAAAACTGAGCAACACAGAATCTCACAGTCATAGGAGAACAATATATAATATAGTCAATGATCTTCACAAAAGAGAAACTATTATATACATACATCGATTAGAGTACAACAACAAATCACAATAATAAGCCTGGATAGTTATAACAACCTATCTTTACAAATGCCGATGATTTCAACAACAAAGCAGCGAAAATGAACATAGACATTAATACGACTTGAAGATCTACAACTCGTCTCCTAAGCTCCAATGCATCCAAAGAAATTTATGAATATGCTCGATCTGACCCGAGCATTATAATAAAATTACACCCGAGCCAGCCTGGCAAACTAGCGTGAGAAAAAACACACCCAACTGGATTTTTAAGTTATAATTTTTTTTTAAATCAAAAGTACCTCATAATAGCACACCGTATATAAACACGGACGGGTTTTTACCTTACGATAACTAAAACATTTTTATAGAAAATCCTCTGATATTATAATAATGTCTAGAATACAAATACTTATTAATCACAGTCGAAATTGTTACGTTATTAAATTCCAGCATACTACATTCTACAATCAAAACCGCAAAAGAACGTATTGGAGATTAGATCCCATACTATGATAAGGTAGGGAACTACCTTCCAATAGTACATCTCTAAGTAAAATGCACTGGGTTCTTAAAAAAACATCTTGTATCCTGCCATACAGGACTGGCTTACGACTTGACTAGTAGTACTGACTATGATCACCTTTTTCAATAACAGGCCCTGAAGTATACATGACTGGATACTAATTGATCGAGATTTTGAATGACCTTAACCTGATGGGAGCGACCCACTTGGTCCTGCTGCATGCTCGATTATTGTCATTTCCTGATTGATGAGGCTCGAGGCTATGTTTTACCTTTATATAGCACTCCCCACTTGGAATGCTAACACTGCCCTACAGGCAACAATGCAATGCTAGCATCAATCCATACAAGTTTGTTTTAGGAATGAACGAAACCAAAGGTACTACTCTTACTACATCCATTTTGGAATCATCCTTAGGATTAGTAGCCAGCAGCGTTTGCACTTCAAAGAGCTCCATCTTCAATTTTTTCGTCTTCAAGATGTCTTCACTTTGAAATGCTTGAGTTGGATTATAGTGGTTTTCGGGTAACATATCCGATTCTGGTCTCTTCGAAGCAACATTCGATAGTTTTCGGTAAACTCAACCCTGGTTCATTAGGAAATAAATAGTCAAAGATAGAAGCGGAGATCACCTACTAACCATTAGTGAATGAATTTCCTTACCGTTTGTCCTAGGAGAATGAAACAAGATTTTACGCACAGTATTGCATCGTCAGGGATGACTATGCTATATAACTTTCGTGTTCCTTCTAGATATTTCCAAAGTTACGTTTTGGGTTCAAATTCGATATTTAGTTATTTAACTATCAAATAACAAACATTCAATCGGGGATTTATTTCAAAACGGAAAACCAACACAAGTAACCGCTAACCTCTTTAATTAATCTTTATATTAATTAAAATCACTTGTAAATTACATATATAGAAATATGTTTACAAAGATATGCCCATAAATCCCTATATTTCAATAGTTGGAAATATCCACATACTTATCCTAACGGTGTAAGTGTATTCACCAAACATTAAGGAATATTTCCTTTTTATACAATTCTATACCATTTATAAATTATGTTATTAGTATCTAAAACATTTTATAAACTATTTATAAATCTCTGGAACCATTATGAACTCTTTTATACATTCCTAAAGTCATTTATGACCCTTTTTAAAATCCACAAAACCATTTTATAAAACTCCTTTACCTTTTATCTTCCTTTAAGCCTTTAAACCATTTCATAAACCCCCCTTATAAAACCCAAAGTCTGTCTATACAAACTCTATTTATAAGCCTCGCAAAATATTACAAATAAATAGAAATAATTAACCATATACATTTAAAATAAATAATAATTATTAACCTCAAGAATCCATAAAAATAATTTTAATAATTTCACAACATTGTTAAATAAACAATAATAATTAATCTTTACCATTTATAAATAGTAACAATTTATTTCCAAAACATTATTGATAAATAATTATAATCAATTTCAACCCATATTAATATTTTAAATAATTTACTTTTCAAACTATTAAAATTTTGATAAACAATTTTAAATAATATAAATGTAAATAAACAAATTTTAAACATAAATATACTTCCTTGATAAAAATCCATACTTCATTTCCACATAATCATTTCCATATTTTAAAACTATATTTAATAATCTCCTTTTATTTTTATAAAACTTCCTTCATATAAAAACCTTTTATTTACAAAATCCCATTTACAACTCTCTCCCTTTATAAATCTCACTTATTCATAAAATTCCATTTGAAACATCAATTTCGATCCATTTTTAACGTTGCTTCCATATTTATAAATATCTTTTATAAGTAACTTTCTATTTATAAAATATCGTTTAACATCTTCAACCTATCCTCACTTTCAACTTTCAAAATATAATCAACTATTTTTCGAAACAACATTCCACATATCTATAAATCCACATTTGTGATTTATTTTCCAGTTTATCCAATGATAAAGTTTCCATTTATTTATAAAAACCATTTACAAATCTATCCTTTAATTAAAAGTACAATTTTTCACTTTGTTTGCAAAATGTCCCATTTATGCATTATTCCATTTATAAACTTCCATATTTAAAAATTATCCTTAATATGTGTGTGTGTATCACTTTATATCAAATGGTTAATAAATATTTATAACAAAACTATTCCTATCTTATTTTTAAAACCATATCCTTGTATTTAAAACACGGACTTATTTTTATGATTTTGAAAATCTTTATTCACAGTTCAAAATCTCTACTTAAAATATTTTATAAAGCTATAAATTTATAATCTCTAAAAATCATACTTTTTATTTACTTTAATTAAATTCCTTTTTTAAATTATTCAAGGATAATTATTAACACATGTAATTTCCAAATCATTTTAAAATCCCTTTTTAAATCAAAATCATTATTTTTGTAGTTTTAAAATACTAAAATTAAGGCTCGGTGCTATTAAAGCACTAAATTAGCAAAATCATATCCATGTCATTAAATATGGAATCCAACAAGTCATATGTTACAATATACATGAAAAATAAAGTCAACAGTGTAACGAGTCCAGTTGGATCCCTCCAATCTATCCTCCTGCATCACATATAGTATAAAACCAAATAAAACATATCAATCGTTTCGAGGCGGGATTGTATACAAAGGATCACTCGCTCTTGCGTGGGAATGTAATAGGTCTCATTCACTCTAGGGGCGGGAATATGTCCAAACCAACTAATAAAATAGTAAATCGCACAAATAGTCAGTAAACAATTTCCACTAAAATTATTCATACTTAAATAAAAATATAAGTGCGCCATAGAGGAGAATTAACTCATTTTGATTTCATTTTCATCAAAATACTTTGGTTTGAATTAAAATTGAACTGACGTCCAATTTTAACCCAAATTCGGACTAGCTACAAATCCATCCCCTAACTCCATAGCCTAGCATTCGTCAATACGATCATAGTGCAATTTGCACATTTAATTTGGACCTCGTATGGAAATTATTAATAAATGTATGATTGAAATAATTAAATTATAATTAAATTATAATTAATAATTTTTTTTATTAAAATAAACCTATTTCCCTCCCGTTCGAATGAAACCCAAACATGCAAATTCAAACCCATCATATATGCTACTTCGCCTCAACGTTCGCCTCTGTTTGCCATGCCCGCAGCCTTGACATCATCCAAGCACACGCCAACCTCATCGCTGCTATCACCCGCCCATACATGGCCTAGGTATGAGAAGCATGGTAGCACGATGAGCATGGGTCTGATATATTATAATATAATTATATTTCTAATTAAAAATATCTAGTTTTAAACGTCTGAAAATCTCAAACTCCAACAAGACGTGCCATATGGCCTTCTGTATTAATACCCTATTCCTAACACACTAGAACAAGTCTCCAGATTTGATTCGGTCATACACAAAAGATAGCTGTTTAAACCCAATAATATTATATAAATTCCTCAAATTAATTTATGCACATGTTTCGAGCTAATGATATGTTCGATCACCATGAAATTCATGGCATGCTATAATTCACTATTGCGGATTCAATGGAACAGGTTTCATCCAATTCTGAGATAGTGCCCCGAAAGGCTATTTCTAAACGTTAATTAAATAGAATTATTATAAAAACAAAATTAATAACTTTTAAATCTAAACTAAAAGTTTACTATTTTCATTCTTATTCAAATAGAATTTAAATCCGCATTTGAAATCATTTATATTCTCAGTAAATTCAATTTTCAAATATTTTAAGCATTCCCAAATATTCAAATAACCTTTATTTTTGAAATTCAAACTGTTTAACTTATAAAATTAACTTTTCAATATTTAAAATTAATTAAATACTATAAATTCAAATAACTAAAATTCTGGATTATTACAAAGAGTGCCAAACCTAAAACGAAGAGAAGGAAAAGAATAAACAAATTAAAGAATAGAGGAGGGGAGACACCAAATCAAATCGAGCCTTCAAAAAGATTTCTTTGAACAGTCTTTCAAGGTGAGTAAATTTATCTAGGAAATGATTACATTGTCGATAAGTAGTTAATTTTAATTTATATACCTTCTTTGAAATAAAAATATGATTTTTAATCCAAATCAATACATCCTATTTTAAAAATATTTGTGAATGGGAAAGATTGGAAAAACTAGGTAATTAATTTATAAATAATTATTCTAATTTTGGAGGAAAGGGGAGATTGAACCGAAACTACCTTTTATTTTGTAGATCTGATTTTTGTATAACATGTTTGGTTTGGTTTTGATAAATAAGAAAGTAAATAACTATATCTCTTTGAATTTACCTAGATATTGGCACAATTAAACTTTTAATACACATAGATAGTTGGTTGAAACACCCATGGATAATGGACTAAAATAGTATAAGCAACCGATAAGGTAAACTACTTGAAATTGCAAACAAAAATATAGATATTATGAAAAAAACACTTGTAAATAATGAATCTATCACGTATACTTGAACCCATAAAGAAGATGAACAAATCAATCAAAATGACTAAGTTAATAGAGATGAAATTACATACCCAAAAGCCTAAATATGTAATTAGACATCTGAATTTATTTTCAAACGTTCTAAATTTTAGGAGTCATGAAACAAAAAAGAAATAGTTTAAGTCTGACCTAATTTTTCTGTCTAATTCCTATTACTGGGTCTAGAATCAAATTCAGATGTTAGAATAGGGAACTAGAAGTCAGAACGCCTATAATAAAATTTTGTATAGGGGAATCAGACGTCTGAATTTAGATTCATACGTTTGAACTACTATAGCAACCCCAACTTAAACCTAGACCTGGTACAGCTTAATGGGATGGATCGAGGAAAACTGTTCTCGCTTCCTCATATTTCTAGGGTTCACATAGCCGAATAGAGTCATGCAACAAGCTAAAAAATTATCATGCATAGTGACGTCTTAGGCTCTTACTTCATGAATTTTTTAAATATGACACTCAACACAGCATGTGATTTCATTGCAATTAACTCTCATATCATTCGTAAGTGGTCCTAGTCACCTATTAGTGGAAGCTGGAAAGAGGAGGCAAAGATATTCACTATAGTTGGATTTGTTAATCCTATGGAGGAGTTGTATCTATTAATCCACCCTTGATTGCAACCTGATATAGGGCTTAGGATACAGCGCTAATGAGGAGGCTACCCAATGCTTAAGTGACAAGTTATTACTAGGATTGTTAACCTAAAGGATTAACTTAGGATTGTTCACCAGAGTATGTAGACTTTGCATTGTGAGGTATACTCTGCTACGTTCAACTCAAAAGGCTATCACTGAGAATTTTAACTCAACATACAGATAAACAGTTAGGATTGATAAGTCTATCTAATGTATATATAGGTGGTCCATTGTTGAGACCATTTTTTAAAGATATTTCTAAGATTACTTTGTTTTTGTATGTACAACTTGTGAGTGGAAACTTTCATATATCTTAATTGGATTTAGGTGCATTAAGGATAGTCAACCTATAATAAGAAAATAACTAATTCCTCATATACGAATAATGTATGCACTTTAAGGAACACACAAGGTTGTATAGATGATAAACTAAAATTTAATTGCTTGTTAACACCATACTATTACTGATATAATTCATTCACCAAACATTATTTGATTCCCTTCAGTTATTAGTTTTTACATCTATTACAGGAGCACATGGCACTAGATGAGTAATCGAGATATGACACTCCGAAGATGTATATATCTATAGCTATTCTCTTATGTATATTTTATTGTATAACATTATATTCACTATCCTAATATGTGGTGTTACCGTTTGGACTCTATTTTATCATCACTTGTATGGACAATGGTTATTTTGACACTATGAAGTTTTGGATTATTTTTAGTACTTATATTTTATTTCCTCCCGTTATGAGATTTGAAAGTTCAAGATGCAATATACTTCTATCTTTCTCATTTTCGCGCAATCATTAAAAGTTGAATGATTTGTACTTCTTAGCACGAAGTGAGTTCAAATGCACTTTTTCGGCTTTTGTTCAATATATCCCGAGGTGTAGGTTGTTACACTATAACTTTTGATATGAGAGAATCTGGGTCAATAGCCACTTCCAAATGAAAAATATGATGGTTTCTCTTTCCATAAAATGATCATAATAGATTTGTGGCTTTACCATTTAATAGATTTAGCAATTTGAAGTTAGACGGTTTTTGAAAAAATTAGTAGGTCATCGGACTAAGACCAACCCACTAACCCATATCAAGATTTAAGCTAACGGGAGCATATGGGATGTCCATAATCATTATCCCATTTCCTAAAAACTATTCCAAATCTCCATTAACCATCTCCTTAGCCAAAAGCAACCTAAATCCCCGATTTATTTAGCTAAACCAGCTAATTAAGAAGAAAGTAGCAAGGGGATTAGTAAAGAATTCACCAATTACTATTTGGATGTCGTTATCTGCTTTTTTACCAAGCAGGTTTTCACTAGAATTGGAATGATAGGATGAAGATGAAACGATTCACGAACTTAGAAACATGCTTAAAGGGATAATAAGAGCATACTAAAGAATTTTTAATGACATAAGGTCAAAATGGAAACTCGATACCGAGTCCTACCACTTGGTACCAACCCCTTTTAACTACCCAAATTGGACCGTGAGAACCACTTGTACTTAGAGCACTAACTCATCATCATTGTCATGGAGTGCCTTTCTTAAGGAATGGATAAGCAACATAAGGATTTCTTGGAAGAAAGCAAAGAAAGAAAAGATGGATAAGTAGCATTAAGAACTATCAAAGAAAACTCAATTCCATAGGAAAAGTGCTCAGAACATAAAGGAATGAAGATGGAAAACCAAAAGGAAAAATTAGGGGAGATTTCCTCCCATAAAAATGGATCGATACTACCTGATACTGAGTGATTTTTATTGGCATCCAAGCCTTATTTCATCCTTCTACATAAGTGGACTTGGATCTGCACCTAATGCTTCATGAGTTCCTGGTTATGTTTGATGATTTCCATACAAATACAAACTCTATGTCAACTGGAAAAGGACTTTGGGGCTCTTTTTGTTTCTTTATCTCCTATCTCTCCTCTCTAAGCCAGTAAACAAATACTATTAGCTATTCTAGGGTATAGGAACTTATCAATCCATTGTAGTAGTGATTCTCAATCAAATAATCAATAAATTACTCTGGATGTAGGCTAAAGATTGCCAAACACTATATAATTCGAAAGTTCTATTTAGTTTTCTTATAGTTTCTCTAGATCTCAATATTTCTTCAAGTTTTTGGGTATCGTGCCTATTAACAATTTTATTTGTTAACCCAAGATATACAAGGTAAATAGTTCTATGCTTGTAGTAGGCTTGGATAACCTATAGTTAGTTTACGAGAAGTGTGCAAGAAGTTTGGATGCCCTTGGTTTTAGTAATAGAGAATGTGTCTAAAGTATAAAGATCATATGCAAGATACAAGGGATGTCATTGTTCATAGTCTTTATTCAACAATATGTTTTACAAGAGTCCATAGTCAGAAGTCCAAATTGAAAATGCGACAAATTATCCATATGCAAATGAAATTCGTAGATTGATTTAGGGTTACAACTTTTAAAATAAAAGAAAGTGGTGATAATGAATCGCGCCTTTCACATTGCCATGAGGACTGTATTTATAGGGGTGGAGTTTGGCGGCATGGCTGCCACGTGGATAATGGTGTCCTTGGTTTTCGACTTCATTCATTGTGTTGATGGCATGTGGCATCCCTTTGTTCATCGCTTATTTTCGACAACTTTTAGTGTGATTTCAGCATGCGACTTCGGTTTATTGACAGTCTATGATATTTATCCTTGCTTTGGTGGTTTTTGGCATCTTCTTAAGAACTGATGGTTTACAACATATTGTTGAATGCTAGTGATTTATGGAATTAACATAATATTTTTGGCATTTGGTGCTTTGCTTCAGTGTGGACATCCGACTTCCCTCCATAATGTTGATATGTATCAACCTCCTCCATCCCGATTAAATATGATACCATTATTAATATTGATCGATGGCGACATTTCTCATAACTTCATATGTTCGATATCTCAAATATATTGTCGAGACTCGACATTTTTTGCTATGTTGATAGCATACAATATCCTTGGGCACATAGTTGAATTTCGACATCCTTCTTTACGTTGTTAGTCAACTCTGAACATTTCAATGGCTTGTAGTACCACTGGATCTACTATGTTTGATGTAATATGGCTTTGGAAGTTTTCGACAAAAAAGGTTTGGATTTTCTTACGGCTAAGGGGAGCAAGGAAAGAATCAAGATAAAAAAAGTAGGAGGTAGGGTTGTTAAATAAAGAAAAGGGCGGAGACAAGTTCTCCTCCTTTAGTACTCCATTTACCTTTTCCAGATCTAGATCAAAAGAATCCCCCTTCTCCATATGCTATGGACGACCTTAATATGGTCTAGGATGGCCATTTATTAGTCCAAGCCTATTTAGTAGTTATAATTTAAATTATATCTAATTGCATATCGATATCATATATCGATATGTACATATATAATTTTTATATACACCGCAAATTAATTAATTCCTTAGCTAGAAAATTACAAGTAGCACCTAGTACATCAATTGAATAGTTAATCAATACTTCATAAATATTATTACTTTAATTAATTTATAACAATTTACAAATCAATTAGTTCATGTGGTTTTTTGGAGAATTCACCAATATGGTCATGTAACTCGTAGGTGCAAATTCAGTCAGTGATTAATATTGAACAATTTGAATACAAACATTTACATGTCACTTAGCTAGTGGTGTTACAGTATGGCAAATTTATTGCTTATACATCTTTTTCAGTAAAATCCAATTTTACAATTTAAGAGGTACTTTTCATAATAATTATTTACACCAATTCTCTTAGTCAACACTATATCACATTAAGGCTTATGAAATTTGGCTTCGGTCAGAACTCCTACATCATTCACATTTGACTTTTGGTTAATCCATAAACAAAGTCCTTGATTTAGTACTAACATTTATTATTAACTATACTGCTCTTACCAGAGATTTTGACTTTGTGTTGACTATAATTGACCATGATACTAACCACATACAACCGAGAAGAACAATTCTCTATTCATCATTATTCACTTCCAGTGCTTTAACTCAAAATCAACTATAACTGTTCGATGGGTACCATGCCATGATTTAATTATAATCAAAGTATAGAGTTAACTAAAAAAATGGATCAACACTCTGGATTGAGTGTGAAAGCACCAGCCTTGTTTCTTAGAGCACACAATATAGTAAATGAATGAAAAAAGAGCAGAAATAGTAATGAGACAAAAGAATTTTGTTGTGGTTTAGCTGTTAACGAAGCCTACGTACACTTTGTATCCTTTATTAACCGAGTGCTATTACAAGATTGATTTTGGTTACAATATGATTGAATCGCCTAAGCTAGATCTAACTCGTAAGTACTTGGAGGCAACCGGAGGATCTCAGTTGCTTCTTTGGGACTATTTTGTAGGAGAAGAAGAGTGACGAATAGTAATGGCTAAGTTCCACCATCCAATCTCGAGATCCCTTTCAAGTTGCGAACAAGATGACATTTATAAGGGTTGGAGAGCACTTGAGCTAGAGCTGCTTTGCCCGAAGCCTATAATTGTCATGTAGAAGGAGCCCAGAAATTTTGAGAGTGATACGAGCTAAGTATTCGGATCGGTACCTATCCGATGAGGTCGGATCGTTACCTATCCAAATACTTGGTGAAATTTTGAGTCTCCTCGGTTTGGTTGTCTTCCTATCCTAAATTGAGCACCTTGTTCGAATATCAAGTCGCTTGGTGTTCGTTTGATTATCCGTCTTCATGGATCATCCAAACCATCCGTTTGTAGGAGATCCATGCATAACTCACTCGATACTTAACCAAATGACCTGAAACTTCATACATGCAATGTAAATGAGTAGGAGAGCTTCCAAATCGGGTCTCATAAGGATCCCTGCTAAGTATTTGGATTGGCGATGATCCACTTGAGTCGGATCGGCGGTGATCCAAACCCTTAGCTTATTTTTGAATCTTTTTTCTAGGTCGTAGAAGATCCAGCCATAACTCATTCCATACTTAACCAAATGGCACGAAACTTTATACATGCAATGTACATAAGTATGAGAGCATCCAAATCAGATCTCATGAGGTGGGACCTATCCTAGATGAGTCGGACCTAATCCACCAAATTAGCTTAATTGGGAGGAGATCCTTCCATACACTACAAAAAATGTTACTTTTAACCGCAATTGTTATCAGCATTCATCGTGCAGATGCAGCAAAATCTATTTCAAAATGAAATTATTTCCACACAAATGCTAAGAATCAGTAGAGGTTTCAATTTTCACTATCAAAAAAATTGCCACCTCTTTCATTATACTTCCCCAAAAAATTCATTTTCCCTCATTCCCCAATTGCTCCTCATTCATCTTTTAATCCATTTTCCCTAATTTTCATCTCTCTTGGATTTTTCCTTGTTTTTCGATTTTGTCAGTCATTGCTGCCCCGATTCGCCTTTAGTGCCTCAGGTATCCCCTTATTAACAAATCAACCTAATTCTTTTTTGTTAGATGAATGGATTCGCCATTTTTTAGGTTTATTTAAGCTGTTGATTTAAATTTTCCACTTTAGGTACTTTAGTTCATGGATTGTTGCGAGTTTTTATTGCCATTATTTGTGTGTTTCTATGAATAATTTGTTGGGCATTTACAAGGATTATGTGATAATGTGAATCAAGGCCGCCTCAACCACTTGGGTTGCCCTAAGCAACCTAGGTATCAAGTGGCAACAAAATGCAAAAAAAAAAAATCTTCCAGGGGCAAAATTGAACTCGAGACATCAATGTTGAAAAGCTCGCATACAACCACTATACCAACACAAGCTTCACACACAAATAATACATTATCAGGATTAGAAATGTTGCCCTCGTTATGTTGCCTCCACCTTCCACCCTCACTAGTATATTGCACCACCCGTGGGGTTGCCCTAGGCGGCCGTCTGATTGGCCTTGCCCTGAAACCGGGCCTGATGTGAATGTTAACTCTGAGTGCATGATTGATTAAATACTAAAAGAAACCATAAAATAATTTATTTATTTAATTTTTATTGCTGGAAACTCAAAATCTGCAATCTCTTGGTGATTTTACCGCTCTCTTTGTTGCAACCCTCAAAATTGCTACATTTTAATTACAAAATCTGTAAATCATGCTTCATATGTTGTTTTTGTAACAGAATATCTTCATGACTACGGAAAATTATAGCACCTTTATTGTCAATTGTCATACTTGCAACTTCATCATTATAGGTTATGAGTTCTAATAGTCTTTTTTTCACCTTATTTATTGCTCATGCCATTGAAGTTTCACTTGGAAGCAAATTGCAGTTAAACTTAAAGATAATTTGCTTAACAGGTAAGCTCTTACATATTTTCAAATGGGAGAGTGTGATTTGAGAACTGCTGTTTAGCTATTTGGTGTCTTTGAATGTTGATTTGCACAGTGGTTTCTCATATTGTTTAACTATTTGCCTCCCACTTTCTCTATTCCCTCATTTTCCTTCTCCAGAAATGAAACAATGCATGGTAACAAAACAAAACCCTGCACCAAACCACACCACTCCCTACCGCTCACCACCACGACCCTACCTTCAATCACACCTCCAACCATGACTTCGCCAGCACCCCCTTTCTGGCACCTCTTTCCATACGCAAGTCTGATAATATACAATTTTTATCATTTTCTTGCTTCAACAACGATTGGCTATGACCCTGCCTCCTCAGCCCACCAGTAACCAAACCGAAAGCACCATTGTACTTATCTACGCAATATGATCGTACCGATACCCTAAATTCCAACCCTAACATGCCCATTCAAAATCCGGGAATGGACATGTCAGAATTGTTTTCAATCATTTCCGATCACCGCTGCCTCCGACAACCATGCCAAAATTAGTCGATTTGTTCGTGTCGCTTCCCTCTACATTTTTCATTTGGTTCCATGGTGAAATTCACTATATATTTTGTGTTATATGGAATTGAAGTTTACCTTCTTGCCTAAAATAAGAATTTAATTATTTTTTGCTCGATGAGTAATAAGTTCATTTATTTTCCATTGAATATTAAGTTAATTATTTTTCTGTTTCAATTCTATGCATAAAATATGATCAAATCACATATTATAATGAAAAGGTAAATGGAAAAGGTAGTTTAAAAAAATAAAAATATTTACTTTTGTGTCGCTTACTTAGCATCATGACAGTTCAACTGCAGGCAAGGTTGAGTTATCACGAACTATGTTTGTTTGCATCATATAACAATTCTTGTTTATTAACAGCAGAAAGACAATTATTTTATCACTTTTCCCATTAAATCTTTTGTATTATTTCATAGTCAATTTTATCAGCTTCCACATGGAAGAGTAATCTAACTTATTAGTTTGATTTGTTAATGATAAAAACATGTTCTCTCTTTAAAACAAATGTTTGCTACAAAAACAAGGTATATGGTATCTTTTTAGGACATGTTACAAAGTATGCAAATAGTGAAGGAAAAAGAATAAAATAGTTTATGGTTATAGCATCAAATATTTTAAGTTTGTTTTTGGCCTCTTGCAAGGAATACTATCTTTCCTATAGAGGAATAGATGACATTCCTTTGCAAAAGGAAGCACGATATTAAAAATTAAACGATTGGTCTATTTTTTGTAACAGGTTGTTTGTACACTCAAGCAAGAATA
Organism: Allium cepa; assembly: GCA_030765085.1. NCBI lineage: Eukaryota > Viridiplantae > Streptophyta > Magnoliopsida > Asparagales > Amaryllidaceae > Allium > Allium cepa. The sequence goes on from CM060934.1 coordinate 779,749,652, forward strand.
CATAAGCTATAGAAATATAAATTTATTTTGTTTTCTTGCAGTAAATAGACAGTTTTTCACGCTCATTTTTATACATCTCATTTCGATTAGAGAAGTATAAACTAGATATAAATTGAAATAAATGAAGTAATACAAAGTCACACACATATATGTGTCATACATAAACACATACGAAGAATTATGGTTAAGGATGTGTTTCGGGACTAGTTTTCAAATAGAAAATTTGCTATAGCTATGTTAAGGAACAAAATATTTTGCTTACATAAGCTAGAGAATAGGATTTTTAAAATATTGGAAATGGTATTTGTGTTATCATTTTCCAAAAATTTATGTCCTATTATATCATTTTAATTTATTTATTTTATAATAAATTAAATTAAATTAAATTAAATGATAATTGTTATATATATTGATCAATAAAAAATGGATGAAGTGTTCCAAAAACACAAAATAAATTATGAAATCAAACATTGATTTATTTGAATGAACATGCTTGTTACAATTGTCAACTTGATCAATATACCATATCAATTGTGAAGTCAACATCTTTGTTAGGATTAAATGAATCTAATTAAATTAAAAATGCTTTGACTAATAGTACCCAAATCCTTTTCGAGTCTAGTTGACTTTTACAGATCGTAAAATAAAAGTTGTAATTTAAAATTAGGTTCCACTGGATCGTTACTTGCAGGAACCATAATTAAGAAACATTTTTAACACTATAAATTCTAGGTATATTGCAATTGCCAAAATAGAAAATTTTAAAATAATGCATTTCATTAGCCTCTTCGAATATGGAACATATCATTTTTTGGTGAGAATGGGCAGTACGAAAAAATCGTATTCATGTAGCAGGTTCAGGAAGTGGATGCTAATGAACAGGTAGGAGAATAGGGTCTTGAATGAAAAGGTTGTGAAGCGGCCCAAAAAATGTATAGGTGTGTACATGCCTATGAGCTTTTGAATATCTATTAGTTTGAAGATGTTAGCTTACATGCACATCCGTGATCTACAGTAGTTCCCGTAGGATTTTGAAATCTGTTCAATTGTGTTACACTAATTAATCTCAAAGTCAAGTCAAGTCAACTAGTTCTAAAATTATTTTAAACAAAAATATACCCAGAATGTATAAATAAGCTAGTTCATATTAAATATGTAGACATACTATCTTTCTTTAAAATTGCTACAATACAAAAATAAAAAATACTTGTAAGTTTTGTCTTACTTACTCCCTTTTAAGATGCACGCTGTAGGCTATATATCATCCATATGCTGGTAGATTACAGAATTTTACTTAAGCAAGCATGCATCATTGGTGATGTACGCACTACGCAACAGTGAAGTAATTTAGTTTATAAACAAATATTTGTGATAGTGGTTAATTCAGGCAACTGAATATAATAAAGTATTTGTATTTACTATTCAGTAGCGGATTAGTAGAACATTGCATTTTAAAGGCTCTGTTTTAAATAAAATATGATGTGACTTTTTCAGGGATCATGGGCTGGTTGGAAAAACTTCAGTTTAAGGTCGTGCTAAGCACTTTTGGTGTAAACATATTGGAAATTTCATTACAATAACAGTGAAAATATGGTATTGTCTCTTTTGAATATGTCATCATTATATAATAATTTCCTATCCTTGATTAATAACCATTTATATAAAGCCCCTATGTTATACAAATCAATGTGATGCATCCATACAGATTGTTGTATTAATACTGACAAATCAATATCCTCTTAATGTTGGAACATCTGATGAACGATATGATTGATAAATTCAAGAAAAGGTAGTCTCGAAATTCCCTGATTGTATATGATTTTCCTTACAACACATATATCGAATATGTTAACTTGGTATACCAACTACTAGATAATCAAATCGCCTTAGCTGCGTATATCTACTGAATCATCAAACTGCAGTATTTTACTTTACATGAATTCAGCTATTTACTGCCAACCCCTTCCTTTGATATGATTGGATATTATAAATGATAATAAACAAACAAACTTTAGGACGTTTTACCCTGTTCAAACGTAATTGCAAGGGAGATGATGAATGCATGAGAGAATGCACTCGGACTGCCCTTGGTCCTAATACTGTAGGCTATTGCAAGAAAATTTTGATCGAAGTAAGAAGGTGATGGTGTTGTAAGCATCATTAGTTTATTGGAGATTGTTGTATGTTGGATCTTTGTTCAGGGTTAATATCACCATATATATGACTGTAACCTTACCCTATGAAGATGGAATAAAAATTTGAATACTGCCCTTTCTGTTGTGTTATGTAACCTGGTAGATACTACTTAGTGAGATTGCCCTCGTGGTATGGATTCTTTCCTAACTGAACTGTTAAGATCTATCTAGTATGTCACCAATCTAATTATTTTGGTTCCTAACTAAACTGAAAAACAAAAGGACACTGAAAAATTCAGAAGAAAAAAACAAAGAGTAATCGATACCAACAAATCAACTGTTGAGTGAAAGCAAAAGCTAAAAAGCTAAAATTATTAAACGCTCTTTTTCAACAATATGGCAATGGTACCACTCCAAGATCTTCTCATATCACCTGTTTCCAACTCTCATTTCCCCCCACGTTGCTGTTAATGAATACCCAAAAAATTCAAAATCCGTCTACATCAGCATTCGAAAAGCGGATAAATATCATTTTTAAATATAACCATACTAGCTTATTTCTACATGTTCAATGTTATTTGTGTTTCAAATTAAACATTTCTTTTTCTTAATGATAAGATATCATTCTCTTTGTGCAGTGAAGAGGTAACATCCGGTTTACGGAACAAATTGAAAATTATAAGAGATGTCCCTCATATGTTGAAGTAATGTAAGACCATCCACCATATTTCTCGTCAATATGTTTCCTATTTTACACTTTACTACACACTTTACATTTTTTTCATTCTTCTACAAGTGTTACCTAATGTTACCGGAAGATATGGGGCTTGTCCTGTGAAAATATTCCTAATGTAGATTAAATAGTTAATTTTTTGTGTGTGTCAAATTAAGATATAGCTAAAACACTCCAGTGATTATTTGGCACTGATTAACACGCATGACCAGCCGATAGAATTCTAAAATTTATAGCTTTTTTAGCTTTTTTTGGGATACTGATTAACTGCTAGTGATTTATCAATTAAATGTGCCACTACAATGGATTAAGTTTGTTTTAACCAAGAAATATTAGTTTATCGTTATTATATTCAATTATTTACTCAGCAACAAGATTATTTTATAACCTAATGCTCTTCTTTTGCTGAAGAAATTCAATTGCCAAGTTCCCTATGTACAAACAGCATTTGGAATGTGTGCTTGAAGGTATCTATTGATTTTTCATTTGAGATATTATTTTGATATCATGTATGTAACATATAACCGCACCAATCTGCCACACACACATATACATACACACATATATACACAGGAAAATAGGCACAAGGATAAACTTAGAGAAAAATTTTTAGACTGAAGGACAACATGTTTGTTTTTTAGACTAAAGAACAATGCTAGTTATAACTAGCATTTTGTGTAATGTAAAATTGAATATAATGCTAGATATAACTAGCATTTTGTATAGTGTAAAAGGTGAATATAATGCTAATTATAACTAGCATTTGTCCTTCTGCCTAAAAATGAAACTTAGTGTCTTTCAGCCTAAATTTTAATCAAAATTTGTCCTTTTCCCTAATTCCCTATATATATGTATATATATATTCATGGTTCATATATTAATGTGAACCGCCTGATTTTTGAAAAGTTTATTCATGTTCTTGCTTTAGGTCTCATAGCTGTTTTAGCTCTAATTCTTATACCTTTGATTGTATTTTAGAAAATTACACTCTTTAACTCATCTCCTATATTTCAATGTCTTGTACTATCGTAAAGACATAAATTAAGCATATCATTGCAAAATGAAAAAACATGTCATTTCAGGCTGTGCATTAGTACCTTATTCATTTGGCCAAACTTCCAAACGACTTATTCAATTTCGATGATTTTACCCATTCCAAAAAGCTAAGAACCAAAGAAACAACTTTTATTTTAACCATTTCATAAAATTTTATTGTTTTCTAGGCTAAAAACGTTGATTTGTTATGTGAATCTATGGTTTCATGTTAAAATCTGCTATATATATATATATAGAAAATTCACCATGATTTCAGTTGTAATTTGTATTTTTACTATCTGAAAGATGTTTTGGAAAGTTAACACAACAGGCAACAACTCTACTTATGACACCTTTATCTAATTTTAGCTCTTAAAACCTTGTCGAAAAATGGCTTAAGCAAATTGTCAAGTTGATCATATATTATTGGAAGCACATTTATTTATTTCCAATCATATGCAATTAATATTTAAATTTGAAGTTAGTATAGATATATATGGAGCTTGCTTGGACTATTTGGCAATGATAACATGCTTTTGCTTGTTTAGTAATAAGCTACTTCGCTTTAAATTGCTATAAACAAGGTATGTTTTTATTTAAGAAGTTATATATATTGTGAATTATATGCCGTGTGGCAAATTTTATTATATATGTTGTTTCTAACCATGTTTTAATCTATACTTATCATACTATCATTGTTCAAAAGTCCCTCTATAAAAGGGATACTTTGCTTAAATTTTTCAAAAATTTCGAGAGTTAAAAATTTTCCTACGTTACGTGAAAAATAAAAGACGTTAAATTGAATTTATTTAATTCTTAACATATGATAAGATTAGATAGGTATAAAAGCTTCGTGGAGGATCAAGTAGCTGAGTTTGCTAGAAGAGCGCTAAAAAACGAAGAAATTCAGAGTTTGAGTTGTGTACATCGACTTCTTTATAAGAAACTACGATGGCACAATTTTCTTAAGTGGAGAAGTTTGTAATAACCCTACATTCTACACCGTATAAATAAATTTAATTAAAATAAAATTTGTTTGAATTCGAAATTTGATAATTTATATTTTGAAAAACAATTTTTTACTAATGAATTGCTATTTAACATAAGATTTTTTTAATAAATCGAAATAAATTATTAACTTCTTCTTTGATAATATATTAAATGAATAAAATGTTTTAATGAATAATTAAATAGAAATGAACAGTAAAAGAATAGTAAAAGAAAGAAGACGGAGAATTTTTATAGTGTATCGGCTGTTAGTAAAGGCTACGTTCACTTTATAACTTTACTGTAGACCGATTGTTGTTACAAGAATTCTTTGATTACAAGGTTTTGATTGTTTTCTAGCTAGATTGGATCTCCAGATTCGGGATTCACTGGAGAATCATAGTGTATTTCTTTGGAGATCGTTGTGTGGAGGTAGAGAGTGAAGAATAATTCCAGTAGAGCTTCAGCAACCAGTCCAGAGAAGATCCTCTTTATGTTGCAGGTAGGATGCTATTTATAGAGATCGGGTCATTCCCGTCTTCATCAGCTCGTAGGTAGGTCACAAGCAACCCATGGCGTTTTGGCTCGCTAGTGACCCATAAACTTGGTTTGTTTTGCGGATCAAATCCTACATCTTCTTAATAGTGTTTCATATCTTGTTTGTTTGATGGTTTGAGCAGAGGCACGAGTCCGCTAATGAGTTTTGCACTTAGGATTTTTCTAGAGTCTGGACCCCGAGATGTTTCTATATCTTTTTATCGTTGCTCTTATGTTTTGCCAGCAATTCATTAGCTACTTACATTCAGCTACTAACTAGATTATAGGAATACTAATCTCTTTGCTTCAAATTTCAGTTGCCAGCAATTCACTAGCTATTCTTACTTGCTTGCATGTCTTTTTTTTGCGAATGTTCGGCCGTGCTCCAAATTTCAATGAGTTGCGGTATTTTCTGACGTTCAAAAGAAGAGATGACTGCCCTTCTCTGATTATAATCAAAGCCCAAAAGATCGTCTTGGGATTGCAAAGCAATCTATCATGGTTTAAGACATAGTACTTCTTTGTTGGATGTCCCGAGGGGTTCAACCGCCGAAGGACATCAGGGGGTAAGCTTTTCTCTTCGGTTTGTTGGACCTTGAAGTGCTATAATAGGGTTTCTACCTGATCGCGTGTCCTTTGCACTTATTCTAAGGCTGAACAGAGATGTAGATCCTAACGTGATTTACCAAACTTTAAAGGCTATCGATGCTGAGTAGCGGTGTGTTAGAGTCTTGTTGACTAATGAGAACTTGCGCTAGTACGGACTATTAGCTCCGGGTAGGTCCATTGCTCCGAGTAAAGCTCCTTCTTCTGGTCGAGCCAGATTTCATGCAGGATCCTCTTCTTCTTACAACTTGATCCTCTTCTTCTTACAACTATTCTGATGAAGGTCAAGAGATAGTTGGCCCATCCGAAATACCACACAATGAGGCCCGTGAGGAGGAAGAAATCATTGCTGCTGGCCTAAGTGGTTCAGCCAGAATGTCTCCATTATAGGAGGAAATGGAAGAGGAGCTCATGCATAGAGAAGGCAAAGCCGTGGTGGACTTTGAGGAAGAGGAGAGGGAGTTTGAAAGTAGCAGTGGTGAAACTACTGCCAGTGATTACTTTTCATCGAAATCGAAAGGTGATGACTCGGATGTAGTCTTGCGATGAGACTCCAATGATGAGTCCCGTCCTTTCGAATTTGAACCTTCGACCTAAGTGGCAGGACAACGCCCCAGAAACTAGTAGATGGCAATATTCCCAAAGCAAGAATGATAGTGCGGACCTTGGAGATTTCGGTGATGTATTCGTCGACTTCGACGTGCTTATGAAACGGGATTTCAAATTCCTCACGACGCCGTCTTGTTCAAGCGATATAGCTCCACCAGTTATCACATCTTTGCTTATAATAACCGAAGCTAGCCCAATCTCTCCTTCGATAGCTGTTCGCCCCGGTTTGTGACGAAGTCTTAGGCCTATATTCGAAATGCACAACACATCACACTAGGATTACACTCATTTGTGATCTTTCATTCCCTCGTATATTTGCCTAATTTGTGTTATGTTTTCGAAATCTTTCATGTACACTTTATTCTAGGTATGACAAGAGGGGAGGCTTCTACAACGACTTCGAAGATTATGCCGATTCGCAGCTGTACCTGAAGCGCTCCTTTAGTCGCCACCAAGTCCGGGAAACAGAAGACGAGTATAGGCGGAGGAAAGAGCTCGAGGCCGACACTCACCGCCAAGAGGAAAGAGATAAGACTCGTTCGTACAGAGACAGATACGAGAAAAGATGGTCTCTTGATGTGATCCATTGAAGAAATCAAAGTTTGACTCCACTCTCCTCCTTCCGAGCCCGCTTCGAAGCGTACTTCCATGGGTCAAGAGGTTCCTACTTCTTCTGCCCCGATTGTGCCTCCAGTACATGTTACATCTTCCTCTATTGTTACCGCTGCCCCTGGCACATCTCATCCCCACCGGAGGACGACCTACACTCTTCCTACAAGCATTCCTAAGCTTGAGGTGGCCCTTCCGGGTTGGTTCCTAAGAGGAGTCAAGTTCGACATGAACATCCATCCCGTTCACAAGGTTCTTACGTGTCGCGTCTCCAAGCTATTTAAAGTGACTATGAGCAGGCTGAGAAATGGGAGAAGCTCTACAAGCAGCTAGCGGACACGAATAGGAATAATTATCACGAGATCCTTTCCTTCGAAACCGAGAGAGATGATTTTGAAAGGGCGTTGGCTGATCGGGATGCTAGAATTAAACAGTTAGAGGAGGAGAAGGAAATGACTCTCCGGGAGAGTAAGAGAACCGCCAGCCTGATGAAAGAGCTGAAGGAGGCGAATGAGAAGGTCGAGATCATTTGGAGAGACGAAATCAAAAAGACTCATGCATAGGAGGAAAAGTTGAAAGTGGAAGTGATTACTTGCAATGCTGTTATCGAAGCTCAACGGAAGACAATCGCTGACCATTATCTGATTATCGAGGGGCACAAAAAAACGATCGTCGATCAAGCCAAGACCATCATAAAATTACAGGCTTAGGTCGTGCAGCTCAATGCCGACAAGAATGCCATTGAGACTGAGAAGGCTATGGTGATAGCAAATTACTTAGACCTCCAACACACTTATGACCGAAAAATGGAGAAGCTGGATGCGACAATTCTGAACTTCTATGTCAATTCTCTACTACATCAAGGAAGCCTCAGCTACCATGGCCTGAAGTTTCCACGCACTCTTGCCATTGTTTGGGAGGAAATCTTGTTTCATTTCGCCGACAACAATGATGCTTACTTAGATCAAGAGCTGCGAGGTGCCTATCTCAACAATGAACCCAAAGCAGTGTTTCTTGAGGGCCAGGAGATCCTCCGAGTCGAACATGAGAGGGAGGTCGCCGATGCTGCTTTGATGTCTACTACTAACATTCTTACCATGCCTTCTTCCTCTGGTGGAGGTGAACCATCAAAGCAACTCCACGACCAGCGAACGAGCTTTGGGCTCGATGTTGTTCCACATGTTGTGGAGTCCTCCAAAGAAGGTGAAGGCGATGAGTTCGAGGTAGCCATTCGTGATCCTTCCTTTGGCATAGGTAACATCCATGCTTCCCCCGACTTCGGGAGCCTTCATCTTACGCCACAGGAGCAAGAGGAGTTTAATGCTTTCCTTTTTGATCTTATAGGTCCATCCACTCTTTACGTTGACGCGCTAGCTACTTCGACGCTTATGCATGCTGCCATCGTCACATCCTCTGAGATTGTATCCATTCCTTCTCTAGCTCCCACATCCACATCCAGCTCACAATCGGGGCCAAAGGCCGAGAAGATTATGGAGCTCCACGGCTTGGACGACCCTTCAGCATGTTTGAAAGGTGATACAACTTTCGTTGAGGCTAAGGAGCAAGAGATGCAGATGGAGTAGCCGTAGAAGACTCGACATGATTTGGTTGCCGTCAAGAAGGAAATGATGGAGGCAGTCAAAGCTTCGAAGAGCTCCCGAAAGTCGCGAAAAGGCAAAGGAAAGGGAAGCTCTTCTAAAAAACATTCGAAGGAGGAGGAGATTGCTACCAAAGTGCATGTTGACATTACTGGCAGCGACACCTCTCCCAAAAAGAAGTAGAAGTTGCGAACCAGAGGTGGGAAGAGAAGCCGTGGTAAGAAGTGCTAAGTGTCGGTCGTGAGGATGGACTTGATTTTGGTCAACAGCGCGCAAGAAGATTGGCTTGTTTTTCTTTTTGACTTGAGTTGTTTTGTTCAAGTGTAGAGTTTGCACTTTGTTTCCTGATTATAGAGTCTGTATTTTTTCTTTGTTGGCCGCTGTTGTGTGGGTACGACCCCCACATTTTGATCCCGTGCACAGAAACTCACAAGCAATACAATAATATTTTGACTTTTTTATTATCTACCTATTCATATATGCTTTGTTTACTTGTGCTTGTTTCATTTCATACTTTGCTAGTTTTGTGGTTATAGCCAAAGTCTTCCATTTGAAGTGATAGAATTTAGAGATTAACAACAATTAGAGAGTTTTTTGTTTGGAAATTTGCAAAACTTTAGAAAAATTTCTAAAACTTAGAAAGTTGTTGTTTCGATTATTTGTTTGGAGGTTGAAAAGTTGAATTTGTGAACTTGAGGTTTGGAGTGGTAGGGCCTATGAACTTGTTGTATTTGTTTGGTTCTATCTTAGTATAGTTATTTGTTTAGTTCTGTCTAAGTACAGTTGTACGCCCTCCAGTTGTAAGTTGTAGGGCTGCTCACTTCAAACAACTTTCAAATAGCTGATAACTTGGGGTCTGAATAATCTTTATTGAAAATTTTACTAAGTTACAAATTTTTTCTAATTTTTGGAGATATTACGATTATAGCAAGCGATCTCATTTTTTGTTTGGAATTTTGAGACATTCAGGTGAATATGCAATTTGCGCATGGGTCTGTTCTGTCGATTGTTGAGTGCCTTCCTTCTAGCGCCAATTTTATATGGGCTGCATTTGCCATTCCCGACTATATGTGTGTGGTTTCTCATGCTCCTTAACATTGCCTATCTTTGGGCAACATGAGGAGTTAGAATTTTGGCGTACGGCTCGTGAGATGTGCAGCTTTTGTTTTTCCTCGGCGTTGCCTATCTTCAGGCAACACGGGGAGTTGTCATTTTGGTGCTCCTTGGGGCGTCCTATCTTCGGGCAACAGGAAGAGTTGTTATTTTAAGGCTCTTCGATGCGGCCTCCCTTTGGGCAACATGAGGAGTTTTAGTTTTGGGTTTCCTCGATGTTGCCTATCTTCGGGCAACACGAGGAGTTTTTTATTTTAGGGCTCCTCGATGTTTCCTATCTTCGGACAACACGAGGAGTTTTTATTTAGGGCACCTCGATGTTGCATATCTTCAGGCAACACGATGTTTTTTTATTTTAGGGCTCCTCGATGTTGCCTATCTTCGGGCAACACGAGGAGTTTTTATTTTGGGCCTCCTCGAAGTTGCATATCTTCAGGAAACACGAGGAGTTTATATTTCTGGGCTCTTCGATGTTGCATATCTTCGAGCAACATGAGGAGTTTTTTATTTTGGGGCTCCTCGACGTTGCCTACCTTCAGGCAACACAAGGAGTTTTTATTTTTGGTCTCCTCGACTTTGCCTATCTACGGGCAATCCAGGGAATTTTTTTTGTTTTGGGGCTCCTCGACGTTGCTTACCTTCGAGCAACACGAGCAGTTTTATTTTGGGGCTCCTCGACGTTGCTAATTATCGAGCAACACGAAGTGTTTTTTGTTTGGAGTTCCTCGACGTTGCCTATCTTTGGGCAACACGAGGAGTTTTTACTTTGGGGCTCTTCGAAGTTTCCTATCTTTGGGCAACACAAGGAGTTTTTGATTTTCTTAGTCCTTTCGAAGCTACTAGAGTCGTCTAATTGCTAGAGGAAAAGAATCGGTTCAAGTCGATTTGCTTCCATCGACTCTGCGGGTGATTATTACGTTCACAGTTTAGTCGGTTCAAGAAGCAAACTTTATTAAGGAAAGCATGGCAGGTTCTTTGCCTATTTATAATACCGTCGGCATTTCCGGGACGACTTATTTGCTAAAGAAATAGAAAATACATAAAATATTCTTTTAGATGAAATAACGACGGACAGATTCGCTACTCTAGGCTCTAGGAACTGCGACCCCTTCGACGGTTGTCAACTTGAAAGTCCTATCGCTGAGCTTTTGATTAACGACATATGGTCCTTCCCAGTTTGGTCCGAAGGCTCCCAACACAGGGTAAACTTGCTTGAGCACAAGATCTCCAACTTCGAAGGTCTAATTGCGAATTTTGGAGTTGAAGTACCGTGTAGCCCTTTTTTGGTGGGCAGCCGTTCTAAACTCTACGTCTTCTCTTTTTCATTGATCATGTCTAGCGATTCGAATAGGAGTTGCTTGTTCCGTGCTTGGTTAAAATTCTGCCTTCGGTGCGAGGAGACTTCTAATTCAACAGGAATCATTGCTTCTGAGTCATATGCTAATGCGAACGGAGTGTAGCCAGTTGCCGCTTTATGTGTTGTCCTGTATGCCTATAGTGCGAGTGGAAGTTCGTCAACCCAAATTCCTTTTGCCTTTGTTAATCGCTTTTTGATAGTGGATTTGATGATCTTGTTTACCACTTCCGCTTGCTTGTTTGCTTATGGGTGAGCCACTGCGGAAAAGCTTTTTTCAATTCAGAAGCGCCTATAGAAGTATTTGAACTCGACACTTAAGAATCGGGTTCCATTGTTAGTGATGTTTTTTTTTGCGGCACACCAAACCTACAAATGATGTTTTTAGTGACAAAGTTGATATTTTTCTTTGTGGTTATGGTGGCAACGGTTCTGCTTCGGCCCATTGTGAAATAATCTACGGCAACTATGGCATATTTGGCTCCTCCTTTAGCTATTGAAAGGACACCAATCAGATCGATCCCCTATATCGCGAATGGCTATGGGCTGACCATTTTCGTCAGTTCCGTTGAAAGAGTTCTCTTAATTTTGCCTAATCTTTGACATCGATCACATCTTCTGGCTTGATCTATGGCATCGCGATTTACTACTGGCCAGAAGTATCCGTATCGAAGGACTTTCTTTGCCAACGTCTACCCCCAAGTGTGGTCTCCGCATTCGCCTTCATGTGCTTCCTTCAGGATTTTTCGTGCTTCATCATCGGTCACACACCTAAGAAGGGGGGTCGAGAATCCCCTTCGATAGAGTATCCCATCCTGTATCATGAACCTTAGAGCCTTATGGAGGAGTTTCATTCGTGGATTTCGGTCGTTTGGTAGGGTTCATGCAAGCAAATAGTCCTTTATCTAAGTTGTAACATCCAGCTTTTTCGCACGCTTTAAATCGACACACGTGCCAATTCAAACCGTTCGGAAGAGCGGATTGTTATGGGGTAAATAAGAAAAACGAGAAAGAAATAAAATAAAAAAGAATCTCACAGCGGAAGGATAAAATATAATAATCAAATATACAGTTTATAAAGCTTTTTACAAAACATTTGATTTTATTTATAAAATATATATCAGAGTTACACATACCAATAACAATGCAGCGGAACAGTATGTAGTGGAATAAAATAAATAATAATAATAGAAATCTCCGTCTTCGTCCTCCAGAGCTAAAGTCTTCGATCCTGAAACGCTCGGACTGACCCAAGCGAATTGAAAAGACAAAACACTCGAGTCAGAACTAAAAGATCTTGTGTAAGTTAAATCAACAGGAATAAATATGAGTGCAGTAACTCAAAAGATGCTCGGGATTCACATCTCTTAAAGATCCATTAAACTATTTACTATGTAGTATATCTCGCTATTATAATAGTGTCTAATTGTAAAATAAACTTACTTTTTTCTTAGCATTAAGGGGTTACCCATATAGCCCTTAACACATAATAGTCCCAGTAGTCCATCCAATATCATAGTCCCTGCTGATCGGGAACCCACCAGAGGATATCACACTGGCTACGGGAGAAAACCAAACTCGTACAAGGCGCGATAGAGTATTTGACATGGCACAACTAGGCAATGGCAGGGTAGATATACCAATTACGCTTCCGGGTCGGTGGTAACGCGTAGCGCGCAGCTACCGCCCACCTCGGGCAAACTCCCCCAAATCAAAGAAATCAAAAGTGAAGGTGGCCACCGAATCAATCCAAAGTCAGAGTATAGTATCGAAGGGAAGTATCCGATCAAAGGTGCTACCTTATTAATCCGTCGATCGCTCCTGTTTTAGCCACCTTATGCCAACTCATGGGAGTTGGGTCCACGTATTTACCTCAGAGGAAATGCCGCCACCATCCTACTTCATTCTGGAATCTCCACCGCGTACACGGTTGTTAAAGTGGTTTTCGGGGTTGGCAGAGAGTATGACAACTTCCGATCCCGGTCTCTTCAACAACAAATCGTTATTATAACACCGCGGTTGTTTCAAAATAATTTATACTTTAAAACTAGGATATAATATCTCTTTCAAACCATATAAATACGATATCATTTATATTTTTAAAACCCAAATCAATATGATATCATTTTTATTTTATAAATATCCCTTTCCCAAAATCATAATATTTTCAAATATATATATACCTTGAAACCATAGCTTTGAAACATAACTTTTAATACTTAATGGTTCAAATACTATATTACTTTATAAAAAAACAGCTTCTTCAAATTTCACACTAAATTCCCAGTATCAATTTAAACCACCGAATAAACCATTTTAATTCCCATATATTTCACTGCTTAAATATTCTATTTCAAAACTTTATAGTTCATATATTTCAATCTTTAAATATTCCACTATTTCAAATTGGATTCTTTGAAAATTTAATATATATATCAAATCCAATTCCTATTTTTTCGATTTGAAATATTTACTTAATAAATCAATATTATTTAAGTAAAACCCATAAACTTCAATAACAGGATATTCTTTTAATTAAATTATCTTGAAAATATTCTTTAAATAAATATGATATTCTTTTAAATCCTCTAATCAAAAATCAAGTTATAAGATCATACCCTTTAAATCTTAATTTATTTACATTTCAAAATAAATTTTTCGAGGAAAATTCTTAAATACCTTAATTCAAATCATATTCACATTTATCTTCAACCTTACTTTTATTTGGGTTATTATAAACTCTATATACAATAGAACTTCAAAATATATACTTAACCCTATTATATAAACGAAACCAACTTTATTATTTAGCTTACTTTAAAATTCGAACAAATTTATACATAGCTAAATTCAAGAATTTTACTATATATATATATATATATATATCAAAATTTAATATTTATTAAACCGTATTCTTTCCAGAACCACAGAAAAATCATTTCAAAAATAATTTTATATATATATATATATATATATACCGCGGTGCCTGTATATAATTTTCTATCCATTGGTCAAGTGATATAGATATTTATCATTTCAATCCGCAATTTAAAAATAAAAATGCGGTCGTATATCATTTCAAACCGCAATCCCGAATGAAATGAAAATGCATAGTAACTTGCAATTTATACAATATAAATACAACATCCATTCATCCATCATACCAATCATCAAACATTCATCAAATTATCACACAATTCAAACAATCACATTAATAAATAATTATTAATTACTGACAGTTAATTTTTCAATAATGAATTAAATAACTGTTTAACTGTAGTTTATATGCAATAATAAATAAATTTAACTAGCAGTTTATATGCAGTAATAAATTTAACAAAAATTTTAACTGGCAGTTTAGATGGAAAAATGAATTAAATAACAAGTAAATTATATGGATGCAAATTAACTAAGATAATGATGAAATATATGCCAAATAGCTATAAATAAAATTCCAAACACATCATAAATCAATTTAACAAACATAAGAAATTTTAGAAGTTGTGAGTGGGTTAAAACACTCATCTTTTGAATTTAAATTGAATTTAAATCCAATTTAAACCCAAAATTTGACCGTCTCAGAATTTATCCAAACCAGCGTCATCAAGTCCGGAATTTCAATACGATCGTAACAAAAGAAACCGCGCGTAAAATGAAGTTCCGTATGTGAAATATGTAGCGAAAATTGCGATTGAATTACAATTAAAAAAAAATAAAAGTGGACACATCTCACCCCTTATATGCCACGTCATCCCTTCCTTAGCTCCCTAGGCAAGTCATGCAAAATGATTTCCAGAACCCACTGAAGCACGCGTGAACACTGCAGAACGATCGTCAACGCCCTGTTAAATCCAACGCCTTCGACCTCCATACGCCCCGCCGACGTCGCCTCCAAGCTCGCCAATGCCTCTTCTACCTGCCGCCGAAGTCCGACCCCCACCAGGAGTCAGTAGCCGCCGCCGAGAATTGAAACCCTAATCGAATTAAATAGCTCGATCCTGCCGTTAATTCGCGACACAAACCATATAGATGAAATCCCCTCAGCTTCCTCTCCAAAACCCAGAAAGGGTTTCTCGATCCAACGAATTTTATCGCGGCGATGATGAACGGCCGTGGATAAACCTTAAATTTGTGAGCAAACGATAACTCGAATTGAAAAACTAATTACACCATTGAATTACGCTCGCCGAGAGCTTCAACATATATTTTTTATAGATTTTTCTGAGGACTACGAAATTTTAGCTTTTGATTTGATTTGCAATTGTGTTTGGATCTAGGCATTGCATCCATTGAGGAAGAGGAAGAGTTGATGAATTTTTTTCGCGCAGATAAATGAGAATATTCGGAGGCTAGGGTTTAGCATGTTATTTATAGGCAAATTGAAATAAATATATGGATCAGGTTGATAGATGTACGTGCTAACGCTAACGTGGCCCAAAAAGCACGTTCTGACCCCGGAACGAAATTGGTTAACCCATATATCAAAATATATGTTTAAAAATGTTTTAAACGCGATGGAAAAAGTTTCACGTCCAAATTCCATCGTAAAGAAGCTATGCTAAATTCGAATTTTCCAAATTTGATATCAATTGATTTAAATAGCATAAATTTCAAGGCGTTTCAAGTCCGTACGATCAAATGACAAGTCCAATCGCTACGAAACTTGAAACGCTATTATAATTCACCGTACGGATCCAATGAAACTGGTTTCGTCGAAATCCGAGTCAGTGGCCAAAATGTCTATTTTTATATTAATTAAATAAATGTATAATTAATTGATTAAATCAAATTTTAAATTTCAATTCTAAAATTGACAAATTTATCACCTTATATTTCTCAAACATTTTTAATGATTTAAACAAATTTAAATGTCTATTTAGAGAAGATAAATTTATAAATTTCAATATAAACCTTCAATTTCATTAATTTCAAAATTATAAATAAAATTTTCAACAATTCTATTAAATTCACTATTCATTCTATTATTAAATTCATCGTTATCAAAAGGATGCAATTTACATTGGTTCACGATTGTTTACATTTATTTTCTTAGGTTTCATCTACATTTCCATTTATGCAATATTTCAAATATTAAGTTTCCATTTAATTGCAATAAATCAAATTATCGTAATTTAAATTCAAATAAATGGAAAAAATGTTGATTCCCATTCTTATTATTCAAACAAACATTATCCTCTAAACATATTGAACATTTGTTTACGTTACATTACATTGATACTTCCAATTTCATCTTTATTCGTATTAACTATTTTAATTCCACTTATTGTGTAATAACTACTATGTTGAAATTTGTCAATTTCACTCATAAATTTGGATTTTAAAACTAATTAACCAATTTACCTTGGTGCCATCCTTTATTACATTATTCGTTACTTTAAATTACATTAATAAAATATTAAATTTAGATATAGTTACTAATTATTTACATAGTTTATTTAACATCTTATATAACAAGCCACCTATATTACTTGCATTTAAGTTCGTTACTCATCAAACCAGATTTATAATTCCATATTCAATGCTAATTTATTTCATTGCAATTAATATACGCCTATTTACACACCTTCATACTTTAATTATCAACCAACAATTTATTATGCATTATTTCATCAATTAATATCAATTTTGAATTTATTTCCTAATTTACCGATTTCATTCAATTATACCCTTACGAATTGGTTTCCCTCAATTGGTATTGCATTTCATTCGCTTTATTAATACTTACCTTAGTTAGCCTTAACGTGGTATTAGATTAAAATTTCATTGGTTACATCCTATTGAACTAACATTCTCCGATTATCAAATTAATCTACATCAAATTGCACTAATTAAGTGAATTAACAGTAATTGATTTCAAACTAACTTTTACGAACTAAATAAATATGTAACTTATAACCATTGTTACCCTTAACTCTTAATTACCTTTAAAAGTTCATTAATTACAACAAATGTTCCAATTATCTATATAATTCAAATTTCATCTTTTATTTGTGTTCAGTATTTTATTTCATTATGCTGAAATTTAGGCGCTTATACCCATTAAATATCCCAATTCATTATTTTATCTTTGTGATGTCCCGGAATTTTGTGCAATACTTATTTAATAATTTCCATTTATAATTCATTTTAAAATATGTCATATTGATTTAAAAATCTAATTAACCAAATATTATATATTCAAAACTAATAATTAATCTAATTTAACAAATGTTATTTTTTTTCAAAAATTTAATGATAATTTAATTCGAGTGTTTATTCTTTTCAAATTATAATAATAATATATGTGTGTAATTAATAATAATTAATCTTTTAAAGTTAATAAAAATATTCTATTTGTAATGTATATATGTATACATTGTAAATAGGAAAATGGTTCAATTTAAATTTAATAAAAATATTTTCAAATTATAATATATATGTTTATATATTGTGATTTGAAGTTCTGTTTTAAAATTCAAATAATTTCTGAAGCTAATATTTAAGATGTTCTATTTACGATGAATATTTATTTTTGTATAAAATTATTGTGAATAGAAAATGATGAATTAAACTTAAATAGAAAATATGTTTTCAAAATTTTAACATACATAAGTTTTTATAGTAATTTGGATAGTTTTGATTTGGTTTAATAAAAATGTTTTTCAAAAGTAATTTAAAATAAATTTTTATTTATAAAACACTTAAAGGAAAAATCTATTTTTATTCAATGAATAATAACTTGAAATATAGTACATTATTATAAAGATCTAATTTGTTTTCCTTTAAATTGATTTTTGACACAAATTTAGATTCTTAGTATAATATTAATTTTAGTTATAGAAATTTATGTTTAAACTTTTAAAAATAAAATTTAAACAATGTTACATTCTTTTAAAACTTATCTTTAGGAAGTAAGTTTTAAATAATTATAACTAAATCACAGGGATATAAATATATTGCATTGCATAGTTATATATAACATGAGTATTTGGCAAAAATTTGTAATTAAGGTTCAATTTATTTTTAAATAAGTGACTAATGTAATTCTTAAAACACTTGGCAATATAGGAATTTATAAAAGCACACTTGTAAGCTTATGGATCAACTCACAAAACAAGTGGCAATCTATCTTTTAAAGGAAAAGTTTGTTTTAATTAAAAGTTCAAAAGAAAATAAAAATTCAAGAGAAAAGTCTGTATATTTTCTTCAGCTAGTAAACTAGTTCAATTTTTCTTCAACCAAAAAAGAAAAGAAAAATCAAATGCAAGAAGATTCAAACTGAAAAGAAAAGGAAAACAGAATTCAAATCTGTAACTAATGAAAGAAAAAGAAAATCTGAAGCTATACAACTTCAACCTGGAAACATGCAAATTCATCAAGAAGATTTCAGGAAAAATTTTCAATGTTCAACTGAGAATCAACTACTACAACAATCAACATGAAAATGCAAATGCAAAATTCAATGTTTCAACAGCAAGTTAAGAAGCAAAAGCAAAATCAAATTCCAGGAAAATCCAAATGCAGTAATACAAAAAACTATTCTCTGCTTCAAAATTCTGGTGAGTAAATACCCTTTTAAAAACAGTTTTAAATCTTTTATTTGTCTGATTCTGTGAAATGAATGACATAATAAATATAAAATCAAGGTTTGCATGTTTGATTTGTAGATATATGTATATTTATTCAACAGTTTTAAATGCCTGTGAATATGGATGTTTTAAAACTCTGTTCTTATGCATGATCCAGTTTTATAAAATTTCCTAACTTCCAAGTTGATCATTATTAATCACTGAATATTGGAAGAAATTTGAGCATAACAATGTAATCTTGTGATAAAAAAAAATAAATTTAGAAATTTATATTGAACAATGTACTGTAAATATTAGATTTACAGTGCAAAACCAAATTTGAGTGAAAATCAATTTCCATTATTTAAAATTCACATCATATGGCCTGAATTGGAATTCAAAATTGTGAATTTTAACATGAATTTGGGAACTTATTGTTTAGTATTCAAAGAAAAATTAAGGGTTTATGAAATTGGGTTATTGGTTGATTGCCGATGATTGAAGTTGTGATGGAGGACGAGCTTTGGCATGGAGGAGGGTACGGTGATGGGTGATGTGGGAAAAATAGAGGTTGATTTTTACGGCGAGCGAGGTGGCCGTGGAAGGGGTTAGTAGGGTTGTTTTCTGTTAGGGGTCGGAATCGTGGAGTTTGCGTCATCGTTGGTGGGTTTTGGTGAATCGCGTGAGGGGGAGAAGATAGAGTGGATCGAGGCGCATGAGTGGGTGAGATGGTAGGACCTCCGGTGATGGGATGCGTCGACGACAATGTTTTCTTCGGTCGAGTTCTTTCCTGTTGAAGCGCTGAAACAACTTATTTTCGAGACTGTGATGGATTCGTCGATCCAGGGGGACGAATGGTCAGAGGGGGTTAAGGACGACTTGTGGGGCATGCCGGCGTTGATCGCCGTTGACCATGGCCGGTGTGCACATGCACAAGATCGAAGTGTGCATCTGGAATTTGGTCAGGGAAGACAGAGTTTGGCTAGGTTCTTTTTCGTTGTTTTTCTCGAGTTTTGACTCGTGTTGATGTCGCGTGTGACTCGAAGTTGTAGGAGGAGGGTTGCGTGAGATTAGGGTTACGGGATTTATATCGTGTTCGTTTTTTTTTAAAAAAACTGCAAAATTTAAGTTTTTGAAATTCAATGCAAACTGAGTTCTAAACCATAGCTTTAAATTGTTTTAAATATGTTTTGAAATATTTTAATTTAAAATCTTTGTGTTTTAACAAGTTATGTTAAATTGGTTTTAAATTAAAAAAAAATAGTTTGTTTGTTTAAAACCAGGTTTGAACTTTATAAAAATGAAGTTTCAAAAGTTAAAACAAATTTGTTGTTTAAAACAAAGTGTTTAAATTAATATTATTAAGAATGAAATGTTGACTTTAAAGAAATTTTAGTTTTAAAGCTTGGATTTATTTTATAATTTAAACTTTTGTTTAAAATGGATTGTTTTCATTTAGTTTTGTTAATGATATAAAAATGTTTCAAATAAATTGTATTTGAAGTTATTTTTAAATTTGAATAAGTAAGGGAATTTAAAAAAATGATAAATTAAAAATGTTTTTGTATAAACCAAATACAAGTTTTCAAGTTTAAATAATTAATTGATTTAAGTTAATAAAATGTTTGGTTTATTTTAATTCAGTTTTATTTATAAGGGTAGTTAAAGTAAAATGCTTAATTTACTTAAACAATTAATGCAATTAATGAAATTAAGGTAAATTAGTTGTGTAATTAATCAAGTATAATTAATTACTTGATTGGAAATTAATTGAATCAAGTTTAATAATTAAGAAATAATTATTTAATAAGTAATTAAGAAGTTAATTACTTAATCATTTTGAGGAATTATTGAAAATAATTACTTAATGAATTAATTAAGGTAATTAATTACTCAGGGTAATTAATTAAGTTAAGTATAGTTAATTTTAATTAATTAATTAAGTTTAATTAATTAAAAGGATTACTTAATGATGGGATTAAGTGTAATTACTTAATGTAATTAAAGATGTGTAGTTACTTAGTAAAGTAATAAATGAAAAATTACTAAATATAATTAATTATGGAAATTACTTAATGGATAGTAATTAAAGAATGGATTAATGTAATTAATCAAAGCGATGGATTAATTAGTAAAGTAATTAAGGAAGTTAATTACTGACTTTGATTTAATCAGGTTTTGATTAATTAATTTCATAATTAATTAATAAATGTAATAATTGATTAATAAAGTAATTAGAGTTCATTAATGTAATTAATGAATAATTATTGTTTAATTAATTTATAAATGTGATTAATTATGAGATAATTAATCAATGAAGTAAGAAAGAAGTAATAATTATTTAATGAAATTAATTAAGGCTTTTTTTGTAATTAATTATTGTTAATTAATTGATTAGAAATTAATTGAAATTAATTAATGATTAAAGAGAAATTAATTTGTGTAATTAATTTAAAGGATAATTACCCAGTGTAATTAAAGAATAATTAATCTAGGGAATTGATTAAGAATATGATTAAAGGATAATTTATCTCTAATTGAAGATTAATCAATTGGATTTTGAAGATGATTAGAGAGTGATTACTTAATTAATTGAAATTTATTAATGGTTGTTTAAGCAGGATTGGTTGTTTAATTCTCAAGTAATTAATTTAATTTAAGATGATTAAATTAATTATAAAGGAATTAATAATGCCTGTTTGTGTATGATTGATTGTGAAATATCTGTATTGGTTGATATCTATTGGATGATAGGTTGTGATATTCTATGGTATGATATTTGATATATCAATGATAAATGTGTGATATTTATCTGTAGATGATGCTGTGAATTCAATAATTAAATTGAATTAATTTGATAAACTTAAATCACTTGGACATTAAATGGCGTTTGGATTCGATGAGACCGGGATCGGATTTCCAATTTGGAATTTCGAAAACCACATCGATCCAAGTTAAACGTTAGGTCATAAATCCAAGGGGAGTGCAAGCGAAGACTCGAGTTGTAAGAACTATTCGTCAGTATAACTCTGGGGGTGATTCCGTGATGAGTTCGACGAAAATAGTACTTATAGGCTCGAGATGGTGATTCAGAGTGCATGGGTTATCGTCGTTAACTCTGAGGGTGATTCCAATACGAGTGTAACGAGATAATGCCTTCGGTTTCGTTCGAACCCGGAACGAACTTGTATGGACTGAATGCTTTCAGAACATCGTCAGGTGGACGATGAGCATTCTAAGATAGATGTGTTCTATAAAGGTAATCGTAGCCTCAAGCCTCATCAACCGAGAATGGCTAAAACAGGGGAGGTGCAGCAAGGCTTCGTGGGTAGCCCCCACTGGAGAGCAAGATTTACCCCTGTCTAGAGGTCCCTTTTTATTTTGGCTGTGTGGGGCGGTTGATCATGACAACTACCGGGGTGGTCTTGTTCGGGACTGTCCAATAAGGGATGGTTCCGGCTTTGTGCTGCAGGGGAGTGGGCGTACTCCTCGGTACGGTGATCTAGGCCACGTACTGTGACGGGCGATACCCCAGTAGCCCTGCCATTGTATGGAATCCAAAACCCAATAAGTGCCTGTATTGTTTTGATTGTGCCCAACTATGTTGGGGCGTGAGATGTAAGCATTCCAGCTATTTCTGTATTTTATTTTGAAAACCCTAGACACTATTATAATATCACTGGATTTCCTATCAAATGTTTTGGTTAGCGTAAGGTAAAAACTTTTCCATGTTTATGTGTGGGAAGTCTTACGTGATACCTTTTGTTTTCAAAGAATTTTCTAAAGTTAAGAAACTTTTAAACCCGTTTACTCACATCAGACCCATGTCTGACCCGAGTGTTTATTTTCTGTTTTATTAAACTCTTGGGTACTCATATTACGTATGAGTAGTCAAGTGATTCAGGTTTTGCTTGACGAGTTCTGAAGGAGATATGGAGCGGGTGGCTTCAGCGTGTAGATATATATATATAGTTTTCCGCTGTGTTTGAGTTATTTCTATTCTGTGATGTACTTGAGTTGTAATATCTAGACAGGTGTTTATAACTGTCTAGTTTTGTGTAGTTTGAGATGTATAACTCTGATGTATATGATACTATGTAATATCTTATTTGATTAATATAATTTATTCATTCCGATGTGAGATTCTGATGTTGTTTGGTAATTTCTTTTCTTTCTTTTCTCTTTTCTATCCCTTTCTTTGTTCTTAATGATGCGTCTTTCTATGGAATGAAAGGCGGGTCGTTACATTGTGGTATCAGAGCTCTAGGTTGAGCGAATACCTAGACTCTAGAGTTGTGTCTTCCTTAAGAGAGCGTATTTGTAATTTTGAATATATATATATATATATATATATATATATATATATATATATATATATTATTTTTACCTATTTGGTTGGGTTATATGTTCGTGTTTTCCAATATAAGTTATAAAGGTAGATAAGGTGGTGGTGTGTGTAACACGACTACTACCATTGGTTGGAAGTGTATTTGTCGAGACTGTAGACCTAATACAGTCTCAAGTGAGCTTTGCAGCTTGGTGTATGTATTTCACCGATCTCTGAAAGAAATATTTTAAAGGTTCGAGTTTATCTTTGGAGTGTAAGTTTGGATTGCGCTCGTGCGAGCGGATTCTCTAGAGATTGGATCAGTTGGGAGAGCTGAAGCAAGTAATGGTATTTGGCAACCATAGGAAGGAGTCTTATCTGTATTGGAGTGGGAGACTCAGTTCAGCTAGGTGTTTGTGCTTGGTTTGAAGCCCGAGTTTCTTGAGAGGTTTCTGCTCATCTTGAAGACTCATTTTGTGGAGTTGGTTGATGTAGCTTTGGAATTCAAGGAGTTTTGGATAGGAGGTCTGTGGTAGCAAGGGCAGCTCAGAGGTGTTGAATGTGTTGTCAGGAAGATCTCTTGGCTCAGCATTATCCTAAAGGTGGAGTTCGGAAGCAGTTCTGTGGTCCGTTTCTCTGATGGTTCAGAAGTCTTTTGAGATTCTACTGTTAATAGATCAGGCAAATGGTGAAGGCTTGTCTTCTTCTTGTGGAAGCTCATCTACGGTAAGATGTTTGTGGTTGAGGTGGACCATCAGTTTCTTCTTTTGACGGGCTTAAGCTGTTCTATTATGTAAAAAAGAATAGTTTCTTTGGAATCCGAATTTGGTAGTATTATCGCAAAAGTGACTTGCGATGGTTCGGAAGTTCTTTTAGTAATCTTTGCTTTGGTTTGAAACATCTCTGAAGATGTTTGAGCTATCGAAGTGGTTTGAGACATTCTGGATATTTTCGAGGAAGTCAAAGGAGTTTTGTCGGTATCGGAAGATGGAGTTCTGTTTCGATTAGGTATTTGGATTTTCTGGTGGTTTGGCCTAGTAGAGAGAAGATTCCAGGAGAGAGGATTTTGTCAGCAATCAGGATTGATTGGATCTAATTTTTTGACTGGATTTCTGTTATAGTATTTGTGACCAAGTTAAATAGGTCACTAAGCTTTTATGGAATTTTATGGACAATGTTTCTGGATGAGTTGATCAAGTTTGTGCTTGTGTTCATCAAAAGCATTCTCATCTTCTTCGGATCAGAGTTGTGCAGCGGAAGCATGATGGCAGCTATTTCAGAATAGAAGCAACCTCGGATTCATCGGAAGATTTGTGTTTTCTTAGATTTAAGGTTTTCTTCAGAAAGTTCTTTCGGGATCTGAAGGCTTGGCTGTCAAGAGCATCTGTTTTGTTTTTCGGATAGGAGAAGCTAGTTTGAGGTTCATGATGCTTGTATGGTACATTGGTGTTTTGGTTTTCTGGGAGAATCATCTTGTTGAGTAGAATCGTGAAGTCATCTCATTCTTGATTCAGTTTTGATTTGAGATGCATCTATGAAGTGGATTGTCAGGAAGATTGAGGGCAGTCCAGGATCAGCAGAGGTTGTGATCAAGAGACGAAGAGATTCGAAATTCGCAGTCGGAGATTTAATTTTTGGATAAGTTTTCTTTGATCATAAGAGCTTTGAGATTGGATAAGATGGGAAGCTAGCTCGAGAGTTATGGGAATCTTTCTGTGTTCTCTTAAGGTTCAGTGTTTGATCTATCACTGCTTTAGAACCAGTAGATCATGGAGATTTGTAAATTAATCAGGCTTGTCTGTGATCGGTTACCTGTTTAGATTGTAGATCTGGATATATAGGAGTTCTAGATCTGAGTAGAGTAGTTAGTTTGGATTCTTTAGAGCGAGTAACCCGGTGTTTATACCTGGGAAACTCTAGGACATTCTGTCCAAAATTTTGTTTGGATAGTTAGAATTGATTGTTTGAATTGGATGTTATGGTTTCTAATATGGTTGATAGCATTTTTTTTTTTGCGATTTTAAAATTAAAATCTATATAGAATTATTAAATTATCTTTGCTTTTAATTTCGGGGACGAAATTCTTTTAAGGGGGGAGAAATGTGATGTCTTGGAATTTTGAGCAATACTTATTTAATAATTTCCATTTATAATTCGTTTCAAAATATGTTATATTGATATAAAAATCTAATTAACCAAATATTATATATTCAAAACTAATAATTAATCTTATTTAACAAATGTTATTTTTTTTCAAAAATTTAATGATAATTTAATTTGAATGTTTATTCTTTTCAAATTATAATAATAATATATGTGTGTAATTAATAATAATTAATCTTTTAAAGTTAATAAAAATATTCTATTTGTAATGTATATATGTATACATTGTAAATAGGAAATTGGTTCAATTTAAATTTAATAAAAATATTTTCAAATTATAATATATATGTTTATATATTGTGATTTGAAGTTCTGTTTTAAAATTCAAATAATTTCTGAAGCTAATATTTAAGATGTTCTATTTACGATGAATATTTATATTTTTATAAAATTATTGTGAATAGAAAATGAAGAATTAAACTTAAATAGAAAATATGTTTTCAAAATTTTAACATACAGTTTTTATAGTAATTTGGAAAGTTTTGATTTGGTTCAATAAAAATGTTTTTCAAAAGTAATTTAAAATAAATTTTTATTTATAAAACACTTAAAGGAAAAATCTATTTTTATTCAATGAATAATAACTTGAAATATAGTACATTATTATAAAGATCTAATTTGTTTTCCTTTAAATTGATTTTTGAAAACAAATTTAGATTCTTAATATAATATTAATTTTAGTTATAGAAATTTATGTTTAAACTTTTAAAAATAAAATTTAAAAAAATGTTACATTCTTTTAAAACTTATCTTTAGGAAGTAAGTTTTAAATAATTATGACTAAATCACAAGGATATAAATATATTGCATTGCATAGTTAAATATAACATGAGTATTTGGCAAAAATTTGTAATTAAGGTTCAATTTATTTTTAAACAAGTGACTAATGTAATTCTTAAAACACTTGGCAATATAGGAATTTATAAAAGCACACTTGTAAGCTTATGGATCAACTCACTAAACAAGTGGCAATATATCTTTTAAAGGAAAAGTTTGTTTTAATAATAAGTTCAAAAGAAAATAAAAATTCAAGAGAAAAGTCTGTATATTTTCTTTAGCTAGTAAACTTGTTCAATTTTTCTTCAACCAAAAAAAAAATCAAATGCAAGAAGATTCAAACTGAAAAGAAAAGGAAAACAGAATTCAAATCTGTAACTAATGAAAGAAAAAGAAAATCTGAAGCTATACAACTTCAACCTGGAAACATGCAAATTCATCAAGAAGATTTCAGGAAAAAATTTCAATGTTCAACTGAGGATCAACTACTACAAAAATCAACATGCAAATGCAAATGCAAAATTCAATGTTTCAACAGAAAGTTAAGAAGCAAAAGCAAAATCAAATTCCAGGAAAATCCAAATGCAGTAATACAAAAAACTATTCTCTGCTTCAAAATTCTAGTGAGTAAATACCCTTTTAAAAACAGTTTTAAATCTTTAATTTGTCTGATTCTGTGAAATGAATGACATAATAAATATAAAATCAAGGTTTGCATGTTTGATTTGTATATATATATATGTATATTTATTCAACAGTTTTAAATGCCTGTGAATATGGATGTTTTAAAACTCTGTTCTTATGCATGATCTAGTTTTATAAAATTTCCTAACTTCCAAGTTGATCATTATTAATCACTGAATATTGGAAGAAATTTGAGCATAACAATGTAATCTTGTGATAAGAAAAATAAATTTAGAAATTTATATTGAACAATGTACTGTAAATATTAGATTTACAGTGCAAAACCAAATTTGAGTGAAAATCAATTTCCATTATTTAAAATTCATATCATATGGCCTGAATTGGAATTCAAAATTGTGAATTTTAACATGAATTTGGGAATTTATAGTTTAGTATTCAAAGAAAAATTAAGAGTTTTATGAAATTGGGTTATTGGTCGATTGTCGATGATTGAAGTTGTGATGGAAGACGAGCTTTGGCATGGAGGAGGGTACGGTGATGGGTGATGTGAGAAAAATAGATGTTGATTTTTACGGCGAGCGTGGTGGCCGTGGAAGGGGTTAGTAGGGTTTGGGGTTGTTTTCTGTTAGGGGTCGGAATCGTGGAGTTTGCGTTATCGTTGCTGGGTTTTGGTGAATCGCGTGAGGGGGAGAAGATAGAGTGGATCGAGGCGCATGCGTGGGTGAGATGGTAGGACCTCTAGTGATGGGATGCGTCGACGACAATGTTTTCTTCGGTCGAGTTCTTTCCTGTTGAAGCGCTGAAGCAACTTATTTTCGAGACAGTGATGGATTCGTCGATCCCAGGGGACAAATGGTCAGAGGGGGTTAAGGACGACTTGTGGGGCATGCCGGCGTTGATCGCCGTTGACCATGGCCGGCGTGCACATGCACAAGATCGAAGTGTGCATCTGGAATTTGGTCAGGGAAGACAGAGTTTGGCTAGGTTCTTTTTCGTTGTTTTTCTCGAGTGTTGACTCGTGTTGATGTCGCGTGTGACTCGAAGTTGTAGGAGGAGGGTTGCGTGTGATTTGGGTTACAAGATTTATATCCTGTTCATATTTTTTTAAAAAAAAACTGCAAAATTGAAGTTTCTGAAATTCAATGCAAACTGAGTTCTAAACCATAGTTTTAAATTGTTTTTAATATGTTTTGAAATATTTTAATTTAAAATCTTTGTGTTTTAACAAGTTGTGTTAAATTGGTTTTAAATATAAAAAAATAGTTTGTTTGTTTAAAACCAGGTTTGAACTTTATAAAAATGAAGTTTCAAAAGTTAAAAACAAATTTGTTGTTTAAAACGAAGTGTTTAAATTAATATTATTAAGAATGAAATGTTGACTTTAAAGAAATTTTAGTTTTAAAGCTTGGATTTATTTTATAATTTAAACTTATGTTTAAAATAGATTTTTTTCATTTAGTTTTGTTAATGATATAAAAATGTTTCAAATAAATTGTATTTGAAGTTATTTTTAAATATGAATAAGTAAGGGAATTTAAAAAAAAATGATAAATTAAAAATGTTTTTGTATAAACCAAATACAAGTTTTCAAGTTTAAATAATTAATTGATTTAATTTAATAAAATGTTTGGTTAATTTAATTAAGTTTTATTTATAAGGGTAGTTAAAGTAAAATGCTTTATTTACTTAAACAATTAATGCAATTAATGAAATTAAGGTAAATTAGTTGTGTAATTAATTAAGTATAATTAATTACTTGATTAGAAATTAATTGATTCAAGTTTAATAATTAAGAAATAATTATTTAATAAGTAATTAAGAAGTTAATTATTTAATCATTTTGATGAATTATTGAAAATAATTACTTAATGAATTAATTAAGGTAATTAATTACTCAGAGTAATTAATTAAGTTAAGTATAGTTAATTTTAATTAATTAATTAAGTTTAATTAATTAAAAGGATTACTTAATGATGGGATTAAGTGTAATTACTTAATGTTATTAAAGATGTGTAGTTACTTAGTAAAGTAATAAATGAAAAATTACTAAATGTAATTAATTAAGGAAATTACTTAATGGATAGTAATTAAAGAATGGATTAATGTAATTAATCAAAGTGATGGATTAATTAGTAAAGTAATTAAGGAAGTTAATTACTGACTTTGATTTAGTCAGGTTTTGATTAATAATTGTAATTAATTTCATAATTAATTAATAAATGTAATAATTGATTAATAAAGTAATTAGAGTTCATTAATGTAATTAATGAATAATTATTGTTTAATTAATTTATAAATGTGATTAATTATGAGATAATTAATCAATGAAGTAAGAAAGAAGTAATAATTATTTAATGAAATTAATTAAGGCTTTTTTTGTAATTAATTATTGTTAATTAATTGATTAGAAATTAATTGAAATTAATTAATGATTAAAGAGAAATTAATTTGTGTAATTAATTTAAAGGATAATTACCCAGTGTAATTAAAGAAAAATTAATCTAGGCAATTAATTAAGAATATGATTAAAGGATAATTAATCTCTAATTGAAGATTAATCAATTGGATTTTGAAGATGATTAGAGAGTGATTACTTAATTAATTGTGATTAATTAATGGTTGTTTAAGCAGGATTGGTTGTTTAATTCTCAAGTAATTAATTTAATTTAAGATGATTAAATTAATTATAAAGGGATTAATAATGCCTGTTTGTGTATGATTGATTGTGAAATATCTGTATTGGTTTATATCTATTGGATGATAGGTTGTGATATTCTATGGTATGATATTTGATATATCAATGATAAATGTGTGATATTTATCTGTAGATGATGCTGTGAATTCAATAATTAAATTGAATTAATTTGATAAACTTAAATCACTTGGACATTAAATGGCGTTTGGATTCGATGAGACCGGGATCGGATTTCCAATTTTGAATTCCGAAAACCACATCGATCCAAGTTAAACGTTAGGTCGTAAATCCAAGGGGAGTGCAAGCGAAGACTCGAGGTGTAAGAACTATTCGTCAGTATAACTCTGGGGTGATTCCGTGATGAGTTTGACGAAAATAGTACTTATAGGCTCGAGATGGTGATTCAGAGTGCATGGGTTATCGTCGTTAACTCGGAGGGTGATTCCAATATGAGTGTAACGAGATAATGCCTTCGGTTTCGTTCGAACCCGGAACGAACTTGTATGGACTGAATGCTTTCAGAACATCGTCAGGTGGACGATGAGCATTCTAAGATAGATGTGTTCTATAAAGGTAATCGTAGCCTCAAGCCTCATCAACCGGGAATGGCTAAAACAGGGGAGGTGCAGCAAGGCTTCGTGGGTAGCCCCCACTGGAGAGCAAGATTTACCCCTGTATAGAGGTCTCTTTTTATTTTGGCTGTGTGGGGCGGTTGATCATGACAACTACCGGGGTGGTCTTGTTCGGGACTGTCCAGTAAGGGATGGTTCCGGCTTTGTGCTGCAGGGGAGTGGGCGTACTCCTCGGTACAGTGATCTAGGCCACGTACTATGACGGGCGGTACCCTAGTAGCCCTGCCATTGTATGGAATCCAAAACCTAATAAGTGCCTGTACGGTTTTGATTGTGCCCAACTATGTTGGAACGTGAGATGTAAGCATTCCAGCTATTTCTGTATTTTATTTTGAAAACCCTAGACACTATTATAATATCACTGGATTTCGTATCAAATATTTTGGTTAGCGTAAGGTAAAAACTTTTCCATGTTTATGTGTGGGAAGTCTTACGTGATACCTTTTGTTTTCATAGAATTTTCTAAAGTTAAGCAACTTTTAAACCCGTTTACTCACATCAGACCCATGTCTGACCCGAGTGTTTTTTTTCTGTTTTATTAAACTCTTGGGTACTCATATTACGTATGAGTAGTCAAGTGATTCAGGTTTTGCTTGACGAGTTCTGAAGGAGATATGGAGCGGGTGGCTTTAGCGTGTAGATATATATATATATATAGTTTTCCGCTGTGTTTGAGTTATTTCTATTCTGTGATGTACTTGAGTTGTAATATATAGACAGGTGTTTATAACTGTCTAGTTTTGTGTAGTTTGAGATGTATAACTCTGATGTATATGATACTATGTAATATCTTATTTGATTAATATATTTTATTCATTCCGCTGTGAGATTCTGATGTTGTTTGGTTCTTTCTTTTCTTTCTTTTCTCTTTTCTATCCCTTTCTTTCTTCTTAATGATGCGTCTTTCTATGGAATGAAAGGCGGGTCGTTACAATCTTGGTTTCAAATTTTTAGTTAAATCAATTTCCATCTATGCATAAAATTAACATTTCTATTAAACTTCCATTCACACTTCCACTATTATTTTAACAATTATTAAACATTATGATCAGTTAAAACTTCACAATGGTTTAAATCAATTGAGATTACACTACACATTTAATATTTATCAACTTGTTCTAACCTTATTACCTACATTTACGTTCAGTTGCTATTCAATATATATATAAATTCATAAATTCAATATTTAAGTTCGTTTCTTATATTAAATTTATTAATAAGTATTAATTTTCCCGTATTACAAAAAATTCAAAATTTCATTAGATCCATGAATTATAAATTTTAATTAGCATTGTTACGTTTTTAATTCACTTATTATTTCATAAATAAGTTACCCAAATTTTATTCTCCAAATATTAAATCACAAAGTCTTACGTGATTTACCATTTACATTACCTTTTTTTTCGTGTTTGCTTCATTA
Organism: Allium cepa; assembly: GCA_030765085.1. NCBI lineage: Eukaryota > Viridiplantae > Streptophyta > Magnoliopsida > Asparagales > Amaryllidaceae > Allium > Allium cepa. The sequence goes on from CM060934.1 coordinate 779,781,195, forward strand.
TAAATTACCAAATTTTGTTTCCTTTAAAATTATATTACTTAATTTTAATTAAAGTAACCAACTTAATTATTAAAATTTTACGGGTCGTTACACTCTCCCCCACTCAAAACTTTTCGTCCTCGAAAAGGAAAAAGAAGGGAGAAGAAAGAACTAAGAAATCAATATATCATACTAGAATATTAAATTCATAAACAAATGAATTTACAAAATTTATTATTTTAAATAAAATATACCCATTTTATAACCATTAAATCTTTTTATACTTAAATAAATAAATTTTGGAAAATATTTTCAAAATTTTCTAAGTCCAAAATTTTACGGAAAATTTCGGCAGAATCTCCTTTGTACGGGGAGGCTCGGGAGAAAATATAATATCGATTATAATAATATACAACATATATGTCCCAAAATAATATAAAATCCCAACACGGGAAAAATAATATAATAGCGCTATACCGTAATTCGAAAACGTACCTATTTGTCGAGCAATATACGCTTAATTATGAAACCAAATGCAGTAGCAATTTCCTGCATTTCACTCATATAATCTAAAAGGGTTAACAATTATATAGAGTGAAATATTTAAAGTGGTTTCAATTATAAATAACCAAATCAGTACAACAACAATCAACTGCAACAAACATCATGCAACCATCACACAAACATCAACACAAAGCAATCATTCATTCATATCAAACAATACAAATAGTTGTCCGGGTTCAAACTTCAAATTGTATAGAATGAAAAATAAACTACTAAGCGCATCAATTACTCAACAGTCTTAGATGAAACTAAATAGATTATTTATAGATCCAAACAATCTTAAAGTATCTTCACCCAAACAACCATAAACCAAACAACAACAATTCTAAACGACAAATCACATTTATTTATTTATTTGCATTACATTCATTTCTCAAATTTCATTTACTTATTTAGCGCTTACATTTCTATTATATTAAATTTTAGAAATACTTCAATTTCAACTTAAGTTTATAACTCTATGACATCAATTTTTTATTTATTAAGGTGCTTCATTTTTTCCACTCTTAATATTATTTATTTATCGTATTCATCTTTCCATTTATTTTATTATAACTAACTTCAATTCTTTTAAACTTATTTTATTTCTTTATAACTGTTCTATTATATTTAATTAGTGGCCTTTCAGTCATAACCTAGATTTATAACAATAATAACATTAGATTCTTATTAATAACAGCAATTTATTGAACACTTCTTTACATACTTTTACTTGTACCACTTCCTTTACATTTTCTTATTACACATTTCAACTTTTAATATTTCGGTAAGTTATATATATGTTTATAAGGATGTAGTTGAAAGTTATACAAGTTTCTTCTATTCCTTTTATTTAATTTATTGTTTAATAATAATCTTTTGTTTTATATGTTACAAATTTCAAATTTCCTTTAATTTCATTTATAACCATGCATTTAATCTCTTATTTATTTAAAGATTCCAATTATCACTTAACTACCATTTCACTATCCTAATTAAAACTATTAATTATCGGAAATTCAAGAATTAAATACCGGGTTTAGATTTCAATTCATTTTAAAATAATAGATAAATATAAACTTATAATTTATATATCCAAGTAGATTTAAAAAAAATTAAAAATTCACTTTTGTTTATTAAAATCATTTTGTAGTCGAACTGCTACAGTGGCCTTTCCACTTCGAAGCTCGAAAATGAAAGTCGAGATGTGTGCACTCATCACCGAAATTATTTTCCAGCGACAGAGAGGTGAGTACAACTTATTTCTTTCCAGAATTTCTTTAAAACCATCCTTTCAAATTATATAGCAATATTTATATCAGAAAATACTTCTAAATACTATTATTATATTTTAAAAATCCTTTGAAAGCAATTTTTCAAAATCTCGGACTTAAGTTCTAAAATTTCCAAATTTCCATTGATTTTATTTTCAATCTTAATTTACCTATTATTTATAAATTTTATTCCGAACAACCAATATATTGCAAACAAATATAATCTTTATAAAAATTTATTTTATATATATAGAAAATATAATAGGCAAAATTATTTCATTCACCTATATTCAAACAAATATTGTGTCGGTCTGTCCTATTAAGTGTGTAGAAATCCCTATTGATGTCATAGCATCCCATGCATCAACCGGAATTTATAAATACGAAATGGAACAAATTAACACAATATCAAAACCTTTTTATAACACTAACAAGTATGCTCTCTCATATATACACTCAGCGACTCCCATAGGGTATTATTACCATATTAATAAAGAGTCAGACCCTACAAAGCTAAGATTTATCGCTAAACCAAAGCTCTGATACCACGTTGTAACATCCCGCCTTTTCGCACACTTTAAATCGGCACACGTGTCAATTCAAGCCGTTCGAAAGGGCGGATTATTATGGGGTAAATAAGAAAAACGAGAAAGAAATAAAATAAAACAGAATCTCACAACGGAAGGATAAAATATAATAATCAAATATACAATTTATAAAGCTTTTTACAAAACATTTGATTTGATTTATAAAATATATATCCGAGTTATACATACCAATAACAATGCAGCGGAACAGTATGTAGTGGAATAAAATAAATAACAATAGAAATCTCCGTCTTCGTCCTCCAGAGCTAAAGTCTTCGATCCTGAAACGCTCGGACTGACCCGACCGAATTGAAAAGTCAAAACACTCGAGTCAGAACTAAAAGATCTTATGTAAGTTAAATCAACAGGAATAAATATGAGAGCAGTAACTCCAAAGATGCTCGAGATTCACATCTCTTAAAGATCCGTTAAACTATTTACCATGTAGTATATTTCGCTATTATAATAGTGTCTAATTGTAAAATAAACTTACTTTTTTCTTAGCATTAAGGGGTTACCCATATAGCCCTAACACGTAATAGTCCCAGTAGTCCATCCAATATCATAGTCCCTCCTAATCGGGAACCCACCAGAGGACAACATGGGCTACGGGAGAAAACCAAACTCGTACAAGGCGCGATAGGGTAGGTGACATGGCACAACTAGGCAATGCCAGGGTAGATATACCAATTACGCTTCCGGGTCGGTGGTAACGCTTAGTGCGCAGCTACCGCCCACCTCGGACAAACTCCCCCAAATCAAAGAAATCAAAAGTGAAGGTGGTCACCGAATCAATCTAAAGTCAGAGTATAGTATCGAAGGGAAGTGTCCGATCAAAGGTGCTACCTTATTAACCCGTCGGTCGCTTCTGTTTTCGCCACCTTATGCCAACTCATGGGAGTTGGGTCCACGTATTTACCTCAGAGGAAATGCCGCCACCATCCTACTTCATTCTGCAATCTCCACCGCGTACACGGTTGTTAAAGTGGTTTTTGGATTTGGCAGAGAGTATGACAACTTTCGATCCCGGTCTCTTCCACAACCAATCGTTATTATAACACCGCGGTTGTTTCAAAATAATTTATACTTAAAACTAGGATATAATATCTCTTTCAAACCATATAAATACGATATCATTTATATTTTTAAAACTCAAATCAATATGATATCATTTTTATTTTATAAATATCCCTTTCCCAAAATCATAATATTTTCAAATATATATATACCTTGAAACCATAGCTTTGAAACATAACTTTTAATACTTAATGGTTCAAATACTATATTACTTTATAAAAAACAGCTTCTTCAAATTTCACAATAAATTCCCAGTATCAATTTAAACCTCGAAATAAATCATTTTAATTCCCATATATTTCACAGCTTAAATATTCTATATTTCAAAACTTTATAGTTCATATATTTCAATCTTTAAATATTCCACTATTTCAAAATGGATTCTTTGAAAATCTAATATATATCAAATCCAATTCCTATTATTTCGATTTGAAATATTTACAAAATAAATCAATATTATTTAAGTAAAACCCATAAACTTCAATAACAGGATATTCTTTTAATTAAATTATCTTGAAAATATTCTTTAAATAAATATGTTATTCGTTTAAATCCTCTAATCAAAAATCAAGTTATAAGATCATACCCTTTAAATCTTAATTTATTTACATTTCAAAATAAATTTTTCGAGCAAAATTCTTAAATACCTTAATTCAAATCATATTCACATTTAACTTCAACCTTAATTTTATTTGGGTTATTATAAACTCTATATACAATAGAACTTCAAAATATATACTTAACCCTATTATATAAACGAAATAAACTTTATTATTTAGCTTACTTTAAAATCCGAACAAATTTATACATAGCTAAATTCAAGAATTTTACTATATATATATATATCAAAATTTAATATTTATTAAACCGTATTCTTTCCAAAACCATAGAAAAATCATTTCAAAAATAATTTTATCTATATATACCGCGGTGCCTGTATATAATTTTCTATCCTTTGGTCAAGTGATACAGATATTTATCATTTCAATCCGCAATTTAAAAATAAAAATGCGGTTGTATATCATTTCAAACCACAATCCCGAATGAAATGAAAATGCATAGTAACTTGCAGTTTATACAATATAAATACAGCATCCATTCATCCATCATATCAATCATCAAACATTCATTAAATTATCACACAATTCAAACAATCACATTAATAAATAATTATTAATTACTGACAGTTAATTTTTCAATAGTGAATTAAATAACTGTTTAACTGTAGTTTATATGCAATAATAAATAAATTTAACTAGCAGTTTATATGCAGTAATAAATTTAACAAAAATTTTCACTGGCATTTTAGATGCAAAAATGAATTAAATAACCTGTAAATTATATGGATGCAAATTAACTAAGATAATGATGAAATATATGCCAAACAGCTATAAATAAATTTCTAAACACATCATAAATCAATTTAACAAACATAAGAAATTTTAAAAGTTGTGAGTGGGTTAAAACACTCATCTTTTGAATTTAAATTGAATTTAAATCTAATTTAAACCCAAAATTTGACCGTCTCAGAATTCGTCCGAACCAGCGTCAACAAGTCCGGAATTTCAATACGATCCTAGCAAACGAAACCGCGCGTAAAATGAAGTTCGTATGTGAAATATGTAACGAAAATTGCGATTGAATTACAATTAAAAAAAAAGTGGACACATCTCACCCCTTATATGCCACGTCATCCCTTCCTTATCTCCCCAGGCAAGTCGCGCAAAATGATTTCCAGAACCTACTGAAGCACGCGTGAACACTGCAGAACGACCGCCAACGCCTTGTTAAATCCAACGCCTTCGACCTCCATACGCCCCGCCGACGTCGCCTCCAAGCTCGCCAATGCCTCTTCTACCTGCCGCCGAAGTCCGACCCCCACCAGGAGTCAGTACCCGCCGCCGAGAATTGAAACCCTAATCGAATTAAATAGCTCGATCCAGCCGTTAATTCGCGACACAAACCATATATTAGAATTTCCCTCAGCTTCCTCTCCAAAACCCACAAAGGGTTTCTCGATCCGACGAATTTTATCGCGGCGATGATGAACGGCCGTGGATAAACCTTAAATTTTTTAGCAAACGATTACTCGAATTGAAAAACTAATTACACCATTGAATTACGCTCGCCGAGAGCTTCAACATATATTTTTTCTAGATTTTTCTGAGGACTACGAAATTTTAGCTTTTGATTTGATTTGCAATTGTGTTTGGATCTAGGCATTGCATCCATTGAGGAAGAGGAAGAATTGATGAATTTTTTTTGCGCAGATAAATGAGAATATGCGGAGGCTAGGGTTTAGCATGTTATTTATAGGCAAATTGAAATAAATATATGGATCGGGTTGATAGATGTACGTGCTAACGCTAACGTGGCCCAAAAAGTCCGTTCTGACCCCGGAACGAAATTGGGTAAACCCATATATCAACATATATGTTTAAAAATATTTTAAACGCGATGGAAAAAATTCACGTCCAAATTCCATCGTATGAAGAAGCTATGCTAAATTTAAATTTTCCAAATTTGATTTCAGTTGATTTAAATTGCATAAATTTCAAGGCGTTTCGAGTCCGTACGATCAAATCACAAGTCCAATCGCTACGAAACTTGAAATACTATTATAATTCACTGTTATGGATCTGATGAAACTGGTTTCGTCGAAATCCGAGTCAGTAGCCAAAATGTCTATTTTTGTATTAATTAAATAAATGTATAATTAATTGATTAAATCAATTTTTTAAATTTCAATTCTAAAATTGACAAATTTATCACCTTATATTTCTCAAACATTTTTAATGATTTAAGCAAATTTAAATGTCTATTTAGAGAAGATAAATTTATAAATTTCAATATAAACCTTCAATTTCATTAATTTCAAAATTATAAATAAAATTTCCAACAATTCTATTAAATTCACTATTCATTCTATTATTAATTCATCGTTATCAAAAGGATGCAATTTACATTGGTTCACAATTGTTTACATTTACTTTCTTAGGTTTCATCTACATTTCCATTTATGCAATATTTCAAATATTAAGTTTCCATTTAATTGCAATAAATCAAATTATCGTAATTTAAATTCAAATAAATGGAAAAAATGTTGATTCCTATTCTTGTTATTCAAACAAACATTATCCTCTAAACATATTGAACATTTGTTTACGTTACATTACATTAATACTTCCAATTTCACCTTTATTCGTATTAACTATTTTAATTCCACTTATTGTGTAATAACTACTATGTTGAAATTTGTCAATTTCACTCATAAATTTGGATTTTAAAACTAATTAACTAATTTACCTTGGTGCCATCCTTTATTACGTTAATCGTTACTTTAAATTACATTAATAAAATATTAAATTTAGATAAAGTTACTAATTATTTACATAGTTTATTTAACACCTTGTATAACAAGCCACCGATATTACTTGCATTTAAGTTCGTTACTCATCAAACCAGATTTATAATTCCATATTCAACGCTAATTTATTTCATTGCAATTAATATACGCCTATTTACACACCTTCATACTTTAATTATCAACCAACAATTTATTATGCATTATTTCATCAATTAATATCAATTTTGAATTTATTTCCTAATTTACCGATTTCATTCAATTATACCCTTACGAATTGGTTTCCCTCAATTGGTATTGCATTTCATTCGCTTTATTAATACTTACCTTGGTTAGCCTTAACGTAGTATTAGATTAAAATTTCATTGGTTACATCCTATTGAATTAACATTCTCCGATTACCAAATTAATATACATCAAATTGCACTAATTAAGTGAATTAACTGTAATTGATTTCAAACTAACTTTTACGAACTAAATAAATACGTAACTTATAACCATTGTTACCATTAATTCTTAATTACCTTTAAAAGTTCATTAATTACAAAAAATGTTCCAATCAGCTATATAATTCAAATTTCATCTTTTATTTGTGTTCAGTATTCTATTTCATTATGCTGAAATTTAGGCGCTTATACCCATTAAATATCCTAATTCATTACTTTATCTTGGTTTCAAATTTTTAATTAAATCAATTTCCATCAATGCATAAAATTAACATTTCTATTAAACTTCTGTTCACACTTCCATTATTATTTTAGCAATTATTAAACATTATGATCAGTTAAAACTTCACAATGGTTTAAATCAATTGGGATTACAGTACACATTTAATATTTATCAACTTGTTCTAACCTTATTACCTAAATTTACGTTCAGTTGCTATTCAATATATATATATATATATATATATAAATTCATAAATTAAATATTTAAGTTCGTTTCTTATATTAAATTTATTAATAAGTATTAATTTTCCCGTATTACAACAAATTGGAAATTTCATTAGATCCATGAATTATAAATTTTAATTAGCATTGTTACGTTTTTAGTTCACTTATTATTTCATAAATAAGTTACCCAAATTTTATTCTCCAAATATTAAATCACAAAGTCTTACGTGATTTACCATTTACATTACCTTTTTTTTCACGTTTGCTTCATTATAAATTACCAAATTTTGTTTCCTTCAAAATTAAATTACTCAATTTTAATTAAAATAACCAACTTAATTATTAAAATTTTACGGGTCGTTACACTCTCCCCCACTCAAAACTTTTCATCCCCGAAAAGGAAAAAGAAGGGAGAAGAAAGAATTAAGAAATCAATATATCATACTAAAATATTAAATTCATAAACAAATGAATTTACAAAATTTATTACTTTAAATAAAATATACCCATTTTATGACCATTAAATCTTTTTATACTTAAATAAATAAAGTTTGGAAAATATTTTAAAAATTTTCTAAGTCCAAAATTTTACGGAAAATTTCGGCAGAATCTCCTTTGTACGGAGAGGCTCGGGAGAAAATATAATATCGATTATAATAATATACAACATATATTTTCCAAAATAATATAAAATCCCAACACGGGAAAAATAATATGATAGCGCTATACTGTAATCCGAAAACGTACCTATTTGTCGAGTAATATACGCTTAATTATGAAACCAAATGCTGTAGCAACTTCGTGCATTTCACTCATATAATCTAAAAGGGTTAAAAATTATATAGAATGAAATATTTAAAGTGGTTTCAATTATAAATAACCAAATCAGTAGAACAACAATCAACTGCAACAAACAGCATACAACCATCACACAAACATCAACACAAAGCAATCATTCATTCATATCAAACAAAACAAATAGTTGTTCGGGTTCAAACTTCAAATTGTATAGAATGAAAAATAAACTACTAAGTGCATCAATTACTCAACAGTCTTAAATGAAACTAAATAGATTATTTATACATCCAAACAATCTTAAAGTATCTTCACCCAAACAACCATAAACCAAACAACAATAATTCTAAACGACAAATCACATTTATTTATTTATTTGCATTACATTCATTTCTCAAATTTCATTTACTTATTTAGCGCTTACATTTCTATTATATTAAATTTTAGAAATATTTCAATTTCAACTTAAGTTTTTAACTCTATGACATTAATTTTTTTATTTATTAAGGTGCTTCCTTTTTTCCACTCTTAATATTATTTATTTATCGTATTCATCTTTCCATTTATTTTATTATAAATAACTTCAATTCTTTTAAACTTATTTTATTTCTTTATAACTGTTCTATTATATTTAATTAGTGGCCTTTCAGTCATAACCTAGATTTATAACAATTATAACATTAGATTCTTATTAATAACAACAATTTATTGAACACTTCATTACATACTTTTACTTGTACCACTTCCATTACATTTTCTTATTACACATTTTAACTTTTTATATTTCGGTAAGTTATATTTATGTTTATAAGGATGTAGTTGAAAGTTATACAAGTTTCTTCTATTCCTTTTATTTAATTTATTGTTCAATAATAATCTTTTGTTTTATATGTTACAAATTTCAAATTTCCTTTAATTTCATTTATAGCCAGGCATTTAATCTCTTATTTATTTAAAGATTCCAATTATCACTTAACTACCATTTCACTATCCTAATTAAAACTATTAATTATCGGAAATTCAAGAATTAAATACCGGGTTTAGATTTCAATTCATTTTAAAATAATAGATAAATATAAACTTATAATTTATATATCCAAGTAGATTTAAAACAAATTAAAAATTCACTTTTGTTTATCAAAATCATTCTGTAGTCGAACTGCTACAGTGGCCTTCCCACTTCGAAACTCGAAAATGAAAGTCGAGATGCGTGCACTCATCACCGAAATTATTTTCCAGCGACAGAGAGGTGAGTACAACTTATTTCTTTCCAGAATTTCTTTAAAACCATCCTTTCAAATTATATAGTAATATTTATATCAGAAAATACTTCTAAATACTATTATTATATTTTAAAAATCCTTTGAAAGGAATTTTTCAAAATCCCGGACTTAAGTTCTAAAATTTCCAAATTTCCATTGATTTTATTTTCAATCTTAATTTACCTATTATTTATAAATTTTATTCCGAACAACCAATATATTGCAACCAAATATAATATTTATAAAAATTTATTTTATATATATAGAAAATATAATAGGCAAAATTATTTCATTCACCTATATTCAAACAAATATTGTGTCGGTCTGTCCTATTAAGTGTGTAGAAATCCCTATTGATGTCACAGCATCCCATGCATCAACCAGAATTTATATATACGAAACGGAACAAATTAACACAATTTCAAAACCTTTTTATAACACTAACAAGTATGCTCTCTCGTATATACACTCAGCGACTTCCATAGGGTATTATTACCCTATTAATAAAGAGTCAGACCCCACAAAGCTAAGGTTTATCGCTAAATCAGAGCTCTGATACCACGTTGTAACATCCCGCCTTTTCGCACGCTTTAAATCGACACACGTGCCAATTCAAACGTTCGGAAGGGCGGATTGTTATGGGGTAAATAAGAAAAATGAGAAAGAAATAAAATAAAACAGAATCTCACAGCGGAAGGATAAAATTTAATATTCAAATATACAGTTTATAAAGCTTTTACAAAACATTTGATTTTATTTATAAAATATATATCAGAGTTACACATACCAATAACAATGCAGCGGAACAGTATGTAGTGGAATAAAATAAATAATAATAGAAATCTCCGTCTTCGTCCTCCAAAGCTAAAGTCTTCGATCCTGAAATGCTCGGACTGACCCGAGCGAACTGAAAAGACAAAACACTCGAGTCAGAACTAAAAGATCTTATGTAAGTTAAATCAACAGGAATAAATATGAGTGCAGTAACTCAAAAGATGCTCGGGATTCACATCTCTTAAAGAAACATTAAATTATCTGCTATGTAGTATATTTCGCTATTATAATAGTGTCTAATTGTAAAATAAACTTACTTTTTTCTTAGCATTAAGGGGTTACCCATATAGCCCTTAACACGTAATAGTCCCAGTAGTCCATCCAATATCATAGTCCCTCCTGATCGGGAACCCACCGGGGGATACCACACGGGCTACGGGAAAAAACCAAACTCGTACAAGGCGCGATAGGATAGGTGACATGGCACAACTAGGCAATGCCAGGGTAGATATACCAATTACGCTTCCGGATCGGTGGTAACGCGTAGTGCGCAGCTACCGCCCACCTCGGACAAACTCCCCCAAATCAAAGAAATCAAAAGTGATGGTGGCCACCGAATCAATCCAAAGTCAAAGTATAGTATCGAAGGGAAGTGTCCGATCAAATGTGCTACCTTATTAACCCGTCGATCACTCCTGTTTTAGCCACCTTATGCCAACTCATGGGAGTTGGGTCCACGTATTTGCCTCAGAGGAAATGCCGCCACCACCATACTTCATTCTGGAATCTCCACCGCGTATACGGCTGTTAATGTGGTTTTCGAGGTTGGCAGAGAGTATGACAACTTCCGATCCCGGTCTCTTCAACAACCAATCGTTATTATAACACCGTGGTTGTTTCAAAATAATTTATACTTTAAAACTAGGATACAATATCTCTTTCAAACCATATAAATACGATATCATTTATATTTTTAAAACCCAAATCAATATGATATCAGTTTTATTTTATAAATATCCCTTTCCCAAAATCATAATATTTTCAAATATATATTCCTTGAAACCATAGCTTTGAAACATAACTTTTAATACTTAATGGTTCAAATACTATATTACTTTATAAAAAAACAGCTTCTTCAAATTTCACAATAAATTCCCAGTATCAATTTAAACCTCCAAATAAACCATTCTAATTCCCATATATTTCACAGCTTAAATATTCTATATTTCAAAACTTTATAGTTCATATATTTCGATCTTTAAATATTCCACTATTTCAAAATGGATTCTTTGAAAATTTAATATATATCAAATCCAATTCCTATTATTTCGATTTGAAATATTTACTTAATAAATCAATATTATTTAAGTAAAACCCATAAACTTCAATAACATGATATTTTTTTAATTAAATTATCTTGAAAATATTCTTTAAATAAATATGATATTCGTTTAAATCCTCTAATCAAAAATCAAGTTATCAGATCATACCCTTTAAATCTTAATTTATTTACATTTCAAAATAAATTTTTCGGGGAAAATTCTTAAATACCTTAATTCAAATCATATTCACATTTATCTTCAACCTTACTTTTATTCGGGTTATTATAAACTCTATATACAATAGAACTTCAAAATATATACTTAACCCTATTATATAAACGAAATCAACTTTATTATTTAGCTTACTTTAAAATTCGAACAAATTTATACATAGCTAAATTCAAGAATTTTACTATATATATATATCAAAATTTAATATTTATTAAACCGTATTCTTTCCAAAACCATAGAAAAATCATTTCAAAAATAATTATATATATATACATACCGCGGTGCCTGTATATAATTTTCTATCCTTTGGTCAAGTGATACGGATATTTATCATTTCAATCCGCAATTTAAAAATAAAAATGCGGTTGTATATCATTTCAAACCGCAATCCCGAATGAAACGAAAATGCATAGTAACTTGTAGTTTATACAATATAAATACAGCATCCATTAATCCATCATATCAATCATCAAACATTCATCAAATTATCAAACAATTTAAACAATCACATTAATAAATAATTATTAATTACTGACAGTTAATTTTTCAATAATGAATTAAATAACTGTTTAACTGTAGTTTATATGCAATAATAAATAAATTTAACTAGCAGTTTATATGCAGTAATAAATTTAACAAAAAAATTAACTGGCAGTTTAGATGCAAAAATGAATTAAATAACAAGTAAATTATATGGATGGAAATCAACTAAGATAATGATGAAATATATGCCAAACAACTATAAATAAATTTCTAAATACATCATAAATCAATTTAACAAACATAAGAAATTTTAGAAGTTGTAAATGGGTTAAAACACTCATCTTTTGAATTTAAATTCAAATTAAACCCAAAAATTTGACCGTCTCAGAATTCGTCCAAACCAGCGTCATCAAGTCCGGAATTTCTATACGATCCTAACAAAAGAAACCGCACGTAAAATGAAGTTCGTATGTGAAATATGTAGCGAAAATTGCGATTGAATTACAATTAAAAAAAAATAAAAGTGCACACATCTCACCCCTTATATGCCACGTCATCCCTTCCTTATCTCCCCAGGCAAGTCACGCAAAATGATTTCCAGAAGCCACTGAAGCACGCGTGAACACTACAGAACGACCGCCAACGCCTTGCTAAATCCAACGCCTTCGACCTCCATACGCCCCGCCGACGTCGCCTCCAAGCTCGCCAATGCCTCTTGTAACGACCTAGAATTTTTATTAATCAAAATTTGAATATTTAATTAATTTTAAATATTAATAAGTGAATTTATAAGTCAAATAAATTTTTATTTGAATTTTTGGATTTAATTGAATAATTAAATCGATAATTTAATACGTTAAATTATAGAAATAATTGAAAATTGAGTTAAATATGATTGAAAATGATTTGTAAAATTTTATTTTATCATATTGAAGTTAGAACGATATTTTAGAACTTTTAAAAATCGATTTAAAAGTTTATTTGTGAAAATTGAATATTTTAATATTAAAATCGACTAGTGAAAATAGTCAATTTTTGAACAGTCTCAGAATTGAACGAAACCAGTTTCATTGGATCCGTAATAGTTAGTTATTACCGGATTTCAATTTTCGTGTCAATCGGAGTTATCGTTTGATCGTGGCAGCTCGAAACGCATCGATTTATTTTTAATATTAATTTGGCGAGTTAAAATAGCCATTTTTCAAAAAGTCTCGGATTTCGACGAAACCAGTTTCATCGGATCCGTAATGTGATATTATTGTAAGGTTTCAAATTTCAAGTCAATTGGATTTACCGTTTGTCCGGTACAAATTAAAACGCCTAGAAATCGGTTTAAATCGGTTTAATTTAAATTGAGCGTTTACAGCCATAACTCGCACAGATGTCCGAATTAGCTTCCGAAACCTGTTCCATTGTGTCCGGAACGCGGGGTAAACCCTAGAAACGCTAGTTACGGCGCGTAAATCGGAGTTCGGAATTCCTGGATAAATAGTGTTTCGATAAAATTCTATAAATAGGCTCATAATTCACAAATTTGAGAAAATAATCTAAAACCCTAATCTATTACTTCAGCCGCCACCATCAAATTGTATGGCCGAAATTTCATCATCTTCCCTCTCCAATTTCTCAAAATCCATGCATCGATTCAAGGAACTTACAACTAGAAACTTGTAGAGCGTAATGAGAACTACGAAATCAACGGTGGAGATCGCGAATGGAGTTGTGATTCGTGAGAAAATTGCCCGCGTTTGTCATGAAGTCGGCCTCGATTTGCGCGCTTGGATGGTGGCCGAGCTTCATGCCTTTGGGGCCGAACATGGCTCTTGCGTAGGGGGTCGGAATGGTGGTACTTGATCAAGGTGGAAGCAAGCGTGGAAGATGCAAAATTAAACCCTAGAATCGAGCTTTGGGTTTCATTGATACGGCCTTCCTGTAGAAGTTGCGTGCAAAGGAGGTTGAGGGAGATAAAGTTGGGGCGTTGGATCTGAATACACGGCCCAGATTGCTTTGAATTAAAATGTAATATAAATGTAAATTAGTTATATTTATAATTCGTGTATCTTAAAAACGATGTAACTTTTTCATACGAGGTCGAAAAAATGCAAACTCAGTTGCGTTGGAATCGTATGGACGAGCACTACGCGATGGAATTGGTTTGGAGTCGCTTGGAGTTAGTGAGAATTTTGGGTAAAATTAAACGCGTGTTTAATTTTATTCGAAATAAATCGCTAAAACGGAATTAAAATCAAGGTGAGAACTTCTCACTCAATCGAATCAGTTTCGATTTTATTTTAAATAGTTAGATTTAAAATATTTGAATGCATGTTTGAATGTTGATTGATATCTATTGATTGTTAAAATAGACATTATACGCCGTTAGTAAACGGATGTTATTTATTAAAAACATATACCGCGAATATTTCATAAACAGTGAAATTGGTATTATATATAATAGCAATATATATATATTGGCATATGTATATATTGAAGTTACTGATTTCCCGCATTTTTTGTTTAGCGGATGAGACCCTATTGCGCCGTTATTAAGCGGATAATATTTAATAAGAACATATACCGCGATAATTTCGTACTGGAACGAAATTGGTATTGTGCTAATGTTTTTGGGTGCAGGAAAACAGGTTGGAGGGATCCAACTGGATTCCTCAACAGTATTTATTTGATTTCAGATATTTTGATATTTGATGGATTTTCATATTGATATATGATATCGTTGTTGTCGTGATTGACTATTTGGTGTGTAGCATCATTGGACCAAGTTTTGGAATTTTAAAATGATTTTAAAGTGATTTTAGAAAGGATACATTTTATAAAATAATTTTGGAATTGATCCATTTTAAATAAATAAACGTTATAATTTTTAATGTTATAAAAATTATGATTTTTGAGAAATATAGTTAAAAACTGATTTTTGAGAATACGATGCTATTGAGTTTATAAAATAGTTTAATCGAGGATTTTAGAATTTATTGTGAAAAGTCTAAATATAGGATTTATAAAATTTAATTATTTTATGAATCAAAATGGTGAAATAATAAAGGAGATTAAAGACGTTTTAAAAGAATAATATAAATTGAATTATATTACGAGATTTATAAATGGATATTTATAAATTAAAATGTTGAAATTATAAAACGAGTTTTTATAAGTGTTTGAATGAAGTGCAAATGGATTGCATAAGTGAATGGAATTTATAGAATTTTAAATAGTGAAGTTATAAATGAAATTTTATAAACAGTAGGTTTATAAAATTTATAAAGTTATTGAAAGAATGAATTTTGGATAAATAAACATTCTTATAAGTTATAAGATTTATAATTATGAAGTTCAAAGGAACGATTTTTGTGAACGAATAAATTATATGTATTTAACTTATAATATGAACCTTTGTTTTATAATTGAGTTATAAATCAAATAGGTTAATAAAGGAACTTATAAAAGGAAGTTGAAATAAAATAAATAGAAATGGAATTTATAAACGTTGTTTTATAAATTCGCAAACGACTTATTTTGATAAGTAAATTGTTGAAACCTATAAATGAAGTTATATTCACGTTTTTGACAGTGAATAACCCTTTGAAATAAAATAAATGGAAATGATGATATTTGTTAACGTAGTATATTCACGTTTTTGAATAGTGAATAATATGTTAAAGAATTTGTTTAGAATGTGATATTTTGAACTGAGTTAAAACGATCTAACGATGTTTTAAAAGGTGTTAAGATGCGAAACCATAGATTTCAACATTTATTGTTGAAACAGACGTTTTCGAGAAATAGAAGGAAATAATGGACTATAATACTGTTGTTATAGTAAATGATTTCCGAAAGGAAATGTTTTGTATAGTATTGGGATTTATATATCTATTTAAATTTCGAATCCCTATACTAGTGATTTTGGGTTGTCGTAACAATGTTTTACGCAACATTCGTTTTGGCCCAAATAAATATGTTTAAGTGAATGATTTCCTTAAAGAATAAAATATATACTTAATTCGATTTAAGTATATTGAATATTTTCCAAGGTTGAAAATAAAAAGATTTGTGAATTACTTATGAATAAATAAGTATGGAAATGTTTTCCAATATGAAGTGAATAATTAGAATTTATCTTTTTGAAGATAAATTGAAATGAATAATTGCATGAATATTTTGGAATATAAATTCACTATGGAATTTATATGTGAAAGTGGAATTTGTTTAAAAGTAAATATTGATTTATTTTTGAAGTATTGAAATTATATATCTTGTAAAGATATTTTGGAAAATAAATAATTTGGAAAATTATTTGGAATCTGGTGATGTATGCATATCAATTGATAGTTCAATAGCCGACTATCAATATTTCCCTTTGAATGGGTATATGATGTGATTTGATTGAATTTGAATGTCACACTTATTTTTTAATAAGCGCTCACTATTCGGGTTAACCGGGAAAGGACCATGGGGTCGTATAACCCATTCCGAATATGTGATACGTCGTTATAATTGCATTGAAGATCGGTGTTGAAGACCCGGTATTTGCGAGAGCGATAGGATGACCTGTCGATTGTCTCTGCACCGAGTTGCAGCGGTATAGAGACTCCCTAAGTGATGGGAAATCCGATCAGGATTGTGAATATCCGGATTGCAAGGACTTCTTTGTAAGTGCCTTCGGTTTTGTTCGATCCCGGAACAGACTTGTATGGATTGTATGTCTGACATTACAAGTTGAGATATAAAGCCGATTTCTTTCAAATATATTTATGTTGGTGGCGAAGAATTTATTCTTTTAGCTTAACACCCTTCTCTGAGACGTACGAGCTCAGAGGTTATATAGTTGAAGTTATCAGCGATATATTCCCAATTTGGCAATGTGATATGCTGAGTGATGCTGTAAATGATCATTGTGTTGATTATTGCGATAGGATCGTTTATTTGATCGTCTATCTTGGTGATCATTGTGTTGATCATTTGTTGACTCAAAGCATGGCTTTTGTATAAAGTATGTTTTTGTGGACGTGACTTCGTCGAGCCTCACACCCCGAAAATGGTCAAAACAGGAAAGATGCGGCAAGGTTATGAGGGGTAGCACCCTTTAGGGTATGTACATTTCCTTCTGGATAGAGGTGGTATCATGGTATGGAGCCCAGATATTTAACCTATGTGGTTACTACGAATTTATTACTTTGTGGTTGTTGGTTTTCGGGATCCCGTGAGAAAGGTCGTTTACGATCGGGGAATGGCGTGCTCGTGTCAGTAGTTACCCAGTTAGGGGTAACCCGGCCTTGTGTTGGCAGAGTTCCGGTTTGGTTCTCGGGGATGTCTTTCCAGAGGCATTCTCATGTGGCAATGGGAAGTTCCTTGGCCTGACCATTTGTTGGAAATCCAAAGAAACAATATGAAACTTGTACGGTTTTAGTTGTAGAACCTGCTATTCACTTATGGTGGTCACCACTGTTTGGATGGTAGCTATAGTAGGCATACGATAATGGTCGTATGTTGGCTAAGATTTATATTCTACTTTCGAAATGAATTTTTCCTACACTATGCACTAGTAATAATATCAAATGTTATTTTAAATGCGTAGCATCTTTGACTATCATAAGGAGAAATCTCATCCGATTCTGCGTTTGCATTGTGTGTGTGCGGGAGGCCTTATGGTAGTCTCATTTTTAAAAGCATTGCGAATTGAATTTAAAAATATTCCTCTATTTCGATTTTAAAGATAAATAAACTGTTTTGAGTTCTCACACCAGTCACATGACTGACTTGGAGTTTATTGTTTTCCTTCCTAAACTCTGGGTGCCCACCAATTTCCACACGGGCAGTCAAGAGTTAAGGTTTATCAGGATATTCTGGATATTCTGGAGTTGCTGGAGGCAAGATGGATGGCATGGTGTATTACTTATATAGTATTTCTTTTTCCGCTGCACTATTTGTTGTTGTTGTATACTCTGATGATATGAAATGTAATGTAATAACTGATATAGTTCTTTGTTTAAAGATTATTCATTTATTATTATATGTTGTTCCACTGCGAATTGTGAGATTCTGACGTTGTTCTGTTGTTTTCTGTCCCGTCCTATTTTCTTCTGTTTTTCTTTTTTCCTCTCTTCTCTTTTTTCTTTCTATTTTTCTGTTTTTCTATTTTCTCTATTCTATTCTCTTTTCTATTCTATTTTCTAATTTTTTGTTTTCTTTTCCCTCTATCTTCTACCTTTTTCTGCCTTTTTCTTTTCTTAAATTTTTCTTAAACCATAACATTTCGGGTTTTTGGCCTTCGATTTCTCGGCAGTCGATAAAGTGAGTATCGATGTTGAATTTTCGTAAGTTGAAAAATTATTCCTTTATATATAAAATATAAAGTACATATCTCGGATTAAATATCGTACTTTTACATTTTTTCCCTGCGGGATGCCTCATTACTTGATGAGATGTATATTTGTGATATATATACTGTCATTTTTTTTTCGGATCGAACCGCGCAAAGGAGACTATGGCGAATTTTTCCGAAAATTTAAGGCGTTAGAAAAAATTTGAGAAAATTGGGAAAATTTTGAAAATTTTAACCTTGATTTGAAGTTGAAAGTTAAACAATAGTAGTTGTTTTTGAAAAGATAACTAAGTATGATTTGAAAACTTAGTAAAGATTTGTAAGAAGTTTAATTTTGAATTTTGGGAAAATTAATAGCTTCTGTAATTTTTCTTACTTGTAATTTCGAGGACGAAATTCTTTTAAGTGGGGAAGATGTAACGACCCAGAATTTTTATTAATCAAAATTTGAATATTTAATTAATTTTAAATATTAATAAGTGAATTTATATGTCAAATAAATTTTTATTTGAATTTTTGGATTTAATTGAATAATTAAATCGATAATTTAATACGTTAAATTATGGAAATAATTGAAAATTGAGTTAAATATGATTGAAAATGATTTTTAAAATTTTATTTTATCATATTGAAGTTAGAATGATATTTTAGAAATTTTAAAATCGATTTAAAAGTTTATTTGTGAAAATTGAATATTTTAATATTAAAATCGACTAGTGAAAATAGTCAATTTTTGAACAGTCTCAGAATTGAACGAAACCAGTTTCATTGGATCCGTAATAGTTAGTTATTACCGGATTTCAATTTTCGTATCAATCGGAGTTATCGTTTGATCGTGGCAGCTCGAAACGCATCGATTTATTTTTAATATTAATTTGGCGAGTTAAAATAGCCATTTTTCAAAAAGTCTCGGATTTCGACGAAACCAGTTTCATCGGATCCGTAATGTGATATTATTGTAAGGTTTAAAATTTCAAGTCAATTGGATTTACCGTTTGTCCGGTACAAATTAAAACGCCTAGAAATCGGTTTAAATCGGTTTAATTTAAATTGAGCGTTTACAGCCATAACTCGCACAGATGTCCGAATTAGCTTCTGAAACCTGTTCCATTGTGTCCGGAACGCGGGGTAAACTCTAGAAACGCTGGTTACGGCGCGTAAATCGGAGTTCGGAATTCCCGGATAAATAGTGTTTCGATAAAATTCTATAAATAGGCTCATAATTCACAAATTTGAGAAAATAATCTAAAACCTAATCTATTACTTCAGCCGCCACCATCAAATTGTATGGCCGAAATTTCATCATCTTCCCTCTCCAATTTCTCAAAATCCATGCATCGATTCAAGGAACTTACAACTAGAAACTTGTAGAGCGTAATGAGAACTACGAAATCAACGGTGGAGATCGCGAATGGAGTTGTGATTCGTGAGAAAATTGCCCGCGTTTGTCATGAAGTCGGCCTCGATTTGCATGCTTGGATGGTGGCCGAGCTTCATGCCTTTGGGGCCGAACATGGCTCTTGCGTAGGGGGTCGGAATGGTGGTACTTGATCAAGGTGGAAGCAAGCGTGGAAGATGCAAAATTAAACCCTAGAATCGAGCTTTGGGTTTCATTGATACGGCCCTCCTGTAGAAGTTGCGTGCAAAGGAGGTTGAGGGAGATAAAGTTGGGGCGTTGGATCTGAATACACGGCCCAGATTGCTTTGAATTAAAATGTAATATAAATGTAAATTAGTTATATTTATAATTCGTGTATCTTAAAAACGATGTAACTTTTTCATACGAGGTCGAAAAAATGCAAACTCAGTTGCGTTGGAATCGTATGGACGAGCACTACGCGATGGAGTTGGTTTGGAGTCGTTTGGAGTTAGTGAGAATTTCGAATAAAATTAAATGCGCGTTTAATTTTATTCGAAATAAATCGCTAAAACGGAAATAAAATCAAGGTGAGAACTTCTCACTCAATCGAATCAGTTTCGATTTTATTTTAAATAGTTAGATTTAAAATATTTGAATGCATGTTTGAATGTTGATTGATATCTATTGATTGTTAAAATAGACATTATACGCCGTTAGTAAGCGGATGTTATTTATTAAAAACATATACCGCGAATATTTCATAAACAGTGAAATTGGTATTATATATAATAGCAATATATATATATTGGCATATGTATATATTGAAGTTATTGATTTCCCGCATTTTTTGTTTAGCGGATGAGACCCTATTGCGCCGTTATTAAGCGGATAATATTTAATAAGAACATATACCGCGATAATTTCGTACTGGAACGAAATTGGTATTGTGCTAATGTTTTTGGATGCAGGAAAACAGGTTGGAGGGATCCAACTGGATTCCTCAACGGTATTTATTTGATTTCAGATATTTTGATATTTGATGGATTTTCATATTGATATATGATATCGTTGTTGTCGT
The DNA here is from genome assembly GCA_030765085.1 of Allium cepa. NCBI lineage: Eukaryota > Viridiplantae > Streptophyta > Magnoliopsida > Asparagales > Amaryllidaceae > Allium > Allium cepa. The sequence goes on from CM060934.1 coordinate 779,802,551, forward strand.
GATTGACTATTTGGTGTGTAGCATCATTGGACCAAGTTTTGGAATTTTAAAATGATTTTAAAGTGATTTTAGAAAGGATACGTTTTATAAAATAATTTTGGAATTGATCCATTTTAAATAAATAAACGTTATAATTTTTAATGTTATAAAAATTATGATTTTTGAGAAATATAGTTAAAAACTGATTTTTGAGAATACGATGCTATTGAGTTTATAAAATAGTTTAATCGAGGATTTTAGAATTTATTGTGAAAAGTCTAAATATAGGATTTATAAAATTTAATTATTTTATGAATCAAAATGGTGAAACAATAAAGGAGATTAAAGACGTTTTAAAAGAATAATATAAATTGAATTATATTACGAGATTTATAAATGGATATTTATAAATTAAAATGTTGAAATTATAAAACGAGTTTTTATAAGTGTTTGAATGAAGTGCAAATGGATTGCATAAGTGAATGGAATTTATAGAATTTTAAACAGTGAAGTTATAAATGAAATTTTATAAACAGTAGGTTTATAAAACTTATAAAGTTATTGAAAGAATGAATTTTGGATAAATAAACATTCTTATAAGTTATAAGATTTATAATTATGAAGTTCAAAGGAACGATTTTTGTGAACGAATAAATTATAAGTATTTAACTTATAATATGAACCTTTGTTTTATAATTGAGTTATAAATCAAATAGGTTAATAAAGGAACTTATAAAAGGAAGTTGAAATAAAATAAATAGAAATGGAATTTATAAACGTTGTTTTATAAATTCGCAAACGACTTATTTTGATAAGTAAATTGTTGAAACCTATAAATGAAGTTATATTCACGTTTTTGACAGTGAATAACCCTTTGAAATAAAATAAATGGAAATGATGATATTTGTTAACGTAGTATATTCACGTTTTTGAATAGTGAATAATATGTTAAAGAATTTGTTTAGAATGTGATATTTTGAACTGAGTTAAAACGATCTAACGATGTTTTAAAAGGTGTTAAGATGCGAAACCATAGATTTCAACATTTATTGTTGAAATAGACGTTTTCGAGAAATAGAAGGAAATAATGGACTATAACACTGTTGTTATAGTAAATGATTTCCGAAAGGAAATGTTTTGTATAGTATTGGGATTTATATATCTATTTAAATTTCGAATCCCTATACTAGTGATTTTGGGTTGTCGTAACAATGTTTTACGCAACATTCGTTTTGGCCTAAATAAATATGTTTAAGTGAATGATTTCCTTAAAGAATAAAATATATACTTAATTCGATTTAAGTATATTGAATATTTTCCAAGGTTGAAAATAAAAAGATTTGTGAATTACTTATGAATAAATAAGTATGGAAATGTTTTCCAATATGAAGTGAATAATTAGAATTTATCTTTTTGAAGATAAATTGAAATGAATAATTGAAATCATATGCATGAATATTTTGGAATATAAATCCACTATGGAATTTATATGTGAAAGTGGAATTTGTTTAAAAGTAAATATTGATTTATTTTTGAAGTATTGAAATTATATATCTTGTAAAGATATTTTGGAAAATAAATAATTTGGAAAATTATTTGGAATCTGGTGATGTATGCATATCAATTGATAGTTCAATAGCCGACTATCAATATTTCCCTTTGAATGGGTATATGATGTGATTTGATTGAATTTGAATGTCACACTTATTTTTGAATAAGCGCTCACTATTCGGGTTAACCGGGAAAGGACCATGGGGTCGTATAACCCATTCCGAATATGTGATACGTCGTTATAATTGCATTGAAGATCGGTGTTGAAGACCCGGTATTTGCGAGAGCGATAGGATGACCTGTCGATTGTCTCTGCACTGAGTTGCAACGGTACAGAGACTCCCTAAGTGATGGGAAATCCGATCAGGATTGTGAATTTCCGGATTGCAAGGACTTCTTTGTAAGTGCCTTCGGTTTTGTTCGATCCCGGAACAGACTTGTATGGATTGTATGTCTGACATTACAAGTTGAGATATAAAGCCGATTTCTTTCAAATATATTTCTGTTGGTGGCGAAGAATTTATTCTTTTAGCTTAACACCCTTCTCTGAGACGTACGAGCTCAGAGGTTATATAGTTGAAGTTATCAGCGATATATTCCCAATTTGGTAATGTGATATGCTGAGTGATGCTGTAAATGATCATTGTGTTGATTATTGTGATAGGATCGTTTATTTGATCGTCTATCTTGGTGGTCATTGTGTTGATCATTTGTTGACCCAAAGCATGGCTTTTGTATAAAGTATGTTTTTGTGGACGTGACTTCGTCGAGCCTCACACCCCGAAAATGGTCAAAACAGGAAAGATGCGGCAAGGTTATGAGGGGTAGCACCCTTTAGGGTATGTACATTTCCTTCTGGATAGAGGTGGTATCATGGTATGGAGCCCAGATATTTAACCTATGTGGTTACTACGAATTTATTACTTTGTGGTTGTTGGTTTTCGGGATCCCGTGAGAAAGGTCGTTTACGATCGGGGAATGGCGTGCTCGTGTCAGTAGTTACCCAGTTAGGGGTAACCCGGCCTTGTGTTGGCAGAGTTCCGGTTTGGTTCTCGAGGATGTCTTTCCAGAGGCATTCTCATGTGGCAATGGGAAGTTCCTTGGCCTGACCATTTGTTGGAAATCCAAAGAAACAATACGAAACTTGTACGGTTTTAGTTGTAGAACCTGCTATTCACTTATGGTGGTCACCACTGTTTGGATGGTAGCTATAGTAGGCATACGATAATGGTCGTATGTTGGCTAAGATTTATATTCTACTTTCGAAATGAATTTTTCCTACACTATGCACTAGTAATAATATCAAATGTTATTTTAAATGCGTATCAAGCATCTTTGACTATCATAAGGAGAAATCTCCTCCGATTCTGCGTTTGCATTGTGTGTGTGTGCGGGAGGCCTTATGGTAGTCTCATTTTTAAAAGCATTGCGAATTGAATTTAAAAATATTCCTCTATTTTGATTTTAAAGATAAATAAACTGTTTTGAGTTCTCACACCAGTCACATGACTGACTTGGAGTTTATTGTTTTCCTTCCTAAACTCTGGGTGCCCACCAATTTCCACACGGGCAGTCAAGAGTTAAGGTTTATCAGGATATTCTGGATATTCTGGAGTTGCTGGAGGCAAGATGGATGGCATGGTGTATTACTTATATAGTATTTCTTTTTCCGCTGCACTATTTGTTGTTGTTGTATACTCTGATGATATGAAATGTAATGTAATGTAATAACTGATATAGTTCTTTGTTTAAAGATTTTTCATTTATTATTATATGTTGTTCCGCTGCGAATTGTGAGATTCTGATGTTGTTCTGTTGTTTTCTGTCCCGTCCTATTTTCTTCTGTTTTTCTTTTTTCCTCTCTTCTCTTTTTTCTTTCTATTTTTCTGTTTTTCTATTTTCTCTATTCTATTCTCTTTTCTATTCTATTTTCTAATTTTCTGTTTTCTTTTCCCTCTATCTTCTACCTTTTTCTACCTTTTTCTTTTCTTAAATTTTTCTTAAACCATAACATTTCGGGTTTTTGGCCTTCGATTTCTCGGCAGTCGATAAAGTGAGTATCGATGTTGAATTTTCGTATGTCGAAAATTTTCCGAACATTACACCTCTTCTACCTACCGCCGAAGTCCGACCCCCACTAGGAGTGTAACGACCCAGAATTTCGGTCAATTAAATATTTTATATTTAATTAATTTTAAATATTAATAAGTAAGATTTATAAGTCGAATAATTTATTTTCGAATATTTGATTTAATTGGATAATTAAATCGATAATTTAATAGTTGAAATTACAGAAATAATTGAATATTGGGTTAAATATGATGAAAAATGATTTTTAAAATTTTATTTAATCATGTTGGAGTTAGAGTGATGTTATACAATTTTTAAAATTGAATTTGGAGTTAATTTGTGAAAATTGAATATTTTAATATTTAATTATCGACTGAAAATAACCAATTTTCAAACAGTCTCAGAATTGGACGAAACTAGTTCCATTAGATCCGTAATAGTTTGTTATTATCGGATTTCAATTTTCGTAGCAATCAGAGTTTTCGTTTGACCGTGGCAGCTCGAAACGCAACGAAATTGTTTTAATATTAATTTGACGAGTTAAAATAGCCATTTTTCAAACAGTCTCGGATTTGGACGAAACTAATTTCACCGGATCCGTAATGTGATATTATTATACGGTTTCAAATTTCATGTCAATCGGATTTACCGTTTGTCCGGGACAAGCCAAAACGCTTAGAAATTAGTTTAAATCGATTTAATTTAAAATCGATCGTTTATTGCCGTAACTCGCACAGACGACCGAATTAGCCTCCGAAACATATTCCATTGTGTTCGGAACGCGGGGTAAACTTTAGAAACGCCAGTCGGCATGCTTCGTTTGGAGTTCGGAAAATCCGGGATGAATAGTGTTTTCGTCAATTTTCTATAAAAGCCCTCCATTATTCCTTCTTTTCACAAACCCTAGGTCAAAAGGCTCCAGCCGCCGTTTTTCAATCAATGGCCAGGAAAATTCAAAATTTCATCCCTCAATATTTCTCAATCCATAAACAATTAGTAAAAGCTTCTAACTACAATGTTGTAGAGATTCGTGAGGGCTTTAATTCTATACGGTGATGATCGTTTTTGGTCAAGCAGATCAACCTCAAAATGGAGATGAACGTTCGTCGTTCAACTTCGATTTTTGAGCAAGATGCTCGACTGAGCTCCACCATACTCGGTCCGTGGGTGGAGTGGGGGCGTGCGCACGAAATGGTGGCTTCTGATCGTGGTAGAAGACGTCGTGTCGATCGTGTGATTCAGGGCAAAAGGGACGGCCATTTGGGTTGTTCGATCCTGATACGAACGTGAATTTGGGGAAGAAAAGGAAGGGTCGGCCAAGATTTGGGGGTTGCGGAATGGATGGCCCTGATTAAATCTAAGGTTTAGAATTGAAAATAAAAGTTGTAATTAAATTATATTATAATTGTTCAAACTTTAAACGTGTATAACTTTTTGATACGAGGTCCGTTTTGGATGAAAAGAATTGTGACGGGTTCGTTTTGTCAAGCACTACGCAATGGAGCTGGGTTGAAACCGTTTGGAGCTAGTGAAAATTTAGGGTAAAATTAAACGCTCGTTTAATTTTATTCGAAATAAAAGCTGAAAACGAAATTGAAATCAAGGTGAGAACTTCTCACTCAATCGAATAGTTTCGATTTAAATTTTAAATAGTTAGATTTAAAATTTGTTGATTGTATGCCCGAATGATAAATTATTATCTGTTATTGATTGAAATAGACATTATGCGCCGTTAGTAAGCGGATGTTATTTATTAAAAACATATACCGCGAATATTTCACTGAAAAGTGAAATTGGTATTATTTATGTACTTGGAGTTGATTTCCCGCATTATATAGCGGATGAGACCCTATTGCGCCGTCTATTAAGCGGATAATATTTTTATAAATCCATATACCGCGATAATTCCGTACTAGAACGGGATTGGTATTGTGCTAATGTTTGTGGATGCAGGGAAACAGGTTGGAGGGATCCAACTGGATTCCTCAACTGTATTGATTTATTTACAGATATTGTGATATTTGTTGATTATCATATCGATATATGATATTTGGATGTCGTGATTGACTACTTGGTGTTGTTGCATCATTGGATCCATTTTTGAAGTTTTAAAGTAGTGATTTTGGTTTTTAAAAGAATTTTTAAAGTGATTTCTGAAAGTATGCGTTTTATTAAATTTTTGAATTGATTCATTTTAAATAATTAAAACGTTATAAATTTTTATGTTATAAAAATTACGATTTTTGTGAAATATAACCAAAAGGTGATTTTTGAGATAAGTAGTTAATAAATTTATAAAAGAGTTAAATTGGGATTTTTTGAATTATTTTAAAACGGGTTATATGAAAGATGTATAAATTTGATATTTTAAAATTAAAAATATTGGAATTATAAAACGAGTTTTTATAAGTGTTAAAATGAAGTATAAATGGGATTTATATATCTATTTTAATTTTGAATCCCTATACTAGTGATTTTGGGTCATCGTAACGGTGTTTTACGCAACATTCGTTTTGACTCAAATAAATGTGTTTAAGTGAATGTTTTCCTTAAAGAATGAAATATATACTTAATTTTGATATTAAGTATATTGAATATTTTTAAGTATTGAAAATAAATGGATTTGTGAATTACTTATTAATAAATAAGTATGGAAATGTTTTCCAATGTTAAATGAAACAGTTTTGAGAATTTATCTTTTTGAAGACAAATTGAAAATGAATATTAGAAATCGATTTGAAATCGTATATTCATAGATATTTTGGAATGTAAATTCACTATGGAATTTATAAATGAAAAGGGGAATTTGTTTAAAAATAAACGTTGATTTATTTTTGAAGTGTGGGAAATAATTTACGGATTTGGAACGTAAATATAAAGTAAATCGGTAAGGATTTATTTCATTGATTTAAATGAACCATGTTGAAATGAAAGTATTTCGCATAAGGAAAATGATTGAAATTTGTTTTCAAAAGTGGAAAAGGTGAAAAGTGATTTGAAAATTAGTTTTCAAATGTTGAAGTGTGGAAAATATATATATCTTGTAAAGATATTTTGGAAAATAAATAATTTGGAAAATTATTTGGAATCTGGTGATGTTGAGCATGCATATTGATAGTTAAATAATCCGACAATCAATATTTACCATTAAATAGGTGTTTGTTGTGATTGCTTGAATTTGAATGCCACACTTATTTTTGAATAAGCGCTCACTATACGGGTTAGCCGGGAAAGGACCTTGGGGTCGTATAACTAACCCATTCCAAATATGTGATACGTCGTAATGGATTGCATTTGATGACCGTTGTTGAAGACCGTATATTTTTGAAAATGGAAGGATTACCGTTGAGTTGCTCTGCATCGGCTGATCTCCGATATAGAGGTTTTATCACCCTTAGTGACGGGAAGTCCGGACGTGATTAGAAATTATCCAGAATGCAAGGACTTCTTTGTAAGTGCCTTCGGTTCTATTTGAGCCCGGAACAGACTTGTATGGATTGTATGTATGACATTACAAGTTGAGATATAAAGCTGATTTCTTTCAAATATATTTCTGTTGGTGGCGGAGAATTTATTCTCTTAGCTAAACACCCTTTTCTGAGACGTACGAGCTCAGAGGTTATGTAGTTGAAGGTTATTAGTGATATACTCCCAATTTGGTAGTGTGGCATGCTGAGTGTTGCTGTGGGATGATCATTGTTTGATCATTTGTGATATGATCATTTGTTTGATCATTTATCATGGTGATCATTACTTTGGTCATTTGTTGACCCAAAGCACAACTTTTGTATAAAGCGTGGCTTCGGACCTCACACCCCGGAAATGGTCAAAATAGGAAGGATGCGGCAAGGTTATTAGGGGGTAGCGCCCCTTTAGTATATGTCATTCCTTCTGGATAAAGGTGGTATCATGGTATGGAGCCCAGATACGTAACCTATGTTGTTGTTGCAAATTTATTGCTTTGTGGTTGTTGGAAATCGAGGATCCTCGGATAGATCGGTTATGATCGGGGGATGACATATTCGTGTCAGTAGTTACCCAGTTAGGGGTAACCCGGCCTTGTGTTGGCAGAGATCTGGTTTGGTTCTCGGGTCGTCTTTCCAGAGGCGTACCCATGTGGCAATGGAAAGTTCCTTGGCCTGACCATTTGTTGGAAATCCAAAGAAACAATACGATCTTGTACGGTTTTTGTTGTATAACCTGCCATGGAATGTGGCGGTAACCTGCTATTGAACATGGTAGCTATAGTAGGCATAAGTGCGGAATGCCTATGCAGGCTAAGATTTATATCTTTACTTTCGAAATGACTTTTCCTACACTATGCACTAGTAATAATATCAAATGTTTCTTTTTAATGCGTATCAAGCATCTTTTACTATCATAAGGAGAAATCTCCTCCGATTCTGCGTTTGCATTGTGTTTGTGCGGGAGGCCTTATGGTAGTCTCATTTCTAAAAAGCATTGCGAATCTATTTAAAAAAATTATCCTGTACTTTGTTTAAAAATAAAAATAAAATAAACTGTTTTAGTCTCACACCAGTCACATGACTGGCTCGGAGTTTATTGTTTTCCTTCCTAAACTCTGGGTGCCCACCAATTTCCACACGGGCAGTCTAGAGTTAGGTTATCAGGATATTCTGGAATTCAGGAGTTGCTGGAGGCAAGTTGGATGGCATGGCGTATTCACTAGTATATAGTATTTCTTTTCCGCTGTTAGTTGTTGTTTGTTGTTGTATACTCTGATGATGTAATGTAATGATATGATGTAATGTAACAACTGATATAGTTCTTTGTTTAAAGATTATTTATTTATCTATTATATGTTTTTCCGCTGCGATTGTGAGATTCTGATATTGTTTTGTTGTTTCTGTTATGTTCTATCTTTCTCTCTCTTCTTCTATCTTTTCTTTTTCTTTAACCTTAAAGACTCGTAAGTTTGTTCCTCTTTGGCTGGGTTGTTGTGGAATGTTGCCAGCTCAAAGGAGTACGGATTTACGGTTCTTTACATTTGGTATCAGAGCATATGGTTAAGCGACAACCATGGCTCTGTTGGGAATTACTCATTAGAGATGGAGTCAGTAGTACTCTAGAATGAGTTTGAGTGTAATAATAGATACGAGTGCGTATTTGTTAGTGAATATAAATTGTTTTATATTGTGATGATTGGTTTGTTGAGTGGTATATGGATTCTGGTCAACACGAGTAATTAACGTTGTTGATAGGGATCTCTAAACACTTGTACAGAACAATTTGACACAATATTAGTTAAAATAGGGTAAATGAAATAATTTTACCTTGATCATGTTTTATATATAAAGGAATAATTTTTCAGAATTATTAAAGTGTATATGAATTGATTGTTTGGTTGTTGAATAAAAACAACAATTTTTAAAGAATAATTGTATAAGCAAATGAATTATAAGCATGGAACTATACTTAATGTGATTTACAATTGTGAAATAATCTTATATACAAGAAGTGAAATTATATAAGTAAAAGACTTATAAATGTGATTTATAATCTGAAAACAAAATTCCAGAGAAGTATTTTGAAAAGATTTGATATTTTGGGAAAATTATTTTGGAGAAATCAAAGCTCTAAACTCTTTTCGGTCGCTGGAATATAATTTCGATGATGATCATGACATCATCGGTGTTCATTTTCGGGTTTCCAAAAGAGGGATTGCTGCCAAATTGTTTAAAAGAAAGTTGTTTGGAAAATTTGGGTTTGGTTTTGAAATTGAAAAGGGAAATTGAATTGATTTTAAAAATGGCTTTAAAAGGTTGAAAAGACTCTGGAATCCTATTTAAAATATTTATGAGAATGATAAATGAGTTGATAACTTATACAATTTGAGTTTTAATACAATAAATTTAACTTAAAGGATGGAGTTGAATTAAAGGAAGTATAAGGAAATCAATAAAATCCAAGTTGAAATAAATTTGAGTTGTCATCAAAGACATGTGATTTGGAATTTAACAAAAGGAAAGTTAAATAAATTGATTTGGATTTGATAAGATGTTTGAAATGGAATATAACATAAGTGATGTTGAATGAAGTTGATTTTTGGTGTCAAAGTAAATTAATAAGTGAATTAATGAAGTGAAGTCATTAAGAATTTGAACTTGAGTTATATGAATGAAATTCAACTTTATATTGTTAAAGGAATTAGCAATTGAATTGAACTAATGAATTGAACTAATGAATTGAACGTAAATCAATTGAATGTAAATAAAATAGATATGGGATAATGGATGAAAGTGTTAATTCATTAAAAGCTAATGTTATTGGAAGTTGAATAAATTGGAATTGAAGTCAATTTAATATAAAACAATTGGAATTAAAAGTGTTGGACCAAATTGAATGTAAATTGAATAATTTGGTTATGTTAAATAAATATTGGTTGTTATTTGATTGTATATAAATTCATTAAGTGTTAATGAAAGTGAATTAGCGAAATTGGAAGCTAAAGAAATTGGATCCAACTTGGAAGAAAATGAACTTAAATGGAATTGAAATTCGATTTGGAAATGAACCAATTAGAATGTAAATTAGTAAATGCAAACTAATTGAAATTGGATATGAATAAATGTTGATAAAATCCAATGTAAATGAATTAATTGGAAAACAAATTCAATAAATATTAATGAGAATATGAATTTATATTGATTTGGTGGTTGCATTTGTTGTTTTGTTATATTTGCTATATTGGCATATGTAGTTATTATGTTGCTATATGTTGTATATTGATATTATTTTCATATATTCACGTTCTCATGTTGTTTGTTGAGTGTTTAGTAGGTGCGGATTGCGCTTGCTTCGCATTTGGAGCTCGCTTCCGTGCTATATTAGCCGTTATACGCTCGCTAATAATAAATAAGGTACATATCTCGGATTAATTATCGTACTTTTACACTTTTTTCCCTGTGGGATGCCTCATCACTTGATGAGATGTATATTTGTGATATATATACTGTCATTTTTTTTCGGATCGAGCCGCGCAAAGGAGACTCTGGCGAATTTTTTCGAAAGTTTAAGGCATTAGAATATTTTTGAGAAAATTGGGAAATTTTTGAAAACTAAGTTTGGATTTGGAAACTTAGTAAAGATTTTGTAAGAAGTTTAACTATGAATTTTGGGAAAGTTAAACACTTAAGAGATTTGAAAAATCTAATTTGAACGGTTTGTTTTGGAAAGTTAATGGATTCTGTAATTTTTTCTTACTTGGTAACTTCGAGGACGAAATTCTTTTAAGGGGGAAGTTTGTAACGACCCAGAATTTCGGTCAATTAAATTTTTTATATTTAATTAATTTTAAATATTAATAAGTAAGATTTATAAATCGAATAATTTATTTTCGAATATTGGATTTAATTGGATAATTAAATCGATAATTTAATAGTTGAAATTACAGAAATAATTGAATATTGGGTTAAATATGATTAAAAATGATTTGAAAATTTTATTTAATCATGTTGGAGTTAGAGTGATGTTATATAATTTTTAAAATTGAATTTGGAGTTAATTTGTGAAAATTGAATATTTTAATATTTAATTATCGAATGAAAATAGCCAATTTTCAAACATTCTCAGAATTGGACGAAACAAGTTCCATTGGATCCGTAATAGTTTGTTATTATCGGATTTCAATTTTCGTAGCAATCGGAGTTTTCGTTTGACCGTGGCAGCTCAAAACGCATCGAAATTGTTTTAATATTAATTCGACGAGTTAAAATAGCCATTTTTCAAATAGTCTTGGATTTTGACGAAACCAGTTTCATCGGATCCGTAATGTGATATTATTGTGTGGTTTCAAATTTCGTGTCAATCGGATTTACCGTTTGTCCGGGGCAAGCCAAAACGCCTAGAAATTAGTTTAAATCGGTTTAATTTAAAATCGATCGTTTATTGCCATAACTCGCACAGACGACCGAATTAGCCTCCGAAACATGTTCCATTATGTTCGGAACGCGGGGTAAACCTTAGAAACGCCAGCCGGCACGCTTCGTTTGGAGTTCGGAAAATCCGGGATGAATAGTGTTTTCGTCAATTTTCTATAAAAGCCCTTCATTATTCCTTCTTTTCACAAACCCTAGGTCAAAAGGCTCCAGCCGCCGTTTTTCAATCAATGGCAAGGAAAATTCGAAATTTCATCCCTCAATATTTCTCAATCCATAAACAATTAGTAAAAGCTTTTAACTACAATGTTGTAGAGATTCGTGAGGGCTTTAATTCTATATGGTGATGATCGTTTTTGGTCAAGCGGATCAATGGCAAAATGGAGATGAACGTTCGTCGTTCAACTTCGGTTTTCGAGCAAGATGCTCGACCGAGCTCCACCATACTCGGGCCGTGAGTGGAGTGGGGGCGTGCGCACGAAATGGTGGCTTCTGATCTTGGTAGAAGACGTCGTGTCGATCGTGTGATTTAGGGCAAAAGGGACGGCCATTTGGGTTGTTCGATCCTGATACGAACGTGAATTTGGGGAAGAAAAGGAAGGGTCGGCCAAGATTTGGGGGTTGCGGAATGGATGGCCCCGATTAAATCTAAGGTTTAGAATTGAAAATAAAAGTTGTAATTAAATTATATTATAATTGTTCAAACTTTAAACGTGTATAACTTTTTGATACGAGGTCCGTTTTGGACGAAAAAAATTGCGAAGGGTTCATTTTGTCGAGCACTACGCAATGGAGATGGATTGAAATCGTTTGGAGCTAGTGAAAATTTCAGGTAAAATTAAACGCACGTTTAATTTTATTCGAAATAAAAGCTGAAAACGAAATTGAAATCAAGGTGAGAACTTCTCACTCAATCGAATAGTTTCGATTTAAATTTTAAATAGTTAGATGTAAAATTTGTTGATTGTATGCCTGAATGATAAATTATTATCTGTTATTGATTGAAATAGACATTATGCGCCGTTAGTAAGTGGATGTTATTTATTAAAAACATATACGCGAATATTTCACTGAAAAGTGAAATTGGTTTATTTATGTACTTGGAGTTGATTTCCCGCATTATATAGCGGATGAGACCCTATTGCACTGTCTGTTAAGCGGATAATATTTTTATAAATCCCATATACCGCGATAATTCCGTACTAGAACGGGATTGGTATTGTGCTATTGTTTGTGGATGCTGGGAAACAGATTGGAGGGATCCAACTGGATTCCTCAACCGTATTGATTTATTTACAGATATTGTGATATTTATTGATTATCATATCGATATATGATATTTGGATGTCGTGATTGACTACTTGGTGTTGTTGCATCATTGGATCCATTTTTGAAGTTTTAAAGTAATGATTTTGGTTTTTATTTTATAGTGATTTCTGAAAGTATACGTTTTATTAAATTTTTGAATTGATTCATTTTAAATAATTAAAACGATATAAATTTTTATGTTATAAAAATTAAGATTTTTTTGTAATATAACCAAAAGGTGATTTTTGAGATAAGTAGTTAATAAATTTATAAAAGAGTTAAATTGGGATTTTTTGAATTATTTTAAAACGGGTTATATGAAAGATGTATAAATTTGATATTTTAAAATTAAAAATATTGGAATTATAAAATGAGTTTTTATAAGTGTTAAAATGAAGTATAAATGGATTTATAAGTGAATGAAAATTTATAGATTTATGAATTGTGAAGTTATAAAATGAATAGATGTTGTAAGACAAAAGATTTTAAGGAATTAACTTATGAATCGGATTTTTGGATTTAAATTGAAATCTTTGATGAAGTAAAAATGGTTTATAGTTGAGATTTATAAAATATATATTTTATAAATCGCAGCTCATAAATAGAAATGGAATTTATAGACATTGTTTATAAATTCGAAATCAATGGAATTTGATAAATTGAAAGTTGAAATTGATTAAGGAAGTATATTCACGATTTTGGACAGTGAATATATTATCAAATAAAATGGATATGCCTGGGAAAATGAATATTATAAAATGAAGTTCATCGTTTTAATGATGATTTAAAATGTATTATAAATCGAATACATAGATTTCAACATTCATTGTTGAAATAGACGTTTTCGAGAAATAAGGAAATGGTGGACTATAACACTGTTGTTATAGTAAATGGTTTCCGAAAGGAAATATTTTGTATAGTATTGGGATTTATATATCTATTTTAATTTTGAATCCCTATACTAGTGATTTTGGGTCGTCGTAACGGTGTTTTACGCAACATTCGTTTTGACTCAAATAAATGTGTTTAAGAGAATGTCTTCCTTAAAGAATGAAATATATAATTAATTTCGATATTAAGTATATTGAATATTTTCTAAGTATTGTAAATAATTGGATTTGTGAATTACTTATTAATAAATAAGTATGGAAATGTTTTTCCTATGTGAAATGAAAAATTTTGAGAATTTATCTTTTTGAAGTCAAATTGAAAATGAATATTAGAAATCGATTCGAAATCGTATATTCATAGATATTTTGGAATGTAAATTCACTATGGAATTTATAAATGAAAAGGGGAATTTTTATAAAAATAAACGTTGATTTATTTTTGAAGTGTGGGAATTAATTTACGGATTTGGAACGTAAATATAAAGTAAATCGGTAAGGATTTATTTAATTGGTTTAAATGAACCATGTTGAAATGAAAGTATTTCACATAAGGAAAATGATTGAAATTTGTTTTCAAAAGTGGTAAAGGTGAAAAGTGATTTGAAAATTAGTTTTCAAATGTTGAAGTGTGGAAAATATATATATCTTGTAAAGATATTTTGGAAAATAAATAATTTGGAAAATTATTTGGAATCTGGTGATGTTGAGCATGCCTATTGATAGTTAAATAATCCGACTATCAATATTTACCTTTAAATAGGTATTTTTTGTGATTGCTTGAATTTGAATGCCACACTTATTTTTGAATAAGTGCTCACTATTCGGGTTAGCCGGGAAAGGACCTTGGGGTCGTATAACCCATTCCGAATATGTGATACGTCGTAATGGATTGCATTTGATGACCGTTGTTGAAGACCGGATATTTTTGAAAATGGAAGGATTACCGTTGAGTTGCTCTGCATCGGCTGATCTCCGATATAGAGGTTTTATCACCCTTAGTGACGGGAAGTTCGGACGTGATTAGAAATTATCCGGAATGCAAGGACTTCTTTGTAAGTGCCTTTGGTTCTGTTCGAGCCCGGAACAGACTTGTATGGATTGTATGTCTGACATTACAAGTTGAGATCTAAAGCTGATTTCTTTCAAATATATTTCTATTGGTGGCGGAGAATTTATTCTCTTAGCTAAACACCCTTCTCTGAGACGTACGAGCTCAGAGGTTATGTAGTTGAAGGTTATTAGTGATATACTCCCAATTTGGTAGTGTGGCATGCTGAGTGTTGTTGTGGGATGATCATTGTTTGATCATTTGTGGTATGATCATTTATCTTGGTGATCATTACTTTGATCATTTGTTGACCCAAAGCACAACTTTTGTATAAAGCGTGGCTTTGTGGACGAGACTTCGTCGGACCTCACACCCCGGAAATGGTCAAAACAGGAAGGATGCGGCAAGGTTATTAGGAGGTAGCGCCCCTTTAGTGTATGTCATTCCTTCTGGATAGAGGTGGTATCATGGTATGGAGCCCAGATACTTAACCTATGTTGTTGCTGCAAATTTATTGCTTTGTGGTTGTTGGAAATCGAGGATCCTCGGATAGATCGGTTACGATCGGGGGATGACATATTCATGTCAGTAGTTACCCAGTTAGGGGTAACCCGACCTTGTTTTGGCAGAGATCAGGTTTGGTTCTCGGGTCGTCTTTCCAGAGGCGTACCCATGTGGCAATGGGAAGTTCCTTGGCCTGACCATTTGTTGGAAATCCAAAGGAACAATACGATCTTGTACGGTTTTAGTTGTATAATCTGCCATGGAATGTGGCGGTAACCTGCTATTGAACATGGTAGCTATAGTAGGCATAAGTGCGGAATGCCTATGCTGGCTAAGATTTATATCTTTACTTTCAAAATGATTTTTCCTACACTATGCACTAGTAATAATATCAAATGTTTCTTTTTAATGCATATCAAGCATCTTTGACTATCATAAGGAGAAATCTCCTCCGATTCTGCGTTTGCATTGTGTGTGTGTACGAGAGGCCTTATGGTAGTCTCATTTTCTAAAAAGCATTGCGAATCTATTTTAAAAAATTATCCTGTACTTTGTTTAAAAATAAAAATAAAATAAACTATTTTAGTTCTCACACCAGTCACATGACTGACTCGGAGTTTATTGTTTTCCTTCCTAAACTCTGGGTGCCCACCAATTTCCACATGGGCAGTCTAGAGTTAGGTTATCAGGATATTCTGGAATTCAGGAGTTGTTGGAAGCAAGTTGGATGGCATGGCGTATTCACTAGTATATAGTATTTCTTTTCCGCTGTTAGTTGTTGTTTGTTGTTGTATACTCTGATGATGTAATGTAATGATATGATGTAATGTAACAACTGATATAGTTCTTTGTTTAAAGATTATTTATTTATCTATTATATGTTGTTCCGCTGCGATTATGAGATTCTGATATTGTTCTATTGTTTTTGTTATGTTCTATCTTTCTCTCTCTTCTTCTATCTTTTCTTTTTCTTTAACCCTAAAGACTCATAAGTTTGTTCCTCTTTGGCTGGGTTGTTGTGGAATGTTGCCAGCTCAAAGGAGTACGGATTTACGGTTCTTTACTAGGAGACAGTAGCCGCCGCCGATAATTGAAACCCTAATCGAATTAAATAGCTCGATCCAGCCGTTAATTCGCGACACAAACCATACAGATGAAATACCCTCGGCTTCCTCTCCAAAACCCAGAAAGGGTTTCTCGATCCGACGAATTTTATCGCGGCGATGATGAACGACCGTGGGTAAACCTTAAATTTGTGAGCAAACGGTAACTCAAATTGAAAAACTAATTACACCATTGAATTACGCTCGTCGAGAGCTTTAACATATATATTTTCTAGATTTTTCTGAGGACTACAAAATTTTAGCTTTTGATTTGATTTGCAATTGTGTTTGGATCTAGGTTTGCATCCATTGAGGAAGAGTTGATGAATTTTTGTCGCGCAGATAAATGAGAATATGCGGAGGCTAGGGTTTAGCATGTTATTTATAGGCAAATTGAAATAAATATATGGATCGGGTTGATAGATGTATGCGCTAACGCTAACGTGGCCCAAAAATCCCGTTCTGACCCCGGAACGAAATTGGGTAAACCCATATATTAAAAATATGTTTAAAAATATTTTAAACGCGATGGAAAAAGTTTCACGTCCAAATTCCATCGTATGAAGAAGCTATGCTAAATTCAAATTTTCAAAATTTGATTTCAATTGATTTAAATTGCATAAATTTCAAGGCGTTTCGAGTCCATACGATCAAATGACAAGTCCAATCGCTACGAAACTTGAAACAATATTATAATTCACCGTTACGGATCCGATGAAACTTGTTTCGTCGAAATCCGAGTCAGTGGCCAAAATGTCTATTTTTATATTAATTAAATAAATGTATAATTAATTGATTAAATCAAATTTTTAAATTTCAATTCTAAAATTGACAAATTTATCACCTTATATTTCTCAAACATTTTTAATGATTTAAACAAATTTAAATGTCTATTTAGAGAAGATAAATTTATAAATTTCAATATAAACCTTCAATTTCATTAATTTCAAAATTATAAATAAAATTTCCAACAATTCTATTAAATTCACTATTCATTTTATTATTAAATTCATCGTTATCAAAAGGATGCAATTTACATTGGTTCACGATTGTTTACATTTTTTTTCTTAGGTTTCATCTACATTTCCATTTATGCAATATTTCAAAAATTAAGTTTCCATTTAATTGCAATAAATCAAATTATCGTAATTTAAATTCAAATAAATGGAAAAAAATGTTGATTCCCATTCTTATTATTCAAACAAACATTATCCTCTAAACATATTGAACATTTGTTTACGTTACATTACATTGATACTTCCAATTTCACCTTTATTCGTATTAACTATTTTAATTCCACTTATTGTGTTTGAAATTTGTCAATTTCACTCATAAATTTGGATTTTAAAACTAATTAACTAATTTACCTTGGTGCCATCCTTTATTACATTAATCGTTACTTTAATTACATGAATATAGTTACTAATTATTTACATAGTTTATTTAACACCTTATATAATAAGCCACCTATATTACTTGCATTTAAGTTCGTTACTCATCAAACCAGATTTATAATTCCATATTCAACGCTAATTTATTTCATTGCAATTAATATATGCCTATTTACACACCTTCATACTTTAATTATCAACCAACAATTTATTATGCATTATTTCATCAATTAATATCAATTTTGAATTTATTTCCTAATTTACCGATTTCATTCAATTATACCCTTACGAATTGGTTTCCCTAATTGGTATTGCATTTCATTCGCTTTATTAATACTTACCATAGTTAGCCTTAACGTAGTATTAGATTAAAATTTCATTGGTTACGTCCTATTGAATTAACATTCTCCGATTACCAAATTAATCTACATCAAATTGCACTAATTAAGTGAATTAACTGTAATTGATTTCAAACTAACTTTTACGAACTAAATAAATATGTAACTTATAACCATTGCTACCCTTAACTCTTAATTACCTTTAAAAGTTCATTAATTACAACAAATGTTCCAATCAGCCATATAATTCAAATTTCATCTTTTATTTGTGTTCAATATTTTATTTCATTATGCTGAAATTTAGGCGCTTATACCCATTAAATATCCCAATTCATTATTTTATCTTGGTTTCAAATTTTTAATTAAATCAATTTCCATCTATGCATAAAATTAACATTTCTATTAAACTTCCATTCACACTTCCATTATTATTTTAACAATTGTTAAACATTATGATCAGTTAAAACTTCACAATGGTTTAAATCAATTGGGATTACACTACACATTTAATATTTATCAACTTGTTCTAACCTTATTACCTAAATTTACGTTCAGTTGCTATTCAATATATATATAAATTCATAAATTCAATATTTAAGTTCGTTTCTTATATTAAATTTATTAATAAGTATTCATTTTCCCGTATTATAACAAATTGGAAATTTCATTAGATCCATGAATTATAAATTTTAATTAGCATTGTTACGTTTTTAATTCACTTATTATTTCATAAATAAGTTGCCCAAATTTTATTCTCCAAATATTAAATCACAAAGTATTACGTGATTTACCATTTACATTGCCTTTTTTTTCACGTTTGCTTCATTATAAATTACCAAATTTTGTTTCCTTCAAAATTAAATTACTCAATTTTAATTAAAATAACCAACTTAATTATTAAAATTTTACGGGTCGTTACATAAGTCATCCATGTCTCTGCTCGATGGTAGTCTCTAAAATCCAGTCCACATCCATTTCGTCTACGCTCAGGTTGGTTAGCGTTTCAATTGGAACCAATCCCAATGACTAGGCTTCTCCAGAGCTTACCAGCTTAGCAAATAGTCCGCCTTGGTGTTTTGCTCTTATGGAGTGTGTGTTATGGTGTAGTGCTCGATATCACTCAACGACTCTTGTACTTTAGACAGGTTTGGGGAGAAATTTTCTCCACGCTCCTGGTACTCTCCTTTCAATTGACATATGACCAGCTAGGAGTCGCTATATATGTGGATAGACTTTATGTTGAGTTCCGTCACAACCTTCAATCTTGTGGCCAGTGCTTCGTATTCCGCTTCGTTATTCATTACCGGAACTCCAGGTGCAAAGCATAGCTAATGGCTCATCCCTTAGGGGTTTCGAGTACTATTCCTGCGTTTGAACAGAAGTTGTTCGATGCGCCGTCAACGAAGAGCTTCCATTGTGCATCTGTTTTGGACTGAACTTCCTCCTTGTCGTACTTATGGTAAATTCGGCAATGAAGTCAGTCAACGCTTGCCCGTTGATTACATTCCTCGGATGGTATGTGATGTTGTATTGGCTCAACTCTATGTTCCACTTGAGTAGTCATCCAGAAGTTTCTGGACGGTACAAAACTTGCTTTAAGGGATGGTCAATCAATACTTTGATTGGATGCGCCTGAAAGTATGGTCTTAATTTCCAGCATGCGATCGAAAGGAAATATGCTAGCTTTTCCAGCTTTGGGTAATTCCTCTCAGCTCCGATGAATCATTTGCTAATGTAGTACATAGGTCACTGGATTCTTGCTTCTTCCCGCATGAGAGCTGTGCTTGGTGTGCGTGGGGAAACCGCTAAGTAGATGAATAGGTCTTATCCACCCATCGGTTTTGATAAGATCGGGAGAATTTCCATGTGCTGTAGCAATTTCTCGAAAGTCGTTTGACAAGCTTCACTCCATTCAAAGTTTTTCTTTCCTTTCTTCAGTGCGTCGAAGAAGGGTATGCACTTGTCTGTAGCTTTGGAGATGAACCGACTTTGTGCTGCAACCTTTCCATTCAAGCTTTAAAGCTCTCTCTTTTTTCTAGGGACTTAGACTTCTCGTAATGTCGTTATCTGTTTTGGATTCGCTTTGATACCTCGGGCACTCACGATGAATCCCAAGAATTTTCTCGAGGCTAACCCAAAATGGCACTTGAGTGGGTTAAGTTTCATTCCATATTTTTGGAGCATTTCGAACATTTTAGCGAGACTATCGAGATGATTAGCAGCCACTCGGGATTTGAAAAACATATCAACCAAGTAACCTTCCATGGTCTTCCCAATTTGGCATTTGAACATAGTGTTCACTAGCCTTTGGTACGTTAGCCCTACAGTTTTCAAACCGAATGGAATTACTCGGTAGGAGTACAGTCCCAAATTGATGATGAAGCTGGTGTTCTCTTGGTTTGGTTCATGCATCAGGATCTGGTTGTAACCCGAATACGCATCCATAAATGACAGCAATTCGTGTCCCGTTGTTCAATCCACCAGTTGATCAATCCTAGGGAGTGAGAAGCTGTACTTCGGACATGCCTTGTTGAGGTCCTAGAAATCAATAAAGCTTCGCCAATTTCCATTGAACTTCTTGACTAGGACTGGGTTTGACACCCATTCAGGGTAGGTTGCATCTCAAATGAAGACATTAGCCATCAGTTTACCTACTTCTTCTCTCAATGCCTTGAACCACTCCGGGCCCAAGCTACGCCTCTTTTGCTTAACTAAGGTGAATTTGGGGTAAATATTGAGAGCATGGCAGGCAATGTCAGGTGATACCCTGCACATATCTGAGTGTGTCAAAGAAAATACATCCAAATTGGTGTGATGGAATTCGGTTAGTTTTGACTGCATCTTGTTTCCAAGGTGCAACCCAATTTTCAGGACCCGTGTTGGGTTATCCACACAGACTAGGATAGACACCGTCAATTCAGCTGGTTCTGCCCGATCCTCCCGTGAGGTATTCTTTTCAGGGTCCAAAGCCTTGTCAAATTGACTATGGTCCTCAAGCCAGGGGCGGCTCTGTAGTTGCAATTCGGAGGGTTCACGGATATGGAGGGTTTTCCCCACATCCGTTCCTTTTTCCCTTCTTCTCGACTCACACAATTCTACAATGTAGCATTCCCGGGAGACACTTCAGTCTCCCTTCACAATTTCGACTCTGTGTTCCGTAGGTAACTTCATTGTAAGGCACCATAACGCCAGTGCTATTCTGAAGTCAGCTAATGCGGGCCATCCCCAGAAGGCGTTGTATGCTGACATTTCATCCACGATCACAAAGGTCTGAATGAGGGTGACCTTTCGCTCACCGTTTCCGTGCTCCATGGGTAGGTTAGTTGTTCCCACCGGTTGCTTGAGTTCACCTGTAAAAAGATGAATCTTTGTTTGGCACGTGGGCACACTTTTCATGCCAATCTTCATTTGATCGAAAATGCGTTTAAAGAGAATGTTAACGGAGCTGCACCTGTCAACCAACACCCGCCGAACTACAGCAGGCCCAATTCCTACCGTCACCCCCATTGGATCAAGAGTCGGAGCTTCGACCCCTTCGGTATCCCAATTTTGAAACATGACATCATCATTCAATATCCTCTGCATCTTAATCGGAGTCTCGTCTTCTATAGCCAAACATGTTTCCTTCAGAGCGTGCTTCAACGAACTTGCATATCGCTCCATTTCCCCCAACTTCTTTGTGCGAAATGCGACCCCCGAGATATATTCTGATGATAAGTCTCTGGTCAGTTCATTTTTACCCTTCTTTACTGATTCCATCTTGATTCCTTCATTCTCTTGGTCTTGAGGAGTTGCCATTTGATCGGGGTTTTATGTCTATCTTACGTACTATCGAAGTTTGTTGTTTTGGATCAGTTGATCAATGACTTTCTTTAGGTAGCGGCATTCGTTCGTATTATGGCCGAGTGTCTCGTGGAAGCGGAAGAACTTCCCCAAGCGCTTATACTTCTCGGTCGCCTCCTTTCATGGTG
This sequence comes from Allium cepa, assembly GCA_030765085.1. Taxonomy (NCBI): domain Eukaryota; kingdom Viridiplantae; phylum Streptophyta; class Magnoliopsida; order Asparagales; family Amaryllidaceae; genus Allium; species Allium cepa. Next base: position 779,824,602 of record CM060934.1, read on the forward strand.
TCCTTTTATATTCCTTGGTCCCTTGAATTGTGAGAAAAAAGTTATCTGGTTTGTAGATCAGGGGAGTGTAGCCCTCGGGCCTAAACCCTGTGAGCTTTTTATTAATGCCATTACCGTTCTTCTTATTGGAGTTTTGACCTTTTCTCTTCGAATTCCCATCTTCCCCAGTGGTTTCTTCGGCAGTTCGCGAAGTATGCGCATTTTGATTCATTGATACATTGCTTTGCCCGGCATTTGCCAGCTGCACACTGGTAGTCTTCCCTTCCGATTCTTGTGCTTCCTCCAATCTTAAGTACTAACTTGATTTGCGATTGAAATCTTTCCTGGTGCTAGGTTGCTTCATTTTAATCCACTATCTGAATTCAGTTTTCGGATGAATGGCATGAACTAATGCCATGAAAACCATGCCATTGTTGGATTTGCTTACTTCCGTCACGGCGGTGTTAAACCTGTTCATGAAAGACTCAGTGATTCTTTTCGCCCTTGGGACAACCCGGATAGGGACATGACATCTTTTGGCCGCGCAGCATGGATTCTGAACTGATCAAGGAACCTTGTTGCTAGTTGGTCAAAAGTAGAGATAGATCTTGATGGAAGCCTAATGAACCACATTGACGCAACGCTTTCGAGAAAGATAGGAAAGCATCTGCATCGAATAGATTTAGAGGCATTCGCTCCATCCATATACTGACTGTATTTGTACAAGTGAGGCTTCGGGTCCTTTGTTCTGTCATAGGACGAAATAGTTGGCATTGTGAACTTTTCTAGATATCTCTCGTTCAAGATTTCATTGGTGAAGCGAGTCCTACTTGGCGCAGATCATCACTCATCATCTCTTCTGTTGTTACTCTCCTCCATTAATCATTTAACCATGTCTGCTATGTATGTCTCTGATGTCCGGTAGTCCTGAGCACGACAATCAGTCACTGCGCAAAGTGTTTGACTTTGCAAATGGTCCTGGTGAGTGGGCTGAGGCCTAGGCTCTTCTGTCTTTGAGAGGGCCACTCCTACAGGGTCCCGTTGGCTTGCGGTTGGTCTCACTGGAGGAGTTTTGGTATTCCTTGCATTATCAAATGCATTAGCGTCCTCTTCCAGTTTGTTGCATGGCTCTCCATCCTCTGAGTTGGAAAGATCCATAGCTATGTCTTCTACGGGGGTCTTTTCCCCTGACTCAAATTCAGAACAGGCTGCCTTGTGACATACAAAGTACTTGCATTTCCTTCGATTTTAAATCTTGTTATCACTCTTTTTTGTGGCTGTTTTTTATTTCTTCTATGTAGACCAAAAACGGAGCAATTCTCTTGTTCCATAGCATCGTGGGTTCGGGCATAGTCCTTGGATCGAGATTCCACTGTAGGGTTAGGAGAGCGATAAGCTTATCCATTAGAGCTTTTTGACTATTCTCAATTTTTTGGTTGATCTCAACAACCATTTTATTTAACTCATCCTTGGTAACAACTTCCTGACTAAAGGAGGGAGATTCTTGATTTCCTAAGTTAGCACCATTCACTTCAGTTTATTGGGGATTAACATCTTGTCCAACTACTACTGCCCGTGTAGACCTTCCAGAGGCAGTTTTTCTTCTTCCAGGAGCCACTGATTCCAAACAGCGAATTCTTCAAGAAAGGATTGAGGATATAACTTCTAGACCTATAAGATCTAAAGTAGATAGCTATCTATTCAAGCAAAGGTTTGGGATCTAACTTCTGGATCTATGAGACACAAAGTGGATAGCCAGATCTGGATCCTGAGTTGGAGTTTCTTGGTGAAAGTATCAAAGTATTAACCCAAAAGATGGACCAACATTCTAGTTTGGATTTGAAAGCACTAGCCATTTCCTGACAGAGCAATATCATAGATCACAGACGTAAAGAATGAACAGTAAAAGAAAGAAGGCAAAGAATTTTTATATTGGTTCGGTTGTTAATGAAGCCTACGTCCACTTTATAACTTTATTATAGACTGATTGTTGTTACAAGAGTTGTTTGATTCAAGGCTTTGATTGTTTTCTAGCTAGATTGAATCTCCAGATTCAGAACCCACTGCAGAATTAGTGTATTCCCTTAGAGATCGTTGTGTGTAGGTAGAGAGCAAAGAATAATTCCAACATAGCTTCAAGAAAAAAAAACCGGAGAAGATCCTCTTTATGTTGTAGGTAGGATGCTATTTATAGAGATCGGGGAACTTCTGGGCCATTCCCGTCTTCATTAGCTCGTAGGTAGGTCACAGGCGACCTAGGGGGTTTTGGCTCGCAAAACGAGCCAAGACGATGGGTCGCAGGCGAGCCACGGCCCATGGGTCGCTGACGACCCATAAACTTGGTTTGTTTTATAGACCAAATCCTACCTCTTCTTAATTATGTATCATATCTTGTTTGTTTGATGGTTTGAGCAGAGGCATGAGTCCGCTAATGAGCTATGCACTTAGGATTTTTCTAGAGTCTGGATCCCAAGGCGTTTCTATATCTTTTTATCGTTGCTCTTACATTTTTCCAGCATTTCACTAGCTACTTACATTCCGCTACTGACTAGATTGTAGGGATACTAATCTCTTTGCTCCGTTGATCTCAGTTGCTGTCTTTGTCATATCGCTTGCCCTTGTTGATCCTTGTCTTGGTTTTTCTGGTTAAGTCATAAACCATCCTGTTCTTGCAATACTGCTCTGTTCTCTATTGGTTTCTACTAGGTTAAAACCCAGATAACACTTGGGAAGTTGGGATCAATTTTTCCCGCTTAGCCGGTGGTGCTTTTAATCCACTTGGGTACAAATTTCAATCCTGGGAAACAAGCACTTCAATGATTGGACTATAAAAGTATTTTCTCAGTGCCGACTATTTTCGGGCAGTGTTGAAGTCATGTTGGTAAGGATTGAGTCATTCATTTGATCCTGTAGAGTTGAGTAGATTCCTTTTAACCCAATGTGACTGTTGTCTTAACCTTGCTTAACTTCGGGATACGCCATTTTCTAGAAGGATGAGAATCCTAGGCGTCTCTGTTACTTTGATTTCTTTATTACCGTTAGCTGATACTTTTGGCAGTACAGGGTCATTGCTTAACAAATTTCATAGTTAATCTTGTGTAGAGTCAAATTTCCTTCAGTCGACTTTTGTTGCAAATTGACTTCCATTTGCGAAACCCGTTATTTCTAAATGCTAAATTCCAAGCACTTATAAAAGATTAGATGAAGTGGGGCAAGTTATTACATTGCCCCTATACGCTTCCACTCTTTCCATCAAAATCATGGGTCGAAAGAGTTCGGTAATGTTTGCTTAAGTCTATGATAATTAACTTTTCTTGTTCCACACTATACGTGCTCTACTAGGGCATTGACGTTGTTGCGGATATCCACCTTATTCATTGGTTCTAATATCCAAAAATAAATGTTTTAGCTTCTTGATTCTAAATTTTTTCTCCTTAGGGTTGTTTGTATTTGGACAACAGTTGGTTTTCCACAAGTAGGAATCAAGGTATCTAATCGGTCACTGCGTGGTTGATTGCACCAAGTGAGACTAAAATCTAGGCCACAATGAATATATGATGATAGAGTATTATCCTTCCCGACGTCATTAGTCTCTGAGTGGTGTCAGACAGATGAAAGATGAGTTATTCCCTTCGGGCATTGCCAATCTTTAGGCTACACCGGATTTTTGCAACTTGGGCTTTGAGTACTTGGTCAAGCACCTACTTCTATCTCTAGAAGCCGGTGCATCGCTGACTTGTTTCTAGAAACATCTTCCGTCATCGTCTACCTCTGGTCAATGGAAAGTTCCTCCTTTTATCCCCTATTTCCAAGCGATGATGAATTTTATGGAGTTCGATTTTCTTGTTGATATCTTGAGTTTTCGATGTTGCTGAGGCAATATCGATGCCTAGCAGTTTGGAGCAGTTTCCCTTTTAATTCTATATACGTTCAGCGTACTATACTGCTTAGTTCTATTGCGATTGTTGAAATTCTCTGTTCGGTGTAACAGAACAATGGAGTGAGTTTTTGTCCTGACCAAGTGTTAGTATGTAATGTGTCCCTGGTCCACGGGGATGATTACTCTGAATACTTGATGCGAGACTTGATGTTTTGGGCGGCTCTTTGGATGCCTCCAGTCAAAGCTGTATTGCAGCTCCTATCTTTGGGAGCTCGTGACTTGAATGCCTTGACTTTAGAATTTTGGTCAAAGATCGGAATTCATTGTTGAAATCTTGGTTTGGGAATTTTACGGCATTGTCGGAGCAATGTCAATCCTTTTGGATGATAGAGATCAGTTCCTATTAATCCTGCAATAAACAAGTTTCCTAGTATTGTCACGACAACACCGATTATGACGATCCGTCTTTCAATCCTCAGAAAGACATATCATCAATAAGAAAAGAAAGAGATAGAAATAGAAAGATAGAAAGAAATAACAACGATCATCAAAATTTCACAGTGGAAACGGAACAAAATATAATATTACACATATCCATTACATAGTTTCACATATCAGAGTACAAAAAATAATACGACTTCATTACATTAAACATTTATAAGAGTTTGCCAAACGATACAACCCTAAAATACAACATCAAAATATCACTACAGCGGATAGATAGATAAGTATGTCTGGACTCCAGCTCCAGCGTCCAAAACATTTGTCAATCCCAACCTGATCACTTGGTTACTCATAAATATTTGAGTACCCAAGAGTTTATGGAAAAAAAACTCCGGGTCAGACATGGTTCTGGTGTGAGTAAACAGGTTAAAGTTGTTTAACTTTAAAATCATTTGAAAACAAAAGGTATCATGTAAGATTCCCCACAAATAAACATAGGCAAGTTTTTACCTTACGCTAACCAAAGCACTTGATAGGCAATCCAGTGATATTATAATAGGGTCTAGGGTTTTCAAAATAGAATACAGAAATAGCTGAAATGCTTACATCTCACGTTCCAACATAGTTGGGCACAATCAAAACCATATAGGCACTTATTGGAGATTGGATTCCATACAATGGTAGGGCTACTAGGGAACCGCCCGTCACAGTATGGGGCCTAGATCACCGTACCGAGGACCACTCCCGATCCCCTCACTACTACAAAACAGGCCATTTGCATCGATTGTTTACCCCCCTTTTGCATCAGTTCAACAACCGATGCATATGCAACCGATGCAATAGGCTTAATACTTTTGCATCAGTTCTGAAACCAATGCAAAAAGGTCCTTTTTGCATCAGTTGTTACTAACAACTGATGCAAAATATCATGGTTGGTTGTTTAAACCCAGCCCCCATGTTGCATCGGTTGTTACTAACAACTGATGCAAAATATCATGGTTCATTCTCTGTTTCATACTGCATTTGCATATTAAAAAAAATTATACATAAGTTCATTTCAGAAGAAAAAAAGAACTTCATTTTATTGCAAATTGCATTTCATTCTCTGTTTTTACATTTCAGTTTTCTTTTTCTTCTTTTTTTTCTTTTTACAATCTACATTACAAATTCCTCTCTGTCTCTCTGCCTTACAAACTATTCACTACAAACTTCTCCCCTTATCACCATCCTAATCTCTCCATTCATGACCTCCGTCTTCTCCACAGTTCATCACTGCACAAATAGTTCACACTTCATTTCTTCACTGTTGCCACAACAACCACATATTCCACCACCAAAATACAGTTCAACTCCATACAATCTCCCCTGCCTTCTCATCCTTACTAACTGCTGCAATCACTTGCTTCATCAGACTAAACCTCCTCTGCATTGACTTCTACATAGTTCCACCCCATAGTTCACCATAGTTCACCACCAAGCAACTTCAAACAAAGACAAAAAACCCCAATACACTTACTGCCTGTGCAATTTACATACCCCTGACCAACCACTACAACTACCACCAATCTTCATATCCACAAACACTCCTCTACCGACCACATACGAACCACTTCCTCCCTCCAATCGAAACACAATCACCGCAACAACCTGAACCTGCAGCACTATCCCATCTTCGTTTCCACTGACCTGAACAAGCTCGATCCTGCAATCTTGCCTCACTGCTCTTTTACATCTCCAAACTGCAATCTTCTGCTGTTCTTGCCTACATCCCTTGAACTTCCTTTTTCACTATATCGAACATTAGATAACCCCATTGCCGCAAGCATGGCCCACATGAAGCAGAGAAGAGCAACAACCATGACATCTGGGATTGAAGCAATAAATCCTCCAACTTTACCTACATACACAAGTGCCGTTGAAATGGACATAATCATCTGGTTCTCTCTAGCCTTTACCATATGTCACACAAAATTAGCAATCAACAATCAATTCTCCAATATTTTGAGTGATTAGTCAATTTAATTTAATCTGCGAATTTGGAAATATTGCATTTTTTTTTGTGAAACTGATGGCTCTTGCGTACATTTCATGCATTCGTGATCCAGATAGTATATTATAGTATTAGTATCAAACAAAGCGAGTAATATAGAAAATAAATGTAAACAGATTTACAAATAGGCTAAGGTGATTCCCTCTTTGTCGCGTAGAAGACATTTTGTTTGAAGTGTTGTTGAGTTGTTTCCTCAATACAAAATATGTTGAGCTAACTAAGGGAGGGAAAAAACACTTACCAATCAAGGACATGTGTATCAAAATAACTGCGCCTAACTCTACTGCTCTTCTACTACCCATTTTTGTTACAGCAGTTGTGTGAACATTCTCAGTGAGAGTGGATGAGCCAACTCCTATTCCCCATAAAGCAGATAAAATGCTCGATATATCTTCAATGACAATTCCTCTACTGAGTACGCCAGGTGTTGGTGACCTTGATGCCACAAGCAAAGATGATGCATGATAGGACCCCACCTTCAAGAGAATAAACAATTAATAAATATGCAAAACCAACTGATTACTATCCAAATTTTAAGAATCAACATAGTACTGGTTATTGGTTAGGACATTGCCTACTACAGAACACTGGTTTAGAATAGTTTAAAATCTACTGCATGCAAGGCCCAGGACTGAGACCCGCGTCTTGTAAGAAGATGAAAAATGAGTGAGACACACACGCCTAAAGTAGAATACCAGAATGCACCTAATTGTACCTTGCAAAGACTATACTATTTTATTTTCCCACCACCTCACTTCCTAACCAACAATTACACATGTAGTATAAGAGAAGATGACAATGAACACTCACAGAATCAACTGATGCAATAATGGACACAGCACACATCACAAGAGCTATTTTCCAGTTAAATATAGGTGTACCCCATTGTAATGGTAAAGGAAATCTAAACCATGGAGAAGAACTAAATGCCTTTGAGCTATCAATACGACAATGTTGCATTCTTGGAACATGCTTCCTACAGTAAGCTGATATAGTATTTGAAGAAGGGACGTTTATATCACATCCTTTATAATTATAAACTCCAGATTCTGTGAGAAGAAAAGCGACCGCCCAAGTGATACTTAGACCCAAAAGAACCTACATTCAAAAAAATGCCGTGAACACTTAAAATCACCATAACGCAACATTTCTATAAAACATATATACACACATTGACAATGCAAACTTACTGCATATATTAAAAAGATACGATGACCTAATATCCGTATTTTCCGAAGATACTGCAAGAAAAGAGAAATAAAATTGATCAGCCAAAACAATAGCATGTAAGAATGCTAAAGCACATATAATGTATTTAGACATAAGCAAGCAAGCTCACCAAAGAAAATATGATAACTAGCAATATTTGCAGAATACCAATCTCTAGACAAGTTCCCACTTGAGTAAAACCATAACTAAAGAAAGAAAGTCCAATAGATGCCATCGTAGGAGAAACCACGACTGGGTTGATTAGCCTGAAAAGAAAAAAAATTCAAACTAGGTCAATTGGTTATCAAGGTCTTCTCAGCCATCCACTTCAAAATAATAATAAACAAATAAAAGATGTATCATTATAGGAAAATAAAATATGACAGGTTATCGTGGACTTCAACTCTTTAAAAGTGGTATGAACATATTGAAACAGTTAGTGATATACCCTAGGGGTAATTATAATTAATTCTATTCACTCCATAAACATTCCTCTCAAAACGTCTCATAACTGCTGCCATTTGCCACTTGCAATCATCTCCCACCACTTCTTGCTCATCTACGTTACCAACGACAGTACATACCCTACCATTTTAACACTTCATTTACAACCTGTCTTGTTTCCGCTTCTGCCAACTTCTAAAACAATTGCAAGTGCAAATCGAAGCCATGCATTGCATACAGCCTTGCCTGAAACTTGCCTAACCATAGCTCTGCCACTTCAAATCCACCATCTAAAACAACACCTTCATCCCCCACACAAAAATACATCATCTCAACAGTCCCTCCTTGCCATTTCTTTCCACCATCCACAAATACATCAACAGTTCAACCTCAACATTCACAACCATATACATACAAGCTTCAACAACCCCAAGCAACAGTTGCGACCAACCACTGACGTCTACAAAAACAACCATTTTGTAACGATTAAATACCGCACTTACTTCTGATAGGTCTTATGATCATTGCCAACTAACTGTAAACTTCAATCTATACCTTTGAATTTGCAAATTAAAAACACTAACCTTTCTAGCGTCAAATGATTTCCTCACAATAGCAAACGCTTCTTCAGGCAACATCACTGCATCATACAACATAAAAAAATAACAAATCAACGTAGTCCAAAGAAAACCCGCAACCAAATACAGAAATCACGCATAAAAAATTAGAGATGGCCCAAGCAATCCAATCAAATCAGCAAAAGAAACCTTCCCATGATCTTCCCGGAAAGTAAACGCAAGTTAGACGGTTTTCGAACTCTTATTGCTGAATTTGATACCTTGGTTTGAATTAAGGTTGCAGGAATCTTCTTCTTTAATGGGTACAGGAATCTTCCATTAATCTTCTGGCATCCGATTAGACTTCAAAGGAAAATCCCTAGATTAGAAGGAGGCGAAAAATACATGATTTAAATTCTAAAATCAAAAATCGATCTACATAGAATATATTTGAATTTGAACTTTACAGAAAAGATGTGAAATCGAGATAAATTGTTACCGGAGAAATGCGATATATTAAATAATAGAAGGGAAGATATTGGAAACGAATGGATTTGGTTAAGGCCTAGGGTTTTTGTTTTGTTTTGGAGGCAGGCGAAATATTGGAAACGAATGGGAAAATAAGAGGCGGTAGAAAAAATTTAGGATGGCGGAAATTAACAAAATGGCGTAACGAAAGGATGCAAATTAATTTAGTTGCATCGGTTAACTTTAAAACCGATGCAACTACAACTGTTTGCATCGACGTATTTGCATCGGTTCTTGGTGACAACTGATGCAAATTTGATTTTTTATTAGCTATTGCTTTCTACGTACCAATTACATCGGTTATTAAGACAGAACTGATGCAAATAGTTCTATTTGCATCAGTTTTTACTTCAACCGATGCAAATGAGGCGATGCAAATGGCCTGTTTTGTAGTAGTTACTGCAACACAAGGCCGGAACAATCCCTTACTGGACAATCTCGAACAAGACAACCCCGCAGTTGTGACCAACAACTGCCCACACAACCGAAATAATAAGGGACTTCTAGACAGGGGAAAATCTCGCCCTACTTGGGCATGACCCACTTAGCCTTGCTACACCTCCCCTATTTTAGCCATTCCTGGTTGATGAGGCTTGAGGCTACGATTACCTTATAGAACACATATCTTAGAATGCTCATCGTCCACCTGACGATGTGCTGGAAGCATTCAATCCATACAAGTTCGTTCTGGGTTCGAACGAAACCGAAGGCATTATTTCATTACACTCATTTTGGAATCACCCTCAGAGTTAACGACAATAAACCTTACACTCTAAAACTCCATCTCGATCTTCACTTAAAGATGTCATGACCTAACGTTTAACATGGATCGATGTGGTTTTCAGATAATCAAACTTGATTCCCGATCCCGGTCTCATCGAAATCCAAACGCCATCTTAAAGGTCAAGTTGTTTAAAGATTTAAACAGTTCAATTCAATTTTAAACATTGAATTCACACAGCATTATCCATAGATAATAACAATCATCCAACACAGATATATACAAAATCTCATCACAGAATATCTTAGATTATTATCATACAGATATCAACCAAATTTAGATATTCAATTCAAAACAATCATCCATAAGCAAGCATATCTTTAATTCATATTATAATTAATCTAATTAATTCAAATTAAATCAATTAGTTAAGAATTAATCACTTTACCTTGCTTAACCAATCATTAATTAAGCTATCACAATCATTTAATTAATTTATCACTTCTTAATCAACCTCATTATCGATTAATTAATCTTTAATTAATTAACTACTCTTTAATTATTAGTTAATAACTCTAATTATTCATTATTAAAACTTGATTAAAACTTAATCATTCCTTAATTAATTACTAATTAATCCTTAATTTACAATCAATTAATCTTAATTAATTGCTATATTTATTACAAATTATAAACTAATTTAATTACTTAATTAATTATAATTTATTAACCTTAATCATTTAATTACTTAAGTCGTAACCACTAATTAATTAACTATTAATTATAGATTAATTAATGTTTAATTACTTAATTAATTAATTCTAATTATTTAATTAATTAATTCTTAATCATTAATTAACTAATCACTAATCACTTAATTAATTAATTACTAATCATTTATTAATCAACCTTTAATTATTTAATTAATTATCTATTAGTTATAATTTAATTTAATTCTTAATTACCCATTAATTAATCCATAACTAATTAGTTAGACCTTCATAAATTAATTAGTCTAAAATTATTAATTAATTTAACTTTAATTACTTTATTAATTAAAGTAATCATAACCATAAAAACTTAATTAACTTTCAAACAAATCAATTTCATCAATTACATTTCCATTTTGTTCAAACTAATTACTTTTTAAAAGTTAAATTTAAAAGAATACAAAATCATCTCAAAAATAGTTACGAAAGTATAAATTACTTTAAATTGAATAGTTTAACATTATCATAAAGTGTAACGTCCCGCCTTTTCGCACGGTTTAAATCGACACACGTGCCAATTCAAACCATACGGAAGGGCGGATTTGTTATGGGGTAAACAAGAAAAAAACAAGAAGGAAATAAAAGGAAAGCAGAATCTCACAGCGGAAGGATAAAATGTAATAATCAAAATACAGTTCATACAACTATTTACAAAACATTTGATTCTTCTTTATACAATAAATATCAGAGTTCACATACCAATAAATATCAATGCAGCGGAATTAAATGGTGTAGTGAAATAATATAGTAAATAATAGTAATACAATCTTCGTCTTCGTCCTCCAGAGCTAAATCTTCAAATCCTGAAACGCTCAGACTGACCCGAGCGAATTTGAAAAGACAAAAATACTCGAGTCAGAACTAAAAGATCTTATGTGAGTTAAATTAATAGAAATAAATATGAGTGCAGTAACTCAAGAGATGCTCGAGATTTACATCTCCTAAGGATCCGTTAAACTATTTACTATATAGTATATTTCGCTATTATAATAGTGTCTAATTGTAAAATAAACTTACTTTAAAATAGCGTTAAGGCTTTACATTTTCCACCTTAACACATTTATATATTCCCATAGTCTATACAGTATTGTAATCTCCCCCGTACCGGGCGTCGTCAGAGAGCACTCCATATGTATGGTACAAAACCAAAATCGTATAAGGCGCGCTAGGGTAGGTGACACGGCACAACTAGGCAATGCCAAGGTAGATATACCAATTACGCTTCCGGGTCGGTGGTAATGCATAGCGCGCAGCTACCGCCCACCTCGAGCCACACCCCCAACAAAAAAAAAATCAAAAGTGGCCACCGAATCAATCCAAGAGTCAAAGTATAATATCGAAGGGAAGTGTCCGATCAAAGGTGCTATCTTATTAACCTGTCAATCGCTCCTGTTTTAGCAACCTTATGCCAACTCACGGGAGTTGGGTCCATGTATTTACCTTACAAGAAACGCCGCCACCAACCTACTTCATTCTGGAATCTCCACCGCGTACACGGTTGTTAAAGTGGTTTTCGGAGTTGGCAGAGAGTATGACAACTTTCGATCCCGGTCTCTTCAACAACCAAACGTAATTATAGCACCGCGGTCTTTTAAAAATAGTTTATACTTTAAAACCAGAATAAAATTATCCATTTCAAAACCCATAAATACGATATCATTTTCTTTTAAAACCCAAATCTATATGATATCCTTTTTATTTCAAATATATTTCTTTTCAAAATCATACCACTTTTAGATCTTATAACACCTCGAAACCAAATATTTGTTTAACTTTCAAACACAATACTTCGAAATCCATAGTTTTAAAACCATAACTTTCAAAACTTAAATGGTTTGGATATTCAAAACTATATAATATAAAACAATTGAATTTAAAATTTCTTTATAAAGTAAATACTTTCCACGCCTTTACAATTTTATTCACTTTAAATTCCGTCTAAACCCATAACTTTTAAATTCACTTTCAGTTAAATAAACCACTTCAAATTCAATATATTTCTAACTTTGAGTATTGAATTTTTTTAAAACTTAAGGTTGGGAATTTCTATTCAATAATTTATTGTCCTATTATTTAGTTTTGAAAAGTTTACATAATAGATCCATAACCATTTAAAATAAAACTCAGTTTATTAACACTAATTAGTTCCTTCCATTTATTTACACTAAAATTATTCATTAAATCTAGTTATAAAAATAATATCTTTAAAATTTCAAATTTTAATAAGTTTACATCAACTATGGAGTTAAATTTTTAAATAAGCTCAATTCCAATTAAATTTCCAATTTATATTTCGATCCTAATTGATTTAAATCATTAAAAACTCTATATATATCTACAAGATCTTAAACCTGTACTTAATTATATAATATAAATTATCAAATTCCATTTATTCAACTTATTCATTTTTATTTAATAGATTCATGCATAGCTTAAATTCAACAATTTAACTATATATGTATATTTAAAATATATTTATATCATATCCAAATTTAATATTTATTAAACCATATATAAAATACATTTATATCATATCCAAATTTAATATTTATTAAACCGTATCATATCCAAACCATAAAATCATTTCAAATTTTTTTTTGGGGAGATTGAATTTTCATTTGATTTTTGAATTTTGAAATTGGATCTAGGTTTTGGTTTGCAGCCATTGGGAAGATGAGGAGCTGAGGAAATGAACTCACAAACAATTGAGATAGATGGAGGCTAGGGTTTATAACAGGGTTTATATATAGGTAGGTTAGAAATAGAGTAGATGGATCTGATAAACAACGTGTTGAACGGTAATTGGCCCAAAAATCCCGTTCTGATCTCGAAACGAAATTGGTTAAACCCATATATCGAAATAGGTATTTAAAAATATTCTGAATGCGGTGGAAAAAGTTTCACATCCAAATTCCATCGTATGAAGAAGTTATGCTGAAAATTATAATTTCAAATTGATTTTAATTAAATCGATTTCAAGGCGTTTCGCGTTCGTACGATCAAACGGCAAGTCCGATCGCTACGAAACTTGAAATCCAATAATAATTCACTGTTACGGATTCAATGAAACTGGTTTCGTCGAAATCCGAGTCCGTGGCAAAATTGGCTATTTTTATATTAATTAAATAAATTAAAAATATATTAATTAAATCAAATTTCAAAGTTTAAATTCTGAAATTTGCAATCTTTATCACTTTATAATTCTCAAACATTTACAATGATTTAAAAAATTTTAAATGTCAACTTATTAAAAATAAATCCATATAAATCTCAATTTCGTACAATTCAAAAATTGTAGATAAATTTGCAAAATTTCCATTAGATTGAATTTACCCATAATTATTCCATTCAAAATTTCAAATAGAAGGTTTACCATTGGATTTAAAATTTCACATAAATATTTCCCGTTTTCAACTTAATTTTTAAATTAACATAATAATTACACATTTGATTTCATTCATTTTCAATAAATCCAACTATTATAAATTAAATAAATTAACTCATTATAAAAATCCAAATTCTATAATTCATAAATTTTATCATCTTGATTTACTTATAAATTTATAATTCATTAAACAATTTTCCCATCTCAATTTTAAATGTAAATTATTTCACCAATTATAGTATTTATTTCAATTTCTTGAAATAATCCCTTTATTACACTTTGAATTCAATTTATTGTAATAAGTTTATAATTAAACGGATTAGATTCAATTTCAACCTTACACATAAGTTTAGGTTATAATGAATTTATAAGGTGTTCCTTTCTTAGTTATTACTCTACATACTTCTCTTATTAATTTCTCAATTAATCATAATTATTAAAATAACGCTTATAATCAATAACGACATTGTAATTACTCACATTCAAATGATCGTTATTTCAAATAAATTTATCGACCAATTAATTAGGGAATTTATAATAGTTGTTATCTACCCTTATATTTACTTCCTGATAACGTACTACCTACTCTCCTTTAATTGTGATTTGAATTCCAAACTTTATTTATCATACCGAATAAAATAAACAACATATAGATTTTTACTTATTTCCTTACATGGCTTTATAGGTTTATTACTTAACAATCACCGTTTAAAATCTCGTGTACACACAAATTATTACTTAACATAAATCTACTCTTTTATTACTTTACGTTCACACTTCCGTTACTATATAATTAATCACTAAGTAAAGTTATCATCAAACCAACATTAATTAATATAATAAATACTTACAAGTACGAATGGAGTTATCACTTATTACAATATTTTCTTAATTTACGTTAACATATAAATAAATTTCCTTTAAATGAATTTTATATCTAGGTATAATACTTACTCCATTTCATTTATTGAAATTTATTCAAATTGCTAGTAAATAGGTTTTTAGTCACCATAGCTATAGTTTACTTTAGCTTTCATTCCAATATTAATTTATAAAGTTTTTTTTGACTAAATTAAACTACAAAGCTCATTAATTCAACCAAATTAAATGCATGAAATTTACGGGTCGTTACACTCTCCCCCACTCAAAACTTTTCGTCCCCGAAAAGGAAAAGAAGGGAGAAGGAAGAATTAAATAAACCATACATCTTATTCAAAATATTAACTTATAAACAATAATTTACAAAATTTATTACTTTAAATAAAATATATCCATTTTAGAATTATTATATCTTTTTATACTTGAATAAATAAAGTTTGAAAAAATATTTCAAAAATTTCTAAGTCCAAAAATTTACGAAAAATTTCGGCAGAGTCTCCCTTGTACGGAGAGGCTCGGGAGAAAATATAATATCAAAATATAAAAATTATATGACATATATTATCCAAAATATTATATCCCAACCCGGGAAAATATATAAAATAGTGCTATAAACCGTAATCCGAAACGTACCTATTTGTTGGGCAATTTACGCTTAATTTATGGAACCAAAAGCAGTAGCAATTGCTTCCGTAACCTGCATTTCACTTATAAAATCTAAAAGGGTTAGAATTTATATAAAGTGAAATATTTAAGTGGTTTCAATCACTAACAGCAAATCAATACAACAACCATCAATTTTAACAAACAGCGTACACAACAAATACAAAACAACCATTCAATCAAACAACAAATAGTTGTTCGGGTTTCAAAACCTTTAAATTATACGGAATGAAGAATAAACTACTAGCGTATCATTTACTCAACAGTCTTAGATAAATCTAAATAGTTTATTCACGCATCCATACAAATCTAAAGTATCCTTACCCCAACGACCATAACCAAACAACACAATTCAAATCAACTTTACTTATTATTAATTTTATTTCATACCTTAGTTGTTTAATTTCCTTTCTTTCATTCATTTCAGTGATTTTTTTGTATAATGGTTTATCCTTTTATTTTCATTTATTTATTTTAATTTATTTAGAAATAACTTCAACCCTTTTTCTTAACTTTACAATTTCTCTTTATTATATTACATTCATTTACTAATTACTATTATTCATTCATTTATCATTGCATGACCTCATTTATTATTTACACTTTAATTACTTAAGTTTATAATCATCTATTTGTCATACTCACTTTTAATTATATTTACTTGGTAAAATTTCAATTATAACTTAAGTTTATAACATTAAATTCTCAGTTAACAGCAATTTCATTGAATACTTTTACTATTTCAAATTTCTACTTGTATAATATTCTATTACAATCTCTTATTAAACATTTCAACTTTTAATATTTGGTAAGCTATATATATGTTATTTAAGGGTGTAATTGAAAGTTATACAAGTTTGTTCTATTTCCTTAAATTAAATTAAAGTTCAATAATACTATCCTTTGCTTATATAAGTTATAATTTTAGATTTCTTTAAATCCATTAATAACTTAGCATTAGATCTCTTACCTAAATTAGAGGTTTCAATTGTTAATTACTTACCTTTCATTTCACTACAATAATTGAAACAATTAATTAACAAAAATTTAAGAATTTAATACCGGGTTAAATTTTCAATTTATTTTAAAATAATAGATAAATATATTCTTACACTTATATATCTCTAATTATATTTAAACAATTCAAAATTTATATATTTTTCAAAAATAAATCTGCAGTAGAACTACAATAGTGGCCTTCCCCCTTCGAAACTCGAAAATGAAAGTCGATGATGCGACCGCCATCACCGAAATTATTTTCCAGCGACAGAGAGGAAAGTGCAAAACTTATTATCTCCAAAATCTTCCTTTAAAAACATTTTTTTCAAATTATATTGAAATACTTATGTCAAAATACTTCTTTTAATATTATTATGATATTCCGAAATCTTTTGAAAGAATTTCCAAAACCCCGGAACTTAAGTTCTAAATTTCCAATTTTATTTATTTATTTTAAATCTCATTTCAACTATTATTATAACTTTTATTACCTATCAACCAATCTATTGCAGCCAAATATAGATATCATTTGAAATATTTTATTTTATATATAGAAAATATAATAGGCAAAATTATTTCATTCACCTAGATAAAACAAATATTATGTCGGTCTGTCCTATTAAGTGTTTAGAAATCCCTATTGATGTCATAGCGTCCCATGCATCAACCAGAATTTATAAATACAAAACGGAACAGATTAACACAATATAAAAACCCTTTTATAACACAAACAAATATGCTCTCTCATATATATACACTCAGCGACTCCCATTAGGTATTACTACCATATTTGTAAAGAGTCAAAGCCCCCAAAGCTAAGGTTTATCGCTAAACCAAAGCTCTGAACTAGATGTAATGTCCCGCCTTTTCGCACAGTTTAAATCGACACACGAGCCAATTCAAACCATACGAAAGGGTGGATTTGTTATGGGGTAAATAAGAAAAAAACAACAAGGAAATAAAAGGAAAACGGAATCTCAGAGCGGAAGGATAAAATATAATAATCAAAATACAGTTCATAAAACTATTTACAAAACATTTGATTCTTCTTTATACAATAAATATTAGAGTTCACATACCAATAAATATCAATGCAGCGGAATTAAATGGTGTGGTGAAATAATATAATAAATAATAGTAATACAATCTTCGTCTTCGTCCTCCAGAGCTAAATCTTTAAATCCTGAAACGCTCGGACTGACCCGAGCGAATTTGAAAAGACAAAAACACTCGAGTCAGAACTAAAAGATCTTATGTGAGTTAAATTAATAGAAATAAATATGAGTGCGGTAACTCAAGAGATGCTCGAGATTTACATCTCCTAAGGATCCGTTAAACTATTTACTATATAGTATATTTCGCTATTATAATAGTGTCTAATTGTAAAATAAACTTACTTTTAAATAGCGTTAAGGCTTTACATTTTCCACCTTAAAACATTTATATATTCCCATAGTCTATACAGTACCGTAGTCTCCCCCGTACTGGGCGTCGTCAGAGGGCACTCCATGGGTATGGTACAAAACCAAAATCGTATATGGCGCGCTAGGGTAGGTGACACGGCACAACTAGGCAATGCCAGGGTAGATATACCAATTACACTTCCGGGTCGGTGGTAACGCGTAGCGCGCATCTACCGCCCACCTCGAGCCACACCCCCAATAAAAAAAATCAAAAGTGGCCACCGAATCAATCCAAGAGTCAAAGTATAATATTGAAGGGATGTGTCCGATCAAAGGTGCTACCTTATTAACCCGTCAATCACTCCTGTTTTAGCCACCTTATGCCAACTCACGGGAGTTGGGTCCATGTATTTACCTTACAAGAAACGCCGCCACCAACCTACTTCATTCTGGAATCTCCACCGCGTACACGGTTGTTAAAGTGTTTTTGGAGTTGGCAGAGAGGATGACAACTTCCGATCCCGGTCTCTTCAACAACCAACGTTATTATAACACCGCGGTCTTTTAAAAATAGTTTGTACTTTAAAACCAGAATAAAATTATCCATTTCAAAACCCATAAATACGATATCATTTTCTTTTAAAACCCAAATCAATATGATATCCCTTTTATTTCAAATATATTTCTTTTCAAAATCATACCAGTTTTAAATATTATAATACCTCGAAACCAAATATCTGAATTTTAACTTTCAAACACAATACTTCGAAATCCATAGTTTTAAAACCATAACTTTCAAAACTTAAATGGTTTGGATATTCAACAGTATATAAAATAAAACAGTTGAATTTAAAATTTCTTTATAAAGTAAATACTTTCCACGCCTTTACAATTTTATTCACTTTAAATTCTGTCTAAACCCATAACTTTTAAATTCACTTTCAGTTAAATAAACCATTTCAAATTCAATATATTTCTAACTTTGAGTATTGAAAAATTTCAAAACTTAAGGTTGGGAATTTCTATTCAACAATTCATTGTCCTATTATTTAGTTTTGAAATGTTTACATAATAGATCCATAACCATTTAAAATAAAACTCAGTTTATTAACACTAATTAGTTCCTTCCATTTATTTATACTAGAATTATTCATTAAATCTAGTTATAAATATCATATCGTTAAAATTTCAAATTTTAATAAGTTTACATCAACTATAGAGCTAAATTTTTAAATAAGCTCAATTTCAATTAAATTTCCAATTTATCTTTCAATCCTAATTGATTTAAATCATTAGAAACTCTATATATATCTACAAGATCATAAACCTGTACTTAATCATATAATATAAATTATCAAATTCCATTTTTTCAACTTATTCATTTTTATTTAACAGATTTATGCATAGTTAAATTCAACAATTTAACTATATATGTATATATAAAATATATTTATATCATATCCAAATTTAATATTTATTAAACTATATATAAAATATATTTATATCATATCCAAATTTAATATTTATTAAACCGTATCATATCCAAACCATAAAATCATTTCAAATTTTTTTTAATATATATACCGCGGTGCCTGTATATAATTTTCTATCCTATGGTCAAGTGATACAGATATTTATCATTTCAATCCGCAATTTAAAATAAAAATGCGGTTGTATATCATTTCAAACCGCAATCCCAAATGAAATGGAAAAAACATAATAACTTGCAGTTTATATAGAACACATCATCCATTCACCCAATATCAATCATCAACCAATTCATTGCAATCATCATCAACTTAAACAAATATCAATAGAGCATATAAAATATCACAGGTATCAACGAACAGTTTATATTCAAATAAATAAATAAATAAATAACTGTTTAACTAGCAGTTTATATGTAAATAAATAAATCTTAACTGTCAATTTATATGCAATAATAAAATTAATTAACAGTTAAATTAAATAATTGCGATTTAACTGAGATGATGAATAAATTATGCAAAACAGTCATAAATAAATTTCTACTCGTATCTTAAATCAATTTAACAAACATAAGAAAACTTAGAAGTTGTGAGTGGGTAAATACACTCACCTTTTTGAATTTAAACTGGATTCAAATCCAATTTAAATTCAAAATTTGTACAGTCTCCAAATCCATCCTAACCAGCGTCAAAAGATCCAGAATTCCAATACGAACCTAGCGGAGAAAACCGTGCTTGAATTGGACATCGTATTAAAAGTTATATACGTCAGAAGATTGAAATTTATAAGTTAAAATAAACAAATAAATAAGAAAAACGATCCACTCACGCGAAGCCACGTCACACGTTCCCAATCACCCACGCGACCATCAGGCTATCTCGATTCTGAGAAAAACCCTAGCCGCCAATCCTTAGAGAAAAATTTCGCCGCCCACAACCACCTCCTCGACGATTAGAGGCCACCATTGCCATCGCCTCCACGAGCCGCCCCTTCCTAGGCCGAGCGGCCCACTCCGGCGCCTTCTTTGGCCGAGTGTAACGACCGGCAAATCCGTACCCCTTGAGTCAACACTATTCTACAACAATCAACTCAAGTTGCACAGAAATACGAACCATTTGGGTTTAAGAAGAAGAGGTAGAAGAAGAGAAAACAAAATCAACATCAGAATCTAACCATCGCAACGGAATAAAATATAATAGGGAATAAATAATCTTTACTCAAAATCAAATATATCAGTTTACATATATTACATCATCAGAGTACATCAGTCACAGCTCATATCAATAACATACAATGGATACACATCAACTCAACACAGCGGAAATATATATATATATATATATATATATATATATATATAAGTACGAGAATACACATCGTCATCCAGCTCGTCTCCTGAGCTCCACAGCACGTCCTGTATCCTATAATACTCGGTCTAACCCGAGCATTACAGTTAAATAACACCCGAGTCAGTCTGGAATACCAGCGTGAGAAAATCACACCCAATTGATTATTAAAGTTCAAAAATCCTTTGAAAACAAAAGCATCTCATAAGACCACGCCATAAATAAACATGTTGGGTTTTTACCTTACGATAGCTAAAACAATTTTTATAGAAATCCTCTGATATTATAATAGGGTCTATATACAAATACTTATAAAATAGCCGAAATTGTTACATTCATTAAATTCCAGCTACTAGCCACAAAAGTGGGTGATACAAACAAAACTCGTACAAGGCTCGTAGGGAGAATGGATTTCCAACTAATGACTAGGCACTGGGGTACCACCTGTCACAGTACGGGGCCTAGATCACCGTACCGAGGATTACTCCCTTCATCCCCTGCGACACAAGGCCGGAACCATTCCTTACTGAACAGTCCCGAACAAGATAAACCCCGTGGTTGGAGCGACCAACCACCCACTAAGCCGAAAGAAATATAAGGGACATCTAGACAGGGGAATTATCATGTCCTGCTTGGGCATGACCCACCTAACCTTGTTGCATATCCCCTGTTTTTCAGTCATTCCCGGTTGATGAGGCTTGAGGCTATGCGTTACCTTTATAGAACCTATTCCTTAGAATGCCCATCGTCCACCTGACGATGTTTCGCAAGCATTCATCCATACAAGTCCGTCCCGGGTTCGAACGGAACCGAAGGCACTATTCCTACTACATCCATTTTGGAAATATCCCCAGGATTAGTAGCGACTAGCCCTTGCACTTCACCACTCCATCTTCGAATCCAAAATCGTTTTCACGAAACGTACAAACCGGATCGAAGTGGTTTTCGAGAAAATAAATCTCGATCCCGGACTCTTCGAAACGATCAGCGCATTTGTCCAATATTGATAGTCGGTTATTTAACTATCAATTAATATTCACAAACAACCATCAACCAACAAATAATTTCCCAAATTATTTATTACCTTCCAAATATCTTCACAAGATATATTTCTATTTTCATTCCTTTGAAAACAATTTCAAAACCATCTTTCTTTTCAGAATAAACTTTCCCAAATACTTACTATCTCCTCTGAAATTACCAAGCACAAAAATAGATGTTTAAAATAATTTAAAACACTTTACTTTGAAATATATACTTTAAAACATTTAGGATAAAACTACTTAAATAATTTGTTAAAAATACATACTATATGATTTTAAAAAAAAAAACATAAGGTCACTTATAAAATATAAATCAGGTTTTCCCTTTTTAAACAAATACTAGTCACCTTTAAATAATTAATGCTATAATATATTAAAAGGAAATACTTACTTTAGAAATTAAATATTAGAAATAATAAATCTTACAAAACTTGTTTTCTTTAAAAACAACTTTAAAACATTTAATTTATATTTAAAAATTTACTTTTAAAAACATATACTTGGCTATCCAGAGAAAATTTCAACTTCAATGACTTAAATCAATTTTTCCCAAATTGATTTCCTATTTATTTTATTTGAAATAACTTCCTTTACTTATCAGTTCATCTCCAAATTCAGTAGTTATGGACTTTTTTTTTTCTTTTTTCAATTTCATCTTTACTCTTTCAATAATTCAAGTCTTAAGTTCTAGATGAATATTTGTTCTTTGTAATTAATAATACTGCATTTTAAAATTCATTAACTTTCTGTTTATTCAAATTTTCCTTTTCATTCTCGGGATTGATTTATTAGAATTTTAAAGTCAATTTATTTCTTTTCCATGTCATTCTTCAATTTATTCTATAATTATTTTACTTGCAATTTCACCTCTTTTATTTTCATTTTAAAAATCAAATTTATATTCTTGGTAATTTATTATACCAAATTATATCATTCAAACCATAGCATTCAATACTTCCACATAATTCATCATAGAATATCAAATAATTATAACAGAGAATATTAAACAATTAAAATAAAAGTTGAGGGTTCCAGTTGGATCCCTCCAACCTGTTTTCCCTGCATCCACAGATATTAGCACAATATAAAATATCTTCAATATAAAATGAGGGAATTAAATCACTTCAAGGTGTAGTATATACTACTATACAACACAACAATCAATTCAACCATTCAAACAATTATTTAAATTTAATCATTTAAATTTAAATTTAAACTGATTGAGATTAACTCACCTGTGATTTCGCAATCCCATTTCCAAACCAGCTTGTTATCTTCCTATTTCAGACCTTGTAAAAATTTATATGGCTTATTAATATTCGAACCAATTGAATAATTAAATTTCCATTTGGTAAATTTAATTAACTAGTGATTTTATTTTATTAGTTCTCATTTTAGCATACGATTTATTAACATCTAAGATAATCTACCAACAATTTATCAATAAATAAATTATATTTACTAATAATTAAATTTAAAATGATCATTGGGGTTTAAACCAACAATTTATTTTTTTAAATTAATTTCCCTTTTAAATAATCTTTAATATCTAGAATAGTTAAAGAAGTTTATCAACAATTTATCACCTAATCCATTTTTTTTAAAACAAACTAGTCCCTTTCAATCCTTATATATATATAGTATTTCCTGTTTTACTGTTTATCAATTTTAAATATAAACAGAACTCTATATCTTATTGTAAAAATAATGTTTTCATTTCCTGTATACATTAAAATTAAATTGAGGATAACCTAAAATTCAAAAATTACCTGACATTTAAGATTTCCTTTTACTGTAAATAAATTCTTGTATGAAAAATATTCAGATAAATTCAAGGAAACAATGATACCTCACAACGCACTCGAACAGGATCTCCCCCTCGATTGTCGCCGATGAACCACGACTCGGCTTCGTGAAGACAATCGCGACTATCAATTTCCTTTTCCAACGTCGGCCCTCACTGCCATCACCACAAACTTGCGAAGCCGCCCACCCCTACATCGAGTCGAACGCGACCACCTTAAGCAACCGCGAGATCCCCCAAGCCTCGACGCTAGCTGCCTGATTTCCCACACGTTCGTGACCCAAACCCTAACCTATTTCCCAAAACGAGACTGCGATACCTGGAAACTCGAGAACGAGCTCGTTGATCTGGTAAACTAACAAGGAGGTCGCGAATTTAAAAGGTGAAGAAAGGGAAATTCAATTTGAAGACAGCGCGACCATTTCCCCTTTGATTTGAATTGATTTGAGTCTCGTTCGATCTTAGCTGAGGAGAAAATAACGAAAGAAGAAAGCAACAGAAAAGTTGGGCCATGGATTTATTATCGACAATTGAGTTTTGAACTGATTCGTTCTCTGGAGGAGGCCATTTGGTTCCGAAAACAAGCAGTTGTATTTAGTGAGTTATCTTTTTGAGTAGTTTACTCAACAAGCTTATTATCATTATTTCTGATCGAATCGTAACTTGAGAAGACGGGAAGAAAAGGAAGATGGGTACGAAGGAGACACGATGGAGGCGGGTTGTACTCATTGTTGGATAAAGAAAACAATTATATTTTATTTAATTTCAATTTGCCTTAGAATAAATTTCTATGCGTTCATATATCGTACGCTCCCACTACAACTCCGATCAACACGAAATTTGAAATCCGATAATAATTCAATATTACGGATCCAATGGAACTGGTTTCGTCTATTTCCAAGACTGTCCCTCGGAAGGCTATTTTTAAATTCAATTTAAACAGTATAAATTTTAAAACTGAACAAACTACTATTCATTTCAATTTTACACTTCTATTATTGTCAGTGCTATCAATATAAGATTTTCAAGCCTTCAAGGTAATTTTAACAGGTTTAAAATGTCCAATTTCATATTTCACCCAATCCCAAATTATTTAGTTTAATAATTAAATCATCAAATAAATTGTGATATTCAAAATTCAAGTTAAAATTATTCTATTTAATATTTAAAATCAATTAAATATTCCGATTTCAAATGTTTGAAAATTTCGGGTCGTCACACCGTGCGACCGCCGGTACTTCCCAGGCCAACCACGGAAAACTCCGGCCACGTCTCGGCAAAGCAACCACATGGATGAACACGACTTGCCTCCCTCTACGCGAATATCCCCTCCGATCGACCCAAAAACGTGAATCCACCGTTAAAATAGGCGACGCCCTATGGACGGCCAGAACTTCTTTACCCAATTCCGACCACAAATCAACTCAGATCAGAAAACGAATCCCATATTTGACTTGCGCTCTTCGAGACCTTCAAATCCATATATAATTTGCTATAGTTTGGGGAGATTGAATTTTCATTTGATTTTTGAATTTTGAAATTGGATCTAGGTTTTGGTTTGCAGCCATTGGGAAGATAACGAGCTGAGGAAATGAACGCACAAACAAATGAGAATAGATGGAGGCTAGGGTTTATAACTGGGTTTATATATAGGTAGGTTAGAAATAGAGTAGATGGATCTGATAAACAACGTGTTGAACGATAATTGGCCCAAAAATCCCGTTCTGATCTCGAAACGAAATCGGTTAAACCCATATATCGAAATAGGTATTTAAAAATATTCTGAACGCGATGGAAAAAGTTTCACGTCCAAATTCCATCGTATGAAGAAGTTATGTTGAAAATTATAATTTCAAATTGATTTCAATTAAATTGATTTCAAGGCGTTTCGCGTTCGTACGATCAAACAACAAGTCCGATCGCTACGAAACTTGAAATTCTACAATAATTCACTGTTACGGATTCGATGAAATTGGTTTCGTCGAAATCCGAGTCCGTGGCAAAATTGGATATTTTTATATTAATTAAATAAATTAAAAATATATTAATTAAATCAAATTTCAACGTTTAAATTCTGAAATTTGCAATCTTTATCACTTTATAATTCTCAAACATTTACAATGATTAAATTATTTTTAAATGTCAACTTATTAAAAATAAATCCATATAAATCTCAATTTCATACAATTCAAAAATTGTAGATAAATTTGCAATATTTCCATTAGATTGAATTTACCCATAATTATTCCATTCAAAATTTCAAATAGAAGGTTTACCATTGGATTTAAAATTTCACATAAATATTTCCCGTTTTCAACTTAATTTTTAAATTAACATAATAATTACACATTTGATTTCATTCATTTTCATTAAATCCAACTATTATAAATTAAATAAATTAACTCATTATAAAAATCCAAATTCTATAATTCATAAATTTTATCATCTTGATTTACTTATAAATTTATAATTCCTTAAACAATTTTCCCTTCTCAATTTTAAATGTAAATTATTTCACCAATTATAGTATTTATTTCAATTTCTTGAAATAATCCCTTTATTACACTTTGAATTCAATTTATTGTAATAAGTTTATAATTAAACGGATTAGATTCAATTTCAACCTTACACATAAGTTTAGGTCATAATGAATTTATAAGGTATTCCTTTCTTAGTTATTACTATACATACTTCTCTTACTAATTTCTCAATTAATCATAATTATTAAAATAATGCTTATAATCAATAACGACATTGTATTTACTCACATTCAAATGATCGTTATTTCAAATAAATTTATCGACCAATTAATTAGGGAATTTATAATAGTTGTTATCTACCCTTATATTTACTTCCTGATAATGTACTACCTACTCTCCTTTAATTGTGATTTGAATTCCAACCTTTATTTATCATACTAAATAAAATAAACAACATATAGATTTTTACTTATTTCCTTACATGCCTTTATAGGTTTTATTACTTAACAATCACCGTTTAAAATTCTGTGTACACACAAATTATTACTTAACATAAATCTACTCTTTTATTACTTTACGTTCACACTTCCATTACTATATAATTAATCACTAAGTAACGTTATCATCAAACCAACATTAATTAATATAATAAATGCTTACAAGTACGAATGGAATTATCACTTATTATAATATTTTCTTAATTTACATTAACATATAAATAAATTTCCTTTAAATGAATTTTATATCTAGGTATAATACTTACTCCATTTCATTTATTGAAATTTATTCATATTGCTAGTAAATAGGTTTTAAGTCGCCATAGATATAGTTTACTTTGGCGTTCATTCCAATAATAATTTATAAAGTTTTTTTTTACTAAATTAAACTACAAAGCTCATTAATTCAACCAAATTAAATGCACGAAATTTACGGGTCGTTACATAAAGTAGTTTAAATAAATTTTAAATTTTAAAATTTAAAACAAGTTTGAAAACATTTTAAACATCATTTGCATTGGGTTCGACTCGACCAAACTCGAGCAAACTCGAGTCCATATCCTTTCTTCTTTTCTTTTTCTTTTAGTTTAGGTTAAAAATTAAATTCATGAAAACTGGAAAGAAGCAAACACAAATGAACCCGAGCACGAGCAAACTACAACATTACCCCGAGCCAAACGCGAGTCATTCTCCTTCTTACTCGATCGTTACTTCGAGTCTCAACACAACGCCTCCCTGACACAAACCCCCTGACATCGTGCACATCCACGACGCACCAATACCGCCGCCGCCACCAGCGACACCACGCGCAAGCTCCCAATCAAACACGTATGCGACTCCGACCCCTGACCATTCATCACGCGACCCAAATCAAAATCAAAGCAGCTCGCACATCACCTGGAACAACACTTCGCCAGAAAAACCACCAAACCCCTCGACTTTGACCGTCGTTCGCTACAAAACTTCGGCCATAACACTGCAAGCCCTCCACGCAGCTACTCCCAAAATCATGCGCCACTCGATCCATCCATTAATTACCAGTCACCCCATTTTCGAACGCGACCAAACACTGGGCTTAAACCCTAATCTCGCGTCGCTCGACCACATCAACGTTCGAGAACAACTCCGAACATTTTTGCCAGTAGAAGCCCTGACCACCATAACTCCTCCGTTCACAAGAATTTGCCCAAAACACAACTTCCGGTCATCACCAAATTACTGCCCCAAAACCAAACCAAAAATCATGATTTTTATTTTAAAAATCATGTTTCACCGAGTTGATTCAAGATATAAAATTGAATCATCAAATTATAAAACTTGATTTTATCATGTTCTTAAATTTTTTACTGTATC
Organism: Allium cepa; assembly: GCA_030765085.1. NCBI lineage: Eukaryota > Viridiplantae > Streptophyta > Magnoliopsida > Asparagales > Amaryllidaceae > Allium > Allium cepa. The sequence continues at coordinate 779,852,524 of CM060934.1, forward strand.
ATCTTGTTTCGGAAGATATTCAAACCAATTTTGTTTGAACAAAATTTTAAACTTTAATTTGTGATTAAATAAATATACCGTGTTTGAAAACTCAAGCCTAACAGTGATTTGTTACGTAAATTTTGAATTTTTGTTTAGTTTTTACTCTGTAACTTGGAAACAGAGAGGAATTCAGACAAATTCAACATGCACAGTTCAATACAACATGTATACAAAGATTTTACAAAAATATGTACACAAAACATCAAACATATCAAAAATTCAAATGCACAATATTTTATTTACTTAAACTTTTCTAATTTAAAGTTTACTCACCTGAAATTTTTCAAGCAGAGACCAAAATTTGAAATCTGGAAAAATGAACTGCAGATTTTAAATCTGGAAATTCAGAGAAGAAATGCCTTCAGGTTTGCTTTTCAATCTTGAATTTGATCAGAAATTTAAATTTGAAACCGAGGAGAGTCTTTGAATTTTCTTCTTACAGGAATTTAATTGTTTACAGGCTTTTGTATTTGCTTGTAGATTTAGAATCTTTGAGATGAAATTTGAATTCTTGTTTTTAATTCTTGGTTGAAAGAGTGGAAAATTTGATGAAATTCAAATTTGTAGTTGAGGTAGTGATTTTTTTCTTGCTTTTAGAAAATGAGATGGGAAAATTTAGATGAAGAAGATGAAATTATCTATTATAGATAAAATTTTGTTTTATTAATTTTAAATTAAATAATTTACAAACGTGACACTTGTCACTAAATATGGTTATCCTCTTAACACATGTTATTAGAGTGATTCAAAATTTAACAAATGTAATTCTCGTGCAAAATATATTTTTAAATGTTTTTATTAATTAATTTTCTAATTTTAAAATACATTTTTTATTTATATAAATCAATTCTTCTCAAAAGAAATAAATATAAATTTATATTCTAAATAAAATAATAGGAATGCACTTTTAAAATCAAAGTATGATTTAAAATATAAATAACTCTATTTTTAATTCCAATTTAACTATCCAAATTCAAATAAAATTTCAATTTCAATTTAAAAATCTAATTTGATATGTATACAATTTTAACAAATCCATTTCCATTTGTACATATTAATTTTCAATTAAGATCAATATATTTACAACACAATTATTATTATTGTTTAAAAATATCAATTTATCAATTTTAATTAACTTATTAAAAAGATTATCATATTTAAATTTGATTGAAATTCCAGAATATCACATTCCTCCCCCCTTAAAAGAATTTCGTCCTCGAAATTTAAACAAAAGATAATCCAAAATTTTCATTTTATTTCAACAATTCAAGCATGCATATCATCCATACATAAGCAATCAACAAAAACATCCAAACAACGATTCATCCAATACAACATCATTAGCTATCCGGACACATCCGGATAAGCTTTCCTAAAACTATCCAGAGTCTCCCAGGTACAATCTCTGGGATCCTCACTCCATTGGACTTTAACAAGCTTCACTATCTTGCTTCTGAGTTGCCTCTCGTCTTGATAAACAATTTGAACAGGATGTCTGACAACTGATAACTCCGGCTCAACCTCTAAGTTTTCCTGCATAGCTGGCTCCACAATAAGAGATGGATCGTGCACGTATTTCCTCAGACGAGGTACGTGGAAAACGTTGTGAATTCCAACCATCCGGACTGACAATTCAATCTTGTATGCTATGGCACCAATCCTCTCGAGCACTCGGAATGGACTAATATATCTTGGGGCGAGTTTCCCTCTCTTCCCAAATCTTACTGCTCCTTTAATAGGGGAAACTTTGACAAAGACAAAATCACCAATCTCGAACTCCATTTGACTTCATCTTTTATCTGCATACTTCTTTTGACGATCCTGAGCAGCTTTCATCCTTTTCTTGATAAGCTCAACTTTAGCAGATGCTTCACGAATTTGATCTGGTCCAAGCACAAGACGGTCGTTCGATTCTATCCAACAGGTTGGAGATCTACACGGTCTTCCATAAAGAGCTTCATAGGGAGCCATCTTAATACTTGCTTGGTAACTGTTATTATAAGAGAATTCCATTAGATGTAGATGGTCCTCCCACGATCCACCAAAATCCAATATACAGGCTCTCAGCATATCTTCTGGAATTCGATTAAGCCTCTTCGTCTGCCCATCTGTCTGGGATGATATGTTGTTCTCAATCTCAAACTTGTTCCCATAACCGATTGCAAAGCCTCCAAGAATTTGCTGGTGAAGATAGGATCTCGATCACTTACAATACTGACTGGAACACCATGCAATCTGACTATCTCTCTTAAGAAAATCTCTGCCAGAGAAGCTGCAGTACGGGTTGCCTTAACCGGCATAAAATGTGCGCTTTTGGTTAGGCGATCAATAATCACCCATATTCCTTCATTTCCCTTCTTGGTTCTAGGCAATCCATTGATGAAATCCATTGAAATCATCTCCCACTTCCACATTGGGATTTCCAAAGGTTGTACCAAACCGGCTGACTTTTGCTGATTTCCTTTAACTCGCTCGCAGATAGGATAACTATTAACGAAAGCCGCTACATCCTTCTTCATGCCCGGCCACCAGAAAATCCTTCTCATATCTTTGTACGTCTTTGAGATTCCTGGATGAATATTTAATTTGGAGCGATGACTCTCAGATAAGACTTCGTGCCTCAATCCATCTATATCAGGTACACACAAACGACCATTAATCCTCAATGCCCCTTGATTGTCTATCTTGAAATCCGAATATCGACCATCCTTAGTTCCAAGAATCAGTTCTTCAAAAGATCTATCCTCCATTTTCTTGCTTATGATTCTCTCCTGGAGAGACGGAACAACTTCCAAAAGAGATAGAACTGCATTCCTGCTAAGAGCGTCTGCCACAACGTTCGCCTTTCCGGGGGTATACAGAATATCCAAATCCTACGATGCCAAAAACTCGACCCATCGCTGCTGTCTTAGATTAAGATCTTTTTGAGAGAAAAGATATTTCAACGGTTTGTGATCCGTGAATAGCTCAAACTTTTTTCCTAAAAGATAGCGCCTCCAGATCTTTAGAGCAAAAACAATGGACAACAGCTCTAGATCGTGCATAGTGTAGTTTCTTTCATGTGGCTCAACTTCCAAAAGAGATAGAACTGCATTCCTGCTAAGTGCGTCTGCCACAACGTTCGCCTTTCCCGGGTATACAGAATATCCAAATCATACGATGCCAAAGACTCGACCCATCGCTACTTTCTTAGATTAAGATCTTTTTGAGAGAAAAGATATTTCAACGGTTTGTGATCCGTGAATAGCTCAAACTTTTCTCCTAAAAGATAGTGCCTCCAGATCTTTAGAGCAAAAACAATACACAACAGCTCTAGATCGTGCGTAGTGTAGTTTCTTTCATGTGGCTTCAATTGCCGACTCGCATACGCAATTACCCTAACATTATGCATTAGCACTGCTCCCAATCCAACAATACAGGCATCTGTATAAACTTTAAACTTACTCTTCCCATCCGGAATAGCCAACACCGGAGCACTTGTCAACCTTACCTTTAGATTTTGAAAAGCCTCCTCACATTCAGGTGTCCACTTGAATTTAGCTCCCTTCCTTGTCAGCTTTGTTAGGTGCGAAGAGATCTTGGAATAATAAACTTCCTGTAGTAGCCAGCCAATCCCAGAAAACTGCGAACTTCAGTTGGAGCCCGAGGCTGCTTCCATTCCAAAATAGTCTCAACCTTCGTTGGATCTACCAAGATTCCCTCACCAGAAACAATGTGCCCCTAAATTTTTACTTCTGATTTCAAAAATGCCACTTAGAAAACTTCGCCTTCAGAACATGTCTTCTCAGAGTTTCCAATACTATTCACAAGTGCTGCTTGTGCTCTTCTTCCGACTTAGAGTAGACTTAGATATCATCGATCAACACCAAAACGAACTTATTCAATACATCTCTAAAGACTCGGTTCATCAGGTCTACAAAGTAGGCATGAGCGTTGGTTAACCCGAAAGGCATAACCAACCACTCATAGAAACAATTAGGTCCCCTAAATGTAGTTAAGGAAATACTGTCCTCAGCTACCCTTAACTGATGGAAACCTGATGCTAAATCCAATTGAGAAAAGACTGAAGCGCCATGAAGCTGGTCGAAGAGATCATCAATACGAGGAAGTGGATACTTATTTCGAATGGTCACTTTGTTCAACTCACGATAGTCTACGCAGAACCTTAGCGACCCATCTGACTTGGTGACAAACACCGCAGCCGAACCCCAACAAGAAAAACTAGGCCTAATCAAACCCTTCTCCAACAGATCTTGAGTTTGCTTCACTAGTTCCTCCCTCTCCCTAGGAGCCATCCTCCTACTAGGCTGAATTACGGGTACTGCTCCTGGAACCAAATCTATGCGAAACTCTATTTGTCGATGCGGAGGTAAACACTTAACTTCCTCGAATACGTCTGAGAAATCCTGGACCACTTCGATATCTTCAACCTCCTCTTGAGAAGTCTCAACTCCATGTAAAAGACTACTCAAGTGTATTCCAGAGTTATCACACAATACTCTAGCTATCATACCCAGATCAGTTTCCAACGAAACTGTTCTCTCATTACAATTTAAGACAGTCTTATATTTATCAACCCAATCCATCCCCAATATAAGGTCAAAACCCTTAAAATCCAACACATAAGGGTCACAAGAAAAACTATGGGACAGATAGGAGATTCTCAAATCCTTACAGATCCTTTCTAATTTGGTTACCCCTCCTGTAGGATTATATACAAAGATGGGATTGTCTACAGTACTAGGGGTAAGAAAGAACTTCTTTACAGATTCCAGAGAAATAAAACTCAAAGAAGCACCAGAATCAAACAAAACTTTAATATACTTGCCCTCTAAAAGTAATGTACCTTCCAATACTCCTTTGCCCTTAGATGAGGTTGATGGTGCACCTTCCAAAGCAAATACTTTATTCTACTAGACCTTATGAAGGAGCGGGCAATCCTTAATCATATGACCCGGTTGACGGCTGTTGAAGCAAAGAGACTTCTGAACTAAAGCTGAACCTGGTCCACTATAATGCGACTGCTGCTGCTGTTGAGACCCTTTTCTGGGACACTTATTCGCCAGGTGATCTTCTTGCTGAAAAATATGGCATTTGCGAGGTCCATTGTTGCTTCCCGACTTCTTCTTGTTTTTCCTCTTCCAATTGGAATTGAATTTTCTCTTATTAGGGTTGGAAGAATTCCCTCCCAATGTAGCAACTCGTGCCACTGATCTCTTATGCATCAAATCCTCATATCTTAATGCCATATCAATTAGCACTACAAAAGATCCTTTCAAGTGCGCTGTCATCCTTTCATGAAACTCTTGCAACGACCCGTTATTTTGGACCATTCAAATCGACAATAAAACCATACATATCCGACTTGAATTATTCAAAATATCGAATTGTTAATTAAATTTGGCAAAACTTAAAATATACAGTAAATTAATAAATCATAGATCACACAGTAATATAATGCAGCGGAATAGATAAAGAATAGTAATTCATGAAGCTACTATATACATCAGAGTTAGAAAAATACAACCGAATAGTTCAAATGCAGTGAAGTCTCCAATGCAACAGATGACTTCTTTGAACGAATCAACTGGGAAGGCTGGAATCTGAACCGATAGTTGGATTTCCAAATGAAGCTCCAAACTCCAAAGGTGAGTCTCAAATGCTGTATCACTCAGTCTGACCCGAGCGTAAAGCAAAACACAAAACACTCGAGTTAGGATTAACATTCTTATATCAATAAATCCAACTCAAGTGAAATATCAACTGAAATACAAATAACTTAAAGGATGTTTGGGATAACCATCCTCTAAGGGTCCATGGAACTTTCTACAAGGTAGAAATATACACTATAACACCGTGGTCATTTCAGCTTAATTTATACTTCAAAACCAAATCTCATTTTCACTTCAAATATCTCTATATTTCCCAAAATAGCATTTATATATATTAAATAATTTATACAGTAAAGTATTTTCAATTTCCTCAACTTAACAAGACGTTCCAACATCAACCCGACCTTCCCATTCAAATTAAATTCAATCTCAATTTATCAATTTAAATTCAACTCGATTTAAATCAAATATTACTACTAAATCTATATATACAATTTTCATTTATATAATATCTTAAGAATCAAATTTATTAAACCATATATTTCTTTCCAAAATTATAGAAATTATTTTCAAAATATTTATATGGACCAACGGTGTCTGTATATATTTCCTATCATATAGTCAAGTGCTACGGATATTTATCATTTCAATCCGTATACTAAATATATACGGGTGGATATCATTTCAACCCGTAATCCCAAATTCAATTAAATGAAAATCGCTTGGGTTTATCATTTCAACCCATAACGATTTTCTCCTATTCTAAAGTCTGTTCGGGTATGTATCATTTCAACCCATAGCGATTTCTAAACTACAGGGAACATGCAGAGTGATAACAGAAAATACAATAAAATAACAGGCATATATCATCAATAACAATATAATATAAACAACATGATATGGTGTCATACCCCGCAGGTGAACAGTTACAGATAATAGCATATATAACAAATTTAAATAACTACAGCAGCATATTTCAATTGTCGTTTCAATTGAAATCAAATTTAATGAATAAAAATATGTTAATCGTGATTGATTGCTCACCTTTCGAGGCCAGAGAATATAGAATGAGACACGGATACGCACACTGATACAGACATTGAAATTAAATTTCAAATCCAAGCAAAGCAAAATCGGCACGAATTCAACGATCAAAGCTGATTGACTCGAACTGATGAAACGGATCATATCAGAACTGGAACGATGAAGATAAATGGTATAAGTGAACTTTTATAACCACCTATAACTATATGTACACATATGAAATTTATATTCTAAGTTCAAACATCACAAATTTAATTTACATGTTTTTCAAACATATAAATAAATAAATAAATCAAGCTTACATTTTTTTAAAATCATACACTTTAAAAAATATATATATATACTAACACCTTTATAACAAATTTATATAATTAGTATATATATATATATATATATATATTCTCAAACAGATAAAATAAATGTTTAAATATGAATACCTAAAAGAAAACTTTTTTTAATATATATAACTATTTATATATATATATATATTAAATGTTATATATATATATATATATATAATTTAAATCCATCCATATTTTTACATTCAATAACATATTATATTATATTCAACCTATATAAATTTCCAAATTGTATACGTGTATTAAAATAATTTATAAAGTAGAGTATTTATAGAATCATCTTAAATCCAAAATAGTATAAATATAAACTGTACATAACCTATATCAACCAAAAAGAAGCAAAGTTGACTATTGTTTCTAAAATATGGGCATAAACACAGACTGCTCATGTATAAACTGAACTAACTCTTATATAACCAGAAACATATTATAGTTATAAATATACATATATATTCATACGTGCTTAAAAAATTTCAAAACGTCAATAAAACTAACTACTGACTCACAACATCCTATACAACCAGTTGTATAACAAATATATGATATATACTCATCTTAAAATAGTAAAATATAGAATGACAAAACAAAGCAGCCTAGATATAATATATATATATGTGACGCACCAGATGTTCAAAATACAGCTATCTTAAACTCATATAATATAAACTTTACATATATAATAACTCGTATTAACATATATCATAAAATTTTATATAAACCTTATAGTATATAAATAACTTACTTTAAATACTAAATAGAACCTATGCAAGTTAAAATATGTAAGCTAATATAGGCTGCGGCCATTTTAAAAAAATAATCAAAATACATTATATACTTAAACCAACAATAAATTATGTACATAGTACATATTAAAAATTTACATAGTCTTACTATACATATCATATAATAATAATATATATATAAAACAAAAACCGATTTATATAAACAGACATATTGAAGAATAACATATCAAACTTATGTAAACTTTATATATACACAAAATGTCATTTCTACTAACATATATACACTATCAAACTCACATATTACTATCATTTACATTGGAAAACTGACATAAATCATTTATACCAAAAATCCTTTTTTTTCATGACATATTTTATAAACATAACATACCAAGCTGTTAACAAAACATATTTTGTATAAATATATACTGTGCCAAAATATATAATAATACTATAAAAGCTATATATTTTATATGCAGAAACCATATAGCCTGCATATACCTAACACAAACAACTAATATATATAATAATTTGTGCAACATAAACTTATCCAAATATGCAGAAATCATATATACATACCGAAAAATAAATATGTGTTATGAAAATCTATTTCAAACTTATAAATAAAAACATAAAATAACCAAGCAGATTTATATATATACGCTCTAAAACCAACTCACCAGGATACTTGAAATCTTGTATAAAATAAAATATACATATAAATCTATGTTTTAACAAACCTTTCGTATGCTTGAATATATATAAAGCTGCAAGTATAAGAAATAGATATAATATATAAAGAAATACTTACATATAAAGAATGAAAGAAGAGAGGAAACCGTTGTGGGTAATCGAGCATGTGGTGAACGCGTGGAGCAAAAAGGAACGAGGGGAAGAGTTTTTTTTCTTCCATAGAATGAAAAGAAGAAGGAGAGATATGCTTATCATGGGAAATATATATATGCGTTTTTCTTATATATTTTTTCATATAGTTAGTACAAGATACGCTAAATTTATACAAAAAGTAACGTATCTAAATTTATACGTTACTTATTTGTTCTCTACCTATTAATTTATACTATTTATTCTCTACCTATTAATTTATACTATTTATTCTCTACCTATTAAGTTATACGTTTTATTCTCTACCTATTAATTTATACGTTACTTATTCTCTACCTATTAATTTATACGTTTTATTCTCTATCTATGAGTTTATACTATTTATTCTCTACCTATTAATTTATACGTTTTTATTTATTCTCTACCTATTAATTTATACGTTACTTATTCTCTACCTATTAATTTATACGTTTTATTCTCTACCTATTAATTTATACTATTTATTCTCTACCTATTAATTTATACGTTTTATTCTCTACCTATTAATTTATACGTTTTCTTGTATGTGTATATACATTATTTATTCCATCAAATAATGCGCCTTTTAAACGCGAAATTAAAAAATTTATTTATACACAAAGTTTTGGAAATTTATTACTTATATAAAAATATGATTTGTTTAAACATTTACTAAGAAATTTATATTCAAAAATGTATATAAGTAAAATATAAAATATTAAATTTTTAAAAGTATAAAATCAATTTTTTTAAAGAACAATAGGTGAAATAAATGTTGTTACGAATATATTAAATTAAACCAAAAGATTAAAAATTAAAAATTTAAAGATTTATAACTTCAAAAAAAAAGGTTAAGTTTTAACCAAAATAAGAATTTTAGAATTTTCACACTAATAAAAATCTTGGGTGATTGTTTATAATTAAATTTAGACAATCAAATTTTCGAAAAATAAAACCCCAGAGTTACAAATAAAGAATTAAAAATTGCTAAAATTTGGGCTGTTACACTCTCCCCCACTCAAAACTTTTCGTCCCCGAAAAGGAAGGAGGTAGGAGAATTAAAACAACCAAAAAGAAAATAGATTGAAAGACATGATAAATAATAAATTTTAAAATTAAATAAATTTTACTCGAAATATTCATTTGAAAACTTCACTTGGAAATCTTAAGATACTTTCAACATTATAGATACATCAATAATCATTTTATTTAAACATGTTTTATTAAATTAATAACTTCAAAATATTATAACACTAAAATTTTCTATTAAACAATGTAGTATACAAATAAGCAATATTTAAAAAGGATATATCCAACAAGGAAGGAAGGTAGATTTGGAAAATAGAATCAAGGTGAATAACTAAGCTGAGCAGATAAGGTAGACGCAAGGAATAGTATCGGGCACTAATAATTAATCTAGAACCATAAGAATTTAAATTTCAAATATGAATTCAAAATTTCTTTGTTGGGAAAAATACTTTTATAATAAATACCTTTATAATAATACTTTTATAATAAAATACTATTATATCGAAATAGATTTTCCTTTCGAAAATACTTTTATAACTCGATGTTTCAACAAGTTTATCCACATTCTTGCAGACTCTGGCCATGCGTTGATCAGGCGCAAAGCTAGAATTCTTCAAGTACTTATTAGACTTGTTTCAATACCCAATGAAAATACTTGAAAAACCTTTAAAACAAATATGGAAAGTACAATCCAAACAAAACAACCAAACCAAAACCTTTGTCTGACCATGGTTCGCAGATACACAATGGTTACGCCTGGATCCCCCAGGAAACAATCCGTATCTGTAAGCTTTCTCAGCCCTGCGAGTTACGCCATGATGACTAGCAGAGTGCAGGATACACGATGGTTACGCCTGGGTCCCCCAGGAAACAATCCGTACCCCTAAGCTGTCACAGCCATGCAGTTTCGCGACTATTCGTGACCTACACAGATTGCAGGATACACAATGGTTACGCCTGGATCCCCCAGGAAACAATCCGTACCCCTAGGCAAGACTCAGCCAGGCAATTGCGTTATGCAGTCGCGAGAGAAAAAAAACCATGGGTTACGCCACGGTGGGAACACTCGAGTATTACATCCGGAAAACCAAAAATCAGAGAGAATAATATCGATAGAATAAATCCACGATGTAGCCACAAAGCGGATATCAAGCAGAAGGCACTTTCCATATCTTTACTTCGAAAATATATATCATAAAGTACCTTTTCAAATCACTTTCAAATATCATACTTATATAAAGTCCATATATATAGGATTCCATTTTTCCCAAATCGAATACTTTCCAAATCAATAGTAGATCAAATCATACTCATATAGACTTTGATTATATAAAATTTCTTTCCAAATTGAGTACCTTTCAAATCAATAGATTTCAAATCAACTTCATACTTATACAATCCATTTTATATAAGTTCGACCACTCCCAAATCAAGTTCTTAATAATATTAGGTTCTCAAATTTCAAATCATTTCAATATCAATTCAGTTTCAAAATCATATATGATTTCACCAAATTTTCTTCCAAATTAAATATCTAAATTCCAAAGTTCCAAAATAATAGGTTTAGAAAATTATCCCATTTTCCAAATTAAGATAATCCAAGTCAAACCAATTCATTTCCAAAAATCACCATATAAGTACTAGTTTTTAATTCCAAATTAGTTTCAAAACCAAATATTTTCCCAAAATCAATTATACTCAAAATGGTTTCCAAATTTATAATTATCCCTTTTTCTAAAACTTTTAAACTATCAATTTCTATGTGAAATATCCAATTTACCTTTCTGAAAACCATTATTCAACTATTTTTTTTCAAAACATTTCAAAACTAAATTTATATTCTTTATCAAACATTTTATACTCTTCGAAATTTCTTAGCTTCGAAAATAAAATCTCGATTTGGAAGTGTTCGAACATTCAAAATAGTCAGGGAAATCAAATTTTCAATTCAAGAGTTGAAAATCAACAATAAATCGATAAATCAATTATTAAATCCGAACCTCGAGGACTGAACACCGGTCTCATTTTAAATTGTTTCAAATATATACTTATATCTTTCTAAAATATCAAATTATACTTCGGAATTTGAAATCAAAAACGGTTTTACAAAATCACTTGCATAGCGAAGCTAGTAAAGTGGCCTCTCCCCCACTCTGAAACTCGAAAATCAATGTCGATGATGCGCGCACTCATCACCGAAATTATTTTCTAGCGACATAAGTGAGTTCTAGACTTCTATTTTCTTGAAAACTTCTTTGAAATTTCTTCAAAATTATTGGAATTCATTTAAACTCATTTTAAACATTTCTTATTCGAAAAAATACTTTTAAATCGTATTATTTTTATATATTTTCCAAAATCTTAAAACCAATTTCAGAATACCGAAATTCAATTCTCGAATTTCAAATTTAACTCTACAGTTATAAATCATTTTTATATAAATCAATTTCTTATAATGTTTCAAAATTTCAAATCCTTTCAAAACCTTTTTATATAGACTAACATTTCTTATTTGCTTTATATATATAGGTATATAATCCTTATCAAAAACATTTTCACTTTTATATATATATAAAAAATCGTAGTTATCAAATAAAATTTCGGTATAAATAATTTCAAAAATACAAACAAAACTCGATTTTCAAAGGACGATTCAAGAACGGATTTCAAAAAAAGATAGCGATTTAATTTAGAGGAACTCCAATCAATAGAATCCTGATTCGAAGATAGACTCGATCGAAGATGAGATAATTAAATTGCAAAATAAAAGATGGATATACTTCTATAAATCGCGGGCGACCTTTACCGGTCAACCGTGATTCCACAATTAGATGGGTGTAGAATTCTGAGGCAATTCGACATTCGATCGCCAGAGATATAGAATTCGGCATAACAAGATATAGCAGCATCGTAAACCGAGGATACAGAAATCTTTGGTGAGGCAATGCCAATTGAAAAGGAGTTTTCACCCCCTTTACAAATCATTCAGTGGAGTTATGGGATACTCCGAAATCAAATGAATATAAATAGGGAGAGACAGAATGAATTTCGGAACCGAGGGACATTCCAAAATTCAAAGGAAATCGAGTCAAAAGGAAGAGATTCAACTCGAGCGAAAGTGATTCTGTAAATAAATTTACCATATATTCTAAGTTTTATCTAGAGCCAAAGCTCTGATACCAACTGTAACGACCCGCTATTTTGGACCATTCAAATCGACAATAAAACCATACATATCCGACTTGAATAATTCAAAATACCGAATTGTTAATTAAAATTTGGAAAAACTTAAAATATACAGTAAATATATCAATCATAGATCACAGAGTAATATAATGCAGCGAAATAGATAAAGAATAGTAGTTTATGAAGCTACTATATACATCAGAGTTAGAAAAATACAACCGAATAGTTCAAATGTAGTGAAGTCTCCAATGCAACAGATGACTTCTCTGAACCAATCAACTGGAAAGGCTGGAATCTGAATCGATAGTTGGATTTCCAAATGAAGCTCCGAACTCCAAAGGTGAGTCTCAAATGCTGTATCACTCAGTCTGACCCGAGCGTAAAGCAAAACACAAAACACAAAACACTCGAGTCAGGATTAACATTTTTATATCAATAAATCCAACTCAAGTGAAATATCAACTGAAATACAAATAACTTAAAGGATGTTTGGGATAACCATCCTCTAAGGGTCCATGGAACTTTCTACAAGGTAGAAATATACAGTATAACACCGTGGTCATTTCAGCTTAATTTATACTTCAAAACCAAATCTCATTTTCACTTCAAATATCTCTATATTTCCCAAAATAGTATTTATATATATATTAAATAATTTATACAGTAAAGTATTTTCAATTTCCTCAACTTAACAAAACGTTCCAACATCAACCCGACCTTCCCATTCAAATTAAATTCAATCTCAATTTATCAATTTAAATTCAACTCAATTTAAATCAAATATTACTACTAAATCTATATATACAATTTCCATTTATATAATATCTTAAGAATCAAATTTATTAAACCATATATTTCTTTCCAAAATTATAGAAATTATTTTCAAAATATTTATATGGACCAACGGTGTCTATATATATTTCCTATCATATAGTCAAGTGCTACGGATATTTATCATTTCAATCCGTATATTAAATATATATGGGTGGATATCATTTCAACCCGTAATCCCAAATTCAATTAAATGAAAATCGCTTGGGTTTATCATTTCAACCCATAATGATTTTCTCCTATTCTAAAGTCTGTTCGGGTATGTAACATTTCAACCCATAGTGATTTCTAAACTACAGGGAACTTGCAGAGTGATAACAGAAAATATAATAAAATAACCGGCATATATCATCAATAACAATATAATATAAACAACAGGATATGGTGTCATATCCCGCAGGTGAACAATTACAGATAATAGCATATATAACAAATTTAAATAACTACAGAAGCATATTTCAAATGTCGTTTCAATTGAAATCAAATTTAATGAATAAAAATATGTTAATCGTGAGTGATTGCTCACCTTTCGAGGCTAGAGAATATAGAAGGAGACACTGATACGCATACTGATACAGACACTGAAATTAAATTTCAATTCCAAGCAAAGCAAAATCGGCACGAATTCAACGATCAAAGCTGATTGGCTCGAACTGATGAAACGGATCAGATCATAACTGTAACGATGAAGATAAATGGTATAAGCGAACTTTTATAACCACCTATAACTATATATACACATATGAAATTTATATTCTAAGTTCAAACATCACAAATTTAATTTACATGTTTTTCAAACATATAAATAAATAAATAAATCAAGCTTACATTTTTTTTTAAATCAACATACACTTTAAAAAAATATGTATACACTACCACCTTTATACCAAACTTATATAATTAGTATATATATATTCTCAAACAGAAAAAATAAATGTTTAAATATGAATACCTAAAAGAAAACTTTTATATATATATAACTATTTCTATATGTATTAAATGTTATATATATAAAATTTAAATCCATCCATATTTTTACATTCAATAACATATTGTATTCAACCTATATAAATATCCAAATTATATACGTGTATTAAAATAATTTACAAAGTAGAGTATTTATAGAATCATCTTAAATCCAAAATAGTATAAATATAAACTGTACATAACCTATATCAACCAAAAAGAAGCAAAGTTGACTATTGTTTCTAAAATATAGGCATAAACACAGACTGCTCATGTATAAACTGAACTAACTCTTATATAACCAGAAACAAATTATAGTTATAAATATACATATATATTCATACGTGCTTAAAAAATTTCAAAACGTCTATAAAACTAACTACTGACTCACAACATCCTATACATCCAGTTGTATAACAAATATATGATATATACTCATCTTAAAATAGTAAAATATAGAATGACAAAACAAAGCAGCGTGGATATAATATATATATATATATATATGTGACGCACCAGATGTTCAAAATACAGCTATCTTAAACTCATATAATATAAACTTTACATATATAATAACTCGTATTAACATATATCATAAAATTTTATATAAACCTTATAGTATATAAATAACCTACTTTATATACTAAATAGAACCTATGCAAGTTAAAATATGTAAGCTAATATAGGCTGCGGCCATTTAAAAAAAAAATCGAAATACATTATATACTTAAACAACAATAAATTATGTACATAGTACATATTAAAATTTTACTTAATCTTACTATACATATCATATAATAATAATATATATATATATAAAACAAAAACCGATTTATATAAACAAACATATTGAAGAATAACATATCAAACTTATGTAAACTTTATATATACACAAAATGTCATTCTACTAACATATATACATTGTCAAACTCATATATTACTAATATTTACATTGGAAAACCGACATAAATCATTTATACCAAAAATCCTTTTTTTCATAACATATTTTATAAACATAACATACCAAGCTATTAACAAAACATATTTTGTATAAATATATACTCTGCCAAAATATATGATAATACTATAAAAGCTATATATTTTATATGCAGAAACCATATAGCCTGCATATACCTAACACAAACAACTAATATATATAATAATTTGTACAGCATAAACTTATCCAAATATGCAGAAATCATATATACATACCCAAAAATAAATATGTGTTATGAAAATCTATTTCAAACTTATAAATAAAAACTTAAAATAACCAAGCAGATTTATATATATACGCTCTAAAACCAACTCACCAGGATACTTGAAATCTTGTATAAAATAAAATATACATATAAATCTATGTTTTAACAAACATTTCGTATGCTTGAATATATATAAAGCTGCAAGTATAAGAAATAGATATAATATATAAAGAAATACTTACATATAAAGAATGAAAGAAGAGAGGAAACGGTTGTGGGTGATCGAGCATGTGGTGAATGCGTGGAGCAAAGAGGAACGAGGGGAAGAGTTTTTCCAGAGAATGAAAAGAAGAAGGAGAGATATGCTTATCATGGGCAATATATATATGCGTTGTTCTTATATATTTTTTCGTATAGTTAGTACAAGATACGCTAAATTTATACAAAAAGTAATGTATCTAAATTTATACGTTACTTATTTGTTCTCTGCATATTAATTTATACTATTTATTCTCTACCTATTAATTTATACTATTTATTCTCTACCTATTAATTTATACATTTTTATTTATTCTCTACCTATTAATTTATACGTTACTTATTCTCTACCTATTAATTTATATGTTTTATTCTCTACCTATTAATTTATACGTTACTTATTCTCTACCTATTAATTTATACGTTTTATTCTCTACCTATTAATTTATACTATTTATTCTCTACCTATTAATTTATACGCTTTTATTTATTCTCTACCTATTAATTTATATGTTACTTATTCTCTACCTATTAATTTATACGTTTTATTCTCTACCTATTAATTTATACGTTACATATTCTCTACCTATTAATTTATACGTTTTATTCTCTACCTATTAATTTATACTATTTATTCTCTACCTATAAATTTATACGTTTTATTCTCTACCTTTTAATCTATACGTTTTCTTGTATGTGTATATACATTATTTATTCCATCAAATAACGTGCCTTTTAAACGCGAAATTAAACAGTTTATTTATACACAAAGTTTTGGAAATTTATTATTTATATAAAAATATGATTTGTTTACACATTTACTAAGAAATTTATATTCAAAAATGTATATAAGTAAAATATAAAATATTAAATTTTTAAAAGTATAAAATCAATTTTTTTAAAGATCAAAAGGTGAAATAAACGTTGTTACGAATATATTAAATTAAACCAAAAGATTAAAAATTAAAAATCTAAAGATTTATAACTTCAAAAAAAATGTTAAGTTTTAACCAACATAAGAATTTTAGAATTTTCACACTAATAAAAATCTTGGGTTATTATTTATAATTAAATTTAGACAATCAAATTTTCGTAAAATAAAACCCCAGAGTTACAAATAAAGAATAAAATATTGCTAAAATTTGGGCTGTTACAACTCTAGCCTCAATCCTTGCACAAACATCTCGTTCTTTTTGTGAGGAGTGTCTATAAGTCCTGGACCATAGCAAGATAACTCGTTGAATCTGGTCTCATACTCCGCTATAGTCATGCTTCCTTGCTTTAAATTCAAAATATCCTGATAAAGACGAGTTTTCCCTGCTGTAGGCATGAATTTCTCCTCAAACAACTCCTTAAATTCTTCCCAAGACATATCGTCCTCGGAGTCATTTGCTGTCACTGCATCCCACCAGACTGCAGCACCTCCTTGTAATTGCCACGAAGCCATTACCCTCTTCTGCTCATCTGATAATTTCATGCTCTTAAATATTTTCTCACAAGAGCGTAGCCATGCTTGGACCTCAATTATAGTCTCTGATCCTTTAAATGGTTTTCCTCCAAGGTTGACGAAGTCCTTACATAAAGCAGCAAAACTGACTGGAGGCGGTACCGGATTAACAGCCTCATTATCAGCCTGTTCTCTCCTATTATTGGTTGATGTACTTCCTACAACCCTTCCCCTTCTGCCTC
Source organism: Allium cepa (assembly GCA_030765085.1). Taxonomy (NCBI): domain Eukaryota; kingdom Viridiplantae; phylum Streptophyta; class Magnoliopsida; order Asparagales; family Amaryllidaceae; genus Allium; species Allium cepa. The sequence goes on from CM060934.1 coordinate 779,870,343, forward strand.
TTGAACTCATTCTGGTTACCTGGACAGGTAACCCAACCAATCTAGATAGGGATATAGTTATATAAGAAATTTACAAATACGCACTCTCAAAATATATACTACTCCAGAGCCTAGGTGTTTCTCAACCTCGCTCTGGTACCAACTATGACGACCCGTCTTTCAATCCTCAGATTTACGTATCATCAATAAGAAAAGAAAGAGATAGAAATAGAAAGATAGAAAGAAATAACAACGATCATCAGAATCTCACAGCGGAAACAGAACAAAATATAATATTACACATATCCGTTACATAGTTTTACATACTAGAGTACACAAAATAATATGACTTCATTACATTAGACATTTATAAGAGTTTTCCAAAACATACAACCCCAAAATACAACATCAAAATATCACTACAGCGGATAGATAGATAAGTACGTCTGGACTCCAGCTCCAGCATCCAAAACATTTGTCAATCCCAACCTGATCACTTAGCTACTCATAAAAATTTGAGTACCCAAGAGTTTATGAAAAACAACCTGGTGTGAGTAAATAGGTAAGAGTTGTTTAACTTTAAAATTGTTTGAAAACAAAAGGTATCATGTAAGTCTCCCCACAAATAAACACAGGTAAGTTTTTACCTTACGCTAACCAAAGCATTTGATAGGAAATCCAGTGATATTATAATAGGGTCTAGGGTTTTTAAAATAAAATACAGAAATAGCTAGAATGCTTACATCTCACGTTCCAACCTGTGCAGTTAATGCGCTCGGAAGATTCAAAGCGGTGGAGGTGTAAAAAGTCATAGCGGGGATACAGCGAGGATATAGCGGGATATAACGAATGGCTCTAAAATAGCATATAAAATTCATACTTAATGTTTTTACAAATATATAAATGGTAATTTAATCAAAAATTATCATTAAATTGAATTATAAATAATACATAAATAATTTTAAATAAAAACATGTGTGAATATACTTTAAATAAACGAAAAACAGTTATATAACATAATTGAATTTAGTAGAATATTAGAGTATTTTCATTTCTGAAAATATATTAAAAAATAAATCAAATAAATTAGCTTCATAATTTTATAATGTATAAATACAATTTTTCAATTCATTTTATTAAAAAAGATATAGCGGGAATAGCTGAATATAGCGAAAATAACGGGATATAGCGGAAATAGCGGGGATTAAAGCGGAAAGGCTATATTCTGGGACTATATGGAAAAATGGTAGCGGTAGATATCCTCTATGAGATATAACGGGGTTGTAGCGGGGCATTAACTACACAGATTGCAACATAGTTGGGCACAATCAAAACCGTACAGGCACTTATTGCAGATTGGATTCCATACAATGGCAGGGCTATTGGGGTACCGCCCGTCACTGTACGGGGCCTAGATCACCGTACCGAGGACCACTCCCGATCCCCTACAACACAAGGCCGGAACCATCCCTTACTGGACAGCCCCGAACAAGACAACCCCGCTGTTGTGGCCAACAACTGCCCATACAGCCGAAATAATAAGGGAATTCTAGACAGGGAAAATTTCGTCCTACTTGGACATGACCCACTTAGCCTTGCTGCACCTCCCCTGTTTTAGCCATTCTCGGTTGATGAGGCTTGAGGCTACAATTACCTTATAGAACACATCTCTTATAATGCTCACCGTCCACCTGACGATGTGCTGGAAGCATTCAATCCATACAAGTTCGTTTCGGGTTCGAACAAAACCGAAGGCACTATTTCGTTACACCCATTTTGGAATCACCCTCAGAGTTAACGACAATAACCCTTGCACTCTGAAACTCCATTTCGATCTTCACTTAAAGACATCACGACCTAATGTTTAACTTGGATCGATGTGCTTTTTGGATAATCAAACTTGATTCCCGATCCCGATCTCATCGAAATCCAAACGCCATCTTAAAGGTTAAGTTGTTTAAAGACTTAAACAACTCAATTCAATTTTATACATTGAATTCACACAGCATTATTCATAGATAATAACAATCATCCAACACAGATATATACAAAATGTCATCATAGAATATCTCAGATTATCATCCAACAGATGTCAACCAAATTCAGATATTCAATTCTAAACAATCATCCATAAGCAAGCTTATCTTTAATTCATATTATAATTAGTCTAATTAATTCAAATTAAATTAATTACTTAAGAATTAATCACTTTACCTTGCTTAACCAATCATTAATTAATTTATCACAATCATTTAATTTATTTATCACTTCTTAATCAACCTCGTTATCAATTAATTAATCTTTAATTAATTAATTACTCTTTAATTATTAATTAATAACTCGAATTACTGATTATTAAAACTTGATTAAAAATTAATCATTCCTTAATTAATTACTAATTAATCCTTAATTTGCAATCAATTAATCTTAATTAATAGCTTAATTTATTACAAATTATAAAGTAATTTAATTACTTAATTAATTATAATTTATTAACCTTAATCATTTAATTAATTAAGTCTTAACCACTAATTGATTAACTATTAATTATAAATTAATTAATGTTTAATTACGTAATTAATTAACTCTAATTATTTAATTAATTCTTAATCATTAATTACTTAATCACTAATCACTTAATTAATTAATTACTAATCATTTATTAATTAACCTTTAATTATTTAATTAATTATCTATTAGTTATAATTTAATTTAATTCTTAATTATCCATTAATTAATCCATAACTAATTAATTAGACCTTTATAAATAAATTAATCTAAAATTATTAATTAATTTAACTTTAATTACTTTATTAATTAAAGTAATCTTAGCCATAAAAACTTAATTAACTTTCAAACAAAGCAATTTCATCAATTACAGAAAATTACTACATATTTAAAACATTTCCATTTTGTTTAAACTGATTACTTTTTAAAAGTTAAATTTAAAAGAATACAAAATCATCTCAAAATTAGTTATCAAAGTATAAATTACTTTAAATTAAATAGTTTAACATTATCATAAAGTAGTTTAAATAAAGTTTAAATTTTAAAATTTAAAGGAAGTTTGAAAAACTTTTTAAACATCATTTGCATTGGGTTCGACTCGACCAGACTCGAACAAACTCGAGTCCATACCCCTTCTTCTTTTCTTTTTCTTTTAGTTTAGGTTAAAACTTAAATTGATGAAAACTGGAAAGAAGCAAACACAAATGAACCCAGGCACGAGCAAACTACAGCACTACCCCGAGCCAAACGCGAGTCATTCCCCTTTTTACTCGATCGTTACTTCGAGTCTCAACACAAAACCTCCCTGACACACACCCCTGACACTGTGCACATGCATGACGCACCAACACCGCCGCCATCACCAACGGCACCGTGCGCAAGCTCCCTATCAACCACAGATGCGACTCCGACCCCTGACCATCCATCACGCGACCCAAATCAAAATCGAAGCAGCTCGCACATCACCTGGAAAACCACTTCACCAGAAAAACCACCGAACCCCTCGACTTCGACCATCATTCTCCATGAAACTTCGGCCACAACACTGCATGCCCTCCACGCAGCTACTTCCAAAATCATATGCCACTTGATCCATCCATTAATTTCCAGTCACCCCATTTTCGAACGTGACCAAACACAGGGCTTAAACCCTAATCTCGCGTTGTTCGGCCACATCAACATTCGAGAACACCTCCGAACATGTTTGTCGTGACCACCCATCCTCACTCCTTCTCCAGTAGAAGCCCTGACCACCATAACTCCTCCGTCCATAAGAATTTGCCCAAAACACAACTTCCGGTCATCACCAAATTACTGCCCCAAAACCAAACCAAAAATCATGATTTTTATTTTAAAAATCATGTTTCACTGAGTTGATTCAAGATATAAAATTGAATCATCAAATTATAAAACTTGATTTTATCATGTTCTTAAAGTTTTTAATGTATTATCCTGTTTCAGAAGATTTTCAAACCAATTTTGTTTGAATTTTTTTTTAAACTTTAATTTGTGATTAAATGAATATACTATGTTTGAAAACTCAAGCCTAACAGTGATTTGTTATGTAAATTTTGAATTTTCGTTTATTTTTTACTCTGTAACTTGGAAACAGAGGGGAATTCAGACAGATTCAACATGCACAGTTCAATACAACATGTATACAAAGATTTTACAAAAATATGTACATGCAAGACATCAAACATATCAGAAATTCACATGCACAAATTTTTATTTACTTAAACTTTTCTAATTAAAAGTTTACTCACCTGAAAATTTTCAAACAGAGACCAAAATTTGAAATCTGGAAAAATGAACTATAGATTTTAAATCTAGAAATTCAGAGAAGAATGCCTTCAGGTTTGCTTCTCAATCTTGAATTTAATCAGAACTTTAGATTTGAAACTGAGGAGAGTCTTTGAATTTGCTTCTTACAGGAATTTGATTGTTTATAGGCTTTTGTATTTGCTTGTAGATTTAGAATCTTTGTGATGAAATTTGAAATCTTGTTTTTAATTCTTGGTTGAAAGAGTGGAAAATTTGATGAAATTCAGATTTGTAATTGAGGTAGTGATTTTTTTTCTTGCTTTTAGAAAATGAGATGGGAAAATTTAGATGAAGAAGATGAAATAATCTTTTATAGATAAAATTTTGTTTTATTAAATTTAAAGAAAATAATTTACAAATGTGACACTTGTCACTAAATGTGGTTATCCTTTTAACACAAGTTATTAGAGTGATTCAAAATTTAACAAATGTAATTCTCATGCAAAATAGATTTTTAAATGTTTTTATTAATTAATTTTCTAATTTTAAAATACATTTTTAATTTATATAAATCAATTCTTCTCAAAAGAAATAAATATAAATTTATATTCTAAATAAATTCATAGAAATACACTTTTAAAATCAAAGTATGATTTAAAATATAAATAACTCATTTTGAATTTTAATTTAACAATCCAAATTCAAATAAAATTTCAAATTCAATATAAAAATCAAATTTGATATGTATACAATTTTAACAAATCCATTTCCATTTGTATATATTAATTTTCAATTAAAATCAATATATTTAAAACACAATTATTATTATTGTTCAAAAATATCAATTTATCAATTTTAATTAACTTATTAAAAAGATTATCACATTTAAATTTAGTTTGAAATTCCAGAATATAACGCTGATACTTATACAGCTTATGAAATGCATAGTTTATGAGAGTGCATGGCTTAAAGATGCTCGACTTTTGAGAGTGCGTGGATTCTGAAATGCGTGGCTTATGGGATCAATATGGCCTGTTCATCCGGGATAGTTTGGAACTTCTCGGTGTTGCCAATCTTCGGGTACCGAGAGAAGTTTACACTTCGAGAGCATGGTTCCACGGTTCAAGAAGTGATGCATGGCTTACGAGTTGTGTGGCTTATGAGAGTGCGCGACTCATCAGATGTGCGGCTTTTGGGGGTGCGTAGCTTACGAAATGCGTAGCTTATGGGATCGGTACCACCTGTCAATCCGAAACAGTTTAGAACTTCTCGATGTTGCCGGTCTTTAGGTAACGTGAGGAGTTTGTGCTTCAAGAGTGTGGTTCCATGGCTCAAGAAGGGATGCCCGAGAGTTTGGGCCTTCCGATGTTTTCGGAACAATACCAGTTTTTAGAAGGCTGGGATCGAGGTTTCCCATCGATCTGCCAGTTTGAGTCAATTCGTTTTTTTCGATTTGAAAAGTAGATGAAGCATACTAAAACATGGTTTAATCGGTGCAAGTAGCTAAACAATGATTTTTGAGTCGATTTGACGCCATTGATTCAGCAGGTTGCTTGTATAAACATGGTTTTATTGGTTCAAGAAGCTAAGCAGTTTTGGTTCAGGTAACCATGGCTTGGAAGATCCTTGTTTTGGGGAGCTGTGCACATCCAAAAATCTAAGGTTGCCATGGTGGAGAGATCTATAGTCGGTCGCATGAAGATGGATATGAAGAAAGAGCTTGTGGGAGTTAAGGGCAAGACTCTTAGCTCTTGGTCCAAACTGCCTTAAGAGAATGACTCTTCAATTGGCATACGGTCTAAGGGGAAGAGGAACTAGCCACCAAGAGCAGTAAAGTAGGAGTTTGGAAGAAGTGAGCAAGTATTATGCTAGTATTTTATTTGTTGCACTAGGTAGGTCGTCAAGTCCATAATTGTCAGAATGCCAGAATTATTTTTCGGGCATAACAGAACCATGGTATGATCAGTGACGGCCTTCCATGTTGCTATTCAAGTGTGTGTGTTGCACCTCATACCGTAGGGTTGTTTGCACGCTTGAACTATACCAATGGTTTATGCATAAGTTGACTGGTTGAGCCCGATCCATTGAGTGCGGTTGTGCCTCCTTGATGATAAAAGCATGGGAAAGCCTCTATCTTTGGAGACTTATATATTCGGGATCCGAGATTCTTGGTTCTTCCGAGTGTTGAATCCCGGCATAATTTGAGTCGACCTCTGATTAATCACGAGGTCTGTCGGGTTTGGTTTAATTTATTTAGTGATTTCAAAGCTATATAATTCAGCAATGTTTGGTTCTTCAGACATTAGAAGTGATTCTGTTGATTCTATGGGATGACTGATGTGATTGTCGACTCATAGCCCCGGAGCATGGTTTCACTAACTTCGAGGTGTTCTAGATCAGATGACCACCAATATGTCGGTTTGCCTTCATGTTGCTTTAGTTTGTGAAGGGCCTTCACGTTCATGAATGGTCTTTATGGTCAGATGTCCAGCGACCAAACGGCCTCGGAGCGATAATCCATCGACTCTATGAGGAATTTTGGTTAGATGTCCAGCGGATAGCCTTGGGGCGATAATTCATCAACTCTAAGAGGAATTTCGGTTGGATGTTCGGCGATCAAACGGCCTTGGAGTGATGATTCATTGACTCAAATAGGAATTTGGTTCTAATGTCTGGCTAGTAGATGGCCTTGGAACGATGACTCATCAACTCCGACAAGAGTTTTGAGGCTCGGCGCATGGGAAAACAGTTTTATCGGTTCCTCGTGAATAGGAGGTTGGATCTGTTTGGTCGATGATCCTTTAAATATGCCTTCTTGGCGCTACTGAAGCAATGCCAGTTCTTAGAAGGAGGGATCGATATGATCCGTCGATCCGACGGTTAGTAAGCCTGCACTTTTCATTCATAGTTCAAGGGCTTAAAAGTGTTTTCTTTCCATGTTGCCTGCAATGCCCCTAGTGTCTGGCAAGGCCCATTTGGAAACGAAAGTAGATGGTGATGGTTGAGAAGGCATCGCTTTAGGTCGCTGCCCCATTCCATAGTAGCCAGCTAGCCAGAGTGTTATTTGATAATCATCGTTTCATCAGTTAGCCAGGGAACTTCTCTGCTGGGTCTTAGCGTCCTTGCTTAAGCAGAAGGTCTTTGGGCTGTAGCTCCTTCACCATTTGGTGTGTTCTTTGGAAGATTGTCGAGTTTGCCTTCTGCCAATTGCACTGCCTCCAATCTTAAGGACTAGTTTGCCTTCCCATAGAATTCTTCTAGGGTAATCGGTTGTTTCACCCTTTAATGATTCCTAAGATCTCTATGTAGAATGCATTTTCCGCCCTCGCTTTGTTCATATGCCAGTCATACGAATGATATATGCATGGTTGTCCAAAACATGAACGATTGGAAATAATGATCAAATGGAAAATCAGTTAGGATTGGGTCATGGATCAGTGACGATCCTTAAATTTTTCCAAACCGGGTGATATCTATATAAGAAGATACGGAAGGCCTCATCAGACTTCAATCCAAATTCCAAGGCATTTGGAGTTCGTATGTTCGAGTTATGTGCAAAAGAAGATGGACCAGCGTTGAAGGATCGGTGGTATTTTACTTAAAGTCTGATCCAAGGAAATTTGCCGTTTGCTAGGAGTCTGTGCATTTTTACTTGGAGAAATTCTTGGTTTTACCCGAGTCGGATTTTGGGCCAGAAATTTTTGGGTTTTATTCGAGTCAAATATGCAGTTACCTAAGTTCGACTTCGAGTCAGAGCCCCATAATCTGCTTCGATTCAAATTAGCGATTACCTGAGATTGACTTCGAGTCAACCCTGAAGTGAGTTTTTCATCGACCTTTTCAACTATTTTTGATGATTTTCGACGATGACCACTTATGACTCAATGATGGGAGTTCCATGATGGGATTGGAGGTCGTTCAGTTGAGAGGGATCACAATCCACAACGGGAGCTTGGTTTGGTAATCGACCCCTATCTATGTCATATCTCCTTGGTTTTCCTACCTCTTGTGGTACCATTTGAGTAGTAGTTTCTTATTCATAACTTGGCACCATGCTACTGCACGAGTTCGGGTGTAGGAGCTCTTCTAGTGAATAGACCGATCCATTATTTATAACTAATCTCTGTGTTCTCTACTGCTTCATCAGCAAGTCGTGTGGAGGTAACAGTGGTCTTTTCCTTCCTAGGAGGCTTTGTGGTTAGTTTCCTTGTGGCCTTTTTCCTACAATAGAGTAGGAAACTTTGTAGTTAGAAATCCCCACCTTATCTCATGGATAATAGAATCCAAAGTAGATGGTGGGTTGATCTCTGCAATTACATATGATGGCTTGAGATGTATTCATTGTATGACATGAGTTATTTGTAATGACTTAAATAACACAATGTTGAATAATGGTTATCTTTTTATTAAGCGCCTGACCATATCAGCGATTTATGCATTTCTAGTTCGATAATCCACATGTGGACTATCAGTAGCTTCGCCAAGTGTTTGACTTTGCAAACGGTCTTGGTTGGTTGGCTGAAGCCTGGGCTCTCCATTCTTTGGGAGTGCCAGTCCTGCACTTTTTGTATTCTGGGCTACGTCGGTCTTATAGGTGCAGTTTAATCTTCTCTTCTAGCACTCTAAACATTAGCATCCAAATTCAAGTCATCTTCGTCAAGGTCTAATCATCCTTTAAATCATAAACATCCATCGCTATGTTTTCCCATGGAGTTTTTATTCCTAGATTTGGGTTTGTAACAGGTGGTTTTACAATAGGAGGAATATTTGCATTTTCTTCTATGAAAATTCCTGCAGTTCCACCCATCACTTCTTTTTTTCTTATGTCTTCTATTTCTTCAATCCAAGCAAGAAACAAAGGAATTCTCTTGCTCCACAACAACTATGTCCTTAGGTAGCGTTCTGGGAGTAGTTAGTAATTCGAGCGGTAAGAGAGCATTGATCTTGTCCATAAGAGTTTTTTGATTGTTTTCCATTTTCTGATTAAATTCATCAACCATTGTGCTCAATTCCCCCTTAGGCAACAACCTCATGATGTGTAGAGGATTCCGGTGCTTGATCTACGGTATTATTCCTTGTACTGCCCCCTATAAGCAGATTATTGGTGCTGTTAACTTCATTTTCTAGGGATTCGCCTCTTCTCCAGCGATAGCGGCTCCTAAGGATCTTCCGAAAGTAGTCCTTTTTCTTCCTGTCATTAGTCTTCAGCGGTAAGATCTCCAACTTCCTAAAGCGAATTTTGCAGATCTAACGTCTAGATCTGGTGGATCTAAAGAGGAAAATTAGATCTAAGCCCGAGTTCAATCCTTAATGAAAGCACTAAAATATTAACCCAAAAAATGGATCAAAACCCTGGATTGAGTGTGAAAGTACCAGCCCTATTTCTCATAGCAAACATTATAGAAAATGAACGAAAAAGTGCTGAAATAGTAAAGAGACACAAGAATTTATAGTGATTCCGCTGCTAACGAAGCCTACGTCCACTTTATATTTTTTATTAACTGACTGCTATTACAAGATTAATTTTTATTACAATATGATTGAATCACCTAAGTTAGCTCTAAATAAAAGTACTAGGAGTCAATCAGAGGATCTCAGTTGCTCCTTTGTGACTATTATGTAAAGGACGAAGAGTGAAAAATAGTAATGGTAGAGTTGTAATAGCCAATCTAGAGATCCCTTTCATGTTGTAGATGGGATGATATTTATATGGGTTGGAGAGAACTTGGTCCAGAGGTGCTTTGCTAGAAGCCTATAGTCATCATGTAGAAGGAGCCTAGAAAATTTGAGAGTGATTTGAGCTACATATTCGGATTGGTACTTATCTGATGGTGTCAGACCGGTAACTGTTCGAATACTTGGTGAATTTTTGAATCTCTATTAGGTTGTCATCCTATCCTATGATTGAGTGCCTTGTCCGAATATCAAGTCGTCTAGATTTCGTCCGATCATTTGTCTTCGTGGATCATCCGATCCATACGTTTGTAGGAGATCCATCCATAACTCACTCAATACTTAACCATATGAGACAAAACTTAATACATGTAGTACATGATTAAGAGAACCTTCAAATTGGATCTCATGAGGATCCGAGCTAAGTATTTGGATCGGCGATGATCCATTTGAGTCGAATCGGTGGTGATCCAAACCCTTAACTTATTTTTGAATCTCTTCTTCTGGGTCATAGGAGATACATCCATAACTCACTAAATACCTAACCAAATGACATGAAACTTTATACATGCAATGTACATGAGCAGGAGAGCCTCCATCTCGAATCTCATGAGGTGGGGCCCATCCTAGGTGGGTCGAACCTAATCCTTCAAACTTGCTCAATTTGTAGGAGATCCATCCATAACTTGTTCGATACTTATCGGAATTAAATAAAACTTTGGAAGTACCTTCTAGAGGACGTGTGGGACCAACACAATGAATCTCAAGGGGTGGGGCCCAAATTAGTTTGGTCGAATCCGATCCAAAATTTGCATTGGTACCGATCCAAATTTTCTTGGCCAATTGAGTTGATTTTTTATATAAGGCATCTTATATGTCTTTTAAGTGTTTTCTTCAAATTTTAAATCAACCTGATTCCGTATGACTTATGTAGGTCCATTTTAAGTTGCTCTGGTCCAAAAGCGCATGAAGATTTTAATGGATCAAACGAGCCTTCATTCAATGAACTAGGTTACTTGGAATGTTACCAAACTTGATAGGTAAGCTTAGTATATGTATAAGGTCGCAATGAAAAAAGGTTTTGAGATCCCACAATTTAACATTTCAGATTGTACGGACCCGATTAGATCTGTACCGACCCGATTAGATCAGATCGGTGCCGATCCGAATAGATTGCTTATTTTACGGTGAATTTTATTGAGGCGAACCAATTGCTCTTTAAGTGCTTTGGTCATGAAGTCATTTAGGCTTAATCCGGATGTTCTAACTCCTATTGAATTCTGATGGGTTAAAAACCTGTTTAACATTTAATATCCATATTGAAGCTCAACATTATTCTCAATTCAAGAGAACCATGTAATATCGTCATTTTGAGATTTCCTATTTGACCTAATTGTTACCAACTAACTGAAAATGTGTGTGAGTCATTTCATAGTTATCCGATAACTGCAAGTATGTAACCTCCTGGTTGCCCCTACAACCATGATTATTACACTGGCCAATATTTGAAGAGCATTATGTACTCCAGTCTCCATGGATATATCGATATCTTTGTTTGAAACATCTTGACCATGAATTTTTCAACAATATATTATTCTATATTATGATAATATTGTCGTGACTACAACTATTTGTAATTATTATCACATAACATATTTTTAAGGAGATTCTAATGTATTTACTTAAAATTAATTAGTTAATTAATTATATCACTATATAATAGTATATAACACGCCTTTATTACAAACAAAATTGATTACAGAAGTAGTTAATTTACAATACATTACATAATTTCCCTTAGGGCATACCCTACTATATCAATTTCCCAATTACACATAGGGCCAATTATGGAATCTTAATCCCATTCCTTCGATTGGTTTATTCAAAACCGATCGAGCCAGTCCATTTGAAAATAGGTATGCTATATTATTTTATAATCTACTATATAATTCTACACCACTCCGATTATGATAAACCGCCTTTATTATAAGGAAAATTTTGGAGTATTTTTCTTGACTTCTAATGAGCTTTAGATACTTTTGTGACCTACATTCCACTATTGGTTCAAAACAATGTTGTGTGATTCCTTAGCATTTGGAACCATAAGTGGTATTATAACCTCCCTAAATAAAAGGCTCCCAATTAGATATTTATAAAAATTGACTATTCATGGATTGATGAGACAAACCAACTTTCGGATTTTTTCATAGAGGTAAGTTGAAAAACGATTTTTGGAAATATGAACACTTTCTAAGAACCCTTTGAGGTTAGAGATTTTACTTGAATATAATGGGGTATCATGAGATCAATCTTCATATTCTCTCATCAATTAGTGGAACTTTTAATCTCATTGTCATACTTTTCTTTCAAGCGGATATTTATCCAGACTAGTTAATGTTCCCTTGAGAACTTGGCGTTATAACCACAACCGCTAGGATAGTTTATTTTACTTTGAGCACATATCCATTTGGTTTTCCTTAAAATGCATCTTGGACTTTCTTCGTTAGCTTACCATTCACACTTCCTTTGGATTTCTTCTGGATTTGAATTTGAAGTGGTTTGAAAATCTTTTTGGTTGCACCTGGTCACATTAGGGCATACTCCTCTTATATTGGTCTCCTCAATCGATTATGTGGAATCTGAGCATAGATTCTATTTTATACTGACTTTCCACGCCAGTTACATTGATAATAGTTTCTCCCAATATTTTTATACATATTCAGGCATTCTTGCTATTTACCCATTTATTCGTTCAACCGCTCTTGCTATTACATTACCATATAGTATTCTAAACTGGGTGACTAGGTTTTTAATCATGAATTTTGACACTTTCCCTAATGGGTATTTATAGTAACTTCTTCATACTAGGTTACTCCTTTTATGAATTAGGCTCTGCTTAATTACTTTTTGTTTATTCTTATCCTATTAGTAAGGATTTAGGTTATGACCGACTCCTTACCACCATCTTAGGTAGTGATTTAGGTTTCATACTTTCTCATTTCTTATTATCATCTTTGGTAGTGATTCAAGCTCCTTGATTTTTTGCTTCGTATTACCATCTTCGGTAGTGGTTAAGCTTTTTTTTCGTTTCTTACTACCATCTTCCATAGTGATTTAATCTCTTTGCTTTTTTTGTCTCTTACTAGCATCTTCGGTAGTGATTTAAGCATTGATAGAATCTTTTGCCTCTTCTTTGGACGTTTGGGATTCTTCATCCCTTCTTACTCCTTCGATAAGGATTTAGACTTTGATTGATTCTATTTTCCATTCTATGGGCTTTGGATCTCTTCATCTCTTCTTAATCCTTCGGTAAGGATTAGATGTTGATTGATTCTTTTTGCCACTCTTTGGGCTTTGACTTCTTCATTTCTTACTTCCATCGTCGATAGTGATTTATTCTATTTACTTTCTGGCTCATTACTACAATCTTCGGTAGTGATTTAAGCTTCTTAACTTTTTCGCGCCTTACTACCATCTTTTGTAGTGATTTAAGCTTTGATTGAGTCCCTTACTACCATCTTTAGGTAATGATTTAGATATTGATTGAACTCCTTATTACCATCTCAAGTTAATGATTTAGGTTTTGCCCCTTATCGCTCTCTTCGGTGATGATTTAGGATTTTATTGAACCCATTTTTCCGCCTTAGGTAATGATTTAGTTTTTACCCCTTATCACTCTCTTCAGTAATGATTTAGGCTTTGATTGAATCCTTTATTGCCATCTTAGGCGATGACTAGGGTTTTTTCCCTTATCATTCTCTTTGTTGATGATTTAGACTTTGGTTGAACCGCCTATTGCCATCTTAGACGGAGATTTAGGTTTTGGTTGGTGCATTTGGTTAGCTTTTTTAAGTAGATGCAAATTCTGACAATTCCACCCTCTAGGAGGCGCTTCAGTCAGGCCTTATAGGTGGAACTGAAGGCTGGTTCGATGCTTTGGTGAAGCCATCTTAGGCGTGACAAATATCTTACACCGTCCTCCGTCTAGGAGGCACTCCGGCCAAGCCTTGTTGGCTGGACGGAAGGCTTGCAGTGCTTTGGCCAGACCATCTTAGGCGAGACCGAAGGCTTAGTCTGATCTCCCTTTTAGAGATGCTTTGAATAGGCCCTTGTGGTGGGATCAAGAGCTTTCTTTTGCCCCTTACTACCATCTTAGGTAGTGATTTAGCTTTTCCTTTTAGTTTCTTTGCTTCATTTAATTGTCCATTTCACGGATATAATTGTCTCAATTTACTTTATTCATCCATTGTAGGAAAGTAAGACCTTAAAATTTCAACATTCCAAGTTCTTACCATTGCGTTTCCATCAGGTCTGCATGATCGATAAGTCCCTAGTGGAATTACTTCACGAGTAACAAGAGAATTTTTCCAATTTGGTCCAGCGGTACATCTGATGGATTTTTGGTATTTTCCATCTCTTTTCAATGTACTAAATCTCTTTTTTTGAAATGATCTTCCCTTTACTTTGGCATTATAATAACTTGATATCTTTTGTTAATATTCAACCGTTCATATGGCCGCTTCAACCCATAACTCGTTGATCAAATCAAAGGATCCACTTCTTAATTCTTAATTGAGAGCAAATGCATATGCAATTTTTTGATGAGATGGAACTTCGTCAGAAACATGGCTTCACATCTATAAGGAAAAGGAGCATGTCCTATTGCAGACTTAGTTGAAGTTTTATATGCCCAGAGTAATAGCGGTATTTTTTCTACCCAATTTCCTTCAGATTTTTCCAATAGTTTCTTTAGAATAGTTTTGATGGTTTTATTGACAGTTTCAATGGCTCCATTAGCTTTAGGATGGGCTACGGATGAAAAGCTTTCGACTATTCTATTTTTATCATAGAATTTGGTGAATTCTTCACTTTCTAATTGAATTACAAAATTAGATATCTAATTTCTGCATTCTTGAGCCTTTTTGCTAACATAGTATATTGGAAGTCGAATTCCATTCTCTTACTAAAATGGAGCTTATAGCATGCTCGAAAACTGACTTGTAAAGATAAGCATTATCTCCTACTACTAGGCCAGATAGGGTTGGAGGCTTTTCTCATCATGACTCTTAACCGCTAGCCCAAAGGAAGTCTTTGTAAAACATATTTGTTCAAATAATCTCATGGCTTCTTAGCCAATTGATATATTTGTGGAAACCTTTTGGTTCAAGTTCTCTAGCATGGAATTTCCCTTTTGGAAGAAAGAACTGTGTTTCAAAAAAGAACTTCTTCAATAAATCAAAAAATATTTTCTAAAGATCAGTCTTTTATAAAACGCCTTTTGTTGGTTTAGATTTTGAGCCAACGAGTTGAAATTATTTTGAATATTTGAATTCTTTTGCAGAGAAGCCCCTTCTTAGTGTTGCTATAAAGAAGTGTTTTTTAGCAAATCTTGCGATAGAAATGCAAATCTCAAATAATAGGATGGGTGGTCATGATTCATGAACCCATTGTCCTTTTAATCGAGAATAGACTCTTTTAATTAGAGTTTTAGCGGTGCTAATAGATTTCTTTTTTTCCAAAGATTGTTGAACACTTTGAAAATGGTCTTGTTAGCGCATTTTAGATCTAAACCGTTGTAGGTGATTATCAATGCTAAAAAACATACTTTCGAAGAATTTATTATACATCTTTAAAATAGATATGTCAATGCTTTCCTCCATCCATAAGGTAATTAGTGATAGTATTTTAAAATATTTTCTAAATATTCTTTTGGTAAAGCTATTGTAATAAAACTCATTTATTAAAATAAATATAGATTTATATTGTTCCACCTTGGTAAGATATGTATAATTGTACTATTCTAGATTTTACTTGTCAAAAACTAATGTCTTATTTGTAAGTTCTAAAAGGTCATGATTCATGAGTTAATAGACTTTATATATAAAAGAAAACTTTCTTTAAATCTCATCTTTTAAGAGAATTTTGAATACTAACCTTTCTTCAAAAATTGGATTGTAACGGAGGATCAATAATAATCCAAAAGTCCATAAAAAATCCATTATTATATAAAAATCCAGATCTTGAGATAGAGCATCATTTTATTCCAAAAATTTTCTTAATAGAAGACTAGGAAGTCATCTGATATAGAAGATCAGAAACCCATCTGATATTAAAAAGAAGACCAAAAATTCATATGGCATAGAAGATCATAATTCCAACTAATTTAAGAAATCAAGAAATCCTTTTGGTAATAAGAGAACCTGAATTTAATCTGTTATAGAAAACCAGAAAACCATCATCTTGGTAATAAGAAGTTCTAAAATTCATCTGATATATAAGAAAATAAAAAATCCATCTGATGTAAGAAACCCAAAGATTATCTGATAATGGTGATTCCCGTAAAGCTTCGATAAGAAAATCCAGAGTTTCTCAAGTTTGTTATCATAGTCGATTAGTCTTTGTTTCAACTTGTAAAGAAACTTAAATTTTGCATTAGCATATGGTGAATTTCAAATACAAACAAATCAAATTAGAAATTTCGATGAGTAGAGTTGATCCACCGTGGGCAATCATAAGGGTTTGACCGAAATTAGAATTTGAAATTGCAAAAACTACTTCTCCTCTAGGAATTTTCCATTCCAGAGCTTTCATGTCATCTTACATACTAAATATTACCATTTATTATTAACATATTAAATATGCATCAATAACTTTCAACTGAAAGATAAAGTCAAGGGCTAACTAGAAATAAATTTGTAATTTATAGCATAATAGTCTAATAACGGTAGAATAAGTAGACTACTAAAATCCATATACTTGGACATAACAAAAATAAGGTCCATATGTAGCATAAATATCATTGTTAAATGCACTTTATAACGCTCGCAATGAATGTTTCTATATATATATATTGCTTTTTAAATCATTACCATGTAGAAAATTACTTATCATAAATGAAAATTTTCTCTCAGTACAAAAAGCTATTATGACTCCAATATTTATATGACCACATGCGTTTAAATCTTTAAAACCAAATGAAGTGGAAAATTAAATATTCAATTTTACAAAAATTTGTTTGAAAGAGAAAGAAACTTATAATTGGAAAAAATATTTATGCACCAACGTCCCACATCATTGAAAAAGTCCTTTAATTTAGAAAATTACTGCTCTTAAATTGTTGACGCTTGATAACTCAATGCTTGCTCCCCTATTTTAATAATCATATTTAACTTTACGCTTGTCCAAGTTGATTGTAATGGGCATGTGATTATGTATTATAAAGAACAATTAGTGTGTACAAGAATTTTTTTTTCGTGACTTACAAACATGCTCATAGATCTACATTGTACTCTCATTGTTATTATATATTATTATTGTTATTAATTTTTATAAAAATATATTGCCACGTGCACTGCATCTTCATCATGCTGCTAGCTTCGAACTAAACGTCTTCTAGAAATCTCTTGCCATGCATAAAACCCGGCTTTTAAAACTTTCTAATATAATACAAAACCATATATATGTATGTATATGTGTATATTCAAAGCAATATATGTTTGATACCATATACACTTGAAACCATATACGTAATCAAAATCATATGTGGGTTTGGAAGTTTATATTCAAAGCTGTATATAATAACTTAAATATTTATATTCGAAACCATATATAATTGAAGCTTATATTTTCAAAAGCTTGACATATTCAAAATCTTTATGCATCCGTAATCAAATATACTTTTTTTTTTGAAAGAGGTAAATAAGGACCAAGCCTAAAGTGGTAAGATCGGGTAAAAAAACCCCGGATACAATACCAATACAACTCACAAACCCTAACAACTTAGGGTTAATTTTGAGCCTCCATCAATCTATGGAAGGACTGGAAAAAAACTCAAAAATGGGAGAAATGAAAATCGCAAATCTGCCTCAAGGAGGTCTGAAATCCTTCATATCCATGCGATGTAGATTTGTAGTCTTGTGTTCCATACTTATAAGTCTTGAAAGAGCGAGATTTGTGTCTACTTCCTTAAAGTTGATTTCTTTGTTGTTCGAGATATACAAGTTGTTGAGCTTACTCTGCTCCCCCATCCTAAACTCATTATTATTCTTCAGGTCGATGTTGTCTTCCACTGGATAACTACGAATAGTTAATTATGCTGTCACCCCTTTCACCAGTTCATTGCTATTCGCTAGATTCTCTGTAGAATAGTGATGGGTAGTGGATTTATTCTATTTTTGTGAAAGATTTGTAGATGAATGGTTGCTTTCTTCTTTATTCTAACGAGATAAGTGATAGACCTTGTTATTTAACAAGCTCTTGTAGAAAAAGCATTCCTTTTTGCCGACTTTAACTTTCGTTTGCTTGTAATCTTCAATAGACATCATCACTATCTCCTTGGAAACACTACTAGATGCGTGATAATTCTTCAAACCTGCATCAGGTAATAGTCGACAATTAGTGCTCATAATATGAACTAGGCTAGAATTGTTATTAAAGTTTTCATGTTTACTTCCCTTGCAGGTGATAACCTTCGTCGCTTTAGAATGGCCGCCTCCAGGAAGATTGTCCAGGGGGATGATGTCTTGCCTAAGCGAGATATTTACCTTGCCAGTAGCATGTAGGTGACATTGGCAATCTTTATGACTTCTACAAGGGATATATGTAACATATTTCCCTCTAAGTAAGAAGTCTTCTACTCTATTCTCATAGTTATCAATATTGTTTGCAGTAAAGATGTTAGTATCTTTGTGAATCATTCTTTTTGCTAGCTTTTCTGCTAAGAATTTGAAAATCTGCAAATATACTGTTCCAAAATTGGATGCCGCCATTCTCTTTTTTGTGGTGAAGTCTTTTGTTTCTTTCATTCCATATATGATAAATGACAGTAGTTGGCATAATTGAAGCTCTTTTAAACTCTGCTGACTTGGGTTTGAAGTTGTGCTGGATATATTGGATGCTTTCACTTATGCTTTGTATTGGTTGATACTGACTAAAACTCAGAGCATTTTTTGCAATAAGCCAAATATTTTTTGAAAAAGCACAATCAATGAAGAGATGATCTGCATTTTCCGCTCCATTTTTGCATAAAAGACAATTTTTATCAGCATTCTTATTCCATTTTGCACACCTTTCTAATATGGGAAGTCTATTAAGTATGGCAAAATAAGAACAATGAGACATTTTTAGGCAGTTTGATTTGCACCAAATAAATTTACTCCAATAAACTTCAGTTTCTTCACCTTTCACAAAATTACACACTTTTTTAAAAGAGAAAGCATCTTTTGAACAAAGCTTCCAGATCCAAGCATCTCTTTAAAGATTACTATCAATTTTAACTTTTCAAATAGAAGTTCTGAATATATTAGCAGCTTGATGTGTGTTTACATTCCATATCTGATTATAAATAATACTCTGAACTTAATCATTAGCACCACCAAGTAAAAACAAGTTATTCCAACAAAGTGGATCAATAAGAGATTTTCCTAATATCCAGGGGTCAAACTATAGGCTAGTTGAACTGCCATCCTTAAACTTTCTTTCTATAAGCTTTTTACCATTCTCCCTGCAGCTTAATATTTTTTTCCAAGTATAAGAATGACAATTTCCAGCTTTAGTAGTCCAGAAGTTTTTGATTTTAAGATATTTATCCCTCATTCATCTAGCCAGAGAGATTTACTGTCTAAAAATTTCCAAAATAACTTGTATTTTGCTGCTTCTCTCAGGTCTCTAATGCTTATAATTCCTAAACTACCAGCATTTTTACTCATGCATACTTTATCCCAAGAAATTTTGTGTTGTTTACCTTGCCAGATAAAATTAACACACATTTTTTCAATTTTGCAAATTGCCTTGGCTGGTATATTATGAGCTTGAATCCAATATAGAACAATTGCAGTGATGACAGTATGGGTGAGTTCTAGTCTGCCAGCTAGAGATAATAATTTGCTAGACCATCCTTTAAGTTTACTTTGAATAATCTCATATAACCTTAAGCAGTCCCTATCATTTAGTTGATTTATACTCAGAGGCAGACCTAAATATTTGACTGGCAAATTTCCTTCATTGAAATTAAGAATGTTTAAAATGTCTTTCTTGCATTTGCATCCTTTGTTGAAATAGACTTTACTTTTGCATTCATTAACTTTTGGTCCTGCAAATAATTATATCTTTTTAAATATGCTAGCAATAGAATTAGCATTATTTGTTCCTGCATTAACAAAAAGAAGCAAATCATCAGCATATAAAAGATGAGTAATAGATGGTTTGATACTATTTATGGCTTTTATATTCCCCTTGCTTTGTTCAGAATCAATTATAATGGTGAAATATTCCATCACAATAGTGAATAGATAAGGAGAAAGGGGATCTCTGTAACGCCCCACCCCGAGACCCACCTTAGTAAAGACAATTAACGAGTAATTCCGTCTACTAAAATAGAGAATAGGGCTAGTTAAGGGCGACCATCTATAACTTTGTCTTAAACATCTACTGAATACGTCGATAAATGCAATATAATTTTTCTTTCCTATCTCAATAGATCGACATACATAGTAAATGTTTAATCCAAAACTATAGGTGGTTGACGGATCTATCGGAACAAAATACAATAACTAAATGTAAAGCACATCACAGAACAGTAATCGACATCCTATATATACATATACACTGATACATGTTTAGTACAATACAATATGAATACAATAAAGGTGGTACTCTACCACACCATATACATCAAATCAAATGCAAAAACATTAGAGTATGCGGAAGAAATTAACTGCTCAAGCGAAAGAAGAGATGATATCCAACACCAACTTCAAGCTAAGTCCAATAGATGATACCTGAAACAACTCGGTCTGACCCGAGTATAAATACACGGGTCAGTCTAGCTACACAAATCAGTCAATATCGATAATATGAAGCAGAATGGGTATAGTGATACTTCTTCTCGAATGAGGAGAAGGATTAGATAACTCATAGCTCAATACTTAGATAACAAACGCTACCTAAGTGACTAAATACCTCGAAAGAGGTAACTCAAACTCAATACTCAAATAAAACACAAGTGCCTCATATCGTTAGCGATAACCCATAATGAACTCAAATCAACTCATATAAAACTCAAGCAAAACTCAAATGGTTCGACGAACCATTACTCCGAAAAGGAGAAAACTCATCTCAATCACAAATAGAAGTCATGAAAGCAACACAAGACAACTCCATAAGAACGTGAGATCTCAAACTCATAAGTAAGCCAAGGCGGCTAAATCTCACACATACATCTCAATCATAAAAACTCATGGAACTCGATACGAATTCAAACTCATAAAATCTCAAATTCAATAAAGAATTCGATGCATGTTCAAAACACGGAAAATCTTAACACTAATGCACCAAAAACGGCGAATTCAAAACTCAAAAAACCCGGATTGGTCGTATCCCTAAATACAATGCCGAAGAAATGCTGCACGTGCTAAACTCAGATGGCCGAAGCCTTAGACAAGGTCGCTAACACCTTCCAAAGCAGTTCGTCCTCATGACAAGGTCGCTGACACCTTTTCAAAGCAGTTCGTCCTCATGACAAGGTCGCTGACACCTTTCCAAAGCAGTTCGTCCTCATGACAAGGTCGCTCACACCTCTCCAAGTCATTTTGTCATCCCTAACAAGGTCGCTAACACCTCCAAAGCAGTTCGTCCTCATGACAAGGTCGCTGACACCTCTCAAAGCAGTTCTGTTAGGTAAACATCGTGAATGTGTCACAAACTCACGGATAGGAACCCGAAAAGTGTTAACGTGTGTCCCATACCACACATTCGCACTTAGCGGTTTACTAGCCGTTAGTCGATGCCACACTAAGAACATCATAAAACTCAGAAAATTATATCTCACCTAGTCTCATTGGCGAGTGATAAAGAGATACCATACTTGTCTCATCACATCGACAAGTGAAAAACATCATGATGGTTTCTCATAAACCATAAATCTCAAAATATGAAATCAAAAACTCAAACTTGCCTTATGTCATTGGCAAGTAAATAAAACATCGTGATGGTTCTCATCGATCAAACTCCTACATAGGAGATCTCAAACCATAATACTTGCCAAATATTGGCCATGTTAAATAGTTCCAATAAATATGAATTATAAAACTCAAAATACGCCATAAAATGGCAAAACATCTCAGAATCATTAAACTCAAATAGCTTCGATCGTACAAGTCCGGAATTAACCGAAATAGTAAACGCACATGTCTCATACCACGTGTTTTACTAAATCGTTTAATTATCTTTCTTATACGTTCGAATAGTACAAAAGTGTGTGTTTTATATATAAAATAGTTTACTAAAGAAAACAAGCTTTTAAAACTTTTTCCAGAAAAGATTAATAAAACCCATATTTGAAATTCTTTTATTATAGGGAATAAATAGGTTTTTTTTTAATTAGAAAAATAATTTTAAACTACTATATCATAATAATTTGAAATGTCCATTTATTTCAAAAATTACTTCAAAAATTGTTTAGTGAAAACTATACTCGAAAACAATGAAAAACAAGAAAGATAACTCAAGACCAATAACTTGAGTTCAATACGAATTCAATTCAAATTTAACTAAAAATCAATCCGAATTCTATTTAAATTTGAATTACAAAATTTTCAAATATAGCTAGCCTATAGATAGGCATCATTGCTCTCAAAAATATCAAAAACATCATCAAAACCGGAAGAGAATAAGACAAAAAATGAGCTAATACAATTCTAAGGTCAATGTTTGTTGTTGTTGTCATCTTGTTCTCAGGACAGCAACTTATAACCATAATTTCGACCAAGAAAGCTTAAAAATTCCAGAAAACATAATGAACAAATCTTGTAGCACATAAGTTAAGCTTTCCGAAACATCTAAAATTATCAAAATCGGATAAGAAACGAAGAAGTTATAGCCAAGTTTGTTTCAGCCTTAAGCACAGAGCAAATATTGCTTTTGCTCTCGGGACAACAGTAGAAAAATTGATTTTTGACACAGCATACCTCTAAATTATAGAAAACTCAATACAAGAAAGTTGTAGCATATGATTTTTGCTTTCCGAAACATCTAAAATTATGAAAATCAGATAAGAAACGAAGAAGTTATGGCCGATTTAGTTTAAGCCTTAAGCACAGAGCAAATATTGCTTTTGCTCTCGGGACAACAGTAGAAAAATTGGATTTTGAAATAGCAAAACTCTAAATTAAGAAAACACAATACATGAAAGTTGTAGCATATGAATTAAGCTTTCCAGAACTTTAAATGATATCAAAATCCGATAAGAAATGCGAAAGTTATGCTTAAATTACTAACAATATTAAGCACAGAAATTTGACAGGGCAAAGACTATTACACTGTTAAAATTTCGATTTTGGCAAAGAAATGTTCAAAATATGAGAAAGTAATTAAAATAACAGATCTTTATTAGAGAATTATCTTTCTACTACAAAAAGATTCAACACCATTGGGTTTACCAATCGAAAGTTATGTCCATTTTACTCTCAGGTATTAACTCAATTTTTTTTTTAATATTGGCTGAGCTATAACATTAGTTTCAAACTCAATTTCAACCAATTTAACTGCAGAATTTCGAAATATGATTAAAAGAAAACTTGTAGCTAAATGAAATATCTTTCTACCACAAAAAGATTGAGTCAATTTGGATTATTCTACCATATATTATTGTTGTTTTACTGCAGAGAATTTTTTTTTTAACAAATTTTCAGCAAACAATAACACAATAATCAGACAAGTTTTCAACCAAATTGCATATAATTAAATCAACAATCATTCAAACAATGATGTGCAGCAAACATAGATTTAGATGTGAGTGATTAACTCACCTCTATCCTTTAATTCAACAATCGGGATTATCAATTCAACCCAAATTTCCAAACTAGCAAACCCTAAACAGAGAAGAAGTTAATAGATTTTCACTATAAATTAGGTTTTGACGGAGATATTGGTTTTGGATTGAAGATTACCTGAGTTTATACTTAAATCCATGTTTTAAAGCATCCATTCTTCATTTTATTTTGATTAATAGAGCATAGATTGGGAGAATGAGAAGGATGCCATTATTTTTGAGCTTCAGAAGTTTTTAACTGAGAGGAGAGAAGTGAATGAACGTACAGACTTTTCTCCTCTTTCTCAATCTTTAGTAACATGTTAGGGTTTAATTGTACTAATGGACTTAAGCCCAACAAGTAATTCAACCACTTATTTCATGTTACAATGCATACTAATGATGAAATTTATACTATTTCAAGTTCCACTTCTTAAGAATTAAGAAATTCATTACTCGTGATAATAAAAATGTTTTACACCCGATTAAAATATTATTTACATAATTGGAACATATTTATTATCATATTTTCCTATTTAAAGAAAATAGCAAATTTACATTATTAATTACAAAACTCATTGTAATTAACACTATAAATTACACAAAAATCACATTTTTATGTCATAAAATTCTATAACTCATTTCAAATATAATTTTATGCTCAACTTATATTTTTAAACTCAATTCCATCATTTTATTAAATATATCCCATTTTAAAATTAATTACTTATTTTTAAAAAAACTATATATATTAAAAGAAGTAAGAGCAATAATTAACAAAATTATTGCATTAACTCTAAATAAAACACATTTTCCTCATTTATTTATTAAATCAAACCTTCTTAATAAAGTCTTCAAAATTCTATTTTCTCATTTTATGCTCAAATATATTGTTTATTCCCAATAAACAATTTAAATTCCTCTTTAATTATTAATTTACACTATTAAATTATAACTATCGTTATAATTTAATATTTTCAGGTAATCGCTAAAACCAGGGTTGTTACAATCTCCTTGTCGAATTCCTCTATTGCTATGAATATAACCTGTAGGGGAGCCATTAATCATCACAGAGTATGTTACATTGTTAATACATTCTTTGATAAGATCACAGAATTTTTTATTAAAACCCATTATAATCATCATATGTATTATAAAATTCCTGTTTATTTTGTCAAAAGCTTTGTGAAAATCAATTTTGACACACATGACACTTTTGCTTTTCATGTTAAAATTCCTAATTAGTTCTGTGCAAGCAAAGTGTTTTCAGTAATAAGCCTATCAGGAATGAAAGCACACTGATTTTCTGAGATTAAATTTTTTAAAAACAATTTAATCCTATTGCAAAGAATAGTATAGATAATTTTATAAATAAAGTTTCAACATGAGATTGGTCTATAATCTTCCATTCCATTAGGATTATTTATTTTTAGGACAAGAGTTGTGAAAGTATGATTGAAAGATTTTAGAAGCTTCTGTCATAAAAAATTCAGAAATGACTTCAAAAATAATATAATTAATATCAGACCAATGGGTTTTATAGAATTCAGCACCAAATCCATCGGGGCCAGGGCTTTTATCATTATTAGCATTGAAACCAATATTTTTAATATCTAATAGATTAACATGAGCTAGTAAAATTTCCTGACTTACTTCTTTCAAAGAAAATTAAAATTGATGGAAGGAAAGGATTTTATATAATTATTAGTATTAAATAACTCTACGAAGTAATTAATGGCTTCTCTCTCAATATCATTTGAATTCTTTAAAGCATTACCATTTTGCATTAATAAGTTTTCCGATAGTATTCCTATTTTTCTATTTGTCGTTTTCACATAAAAAAATCTGCTAGCTTCCTCTCCATTTGTAAGCTAGTCAATTTTGGCCTTTTGCCTCACATTAACTGAATGTATATGGAGGGAAGTAATGAGATTATTTTAAGCCTGAAAAAAATTATTGATAATAAAACTGTTTGAGCAATCATTATCAAGAGCATTTTGCAATTTTTCACATTCATCTCTAACATTTTCAATCTCATTTTTATTTCTGCTTTTGTTCCAGTTTTTCATATGACCCTTGGCAATTTGCAAGAGTTTGAAAATTTTATGTTAGGCAGTGCCATGAATTTTAAATGACAAGCATTTATTAATAACATTTTTATAATTATCTTCATAGACCCACCCATTCATAAATCTAAATGGAATACTTTTCTTGCATTCATTATTTTCTATAAGAAAAATTTGAATAGGGGTGTGATCACTGGTAGGTTGAACGAGTGTGCAGCATTTGTAATGAGGAAATATATTAGCAAACTTTTGATTTATTAAAATCCTATCCAGTTTGCAGTGAATGTTTCTAAATTTACAAGACTTCCAAGTAAATTTGTTTCCTATAATATTACTTTCAATAATACCAGTCGTTAGAAAGAATTTATTGATAAACTCATTGGTATACCACCTCTTTTATCATATGTATGCATGATTGTATTGAAACCTCCCATTATGATCCAAGGATGAGACATTTTTCTATTCTAATTCTCAATATGATTCCATAAATCAAATCTTTCTTTTTCAAAATTTGATGCATATATAAATGTAACATCTAAAACAAGACCACCGTTATTAGAAATAAGCAGTTGATATATTGTAGATTTAATATGTAACTATCTAAACTCCAAATATTATCATCTCATAAAATTAGAATTCTACCATTACCCTCTTTTGATTATTATTAATACTTCTCCAATTAGGGAGATGCCTGGCATGATAATCTGTAATTTAATCATTGTCTAATTTATGTTCTAATAGACCTGTTATACTAGGTTTCTCAAACATAATTAAATTAGTAACATCCAATTTTCTAATTGAGGTATTAAGACCTCTAACATTCCATGAGATTATAGACATTAATAAAAATATGAAGTATAAATAATAAGAATACTCAAAGGATATGTGGTTAGTTACAGTGAATCACTGTAACTATCTTCATCCTCTTAAACTTCCAACTTCTTTCCCTTTTTTTGCACGTAGAGTCATTTTTAACTTTTAGAAGCTTTTCCCATTTTTCATTTTTGGAGAGGTATTTTTCTCTTAATTCTTTGTTTGTGGCATCTTCTACTTGCTTTGAAGATGAGATATGATTTAGGCTTTTAATTTTGGTTCTAGCTTTCTTTCTCTTTTTCTTTTTGTCTGTAGATGATAAAGATGAAATAGCATTTACAGCTGCCTGAATAGCTTTCCCAGATAGAGATTTTTTTTCTTTAGGGGAGTGAATGAATCTAAAAGAAAAGATAAGGCAGTGTTTTTTGAAGGTTCAGTCAAATCTGCAAGAGTCATTTTAGGAGAGATTTGCTCAATATTCATGGTGTGATCTTCAGCATTTGCCTGAGCAGAAGCCCTAAAATTTGTAGTTTTTTCCACTGATGCAATTGGAAGAACTATTGTATCTACATTAGCTCTCCGAGGGGGGTAACTATTTTTACATTGCATATTTTCTTGGTTGTCTGCATAAGAAGTATTGCTAGCATCCATAATTGCATCATGAGTTTCCAAATCATTAAAAGAACTCGATTTTAGAGTATTCTCAAATTGAGGCACCAATTGATTTGTAATTCCATCATAAATATTCTACATAGTTATATTCGTTTCTACATTATTGGTTTCCTCTGCATTAATCTCCACTGCAGTATCATTCTCTCTGCATCTTTCTTTCTAGACTTTTTTAACAGTGCAATTTTCATTTGAATGTCCAAAGCATTTACAAGATTTACATCTTGGTGGGATCCACTCATAATCAATTTTTTGCACTATAATGTCACCATCATGCATTGTGGTGTTAGCTTCATTCGGTAACTCTACATCAGCTTCTATTTCAACAAGAATGCTTGCATAACTCAGTTTTGTTTCCTTAGCACTTGGTTAATCTAACTTTAGTGGCATACCCACCAAACTTGCAATAGCACTAAAAGCATCTTTATCCCACAATATAGGCTTAATTCAAGC
Organism: Allium cepa; assembly: GCA_030765085.1. Lineage (NCBI taxonomy): Eukaryota > Viridiplantae > Streptophyta > Magnoliopsida > Asparagales > Amaryllidaceae > Allium > Allium cepa. The sequence goes on from CM060934.1 coordinate 779,898,075, forward strand.
AACCTAATCCAAATTGGCATAGTAGATAGAAGATCCCTATCAAAATTAAATTTCTTGCTTCATTTTCTCAGAATAACCAACTTGCCATTTATAAAATATGGCCCCCCACTTAGAATTATTTCACAATCTTCAAGCTTGGAAAACCTCATTATAAAGAAACCATTATTTCTAGTATAAATCTCAAAGCTTCCTGCAGGTTACAGTTTCGGGTAATATAGGTCTTGAAATGATGATATGGATGACAAGCACCATATACATAAGAAACAAAAGAAAATCTTCAATTATTTTCTATGCGTTTATCGATATCTTCTTTCATAGTAACAAATTTTTTATTATTAATATTAATAGGAGCAACTTAATGCAAGTCAAATTCAGAATCTAACCCTTCTTTCTTGAGAAGATCAGTCCATGAGGAGGCTTTCTGCATCTTATGAGAAATTTCTACATTGGCTGAAGCATTGGGAATTTGATTTCTTGGATTCAATAGATGCTTGTGCACGTTTCTTGATTGTGTATTATATTTTCTTTAATCTGTTTCTGCTGAATTGAAAGGATTTTAAACATTTTCTGGTTTTCTATGAATGCTTCTTTGAAAATCAAAAATATAATTCTTTCTGCTCGCCTTCCTGTTGTAGATTACTTTCTAAAACCCATCATCATCTACTATTGTATAGCTCGAAATTGGGGGGGGGGGGGGTTATCTTTGAATTTGATTTGGTGTGAAAGAGGAATAAAGATAGACAATGGAGGACGGAGAGATGGAGATGAAGAAGAGTCTCCATTCTGATCGAGACTATCAAATATAGGATTATTTTGTACTTTTATAAGATCAGCCGTTAGACTATTTTTTCGAGCAATATTGTTATTATTTTTATTCTTATTTTTTAAACCACATAGATATCCAAAACTATATATATTCATTCGAAACTATTATATAGGAAACTTACCTATATTTGAAAGATGATTGATGTAAAAACCTTGTATGCTCAAAGACTCTAAACTCATATATACATACGAAACTGCATATATATTTGAAATCCTTGTATATGTGAAACTTGATATATTCGAAACTCGATATATTTTCAAAGCCTTATACATGCCCGATATACTCACCAGCACAAAGTCGATATCTTTGATATTGCCAACATCCCCGATGCATACGAGTTTACCTAATTCATATGACATCCTGACATGGCCAACATCTGTTCTAAGCTTGAAACTATATAAATTCAACACTGTTGCTTTCTTAATCTCAATCTGAGATGCTTGAACTATGTTTCCAGTTCTAACTCATGCTTCTAAATATATCCAAATTAGACTACTGAAATTGTTTGCCGAAATCCAACATGAGCTAGATCCAAGGGACTTGATTAAATAATTTTATCAAACCCTTTAATTGCAATCTTAATAGGCTATAGGTTATTTCGATAAAGATGCATATTACATCCTTTTGTCGAATTATTGATGAGCAAGTTAGATATCGAACATTCAATAAGCAAGATGGGTATCTAACGTTAAACGAGCAATTTTGGATATCGAATGATGATGTGATGCTGAATGTCGAATGTCGAACTAAATTACTGGATAAAAGATGAGCGAATTGATGGATGTTGGAGGTGGAGTGAATTGTTGGATGTTGTAGATCTAAGTAGCTGGAGATGTCAAATAATAAGACATGGGAAGACGTCAAAATTTAAGTAAGTGAAAGATGTCTTATATTGATTTGTTGAATGGCGAATCATCAAATGAATTGAGAGATGTCGAATATTCATTGAACTGTCCTCTATTTATAGTTCGCCTGTTACCTGCAAATGTCAATTATCAACAGTTATTAGCTCTCAAATTTAAATTTTTTTCAAAACTTTTTTCGAACATTTTCAAAAATTTTGAACTCTAGAGTCTTTCGGTCATTTTTCGAATATGCGAAGATTCGAACCCTTCTTGTAGCGACAAAATATTAACAATTTTTTTTAACCCAAGATATACAAGGAAAATAAGTCTATACTTGGAATTGGGTTGGATAACATAAAGTTAGTTTATGAGAAGTGTGCAAGAAGTTTGCATGCCTATGGTTTAGTCATAGAGTATATGTCCAGAGCATAAAGATTATATGCAAGACACCAAACATGTCATTGCTAAAAATTATTATTCGGTAATATAATGTACAATAGTCCATAGTCAATATAAGACAATTAGTTTATGAGAAGTGTGCAAGAAATCCAATATACAAAATGTCACAAGTTCTCAGTATGGTAATGAAACCCCCAAATTGATTTAGAGTTACAACTTTTAAAATGTAAGAAAGTGGTGAGAATGGATCGTCCTTTTTATATTGCCATGGGGTCCGCATTTATACGGGTGGAGTTAGACGGCATGGCTGCCATATGGCTCATAGCATCTTTGATTTTCGACATCATTCGTTGTGTTGATGGCAAGCGACATCCCTTTGTCCATTGCTGATTTTTGGTAACTTTTAGTATGCTGTTAAAATACGACATCCGTTTTATTGATAGTCTATAAGATTTATCCTTGCTTTGATGGTTTTCAGCATCTTCTTGAGAATTGATGGTTTACAACATCTTGTTGAGTGCTGGTGATATATGACATCAATGTAATGTTGTTGGCATTGGGTGCTCTGCCTCAAAGTAGACATCCGACATCCCTCCATATTTTTGACATGCAACAATGTACCAACCCGCTATTTTGGACCATTCAAATCGACAATAAAACCATACATATCCGACTTGAATAATTCAAAATACCGAATTTTTAATTTAAATTTGGCAAAACATATACAGTAAATAAATCAATCACAGAATCACAGATACAGAGTAGTACAATAATACGCAGCGGAATAAATGAATAGTAGTTCATGAAGCTACTATATAAACAAAGTTAGAAATAAAATACATCAGAATATCCCAAATGCAGTGAAGTCTCCAGTACGGGGAGATGACTTCTTTGAACCAATCGAATGGATGACTGAAAGGATAGATAGCTGGATCTTCAAGCAAACCTCCAACTTCGAAGGTGAGTCTCAAATGTTATATCACTCAGTCTGACCCGAGCGTAAAGCTAAACACAAAACACTCGAGTCAGGATTAACATTCTTATATCAATAAATCCAACTCAAGTGAAATATCAACTGAAATACAAGTAACTTAGAGGATGTATGGGATAACCATTCTCTAAGGATCCGTGGAACTATCTACAATGTAGAAATATATACTATAACATCGTGGTCATTTCAATTTAATTTATACTTCAAAACCAAAATATCATTTCATCTAATATATATATATATATATATTCAAATTTTATCACTTCCAAAGTTGCGATTCAAATCTATTCAAATTCCAAATTCAAATTCTAGTCCAATCTCAATTTATTAATTTAAAATTCAACTCAATTCCTAAAAACCATTTCACATTTTATCGATCTCAAATCCGGATTTGAAATCACAAAATACCCTTTTACATTTCAATATTATTTCAAAACTTTGAATATTCAATGTTTCAAACTAAATTTTTATTCAATTAAATTTTCTAAATAATAAATTCGAATTATATTGATTTCAAATACAGATCTGAATCACAAATAAACTAATTAAATTCCAGTATAGTTCAAAGCTTTAATATTCTACATTCGAAGTTCAATTGACAGTTTCATATAGATCTCGATTTAACCCCATTATTATTTAGTCTTGAAATATTCCCTCATTAGATTCAATATCATTTAAGTAACCTTAACTTACATTTTACTAAATTTTTTTTATTTAGATGTAAAATATTCATTAAATCACTTAAATCAAAATTCAGTTAAAAAATCATACCTTTAAATTTCCCAATCAATAATTTCAGATCGATTAATTAAAATCCTTATTTAAATACCATTTCCAATTAACCAAAATTTACCTTCCCAACCTTACTTGTTCAATTTATTACAAGAAAATCTATTGAAATATAGATTTACATATATACCTAACCATATTCTACGTATTAAATCCATCTAATTTAAATCAAATATTACTACTAAATTTATATATAAATTTACCATTTATCTAATGTCTTAAGAATCTATATTTATTAAACCATATATTTCTTTCCAAAACCATAGAAATTATTTTCAAAATATTTATATATGGACCAACGGTGTCTGTATATATTTCTTATCATATGGTCAAGTGATATGGATATTTATCATTTCAATCCGTACATTAAATATATACGGGTGGATAGCATTTCAACTCGTAATCTCAAATTCAATTTAATGAAAATCGCTTGGGTCTATCATTTCAACCTATGATGAAATTCTCCTATTCTAAAGTCCGTTCGTGTATGTACCATTTCAACCCATAGTGAATTCTAAACTATAGGAAACTTGCGGAGTGATAACAGATAATAATAATATAACAGGTTATGATCATAATATAACAACATGCATATATCAACAGTAATTAAATAAAGTATAAACAATAGGATACGGTGTCATATCTCATAGGTGAATAGTTTATATATAATAGCATATATAACAGATTTACTAATTTCAGCAGTATATTTCAATTGTCGTTTCAATTGAAACCAAATTTAATAAATAAAAGAACGTTAATCGTGAGTGATTGCTCACCTTTCGAGGCTAGAGGCTAGAGAAGATAGACAACACAACAAGCTATGAATTTCAAAGCAACGCTAGATTGGCACGAATTCAACAAAGCTGAGAGATAAGAATTTGGTGAAAACGAATTAGAACCATCTTGATATGACAGAAAATGATGTATATAATTTTATTATTTATTATTAAAATCAATTTAATCATATATCTCAAATTAAAATTTAATTCAACACTTCGAACAAAGTCTCCATATATTATATCTTTTAAAACCAATTAATGTATACTCATATAGACATTTGCGAACAAAATTTTATATTACACACACACACATATATAATGTTATATAAACTTAAATAGAAAGTATACAAACGCGATTGTATTGCAAGTTTCCAACAATATATATTTTCCGTTTCAAAATATTTGGAATACTACAAACCATAATATATTATAACTAACATATAACTTAAAATATAATTACCAAATATATATATATACAAACGTACATAAGGTATAAATATATACATATGTATACTCAGTGACCCTATCTAACCCAACAGGTAAAATCCAAACTAATATAACTTATTTTTTTTTTAAACTTATAAACACTATCTATGTCATACTTAAGCAAAATCAATATATATTACTGTAAATATATAAACAGTATAACATATATTCATTATCGAACCAGATATTACAATTTCTATAATATATAAAAATAGATCATATAACTGTTTATATAAAATCAGTATTTACGTAATTATAATACCAATAAACTCATGCTTTATCTGTACAAATCCACTTATATTCTTATACAACATATAACTTTATATATGTGTACCTTATACCCTATAACACTTATATATTTTAAAACAAAACAGAGAATATAGTGTGTAATATATACATATTTTCTTTCATAAACATACATCAACGTGTGTGTGTGTGTGTATATATATATATGTAAGCATATAAACTAACGTACAAAGTATATATTATAATATACCACAGGTTTATAAAAAAATATATATACTTACGCAAAAGAAGGAGTACACAGTCTAAGTGGCTACGGAGGAGCACGAGGGGTGGAAGATCAGGGAGGAGCTACGGAGTGATGGTTTTGAGAAGAAAACAGAAGGGGAGAAAGAAAAAGAAGAAACAGAGAAGAGAAGTAAAGGCCACAGAGAAATATAAGGAAGGAGCTCAATATTTAAAAGCTGGAATAAGAAACGTAAAATTGAATGAGCGAAATGAATGCAAAAAGTATATAAGTTTGATATTCGAATGACGGTCATAAAAATGGAAATTTGGGTATAGGTAACGGCTGGCTATAATCAAATATTCACGTTTTGATGGATTGCTTTCCTTTAAGCAATAAAGTCAGAGAGAGAAAGAATAGATAAAGCAACAAATCTACCAATCAAAGAAAATGGAAAAGTTTGAACTTGTGCGCAAATAAATAGATATAGAACCATGTAGGTGAGTTGGCTGCTCTGGGTAAAAATGCTTAATAATTTTTATGAACCAAACAGGCATGAACAGACTACAATATGCAATTACCTAATTGATTATCTGTAACCGTGTAAGCAAGAAATGAGATAATAATTAAAGGTTTTTTTTGATTGCCGAAGGAAAGAAGGAAAGGCAGACCGATAGGCTGAGAATCATACCATAATTACCCTAGTGAATAGAGGAAAGAAATTTAAAACAAAAATATAGATAAAGGTTTAGTGAATGGACACGGTCACCTGCTTGAGTCACGTGAAATAATTAATGCAAATGAAGTGGCTACAGGAAACGAATGATTTCTTCATATTTTTTAACTAATGTTTACGTAGCCAATTTTTAAGCAAAAAGGAAACGTACAAAAAATAATAAATTGAAATGACCGTTGATTCAGCAACGTTATTAAAGCAATTTATTATATTGCTTGGGTTGCACGATGAAGATTTGGAAGAGACGTGCTTCACAATGCAACCGTTTTTAAGAAATAAATATATTACTTTAAAACAGAAAAACTGAACAAAAATGAACGTAAACGTATGCAATTTATATGTTTTGATATTCAAAATAATTATAGGATGGCAACAGTCACCTTAGATTTAGTTGAGAAATTAAAGCAATTAATTGCTGATTGGACAACACGTTCCATATTTGAAACGTAAAGGAAAAAGATAAGTATGGAATGGAAGGATACGTTACAAAGGAAAAATGAACCGTTTGGAAAAAAAATAAAAGAAATAATGGCAAATAAAACAGCTGTGCCTTGAATTTCCCAAAATAAATTATTAGAGCAATCGATGGGTTGATTGGACAGTGTGTTTCAAAACTTCAAGGAAATGAGTAATACATTTGAAAATACTAACATAACCTATATATACATACTTACTAGAATTCACACAATAATTAATGGACCTTATACCCAAACTAAACTTTCGTGTATATATGTATATTAAGACCAAATTTTTCTTTGAATCAAAAATCAATACTTGCTTTCAAAACTAAATTTCAAAATCACCATTTGATGTATAAATAGAACATAATATTTTTCCTTTTTTTCTTCTTTTATTAACAATAAATCAAACATTATTTAATAATTTCACAAAACTTAACATATCCATTAGTTACCAATTTTATTTCATTTGTTAGAGGTTAACTTATTTGAATCACAACAATACAATTAAAATATTGTTTCCTCTTAAATTTTATTTAATAGATCAATATTTACAATTAACAATTATTATCAAAATCTTAACATTTGTTGTTTTAATTCAAATTGTAAATATCATATAAACTATTATTATTCCCATCATTTTTGTTCCTACCAAATTTTATTCAATATTTTAATAAAATTAGAATTTTAAATTGGTCTAAAATTTCGGATGGTTACCCATTACACCTTTTTTTTCCAGATCTGAACTGTGTTGCAAAAATGAAGATGGGAAGAGATTCTGAAACGGTTAGGAAATCAAAGATTTTTATTCCTATTAAATATGGAGAGCAAATGAAAGTGGAAAGTTTTACACGTGAATTGGAGGCAGGGTTTTAACTCCTTTTTTTTGCACGTGCTGATTTGATTTTTAACAGCTAAGATATGAAATAAAAGAGTGCGTACAATAGATGCAATAATTAAAACGAACATATGCCCAAATTAATTAACTAGTAACATAATCTAAATTTATATGTTTTCTTACTTATTGACTACTTTTATTTAATTATACGTAATCCAAACATTAAATTTTTATTTCAAAATATTATTATTTAAAATTTCTCCAAAATTTAATTAAATACGTTACTAAAAACCGTTTAAAATTTATGGGTTGTTACACTCTCCCCCACTCAAACTTTTCGTCCTCGAAAAGGAAGAAGGTAGGGGAATAGCAACAAACAGATTGAAAAAAATTGGTTGAAGTACAAGATAAACAATTAATTTAAAACTATACAAATTTTACTTGAAATATTCATTTAAAAACTTCATTTGAATTTTAATTTTCTTTCATACTTTAATACTTTTCAAAACTCCTTTGAAAACAATTATTTACATTATTACTTATATTTACAAAGAAGCTATTGAAATATTAAATCCAAAATTTATAAAAAAAATTCTCAAGATACTTCCAACATTATAGATAAATTAATAACCTCTGAAACACTAAAATTTTTCTATTATACCATGTAGTATATAAACAAACAATATTTAAAAAGGATATATCCAATAAGGAAAGAAGGTAGATTCAGAAAACAGAATCAAGGTGAATAACTAAACTGGGCAGATAAGGTAGATTCAAGGAATAGTATCGGGCACGAATAATTAATCTAGAACCATAAGAATTTCAATTTCGAATATTAATACAAAATTTCTTTGTTAGAAATACTTTTATAATAAAATTCCTTTTCAAAAAAAATACTTTTATGTCGAAACCAATTTTCCTTTCGAAAATACTTCTATAACTCAATGTTTCAACAAGTTTATCCTCGTTCTTGTAGACTCTGGCCATGCGTTGATCAGGCGCAAAGCTAAAATTCTTCAAGTACTTAGTAGACCTGTTTCAACAACCAGTGAAAATACTTGAAAAACCTTTAAAAAAGGATATGGAAAGTACAATCCAAACAAAATAACCAAACCAAAACCTTTGTCTAACCATGGTTCGCAGATACACAATGGTTACGCCTGGATCCTCCGGGAAACAATCCGTATCCATAAGCTTTCTCAGCCCTGCGAGTTACGCCATGACGACTAGTAGGGTGCAGGATACACAATGGTTACGCTTGGATCCCCCAAGAAACAATCCGTACCCCTAGGCCGTCTCAGCCAGGCAGTTTCGCTACTAATGCGACCTATATAGATTGCAGGATACACAACTAGGCGACCCCGATCAATTGGGGGAGGGCGTGAACAATAGGGGCGGAGCGAATAATGACTTCTTTCCCGAGGACTGCTAGTTATCCGGGTAAAATGGACAACAATTCATATTCGATGCCTTGAGTTTCGGATTCATTCGAACCAAAATGAACTTGGTTACGCCTGGATCCCCAAGAAAACAATCCATACGCCTAGGCTGTCTCAGCCAGGCAGTTGCGCTATGCAGTCGCGAGTAAAAAAAACCATGGGTTACGCCACAGTGGGACACTCGAGTATCACATCCGGAAGACCAAAAATCAGAGAGAATAATATCGATAGAATGAATCCACAATGTGGCCACAAAGCGGATATCAAGCAGAAGGCACTTTGCATATCTTTACTTCGAAAATATGCATCATATAGTACCTTTTCAAATCACTTTCAAATATCGTACTTCTATAAAGTCCATTATATATAGGATTCCATTTTCAATCGAATACTTTCCAAATCAATAGTATATCAAATCACACTTATATAGACTTCGATTATATAAAATTTCTCTTTCCAAATTTAGTACCTTTCAAATCAATAGGTTTCAAATCAATTTCGTACTATACAAATCAGTTTTATATAAGTTCTATAACTCCCAAATCAAGTATTTAGTAAATCAAGGTTCTCAAATTTTTCTCGTTTCAATAACATTTCAGTTTCAATGTAACGACCCAGAATTTTTATAAATTAAAATATGAATATTTAATTAATTTTAAATATTAAAAAGTAAATTTATAAGTCAAATAAATTTTTATTTGATTTATTGGATTTAATTGGATAATATAATCGATAATTTAATACGTTAAATTATGGAAATAATTGAAAATATGGTTAAATATGATTGTAAATAATTTGGAAAATTTTATTTAATCATACTGGAGTTATAGAAATATTTTAGAACTTTTAAAATCGAATTAAAAGTTAATCTGTGAAAATTGAATATTTTAATATTTAATAATCGACTGTAAAATAGTCAATTTTTGAACAGTCTCAGAATTGAACGAAACCAGTTTCATTGGATCCGTAATAGTTAGTTATTACCGGATTTCAAATTTCGTGTCAATCGGAGCTATCGTTTGATCGTGGCAGCTCGAAACGCATCGATTTATTTTTAATTTAAATTTGGCGAGTCAAAATAGCCATTTTTCAAAAAGTCTCGGATTTCGACGAAACCAGTTTCATCGGATCCGTAATGTGATATTATTGTAAGGTTTCAAATTTCAAGTCGTTTGGATTTACCGTTTGTCCGGTACAATTTAAAACGCCTAGAAATCGACTTAAATCGGTTTAATTCAAATTGAGCGTTTACAGCCATAACTCGCACATACTTCCGAATTAGCTTCCGAAACCTGTTCCATTGTGTCCGGAACGCGGGATAAACCCTAGGTACGCTGGTTACGGCATCTAAATCGGAGTTCGGAATTCCCGGGATGAATAGTGTCGCTCGTTCCTTATAAATAGACCCCTTGCCTTCATAATTTGATAAAAATATAAACCCTAACCCTAATTATAACCTAGCCGCCACATTCATAACCTATGGCCAGAAATCACTCTCCTCTCCCCCTCGATTTCTTCCAATCCGTCGACAATTAGAGAAAACATTCAACTACAAAGTGGTAGAGCACGACGAGAGCTACGAGATCAACGGTGGAGATCGCGAATGGCTTCACGGATTGATGGGAAATGGTGTATGAACGTGGCCGTGCAACCACCGTGCGCGAGCACCTAGATGAGGCCGAGCTCCAGGAGCTTCTGGCCGTGGATAGCTAGTGTTGAGTGCTTCGTTTTGGCGCGTCTTGATCGAAGTATCGTCGTGTGTGGATGTTGTAATAATTAACCCTAGAATGAATGTATGGGTTCGGCCTCAAAACCTGTAGCACGCGTATGAGGGAGATGAAGCAAGGGTGCGGTGGTGATGAGTTGGAGCAGGATCCTAAGGCCCAGGATGCTTTGGGTATAAAATAAATTAGTTATGTTGTAAATTTAAGTTATAAAATCGTGTAATCTTATAAAATGCATAACTTTTTCATACGAGGTCGAAAAAATGCAAACTCAGTTGCGTTGGAATCGTATGGACGAGCACTACGCGATGAAGTTGGTTTGGAGTCGTTTGGAGTTAGTGAGAATTTCGGGTAAAATTAAACGCGCGTTTAATTTTATTCGAAATAAAAGCTAAACGGAATTTAAAACCAAGGTGAGAATTTCTCACTCAATCGAATAGATTTCGATTTTATTATAAATAGTTAGATTTAAAATATTTGAATGCATGTTTGAATGATGACTGTAAATTTTTGATTGTTAAAATAGACATTATGCGCCGTTAGTAAGCGGATGTTATTTAATATAAACATATACCGCGAATATTTCATAAACAGTGAAATTGGTATTATATATAATATCAATATATATATATTGGCATATGTATATATTGCAGTTGTTGATTTCCCGCATTTTTTTGTTTAGCGGATGAGACCCTATTACGCCGTTAGTAAGCGGATAATATTTAATAAGAACATATACCGCGATAATTTCGTACTGGAGCGAAATTGGTATTGTGCTAATGTTTTTGGATGCAGGAAACAGGTTGGAGGGATCCAACTGGATTCCTCAACAGTATTTATTTAATTTCAGATATTTTGATATTTGATGGATTATCATATCGATATATGATATCGTTGTTGTCGTGATTGACTATTTGGTGTGTAGCATCATTGGACCCAGATTTTGGGATTTTAAAATGATTTTAAAAGTGATTTTGAAAATATACTATATTTTTGGAATTGATCCATTATAAATAAATAAACGTTATAATTTTTAAAGTTATAAAAATTATGGTTTTTGTGAAATATAGTTAAAAAGCTGATTTTTAGAAATACGATTAAAAGTCGATTTTTGAGAAATATGAACCAATGATTTTATAAAATAGTTTAAACTGGATTTTTGAGTTTATTATTAAAAGTTTGAATATAAGATTTATAAAATTTGATTATTTTATAAATCAAGAGAACGGTGAAATTTTAAAGGAATTTAAAGACGTTTAAAAGAATAATATAAATTAATTTATATTAAGAGATTTATAAATGGATATTTATAAATTGAGTTATAGACATTATAAAACGAGTTTTTATAAGTGTTGAATTTAGTGAAAATGAATTTCATAAATGAATGAAATTTATAGAATTATAAACTGTGAAGTTATAGATGAAATTTATAAATAGTAAGATTTATAAATTTGTGAAGTTAATTGAAGAATAGATTTGGTTAAATAAATGAATCTTATAAGTTATAAGATTTATAATTATGAAATTCTAAGGAACGATTTTGTGAAATAATCGTTTATAAGTAGTTAACTTATTATATGAACATTTAGTTTATAATTTAGTTATAAACTGGAATAGGTTAATAAAGGAATTTATAAAAAGGAAGTTTTTATAAATAAATAGAAATGGAATTTATAAACGTTGTTTTATAAATTCGCAAACGACTCATTTTGATAAGTTAATTGTTATAACTTAGAAATAGAGTTATATTCACGTTTTTAGACAGTGAATAATTCTTTGAATTAAAATGAATAAAAGGATGGAATTTGTTAAAGAAGTATATTCACGTTTTTGAATAGTGAATGATATGTTAAAGAAATTGTTTTGAATGAGATGTTTAAATTGAATTAAAACGATCTAACGATGTTTTAAAATGTGTTGAGATTCGAAACCATAGATTTCAACATTGATTGTTGAAATAGATGTTTTCGAGAAATAAAAGGAAATAGTGGACTATAACACTGTTGTTATAGTAAATGATTTCCGAAAGGAAATATTTTAGTATAGTATTGGGATTTATATATCTATTTAATTTCGAATCCCTATACTAGTGATTTTGGGTAGTTGTAACGATGTTTTACGCAACATTCGTTTTTGGCCCAAATAAATATGTTAAGTGAATGGTTTCCTTAAAAGAATGAAAGATATACTTAATTTGATTTAAGTATATTGAATATTTTCCAAGGATTGAAAATAAAAAGATTTGTGAATTACTTATGAATAATAAGTATGGAAATGTTTTCAAATATGAAGTGAATATTTAGAATTTATCTTTTTGAAGATAAATTGAAATGGATTATTGAAATCGTATATGCACGAATATTTTGAAATATAAGTTCATTATGGAATTTATAAATGAAAAGGAGAATTGTTTTAAAAATAAATATTGATTTATTTTTGAAGTGTTGAAATTATATATATCTAGTAAAGATATTTTGGAAAATAAATAATTTGGAAAATTATTTGGAATCTGGTGATGTGTGCATATCCATTGATAGTTCAATAACCGACTATCAATATTTCCCTTTGAATGGGTATTTGATGTGAATTGATTGAATCTGAATGCACACTCATTTTTGAATAAGCGCTCACTATTCGGGTTAACCGGGAAAGGACCATGGGGTCGTATAACCCACCCCGAATATGTGATACGTCGTTGTGAATCGCATTTGAAGATCGGTGTTGAAGACCGGTATTTGCGAAAGCGATAGGATGAACTATCGATTGACTCTGCACCGAGTTGCTCCGGTATTGAGTTCTCCATATGTGATGGTGAATCCGATCAGGATTGTGAATATCCGGATTGCAAGGACTTCTTTGTAAGTGCCTTCGGTTCTGTTCGATCCCGGAACAGACTTGTATGGATTGTATGCCTGACATTACAAGTTGAGATATAAAGCCGATTTCTTTCAAATATATTTCTGTTGGTGGCGGAGAATTTATTCTTTGCTTAACACCCTTCTTTGAGACGTACGAGCTCAAAGGTTATATAGTTGAAGTTATCAGCGATATATTCCCAGTTTGGTAATGTGACATGCTGAGTGATGCTGAAATGATCATTGTGTTGATTATTGTGATAGGATCATTTATTTGATCGTCTATCTTAGTGATCATTGTGTTGATCATTTGTTGACCCAAAGCATGGCTTTTGTATAAAGTATGTTTTTGTGGACGTGAATTCGTCGAGCCTCACATCCCGGAAATGGTCAAAACAGGAAAGAAGCAGCAAGGTTATGAGGGGTAGCACCCTTTAGGATGTGTCCATTTCCTTCTGGAAAAGGGTGGTATCATGGTATGGAGCCCAGATACTTACTCATGTTGAAAACACTTTGTTATGATTGTGTGAATTGATTAGAGAGCGCTCTCGGTAAAGGTCCCAAAGGACCGGGGGATGGCATATTCGGTCAGTTGTTACTCAGTTAGGAGTAACCCGGCCTTGTGTTGGTTGAGATCCGGTTTGGTTCTCGGGGATGTCCATCCAGAGGCATTCTCATGTGGCAATGGGAAGTTCCTTGGCCTGACCATTTGTTGGAAATCCAAAGAAACAATACGTGACTTGTACGGTATTAGTTGTAGAACCTGCCATTTAATATGGTAGCTATTAGTAGGCATAATATAATGGTACCTATGCTGGCTAAGATTTATATCTTTACTTTCGAAATGAATTTTTCCTACACTATGCACTAGTAATAATATCAAATGCTCTTTTTAAATGCGTATCAAGCATGTTTGACTATCATAAGAAGAAATCTTCTCCAAGTCTGCGTTTGCATTGTGTGTGTGGCAGGAGGTCTTATGGTAGTCTCATTTTTAAAAGCATTGCGAATTGAAAAAAAAATATTCCTCTTTTTGATTTTTAAAGATAAATAAACTGTTTTGAGTTCTCACACCAGTCACATGACTGACTCGGAGTTTATTGTTTTCCTTCCTAAACTCTGGGTGCCCACCAATTTCCACACGGGCAGTTAAGAGTTAGGTTTATCAGGATATTCTGGATATTCAGGAGTTGCTGGAGGCAAGCTGGATGGCATGGCGTATTACTAGTTTATATAGTATTTCTTTTTCCGCTGCACTGATTGTTGTATGTTGTTGTACACTCTGATGATTTGATGTAATGAAATATAATGTAATGTAATAACTGATATAGTTCTTTGTTTAAAGATTATTCATTTATTATTATATGTTGTTCCGCTGCGAATTGTGAGATTCTGTTGTTGTTCTGTTGTTTCCTTTCTGTCTGTTCTATTTTTAAAATTCTTCCATCTTCTATTTTTCAAATTCTCTATTTTCTATCTCTCCTCTCTTCTTCCTTTTCTTTTCTTAAATTTTTTTTTAAAACCCATAACATTCCGGTTTTTGACCTTCGATTTCTCGGCAGTCGATAAAGTGAGTATCGATGTCGGATTTTCGAAGAACGAAAAATCTCGAATCGTTACATTTGGTATCAGAGCTCTGATGGTTAAGCGACAACCATGGTTCTGTTGGGTATTATTCATTAGAGATAGAGTCAGCAGTACTCTAGAATGAATTTGAGAGTAATAATAGCTATGAGAGCGTATTTGTTAGTGAATATAAAATTGTTTTATATTGTGATGATTGGTTTATTGAGTGGCATATGAACTTTCGTCAGCACAGCCTCGAAACTGAGCCGAAGGGGTTTCTAAACACTTGAATAGAACAATTCGGCATAATATTGATTTTAAAATTGGGTAAATGAAATAATTTTACCTTGATTATATTTTTATATATAAAGGAATAATTTTTCAGAATTATTAAAGTGTATGTAAGTTGATTGTTAGGTTGTTTGAATAATCTAAATAAAAGAATAATTGCGTAAGCAAAAGAATTATAAGAATTGAATAATAATTAAAGTGATTTACAATTGTGAAATAAACTTATATATATAAGAAGTTAATATATTTATGAATGTGAGTTGTGAATAAAAATGAATTTAAAGTTAAATGGAATATAACTTAAGTGTTGTTGAATTAAGTTGATTTTGGTATCGAAGTAAATAATCAAGTGGATTAAATGAATATGAACTTGAGGTATGTAATAGAATTCAACTTTAGTAATTGAATTGAATTAATGAATCGATTTAATGTTAATCAATTGGATGTGAATAAAATTGATATGAAATAATGAATGTAAGTGTAAATTCATTAAAATCTAATGTTATTAGAAGTTGATAAAAAAAAAATTTTGGAATGGAAATCAATTTAATTAAACCAAAATGAATATAAACAAAGGAATTTGGTTGTAATTAATATACTTTGGTTGCTATATGATTGTTGATTGATTGTATATAATTCATTAAGTGTTAATGAAATTGAAAGCTATGAAAGTGAATTCAAACTTGAAGAAAATAAGTTGAATGGAATTGAATGTGAATTGGATTTAATAAGAAAATGCAAACTAATTGAGAATGAATGTTAGTGATAAAAATCCAATGTTAATAAATCAAATATGATTTAGAGTGAAAATCAATTCATTGTATATAAATGAGAATATGAATGAACATTTATTGGTTATGAATGTTAGTTGATTGATGGTTGAATATACATTGCTATTGTTGCATTTGCTATGTGACATATATAGTTATTATGTAGCTATATGTTGTATATTGATACTATTTACATATGTGCATGTTCTCATATTGTTTGTTGAGTTTAGTAGGTGCGGATCGCGTTTGCTTCGCATTTGGAGTTCGTTTTTGCGCTATATTAGCCGTATATGCTTGCTAATAAAATATAAGGTACATATCTCGGATTAAATATCGCACTTTTATACTTTTTTCCCTTCGGGATGCCTCATTACTTGATGAGATGTATATTTGTGATATATATATACTGTCATTTTTTTTTCGGATCGAGCCGCGCAAAGGAGACTATGGCGAATTTTTCCGGAAATTTAAGGCGTTAGAAAATTTTTGAGAAAATTGGGAAAATTTTAGAAAACTTTAAACTTTGATTTAGAATTGAAAGTTAAACAATAGTAGTTGTTTTTGGAAAGATAACTAAGTATGATTTGAAAACTTAGTAAAAGTTATCATAAGGAATTTAATTATGAATTTTGGAAAGTTAATAAATTCTGTAACCTTTCTTAATTGTAATTTCGAGGACGAAATTCTTTTAAGGGGGAAAGATTGTAACGACCCAGAATTTTTATAAATTAAAATATGAATATTTAATTAATTTTAAATATTAAAAAGTAAATTTATAAGTCAAATAAATTTTTATTTGATTTATTGGATTTAATTGGATAATATAATCGATAATTTAATACGTTAAATTATGGAAATAATTGAAAATATGGTTAAATATGATTGTAAATAATTTGGAAAATTTTATTTAATCATACTGGAGTTATAGAAATATTTTAGAACTTTTAAAATCGAATTAAAAGTTAATCTGTGAAAATTGAATATTTTAATATTTAATAATCGACTGTAAAATAGTCAATTTTTGAACAGTCTCAGAATTGAACGAAACCAGTTTCATTGGATCCGTAATAGTTAGTTATTACCGGATTTCAAATTTCGTGTCAATCGGAGCTATCGTTTGATCGTGGCAGCTCGAAACGCATCGATTTATTTTTAATTTAAATTTGGCGAGTCAAAATAGCCATTTTTCAAAAAGTCTCGGATTTCGACGAAACCAGTTTCATCGGATCCGTAATGTGATATTATTGTAAGGTTTCAAATTTCAAGTCGTTTGGATTTACCGTTTGTCCGGTACAATTTAAAACGCCTAGAAATCGACTTAAATCGGTTTAATTCAAATTGAGCGTTTACAGCCATAACTCGCACATACTTCCGAATTAGCTTCCGAAACCTGTTCCATTGTGTCCGGAACGCGGGATAAACCCTAGGTACGCTGGTTACGGCATCTAAATCGGAGTTCGGAATTCCCGGGATGAATAGTGTCGCTCGTTCCTTATAAATAGACCCCTTGCCTTCATAATTTGATAAAAATATAAACCCTAACCCTAATTATAACCTAGCCGCCACATTCATAACCTATGGCCAGAAATCACTCTCCTCTCCCCCTCGATTTCTTCCAATCCGTCGACAATTAGAGAAAACATTCAACTACAAAGTGGTAGAGCACGACGAGAGCTACGAGATCAACGGTGGAGATCGCGAATGGCTTCACGGATTGATGGGAAATGGTGTATGAACGTGGCCGTGCAACCACCGTGCGCGAGCACCTAGATGAGGCCGAGCTCCAGGAGCTTCTGGCCGTGGATAGCTAGTGTTGAGTGCTTCGTTTTGGCGCGTCTTGATCGAAGTATCGTCGTGTGTGGATGTTGTAATAATTAACCCTAGAATGAATGTATGGGTTCGGCCTCAAAACCTGTAGCACGCGTATGAGGGAGATGAAGCAAGGGTGCGGTGGTGATGAGTTGGAGCAGGATCCTAAGGCCCAGGATGCTTTGGGTATAAAATAAATTAGTTATGTTGTAAATTTAAGTTATAAAATCGTGTAATCTTATAAAATGCATAACTTTTTCATACGAGGTCGAAAAAATGCAAACTCAGTTGCGTTGGAATCGTATGGACGAGCACTACGCGATGAAGTTGGTTTGGAGTCGTTTGGAGTTAGTGAGAATTTCGGGTAAAATTAAACGCGCGTTTAATTTTATTCGAAATAAAAGCTAAACGGAATTTAAAACCAAGGTGAGAATTTCTCACTCAATCGAATAGATTTCGATTTTATTATAAATAGTTAGATTTAAAATATTTGAATGCATGTTTGAATGATGACTGTAAATTTTTGATTGTTAAAATAGACATTATGCGCCGTTAGTAAGCGGATGTTATTTAATATAAACATATACCGCGAATATTTCATAAACAGTGAAATTGGTATTATATATAATATCAATATATATATATTGGCATATGTATATATTGCAGTTGTTGATTTCCCGCATTTTTTTGTTTAGCGGATGAGACCCTATTACGCCGTTAGTAAGCGGATAATATTTAATAAGAACATATACCGCGATAATTTCGTACTGGAGCGAAATTGGTATTGTGCTAATGTTTTTGGATGCAGGAAACAGGTTGGAGGGATCCAACTGGATTCCTCAACAGTATTTATTTAATTTCAGATATTTTGATATTTGATGGATTATCATATCGATATATGATATCGTTGTTGTCGTGATTGACTATTTGGTGTGTAGCATCATTGGACCCAGATTTTGGGATTTTAAAATGATTTTAAAAGTGATTTTGAAAATATACTATATTTTTGGAATTGATCCATTATAAATAAATAAACGTTATAATTTTTAAAGTTATAAAAATTATGGTTTTTGTGAAATATAGTTAAAAAGCTGATTTTTAGAAATACGATTAAAAGTCGATTTTTGAGAAATATGAACCAATGATTTTATAAAATAGTTTAAACTGGATTTTTGAGTTTATTATTAAAAGTTTGAATATAAGATTTATAAAATTTGATTATTTTATAAATCAAGAGAACGGTGAAATTTTAAAGGAATTTAAAGACGTTTAAAAGAATAATATAAATTAATTTATATTAAGAGATTTATAAATGGATATTTATAAATTGAGTTATAGACATTATAAAACGAGTTTTTATAAGTGTTGAATTTAGTGAAAATGAATTTTATAAATGAATGAAATTTATAGAATTATAAACTGTGAAGTTATAGATGAAATTTATAAATAGTAAGATTTATAAATTTGTGAAGTTAATTGAAGAATAGATTTGGTTAAATAAATGAATCTTATAAGTTATAAGATTTATAATTATGAAATTCTAAGGAACGATTTTGTGAAATAATCGTTTATAAGTAGTTAACTTATTATATGAACATTTAGTTTATAATTTAGTTATAAACTGGAATAGGTTAATAAAGGAATTTATAAAAAGGAAGTTTTTATAAATAAATAGAAATGGAATTTATAAACGTTGTTTTATAAATTCGCAAACGACTCATTTTGATAAGTTAATTGTTATAACTTAGAAATAGAGTTATATTCACGTTTTTAGACAGTGAATAATTCTTTGAATTAAAATGAATAAAAGGATGGAATTTGTTAAAGAAGTATATTCACGTTTTTGAATAGTGAATGATATGTTAAAGAAATTGTTTTGAATGAGATGTTTAAATTGAATTAAAACGATCTAACGATGTTTTAAAATGTGTTGAGATTCGAAACCATAGATTTCAACATTGATTGTTGAAATAGATGTTTTCGAGAAATAAAAGGAAATAGTGGACTATAACACTGTTGTTATAGTAAATGATTTCCGAAAGGAAATATTTTAGTATAGTATTGGGATTTATATATCTATTTAATTTCGAATCCCTATACTAGTGATTTTGGGTAGTTGTAACGATGTTTTACGCAACATTCGTTTTTGGCCCAAATAAATATGTTAAGTGAATGGTTTCCTTAAAAGAATGAAAGATATACTTAATTTGATTTAAGTATATTGAATATTTTCCAAGGATTGAAAATAAAAAGATTTGTGAATTACTTATGAATAATAAGTATGGAAATGTTTTCAAATATGAAGTGAATATTTAGAATTTATCTTTTTGAAGATAAATTGAAATGGATTATTGAAATCGTATATGCACGAATATTTTGAAATATAAGTTCATTATGGAATTTATAAATGAAAAGGAGAATTGTTTTAAAAATAAATATTGATTTATTTTTGAAGTGTTGAAATTATATATATCTAGTAAAGATATTTTGGAAAATAAATAATTTGGAAAATTATTTGGAATCTGGTGATGTGTGCATATCCATTGATAGTTCAATAACCGACTATCAATATTTCCCTTTGAATGGGTATTTGATGTGAATTGATTGAATCTGAATGCACACTCATTTTTGAATAAGCGCTCACTATTCGGGTTAACCGGGAAAGGACCATGGGGTCGTATAACCCACCCCGAATATGTGATACGTCGTTGTGAATCGCATTTGAAGATCGGTGTTGAAGACCGGTATTTGCGAAAGCGATAGGATGAACTATCGATTGACTCTGCACCGAGTTGCTCCGGTATTGAGTTCTCCATATGTGATGGTGAATCCGATCAGGATTGTGAATATCCGGATTGCAAGGACTTCTTTGTAAGTGCCTTCGGTTCTGTTCGATCCCGGAACAGACTTGTATGGATTGTATGCCTGACATTACAAGTTGAGATATAAAGCCGATTTCTTTCAAATATATTTCTGTTGGTGGCGGAGAATTTATTCTTTGCTTAACACCCTTCTTTGAGACGTACGAGCTCAAAGGTTATATAGTTGAAGTTATCAGCGATATATTCCCAGTTTGGTAATGTGACATGCTGAGTGATGCTGAAATGATCATTGTGTTGATTATTGTGATAGGATCATTTATTTGATCGTCTATCTTAGTGATCATTGTGTTGATCATTTGTTGACCCAAAGCATGGCTTTTGTATAAAGTATGTTTTTGTGGACGTGAATTCGTCGAGCCTCACATCCCGGAAATGGTCAAAACAGGAAAGAAGCAGCAAGGTTATGAGGGGTAGCACCCTTTAGGATGTGTCCATTTCCTTCTGGAAAAGGGTGGTATCATGGTATGGAGCCCAGATACTTACTCATGTTGAAAACACTTTGTTATGATTGTGTGAATTGATTAGAGAGCGCTCTCGGTAAAGGTCCCAAAGGACCGGGGGATGGCATATTCGGTCAGTTGTTACTCAGTTAGGAGTAACCCGGCCTTGTGTTGGTTGAGATCCGGTTTGGTTCTCGGGGATGTCCATCCAGAGGCATTCTCATGTGGCAATGGGAAGTTCCTTGGCCTGACCATTTGTTGGAAATCCAAAGAAACAATACGTGACTTGTACGGTATTAGTTGTAGAACCTGCCATTTAATATGGTAGCTATTAGTAGGCATAATATAATGGTACCTATGCTGGCTAAGATTTATATCTTTACTTTCGAAATGAATTTTTCCTACACTATGCACTAGTAATAATATCAAATGCTCTTTTTAAATGCGTATCAAGCATGTTTGACTATCATAAGAAGAAATCTTCTCCAAGTCTGCGTTTGCATTGTGTGTGTGGCAGGAGGTCTTATGGTAGTCTCATTTTTAAAAGCATTGCGAATTGAAAAAAAAATATTCCTCTTTTTGATTTTTAAAGATAAATAAACTGTTTTGAGTTCTCACACCAGTCACATGACTGACTCGGAGTTTATTGTTTTCCTTCCTAAACTCTGGGTGCCCACCAATTTCCACACGGGCAGTTAAGAGTTAGGTTTATCAGGATATTCTGGATATTCAGGAGTTGCTGGAGGCAAGCTGGATGGCATGGCGTATTACTAGTTTATATAGTATTTCTTTTTCCGCTGCACTGATTGTTGTATGTTGTTGTACACTCTGATGATTTGATGTAATGAAATATAATGTAATGTAATAACTGATATAGTTCTTTGTTTAAAGATTATTCATTTATTATTATATGTTGTTCCGCTGCGAATTGTGAGATTCTGTTGTTGTTCTGTTGTTTCCTTTCTGTCTGTTCTATTTTTAAAATTCTTCCATCTTCTATTTTTCAAATTCTCTATTTTCTATCTCTCCTCTCTTCTTCCTTTTCTTTTCTTAAATTTTTTTTTAAAACCCATAACATTCCGGTTTTTGACCTTCGATTTCTCGGCAGTCGATAAAGTGAGTATCGATGTCGGATTTTCGAAGAACGAAAAATCTCGAATCGTTACATTCAAGATCATATATGATTTCACCAAATTTTCTTCTAAATTAAATATATTCAGTTTCAAAGTTTCTTAAACAATAGGTTTAGAAAATAATCCAAATTTCCAAATCAACAAAACTTAGGTCAAGCAAATTCATTTCCAAAATAACATATAAGTACTGGTTTTAATTTCAATCTAATGTGAAAACCAAATATTCTTCTCAAAATCAATTATACTCAAAATGGTTTCTATATTTATAATTATCCCTTTAAAACCTTTAAACTATTTATTTCTATATGAAAAATCCAATTTCCCTTTTTCAAATTATTTATTTAACAAAAGTTTCAAATTTACTTAAGTCATACTCTTCATACTTTAAACATACAAAACTAAACTTATATTCTTTATCAAATATTTTATACTCTTCGAAATTTCTTAGTTTTAAAATTTTAAACCTTGATTTGGAAGTGCTCGAACCTTCAAAATAGTCAGTGAAATCAAATTTCAAATCTAAGCGTTGGAAATCGACAACAAATTAGTAAATCAATTTTTTTTATAAATAGAGTTAAAATAAATCAAATCGAAAACTTGAGGATTGAACACCGGCCTACTTTAAATTATTTCAAATACATATACCTATATCTTTCGAATATCAAATCATACTTCGGAATTTGAAATCAAAATTGGTTCACAAAGTCACTCGCATAGCAAAGCTATTAAAGTGGCCTCTTCCCACTCTGAAACTCGAAAATCAATGTCGATGATGCATGCACACATCACCGAAATTATTTTCCAACGACATAAGTGAGTTCTGGACTTCTATTTTCTTGAAAACTTCTTTGAATTTTTTTTCGAAATCCTTGGAACTCATTTGAACTCATTTGAAACATTTCTTATTTAGAAAATACTTTCAAATCTTATTATTATATATTTCAAAATCTTAAACCAATTTTCAAAAATACCGGAGTCCAATCTCTCGAACTTCAAATTCAAAACCTTTCAGTTATAAATCATTTTTATACAAATCAATTTTCTTATAATATTTTCAAAATTTCAAATTTTTTCGAAACTTCAAATTCTCGTTTTTTTAGGTATATAATCCATATCGAAAACATTTTCTCTTTTATATATAGAATAAAATCATAGTTACCCAAATAAAAATTTCGGTATATAAAACAATTTTAAAATACAAAAAAACCCGATTTTCAAATGGTGATTCAAGAATGGATTTCAAAACAAAGATAGAGATTTAATTTTGAGGAACTCCAATCAATAGAACCCTAATTCGAAGATAGACTCGATCGAAGATGAGATACTTGAATTACAAAATAGATTATGGATATAAATCGCGAGCGACCTTAACCGGGTCAACCGTGACTTCATGAATATGATCGATGCGGAATTCGAAGGCAAATCGACATTCGATCGCCAGATATAGAATTCGGCATAACCAGAGATAACAACATCTAAACCGAGGATATATAAATCTTCAGTGAATCAATGCCGATTGTAAAGGAGTTTTCACCACCTTTATAAAACATTCAGTGGAGTTATGGAATACTCCAGAATCAAACGAATATAAATAGAGGAGACAAGAATGAATTTCGGAACCG
This sequence comes from Allium cepa, assembly GCA_030765085.1. Classification (NCBI taxonomy): domain Eukaryota; kingdom Viridiplantae; phylum Streptophyta; class Magnoliopsida; order Asparagales; family Amaryllidaceae; genus Allium; species Allium cepa. Next base: position 779,922,222 of record CM060934.1, read on the forward strand.
AGGGACATTCCAAAATTCAAAGGAAATCGAGTCAAAAAGGAAGAGATTCAACTCGAACGAAAGTTATTCTGTAAATAAATTTACCATATATGCTAAGTTTTGCCTAGAGCCTCGCTCTGATACCAAATGTAATGACCCTCTATTTTGGACCATTCAAATCGACAATAAAACCATACATGTCCGACTTGAATAATTCAAAATACAGAATTGTTAATTTAAATTTGGCAAAACATATACAGTAAATAAATAAATCATAGAATCACAGATACAGAGTAGTACAATAATACGCAGCGGAATAAATGAATAGTAGTTCATAAAGCTACTATATAAACAAAGTTAGAAATAAAATACATTAGAATATCCCAGATGCAGTGAAGTCTCCAGTACGGGCAGATGACTTCTCCGAACCAATCGACTGGATGACTGAAACGATAGATAGCTGGATCTTCAAGCAAAGCTTCAACTTTGAAGGTGAGTATCAAATGCTGTATCACTCAATCTGACCCGAGCGTAAAGAAAAATAAAAAACACTCGAGTCAGGATTAACATTCTTATATCAATAAATCCGACTCAAGTGAAATATAAACTGAAATACAAGTAACTTAGAGGATGTATGGGATAACCATTCTCTAAGGATCCGTGGAACTATCTACAATGTAGAAATATACACTATAACACCGTGGTCATTTCAATTTAATTTATACTTCAAAACCAAAATATCATTTCATCTAATATATGTGTGTGTGTGTGTGTATATATATATATATAATCAAATTTTATCACTTTCAAAGTTGCGATTCAAATCTATTCAAATTCCAAATTCAAATTTTAGTCTAATCTCAATTTATTAATTTAAAAGTCAACTCAATTCCTAAATAACCATTTCACATTTTGTCGATCTCAAATCCGGATTTGAAATCACAAAATACCCTTTTACATTTCAATATTATTTCAAAACTTTAAATATTCAATGTTTCATACTTATTTTTTATTCAATTAAATTTTCTAAATAATAAATTCGAATTACATTGATTTCAAATACAGATTTGAATCACAAATAAACCAATTAAATTCAGTATAGTTCAAAGCTTTAATATTCTACATTCGAAGTTCAATTGACAGTTTCATACAGATCTCGATTTAACCCCATCATTATTTTGTCTTGAAATATTCCCTCATTAGATTCCATATCATTTAAGTAACCTTAACTTACATTTTACTATTTTTTTTATTTAGATGTGAAATATTCATTAAATCACTTAAATCAAAATCCAATTAAAAATTCATACCTTTAAATTTCCCATTCAATAATTTCAAATCGATTAATTAAAATCCTTATTTAAATACCATTTCCAATAAACCCAAATTTACCTTCCCAACCCCACTTGTTCAATTTATTACAAGAAAATCTATTGAAATATAGATTTACATATATACTTAACCATATTCTACGTATTAAATCCATCTAATTTAAATCAAATATTACTACTATATATATATATATATATAATTTATCATTTATCTAATGTCTTAAGAATCTATATTTATTAAAACATATATTTCTTTCCAAAACCATAGAAATTATTTTCGAAATATTTATATATAGACCAACGGTGTCTGTATATATTTCTTATCATATGGTCAAGTGATATGGATATTTATCATTTCAATCCGTACACTAAATAAATACGGGTGGATAGCATTTCAACCCGTAATCCTGAATTCAATTTAATGAAAATCGCTTGGGTCTATCAAACAACCTCCCCCAACCTAATTAAATATGATACCACTAATAATATTGATGGTCATAACTTCAGGTATTTGATATCTCAAATACATTGTTGGGACTCGACATTGTTTGCTATGTTGATAGCATACAATAAGGCGCACGGTTGAATTCCGACATCCTTCTTTACATTGTTAATCATTTGATAACCTCTCACATTTCATGAAGCTCGAGGTCCTTCAACTTTCTAGTATTTGACATCTGCTATTATATTGATGAAGTATGACATCTTGCCTTATTGACAATCTACGACATCAATCCTTATATCGATATTATACAATCTTCCTGCTTTATTGATGATATACGATATCTCCCATGTACATTGATGATTTAAGGAACCCGTGTTGTATTCATAACCTACAACACCTATGCTGCTTATATTGGTGATATTCAACATCTCCTCTTCTATTGTTTAATCATCTGGGATTTCGATACTATTGAAAGTTGGACATCCCTTCTCAGACGTTCGTTATCCTCTACTATAGAAATTCAATATCCTCCTTAAACACATTGAATTGCGATATCCCTTGCTATATATTTACTAGCTTTTCCTTTTACCCCTTGGATTTTAGCATGCTCTTCTTAAATTTTTGACACTATTATTTGTAGTAACAGTGCCATTTTTGGAGCTTTTACTAGGAACTCGATTCTCAGGGTTAGATCTAGCTTGCTATTTTGGGTTTAGAGAGATCCAGTGGTTAGATTCAGAGGATTTTCTTTGAGAAATTTAGGAACTTGCTAATTGAAATCAATAATGCTATGGAGATCTGGAAGATTGTCAAGAGCAGTAGTTGGTGGGGATGGAGGAAATTGCTCACTGATTGGAAGTCAGTAGACAATAGGTAGTACTAGCATCATCTTCTCAACAGGAGATGGTCACCAAGGGAGAGTTTGATAAGATGATGTAGGAACTCAATCAGAAGTTGGTAGTCAGTCAGAAGACTCTGATGGATAATATGGATGCCAGCATAACATTATTGACCTAGCAATCACACATGAGTAGGAGGAATAAAAAGGAAGTTTGTCCTCCAGGATCTGAAGAAAAAAATTCATCTTTTTTTGGCCAGAATAGGTGAAATGATAGGAAAAACCAGAAGGATGTAGCTGTTGGAGCATCTGAGGGAGTTATTGGAGGAAGTTAGAGTGCTCTTCGTAGAAGGAGACTACTAGGCGCCAACCACACTCAGGCAGGTACCAAGAGGGATGTTGAAGGACAAGGGGTGTGGAGCAGGGAGCTGAGGCCGTGGACTTATCTTTCGAAGGATGACCTTCAGCATGACGGTGATGATTATGAGTTGGATGTTTGTAACGAACTGGATTTTCAACCCTCAAAAATTGACACTAATACGTCCACTGTATCACATGCCAAACATTAAAATGCCAAAAATACCAAGTTGTTAGGGTGAAAGAAGAAGTTAGAAGATAGAAGAAAACTAAACCACGCAGAATCTCACAACGCAGCGAATAATATATAATACAAAAATGATCTCTACAAAAAGGAAACATCTTTATTCATATAACATCAGAGTACACTAGACTTATCCAAAATTTGGACAGTTATAGAAGCCTGTCCTTACATTGAAAAACATTCAAACTCTATAATACAGCGGAAGAAAAATATACGTTAATATGTCTTGACCATCCCGCTCCTCTTCAACTCCAAAGTATCAAAATAAACCTAGGAAAATATACTCGGTCTGTCCCGAGCATTACATGGAATAACACCCAAGTTAATCTGGTAAGCCAGAATGAGTAAACTCGATAACAATTAACAACCAAACTGATTTCTACATTTGAAAATTTTCAAATAAAGAGTATCGCGCAAGACCACACTACGCATAAAAAACAGACGGGTTTTTACCTTACCATAACCAAAACATTTTATATCAAAATCTAGTGATATTATCATAACATTTAGGTTTAAATTAAATAGATAAACTAGTTAAAATGCTTGCATCTCACATTCCAACATACTATGCTTTACAATCAAAACCGTAAGGCACGTATTGGAGATTGGATCCCTACATTGGCAAGGTACGGACTACCTTCTAATGATACACCTCTATAAAATGCAGTGATGCTAACACAGAGTCAGCTGCCCCTTTAACATGGAAGAACTGATTGCCTCACCCCCTTGACATCGAGGCCTTATACTTCCATGGTGTTTGCGTGCAAATTGACTTTGAAAGCGACATCTAGAATGTGGTGACCACTCCTAATGGTAGCTCACCACATAGCTCTGCTACGTGTCTGTTTTTTCCATTCCTTCCAGTTGTGAGGCTTAAGGCTACGCTTTACCTTTTTTTGTAACATTCCTGAAAATTTACCAAGTTTAAATTGGCAATTAAATTAATATTTTGAAAATAAATTGTGAGTTAATTAAGATTTCTAGAATAAATAAATAATATTTGATTATAAATAGAAATTTAATTTGAAATGTAAGAATAAATATTTTATAAACAAATATTGAATCTCAAAATAAAATGTATTAAAAATAGAATAGAAATTAACAGTTTTGAGATTAATAAAAAAAAGGTTAATGATAGTTGTTTTCTAAATTCTTAATTATATTAACTTTTGGAAGTTATAATCTGAAATAATTTTTTTTAAAAGGTTAGCATAAGTTAAATTCTTATGTATAATTATTTGAAAGTTAAACTTTTTATGAGTATATAATTTGATTTCAAATTTCATTTCTTAATATTATTTAAGAATTTATAAGAATTTAAAATATAATGTATGAATGCAAAATTTAAATTGAAAAGTAAAGGTTTAACATACACATACCTCTTGAAAATTAAGATATGGACATATACAAATAGACATAAATGAATTATAATTCAAGTTGATTAATTGACCTTTAAAACACTTGATTTATAAATCTTTAAATCATTAATTATTCACCTTTAATTACTTTCATTAAGTAATTACTTTTAAGAAATTAATCATTCTTAAATTAGTTATTCCTTAATTTCTTGATTTATTGAACTTCTAATCATTGATTAATTATCCTTAATCATATAAGTTGACTTAACATTTATGTGGTCAATTCAGAAACATTTGACTAACTCCTTTATTACTTAGTTAAGTTTATTTAAAATGTAACTCTTCTAAAATTATAAATTTAAAACATTTTTGAACTTAATTAATCTAAAATAACTTCATTTTAAAACCTTTAATTATATGTTACAACAAGCATTAGTTTAACAAAGGTAGTTTAGAAATAAAGTTTATTTAGATTGTTAATCTAACGACCCAGAATTCCTGTCAATTAAAATTCGTATATTTAATAGATTTTAAATATTAATAAGCAAAATTTGTAAGTCGAATGAATTTTATTTTGAATATCTAGATTTAATTGGATAATTAAATCGATAATTTAATATTTGAAATTAAAGAATAATTGGAAATTGGGTTTAATGTGATTAAATTTGATTTATAAAGTTGTATTAAATCATATTGGAGTTAGAAAGATGTTATCGAACTTTTAAAATTGAATTAAAAGTTAATTTGTGAAAATTGAATATTTTAAAATTTAATTGACGAGTTAAAATAGCCATTTTTCAAAAAGTCTTGGATTTTGACGAAACAATTTTCATCGGATCCGTAATGTTATATTATTTTATGGTTTCAAATTTCGTGTCAATCGGATCTACGGTTTGTCCGGGGCAAGCTAAAACGCGTAGAAATCGATTCGAGTGAATTCCGAATTTAAGTAGTCGATTCAAAAACTTATGTTCCAAATTTGATCAAACTGGCTCCCAATATATATTCCATTGCATTCAGAATGGGGGTAAAACATTATAAAAGCCAGGCGGCACGCTTCGTGTGGAGTTCGGAGAAATTTCGGGTGAATAGTGCACGGAAATTTTCTATAGAAGGACTCAACACTTTCACTTTTATACAAAACCCTAAAGCATCAGGTCACGGCCGCCATTTTCTATTTAATGGCCGAAAATCTCTTTCAATCTTCCTTAATTCTCTCTCGATCCGTTAATCAATTCAAAAAGGTTTCAACTACAAAATTGTAGATCACATCCTCCTCTACAAATCCAACGGTTGTGATCAAAATCAAAGCGGCGGATTAACGGCAAATCGAGCTTGAATACCCGGAAGTCACGCACGATTTTCAAGGCGTAGGGGGTGCCGAGTTCTACCGGTCACTGGCTGTTGGTGGAGCACGCGTAGGCGAAGGTGATGGAAGTCGTTGATCGTCGTCGGGTGGCTCGTATTTGTCGCGTGCATTAGGGTTTTTGGGCGGCCATTTGGGTTTGTTCGCACGTACGTATGAACGGTGGAAGAAGATGGAAGCAAGGGCCAAGATCTGGGTTTCAAAATTCAACGGCCAGATTGGATTTGGGGTATAAACTAAAATAAAAGTTGTAAAATTTATATTATATAAATTCGTTCAAATGTTTAAAATGCCATAACTTGTTCATACGGGGTCCGTTTCGCACGAAACGAATTGCATCGAGTTCGTATTCGCGAACACTACGCGATGGAGCTTGATTAGAGTCGATTGGAGATAGTGAAAATGGGTAAAATTAAACGCGCATTTAATTTTGTTCGAAATAAAACACTGCAATTGTATTGAAAGCGAGGTGAGAAATTCTTACTCAATCGAAATTGTTTCGATTTAAATGTTTAATAGTTAGATTTAAAATTTATTGATTGTGTGATTGAATGATAAAATATTATCTATTGTTTTGAATAGACCCTATACGCCGTATATTAAGCGGATGTTATTTATTAAAAACATATATCGCGATATTCCATCTTGATTGGAATTGGTATTATATATGTACTTGGAGTTGATTTTCCCACATTATATAGCGGATGAGACCCTATTGCACCGCATAATAGCGGATAATATTTTATAAATCCCATATACCGCGATATTCCGTATTGGAACGTGATTGGTATTGTGCTAACATCTATGGATGCAGGGAAACAGGTTGGAGGGATCCAACTGGATTCCTCACCCGTATTGGTTTATTTTACAGATATTATGATATATTCTGTTATCATATGATATATGATGTCTTTGGATACCGTGATTGTTATATTTAGTGTTGTTGCAGCATTGGGCCTATTTTGGAAAATTAAAAATGTTAAAGTAATGATTTTAAAATTTAAAAGGATTTTAAAGTGATTTTTGAAAGTATACGTTTTATTGAATTTTGGAATTGATTTATTTTAAATAAATAAACGTTAAAATTTTAATGTTATAAAAATTATGATTTTTGAGAAATATAATTGAAAATTGATTTTTGAAATATGGAGTTAATGAATTTTATAAAATAGTTTAAATTGTGAGTTTTGGAATTATTATTAACGGTTTATATAAAAAGATTTCTAAAATTGATATTTATAAATTAAAATATTAGAATTATAAAATGAGTTTTTATAAATGTTAAAATGAAGTATAAATGGATTTCATAAGTGAATGAAATTTATAGATTTATAAATTGTGAAGTTGTAAAATGAATAGATTTTGTAAAAGAAAAAGATTTATAAGTAATTTACTTATAAGTTGGATTTTGGCATTTAAAGGAGGCTTAAAAGGAATTTGTTAATAAAGAGATTTTATAACTTGAAGTTTTTATAATATATAAATGTGAATTTATAAACATTGATTTATAAATTCAAGATTGATTGAATTTGATAAGTTAATTTTTATAGCTGATTAAACGATGTATATTCACGATTTTGGATAGTGAATAATATATTAAAGAAATGTTTTAGGAAAGTGATATTTTAAATAGAATTAAAATGATTTGAAGTTGTTTTAAAATGTGTTAAGGATCGAAATCATAGATTTCAACATTCGTTGTTGAAATAGACGTTTTCGAGAAATAAGGAAAAGATGGACTATAACACTGTTGTCATAGTAAATAATTTTCGAAAAGAAAGGTTTTTGTATAGTATTTTGATTTATATATCTATCTTAATTTCAAATCCCTATACTAGTGATTTTGGATTGTCGTAACGATGTTTTACGCAACATTCATTTGGACCCAAATAAATGAGTTTAAGAGAATGTTTTCCTTAAAAGAATAAAATATATACTTAATCGTGTTTTAAGTATATTGAATATTTTCTAAGTATTGAAAATAAATGAATTTGTGAATTACTTATTATTAAATAAGTATTTGGAAATGTTTTCCAATGTGGAAATTGAAATGGTTTAGAGAATATATCTTTTTAAAGATAAATTGAAGTGAATATCTGGCAAGTTATTAATTTATGAAAGTTTAATAAAAAGGCCTAGCGATTATTATGATGCTGGATATTTGGTTGTTGGCCTTGATAGTTAAATAACCGACTATCAATATTTACCTTTAAATGAGTATTAGATGTGATTTGCTTGAATTTGAATACTACACTTATTTTTAAAAATAAGCACACGTTATTCGGTTTAGCCGGGAGAGGACCTTTGTGTCATAAATCCCATTTCGAATAATGATATGTCGTAATGGATAGCATTTGAAGACCGGCGTTGAAGACCGGATATTTTTGAAAACGGAAGGATTACCGTCGAATGACTCTGCATCAGCTGATCTCCGATATAGAGATTTTATCACCCTTTGTGATGGGAAATCCGGTCGTGATTAGTGAATATCCGTATTGCAAGGGTTTCTTTGGAAGTGCCTTTGGTTCTGTTCGATCCCAGAATGGACTTGTATGGATGTGTGTCTAACGTTACAATTTGAGATATAAAGCTGGTTGCGGAGAATTTATTCTCTTAGCTTAACACCCTTCTCTGAGACGTACGAACTCAAAGGTTATGTAGTTGATGGTTACTAGTGATATATTCCCAAATTGGTAATATGGCATACGGAGTGCTGTTGAGCATTTGTTGATTAAAGTGTGGCTTTTGTATAAAGCATAGCTTTGTGGACGAGACTTCGTCGGACCTCACACCCCGAAAATGGTCAAAACTGGAAAGATGCGGCAAGGTTATTAGGGGACAACGCCCCCTTACTGTATGTTATTTCCTTCTGGATAGAGGTGGTATTATGGTATAGAGCCCTGATACTTAACCTATGTTATTGCTGCAAACTTATTATTTTGCGGTTGTTGGTGAGTCTCGGGATTTAGGTCGGTTGCGACCGGGGGATGGCATATTTGTGTCAATAGTTACCCAGTTAAGGGTAACCCGGCCTTGTGTTGGCAGAGATCCGGTTAGGTTCTCGGGGCGTCTTTCCAGAGGCGTACCTATGTGGCAATGGGAAGTTCCTTGGCCTGACCATTTGTTGGAAATCCAAAGAAACAATACGAGCCTTGTACGGTTTTAGTTGTATAACCTGCCATGGAGTGTGGCGGTAACCTGCTATTGAACATGGTAGCTATAGTTGGCATAAGTGCGAAATGTCTATGCTGGCTAAGATCTATATTATACTTTCGAAATGTTTTCCTACACCTTGCATATATAAAAAAAATATCAAAGAAAATTTGCGTATCAAGCATTTTTGACTATCATAAGGAGAAATCTCCTCCGATTCTGCGTTTGCATTGTGTGTGTGTGCGGGAGGCCTTATGGTAGTCTCATTTTTTAAAAGCATTATGAATCTAACTTAAAATATTTCTTTGTTTGTTTTTAAAAGATAAACTGTTTTAAGTTCTCACACCAGTCCCATGACTGACCTGGAGTTTATTGTTTCCTTCCTAAACACTGGGTGCCCACCAAATTTAACACGGGCAGTCTAGAGTCAGGTTATCAGGTCATTCTGGAATTCAGGAGTTGCTGTGGAGATCTGGAGGCAAGCTGGATGACTTGGCGTATCAACTAGTATATAGTATTTCTTTTCCGCTGTTTTTTGTTGTACACTCTGATTATGTAATGTAATGTGATGTGATGTAAATGTAATAACTGATATGGTTCTTTGTTTTAAAGATACTCATTTATCTATTATATGTTGTTCCGCTGCGATTGTGAGATTCTGCTATTGTTTCTGTTGTTTTTCTTTCTTTCTTTCTTCTTCTATCTTCTACCTCTTCTTTAACCCTAACGATACGGTTTTTCAGCATTTGATTGCTCGGTAGTTGATACAGTTGACATATTAATGTCGACTTTCGTGAGTCGAAAATCCCTCTCGTTACATTTGGTATCAAAGCATATGGTTAAGCGACAACCTTGGCTCTGTTGGGAATTACTCGCTAGAGATAGAGTCAGTAGTACTCTAGAATGAGTCTGAGTGTAATAATAGATACGAGCGTGTATTTGTTAGTGAATATGAAATTGTGTTGTATTGTGTTGGCTTATCGGTTGATTGTTTATAGATTCTAGTCGGCGCAGTCAAGCTAACTATATCGATAGGGGTTTCTAAACTCTTAAACAAGATAAACCGACATTGTATCATTTGAAATAGGGTAAATGAAATAATTTTACCTCGATTATATTTTATATATAAAGGAAATAATTTTTCAGAATTATTAAAATGTATATAAATTGATTGTTTGATTGTTGAAAATGTAAGAATATATGCAAGTTAATTGAAGGATGTTGGGATAATCTACATAAAAACAATTGTAAAAAAAAATTTATAGACGAAGAATTATAAGTATGGAATTATAATTAATATGATTTACAATTGTGAAATGATCTTATATAAGTAAAGAGAAAATAGTGAAATTATGTAAGTAAAAGATTTGTAAATGTGATTTGCAATTTGAAGTAAAATTCCATAGGAATATTTGGAAATGTTTTGAAAGGGTTTGCAATTTGGAAAAGATTAAATTCCTTTTTAAGTTTGAAAATGATTTTCAAGGGTTATGGAAAATTGTTTGGAAGGATAAAAGCACTAAACTCTTTTCGGTCGCCGGAAAATAATTACGATAATGATCGCGACATCATCGGTGTTCATTTTCGGGTTTCCAAAAGAAGGATTGCTGCCAAGTTGTTTTAAATGGAAGTTTGGAAAATTTGGGTTTGGGTTTTGAAATTCAAAGGATAATTGAATTGGTTTCAAAAATGGTTTTGAAATATTGAAAAGACTCTGGAATGTTATATAAAATGATTGGAATACAAATATATTTTTGGAAAATAAATTGTAAATGAATAAATAAAATTTGCAAGTACAAGAAAATGAAAATGAAATCCATTTCGAATTTGTACGTAAATCGAACTGGAATTAGAATCTAAATTGGATTTATAAGTGAAAATTTAAGTTAAGTTAAACAAATGATGTTTGAAATGGAATATAACTTAAGTAATGTTGAATGAAGTTGATTTTGGTGTCGAAGTAAAATCACAAAGTGAATTAAATGGATGTGAACTTGAGTTACATAAATGAAATTCAACCTTATTTGTTAAATGAATTAGCAATTGAATTAATGAATGAATTAAATGTAAATCAATTGAATATAAATAAATTGATATGAAATAATGGACGTAAGTGTTAATTCATTAAAGCTAATTAAAAGTGATGAACCAAATTGAATGAATGTAAACAAATTAAAGAAATTTGGTAATGTTAGATATACATTGTTTGTTTGATGGTTGTTAGTTGATTGTATAGAAATCCATATGAAATTGAATTAATGAAGTTGAAAGCTAAAGTAATTGAAATCAAATTGGAAGTTAAGTGAATCTTAAATAGAATTGAATTTGATTTGGAAATGAAATAACTTGAATATAAATTAGTGAATATAAACTAATTGAATATGAATGAATGTTAGTGAAGTCCAATGTTAATGAATCAAATGTGATTAAACGAAAAACCAATTCATTGAATATTAATGAGAAGTGAATGCTAGTTGGCTGATGGTTGGATTAGTTCCCTTTTGTTGCATTTGCTATATTAGCATATGTAGTTGTTGTTCTGGTATATATTGTATATTGATATTATTTTCTATATACACGTTCTCATTTGTTTGTTGATTGTTTAATAGGTGCGGATTGCGCATTGCTTCACATTTGGAGCTCGCTTTCGCGCTATATTAGCCGTATATGATCGCTAATAATATATAAGGTACATATCTCGGATTACATATCGTACTTTTACACTTTTTTCCCTGCGGGATGCCTCGTTACTTTGATGAGATGTATATTTGTGATATATATATTGCCATTTTTTTTCGGATCGAGCCGCGCAAAGGAGACTATGGCGAATTTTTCTGAAAATTTAAGGCGTTAGAACATTTTTGGGAATTTTGGAAAATTTTGGAAACTAAGTTTTGTTTTGAAGTGAAAAGTTAAACAATATAGTTGGTTTTGAAAAGATAACCAAGTATGATTTGAAAATTTAGTAAAGTCATTGTAAGAAGTTAACTATTGGATTTTGGGAAAGTTAAACACTTAAATGAATTTGAAATTTAATTTGAAAAAATGATTTTGAAAAGTTAATAGATTCTGTAACTTTTTCTTACTTGGTAATTTCGAGGACGAAATTCTTTTAAGGGGGGAAGTTTGTAACGACCTAGAATTCCTGTCAATTGAAATTCGTACATTTAATAGATTTTAAATATTAATAAGTAAAATTTGTAAGTCGAACGAATTTTATTTTGAATATCTGGATTTAATTGGATAATTAAATCGATAGTTTAATATTTGAAATTACAGAATAATTTGAAATTGGGTTTAATGTGATTAAATTTGATTTATAAAGATGTATTAAACCATATTGGAGTTAGAAAGATGTCATCGAACTTTTAAAATTGAATTAAAAGTTAATTTGTGAAAATTGAATATTTTAATATTTAATTGACGAGTTAAAATAGCCATTTTTCAAACAGTCTTGGATTTCGGTGAAACCATTTTCATCGAATCCGTAATGTTACATTATTGTATGGTTTCAAATTTCGTGTCAATCGGTTTTACGGTTTGTCCGGGGCAAGCTTAAACGCGTAGAAATCGATTCAAGTGAATTTTGAATTTAAACAGTCGATTCAAAAACTTATCTTTCAAATTTGATCGAATTGGCTCCCGATATATATTCATTGCATTCGGAATGGGGGTAAAACATTATAAACGCCAGGCGGCACGCTTCGTTTGGAGTGCGGAAAAATTTCGGGTGAATAGTGCACGGAAATTTTCTATAAAAGGACTCAACACGTTCACTTTTACACAAAACCCTAGAGCATCAGGTCACGGCCGCCATTTTCAATTTAATGGCCGAAAATCTCTTTCAATCTTCCTCAATTCTCTCTCGATCCATTAATCAATTCAAAAAGGATTCAACTACAAAATTGTAGATCACATCCTCCTCTACAAATCCAACGGTTGTGATCAAAATCAAAGCGGCGGATTAACGGCAAATCGAGCTTGAATACCCAGAAGTCACGTACGATTTTTGAGGCGCAGGGGGGACGATTTCGACCGGTCACTGGCTGTTGGTGGAGCACGTATAGGCGAAGGTGATGGAAGTCGCTGATCGACGTCGGGTGGCTCGTGTTTGTCGCGTGCATTAGGGTTTTTGGGCGGCCATTTGGGTTTGTTCGCACGTAAGTATGAACGGGGGGAATAAGATGGAAGCAAGGGCCTAGATCTGGGTTTCGAAATTCAACGGCCAGATTGGATTTGGGGTATAAATTAAAATAAAAGTTGTAAAATTTATATTATATAAATTCGTTCAAATGTTTAAAACGTCATAACTTGTTCATACGAGGTCCGTTTCGCACGAAACGAATTGCGTCGGGTTCGTATTCGCGATGGAGCTGGATTGGAGTCGATTGGAGATAGTGAAAATTTTGGGTAAAATTAAACGCGTGTTTAATTTTATTCGAAATAAAACACTGCAATTGTATTGAAAGCAAGGTGAGAACTTCTCACTTAATCAAAATTATTTCGATTTAAATTCTAAATAGTTAGATTTAAAATTTCTTCATTGTGTGATTGAATGATAAATTATTATCTATTGTTTTAAATAGACCCTATACGCCATATATTAAGCGGATGTTATTTATTAAAAGCATATACCGCGATATTCCATCTTGATTGGAATTGGTATTATATATGTACTTGGAGTTGATTTTCCCGCGTTATATAGCGGATGAGACTCTATTGCGCCGCATAATAGTGGATAATATTTTATAAATCCCATATACCGCGATATTCTGTATTGAAACGGGATTGGTATTGTGCTAACATCTGTGGATGCAGGGAAACAGGTTGGAGGGATCCAACTGGATTCTTCACCCGTATTGGTTTATTTTATAGATATTGTGATATATTCTGTTATCATATGATATATGATGTTTTTGGATGCTGTGATTGTTATATTTAGTGTTGTTGCAGCATTGGGCCTATTTTGGAAAATTGAATGTTAAAGTAATGATTTTCAAATTTAAAAGGATTTTAAAGTGATTTTTGAAAGTATACGTTTTATTGAATTTTGGAATTGATTTATTTTAAATAAATAAACGTTAAAATTTTAATGTTATAAAAATTATGATTTTTGAGAAATCGCGTTTAATTTTATTCGAAATAAAACACTGCAATTGTATTGAAAGCAAGGTGAGAACTTCTCATTTCGATTTAAATTTTAAATAGTTAGATTTAAAATTTCTTCATTATGTGATTGAATGATAAATTATTATCTATTGCTTTAAATAGACCACATACGTCGTATATTAAGCGGATGTTATTTATTAAAAACATATACCGTGGTATTCCATCTTGATTGGAATTGGTATTATATATGTACTTGGATTTGATTTTCTCGCATTATATAGCGGATGAGACCCTATTACGCCGCATAATAGCGGATAATATTTTATAAATCCCATATACCGCGATATTCCGTATTGGTATGGGATTGGTATTGTGCTAACATCTGTGGATGCAGGGAAACAGGTTGGAGGGATCCAACTGGATTCCTCACCCGTATTGGTTTATTTTACAGATATTGTGATATATTCTATTATCATATGATATATGATGTTTTTGGATGCCGTGATTGTTATATTTAGTGTTGTTGCAGCATTGGGCCTATTTTGGAAAATTAAAAATGTTAAAGTAATGAATTTCAAATTTAAAAGGATTTTAAAGTGATTTTTGAAAGTATGCGCTTTATTGAATTTTGGAATTGATTTAGTTTAAATAAATAAACGTTAAAATTTTAATGTTATAAAAATTATGATTTTTGAGAAATATAGTTGAAAATTGATTTTTGAAATATGGAGTTAATTAATTTTATAAAATAGTTTAAATTGAGATTTTTGGAATTATTATAAATGATTTATATAAAAAGATTTATAAAATTTATATTTACAAAGCAAAATATTAGAATTATAAAACGAGTTTTTATAAGTGTTAAAATGAAGTTTAAATGGATTCATAAGGGAATGAAATTTATAGATGTATAAATTGTGAAGTTATAAAATGAATAGATTTTGTAAAATAAAAAGATTTATAAGTAATTTACTTATAAATTGGATTTGACATTTAAAGGAGATTTAAATAGAATTTGTTAATAAAGAGATTTTATAACTTGAAGGTTTTATAATATATAAATGTGAATTTATAAACATTGATTTATAAATTCAAGATTGATTGAATTTGATAAGTTAATTTTTATAGCTGATTAAACGATGTATATTCACGATTTTGGATAGTGAATAATATATTAAAGAAATGTTTTAGGAAAGTGATATTTTAAGTAGAATTAAAACGATTTGAAGTTGTTTTAAAACGTGTTAAGGATCGAAATCATAGATTTCAACATTCAATGTTGAAATAGGCATTTTCAAGAAATAAGGAAAAGACTGACTATAACACTGTTGTTATAATAAATGATTTTCGAAAAGAAAGGTTTTTGTATAGTATTGGGATTTATATATCTATCTTAATTTCGAATCCCTATACTAGTGATTTTGGGTTGTTGTAACGATGTTTTACGCAACATTCGTTTGGACCCAAACAAATGAGTTGAAGAGAATGTTTTCCTTAAAAGAATAAAATATATATTTAATTGTGTTTTAAGTATATTGAATATTTTCTAAGTATTGAAAATAAATGAATTCATGAATTACTTATTGTTAAATAAGTATTTGGAAATGTTTTCCAATGTGGAAATTGAAATGGTTTAGGGAATATATCTTTTTAAAGATAAATTGAAGTGAATATCTGGCAAGCTATTAATTTATGGAAGATTAATAAAAAGGGGTTAGTGATTTTTACGGTGCTGGATATTTGGTTGTTGGCCTTGATAGTTAAATAACCGACTATCAATATTTTCCTTTAAATGGGTATTTGATGTGATTTGCTTGAATTTGAATACTACACTTATTTTTAAAAATAAGCACTCGTTATTCGGTTTAGCCAGGAGAGGACCTTTGTGTCATAAATCTCATTCCGAATAATGATATGTCGTAATGGATAGCATTTGAAGACCGGTGTTGAAGACCGGATATTTTTGAAAACGGAAGGATTACCGTCGAATGACTCTGCATCGGCTGATCTTCAATATAGAGATTTTATCACCCTTTGTGATGGGGAATCCGGTCGTGATTAGTGAATATACGGATTGCAAGGGCTTCTTTGGAAGTGCCGCCGGTTCCGTTCGATCCCAGAATGGACTTGTATGGATGTGTATCTGACATTACAATTTGAGATGTAAAACTGGTTTCTATCAAATATATTTTTGTTGGTGGCGGAGAATTTATTCTCTTAACACCCTTCTCTGAGACGTACGAACTTAAAGGTTATGTTGTTGATGGTTACTAGTGATATATTCCCAAATTGGTAATGTGGCATACGAAGTGCTATTGAGCATTTGTTGATCAAAGCGTGGCTTTTGTATAAAGCGTAGCTTTGTGGACGAGACTTCGTCGGACCTCACACCCTGAAAATGGTCAAAACAGGAAAGATGCGGCAAGGTTATTATGGGATAGCGCCCCCTTATGTATGTCATTTCCTTCTGGATAGAGGTGGTATTATGGTATGCAGCCCTGATTCTTAACCTATGTTGTTGCTGCAAGCTTATTATTTTGTGGTTGTTGGTGAATCCGGGGATTTAGGTCGGTTGCGGCCGGGGGATGGCATATTCGTGTTAGTAGTTACCCAGTTAAGGGTAACCCGCCTTGTGTTGGCAGAGATCCGGATAGGTTCTCGGGGTGTCTTTCCAGAGTCGTACCTATATAGCAATGGGACGTTCCTTGGCCTGACCATTTATTGGAAATCCAAAGAAATACTACGAGCCTTGTACGGTTTTAGTTGTACAACCTGCCATGGAATGTGGCGGTAACCTGCTATTGAACGTGGCAGCTATATTAGGCATAAGTGCGAAATGTCTATGCTGGCTAAGATGTAACGACCCAAAATTTTCTAACCCGAAAATTCCAGATAGTTATAAAGAAAGAAGAAAGAGATAGAAGAAAGAAGAACAGAAACACCAAACATCTCACATTCGCAGCGGATAAAATATAATAATAAATAATAATAGTTTACAAAAGAATACTATATCTGTCGATTACATTTAATATACATCAGAGTTTTCACATTATATTCAGTCACTGAATATTACAATTATCATGACTCAGAGTAACAATAATATACAACAGCGGAAATACTTCGTTCGTTAGCCATCCAGCTCGCCTCCTGAGCTCCAGCACGTACCTATCTGAAAATCTGTAATACTCGGTCTGACCCGAGCATTACACCAAAGTAACACCCGGGTCAGGCTGGAAACCAGCGTGAGTAATCCCAACTAACATGGAATACCAAAGCAAACAACTTATATAAACCCGGGGTAACATATATCAATTTAACCAATCACCATTTGCTATAGAAAATGCTTATTTCACCTATAAATTTCTACGTACCCA
Source organism: Allium cepa (assembly GCA_030765085.1). Classification (NCBI taxonomy): domain Eukaryota; kingdom Viridiplantae; phylum Streptophyta; class Magnoliopsida; order Asparagales; family Amaryllidaceae; genus Allium; species Allium cepa. The sequence continues at coordinate 779,939,776 of CM060934.1, forward strand.
ACTTGGATAAAATAATCCAGTTCACTTAAACCATTTCATTTCAGGATGTTGATTTCACCAATCAATATATAAATATTCGAAATGGTTTCGGGTATTTTCCAAATACCCGACCCCGGTCTCTTCGAGACTCATATTATCTTAACCCAAGTTATACAAATGAAATTCACAGCATTTCATATTAGAGAAATCAACTCATGCATAACATCAAATACCATTCAGTCATCCATAAGCAATGCTTAATCACCCAAAACTTAATTCGATTGATTCAAATTGAATTTCTAACCACATTCGCTTAGATTCCTTCATTCAATATTTATTTATTTCCAATAAATTATCAATCCTCCCTTCATTACTCATCTTAATTTATCCCCCCGGATTAATTATCTTTCAATTTTATTCAAGTAATTAACTTTAATTAATTTTCACGATATTAATTCTTCTTAACCGAATCAACAGGTAATCTTAACTACTTCATGAATTAATGAACTATTTTTAATTACATTAATCCATAATTACTTATATTAATTTACTTCTCATAGGTCGCTTATTACTGATTAATTCATCTTAATTAATCAATCTTTAATTACATCGTTGATTATAGAAATTAATGATTTCCAATTATATTTCAATTTATCCTAATCTAACATAATTACATTAAATAATTAATCATTCATTAAACCGTAAATATCAATCATTCTTGATTAATCTCAACCAGTAATTAATTACCCATTTATTTACTTCATTAAATAAATCAATTACTAAATTAATTACCCCAAATCATTAATTAATTGAATTAATTAATTGTCCATTTAGTTACTTACTACAAATCGTTACCTTTATTAACTTTGGAAACATTTTCTTATTCATGTTTTAAGTTTAAACAATTTAAAACCCGAATACTTCAAGTAAGCAAAAATTAACACAAGAATCAACCAAAATCAAAGTCACCAGATCATCAGTTCACAGTGCACATCAATCGGTTCAACCATGCAACCAAATATTTAAATTCAACCATTCAAATTTAAATAAAAATCCAAATAGTGAGATTTACTCACCTTTGCTTTTATTGAAGCAATCCATACCAACCTAGCTTGATTCCATCAGGATTCGGACCTTATAAATATAATATAAATTAATTAACATTTGAATTTTAAATCAAACAATTTATTATCATTCACTTATTTAACTTATAGTTTGACTTAAATTCTTAAACTAAAAATTCCCTTAAACATATATTTTTAGTCCAAAATTAAATAGGTTAATTGAGACAGTTTAACCACCACATCTATCATTTTTTTAAGTCCTTATATTTTCAAAATCTATAGTAACTTCTGTTACCTAAATACGAATATACATTATCTAATTTAAGTTAAAAATGAAGAATAAAAATGCTACAGATCCGCCTTACTGCTAAATCAAGCACTGTAATTTATAATTTATTTAAACCCTATACAGTTAAATTTAACTTAAAAAAAACAAAAAAAAAAACTGAAGTACCTCACCATCGATCTAACCCACTACCATTCGATGCTTCTCCGGCGACTTCGACTCCATAGGCTTCCACGTACCAGACCCTGACGCCATCACCTACTCGCGCACGCGAAAGCGCTCGCCATGCCATCGTGAAACTTTCCCAGGCTTTTAATCGATCGCCTTTGACCCACTGATGCTCGAACTCGAGCCCTTTGTCGCCGTCGCCGCTCGCGATTCATTATCAAACCACTGCCATCGTCGAGTACTCACGTCACTCGATCTGTTCGCGACTCACTTCGAGGCCCTCTACGTCCCACGAGACTAGATTGCTAAGTGTAGGCGAGCGACCTCTCCCTGACACGCGATCAGAAGTCGCGTCTCGATCGGCTTGATCGAGAGATTTTTTTTTAACTGTCGATTTGATATTGCTCCCATGATTCATTTAACTGTGAGAATCTCGCTTGAAAAAAATTGGGCGGAAAGAGTGTTACAGTTTCGATTTGGGTAAGGAGAAAGCTACAGAGCCGATCGGCCATTAATTTTTTTTTTCAAGCAGCAGATTTTAGTTATTATTATTTATTTTTTTCTCTCTGAATTGTGAAGGGAGATATTTTTGTGGAGGAAGATGCTCGCATTTAAACGAGAAGAGGAGACATCTAGGTTGACGCAATTCAGTCTAAGGTGGCTCGCGTACAGTTATAGGGTGGCTGGTGATTTAACTTTTATATTTTTAATATTATTAAATTTCAAAATATCTCGTTACACATAACGCGAAATCTCAAACCCCGAATTAGACATGCCGACAGGCGTTTATAAGGTTTTACCCGTATTCCGAACACAATGGAACGTGATTCGGAAGTTAGTTTGATCATATGTGGATGTTAGCTTTATAAATCGATTTAAAATATTAAATTACCGATTTTAATTTCAACGCGTTCCTCGCCCGTACGAGCGAACGGCAAAACCAAACGTTATGAAAATTGAAATCCGATAATAGCTAACTATTACGGATCCAATGGAACTGGTTTCGTCGAATTCCGACACTGTGCCCCGAAAGGCTATTTCAAAATGTCAATTTAAACGATATATTATTAAAATTGAACAAATCACCTTTAAATCAAATTTCAACCATTCTATTATTTTTCAGTATCATCATTATAACTATTATAAGCCTTCACATTATTTTTAACAGGCTTAAAAATTTCAGATTCAGCATTTTACCCAATTTTCATTTATTAAATTCAATATTTTAAACATATAATTCAATGATTTAATTATCAAGTAAATATTGATATCTTGTTTTCAAGTTTTAAATTAACTTTCAAATAATTTTAAAATCGATTAATTATTCCAATTTAATTCGTTAAAATTTCCGGGTCGTCACATTCCTCCCCCCTTAAAAGAATTTCGTCCCCGAAATTACTAATTAGGAAGAGTTGACCAATACCCGTTTATCTTTTCCAAAATTCACAATTCAACATCCTACCACTTATCTTTTATTAAAGGTCCACTAACACCTTATTCAACTTTCCCAAAACCTTCTATAGATCCAATCAATACTCTTCTGCTCAATCAATTAAATTTCAAATTAAAACCAATTTTTGAATTATCAAAATTTCTCAAAAATTTTCTAACTCTCTAAATTCCCGAAAATTTTTGCCAGCGTCTCCTTTGCGCGGCTAGCTCGGTACTAGTACAAAAGGCCTCTACGGGCTTCCCAAATTCCAAAAAGAAAACAAAAGCCAAGTGGCTACATCAAAATCCCAATCCAATATCATACAGAATCAAAATACTTACCTGTTAGTCGGGCAATTCAAATTTATCATATGGAATCAAATCCAATTTCCTTTAGTACCTGCATATTCTATTTAACAACAATATCCAATTGTAACCTTCAAATCACTGTATACATTTCCTTACAGAAATTTCATATCCACTTCTATTCAAATTAGCTTCCACCATTTCATATGAATTCAATTTATTTTCAAATTTTAGTACTGAGTTGTATCTTTCATTTAAACTGATTCATATTAATTTCATTTACTAGTTTACTTTAATTTTCAATTTGAAATTGTTTTGTCGATAACCAAAAATTTCCAAAAATTTTCTAACTCCCAAAATTTTCAGAAAATTTTGACAGAGTCTCCCTTGTACGGAGGAGCTTTTGCAATTTGACAAGAGATATAAATATGTATACATCGACCCACCCGGTCGGAAAAAGCAAAAACAGTTCATATTTCCTATTTTTATTGCGTAGGCGTACCTTATTTAGCAATTTAAGCAAGCAGCTTATAAATTTTAGCAATTAGCATACCCCAAATCTAGCCAACGGCTTTCCTGCACCTGTACTTCCTCAATTTAAATACGTAAGTGTCATACATAGAAAATCTATTAACACTTCACTTACTTTTAGTAGCTAAACACAAGCATTACATAAATAACAAGCACCAAACACTTCCAATAAGCAATTTATATGATTTAAAGCACATCCAATTGTTCCCAACCAAATTTATATCTCTTTTCATTCAATTTTTAATGATTTATTACTCAAGTGTTTACATTCAATTGATTTTTAATTCAAACAAGCGCATATTCACATCAAATGATTTAAATCAATTTCATTAAATCTTTTGCCAACTCATAGTATTTAATTACTTTGGTTTACGCCAAACAACAATTATTCTCATGCCAATTCGACAATATTCGCCTAATAGAGTATCTATTTTATTTTATAACTACTTCAAATTAATTTCAACTCATTCAGAATTTAATTCCATTTCATTTCTAAATTATCTACCAACCATTCATTGCATTTCATTTAATTTCCGCATTAAATTCATGCAAAACAATTTATTAAGCTTGGAACATTCAAACTTATAAATTAATGACCATTTCCAAATTAATTTAACCCAAGCTTCTATTAAATGGGCTTTCACTCTTATTCGAAGCCAAAGTTTCATAAAATTTTAAACTTAAGTGAATTTATTTTAGTTTATTCCAACCCCAACTTAAGTTTACTTCTATTTGATTCTCATTAATCAAATTTCATTAAATTCGGCATGCCCATCCATTTTAAATTTTAATTTTAAATTTATCTTCTCAATTTATCAAAATAATATCCAACCACAACCGAATTCACTTATACTTTAAATTATTATATCACCAAATTTAAGTTCAGTTTGATAATCCAATTCCAATCACAACTTTGGTTCAGTTTTTATTCAACCAAACTTCATCCATTTATTATTTAACTCAGTCAACCCATTTTAAATTTTTAATTCAATTACTTAATTCGTTATTGCATTTATTTTATTTATACAAGGCTATTCTCAATTTATTTCTATTCACTTGGGTTATGTTTTGCAACTCAAACCATTTTTATCATAATCACTTCCATTTCGTATAACATCACTTCTCTTATACCCAATTTACATGCAAATTTCATTAAATATTACTCAAACCGTCCTTGAATTATAATTCAAACCATCACATTTGCAATCCAACTTTATTTTATTTTTACAACATTTCTTCTAATTTATTTCATTATTAAATCCAAGTCGAGTTCTATTTACAATTTGAATTCATTTCCAAACGATTACCAAACTACAATCCATTTTATTTAGCCGAGTTAAATTTTTATTAACACACTCTATAAATAATTTATTTAGCTGATTGGTTCATTTTCACTTTTAATTTAATATTCAGCTTCCTTTGATTTTTCAAAATCCCAACACCTTAATTTCAAATTTTTAGAAAAACTTTTAAAGTCACATAATACTATTAAAATAACTCTTTATAAAAATACTTTTTTTTTATAACTCGATGTCTCAACCAGTCCATCCTTGTTCTCGTAGAAATTCAGTCATACGTTGATCAGGCGTAGGATTGAAAATCTATAAGTACTTGGCAAACTCGTTTTCAACATCCAGTGAAAATACTTAGAAAATAATTTTATTGGAAATATTGAAAGCATTTTGAAATAGAGGAAATATCTTTGGTGACAATGCTCTGAAAATCATCACCCCCATCCATGGTCACAGTTACATACCAGGGTTACGTTGCAGTCACAACAAAAGTCCATGTAACTGCAGGCTCTCCGCGGCCTCTCGATTACGCCATGGATCCCACACAACAGATCACAGTTACATCCAGGGTTACGTTGCCGTCGCAGCAAAAGTCCATGTAACTGCAGGCTCTCTGCGGCCTCTGATTTCGCTGTCTAAATGAAACTTCTCCACTCCTACATAGGTCGCAGTCTACCGAGATAAACTCAAACGCAGACTGTTGGCTCTCAGCGGCACACACGACTTTCACAATGTTACCATAGGTCGCAGTTACATCCTGGGTTACGTTGCAGTCACAACAAAAGTCCATGTAACTGTTGGCTCTCCGCGGCACACATGACTTACGCTATGGTAACTCAACTCATAATCCTCAGGAACTAGTTTTGTCCGGACTCCTCACAGGATCAACTTTAGAACCCCCCTTGGGCTCAAGGCAGCACCACCCAGTGGTACTCCTGAGAAGTCCATTTCAAGGAAGCGCCTTTTTCCCCAGAGCTATCATCAAAACATTTTATACTATACATATAGTATCTTCAAATCATACACCTAGTATGATATTATACAAAGCTCCTTTACACAAAATCTATTATCCAAAATCGATAATTCTCAAACTAGGCTTTCCAAATTCAATATTGATTTTACCCAAAAATCAAAAGCCTTTTAAAATTTAAAGGTTTTCAAAACCTTTTCCAAAATTCTTATAGGATCCTTTATATATATATATATATAAAAATTTAAAACTTTGGATCCTTTCAAACTTGTATAAAACTCCTTTTTATACTTCAAACACTTCTCAAAAACCATAGAAATATCCAATTTCCATCTTTATTTATTTCATATTTCTCAAAATATTCTTTCAGTTCAAAAGAACCATTTCATATTCCTTATTCACCTTTACATTAATCCCCATTTGGATTATTACTTCAATCATTATCTCAGTTGGGTACTTAATCAATAACAATTTGAACTCCGACCAATTTAGAAAAATAGCTTGAAAATTTTAAAAATAGGTAAGTAGTTGAAAAATAATTATTAGTTGCAAAATAGCTATAAAATGGTTAACTAATAGAAAAATAGTTGGAAAATAGTTAAATAGTTTCAGAAACTTTAGATAATTGCAAAATAGTTGTAAAATAGAAATTAACTCGTAACTTAGTCGAAAATTGGTAATTAGTTTATAATACAGTTGTAAAATAGTTAAATAGTTCCAAAAGTAGTGGCAAAAACCAGTATAAAAATAGTTTGGGTTTAAAAAGAAAGTTGTATGGTAAGTAGATAAGAAAATAGATTTAAAACTACTTATATTAAAACAATTTACATTGAAAATGGTCTAGAGTCAAAATTGTTCACTTCCCCAACAATTCAATTTAAATTTCCACTCCATTTAAATTGACCCAATTCCAATTTAAATAATCTTCAATTTCCATTGAAATTGATTTTACTCCGGTTCAAGTTGAATCAATCATGATTTCTTTTCCAATTCAAATTAAATTTTATTTGATCTTTAAACTTGTATAACTTAATTATAATTTCAATTTTACAATTACTATTTAATATCAATTGCATTCACATTTTGCTTTTAACTCGGAATTATACATTTCATTTAGTCAATATATTTTTATTATTCCATAAACATTTAATCAAGGTTCCAGAGTTTAAACAAATTTCCAAAATTTCAATATCACCTTAGAATTCAACCACATCCAAAATTCTTTGGCAAATTCAATTATCCCTTTTTAATTTCAAAACCAAACCTACTTCACAAACAATTCCAATTTAAAACAATTTGGTAGCAAAATTTCTCTTCTAGAAACTCGAAAACGAACATCGATGATGCTGCAGTCATCACCGGCGTTATTTTCCAGTGACCGAAAGAGTTTAATGCTTTTATCTCTCTAAAAAAAACACTTCCAAATATTTTTGATTTCAAATCTCTCAAATTTCAAACACAAAAATATTTTTGAAATAATACTATTCTTTCTTTAAAACCCTTGGAAACCACTTTCAAACCAAAAGGAATTTTAATTTTTCCCAAAATTCCAAACTCTCAATCCATCAAATTCATATTTAAACATTACTCTGGAATTTTCATCTTACTCTATTTCAAATATTCTCTGGAATTCTATTTCAAATTATAATCTCATTTATTTATGAAGTTTATTTCAATTATTAAATTACATTTACAATCTATATTTCAAATTACTTTTTGTTTTTAAACCAATTCCACTTAAATTAAAATTCCAAAATTATTCCAATTACTTTGGACTAATATCCATTCAATTGAACCCACTTCAATTTCAATCATTCCAATTCAATCCAATTCAAATCTCCCATTTAAATATTTTTGAACTTATACATCTTCCATCCCAAATCCAATTAATTCAAATCGAATTCAATTTGAATGAGTTCAATTCCAACTTCAAATTTAAACCATCTCGAATTATATAATTCGAGCTATATTCACAAAGATTGGTTTAACCTTTTTAAACCAAATTTAACTTTGTTCATTTAAAGTTTCAAACAATTCTAATTTCTGAGTTCTAATTCTAGAATTTCATTTTTAATTGATTTAATTTTAATTTGGTTGTATTATATTCCGTCTTAAATTAATTCCAATAATTTAATACCCAATCACCTTAATATTTATTTGAAGAGAATATTGCTTTATATATCAAAATATACTTTTATATAAAATCATTTAAAATCTTTATATAAGAAAATAACAAGTACGCGCTCATATATATATATACACTCAACTCATTATAGAGTTCTACGAACTCTATTTAATGAGTAATTCCCACCAGAGCCAAGGTTCTCGCTTAACCTTCTGCTCTGATACCAAATGTAACGACCCAAAATTTTCTAACCCGAAAATTCCAGATAGTTATAAAGAAAGAAGAAAGAGATAGAAGAAAGAAGAACAGAAACACCAAACATCTCACATTCGCAGCGGATAAAATATAATAATAAATAATAATAGTTTACAAAAGAATACTATATCTGTCGATTACATTTAATATACATCAGATTTTCACATTATATTCAGTCACTGAATATTACAATTATCATGACTCAGAGTAACAATAATATACAGCAGCGGAAATACTTCGTTCGTTAGCCATCCAGCTCGCCTCCTGAGCTCCAGCACGTACCTACCTGAAAATCTGTAATACTCGGTCTGACCCGAGCATTACACCAAAGTAACACCCGGGTCAGGCTGGAAACCAGCGTGAGTAATCCCAACTAACATGGAATACCAAAGCAAACAACTTATATAAACCCGGGGTAACATATATCAATTTAACCAATCACAATTTGCTATAGAAAATGCTTATTTCACCTATAAATTTCTACGTACCCAACTTGGATAAAATAATCCAGTTCACTTAAACCATTTCATTTCAGGATGTTGATTTCACCAATCAATATATAAATATTCGAAATGGTTTCGGGTATTTTCCAAATACCCGACCCCGGTCTCTTTGAGACTCATATTATCTTAACCCAAGTTATACAAATGAAATTCACAGCATTTCATATTAGAGAAATCAACTCATTCATAACATCAAATACCATTCAGTCATCCATAAGCAATGCTTAATCACCCAAAACTTAATTCGATTGATTCAAATTGAATTTCTAACCACATTCGCTTAGATTCCTTCATTCAATATTTATTTATTTCCAATAAATTATCAATCCTCCCTTCATTACTCATCTTAATTTATCCCCCTGGATTAATTATGTTTCAATTTTATTCAAGTAATTAACTTTAATTAATTTTCACGATATTAATTCTTCTTAACCGAATCAACAGGTAATCTTAACTACTTCATGAATTAATGAACTATTTTTAATTACATTAATCCATAATTACTTATATTAATTTACTTCTCATAGGTCGCTTATTACTGATTAATTCATCTTAATTAATCAATCTTTAATTACATCGTTGATTATAGAAATTAATGATTTCCAATTATATTTCAATTTATCCTAATCTAACTTAATTACATTAAATAATTAATCATTCATTAAACCGTAAATATCAATCATTCTTGATTAATCTCAACCAGTAATTAATTACCCATTTATTTACTTCATTAAATAAATCAATTACTAAATTAATTACCCCAAATCATTAATTAATTGAATTAATTAATTGTCCATTTAGTTACTTACTACAAATCGTTACCTTTATTAACTTTGGAAACATTTTCTTATTCATGTTTTAAGTTTAAACAATTTAAAACCCGAATACTTCGAGTAAGCAAAAATTAACACAAGAATCAACCAAAATCAAAGTCACCAGATCATCAGTTCACAGTGCACATCAATCGGTTCAACCATGCAACCAAATATTTAAATTCAACCATTCAAATTTAAATAAAAATCCAAATAGTGAGATTTACTCACCTTTGCTTTTATTGAAGCAATCCATACCAACCTAGCTTGATTCCATCAGGATTCGGACCTTATAAATATAATATAAATTAATTAACATTTGAATTTTAAATCAAACAATTTATTATCATTCACTTATTTAACTTATAGTTTGACTTAAATTCTTAAACTAAAAATTCCCTTAAACATATATTTTTAGTCCAAAATTAAATAGGTTAATTGAGACAGTTTAACCACCACATCTATCATTTTTTTAAGTCCTTATATTTTCAAAATCTATAGTAACTTCTGTTACCTAAATACGAATATACATTATCTAATTTAAGTTAAAAATGAAGAATAAAAATGCTACAGATCCGCCTTACTGCTAAATCAAGCACTGTAATTTATAATTTATTTAAACCCTATACAGTTAAATTTAACTTAAAAAAAACAAAAAAAAAACTGAAGTACCTCACCATCGATCTAACCCACTACCATTCGATGCTTCTCCGGCGACTTCGACTCCATAGGCTTCCACGTACCAGACCCTGACGCCATCACCTACTCGCGCACGCGAAAGCGCTCGCCATGCCATCGTGAAACTTTCCCAGGCTTTTAATCGATCGCCTTTGACCCACTGATGCTCGAACTCAAGCCCTTTGTCGCCGCCGCCGCTCGCGATTCATTATCAAACCACTGCCATCGTCGAGTACTCACGTCACTCGATCTGTTCGCGACTCACTTCGAGGCCCTCTACGTCCCACGAGACTAGATTGCTAAGTGTAGGCGAGCGACCTCTCCCTGACACGCGATCAGAAGTCGCGTCTCGATCGGCTTGATCGAGAGATTTTTTTTTTTTTTTAACTGTCGATTTGATTTGCTCCCATGATTCATTTAACTTTGAGAATCTCGCTTGAAAAAAATTGGGGAGAAAGAGTGTTACAGTTTCGATTTGGGTAAGGAGAAAGCTACAGAGCCGATCGGCCATTAATTTTTTTTTTCAAGCAGCAGATTTTAGTTATTATTATTTATTTTTTTCTCTCTGAATTGTGAAGGGAGATATTTTTGTGGAGGAAGATGCTCGCATTTAAACGAGAAGAGGAGACATCTAGGTCGACGCAATTTAGTCTAAGGTGGCTCACGTACAGTTATAGGGTGGCTGGTGATTTAACTTTTATATTTTTAATATTATTAAATTTCAAAATATCTCGTTACACATAACGCGAAATCTCAAACCCCGAATTAGACATGCCGACAGGCGTTTATAAGGTTTTACCCGTATTCCGAACACAATGGAACGTGATTCGGAAGTTAGTTTGATCATATGTGGATGTTAGCTTTATAAATCGATTTAAAATATTAAATTACCGATTTTAATTTCAACGCGTTCCTCGCCCGTACGAGCGAACGGCAAAACCAAACGTTATGAAAATTGAAATCCGATAATAACTAACTATTACGGATCCAATGGAACTGGTTTCGTCGAATTCCGACACTGTGCCCCGAAAGGCTATTTCAAAATGTCAATTTAAACGATATATTATTAAAATTGAACAAATCACCTTTAAATCAAATTTCAACCATTCTATTATTTTTCAGTATCATCATTATAACTATTATAAGCCTTCACATTATTTTTAACAGGCTTAAAAATTTCAGATTCAGCATTTTACCTAATTTTCATTTATTAAATTCAATATTTTAAACATATAATTCAATGATTTAATTATCAAGTAAATATTGATATCTTGTTTTCAAGTTTTAAATTAACTTTCAAATAATTTTAAAATCGATTAATTATTCCAATTTAATTCGTTAAAATTTCTGGGTCGTCACATAAGATTTATATTATACTTTCGAAATGTTTTCCTACACCTTGCACTTACAAAAAAATATCAAAGAAAATTTGCGTATCAAGCATGTTTGACTATCATAAGGAGAAATCTCCTCTGATTCTGAGTTTGCATTGTGTGTGTGTGCGGGAGGCCTTATGGTAGTTTCATTTTCTAAAAGCATTGCGAATCTAATTTAAAATATTTCTTTGTTTGTTTTTAGAAGATAAACTGTTTTAAGTTCTCTCACCAGTCCCATGACTGACCTGGATTTTATTGTTTCCTTCTTAAACTCTGGGTGCCCACCAATTTTAACACAGCCAGTCTAGAGTCAGGTTATCAGGTCATTCTGGAATCCAGAAGTTGCTGTGGAGATCTGGAGGCAAGCTGGATGGCTTGACGTATCAACTAGTATATAGTATTTCTTTTCCGCTGTTTGTTGTTGTACACTTTGATTGTGTAATGTAATGTAATGTGATGTAATGTAATAACTGATATGATTCTTTGTTTTAAAGATATTCATTTATCTATTATATGTTGTTCCACTGCGATTGTGAGATTCTGATACTGTCTCTGTTGTTTTTCTTTCTTTCTTTCTTCTTCTATCTTCTACATCTTCTTTAACCCTAACGGTACGGTTTTCCGGCATTCGATTGCTGGGCAGTTGATATAGTGGATGTATTAATGTTGACTTTCGTGAGTCGAAAATCCCTCTCGTTACAGTTAAAGCTTTCAAACTGAAATTTATGAAACCCGATCCACTCACTTCCACTTCTCCTTTTTTCTTTTTAAATCTGGTAACAACTTCAACAAACTCGAGCCAAATCTCTTTCAACTCGAGACAATCCCGAAGAAACACTTGATCACACGATACTTCGATGCAAACCTACTACGATCTCGAACTGTAACCCGAACTTAATCCTCCTTCTTCCCAAACACTTCATCAGCCTAGATCATCAAATTTGACGAGGAATTAAAATTTGGAATTTCGAATCGAACTGGAACCCAACTTCATCAATGAAATCGCCTCGCGCCAATGATCCCCGCCACTGGAACTCGTGCAAACTCGACTAAAGCTTCAACACTCACTCACGATCCTCCTTCCCTTGGTCCGATCCCCTGAAGCCTCTCGACGACGTTGCGGCAATCACGTCTTTGCAATTATTCAAAACGTATCCTCAAACCCTATAAGTTCATCGCGCCGCCACCATGCCCCATTATAAATGCTTCGAATAGTTTTCTGATGATCATCGACATGCCAGCTACCTTCACCATCGATCTCAGTGTCCAATTCAATTCTAACTGTCGGAATTTGGCCAATATGTGTTTTCTGTTCAAACCCATATCCCCACTTTGATTTGAAACTAAATATCAAAAATTTATTTTTAAAATTCAACATTCTCGAGCACTAATCAGATTGTATAATCAAAACCAGAAATTTAAGCATTTGATTTTTATCATTAAAAGGTCATTACTGTGAATTACTTAATTCCCAATAAACCATCTGTCCATTTTGCTTAATCACATCTTTATAAACAATGTTATACCCATATAAACATCATCCATTCAGCAATCCAAACCTAATGTGTTTTGTGTTGGGATAATCTTAAATTTTCAGGTAGGATTTAAAACCTGGGACAGAGGCATGTTTTCGGATTCGATTTTCTCTTTCACACACATATATAAAAGCATACAAACCAATTCACACAGTCATTCAAAAATAATCCATATCATACTTCAAAGACAATTCCAAGCATTAAAAGGCATATCAGGCTAAGGGATTCGCTCACCTGGTTTATGAAGCAGAAACAAAACTTGATATGTGGGAAACTGGAAATTGGACAGAGAAGCATTTTGTTTGTTTTTAGCCGCCTGAAGCTTTGAATCTGGGACTTATAAATAAAATCTTAGCTTAATCACTTATTATATTTGTTTATTCAGTTCATTAATAACAAAAAATTTAATTTTCTTACTTACAGTTTGAATTTGTTTAAAGCTTCAAATTTGCTTTATTTCCAGGCTGTAGACTTTACTCTTGAACTTGATTTTCCTGCTACTGATTAACATAATTAATTAATCCTTGATCTAATATTGTTTAACAATTTCAAATTCAGATTTTTTATAAAAGAAATCCACTTGCCTTTAAATATTTTCAGAAATTACTGCATTGCTTCCTTTGGCCAAAACTGTAGCACTTGTTTTCATTTAAAATCTGCAGTTTTTTTTTTGGATTAGTGTTAAATTTGATTTTAAAACTACAAATCTATTAACTATAAAGTCTAATATTCACCTGTGAGATGGAACATACATTACAGCCTACTACTTTAAGAAGATTTCTAGAGTTTTTTTGCTTTTTTACTTTGAATTAAAGAGAACTGGCAGTTTTTTTTCTTTCTTTTCTGATTTTTTTCTCCTTTCTTTCTTTTCTTGGTGTTGGAGTTTGAAAGGCTCAATCTCTTGTTACTGTTGTTTCAGATTTGCTGAAAAGTTAAATAATTGAGTATGAGGAGTTGAATGGTTTTTGCAATTTTTAAATCTAATTATTTTATTCAATGAATCATAGTGAATGCCATTTGTTAAAAATAAAATCATGAGATCCAGATTTTGTTAGTACTCCACTCCATCTCCCATGTGAATGTATGTTTACATTTGTGATATTTCTCAAGGCAAAAGAAATTTTTTTTATAAGTTTTTTATATCCTATTCACTTATGTATATATGTATATAATTGTTGAAAGAATTTTTTTTACCAATATTTATATTATGTACATTACATCTTAATGATTTCCTAAATGCTACTTATTATTTTTTTTAAAATAATTTTTTTAAATTTAAACTCAAATTGAATTATAATTCATTTACGTCTATTTGTATATGTCCAAATCTTATTAATTTGCAAGAGGTATGTGTATGTTAAACCATTACTTTTCAATTTAAATTTTGCATTCATACATTATATTTTATATTCTTATAAATTCTTAAATAACCTTAAGAAATAAAATATCAAATAAAATTATATACTCATACAATGTTTAACTTTCAAATAATTATATATTAGAATTTAACATAGGCTAACCTTTTAAAAAAAATTATTTCAGATTATAACTTCCAAAAGGTAATATAATTAAGAATTTAGAAAACAACTATCATTAACCTTTTTTATTAATCTCAAAACTTTTAATTTCCATTATATTTTTAATACATTTTATTTTGAGATTCAATATTTGTTTATAAAATATTTATTCTTACATTTCAAATTAAATTTCTATTTATAATCAAAAATTATTTATTTATTCTAGAAATCTCTAATTAATCACTATTTATTATCAAAAATTAATTTAATTACCAATTTAAACTTGGTAAATTTTCAGGAATGTTACAAATTCCACCCTTAAAAAATTTCGTCCCCAAAATTTGCTAGGGAGACGTGAAAGAATAGATGATAGATAAAGAAACGATTGAGTAGATCAGATCGAAATATTTATTCTGTATTTGATTTACCAAATCAGAATATCAATAATAGATACAAGAACAGATCTATTTAACACTTCACAAGATACTCGGGTCCTCCGGTCTACAAATATGCAAGGGCATTGATTAGTTCGAAGGGATAACTAATCGTTCGTAGAATATACCGGATCCCAGAGAATAGATAGATGGATTTAATCTTCCACAATCCTCAAACACTAGATATGGATTCCAAATTCTGGTCGAAATATCCCAAAGTATATACCAACTTGTCCCTCCTCGGAACTTTGATATACATAAGAAATTACAATAGAATTTCAAATTTGATTTTAACCGATACGTTTTATTGATACAATTCAAATTTAGCCTTATATTCTATTAACGAATTTAACTAAATTTCCAATTTCCAATTTATTTAATTTAAATTTTCAAATTCATTAGAGTTTAAAATGAGAAGCTGATAAGAAACCGATGAAGATACGAAGTAAGGACTTTCTACAATGATTCATAGGGCCACCATCACATCGAAACATCTTCCTGGAGCTGTCACGAAGATATCAAAGAATATGAAATCGAATCAAAGGAGATTAATAGAGAAAGTTGTTTTCACTGTCGCAGGGTATTGACCATTTATAGTGGTACTCCCCTGCCCCCTATCTCCTCCTCTTCTCGCACTCATACTCGCTATCAGTGGATAGTAAGAGAATTTACTGAGGCGTTCGAACGGATATCTTAGGGATACTCATCCTAGGGTATACTTCACCCTATCTCTAATGAGTTAGTTAATGTGTTATACTCCTGAGCTAAAGTTTTAACCTTCAGCTCTGATACCAATTATAATGGTCTAGGCTTTTCAACCATCGACAGCGGCCACTCTCGACTGGTAGGCTTTTCAACCATCCCAGCCCCACCATGGCATAAAATGGTACCCTACCCTTGCTTTTACGGCCAGCCTTTCGACTGTCACGCCTTACGGCTAACCAACCCCTTAAAGAGGACATGTGGGGGTACGAGTCTCATGCTCGCCACCAAACAAAAAGCGATAACCCCCCATCACGTTTCACCTAGATAAGCAAGGTCAGTCGTGGGATTGTTGTGAGCAAACAAAACCTTTGGTCTTTAAAACAAACAAAGGAATTTAAATTTTAAATCCGCAATGCTTTTTGGAAAATGAAACTACCATAAGGCCTCCCGCCAGACATACAATGCAAACGCAGACTTGGAGGAGATTTCTCCTTATGATAGTCAAATATCCTTAATACGAGAAAAATTCATTGATATTATGACTAGTGCATAGTGGAAAACCTTTCGAAAGTATAATATTAATCCTAGCCAGCATAGGTACCGTGATATTATGCCAGATATAGCTACCATCTGAGGTGGCAGGAAATACAATTGCAATCGTAAAGGGCTCGTATTGTTTTGTTTGGATTTCCAACAAATGGTCAGGTTAAGGAACTTCCTACTTCCACATGGGTACGCCTTAGGCGGGACGTCCCGAGAACCTAACTGGATCTCAACCAACACAAGGCCGGGTTACCTATGTAACTAGGTAACTACTACTCGAGCGTGCCATCCCCCGGTCCTTTGGGACCTTTATCCGAGGTACCCCTAATCAAACAGCCACAAAGCAATCACAAAGTAATAGATCTGCGGTATCCACATGAGTGAAATATTTGGGCTGCATACCATGATACCACCCTTTTCTAGAAGGGAATGACGAACCCTAAAGGGCGCGACCCTTATAACCTTGCCGCATCTTTCCTGTTTCGACCATTTCCACGGTGTGAGGCCCTGATGCAGTCTCGTCCACAAAGCTACGCTTTATACAAAAGCCATGCTTTGATCAACAAATGATACACAGTAGCACTCAGCATGCCACACTACCAAATTGGGAGTACATCACTGATAAATATCAACTATATAACCCATGAGCTTGTAAGTCTCAGAGAAGGGTGTTAAGCTAAGAGAATAAATTCTCCGCCACCAAGCATAAATGTATTTGATAGAGATCAGTTTAATATCTCAAAGTGTAGTGTCAGACATACAACCATACAAGTCTGTTCCGGGTTCGAACAGAACCGAAGGCACTTCCGAAGAATCCCTTGCAAATCCGAGTATCAACAATCCCGATCGGACTTCCCATCACTTAGGGAATCTGCTACTCGGTGCAGAGACAATCGATAGGTTATCCTAACGTTCTCGAAGGCACCCGGTCTTCAACATCGGTCTTCAATTGCAATCATAACGTCGTATCACTATTCGGAATGGGTTATATGACACAAGGTCGTCTCCCAGCTAAACCGAATAGTGAGCGCAATATTTTAAAAGCATATGGATATGGGATTTCAGTTAAGTCGCAACTTAAGAATCCAAAAACCGTTCTTCAAATGGTTAAACAAATTACCATTTTAAATCTTTAAACAAAAAAGATTTATTTCACAAAGTTCACCCAGTTTCACAAAGATCTATTCATAGATTTCAAAACAATTTTCATTTCAATTGGATTAACTCATTAAATCTTTAAATTAAAGATTTTATTTATAGCTTTCAAAACACGTTTCCAAAGATTTATTCATAACTTGGAAAATCATTTTCATTTTAGACTTGAAATCCTTTTACACAAATTGGAAGTTCATTTCTTATGTGAAAGCTTTTATTTTTGATAACACATAGGTTTCGTTTCAGAAAAATCCAATTATATCTATACAAGTTAAAATCTTGGGTTAAATTCAAATTCCCAAAACGACACTTTTAAAATGGTTTAAAAACCCATGTAAACCTATTTATAAGTTGAATACCCTTTTTAAACCTTAGTTTCCAAATCGTAGAATTCAATTTCAAATATTGAATTCAAATTTAAATTAAATTATTTAAATTTCAAAACTAAATCAAGTTATTTAAAATAACTTTTATTTTTGAAATTCATTTTCAAAAGTTTTCAATTCTAATTCCAAAACTATTTTGGATTCAAAAATTCAATTTTTTAAAACTATTTCAAAATCTTGTGACTTAACCCATTTCCACATGCAATCCATATTTGTGTGTATTAGTGTGGTCCAGGGGTTTTACACAATAAAAGTGCCACATCATCAATCAGCACAGATTCAAATACAGCAATATATTTGATAAGCAGTATAAACTATAACGCTTATATTTGATAAGCGATATAAACTATAACGCTTATCTTTTATTTACAGGTCACAGATATATCTCACAGATAATAATTTACATCAAACACAGCTCAAAACAAAACAGAGCATCACAATCAGGGATATCAAACAATTCAATCATCCAATAGAATCCAAACATACATGAGTAGGATCAGATAATTGTCTGACCAATTCAAATCAGATTAACTACTTTTGGATTACTAATCCTGGTTAATTAATATTAATGAATTACAAATCATTTTGATTAATTACTCTTTAATCATTTATTAATTAACCACTTATTAATAATTTAATTAATCTTTAATTATAATTAATCAACCTTTAATTATTAAATAATTAACCTTTAATTATTAAATTAACCATTTAATTAATTATCTATAATTAATTAATTAACTTTTAATTAAGTAATTACCATTAATTATGTAACGACGCGACTTCCAAAACACCAGAAAGTCGCATCGCTAATAAGAAAGAAAGGGATAGAAAAGAGAAAGAAGAGAAGAAAGAAGAAACAACACATCAGAATCTAAACAGCGGAATAAATAAATTATATTAATAACATAAATATTACATAGTTTACAACAACTGTTAGAGTACACAGATAATACAACACATACTAGACAATTATAAACACCTGTCTAGTATTTAGAACGTAATACAACTCAGAGATGACATAGAACACACAACGGAATTTATATATCTACAACGCAGAAGCCTCCTGCTCCATTGCTCCTCCAATATTCGTCAAAGCTAACCTGAAATACTTGGCTACGCGTAAAAATTTGAGTACCCAAGAGTTTAAGAAAACAAAGAATAAACTCCGAGTCAGACATGGGTCTGGTGTGAGTAACAGGTTAAAGTTGCTTAACTTTCAAAAACCTTTTGGAAAGAAAGGTATCACGTAAGACTTCCCACACATAAACATGGAAAAGTTTTTACCTTACGCTAACCAAAACATTAGATAGGACATCCGGTGATATTATAATAGTGTCTAGGGTTTTCAAGTAAATATGAAATAGCCGAAATTATTACATGATTAAATTCCAGCTACTAGCCACAAAAGTGGGTAATACAATCAAAACCGTTGGCAGTTATTGGGTTTTGGATTCCATACAACGGAAAGGTTACTGGGGTACCGCCCATCACAGTACGTGGCCTAGATCAACGTACCGAGGAGTACGCCCGCTCCCCTGCAACACAAGGCCGGAACCATTCCTTACTGAACAGTTTCGAACAAGACAACCCCGCAGTTGGTACGCATATCCAACTGCCCACTAAGACGAATAAAAAGGGACCTCTAGACAGGGGAAAATCTTTGTCTCCAGTGGGAGCTACCTACGAAGCCTTGCTGCACCTTCCCTGTTTTAGCCATTCCCGGTTGATGAGGCTAGAGGCTACGATTACCTTTAGAGAACACATCTCTTAGAATGCTCATCGTCCACCTGACAATGTGCTGAAAGCATTCAATTCGTACAAGTTCGTTTCGGGTTCGAACGAAACCGAAGGCATTATCTCGTTACACTCGTTTTAGAATCACCCTCAGAGTTAACGACGATAACCCTTGCACTCTAAATCTCCATCTTGAGCCTATAACTACTATTTCGTTAAACTCATCACGGAATCACCCCTAGAGTTATACTGACTAATAGTCCTTACAGCTCGAGTCTTCACTCTTCACATAAGATTCACGACATATCGTTAATTTGGATCAATGTGGTTTTCGGATATCCAAATATGGAAACCTGATCTCGGTCTCATCGAAATCCAAAGCGTGTCTTTTAGGTCCATGTTGTTTTAGAGTTTAAAACAATTCAATTACATTATCTATAAACACACAGATAGATAATTCAAAGATTCACAACAGATAGTCATCACCACAGATAATTAATATTACCATTACCAAAGATAATCCATATCATAATGCAACCAATGCGTCCATATCACACAACATTACTAATCTCATAGTTGAGATTCCAAACCATTCATGGCAACCAATATCATCCATTTATAAGCAATGATCTATAATCATAACATCTATAATTAATTTAAAATGAATTAAAATAATTATATCATCTCTAACTGATTTAAAATGAATTAAATTAATTACTAACACAATATAAATCCTGCTTACATCACCATTAATTAATTACAAATTAATTAATTAACTAACCTCTAATTTATCATCTTAATTAATCAACTCTGATTAATAATACTTTAATTAATTTCACAAAATTAATTACTCTAAACCATATACAGTAATTAACCTTTAATTACTTTATTAATTAATTATCTATAATTAATTACATTAAACCTTAATTATTTATAATTAATTAATTACACTTAATCACTTATTATTGATTAATTAATCTTAATTAATCAATCTTAATTACATCATTAATTATATTAATTATTTATCCTTAACTATATTTAATTAATTATTCAATTAAATTAATTACTTTCAGTAATTAATCTCACTTAAACCATAACTATTAATCACCTTTGATTAATTAAATGCCCTTAATCATTTCATCCAATTAATTATTCCTTAATTAATTCCTGAATTAATCCCTTGATTAATTATACAAAATAATTTAATCCAAATTACACTCACAATCCCAACATCATCCACTAATTACATCCAGTAATTATCTTTAATTACTTCGCTGAGTAATTTCACTTCATTAATTACATCAAGTAATTGTTATCCAATTCTATATTTAAAATTAATTAAACTTAATTAATTAATTTAAACCAACCTCAATAAACCCCATTAATTACATTACGTAATTAATGTCTTAATTACTTTTATTTAAGTAATTAAACTTAAATAAATTTCACAATTTATTATCGTTAATTAATCAATCTAATTAATTATTAAAAATTAATCATATTAATTAATTACTAAATAAACCTTAGTTAATGACCATCATTAACTATCATTAATTCTTTAATTACTTTTCTATAATCACTTCTTAATTAACTCTAATTTAAATTAATTTAAATTATTAATTATAAAATAAATAAGTCATTCCTTAATTATCCTGTTTATTAAATTATTTTAACACTTTAACAACTTCTAAGATAATCCATTCCTTATTTATAATTTTATTGATATTAAAGTGTACTTAGAACATTGCATTTTTAAATTTAAATTCAAGTTCCATTTTGAATCTAAAATTTAAAATGATATTTATTTAAGCATTAACCAAATTTAGATTCCATTTAAAATCCTTGTAAATAACATTTATTACTTTTATTTAAACTTTATATAAGATAAGCCTTTAACCAATTTGCTTAATTTCATTTAAAATAAGGTCAAAGTACATTATAATTTAAATTTCAAATTCAAGTTAAAAATCATTTAACTTGAATTTTATAAATATTTTATAATGACTTGATTCAAAAGGAAAATCAAATTAAAATATTTGTTTGAAACAAATTTGCTTCTAATAATCAATTTAAATTTAAACTTGTTTGAAAACATTCAAATTTTAAAACTTATTCAAATATCCAGTTTTTAAATTCAATACATTTGAACCCATTCTTTATTTAAATCATTTGAATTTAAACTTGAATTAAACTCTTGCTTTACACCTTAATTTTAAAACTCTTTATTTAAAAATACAAATTCATTTTTTTTAAATACCTGAAGATTCAAAGATCTTAAGGAAATTGGATTTAAATTTAAATTCAAACTCCTAGTTTTAAATTAAGTTTCAGATTTCAAAATGAAATTAAATTTCCAGAAAAACTGTCAGGTTTCATATTTTTTTTATATTTTAAAACTGAAACCACTATCAAATTTTAAAAACTTATAAGATTTCAAACTCTTTGAAACTATAATATATTCTACAGATTTAAATTTGTTTAAATCTTATCATTATAGCTTATTCATTTTAAATTTTGATTTAAATTTAAAACCTTCAGACAGTTTTTACAGAAAACTGTACTAACTACTATTTACCCGAGCTAACTTAATATATGCTTCGAGTCTTCCATCCATAAACTTCGAGCAAAACCAAGTCATCACTCGAGTAATACTCGAGTTCAAAACTCTGTAATACCCAGTTCATCAAAACTTAAAAATTTTGCACGGTGCACGTGCACCGTGCCTCCAGCCACCATCACCCACCTCCGGCGACTTCCAGTCAACTACAACCAATCCCACAATCAACCACCACCCTCAGATTCTCCTCCCAAAACACAAAATCGAATTCGACTTGCCTTGCTCAAAACCTGGAACAGCAGAAAACAGGTTTCACCCCAAACCTGTAACATGCCTCATCCTCCACCTTCTGACCACTAGAATGGCAACGACTCCGGCTACGACTTCAATTATGGCCAAACTTCCACCTGCCCAAATTTCATCCAAATTGATCATCTATATAGGTAGAACTTATCAAAACTGTAACGACCCAGAATTTTCAGAAATTAAAATTTGAATATTTAATTAATTTTAAATATTAATAAGTGAATTTATAAGTCAAATAAATTTTTATTTGAATTTTTGGATTTAATTGGATTATTAAATCGATAATTTAATATGTTAAATTATGGAAATAATTGAAAATAGAGTTAAATATGATTGAAAATGATTTGTAAAATTTTATTTTATCATATTGAAGTTAGAATGATATTTTAGAACTTTTAAAATCGAATTAAAAGTTAATTTGTGAAAATTGAATATTTTAATATTTAATAATCGACTGTAAAATAGTCAATTTTTGAACAGTCTCAGAATTGAACGAAACCAGTTCCATTGGATCCGTAATAGTTAGTTATTACCGGATTTCAATTTTCGTGTTAATCGGAGTTATCGTTTAATCGTGGCAGCTCGAAACGCATCGAATCGTTTTTAATTTAAATTTGGCGAGTCAAAATAGCCATTTTTCAAAAAGTCTCGGATTTCGACGAAACCAGTTTCATCGGATCCATAATGTGATATTATTGTAAGGTTTCAAATTTCAAGTCAATTGGATTTACCGTTTGTCCTGTACGAATTAAAACGCCTAGAAAATCGCTTAAATCGGTTTAATTCAAATTGAACGTTTTCAGCCATAACTCGCACATACTTCCGAATTAGCTTCCGAAACCTGTTCCATTGTGTCCGGAACGCGGGATAAACCCTAGGTACGCTGGTTACGGCGCCTAAATCGGAGTTCGGAATTCCCGGGATGAATAGTGTTTACGCTTGCTTTTCCTATAAAAGAACCCTTCACCCTTCATAAATTTAAACACTAAAACCTAACCCCTAATATCATGTAGCCGCCACTTTATCATTCTAAGGCCAGAAATTGCCCAATTTAAACTCTCAATCTCTTCCAATCTACAAAGGATTAGAAGAAACTCTCAACACGAAAGTTATAGAGCACGAAGAGATCTTGAAATCCATACGGATATGATCGGGAATGGAGCAACGACGAGGGAGCAAAGCATGGCCGTTCGTGGCTGTTCTCGTGCGTGCGCACGCAGATCTAGGAGGCCGAGTGCCTTGGGGTTTGGGTCGAGTGTAGCTGGAGGTGAGAGCTTCGTACTGGAGCAACCTGATCGTGTTTTAGTCGAGTGTAGGCGAGGCATAATTAAACCCTAATTTGATGGAGTGGGTTCGGCCTCAAGGATTGGAACCTGGAGATGTACGTGAGTGGGGAAGAAAAGGGAGGGGCCGTAGGATCTGGATCTAGTGGCTAGGATTGCTTTGGGTATAAATTATTAATGTTAGTTATAAATTTGTGTATATAAAACGTGTGTAAACTTCAAAAATACATAACTTTTTCATACGAGGTCGAAAAAATGCAAACTCAGTTGCGTTGGAATCGTATGGACGAGCACTACGCGATGGAGTTGGTTTGGAGTCGTTTGGAGTTAGTGAGAATTTCGGGTAAAATTAAACGCGCGTTTAATTTTATTCGAAATAAAAAGCTAAAACGGAATTTAAAACCAAGGTGAGAACTTCTCACTCAATCGAATAGATTTCGATTTTATTTTAAATAGTTAGATTTAAAATATTTGAATGCATGTATGAATGATGATTGATATCTATTGATTGTTAAAATAGACATTATGCGCCGTTAGTAAGCGGATGTTATTTAATATAAACATATACCGCGAATATTTCATAAACAGTGAAATTGGTATTATATATAATATCAATATATATATATTGGCATATGTATATATTGCAGTTGATTGATTTCCCGCATTTTTTTGTTTAGCGGATGAGACCCTATTACGCCGTTATTAAGCGGATAATATTTAATAAGAACATGTACCGCGATAATTTCGTACTGGAGCGAAATTGGTATTGTGCTAATGTTTTTGGATGCAGGAAAACAGGTTGGAGGGATCCAACTGGATTCCTCAACAGTATTTATTTAATTTCAGATATTTTGATATTTGATTGATTATCATATCGATATATGATATCGTTGTTGTCGTGATTGACTATTTGATGTGTAGCATCATTGGACCCAGATTTTGGGATTTTAAAATGATCTTTAAAATGATTTTTAAAAATATACTTTATTTCTGGAATTGATCCATTATAAATAAATAAACGTTATAATTTTTAAAGTTATAAAAATTATGGTTTTTGTGAAATATAGTTAAAAAGCTGATTTTTAGAAATACGATTAAAGTCGATTTTTGAGAAATATGAACTAATGATTTTATAAAATAATTTAGATTGGATTTTTGAATATATGATAAAAGTTTAAATATAGGATTTATAAAATTTGATTATTTTATAAATCGAAATGATGAAATTATAAAGGAATTTAAAGACGTTTTAGAATAATAATATAAACTGATTTATATTTAGAGATTTATAAATGGATATTTATAAATTGAAATATAGACATTATAAAACGAGTTTTTATAAGTGTTTGAATGTAGTGAAAGTGAATTTCATAAATGAATGAAATTTATAGAATTATAAACTGTGAAGTTATAAACGAAATTTATAAATAGTAAGATTTATAAATTTGGTGAAATTATTTGAAGAATAGATTTATTAAATAAATAAATCTTATAAGTTGTAAGGTTTATAAATTGAAAAGTCTTTAAAAAGAACGATTTTGTAAAATAATCGTTTTATAAGCAATTGACTTGTAATATGAACTTTTAGTTTATAATTGAGATATGAAATCAAATATGTTAATAAAGGAATTTATAAAAAGGAAGTTTTTGTAAATAAAAAGAAACGAAATTTATAAACGTTGTTTTATAAATCCGCAAATAACTTATTTTGATAAGTTAATTGTTATAACTTATAAATGGAGTTATATTCACGTTTAGACAGTGAATAATTCTTTAAGTTAAAGTGAATAGAAATGATGAAGTTTGTTAACGTAGTTTATTCACGTTTTTGAACAGTGAATAACACGTTAAAGAAATTGTTTAGAATGTGAATGTTTTAAATATAATTAAAACGATCTAACGATGTTTTAAAAGGTGTTGGGATTCGAAACCATAGATTTCAACATTTATTGTTGAAATAGACGTTTTCGAGAAATAAAAGGAAATGGTGGACTATAACACTGTTGTTATAGTAAATTATTTCCGAAAGGAAATGTTTTGAATAGTATTGGGATTTATATATCCATTTTAATTTTGAATCCCTATACTAGTGATTTTGGGACGTCGTAACGATGTTTTACGCAACATTCGTTTTGGCCCAAATAAATATGGTTAAGAGAATGTTTTCCTTAAAGAATGAAATATATACTTAATCTCGATTTAAGTATATTGAATATTTTCTAAGTGTTAAAAATAAAAGGAATTTGTGAATTACTTATAATTGAATAAGTATGGAATTGTTTTTCCAATATGAAGTGAAGAATTCGAATTTATCTTTTTGAAGATAAATTGAAATGAATGATTGAAATCATATATGCATGGATATTTTGAAATATAAATTCATTATGGAATTTATGAATGAAAAGTGGAACTTGTTAAAAATAAATATTGATTTATTTTTGAAGTGTTGAAATTTAATATCTAGTGAAGATATTTTTGAAAAATAAATAATTTGGAAAATTATTTGGAATCTGGTGATGTGTGCATATCCAGTGATAGTTCAATAACCGACTATCAATATTTCCCTTTGAATGGGTATTTGATGTGAATTGTTTGAAATTGAATGCACACTTATTTTTGAATAAGCGCTCACTATTCGGGTTAACCGGGAAAGGACCATGGGGTCGTATAACCCATTCCGAATATGTGATACGTCGTTATGAATTGCATTTGAAGATCGGTGTTGAAGACCGAGTATTTGTGAAAGCGATAGGATGACCTATCGATCGTCTATCCTTGTGATCATTGTGTTGATCATTTGTTGACCCAAAGCATGGCTTTTGTATAAAGTATGTTTTTGTGGACGTGACTTCGTCGAGCCTCACACCCCGTGAATGGTCAAAACAGGAAAGAAGCAGCAAGGTTATGAGGGGTAGCACCCTTTAGGATGTGTCCATTTCTTTCTGGAAAAGGGTGGTATCATGGTATGGAGCCCAGATACTTACTCATGTTGAAAACACTTTATGATTGTGTGAATTGATTACGAGCGCTCGGTTGATAAAGGTCCCAAAGGACCGGGGGATGGCATATTCGGTCAGTTGTTACTCAGTTAGGAGTAACCCGGCCTTGTGTTGGTAGAGATCCGGTTTGGTTCTCGGGGATGTCCATCCAGAGGCATTCTCATGTGGCAATGGGAAGTTCCTTGGCCTGACCATTTGTTGGAAATCCAAAGAAACAATACGAAACTTGTACGGTTTTAGTTGTAGAACCTGCCATTTAATATGGTAGCTATTAGTAGGCATAATATAATGGTACCTATGCTGGCTAAGATTTATATTCTACTTTCGAAATGAATTTTTCCTACACTATGCACTAGTAATAATATAAAATGTTATTTTAAATGCGTATCAAGCATCTTTGGCTATCATAAGGAGAAATCTCCTCCGATTCTGCGTTTGCATGTGTGTGTGTGCGGGAGGCCTTATGGTAGTCTCATTTTTAAAAGCATTGCGAATTGAATTAAAAATATTCCTCTATTTTGATTTTAAAGATAAATAAACTGTTTTGAGTTCTCACACCAGTCACATGACTGACTTGGAGTTTATTGTTTTCCTTCCTAAACTCTGGGTGCCCACCAATTTCCACACGGGCAGTTAAGAGTTAGGTTTATCAGGATATTCTGGATATTCTGGAGTTGCTGGAGGCAAGATGGATGGCATGACATATTACTTATATAGTATTTCTTTTTCCGCTGCACTGTTTGATGTTGTTGATGTTGTATACTCTGATGATATGATGTAATGAAATGAAATGTAATGTAATAACTGATAGTTCTTTGTTTAAAGATTATTCATTTATTATTATATGTTGTTCCGCTGCGAATTGTGAGATTCTGATGTTGTTCTGTTGTTTTCTGTCCCGTCCTATTTTCTTCTGTTTTTTTCCTTTTCCTCTATTCTCTTTTTCTTCTATTTTAAAATTCTTCTATCTTCTATTTTTCAAATTCTCTGTTTTTCTAATTCTCTGTTTTCTAAAAATTGTCTATCTTCTTTTCCCTCTATTTTTCTTTTTAATTCTTCTTTTTCTCTCTTCTTTCTTTTCTTTTCTTTTTAAAACCCATAACTATTCGGTTTTTCGGCCTTTGATTTCTCGGCAGTCGATAAAGTGAGTGTCGATGTCGGATCTTCGAAGAACGAAAATTCCGCGTCGTTACAAAAACAACTAACTCAGATAAAACTAGGGCTTCAGATATCAATTCATCACCACTGACTCCATGATGATTTGCATCAACATCTAATAATTTCCTGGCATCAATGACTGCTCCTCCACCTACCATCAGAACCCCATCACTTCAAAATGCTTAGATCACCCATTAACCCAAAATTACCCTTTTCTGTTCTTCACAGAATTGCACCATACCCCTTTTACTAAAACCCTAATTTTTGTCCTAAAAATCCTATTTTGAT
The DNA here is from genome assembly GCA_030765085.1 of Allium cepa. Classification (NCBI taxonomy): domain Eukaryota; kingdom Viridiplantae; phylum Streptophyta; class Magnoliopsida; order Asparagales; family Amaryllidaceae; genus Allium; species Allium cepa. The sequence continues at coordinate 779,968,152 of CM060934.1, forward strand.
TTATGAATTCATTCCCTAATACTGAATCTTTAAATTTCATAGTTTGAAAATTTATGTTTTTAAAACAATGCACTGATATTTAAAGATATACAGAGATACTCAAGTTTATAATTTAATTAAATTAAGTTTTAAACCTTAGTCTATGTTAATTCAACATCTAGTTTGTAAAATAGTCTAATAATAATTGTTTTGCAGAGAGAATTGAACTCAATTTAAAAAAACATGAATCAGGGAATATTGAAAAGAGTAAATTCTGTTGAACAGAAACATATATCTCACATATATATACACATAGCAAGTTCACACAACACATTCATTTAATCATCACAAACATGCAACCAGAAATTTTATACTAAATTTTTATTTTTAAAAATAAAGTTACTCACCTTGCAAATTTGATGAGCAGAGCCTTCATTTTGTTTGAAAGTTGTTTTGATTTTTAGAACAGGATATGCAGTAGCCCTTTTTAAAACTTGGATTGCTTAGAAGACTTGAGTTACTGAAGCTTAAAGCTTGATTTAAAATCTGCACTTGCTCCTTGATTTGAAAATTACATGTATGCTTTTGATTGAAAATGCAGTTGCTTTTGTTTGAAAATGCTTTAGTGCTCAGATTGTATGCAGAGAACAATGTCCAGATTGCATTAAAAAAATGTACAGGTTTGCATACATTTTGAAAATGTTATAGGGAAATGATCTGTTGAAATGCATTACAGGTTTCAAACTTTAGTTTGAGGATTGAACTTCAGGTTTGAACTGAGCATTTGTTTCAGATTGGATTTGAGGAAATTTCAGGTTTCAAGGGAAGTGTTTATTTTTCTTTTCAGATTTGTTTTGCATTTTGGTTTGAAGATTTATGGTTGGCTTTTGATTTAGAAAAAAAGAAAGAAATAAAGAAGGAGATTTGTTTATATAAGCTGAAATTAAACTTTACTAAAATAAACAAATAAAAGATAACCAAATTAAATGACACTTGTTTAAAATTTTACATTTGTCAATTTCCTTAGTTTAATTACTAACATGTGTTATATGTGTCTTAATATTCTTACACGTGTCCCTTAAGAGTAATTAGTATTTATAGTTAAAAGTTAATTAGTATTTATTTAGTATGCTATTATAAGATGAATGTAAACCTATGTTTAATAAATTAGTTGATCATGCATTTATTTACAGGTAAATAAATTTTAAAATGAATAAATCAAATTTTATTTATAAACTTATACAAATATATCAAAACCAAAACAAATTAAAAACATTTATACTTTAGATTTCAAAGCTTGAATTCAAGTTCAAATTAAATTTTGAAATCCAGTTTATTTACAAATATAACTACACAATTAAATTTTGAAAAACAATAATTTTTATTAAAAATTTATTTGTTAAAACAATGTATTATTATATTTAAAAATACAACAAAATTTGATAACCATAAATAATTTATAAAAGAAATTGTCTTCTTATTAATAAATTATTTATTTTATCCAACTATATTTAAAAGAAAATCAAAATAAACCTTATTGTTATTTATTTAAATTTAAACCTTGGGTTAAACATATTTTAAATCATTTCAATATTTATCTTATGTATTAAAAAAACTATTTTATTTATTAATTAACTTTTTAAAAGTTTTAACTTTTAAATATAATCATAATTCCCAATTTACTAAAGATATATATTTTATAGAAAACATGATTTATTTATTTATTTATTAAATTAAAACAAGTTCTATTTACAATATATACATATTCTATATACATTGTAAATATATAACCATTGTTAGATTTAAAAAGATAAAATCTTATCAATTAAGTATTTATTTTAATTGGATTATTAAATTAATTCAAATCTTATTACAAAGATTACCAAATCAATTTAATTTTTAACTCAGAATATTTAACTGATATTGCTTTAAAATTCCGGGTCATCACATTCCTCCCCCCTTAAAAGAATTTCGTCCTCGAAATTTAAAAAAAGGTAATTTAATAATCTATTTAAAGATTAAATTTTAAAACACAAGCATATACCAATGATATGCTAACAACCATAGAAATCAATTCACCCATTCAAACAAATCTAATTATCCAGAAAAATTCTAGATAGAACTTTCACGAGTTTCCCCAGTATAAATATCAGGATACTCTATAGATTCCAAAAAAAATCAATACTATCAAGCTACAGAGCTCCTACTCATCTAGATCTACAAAACTAGACAGCATATCATATTACAGACGAGTCTGATTCAATCAATCAACCTTCCTAAATAGCTGGTTCCAAAACCAGAGATATATCGTACACGTACTCCCTCAGAGATACGTGAAACTCATCGAATCCCAGTTATCCAAACTGGCAATTCAATCCTGAAAACCAAACACTGATCCAACCAAAACACAGATGAGATCCTAAACATCTCGGAGTCAGCTTTCCAGTCTTACTCAAAACTTATAGCTCCTTTGACCAGAGAAAACACCAACAACAAAGAAGTCCCCAACTTTGAATTCCAAATTCCTTCGTCCCTTATCCACAAAAGTCTTCGGACAATCCTGGGCTGCCAACATTCCAAACTGATCAGCTCAACCGCTTGCTGATTTCTCTAGAAACAATCAGAACCAAAAACAACCCAACATAATGATCTCCTCAAGATCAATCCAAAACCAAAACACAATTCTACTCCATAACCATCAGAAAACTACAAACTTCTCCTAATCCCAAAAAGACAATCAGAAACACTTCCAAACTGCTTCCGCTACACAACTCTGATCTGAAGTAGATAAGAAAATACTGACGAAGATCACAAGCACCCACTGGACATCACCTTCCAGAAATATAGTTCAACGGATCCATAAAGAAAACTCGATAATTCCTCCAAAACTGAGTTGCTTCATCAAATTCTATCTCTAGGAATCATTCTCCAACTAAACAGAACCACCAGTTCCCCTCCTGGAATACTAGTCGATCAGAAAACTCAATCTCCAGATGCTGACGAACCTCTGTCTTTCCAGAAGACATCCATAAAATCTTCAACAATCCAAGAGAACACTCAAACAATCGCAAGTCACTTTTGCGATCAACCCAGATAAATTTCCAAAGAAAACTATCCTCTCTTTACCAAACAGAATAGCTTACACTGGTCTAGTCAATCCATTGAAGAAACGGATTCACTTTGCTGCTTCTGAATTCCACCTCCAGAAGAACTACTCAGCTAATACCTTTCTGTCGGCTCACAGAACATTCCAAGCTGCATTGCTGACACCAATGCCAAAACTTCCTAATCCAAAGCTCTTCGAGAAACTCGGACTCCAAAGCTAACCACAACATCCTGCTGACTTCAGCCACAACATTGAAGCAGAATACTTCCAAAACTTGTTCCAAAGAAATATCTTCGGACACAACCATAGTCACTGCATCTCATCACGCAGTTACAACTTCCTGAGGTATCAAAATACTGTCACTTGCTCCAGCTCAACTGACAGATCCAAACTCTACTCACCAAACTCTGCACTTCAAAGATAACTCCGAACCTTAACAGGTTTCCTTCAGAGATCGATGAAATACTTCATCACAACAAATCTTACTCGAGACGGTATTAGGTCTACAGTCTCGACAGATACACTTCCAACCTCAAACATCAGACTCCAACCAATGGTTGTAATCGTGTTGCACACACCACTACCTTATCTACCAATATAACCTATATTGGAAAACCTGAACAGGTAACCCAACAGATAGGTAGAAATAGATAAATATATATAAAATTACAAATACGCTCTCTCAAGATAGACACCACTCCAGAGCTTAGGTATTCACTCAACCTAATGCTCTGCACTGTAACGACCCGACTTCCAAAACACCAGAAAGTCGCATCATTAATAAGAAAGAAAGGGATAGAAAAAAGAAAGAAGAGAAGAAAGAAGAAACAACACATTAGAATCTAAACAGCGGAACGAATAAATTAAATTAATAACATAAAATATTACATAGTTTACAACAACTATCAGAGTACACAGATAATACAACACGTACTTGACAGTTATAAACACCTGTCTAGTATTTACAACATAATACAACTCAGAGATGACACAGAACACACAACGGAATCTATATATCTACAACGCAGAAGCCTCCTGCTCCATTGCTCCTCCAATATTCGTCAAAGCTTACCTGAATTCCTTGGCTACTCGTAAAAATTTGAGTACCCAAGAGTTTAAGAAAACAAAGAATAAACTCCGGGTCAGACATGGGTCTGGTGTGAGTAACAGGTTAAAGTTGCTTAACTTTCAAAAACCTTTTGAAAAGAAAGGTATCACGTAAGACTTCCCACGCATAAACATGGAAAAGTTTTTACCTTACGCTAACCAAAACATTTGATAGGAAATCCAGTGATATTATAATAGTGTCCAGGGTTTTCAAGTAAATATGAAATAGCCGAAACTATTAAATGATTAAATTCTAGCTACTAGCCACAAAAGTGGGTAATACAATAAAAACCGTTGGCACTTATTGGATTTTGGATTCCATACAATGGCAGGGCTACTAGGGTACCGCCTGTCATAGTACGTGGCCTAGATCAACGTAACGAGGAGTACGCCCGCTCCCCTGCAACACAAGGCCGGAACCATTCCTTACTGAACAGTTTCGAACAAGACAACCCCGCAGTTGGTGCGCATATCCAACTGCCCACTAAGCCGAATAAAAAGGGACCTCTAGACAGGGGAAAATCTTGCTCTCCAGTGGGAGCTACCCACGAAACCTTGCTGCACCTCCCCTGTTTTGGAATCATCATCCACCTGACGATGAGGCTTGAGGCTACGATTACCTTTAGAAAACCCATCTCTTAGAATGCTCATCATCCACCTGACGATGTGCTGAAAGCATTCAATCCATACAAGTTCGTTCCGGGTTCGAACGAAACTGAAGGCATTATCTCGTTACACTCGTTTTGGAATCACCCTCAGAGTTAACGACGATAAGCCTTGCACTCTGAATCTCCATCTCGAGCCTATAAGTACTATTTCCGTCAAACTCATCACGGAATCACCCCCCAGAGTTATACTGACTAATAGTCCTTACACCTCGAGTCTTCACTCTTCACATAAGATTCACGACCTATCGTTAATTTGGATCGATGTGGTTTTTGGATATCCAAATATGGAAACCCGATCCCGGTCTCATCGAAATCCAAATCGTGTCTTTTAGGTCCAAGTTGTTTTAGAGTTTAAAACAATTCAATTACGTTATCTATATACACACAGATAGATAATTCAAAGATTCACAACAGATAGTCATCACCATAGATAATTAATATTATCATTACCAAAGATAATCCATATCATAATGCAACCAATGCGTCCATATCACACAACATTACTAATCTCATAGTTGAGATTCCAAACCATTCATGGCAACCAATATCATCCATTTATAAGCAGTGATCTATAATCATAACATCTATAATTAATTTAAAATGAATTAAACTAATTATATCATCTCTAATTAACTTAAAATGAATTTAATTAATTACTAACACAATATAAATCCTACTTACATCACCATTAATAAATTACAAATTAATTAATTAACTAACCTCTAATTTATCATCTTAATTAATCAACCCTGATTAATTATACTTTAATTAATTTCACAAATTTAATTACTCTAAATCAAATACAGTAATTAACCTTTAATTACTTTATTAATTAATTATCTATAATTAATTACATTAAACCTTAATTAATTATAATTAATTAATTACACTTAATCACTTATTATTGATTAATTAATCTTAATTAATCAATCTTAATTGCATCATTAATTATATTAATTATTTATCCTTAACTACATTTAATTAATAATTCAATTAAATTAATTACTTTCAGTAATTAATCTCACTTAAACCATAATTATTAATCACCTTTGATTAATTAAATTCCCTTAATCATTTCATCCAATTAATTATTCCTTAATTAATCCCTTGATTAATTATACAAAATAATTTAATCCAAATTACACTCACAATCCAACCATCATCCACTAATTACATCCAGTAATTATCTTTAATTACTTCACTGAGTAATTTCACTTCATTAATTACATCAAGTAATTTTTATCCAATTCTATATTTAAAATTAATTGAACTTAATTAATTAATTTAAACCAACCTCAATAAACCCCATTAATTACATTAAGTAATTAATGTCTTAATTACTTTTATTTAAGTAATTAAACTTAAATAAATTTCACAATTTATTATCATTAATTAATCAATCTAATTAATTATTAAAAATTAATCATATTAATTAATTACTAAATAAACCTTAGTTAATGGCCATCATTAACTATCATTAATTCTTTAATTACTTTTCTTTAATCACTTCTTAATTAACTCTAATTTAAATTAATTCAAATTATTAATTATAAAATAAATAAGTCAATCCTTAATTATCCTATTTATTAAATTATTTTAACACCTTAACAACTTCTAAGATAATCCATTCCTTATTTATAATTTTATTAATATTAAAGTGTACTCAGAACATTGCATTTTTAAATTTAAATTCAAGTTCCATTTTGAATCTAAAATTTAAAATGATATTTATTTAAGCATTAACCAAATGTAGATTCCATTTAAAATCCTTGTAAATAACATTTATTACTTTCATTTAAAATTTATACAAGATAAGCCTTTAATCAATTTGCTTAATTTCGTTTAAAATTAAGTTTAAAGTACATTACCATTTAAATTTCAAATTCAAGTTAAAAATCGTTTAAATATCTTTTATAAATCATTTACAATGACTTCATTCAAAAGGAAAATCAAATTAAAATATTTGTTTGAAACAAATTTAATTCTAATAAACAATTTAAATTTAAACTTGTTTGAAAACATTCAAATTTTAAAAATTATTCAAATATCCAGTTTTTAAATTCAATACATTTAAACCCATTCCTTATTTAAATCATTTGAATTTAAACTTGAATTAAACTCTTGCTTTACACCTTGATTTTAAAACTCTTTATTTAAAAATAAAAATTCATTTCTTTTTAAAAACTTGAAGATTCAAAGATCGTAAGGAAGCTGGACTTAAATTTAAGTTCAAACTGCTAGTTTTAAATTAAGTTTCAGATTTCAAAATGAAATTAAATTTCCAGAAAAACCGTCAGGTTTCATATTTTTTTTAAACTGAAACCACTTTCAAATTTTAAAAATTTATAAGATTTCAAACTCTTTGAAACTATAGTACATTCTGTAGATTTAAATTTGTTTATATCTTATCATTACAGCTTATTCATTTTAAATTTTGATTTAAATTTAAAACCTTCAGACAGTTTCTACAGAAAACTGCACTAACTACAATTTACCCGAGCTAACTTAATATATGCTTCGAGTCTTCCATCCATAAACTTCGAGCAAAACCTAGTCATCACTCGAGTAATACTCGAGTTCAAAACTCTGCAATACCCAGTTCATCAAAACTCAAAATTTTGCACGGTGCACGTGCACCGTGCCTCCAGTCACCATCACCCACCTCCGACGACTTCCAATCATCGACAACCCATCCCACAATCAACCACCACCCTCAGATTCTACTCCCAAAACACAAAACCAAATTCGAGTTGCCTTGCTCAAAACTTGGAACAGCAGAAAACAGGTTTCACCTCAAACCTGTAACACGCCTCGTCCTCCACCTTCTGGCCACCGGAATGGCAACGACTCCGGCTACGACTTCAGTTATGGCCAAACTTTCACCTGCCCAAATTTCATCCAACTCAATCATCTCTATAGGTAGAACTGATCAAAACAACTAAGTCAGATAAAACTAGGGCTTCAGATATCAATTCATCACCATAGACTCCATGATGATTTGCATCAACATCTAATAATTTTCCCCGCATCAATGACTGCTGCTCCATCTACCAGCAGAACCCCATCACTTCAAAATGCTTAGATCACCCATTAACCCAAAATTCCCCTTTTCTATTCTTCACAGAACTGCACCATACCCCTTTTACTAAAACCCCTAATTTTTGTCTTAAAAATCATGTTTTGATTTATGAATTCATTCCCTAATACTGAATCTTTAAATTTCATAGTTTGAAAATTTATGTTTTTAAAAGAATGCACTGATATTTAAAGATATACAGAGATACTCAAGTTTCTAATTTAATTAAATTAAGTATTAAACCTTAGTCTATGTTAATTCAACATCTAGTTTGTAAAATAGGTCTAATAATAATTGTTTTACATAGAGAATTGAACTCAATTTAAAAAAAAACATGAATCAGGGAATATTGAAAAGAGTAAATTCTGTTGAACAGAAACATATATCTCACATATATATACACATAGCAGCTTCACATAACACATTCATCTAATCATCACAAACATGCGACCAGAAATTTTATACTAAATTTTTATTTTTAAAAATAAAGTTACTCACCTTGCAAATTTGATGAGCAGAGCCTTCATTTTGTTTGAAAGTTGTTTTGATTTTTAGAACAGGATATGCAGTAGCCCTTTTTAAAACTTTGATTGCGTAGAAGACTTGAGTTACTGAAGCTTAAAGCTTGATTTAAAATCTGCACTTGCTCCTTGATTTGAAAATTACATGTATGCTTTTGACTGAAAATGCAGTTGCTTTTGTTTGAAAATGCTTTAGTGCTCAGATTGTATGCAGAGAACAATGTCCAGATTGCATTAAAAAAAATGTATAGGTTTGCATACATTTTGAAAATGTTATAGGGAAATGATCTGTTGAAATGCATTACAGGTTTTAAACTTTAGTTTGAGGATTGAACTTCAGGTTTGAACTGAGCATTTGTTTCAGATTGGATTTGAGGAAATTTCAGGTTTCAAGGGAAGTGTTTATTTTTCTTTTCAGATTTGTTTTTCATTTTGGTTTGAAGATTTATGTTTGGCTTTTGATTTAGAAAAAAAGAAAGAAATGAAGAATAAGATTTGTTTATATAGGTTGAAATTAAACTTTATTAAAATAAATTAATAAAAGAAAACCAAATTGAATGACACCTGTTTAAAATTTAACATTTGTCAATTTCCTTAGTTTATTTACTAACATGTGTCTTAATATTCTTACACTTGTCCCTTAAGAGTAATTAGTATTTATAGTTAAAATTTAATTAGTATTTATTTAGTATGTTATTATAAGATGAATATAAACCTATTTTTAATAAATTAGTTAATCATGTATTTATTTACATGTAAATAAATTTTAAAATGAATAAATTAAATTTTATTTATAAACTTATACAAATATTTCAAAATCAAAACAAATTAAAAACATTTATACTTTAGATTTCAAATCTTGAATTCAAGTTCAAATTAAATTTTGAAGTCCAGTTTATTTACAAATATAACTACACAATTAAATTTTGAAAAATAATTATTTTTATTAAAAAATTATTTGTTAAAACAATGTATTATTATATTTAAAAATAACAACAAAATTTGATAACCATAAATAATTTATAAAAGAAATTGTCTTCTTATTAATAAATTATTTATTTTATCCAACTATATTTAAAAGAAAATCAAAATAAACCTTATTGTTATTTATTTAAATTTAAACCTTGAGTTAAACATATTTTAAATCATTTCAATATTTATCTTATGTATTTAGAAAAAACTATTTTATTTATTAATTAACTTTTGAAAGTTTTAACCTTTAAATATAATCATAATTCCCAGTTTACTAAAGATATATATTTTATAAAAAATAAGATTCATTTATTTATTAAATTAAAACAAGATCTATTTACAATATATACATATTCTATATACATTGTAAATATAAAACCATTGTTAGATTAAAAAAGATAAAATCTTATCAATTAATTATTTATTTTAATTGGATTAATAAATTAATTCAAATCTTATTACAAAGATTACCAAATCAATTTAATTTTTAACTCAGATTATTAAATTTATATTGCTTTAAAATTCTGGGTCATCACAAATTATCCTTAATTAATTATGATGAGCAACTACCCCTAATCTTAAATCAATCTTAATTACTTGATTAATCCACTTTTGGTTCTTAATTAATTACTTTTAATTAAGTAATTATTTTTGAACAATTAATTGCCTTTTTTTGCTTTCATTAATTAATCACATTAATTTATTAATCCTTAATTATAGATTAACCTTATATTAATAATTACTTATCTTTAACTAATTACGATAATTAATTAATTAATCCTTAATCACTTTCATAAATTAATTTACTTTTAATTAATCAATTATTTTCAAATTAATTACTTTTGTTAATTAATCACATTAATTAATTATTCTTTAAATTAATTAACCACTTATTAATATTTGTTTATTCAGTTCATTAATAACAAAAATTTTAATTTTCTTACTTACAGTTTGAATTTGTTTAAAGCTTCAAATTTGCTTTATTTCCAGGCTGTAGACTTTACTCTTGAACTAGATTTTCCTGCTACTGATTAACATAATTGATTATTCCTTGCTCTAATATTGTTTAACAATTTCAAATTCAGATTTAAAAAAAAGAAATCCACTTGCCTTTAAATATTTTCAGAAATCACTGCATCGCTTCCTTTGGCCAAAACTGCAGCACTTGTTTTCATTTAAAATCTGCAGTTTTTGTTTGGATTAGTGTTAAATTTGATTTTAAAACTACAAATCTATTAACTATAAAGTATAATATTCACCTGTGAGATGGAACATACATTACAACTTGATGCTTTAAGAAGATTTCCAGATTTTTTTTTTTTGCTTTTTACTTTGAATTAAAGAGAAGTGATAGTTTTTTTCTTTCTTTTCTGATTTTTTCTCTTTTCCATATTTTCTTGGTGTTGGAGTTTGAAAGGCCAATCTCTTGTTACTATTGTTTCAGATTTGCTAAAAAGTTAAATAATTGAGTATGGGGAGTTGAAAGGTTTTTGCAATTTTTAAATCTCATTATTTTATTCAATAAATCATAGTGAATGCCATTTCTTAAAAATAAAATCATGAGATCTAGATTTTGTTAGTTACTTCACTCCATCTCCCATGTGAATGTATGTTTACATTTGTGATTTTTTTCTCAAGGCAAAAGAAATTTTTTTTATATAATTTTTTTATATCTTATTCACTTGTGTATATATGTATATAATTGTTGAAAGAATTATTTATTTATTTTTATCAATATTTATATTATATACATTACATCTTAATGATTTCCTAAATGCCACTTACTATTTTTTTTAAAATATTTATTTTAAATTTAAATTCAATTTAAATTCAACTTGAATTATAATTCATTTATGTCTATTTGTGTATGTCCAAATCTTATTAATTTTCAAGAGGTATGTGTATGTTAAACATTTACTTTTCATTTTAAATTTTGCATTCATACATTATATTTATATTCTTATAAATTCTTAAATAATCTTAAGAAATAAAATTTGAAATAAAATTATATACTCCTACAAAGTTTAACTTTCAAATAATTATATATAAGAATTTAACTTAGGCTAACCTTTTAAAAAAAATTGGTTTCCGATTATAACTTCCAAAAGTTGATATAATTAAGAATTTAGAAAACAACTATCATTAACCTTTTTTTTATTAATCTCAACATTTTTAATTTCTATTATATTTTAATACATTTTATTTTGAGATTCAATATTTGTTTATAAAAAACTTATTCTTACATTTCAAATTAAATTTCCATTTATAATCAAAAATTATTTATTTATTCTAAAAATCTCTAATTAATTCTAAATTTATTTTCATAAATTAATTTACTTTCCAATTTAAACTTGGTAAATTTTCAGGAATGTTACATTTTTGAATAGCAATCCATCTTGGAATGCTAATACTGCCCTCCAGGTGTCAATGCAATGCTAGCGCTCATCCATACAAGTGCATTCTAGGTCTGAATGAAACCGAAGGCACTAAATCTACTACATCCATTTTGTAATCACCCTCAGGATTAGTAGCGGTAGCCATTGCACTTCAAAGAGCACCATCTTCAATTAGCATCAAGATGTCTTCCACACGAATATACATGGTGGTTTGGAATGGTTTTTCAGATATTTAAATCAGATCCCGGTCTCTCCGTACTAACAACCGATAATTTTCGGTTAACTCATTCCCGGTCCATTTAGAAGTAAGTATTCGAGTCCTTGTCGGAAACTCAAATTTTACATTCATACTTCCTCAGTCAAGTTAGGCCAAATTTGATAGTCAGTTATTTAACCGTTAAATAACAACAACAAAATCTAGAGATTTAATTACCCAAAGCAATCACTAAGCCTCAAAACCATTTTTATTTATAAATCTCTTTTCCCAAACATTTATCGACATTCATATACTTATCTCCTTCACATAAGTATATTCACAAAACATTTATAAGATTTCCCGTTTCTAAATCTCATAAACGAATTTAATTACATTATTTAAATTGGTGAAAAGGATAACTCTATGCACTATTCCTTCGGTGTTAAGTGTGGAACGGATGTTCCATACCAACATTTTTTAAAAGGTTAGCCTCGAGAAACCAAAACCTTAAATTCTCGTTAATCTATCTTAATAAATCCTTTTAAAAAATTTCATTATCCATGAAATTCTCTTTGCTTTAACCCAAACCCTTTTACAAAACATTTATCAACTTCCATACTCATTTATGAAACTCTTTATAATTATTCAAACACGATTACATTACTTCTTTATAAATTTTCAAGCCTTGCATAAAACTTCCCTTTATAGACATCCAAACCCATTTATGAAATCTTTTTATAACATTTAAAACTATTTTTAAAACTCCTTTTGTGAATACCCCAAATTTATTTATAAAACTTCTTTATGTAATATTCAAAACTATTGTTAAATCATTCTTTAAATATCTTGTTCAAAAAGAAATTGAAATATTTACTTTCCAAAACCAAACGGAGGCTTCATGACTACAATGGATCATTAAATTTGGGTTTACTTATCCAAGTTATATCATGGGTGTTGCCTAACATCAAATATGTAAGAGATTCACCCATAACATATAATCAATCATAGGTAAATATCCAAGTTATAAATACAGATACATCGATTATCGAGGGTAATTTTTTTACATATAGAAGTATATTCCGTATGCTTAAGTTATCAAGATCCGCTTATTGAAATTAATTTCCTTGTGTCTATCACGTTACCGATATTCGGCATTTGTGCTAAACAAAAGTCACTTACTTTCCATGAAACGTGTCAATGTTTTATAATCACTACTTTAATTCATTTGGCTACTTAATGGTCCAGACGAGAGATCCTTTAATTTAAAATCAATTAATCTTAAAAAGAAAATTGATTTAAAACTTAATCGATTAATTTTAAAAATAGCTTCAAAAAGATTAAGTTATATTCAATTAGCTTAAACCCTAATTATATCTTAATTAAATCAAGATTATTTCATAATGTAACTTTAATTAACTTAATGAACTTGGTTAAGTCCTAATTAACTTCCTAATATATCTTAGTTAAGGTTAAATCAATTCACTTTAGCTAAACTGTAACTAATTAAAAATTAATTAAATAATCAGTTAATTAAATAATAATTAATTAAATAATAATTAATTAACTAATTAACTTAATTATATAATAATTAATCATTAAATTATTTCTTAACTTCAATAGTTACTAATTAATCATTAACCTTCCTCAAGTGTTACTTCAACCTTAATCACTTACTTAATTACTTATTAAGTGCTCATTATTTTTAATTAATTTATTAAATAATAAAATATTAATTTAAATAAACATAATCTCTTTTTATACTAGTGATTTTGTTTGAAAAACTTTTGCAAAACAATTTTAAAAGAAAAGATTTTAAAATGAAAATAGGAAATTTTGTCGAACTGCGTCCACAACGACTATCGCTAGAGCGCGGTCCGCTTATACTTTAAGCAAAAACAATTGCTCACTCTTTCCTATTTCATGTTTAGAAACATAATTTTTAAATTTTTTGAGACTTAGAAATAAGGATAGAAACTTTGAAATAATTTCCAATCTTTAAAACAAGAAAACATAATTTTTGATTTTGAATCGGATCTCGCGTCCTTCACAGCACACAAAATTGTTAACTTTGTTTCAACTCTGCATATTTTGGTTCTTAGATCACAAGCTAACATCCAAATTATCATACTTTTGGCATGACAATGAAACACATATATAAACATAGGGTTATATGCTTACTAACTCGACAACATCACATTCAAATCTCAAATTCAACATCAAATACAAACATTCATCAAATCACCATCAACCAACATAATAACCATTCAATTTTCTCATCATTTTATCAACATAAGAATATATAATAGTAAATTCAAAACCTTCCAAAATAAACGAATTTACTCATCATAAAGCTTTCCAAATCTTGAAATGTTTTAGAACTTGAAAAGCTTCACAACTCCAAAAAGTAACCCAAAAACAGGTCATCTTGCTCTCGGCATTTCACCATTTTACTCTTGGAATTTTAAAAAGTAACCAATAGAAAAGTTTTAGAAAATTCTTTTCTCTATCATTTCAAAAAAAAAATCATGTGATTAGGATCAGTTTTGAGAAAGTTATGGTCAAAAGAAGAGATGGTATTTTCGGCCTTCAAAACATAGGTCCGAAAATGGATCTTAAAGACAAGCGTTTTTGGCATAGATAAACAAAAAAATTTAGGAATTGATCAACATGAAAGTTATAACCACTGGATTTAGATACAGTTTGAAAGAAAGAAAATCATGATTTGGAGTAGAACACTGGAAGTTATGACCGAATAAAGTGGGATGAAAATGGAGAAGATTTTGAGTGGATTTTGAACAAGTTTTCTAAGGATTTCTTTTTTTCCTTTTTTCTTTTCTTCTCTCAAGGGTAAAAGAAGAAGACACGAAAAACTTTAACTAGGAAGAAGTAGAATAAAATGGAAGTGTATATATATATATATATAGGCAAAATGAATTAAATAATATACCTTGTCATAATTATATCTAGCCACATCGTAAATCATTTATAATATAGATATAATTATTTTTAATCATATCACTCTTTTATATATAAATATATATTATTTTTAGTCGCATCACTTTCTTTTGTATATATAATTATTATGTTTAGTCACATCACTTTATATTTATATATATACATAATTTAAATTGTTAATTAAAGTTAAGACGTGACAAGGGATAATGATGGTTAATGATTACAATCTAAGATGTGACAATACTTAATATATATATATATATATATATATATATATATATATAACCTAAGATCTGATAATACTTATATATATTTATACATAAGTTTATTATTTTTAAAACTATGTCTCGTCATATCACTTACTAATCCAAATTAACAAAAGATAATTTATTTCTAAGTGTATTATTATTTAGTTAATAAACTCTTATATATAGATGTATGTGGCGCATAAGGACAAACAACATTCTCGACAACTTTCCATGCCGAAAGGTCAAAATTTCGAAAAATGTTCTTCGGTCACATTTCCTATTTTTTTACGAACTACTTAATTTGGTAAACAAATTTTGAAAACAATTTTATCATCATTATTAATTTACTAAAATGAGTTTATTTTCATTATAAAACCTACTTATTGAATTTTTAAATTTAAATTCGTATTCACTAATCAAAGCAGTGAAATTCCGAGGCGTTACATTCTTCCCCTTAAAAGAATTTCATTCCCAATATTACACCTCGACCTATCCTGAAAAACACTTAACATTATACCTCGGCTCGTATGATGTACATAGATCATTCGTATGAGAAATCTGATTCGATCTCAACTCGAATACATAACTTTCTCTCCTAACTAGTATCGCACATCTGATTCTCCAGTGCGGGCTCCTATCAAGCTCCTTGATTTGGAACCTCTATTCTCCTTACATAGTTGTAACTATGATAAAAACCTTGGTCCAACACCAAGAACCCTCATTAAGTGCTTGTCGTCAAGGGTCGAATAATAGATTCTAGTTTGGAATGGTGCAACACCTCAAAGCCATGTACTCAAATCTTGGTTCGCTCTGTATGGAAAGAAAAACGATCTACGTCCAACTTACACACTTACTTGATTGGTTCTCCCTAATACCAATTCTATTTCCACCAAATTATTTATGAAAACATTTCATAAACTATTCTTCGGTTCAACTTGTATGCTACTCCACTACATCCTAAGATCATACATCCCTATCTGATTATTCCAGTTTGCTTTTATTTTTCTAAGAAAATTCTAGACCCAAATAATTGGCTTTTATTTTCAAAAACTTTTTGAAATGGAAGTCTATACTTTGAATCATACAAATATATAGACATAGCCGGAGTAACTCGAAAATGATACTAAGGAACTGGGTATCACCAAATAGTATTATATATTCCCTTACTAAGAAGGGTAATACTCTGGAAAAGTGTTTACAATCTTAACATATCTCATTCCCAATTTTAAGTTATTTTCGAGCCACTCAAACTAGTTAACATAAAAATATTCCTTTTATTTCCACATTCTCATTTTTGGAACAATACTTTACATTTTCCAATAACATATATCACCAATTCACTTTGGGTTTGTCTTGTTTCGATCTTACATTGATAAAGAGAATAATTAATTAATTACCCTACAACGTTCACCTAGGCAAACATCTTATCGTCACTTAGAAGATTATTCTGATCATCACAAAACAATCAAGACTTGTCCCCGTACCAATCCAAAGTTAACGCTTCTGACTTACACTTTTATTCCCAAAAATTTATACTGAAACCAAATCGGTTTCAAATATTATTATTTTCCCGAAATCTTGAAAGTCATTTTTCAAAAGCACTGAGATTTAGGTTCTTAAGTTTTCAACCTAAATTTCTTCCAACTTAAATGATACATTTTAATAAACCCATTTTATAAATCACTTCTATTAAACCATTTTTAAATATTTATCCCAAGATTCTAACTTTGAAATCAAATCATATCTCAACATTAACATCGAACGCCTTTTAGTCAAACTGGAAAAAATAATCCCAAGGTGTTCGTTTCTATATTTTTCCCAATCCTTATGTACCCAATCCATATCTTAGAAAGGGAACATACTAACGATCATCAATGCTCAACTAGATGAGCATGATTAAACAAATCCTAAATGATAATAATAACAACATATTATTATCTCCTAACGTCTCAACCAATTATATTACTTTTTGTGAAAATCATTCTTTTATACATAAAATATACCCTAGGTAAAATTATTTCATTTACCCAATTCCAAAACAATATCGCGTCGATTTGTCCAGTTTAAGTGCTTAGAAACCCCAAACCGGTATAGTTGTACACCCTATATCTACCAGAGTTCATAAGCCACTAAACCTATAAACCAACACAATATAAAACATTTGATAATCACTAACAAATACACACCTATATATATACACTCAAACTCATTCTAGGGTGTCACTTACCCTATCTCTAATGAGTTAACCCAACCAAAGCAAAGGTTTTGGCTTAACCTTCAGCTCTGATACCAAATGCAACGAACCAGATTTTCGACCCTTAAAAATTGACACTAATACGCCCACTGTATCACATACCAAACATTCAAGTGTCGAAAATGTTGATTTGTTAGGATGAAAGAAGAAGGTAGAAGGTAGAAAAAATTAAACCGCATAGAATCTCACAATGCAGCGAATAATATATAATACAAAAATGATCTTTACAAAAAGGAAACATCTTTATTCATATAACATCAGACTAGATTAGACTTATCCTAAATTTGGATAGTTACAGATACTTGTCCTTACATTGACAAACATACAAACTCTATAATACAACGGAAGAAAAAATTACGTGAATACGTATTGACCATCCAGCTCCTATCTAACTCCAAAGTATCCAGCTAAACTTGGGAAAACATGCATGGTCTGACCCGAGCATTACATGGAATAACGCCCGGGTCAGTCTGGTAAACCAACGTGAGTAAACTCGATAACAAGTAACAACAGAACTGATTTCTACATTTGAAAACTTTTCAAATAAAGGGTATCTCTTAAGACCACATTGCACATAAAAACGAACGGGTTTTTACCTTATGATAACCAGACCATTTTATATCAAACTCCAATGATATTATCATAGTGCCTAGGTTTAAAGTAAATAGATAAAAAGGCTGAAATGCATAAATCTCACGCTCCAATATACTATGCTCTATAATTAAAACTGTAAGGCACGTATTGAAGATTAGATCCCAACAATGGTAAGGTAAGGGACTGCCTTCCAATGATACACCTCTAGAGAATGCACTGATACTAACCTAGAGCCGGCTGGCAGCCAGATTACCTCACCCCTTGACACCAAGGCCTTATACTACCATGGTGTTTGCGCACAAACCAACTCTAAAAGGGACATCTACAATGGGGTGACTGATCCTAATGGTAGCTAACCACATAGCTCTGCTGCATACTCTATTATTTCCATTCCTTCCGATTGTGAGGCTTAAGGCTACGCTTTACCTTTCTGAATAGCAATCCATCTTGGAATGCCAACACTGCCCTCCAGGCATCATGCAATGCTAGCATTCATTCATACAAGTTCGTTCTGGGTCTGAACGAAACCGAAGGCACTAACTCTACTACATCTATTTTGGAATCACCCTCAGGATTAGTAGCAGTAGCCCGTGCATTTCAAATAGTACTATCTTCAATCAACATCAAGATGTCTTTCACTCGAACGTACATGTTTGTTCAGAGTGGTTTTCAGATATATAAATCTGATCTCGATCTCTTCATACCAACAACTAATAATTTTCAGTTGACTCATTCCTAGTTGTTTTGGAAGTAAGTTTTCAATTCCTTATCGAAAACTCGAATTTTACATTCATACTTCCTATGTCAAATTAGGTTAAATTTGATAGTCGGTTATTTAACCATCAAAAAACAACAACAAAATCTAGAGATTTTATTGCCCAAAGCAATCACTAAGCTTCAAAACCATTATAAATCTCCTTTCCTAAACATTTATCAATATTTATATACTTATTTCCTTCACATAAGTATATTCGCAAAACATTTATAAGAACTAACTATAAACACTATTGCTTCGGTGTTATGTGTGGAACGGATGTTCCATACCTCCATATTTTAAAAGGTCGGCCTCGAGAAACCCAAACCCCAAATTCTCGTTTAATTATCTTAATAAATCCATTTATAAATTTCCTTTATCCATGAAATCCTCTTTTCTTTAACCAAACACGTTTACAAAACATTATCAATTTCCATGCTCATTTATGAAACTCTTTATAATTATTTAAACAGGATTACATAACTTCTTTATAAACTTTCAAACCTTGCATAAAACTTCCCTTCATAGACATCCAAACCCATTTATAAAATCTTTTTATAGCATTCAAAACTATTTCCAAAACTCTTTTTGTGAATACCCTAAAATTATTTATAAAACTCCTTTATATAATATTCAAAACAATTGTTAAATCATTCTTTAAATATCTTGTTCAAAATAGAATAACTCTAAAAACCATTTTAAAAAGAAATTGAAATATTTACTTTCCAAAACCAAATGGAGGCTTAATGACTACAATGGATCATTAAATTTGGGTTTACTTATATAAGTTATAGTATGGGTATTGCCTAATATCAGAAATGTATAGGAATCACATATAACATACAATAAATCATAGGTAAATGCCCATGTTACAAATATAGATACATCCATTATCGGGTGAAATTTTTATACATATAGAAGTATATTTCGTATGCTTAAGTTATGATGACATCCTTATTGAAATTAACTTCCTTGTGTTTATCACGTTACCGACATTCGGCATTTGTGCTAAACACAAGTCACTCACTTCCTATAAAACATATCAACGTTTTATAATCACTACTTTCACTCATTTGGCTACTTAATGATCCAGACGAGGGTCCTTTGATTTAAAATCAATTAATCTTAAAAGGAAAATTGATTTAAAACATAATCGATTAAGTTTATAAAAAGCATTGAAAAGATTAAAGTATATTCAATTAGCTTAAACCCTAATTATACCTTAATCAAATCAAGATTAATTCTTAATTAAACCTTAATTAACTTAGTTAAGTCCTAATTAACTTCCTAATGTAACTTAGTTAAGGTTAAATCAATTCATTATTAGCTAAACCATAATTAGTTAAAAATTAATTAAATAATAACTAGACAAAATAATAATTAGTTAACTAATTAACTTAATTAAATAACAATTAATTAACTAATTAGCTTAATTGAATAATAATTAATTTGTTACTTGGTACTATGGCCCGACTACAGGGCGACAGTCGTAGAGCCTATGGTTGAACCTGGATGGGACTTAAACTAAGGACGGGTTGGAAGTATAAGTGGCTAGTATGATTTGAGTTTGGTTCGGACAACACAAGTTGGTTGGCTATGTTTGATGTTAGTCGGCGTGGTTGTGAGGCACAAGCATGCAAGTTGGATTGGCATTGGAACGTGAATGTGGTGGGCCAGTCGAGAGTGGCTCGGCTAGGGTAGTTATCTTCAACCGGCAACAGAATGACACGGCTGACATTTCTTTGCTTCGCGTCATAATACCACTTGCTTCGAGTTCCTTGAGAGATCATTTCGAGTCAACAACAACGCAACTTGTGGGTCAGCATAGGTGGTTTGGTGGAGGCGGTTGGCATGACTTGTTGGGCCGAATTGATTTACAGCTATGGCCGAACTACTTTGGTCTTGGGCCTGTGCAGGGAGTCCAACCTATCTTCGTCTGTAAATAGAGTGGCAGGGGAGTAGGAAGGGTGACCTTTTTTCAAGAACTCTATGGAGACTCTGCCATTTTCAAAACTCATTTCTTTTCTGTCAAAACTTGTACTCAAGTTGTTGGTGTACGGATTGTATCTGTATTCAATTATTGGAAGAAGTAATAAAGATTACAATCAATGTGGACGTAGGCAGTTACGCCGAACCACTATAAATCTGATGTTCTTGTTTTTTACTTTGTTACTACATTCTATTGTGATATTCCTGTGTTTTAATTTATTTTCTTCATTAATCTCTCTACACAATCCTACTCAAGTGTGTTGGTGACCAATTTTGGTGCTAACATTTTGGTGCTTTCGCTGAGAGCTATATTCTTAGGCCGTAGGATCTACTTTGTCGCTACTGAATTGAAGGAATCCCCCAAAGAAGATCCAACTTCATTCACAAGAAGTCCATTGATTCTACTTAGAGTTCTGACCGATAACTCTACGTAGGGAAGACCACGTAGCAGATCAGCCTCCCATTTTGTGGATGTCAACGAGACCGCTAGCGTCCAACAAGGAGAAACCAGCAATCAACATGCTAATCCGGGCATAGGGACTGCCGCTGTTCTAAACCAAGCTGAAGTTGTCACCAGAACAGAGTTCAATGAGCTGATGAGAGAACTCGCGGAAAGCAGGAGACAACTCAATGAGAAAAATCAAGCTAACGCTAACCTCATGACTTAGCTTACTCAACTATAGCATCATGGAGGAAGTCGTGCTTCCTACTCCTCGTCCGACATCTCCACTTCGTTTGATGAACCTCCCAAGCATAGACGCCTTAGAATTGAAACAATGCGAGCAGGTGCAGCTGAACGATCCACCAAGGATGGTCCAAGTTCACTACTAGGAGCCATGGCCCCTCACTTACACCAGGGTAATCGTACTCAAGTTAGAACAGTAAACTTAGGGTCTGGAGCATGAGTGGAAGCTGGACGACCAGCTCACCAAGGTCATAATGAAGTAGGTCCCCAGGACATGCATTTGTTAGATTGCCAACCAAGGAGGCACTAACCAGAATGGTCCTGCAGGACGGATTCCAACTTGCCACATTCCATACAAAACCCAGACCTATTAGCTATGGTCAGACAGCTGATGAGGAAAAATCAAGGCTTAGCTAATGCTGATTGGAGCGTATCAAGAAGCCAGACTCTATTCACAGATGTAATCCTACAGGCTGAGTACCCAGAAAGTTTAATATGCTGACTATTCGGGCCTACGAAGGGAAGACTGATCCCCGACAGCATGTAATGGGATATGAGTGGACGATGGATTCTACTAGGGCAAACGATGCAACTAAATGTAGATGCTTCCTAATAACTTTATCTGGAATAGCTACCATGGGGTTAACCGGACTTCCTCCACGATCTGTCTCCAACTTCGATGAGCTAGCGTCGAAATTTGCGGAGCAATTTAGGATTCATGCCACTCGTCCCAAGGACTTGATGTCCTTGTCCAGTGTGATTTAGGCTCAGGGGGAGTGATTAAAGGAATACTTACAAAGATTTAACGTTGCTGCTACTTGTTAGGGATGCGGATTAAGGATCTTAAGGCAGAAATAACACTAGAGGGGGGTGAATAGTGTTTTAAAGAATATATGAATTATATGACTAAATTGAAACTTTCAACACAAATCTAAACAGAATTCTAACACAGAATGATCACAGAACATATAACAAATGCAAATAGTAAAGTAAAGCAAGCAAAAGGAAAGAACACACCGGATTTTATACTGGTTCGGAATCCTCCTACATCCAGTCCTCCACCAAGGCAATATCCTTGTACAGATTTTTATAAGCCAATATCCAAATTACAACCCTCGATTTCTAAGGCCTTGAGGAACCCTCCTATCTCCGAGTCTAGGGTAAACTCTCTTGATTTACGGGACACAAGATCACCCTAATACTTCTTAATAACAATCCTTTTGAATGGATAGACTCTATGGACTTTTTGAATACAAATTAATCCTATAACTCTGAATAGCACTTTGATCTTTAGTAGAATGATGGAGAATCAAACAGAGAGAGTATCTAAATGATTTCCTATTGATAATTTGGTAGAATGATGGCACGATCTTGAAAATATGAAGTTTTATGGATATGGAATGGTGGAGAAGAAAGAGTGAAGAAAATAAGAAAGCAGTTGTTAAAAAAATTCGTTTTGGAATCCTTTATATAGATGCACAACAGTCATAACCATTGGCGAAAGGTTTTCGAACGAATTGACACTTCTTTTGAAAATTGAATTTTGAATCCAACTGTCACCATGTCGACATGGGGTATACCCTTATGTCGACATCCCTTAGTTCAAAATTGTGATATCCCGGAAATTTGGGCAATATAAATTTAATAATCTGTGTTTTAAATTTAATTTAATTTGATAATTGTACTAATAAAATTGGGAATTTGATTTAATAATCATGTTTTAATAAATATTTAAATTGAAAGATTTTATCTTTTTGAATAAATAAATTGTTTTCTATTTATAATATATAATTTTATATATAGTAAATTGATAAATTTTGATTTTTGAATCTAGTAAATGAATTAATTTTCTAACTTTAATTTATATTTGATAAATTGGAAATTTGATTTAAATTTAACATATAAATTTTCAAAGCAATTCAAATAAATAATTATATGGTTTATATTAAAGGAAAATCTTATCTGTTTAAATTTATATTTTTAATTAACTTAAATATGAAGTTAAATTTGATTAACATCAAAGCTTTGTTTTATTTTCTTTTTAAAAAGTATTGCTTGAGAATGTTATATAAGGATTTAAAATACAATTTACTTATGGTTTTAATATATTGAGTGATAAAGGAAATTTATAATCTCATTTATAAATTATTTAATATTGCTTAATTTGTTATTTTTTTAATAAAAATTATAATACTTAAGTTCTTATGAACATAAATAGATTTTGTAAGGAATAAAATTGTTGTTTTAAATTATAATAGAGTTATATATGCTTCTATATGTAACTTGATTATTAAAATTTGATTTGATAAATTAATTTAATGTTTTAAAGAATAAATACTTAAAAGTATTTGAATAAGCTTTTCTTTATAAAATTGTTTGTTTTGTTTTTCTTTAAAAGAAAAGGGATAAACTCAATTATATATATACACACAAGAAATAAAAAATAAGATTTAAAAGCTCTTATAAAAGAAATTAAAGTTGTATAAACAATTTAGAATAAAAAAAATTAAATACCTAAATTACATATGTAAGCTTATTAACACCCAAATTGACAAGTGTTAAACATAGAGTATACTAAGAAGACAAGTGTAAAATTTAAACCAAGTGTTTATTTTATTTTTATTTTTCAAAAATATTTCTTATATAAAACACATCTTCTCATCTTATTATTTTTTCCATTTTCTTCTTTTCTTCATAAATTAAGAGATTATCCAGATCTAACACCTGAAATCCATTCTACAACCTAAATTCATAAACCTAAAATCAAGTATGCATCTTTACATCTGGAAACAACATGCAGGCAAATTTGTGAAAGCCTGTAAATTCTTTCCTCTCTCTAAAAAAATACAAACCTGCAGTCCTTTTCTAAATCAACCAAAACCTGCATGTTCTTCCTGGAAAGAACATGCTGGCAAAAAAATTTGTCAAAGCCTGCAGTCTTCATTCTGTTTTAAAAAGAAGAAATTTACAAACCTGCATGCAACTAAATCTGGAAGTAGAAGCAAATTGCAATATTTTCTGGAAGCATGTATACATCAAGGATCAGATGCATTACCGCAAAAGCAAGAATGGATGTTTTAAAAAAAAAACATCTGCAGTTTTAAAGCAAATCAAAAAGTAAAATCTGAAGCTTTGCAAGTAAAAATGGATGCTCTACTCCTAAAACCAGTGAGTAACATTTTATTACATAATAAACTTAATTATAATTCAGTTGCTTATATTCTCTGAAAATAATTGTATTTGCATGCAAATTTACAAGCTCATTTCTGCTATATATAGATGAATGATTGTAGTATGCAAGTTGTTGTGAAATTATTTTGCTGTGTATAATATCCCAGGCTCAGGAATTTGTTAAATCCATTCCTTTTGATTTAAATCAGTGTAAAGCTTAAGATTAAATCAATATGGTGTTGTAATATGTGTTTAAAGTTCAAAACCTTATAAAAATAAAATCTGTAGTGCCTCTGAAATATATATAACAGAGCACATTGAATATAAATAAGGTTTTGATTTTCTAGAGTCATTGATTTAAGTTGATAAACTAATTATATTATCTAGAACTTGATTTTTAAAACTAAAATTAGAAATTTTAATTTGGAAATGGATGAGCATTACTGCTTTATCCAGAAAACATGTTTGGGTTGGTACTGTTGTTCTAGAGGATCTGGGTGACCATAATTCTCTTTGGTGATAGAGTAATGAATAAAGATCTAAAAAAAATACTGGGGTAAGAATTTTTGCAGTATAGTGATGGGAATTTGGGATTAAATTGATAAGCCCTAGTTTTAAGGTACATCTGGAAATTAAAACTCTGCAACTTCTACGTTTGATCGAGTTGATCCAGATTCTTGTGGATGATTGATGAAGGGTGGGGAAGTCTATGGCCGGAGGTAGCACCTCTCAGGTGGTCGGAGTTTGGAGGTTGAGGAGGGTTTCAGTCAACCCATTTTTTTTCAGATTCGAGTTTGAATACTTGATTTTGATTTGGGGTTTATATTGTTGAATTGAGAGTTGATTTGGTGTTTGGAGAGGATTTGTGATTTGCGTAGGGGATCGCGAGTGGCCGGAGGAGATGGTCGTGGGTGTGCAGGTGTACGGTGGTGAGGGAGTATCAGTAGTTTAGGGAAGAAGTGGCTCGTGTGTATCGGGTAGTTTTGTGGTGAGCTCGAAGTAGTTGGTTGATGGACTCGAAGCTGTGGGGTTTGGGACTCGGGGGGGAAACTATTGTTATGGGCTGAAGCATTGATGGGTTTTCAGGTTTATGAGTAAAAACTGTCAATACAGGGTTGTTTAAACCTGATTTTAATTTGAGATTTAAACTGATTTTAAGATAAATTTTAAAAGAAAATTTTTGCTCAACTTATTTTAGTTTTAGCTCGGGTTGGTTGTTGAAGTTTGAAAACTTGACTTATTTTCAAAATTTAAAACTAAATTTAAAACTAAATTTAAAAGTGGGAGCTAAAATTTAAAGTAAGTTTTAAATCTAACTTAAATTATGGATTCAAATTAAATTGAATCTCAGGATGGTAATGATGAGTATTTAAATTTCAAATTTGCTTAAAATAACTTTGAAGAATTTATTGTTTAAAATATTTTAAAGAATTTGAATTTAAATTTGAATTTGAGATATGAAGTAATGTTTAAATAAAGTTTAAATTTGATTCAAATCTAATTTTGAATTTTTGGTTTCAAATGAATTTAAGTTTTATAAATTTAAGTGTTTAAACCAAATTTGGTTGATAATGTAAAATTTTAAATGGTTTAATTTTAAAATGAAATTTATTATAACTTTTATAAAATTTCTTTTATAATAAAAGTTTTATTTAACAATTAAGGTTTGAGATTGAATTTAAACTTATTAAAGTTAAAAATAATTTAATTTTTATATTTCATTTAATTATTAGGGTAATTAAATGAATAATTAATTAATTTAATAAATTAATGAAATAAATAATTACTTAAAGTAATTAAGGTTTAATCTTAAGGGTTTAGGATTAATTATTCTTTGAATAATTAACTTGTAATTAAGAGTAATTAATTAAATAAAATTATTTTTTAATTAATGATTAATAATTAATTAATCAAGTAATAATGTATTTAATTAAGTTTTAATTAACACTTAATTAATTATTTAATTAATCTAGAATTAATTAATGGGTTAATTAATGATTAATTAATTTGTAATTAATAATGATTTAAAATAAGTTAATTATTTTAGAAAAATATTAATGAATTGTTTAATAGTTAATGAAGGTCATTAACTATGGATTATTTAATAATTAAATAATGTAATTAATTTTAATCATTAATTAGATTAATTAGTTTAAAGATAATCAATTGTGTAAGTTATTAAGTATAATTACCTATGGAAGTAATTGAGTAATTAATTACTTATTCAATTAATTGAGTTAATTTGATTAGTTTAAGTTGATTAATTCATTTTAATTAATTTAAAATAACCATTTGATGATTTGTGAAGTATAATTACTTAATGTAATTAAATGAAGAGGAATTACTTAGAGAAGTAATTAATGGATAATTACTATATGTAATTAATTAAAGGAGATTTGATATTTGAAGTAATTTAAGTATAATTACTTTGTGAATTAATCAAGGGATTAATTTGAGATAATTAATTATAAAGTAATTAATTTGTTTGGTAAAGTAATTAAGGGTAGTTAATTACTGAATGGGTTAATCAAGAGTGATTAACAATTATGCTTTAAATTAAGATTAATTACTTAAAGTAATTAATTTAAATAAGGTAATTAATTAAAATGTAATTAGAGATCATTAATTAATAAGATTAATGATGTAATTAAGATTGATTAATTAAGATTAATTAATCAATAATAAGTGATTAAAGGTAATTAATTAATGTAATTAATTAAGAATTAATGTAATTAATTATAGTTAATTAATTAATGAAGTAATTAAAGGTTAATTGCTGTATTTGGTTAAATATAATTAATTTGAGAAATTAATTAGTAGATAATTACTTGAATGTAATTAAGGGTTAATTAATCAGGGATGATTAATGAATAATTGGATGATGATTAATTGTTTGATTGATAATTAATTAATAATGATTAGCAAGGATGATATTGGTAAAATAATTAATTTAATTTACTTTAAACTAAAGAAATGATGTAATTAATTTAATTCATTTTAAATTAATTATATTTGGTGTGGTTAATCATTGCTTATATATATATGGATGATGTTGTTCACTTTGGATGGTTTGATCTCAGATATGAGATAGATAATGTTGAATGATTTGGATGCATTGGTTGCATCGTGATGTTGATGTAGATTATCTTTTTGATAGTGATAATATGGTTTATCTGATATGATAATAATGTTGATTATCTGTTGTGGGTCTATGATTTCTCTATTTGTGTATATAGATAATTGAATTGTTTTAAACCTTTAAAACAACTTGGCCTTAAAAGACACGCTTTGGATTTCGATGAGACCGGGATCGGGTTTCCATATTTGGATATCCGAAAACCACATCGATTCCAAATAACGTTAGGTCGTTAATCCAAGTGGAGCAAGTGAAGACTCGAGGTGTAAGGGCTATACGTTAGTATAACTCTGTGGGTGATTCCGTAATGAGTTTGACGGAATAGTACTTATAGATTCGAGATGTAAATTTAGAGTGCAAGGGTTATCGTCGTTAACTCTGAGGGTGATTCCAAAATGAGTGTAACGAGATAATGCCTTCGGTTTCGTTCGAACCCGGAACGAACTTGTATGGATTGAATGCTTTCAGAACATCGTCAGGTGGACGATGAGCATTCTAAGAGATATGTCCTCTAAAGGTAATCGTAGCCTCAAGCCTCATCAACCGGGAATGGCTAAAACATGGGAGGTGCAGCAAGGCTTCGTGGGTCGCACCCACTGGAGAGCAAGATTGATCCCTGTCTAGAGGTCCCTTTTTATTCGGCTTAGTGGGCAGTTGTCAGTGTACACCACCTGCGGGGTTGTCTTGTTCGGAACTGTTCAGTAAGGAATGGGTCCGGCTTTGTGTTGCTGGGGAGTGGGAGTACTCCTCGGTACGGTGATCTAGGCCACGTACTGTGACGGGCGGTACCCCAGTAGCCCTGCCATTGTATGGAATCCATCCAATAAGTGCCAACGGTTTTGATTGTATTACCCACTTTTGTGGCTAGTAGCTGGAATTTAATAATGTAACAATTTTGGCTATTTCTTATTTACTTGAAAACCCTAGACACTATTATAATATCAATGGATTTCCTATCAAATGTTTTGGTTAGCGTAAGGTAAAAACTTTTCCGTGTTTATGTGTGGGAAGTCTTACGTGATACCTTTCTTTTCAAAAGGATTTTTAAAATTAAGCAACTTTAACCTGTTACTCACACCAGACCCATGTCTGACCCGGAGTTATTTTTGTTTTTCATAAACTCTTGGGTACTCAAATTTTTACGAGTATCCAAGAGATTCAGGTTAGCTTTGACGAATTTTGGAGGAGTAATGGAGCAGGAGGCTTCTACGTGTAGATATATAGTATTTCGCTGTGTGATCTGTGATTGTCTCTGAGTTGTATTATGTTGTAAATACTAGACAGGTGTTTATAACTGTCTAGTATGTGTTGTATATCTGTGTACTCTGATAGTGGTTGTAAACTATGTAATATTTTATGTTATTAATATAATTTATTCGTTCCGCTGTTGAGATTCTAGTGTTGTTTCTTCTTTCTCTTCTTTCTTTTCTTCTTCTATCCCTTTCTTTCTTAATTGATGATGCGACTTCCTAGAGTTTGGAAGTTGGGTCGTCACAGGTGGTATCAGAGCATTAGGTTGAGTGAATACCTAGGCTCTGGAGTAGTGTCTATCTTGAGAGAGCGTATTTGTATTTTTATTTTATTGTATATATAATTATATAATTATTTCTACCTATTTGTTGGGTTACCCGTTCAGGTTTTCCAATATAGGATATAAAGGTAGATAAGGTAGTGGGGTGTGTAACATAACTACTACCCTTGGTTGAAGTTTGGTGATGAGGTTGGAAGTGATTCTATCGAGACTGTAGATCGAATACCATCTCAAGTGAGTTTTCTTGGAGTAAGGATTTAGTAGATCTCTAAAGGTAACCTGTTAAGGGTTAGAGTCTATCTTTGAGTTGAATTTGGATCTATCAGCTAGGTAGAAGAGAATAATGAGGGTATTTTGATATCTCAGGGAATAGTAGCTGCGTGATGAGACGCAGTGACTATGGATGTTCTCGAAGATGTTTTCTTTGGAACAAGTTAAGGAGGTGAGTCTGCTTCGATGTTGTGGCTGGATTCAGCAGAATGTTTCTGTCCGGTTTGAAGCCTGAGTTTCTCGAAGAGCTTTGAATTAGGAAGTCTTGGGCGTCGGTGTCAGCGGTGCAGTTCGGAGTATTCTGGGTGCCAGCAAGAAGATTTTCTGGTTAGCAGTTTATGAAGGTAGATTTCAGAAGCAGCAGAATGGATTCCATTTCTTCGATGGATTGGATAGATGAGCGTAAGCTGTTCTGATTGGTAAAGAGAGAACAGTTTTCTTTGGATATTGGACTGGTTGATCGCAAAAGTGACTTGCGATAGTTTGAGTGTTCTCTTGAGCTATGAGAAGTTTGTCCATATTGGGAGGCTGAGTTTTCTTATCGACTGGATTCTAAGAGTGATACCGGAGGTTTAGTGTAGCAGCTTTGATTCAGATGGGGCAACTGAATTTTCCTTTATGGATCTGTTGAATCATATTTCTGTGATGTGTTATCTGGTTTGTGCTCGAGTTTTTCTTCTGCTTCAGATCAGAGTTGTGCAGCGGAAGCAGATTGGAAGTGCTTTTGTTTTATCTTTTCCGGGTAGGAGAAGTAAGTTAATCTTCTGATGTTTGTGGATTAGAGTTGGTATTCTTGGTTGGGATTTGATCTTGAGGAGATCATTTTGTTGGATTGTTTTGGTCCGGTTTGTTTCTAGAGACATCAGCAATGGTTGAGCTGATCAAGAGAGTTGAAGGCAGCCCACGATCATCAGAAGATTTCTGTAGGTAAGAGACGAAGGAATTTGGATTCCTGAATCGGAAATTTGATCATGAATAAGTTTTCTCTGATCTAAGGAGCTATAAGATTGAGTAAAGCTGGGTAAGTCAGCTCCGAGATGTTTTGGACCTTTTCTATGTTCTTGTGAGGATTGATGTTGGGTTTTCAAGTTGAATTGCCAGTTTGGATAACTGGAATTCGATGTGTTTCACGTATCTCTAAGGGAGTACGTGCATGGTTTATCTCTGGATGTGGAACCAGCAGTTCAGGCGGATGTGATTGTTGATTCAGACTCATCTGTAGTCTGACATATTGTTTTGTTAGTAGATATGGTTGGATAGGAGCTCTATAGCTTAATAGTATTGATTGTTTAGATTCTATAGAGCGAGTATCCCGATATTTATACCGAGGAAACTCGTGAAAATTGTATCCAGGTTTTTCTGGATAATTAGATTTGCTTTGTTTGAATTGGTTGTTATGGTTGTTAGCATATGTTTAATAATATATGCTTGTGTTTTAAAATAAAATCTTAAGATAGATTATTAAATTACCTTTGCTTTTAAATTTCGGGGACGAAATTCTTTTAAGGGGGAAGGAATGTGATATCCCGAAAATTTGGGCAATATAAATTTAATAATCTGTGTTTTAAATTTAATTTAATTTGATAATTGTATTAATAAAATTGGGAATTTGATTTAATAATCATGTTAATTGAAAGATTTTATCTTTTTGAATAAATAAATTGTTTTCTATTTATAATATATAATTTTATATATTTTTAATTGATAAATTTTGATTTTTGAATTTAGTAAATGAATTAATTTTCTAACTCTAATTTATATTTGATAAATTGGAAATTTGATTTAAATTTAACATATAACTTTTCAAAGCAATTCAAATAAATAATTATATGGTTTATATTAAAGGAAAATCTTATCTGTTTAAATTTATATTTTTAATTAACTTAAATATGAAGTTAAATTTTATTAACATCAAAGCTTTGTTTTATTTTCTTTTTAAAAAGTATCGCTTGAGAATGTTATATAAGGATTTAAAATACAATTTACTTATGGTTTTAATATATTGAGTGATAAAGGAAATTTATAATCTCATTTATAAATTATTTAATATTGCTTAATTTGTTATTTTTTTTAATAAAACTTATAATACTTAAGTTCTTATGAACATAAATAGATTTTGTAAGGAATAAAATTGTTGTTTTAAATTTTAATAGAGTTATATATGCTTCTATATGTAACTTGATTATTAAAATTTGATTTGATAAATTAATTTAATGTTTTAAAGAATAAATACTTAAAAGTATTTGAATAAGCTTTTCTTTATAAAATTGTTTGTTTTTTTTTTCTTTAAAAGAAAAGGGATAAACTCAATTATATATATATACACAAGAAATAAAAAATAAGATTTAAAAGCTCTAATAAAAGAAATTAAAGTTGTGTAAACAATTTAGAATAAAAAAATTTAAATACCTAAATTACATATGTAAGCTTATTAACACCCAAATTGACAAGTGTTAAACATAGAGTATACTAAGAAGACAAGTGTAAAATTTAAACCAAGTGTTTATTTTATTTTTATTTTTCAAAAATATTTCTTATATAAAACACATCTTCTCATCTTATTCTTTTTTCCATTTTCTTCTTTTCTTCATAACTTAAGAGATTATCCAGATCTAACACCTGAAATCCATTCTGCAACCTAAATTCATAAACCTGAAATCAAGTATGCATCTTTACATCTGGAAACAACATGCAGGCAAATTTGTGAAAGCCTGTAAATTCTTTTCTCTCTCTAAAAAAAAATACAAACCTGCAGTCCTTTTCTAAATCAACCAAAACCTGCATGTTCTTCCTGGAAACAACACGCTGGCAAAAAAATTGCTCAAAGCCTGCAGTCTACATTCTGTTTTAAAAAGAAGAAATTTACAAACCTGCATGCAACTAAATCTGGAAGTAGAAGCAAATTGCAATATTTTCTCGAAGCATGTATACATCAAGGATCAGATGCATTACTGCAAAAACAAGAATGGATGTTTTTTTTTTAAAAAAAAGCATCTGCAGTTTTAAAGCAAATCAAAAGTAAAATCTGAAGCTTTGCAAGTAAAAATGGATGCCCTACTCCTAAAACCAGTGAGTAACATTTTATTACATAATAAACTTAAGTATAATTCAGTTGCTTATATTCTCTGAGAATAATTGTGTTTGCATGCAAATTTACAAGCTCATTTCTGCTATATATAGATGAATGATTGTAGTATGCAAGTTGTTGTGAAATTATTTTGCTGTGTATAATATCCCAGGCTCAGGAATTTGTTAAATCCATTCCTTTTGATTTAAATCAGTGTAAAGCTTAAGATTAAATCAATATGGTGTTGTAATATGTGTTTAAAGTTCAAAACCTTATAAAAATAAAATCTGTAGTGCCTCTGAAATATATATAACAGAGCACATTGAATATAAATAAGTTTTTGATTTTCTAGAGTCATTGATTTAAGTTGATAAACTAATTATATTATCTAGAACTTGAATTTTAAAACTAAAATTAGAAATTTTAATTTGGAAATGGATGAGCATTACTGCTTTATCCAGAAAACATGTTTGGGTTGGTACTGTTGTTCTAGAGGATCTGGGTGACCATAATTCTCTTTGGTGATAGAGTAATGAATAAAGATCTAAAAAAAAATACTGGGGTAAGAATTTTTGCAGTATAGTGATGGGAATTTGGGATTAAATTGATAAGCCCTAGTTTGAAGGTTCATCTGGAAATTAAAACTCTGCAACTCCGACGTTTGATCGAGTTGATCCAGATTCTTATGGATGATTGATGAAGGGTGGGGAAGTCTATGGCCGGAGGTAGCACCTCTCAGGTGGTCGGAGTTTGGAGGTTGAGGAGGGTTTCAGTCAACCCATTTTTTTTCAGATTCGTGTTCGAATACTTGATTTTGATTTGGGGTTTATATTGTTGAATTGAGAGTTGATTTGGTGTTTGGAGGGGATTTGTGATTTGCGTAGGGGATCGCGAGTGGCCGGGAGATGGTCGTGGGTGTGCAGGTGTACGGTGGTGAGGGAGTATCAGTAGTTTAGGGAAGAAGAGGCTCGTGTGTATCGAATAGTTTTGTGGTAAGCTCGAAGCAGTTGGTTGATGGACTCGAAGCTGTGGGGTTTGGGACTCGGGGGGGAAACTGTTGTTATGGGCTGAAGCATTGATGGGTTTTCAGGTTTATGAGTAAAAACTGTCAATACAGGGTTGTATAAACCTGATTTTTATTTGAGATTTAAATTCATTTTAAGATAAATTTTAAAAGAAAATTTTTGCTCGAGTTATTTTAGTTTTAGCTCGGGTTGGTTGTTAAAGTTTGAAAACTTGACTTGTTTTCAAAATTTAAAACTAAATTTAAAACTAAATTTAAAAGTGGGAGCTAAAATTTAAAGTAAGTTTTAAATCTAACTTAAATTATGGATTCAAATTGAATTGAATCTCAGGATGGTAATGATGAGTATTTAAATTTCAAATTTGCTTAAAATAACTTTAAAGAGTTTATTGTTTAAAATATTTTGAAGAATTTGAATTTAAATTTGAATTTGAGATATGAAGTAATGTTTAAATAAAGTTTAAATTTGATTCATATCTAATTTTGAATTTTTGGTTTAAAATGAATTTAAGTTTTATAAATTTAAGTGTTTAAACCAAATTTGGTTGATAATGTAAAAATTTAAATGGTTTAATTTTAAAAAGAAATTTATTTTAACTTTTATAAAATTTCTTTTATAATAAAAGTTTTATTTAACAATTAAGGTTTGAGATTGAATTTAAACTTATTAAAGTTAAAAATAATTTAATGTTTATATTTCATTTAATTATTAGGGTAATTAAATGAATAATTAATTTATTTAATAAATTAATGAAATAAATAATTACTTAAAGTAATTCAGGTTTAATCTTAAGGGTTTAGGATTAATTATTCTTTGAATAATTAACTTGTAATTAAGAGTAATTAATTAAATAAAATTATTTTTTAATTAATGATTAATAATTAATTAATCAAGTAATATGGATTTAATTAAGTTTTAATTAACACTTAATTAATTATTTAATTAATCTGGAATTAATTAATGGGTTAATTAATGATTAATTAATTTGTAATTAATAATGATTTAAAATAAGTTAATTATTTTAGAAAAATATTAATGAATTGTTTAATAGTTATTGAAGGTCATTAACTATGGATTATTTAATAATTAAATAATGTAATTAATTTTTATCATTAATTAGATTAATTAGTTTAAGGATAATCAATTGTGTAAGTTATTAAGTATAATTACCTATGGAAGTAATTAAGGAATTAATTACTTATTGCAATTAATTGAGTTAATTTGATTAGTTTAAGTTAATTAATTCATTTTAATTAATTTAAAATAATCATTTGATGATTTGTGAAGTATAATTACTTAATGTAATTAAATGAAGAGGAATTACTTAGAGAAGTAATTAATGGATAATTACTATATGTAATTAATTAAAGGTGATTTGATATTTGAAGTAATTTAAGTATAATTACTTTATGAATTAATCAAGGGATTAATTTGACATAATTAATTATGAAGTAATTAATTTGTTTGGTAAAGTAATTAAGGGTAGTTAATTACTGAATGGGTTAATCAAGACTGATTAACAATTATGGTTTAAATTAAGATTAATTACTTAAAGTAATTAATTTAAATAAGGTAATTAATTAAAATGTAATTAGAGATCATTAATTAATATGATTAATGATGTAATTAAGATTGATTAATTAAGATTAATTAATCAATAATAAGTGATTGAAGGTAATTAAGTAATGTAATTAATTAAGAATTAATGTAATTAATTATAGTTAATTAATTAATGAAGTAATTAAAGGTTAATTACTGTATTTGGTTAAATATAATTAATTTGAGAAATTAATTAGTAGATAATTACTTGAATGTAATTCAGGGTTAATTAATCAGGGACGATTAATGAATAATTGGATGATGCTTAATTATTTGATTGATAATTAATTAATAATGATAAGCAAGGTTGATATTGGTAAAATAATTAATTTAATTTACTTTAAATTAATGAAATAATGTAATTAATTTAATTCATTTTAAATTAATTATATTTGGTGTGGTTAATCATTGCTTATATATATATGGATGATGTTGTTTACTTTGGATGGTTTGATCTCAGATATGAGATAGATAATGTTGAATGATTTGGATGCATTGGTTGCATTGTGATGTTGATGTAGATTATCTTTTTGATAGTGATAATATGGTTTATCTGATATGATGATAATGTTGATTATCTGTTGTGGATCTATGATTTATCTATTTGTATATATAGATAATTGAATTGTTTTAAACCTTTAAAACAACTTGGCCTTAAAAGACACGCTTTGGATTTCGATGAGACCGGGATCGGGTTTCCATATTTGGATATCCGAATACCACATCGATTCCAAATAACGTTAGGTCGTTAATCCAAGTGGAGCAAGTGAAGACTCGAGGTGTAAGGGCTATACGTCAGTATAACTCTGTGGGTGATTCCATAATGAGTTTGACGGAATAGTACTTATAGATTCGAGATGTAAATTTAGAGTGCAAGGGTTATCGTCGTTAACTCTGAGGGTGATTCCAAAATGAGTGTAATGAGATAATGCCTTCGGTTTCGTTCAAACCCGGAACGAACTTGTATGGATTGAATGCTTTCAGAACATCGTCAGGTGGACGATGAGCATTCTAAGAGATATGTCCTCTAAAGGTAATCGTAGCCTCAAGCCTCATCAACCGGGAATGACTAAAACAGGGGAGGTGCAGCAAGGCTTCGTGGGTCGCACCCACTGGAGAGCAAGATTGATCCCTGTCTAGAGGTCCCTTTTTATTCGGCTTAGTGGGCAGTTGTCAGTGTACACCAACTGCGGGGTTGTCTTGTTCGGAACTGTTTAGTAAGGAATGGGTCCGGCTTTGTGTTGCAGGGGAGTGGGAGTACTCCTTGGTACGGTGATCTAGGCCACGTACTGTGACGGGCAGTACCCCAGTAGCCCTGCCATTGTATGGAATCCAAAATCCAATAAGTGCCAATGGTTTTGATTGTATTACCCACTTTTGTGGCTAGTAGCTAGAATTTAATAATGTAACAATTTCGGCTATTTCTTATTTACTTGAAAACCCTAGACACTATTATAATATCAATGGATTTCCTATCAAATGTTTTGGTTAGCGTAAGGTAAATTTTTTTCCATGTTTATGTGTGGGAAGTCTTACGTGATACCTTTCTTTTCAAAAGGATTTTTAAAATTAAGCAACTTTAACCTGTTACTCACACCAGACCCATGTCTGACCCGGAGTTATTTTGTTTTTCATAAACTCTTGGGTACTCAAATTTTTACGAGTAGCCAAGCGATTCAGGTTAGCTTTGACGAATTTTGGAGGAGTAATGTAGCAGGAGGCTTCTGCGTGTAGATATATAGTATTCCACTGTGTGATCTGTGATTGTCTCTTAGTTGTATTATGTTGTAAATACTAGACAGGTGTTTATAAATGTCTAGTATGTGTTGTATATCTGTGTACTCTGATAGTGGTTGTAAACTATGTAATATTTTATGTTATTAATATAATTTATTCGTTCCGCTGTTGAGATTCTAGTGTTGTTTCTTCTTTCTCTTCTTTCTTTTCTTCTTCTATCCCTTTCTTTCTTAATTGATGATGCGACTTCCTGGAGTTTGGAAGTTGGTTCGTCACAAAAATTATAGAGATGCTGTTTTGTAAAGACAATTGAATTTAAAAGAAGTTGAAACTTCTCTGAAGCAAAGTAAAGTGTTTAAACAATATTTTGAGATAGATGATGAATATTAAACATTATTTTAAATATATATATATATAAAATTGATATAGACCGTCAATTATATAAGTAATATTTAAAATCAGAATAAGTTTTGATTTTTTAAAAATAGAAGTTTTTTAAAAATCAGAATCGAGGTATATTTCAAGGCTAAAACAAAGTTTGAAAATATTTTTGAAAACATGATTTTGAAAGCTAAAACATTTTGAAAACAGATTTAAAAATATTTTGAAAAATCTATTCAAACTGAAATTGCAAGAACCTTCCTGCAGAGCTCCTCCATAGGACTCGAGAACTTGTACAAAGTAGTTTAAATGATTTTGATTTTCGTGGGTTTGTAAGCCACTTGTCGTAGGTTTGTAAGCTACTTGTCGTGGGTTTGTAAGCCACTGGTTTCGATAGAAATTAGCTTCCATCCCAAAAGAAAATTGGAAGAAAGATGGGAGTGCTATTATGAAGTTTTAACAAAATACTAGACACTTATCTTGAGATCTTGAAATCTTGATTCTCTAGAGTCTTGAATCTTGAATATCTAATCTTTATCTTGATGTTTGAGTCTTTATACTGATCAATCTTTGATGATACCTGCATATACTTCCTATATACATACATACATACATATATATATATATATGGAAATGTTAGTATATATTTTATAAAGTAAAGTATAATAACTATATAAGGTTGTTGTCATCAAAACATCATCAACTCAGTTCCTAACAATCTCTCCCTTTTTGATGATGACAACCTTTATTTATAAAATATTCTTACCATACCATAACTCCCCCTTACTCCGTGATTTCTTCTTAAAACTACAACTCCCCCTTACTCCATGACTCCCTCTTACACCAAGCACGTATATTTTTTTATAACTTTCTCCCCCTTTGACATCAGCAAAAAGGAATAAAAGATTTACCGGTTCTAAGATAATCAAGTATATATAGAATAAAAGTGTAAAGTGAACGTGTAAGTGATCAAGTGTGTGAGCATATATATAAGTGTAACTTGACAATCAAATCAATATCATACATAGCAAACCAATCATGTATAGTATATGAAGTTATATACAAACCAAATCCTAATCAAACTTAAGTAAACAATTCAATCAAATCCTAATCAAATCTAAATCAAATCAAATCAAACAAACAAACAAACATACATAATGATCAGACATTCCTTGGGACTTCCACCCATCCATCTTCTCCAAAGATAGGATCAGTTTTGATAACATCCCAATTATCTTTGTCGAGAGTGATGATGTGCACGTAAATGTGCATATTTTTACCACCATATTTATTCTATTTAAATTAAATAAATGATCATATTGGGTATTTTAACTTGTTTTAACCAAAATTCATATTAATTCCAAATTTTCACATATTCATCTTCATATAGGGGCTAAACGGTCATTTAGTGCATATATTTCTTTGAGAAAAATTGATTGGAAATTTATATATATTTTTGTTGGAAAATGGTCTCAAATAGGAGTGGTTTCATGAAGGAATATGCATGCACAAAGAATATAAAGGAATGAAGATGGAAATAATTCAAAGTGAAGATAATGGAGGACCCCACCTACCCACTACCTTAATGTACAAATTAAAAGCTAACGCACATGCTAAAAGACATTTAAAGCTTCATGTACATTTAAGTGGGGGATTATTAAAGCTAATGATAACTTGGCCACCGCACTTCCTCCAAGGGCATTTTGGGTACTCCCTAAAAATATGCATTAGGGTTTCTAACTTGTATAAATACCCCTTATGTTTCATGTAGCCATCTTTCCTCTTAGTTAGTTAGTTTTAGTTTAGAAAATATATCAAATCTCTCTTTATTTCCATGGCTACTTAGCCATTTCTTCTCTTATGTAATTCTTTTCTTTTATGCAATGTTAATTATTGTTTCTTTTTAATTACATGTTCATTTCCTTTTATGCAAGTAGTATAGATTTTTCTTTATGCAATTAGAATAGTTTTCCATTTCACTTTGCTCTCTTTTCCTTTTCTTTTTCTCTTATGTTGCAAGCTACATTTGTTCATATGATAACAAATATGAGAGGCTAAACCCCTTCAATTTAGGGGTAATGAAGCTCTTAATCATGTAGCTTCAACTTAATTTGATGTTTATGCTCTCTTTTTATGCTTAATGAGAATGATTGAAGTGGTTTAATGATGTTGTTTAGCTTTGAATTTGATAGTCTATGTTGTTTATAACAAATAGGCTATGCTTAAACAAACAAAACACAAATTGCCTCTTCATCTACATATGATTATGGCAAAGAAGTGATTGTTGAAATTAAAATTTGATGGCTTATATTTCTAATTAATAGTTAATAGGCCATGCTTAAAATAATTTTTTCTTTCAACTTTGTTGTCGTATTTTATGAGATTTAAAAGTGTATTAGTGGTTGTGTTATAGTTTGATGGTTTATATTGAGCTAACTAATAGCACAAATATAACATACTTATGATAAACACATCAACTAATTCACTAATGACAAGAAAAGAGAGATCAAGTGACCGGTGGATTTGCTTCGGGTTCGTCTTTGCTAAGGCTTGAGATCATCCAACGAAGTGCGTCGAAGTGTCTCTCTTGCTCTTTGATCATCTGCATTTGGCTTAATTCTAAGTTCCTTTGATTTCTAAGTATAAAAGAGAGAAAATTCTTGAAAGAAGTAAGAGTTTCTTCAAGATTTTCACTTAAATTCTTAATTGGAGAAGCCATGGTTTAAGAAATAAGTTGAAGTATGAGAGGAGATGAATAGAAATGGAGGTAGAGAAGTTTTTCTGGAAGAAATAGGTATTTATAGGAGTTATTGGCCGTTCAAAATGAATTGTCACTTGGTAGTTACAAGAATTTGAAGTTAGAAATTGTAACTACTTTCTGCCTGTTATATGTCGACATGGAGGGATGAGGCATGTCGACATGGTCTAGACAGAATGACCAAGTTGAGTTATTTTTGATTTCTAAGTTTATTTTTATACTAGTGGACCTATATAAACTTAAAATAAATAATTATCAGAGATATATAAAGCTGGAAAACAGAGAATAAGATAGCATTACTTATATTAGTTAACATTACATAATATTAACCAAAAAAATAGAAAATACAAAGATAGATAAACGATATCTAGAGAGATAATGGCTAGGATTAGTTTGATGAAGATGATGATGAGGACAATCCAAGTTTCCTGCCTATCTTCCCAAAGAACTTGTCGATCTTGGTAGAGATTTTATCCATTTTCTTGCTGATAGATCTCTTAAGAACCTTTTGGTTTTGAGCAAGTATCTTTTGGTTCTTGAGTATGGTTTTGTTGGACGGATTGGCGGGTGTATGTGGATAATCTATACTTTCCAAAGAGGTTTCTTCATCTTCCTCTTCTTCTTCAATTTCCATTCCTTCCCCTTCTACTTCTTCCTCTTCTTCTCCCTCTTCTTCCATCTCTTCATGAGCAAGTCTCTCTTCCTTTTCGGTAAGTGTTTCATACGATTGAAACATAAGTGGGATTTTCATAAGGGAAATGTTCCCATGATTGAACACTTTCCTACTTACAAACTCTTCCTTTTTAACATCCA
The DNA here is from genome assembly GCA_030765085.1 of Allium cepa. NCBI lineage: Eukaryota > Viridiplantae > Streptophyta > Magnoliopsida > Asparagales > Amaryllidaceae > Allium > Allium cepa. Next base: position 780,009,140 of record CM060934.1, read on the forward strand.
CACCAAAATAATTGAAAATCCGAGTAAGATAAATTCCATGATAAAGAGTGTTTTCTCCCATAGTAAAATTTTTGGGTCTTAACTCATCCAAAATAGTTTGTGCCCAATTAATATCATATTTTCCAAATATAGCAAAAAGAGCTTTACACACTTTTGAGGTGGGATTATTGTAGTTTACCGGCCTAGGAATAACGGTGTGTTGAATAAGAAGGTTGACAATTCTTGCTTTTGGCCGGAAAAAGCGATTCTTAAAATCCATGTGGTCATCACTTTCAAAAATGTGATGAAAAGTCTCTCGATCGGTTTCATTGATTTGAAATTGCGAGAGATTCATACTGGTAGATTTGCAACCCAAAATAGTACCCAAAATATCGGAATCCAAAACAATAAATGTTCCTTTAACACTACTCCAAATTTGATCTTCATTTCCATTATAAAATTCACGGTTTAGGTTTGCATAAAACATTTTGACAAGGTTTGGATAACAAACGAAATCATTTTGCTTGTTATCAATCAAGCTAAGAATGGAGTTTTCTTCAAAAAGTTGATCGATTTCATAAGAAGGAAAATCATCAAAAATAGCAAATTTTCCCGTATTGATTTTACCATAGTTTACATAACTTATGTAAGCTTTGATAGCCTCCGGGTCATTAAAAAGATCATTTTCGATGGATTTGGTCAGCCTCATAGTTGATGGGGTACTTGAGGAAGCCATTGATGAGTGTTTGAGAGGAGTAGAAGACAATGAAGAAAGTTTGAATTATGAGAATAAAGTGAAAAGAGATAATAAGAGAAGTATATTAAATAGATTCTCTAAAGTCACGTTCTATGGTCAAGAGGTATCTTTTCAGAATTTTGAAGTAAGTGAAAAGGTGGAGGGAAAATCAAAAGTTTGAATTCAAATTTTGAAATCAAATTTCTGAGAGACATGTCGACATGGGGTATCCTGGCATGTCGACATGTGACTGTTGAATTTGAAAAGAGGTGTCTTTTTCTAAAATCTAAGAAATTCCTAAAATATTAAGAAAACTAATCTATATTCTATATCTATATATAATTCCAGTAATAATATTAAAATATTTTAATATTTAAAATATTATTAAAATAATATTATTTTGAATTTAAAAATTCAAATTTCAAAGGGTAATTTTGAATTTAAAAATTCAAGAAATTGCAAACAAAATCAAAACAAGCAAGTATCCAATAAAATCAAAATAAATGTGTACCTATTTTTAGATCCAAACTCCGATCGTCTTCCGATTCGAGAATAGCAGTGAAGCACAGATTTGAATTATCAGTTTTCTTCTCGTCATCACTGGATGAATCTGAATCGTCAAGATTTGCTGCATATGCCTTCTTTCTTTTTCTTAGTTGCTCGTTATTTGGTTGAAATGTCTGTTTGTCTGGATATGGACAATCTATCTTGTAGTGCCCTATTTTGTTGCAGTTGTAGCATCTATCACCATTGCTGTTGTTGTTGTTGTGATTGTTGTTGTTCTCCGAAGTATTTCTGGAATTCATTTGATCATTTCTTTTAAAGTTATTCATCTTTCTATAATTCAGAAACTTTCTGAAATTTCTGGTCATGAAAGCAATTTCTTCATCACTATCTTGTTCTGAATCTCCAGTTGTTGCTTTGAATGCGATCGATTTCTTTTCCGTTGCCTTAGATTCTTTTCTCCCTTGTAGTTGAACTTCATAATACATTAGATTACCGATTAACTCTTCGATCTTCATTTGACTAACATCATTTGCCTCTTCAATAGTAAGTGTCTTTTGATTCCATTCTGGAGTGAGTGAATTGTGTATCTTTCTGACTTGATCTTCTTCTGGGAAACCTTTCCTAAAGCAATCAATGAATGCACAATATCTTGAAATCGACAATACATATCGAAAATGGACTCATTTTCATGCATTTTAAACAATTAAAACTGGTTAGTTAATATGGAAATTTTAGTCTGTTTAACTTTGCTTGTTCCTTCATGAGTTACTTGCAAAGTTTTCCAGATTTCAAATGCAGACTTACAAACAGAGACTCTATTAAACTCATTCCTATCTAGTGAACAAAATACTATATTCATAGCCTTAGAATTGTTTTGTGCAATAGTCTTTTGCTCAGTAGTCCACTAGACAAAATTAGTAGTTGGTTCAACATATTCAATTTGTGTCATATTCCAAGTATCTAAACTTATGGATTGTAAATAAATTTTCATCCTACATGCCCAATATGCATAATTACTGCCATTAAAAAGTGGTGGTCTGACAGTAGACTGACCTTCTACAAATGAACTAGTGTTAGTGCTTGTGTTGACAGAAGTAGTGGTGACAGGAGTGACATTATTAGTGTGTTGTGCTATTAAAACTTTTCAAAATTTCAGATTATGAAAATAATGAAAACCAATGCTCTGATACTAATTGTTAGGGATGCAGATTAAGGATCTTAAGGCAGAAATAACACTAGAGGGAGGGTGAATAGTGTTTTATAGAATATATGAACTATATGACTAAATTAAAACTTTCAACATAAATCTAAACAGAATTCTAACACAGAATGATCACAGAACATATAACAAATGCAAATAGTAAAGTAAAGCAAGTAAAAGGAAAGAACACACCAGATTTTATACTGGTTCGGAATCCTCCTACATCCAGTCCTGTACCAAGGCAATATCCTTGTACAGATTTTTATAAGCCAATATCCAAATTACAACCCTCAATTTCTAAGGCCTCGAGGAACCCTCCTATCTCCGAGTCTGGGGTAAACTCTCTTGATTTACGGGACACAAGATCACCCTAATACTTATTAATAACAATCCTTTTGAATGGATAGAATCTATGGACTTTTTGAATACAAATTAATCCTATAACTCTGAATAGCACTTTGATCTTTAGTAGAATGATGGAGAATTAAATAGAGAGAGTGTCTAAATGATTTCCTATTGAGAATTTGGCAGAATGTTGGCATGATCTTGAAAATATGAAGTTTTATGGATATGGAATGGTGGAGAAGAAAGAGTGAAGAAAATAAGAAAGTAGTTGTTAAAAAAATTCGTTTTGGAATCCTTTATATAGATGCACAACAGTCATAACCATTGGCGAAAGGTTTTCGAACGAATGGACACTAATTTTGAAAATTGAATTTTGAATCCAACTGTCACCATGTCGACATGGGGTATCCCCTTATGTTGACATCCCTTAGTTCAAAATTATAGAGATGTTGTTTTGTAAAGACAATTGAATTTAAAACAAGTTGAAACTTCTCTGAAGCAAAGTAAAGTGTTTAAACAATATTTTGAGATAGAGAATGAATATAAAACATTATTTTAAATATATATATATATAATTGATATAGACCGTCAATTATATAAGTAATATATAAAATCAGAATAAGTTTTAATGTTTTAAAAATTGAAGTTTTTTAAAAATCAGAATAGAGGAATATTTCAAGGCTAAAACAAAGTTTGAAAATATTTTTGAAAACATGATTTTGATAGCTAAAACATTTTGAAAACAGATTTAAAAACATTTTGAAAAATCTATTCAAACTGAAATTGCAAGAACCTTCCTACAGAGCTCCTCCATAGGACTCGAGAACTTGTACAAAGTAGTTTAAATGATTTTGATTTTCGTGGGTTTGTAAGCCACTTGTCGTAGGTTTGTAAGCTACTTGTCGTGGGTTTGTAAGCCACTGGTTTCGATAGAAATTGGGTTCCATCCCAAAAGAAAATTGGAAGAAATATGAGAGTGCTATTATGAAGTTTTAACAAAATACTAGACACTTATCTTGAGATCTTGAAATCTTGATTCTCTAGAGTCTTGAATCTTGAATCTCTAATCTTCATCTTGATGCTTGAGTCTTTATACTGATCAGTCTTCGATGATACCTGCATATACTTCCTATATACATGTACATACATACATATATATATGGAAATGTTAGTATATACTTTATAAAGTAAAGTATAATAACTATATAAGGTTGTTGTCATCAAAACATCATCAACTCAGTTCCTAACACTATTGAAGTTAGAACCCTGAATGACCATGCTATTTTAATGGTCGTGATGCAAGGAGTAGATCCAAATTCAGAGTTTGAAGATTGGCTGGCAGGAAAACTTCCGGCTACACTGGAACGTTTTTATTCAAAGGTGCATCAAATTATGAGGAGAGAGGAAGCCAGGTGGCCGAGGCATGACAATGCGCCAGGGCCTGGCAAGGAGATGGTATATAACAACATTACTATCAAACAATCTCGTGACAACTTTGGAAAAGTCCAGGTCAATGTCCAAAGTAAGCCTAAGCAGTCTAAAGGATTCAGAGGAGGAAATCCTGGAAAGAAAAGGGAAGCCAAAAAGTGGAAACCAAGGATCCAACTTACAACGAATACACTCCTGTGAACGCATCTCTGGAAAATATTTACTTATCGACTTTTAATACTTTCAATATCGAAAGCCATGCCCAAAAGAGTACATCGAGGAACAAAAGTGGACTTGGAAGTATTAACGCTTCCATGAGACTTACAGGCACAATAACGAGGATTGTAGGCACTTCTATGATGCTATAGAAAAGCTGATTCAATAGAAAAAGTTATAGGAGTTTGTTAAGAATCCTCAGGAAGGCGGACAGGGGACATCCGACCCCAATCGTGGGCAGGCTCCACGTCGACTGGAGGAACACGTTCGGATAGGATGTAGATTAGTCATAAACACGATAGTTAGTGGACCTCACTTGACATACAAGAATTGGCAAGAAATGAAGCATTATGCTAATTCCCTAAAGCATGCAGATTTTGAATGTTGTTCAAACATAGAAGATGGGACCCTAGCTAAACAGTAGCGAATGATGACGGATAATATAGTATTTAGGAGCAGAGATGCCGATCAAGTGGAGGCACCTACCATTGACCCGATGGTCATCTCAGCCACGATTAGGCCAACATTTGTGAGAAGAATACTGATTGATCGCGGTAGTTCTATTAACATTATCTTCAAAAAAGAATATGACCAGATGAAGATGGAGACAAAGGATCTAAAACCATCTAAAGCCCACATTCATGGCTTTAATGGTGCGGCTATAGATGCAGTGGGTTTTGTTGAATTGCCGTTCAACTTGGGGAAGGTGAAAGTAGGAGGGTGCGGTTCCTACCATTCATAATTCTGGATGTCGCTTCCCCATATAATGTGTTTCTGGGTCGATTGGCCCTGGTGGAGTTTAGGGTAGCTTTGGCCACGTGGTGTTTAACTTTGAAATTTCCGACAGATAAAGGAGTTGGTGTAGTGCATGGTGATCAGGCGATTGGTCGTTCAAGTTATGTGGCTAAGCTGAGAGAGGCCCAACGAAGAGAGAAGGGAAAGGTTGTTGACAACTCCATTCACATTTGACTCACTGAAAATTCACAAGTAATGCTCGAGCCTTGGCTCGTGCAATATGATCGGATCTATAGAGACATAAATTTGAGGGACGATGATGAGGAACCCAAGGAGGCGAAAGCAACACTGGCTGAACCGACAATTGACATTCCAGTCATCCGTGATGACCCATCGCGGGTACTTAAGATTGGATCACAACTCAACCTCTCGATGATCGAGGATCTTACTAATTTCCTTCGAGCGAATTTGGATGTTTTTGTTTGGACAAATTCCAATATGTGCGGGATTTCTTCCACCATTGCGAGTCATATGTTGATCATAGACCCGAAATGCATGCCGATGAAGCAAAAAAATAGAGGCATGGACCCAGAGAGGTCCGCTGCACTCAGAGAGGAGGTGGACAAGCTCAAAGCCAAAGGGTTGGTCCTCGACGCCTCTTCCCAAAATGGATTTCTAACCCCGTGCTAGTGAGAAAAGAAAATGGGAAATGGAAGAACTGTGTAGACTACTCAGATATGAACAAAGCATGTCCTAAGGATAGTTTCCCTTTGCCAAGAATTGATCGGATGGTCGAATCAAATGTAGAACACGAGTAATTGTCATTTATGGACGCATATTCGGGATATAATCAAATCTCATGCACGTTCCAGACCAGGAACACACTAGTTTCATCATGGACGTTGGACTGTACTTTTATGTAGTGATGCTTTTTGGATTGAAAAATGCAGGAGCAACTTACCAACATCTAGTGAATCGGATGTTTAAAGAACCAATTCGTAGAACAATGAAAGTCTATGTGGATGACATGCTCGTGAAGTCACGACAGTCAAATGACCACATTCAAGACTTGACGGAAATGTTTGATATAATTAGGTACTACGGAATGAAAATCAATCCACTGAAAATTTCCTTTAGCATTGCGTCAGGAAAGTTTTTGGGTTTTATTGTTAATGCACATGGAATGAAGCCTAACCCAGAAAAGATTCAGACTATCCGAGACATACAAGTGCCTAGAACTATAATGCAAACACAAAGCCTGAATGAAAAAGTGGCTGCGGTTAGTCGATTCATATCCAGAGCGACAGACAGGTGTATTCATTTCTTCGATATGATAAAGAAAGGGAAGATAAATTTCGAATGGACGCCCAACTGTAAGGATCATTCCGAGCTCTGGTAAGACATTTGAAAAGTCCACCGGTGCGGTCAAAGCCTATAGACCAAGAAGTGTTGTTTATATACTTAGTTGTATCTCAACATGCCATCAACATGACATTGGTTCACGAGGAGGACCGAGTCCAGAAGCCGATGTACTATGTCGGTAAATGTTTAATGAGGGAGAGAGAAATTATCCTAAAATTAAGAAGCTAGCCTATTGCTTTGTGATGGCATCACGCAATCTTTGTCCGTACTTTTAGGCACACCCGATCAGTATTTATACCGATCAACCTCTACGACAGGTACTCCAACGACCTGAAACCTCTGGAAGTTTGTTAAATTGGAATATTGAGTTAAGTCAGTTCGATATCACCTACCCGCCATGGAGGGTAATACAAGGGCAGGCGCTAACAGACTTCATTGTAGAATTCACCACATCAGACGAGCCAAACAATGATGATGTTATTCTCTCCATTCGATGGAAACTATACGCCGATGGGGCATCCAACGAACGTTGTTCCAAGGATGGTGTCATTCTTGTGTCCCTTGAAAACCAATCAATTTGTTACGCTTTGAAGCTTAATTTCCCAGCTACGATAATGAAGCCGAGTATGAAGCGTTGCTTGCTGCCTTAAAACTTGTCAGGGAACTCGAAATAAGAATTGTTGAAATTTTTTATGACTCACAATTAGTGGTGTACCAAGTTCAGGAAGATTATCAAGAAAAGGGGCAGATATTTGCTCCATACTTCGCTCGGGTTCAAGAACTGTTGGCAGACCTTGAATATTATGATATTTCACACATCCCGCATAAAGAAAACGGGGAAGCCGATTCATTGGCAAAACTCGCAAATACTGGTGATGCACAAAAGATTGGCTTGGTTTTGGTTGAAATTTTACAATCTCCAAGTATAAACGAGATGGAAGTATATTTTGTGCTAGAAAAAAAATTTGAAAGGGAGTCATGGATAACCCCATTCAAAAAATACTTATTACATGGGTATTTACCCGATAGAAAGAACGAACGACGACAAGTCATTCGCAAAGCTACACAATATATAATGTAGGATGGAATAATGTATTGGAGGGGATTCTCAGTTCCCATACTTTGGTGCATCCCCCACGTTGAGATAAAATGGCTCTTGAAGGAAGTTCATGAAGGAGAATGTAGTGACCATACTGAGGGGCAGACACTAGCGAAAAAGATACTTCGCTATGGATATTATTGGCCAACTGCAAATCGAGACGTTGCAGACTATGTAAGAAGATGCGACAAATGACAAAAGTATGCGAAAATCCCGAGAGCTTCGCCGACGGAGATCACACAAATGGTTAGTCCCTGGCTATTTACAATACGGAGGATTGATATAATCGGTACCTTGCTAATTTCCAAAGGTGGTGCAAAATATGCAATTGTTGCGGTCGATTACTTTACCAAGTGGGTAGAAGTAGAGCCCTTTGATACGATCACCACCAAAAAGGTAATTAATTTCGTTGTACGAAACATCATATGCCATTTTGGCCTCCCATGAACTATCATCATGGATAATGGAACTCAATTTGAGAGCAGGGGATTCAAAGAATTCTGCCAAAAGTATCGCATTGAGAAAAGGTTCGCGACAGTCCCTCACACTTAAGCGAATGGAAAAGTTGAAGCCGTAAATAAAATAATCAAGTCAATTTTAAAGAAACATTTAGAGAAGGCTAAAGGCAAGTGGGTGGATGAGCTCCGACAGCGCTTTAGGCTTACAGAACAACCCATAAGTCTACGAACGGACACACTTTGTTCACTTTGGTATGTGGCACTGAAGCTGTGATACCCATGGAACTTGAAGTTCCTTCTCATCGGGTTACTCATTATGATCCTAAACGAATCAGGTTCTACTTCTAGAATCACTAGACTTTGTTGACGAAAAACGTCAAGAAGCTAATTTAAGGGTGGCTGCATATAGGCACCGGGTTGCTCGATTTTATAATGAAAACGTTCGACCGAGAATTTTCGATGTGGGTGATCTCATTTTGAAGCGAGTTTTTCCGACCCGATCACATTTTAATCCCTCTTGGGAAGGTCCATACGTCTTCGAATGGAAGCTTGGAGAAGGATCTTTCAAGCTAGCGACCGTAGATGGCATGACACTCCCCGCGCAAGGAATAGCGAGCATTTGCATCGTTCTTACACTTAGTCTATTTCTTTTGCATTTTAGTTGTAATCATTTCCAGTGTATGTTTAGTTTGTTGTTCTTCGTTTTCGGCATGTAATAAGACAGTTCGGTTTGTTTCCATTTGTTATGATCCATAAAGGCTTGAAGCTATCTTTTCTATGAACTGTTGGTTCTCCATGCGTTATTATTCCTTGGAAAAAAATCAAGTCATGTTATTTTGTCCGACATATGAATGCGCACTTGGAATTAAAAAATCTCTAAGTCCCCAGAGTGCGGACTAGAGTATAAACGACTTAAAAATCTCTAAGTCCCTAGAGTGCGGACTAGTGTACTCTGAGTCCCTAGAATGCGGACTAGAGTATAAATGACATAAAAATCTCTAAGTCCCTAGAGTGCGGACTAGAGTACTCCGAGTCTCTAGAGTGAGGACTAGAGTATAAATGACCTAAAAATCTCTAAGTGCCCAGATTGCGGACTAGAGTACTCTGAGTCCCCAGAGTGTAGACGGTGTATAAACGACATAAAATTCTCTAAGTCCCAGAGTGTGGACGGTAGTACTCTGAGTTACTAGAGTGCGGACTAGAGTATAAACGACTTAGAAGTCCCTAAGTCCCCAGAGTGTGGGCTGGAGTACTTTGAGTCCCTAGAGTGCGGACTAGAGTATAAACGACTTAAAAATCTCTAAGTCCTCAAAGCGTGGACTGGAGTACTCTGAGTCCCCAAAGTGCGGACTAGAGTATAAATGACTTAATAATCTCTATGTCCCCGGAGTGCGGACTTGAGTACTCTGGGTCCCAAGAGTGGCGACTAGAGTATAACTGAATTAAAAATCTCTAAGTCTCCAGAGTGTGGGCTAGAGTACTCTGAGTCCCCAAAGTGCGAACTAGAGTATAAACGAATTAAAAATCTCTATGTCCCTGGAGTGCGGACTAGAGTACTCTGAGTTCCCAAAGTGCAGACTAGAGTATAGCAACTTAAAAATCTCTAAGTCCCCAGAGTGCAGACTAGAATACTCTGAGTCCCCAGAGTGCGGAATAGAGTATAAACGACTTAAAAATCTCTATGTACCCGGAGTGTGGACTAGAGTACTCCGAGTCCTAGAGTGTAGAATAGAGATAAACGATGTAAAAATGTCCTAGTCCCCAGAGTGCGGACTGTGTTACTCTGAGTCCCTAGAGTGCGTACTAGAGTATAAACGACTTAAAAATCTCTAAGTCCCCACAGAACGGAGTACTCTGAGTCCCCAGAGTGCGGACTAGAGATAAATGACTAAAAAATCTCTAAGCCCCCAAAGTACCGACTGGAGTACTCTAAGCCCCAGAGTGCGGACTAGAGTATAAACGACTTATAATTCTCTAAGTCCTCGAAGTGTGGACTAGAGTACTCTGAGTCCTCAGAGTGTGGACTAGAGTATAAACGAATTAAAAATCTCTAAGTCCCCAGAGTATGGACTAGAGTACTCTAAGTCCCCAGAGTGTGGACTAGAGTATAAACGATTTGAAAATCTCTAATTCCCCGGAGTGAGGACTAGAGTATTCCGAGTCCCCAGAGTGTGGACTAGAGTATAAACGACTCAAAAATCTCTAAGTCTCCGGAGCGCGGACCAAAACTGAAGCAATTCAAAAATCTTCGAGTCATGCGGAATTGAACAAGTGATTACGTGACCCACATAACTTTGGATTTCAAGTACAAGTTGGGTGGCAGACTAAGGAGTGAAGAACATTGGAAAAATTTAAATTTTAATAATTCTAAGATTCGGCTCCATTACAACTTCTCGTAGACTCGGAGCAACGACTAATCCAGGCTTATTCTTGTTGAACGAGGCATGATAGCTATTTTTTCGTCTCCTTCCTCGTTTCTCTAAAGACTCCTCCCCATGGCATTTTCTCTTGGATGCCTTGCTTGCTAGGGAAGCGATGTCCGAGGAAGGGAGAGGAACTTCCAACGGCGAGGTCCCACGGGGGAGGATAACCTTCAAGGGCCTGTTCAGTGGATCATCAATTTCCACCACCTGAGGATCAACCTTAATATCAGCCTTCTTCTTTCCCTCATCCACGATTTGCTCCTCCTTGCTCAGTTTTGAAGTGTGTTCGGAGGCACCCGTAATTTCATCTTCATCATGTTCTTTTACAGGCGATGGATTTTCATATTTATCTTCGTCAAGCGCCTCGATCACCTGATCGTCGGGTCTAGAAGTCACCCCCCATTTGAACTGCCTCTCCCACTTTCTCCTCCCTCTCTGAGGAGACATCGCTCCTTGGAGTAGGTTCGGGATCGGAACGGCCTATGTGAAGTCATAAGAAGAAAATGTTAGAATGCGTCTATTACACGCCAGAAGCGGTTATCTTTTGGACAGTAAGAAGAAAAACTACGTATCGGTTTTTGGTTGGCTCTCAACCGTTTTAGGAGTTTCACCCTCTGGAATATGAGATAGAGCATGAATATCAACTCTAGACTTCTCTGGGTCATAGCTAATATGATGCTCGAAAGGATCATGCGATGAGCGACCAATCAGCTGAATAGGAGGACTAGAGACTCAGTTTCGGATGGACAAGCAGTGTTATTCTTTCCTTTCGATGAGGAGGAGCCTCTTTCATAAAGGGCCTTTGCCACAGATAGGTCAGTGTGCTAATTCTCGTGAAGCATTTCCTTCACAAGAGAATCCTCATCAACCTCTTTAGTTCCCAACTCAAACTTTTTAATTTTTATTAAAGTGACCCATGCTTCGGCCAAAGATTCGAGGCAACCCCTGCAAAGAAAGGTTAGGTCGCGATGCATGAGAACTCGAGCATTGTACTCGGCTATGAGTGGAAAAAACATGCACTTAATTTCCTCCCTACGAGCCTTAACAGCCTCCTCAAGGCGAGAATCAATTTTCGAGAGCGCCGTTCTTTTGCCCTCCTCAAAGGTTGTGTCCTTCAGCGCCTCTGCTATGGAGAGCTCCTCATCAAGCTTTGTTATCAAAAGTCGTGTAGCGACAATCTTGTCACAGTATCATTGTGGCTACTCTTGGATGGTAGTTTTTTCTTTTTTTTAAGGAATAGCTCCTTTAATTCTTTAACTCCTTGAGCGAGGACATCTCTTTCTTTTTGGATGGAGTCCTTTTCTAAGGCTAAGGCGCCACAGCATTGAACCGCTATATCAATTTCGTTTTTGTGTATGGCCTCTAGGAAATTGATTGCCTCACCAGTATCTTTAGTGTTCTTCTAGGAGGCCTCAAGTTGTGATTTGTACGAGGAAAGCTCTTCATATTGGGCTTTGATAATATCTTTATCATCGATGGCTTCAAGTAGGCAATCGATTTCATGCTGGCGTTCCATAGAAACTTCAGAAACTTTTTCCACTAAGTGAACGAATGCATTATGTTAGATGTAGATATAATTATTGCAAGCAATGGCACTTTATTTAACATGGATTGGGATAGGATGGATCGTAGGAAGAAAGTTTAGTCCGTCAAAACATATTTTTGGAAATAAAGTTTTAAGCTCAGCTAGCTTTTCTACTATCGATGGATCATGTGTAGGGGCCAAGGAAGTTCGTTTAGCCTAAGCCACGAACTTCTTATGGGGCTTGCGAGACTGCCTAGTGCTTGATGAACCAGAGTGCTGGTCGCGGTGAGCTTCAAATTGAGACCCACTTTGAGCAGATTCCTCCCTACTTTGCGTTGAGGAGGAGGATCGTTAGGGTATAAAGAGTGGCTGTTAGTTTTCCTTCGAGACGATGACGAATATCGGGGATGATAATCTCTATCGTTGTTGTCGTCTCTATCTCGGCGTCTACCGGACCCCGTGTCTCGGCTGGATGGATGGAAGATGGAAGACCAACGAAAGTGTTCGAAGCCGTGTGTGCGTCCCATATCACCTGCATAGATGTCAAGCGAAGAAGAGTTAGTGAGAAATCATATGATGGTTAAAACTTAAGTGGGGTGATGTGTGAGTGTTAGCGTTTGTCCTAGTGTTTCCCTCGACGGACCAGTTTCTTTAGCTTTACATATCGGAGTTTTTTCTCCTTGGTGATGGGCTCGAACGCCTTCGTCTCCTTTCATGGGCGAATGAAGTTTTAAGGCTTCTGGATCATCAAAGTCATAATTGAGCAAGTCATCAGGAAAAGTAAGATCTGATATGCCTTTCAGTGAACCCTCTAAGTGTTGTGGAGATGGCTCTATATCCATAATCGTATTTCTGACTTTCGAGGTTCCACCCACTAGTTTCTTTCTTAGTTTGTGGCTAATTTCTTTTTTCCTTTTGAAGGACAAGGTAGTTCATCGATGCCAGGTGCATCGGTCTCTAGTTTTGAGAGAGGACTTATATGGTCGTCAGACGCTCCCCGTACCCCGGTCTCTCTAATTTCACCTTCCTCGGTTATGTCGGAGGCCCGGCCAGTAGGAAGCAAAGAAGGCACGGCCTGTTCTTTGCCCTTCTCTACCGTGCAGCTAGTTATAATGGCATCGGAGGGGAGACTAGTTCGATGACCTTCCGCCAACAGCCTGAACTTTAGGAGCGACTCATTGGAAATAACAGATTTGATATGCCGGTTTTCTATGGGAGTAGCACGAATGGCCTCGACGGTCTTAGAATACCCAACACCTTTGGGACGTGGGCTAATGCCCGCGAAAAGACTGAAGGAAGTTTAGAAAGAATGCACTTCAAGCCTTAGGCAAATAACGAATCGGGAAATGAAACTTACTTCCTTTCAACCATCTTCTTGCAAAGCCGGGGGCAGCGCACGTAAAACCATTCTTGCTTATATTGGGAGAATTTGCTCCAAGCCTATATTAGGATCTGACACTTAGAGTGTGGCTCAAGGAATACGAAAGAATGACCGTCATACCATCTCTTGAAGCGATAAATGTTAGCAAATATCCTCAAGAGTATGGATCCCAAATAAGATGCTGATGAAAAGAATACAAGTAATGGATGAATACATGACTGTTGGGGTGAAGCTGAGCCGGAGAGATCCCGATATACCGTAGCACCTCACGGAGAAATGAATTGAACGATGGTACACTCCCGACCCAGCACATGAATTTTTTGCATGCTGTATATCCAGCTGAGGGCAGCTGAGGCCGATCTTGCCCTAATGGAACTAATATGTCGTTGAAAGGGATTCCATGAATTGTACACTATCAATGAAGACCGGATTCACCTATCCTTGAAGCTTGCAAAATCAGTAGGATCACCCAAGATGGTTGCTTCGTCTATGGCAGCAGGAGCCAGACCAATAACTGCATCTGATGGATTTAGGATACCCTTTGTATGAGTTGTCAATGGATTCGAAGTTCCTACCACTTCTTGCTGTGAACTTAGCTTAGACTCGTCAAAAACTATCGCAGAGCTCGAACTTTAGGACATCTTCTACAAACATAGAAAATGGGTAGATACCTGTTTGAACTATACTTAAAAGATAATTGATATCAAATATAATATGGTAATACATCCCCCCGTGCTGTGTGTGAAATAGTGCTATGACCTCAACGTGAGTGCCCAAAAAAATTAAAGTTTTAAACACAAGTGTGGTATGATAGAACTTTAAGTTATTGTCCTCGAAGACCGTCATCGCTGACCGTCTCCTACAGTCTATTATTTAACTGACAGTAATGGTTTGGGAGTCGAACATTGGCCACATAGAGTATGGAGACTATCTTTCTGCATTTGGTAAGTTGAGTTATCATTGAATAATATTAGAGTTGTGGGGTAGGTAGTTTGAATTAATTCTACGAGTTAATATGCTTTGTTAGTTGTCATTGTCTGTTTTTCAGTGCTTGGTTGTGTAGGTGAATTATACAAATGAATGTTATGACTGAATTGGAATAGTTTCGATTATCAATGCCAACCCATTACACTATAGGATGGCCGAACCGTCCCATCTTTTTCCTCTCTTTCTAGCTACCGAACCAACTTCCTCAAGCAATACCAAGCATCTATCCCTAGTTACTGAACGACCTTCCTTAGACCTATACCGAACCCCGTTACAGTACTTCTCTCCTTCACCTTTCTTGTTAGGTACCGAACCACTCTCTCATTGGAGACTGAATGACACTCTCTCATTAGCACTACTCCCATAAGAGATTTATCAACCAATAGAATTCCACACAAAATACTGACCCGGAGTTGTTACTTACTTTGCCGAACGGCTGCTATTCGCTCATAACAGTTCGCTCACATTAAAGTCAATGAACGTCCTCAACCTAGCATAGGCCGAGCCGCTCATTCTTAGAGTTTCAAACTACTCTATTACTAAGTTCCCGGTGATTAAACATCGCTATGGTGGGCTACTGATCGTCCTCCCTCGATCGAATGATAAACAAAATCCCACGAATTATACACTAACCCCCACGAATCACCGGTCCTTCTCTTCCATGTTCCCGACTTCTGAAGTCAAAGATATAGCCATTCCTCCTGGTAACTTACCCTAACTCCACCTAGATCAAATCAAATTCCTAGCCTAACTACTACTTGGGAACCTGCGAGACTCTACATTTAGTGAAATAAATCGAGTGAAACTCTTATATCTATATGCGAATAATTAAGGCCTATGAAAGCTGTTGGGTTTGAGGAGGGTGTGGTTAGGTTCGTTTACAAATGGAGTTTCAAAATAAATTTCCTAGTTTTGAAAGGAAGAAAGGACGAATGATGGGTGTGGCTCAGGATAAAAATAGGTCAAGGGACTTGTTATAAAAGAAAACGGAAGTGAGTGGAAAGAACTAGAATGTGGGCTTTATATATGGGGAGACGGAGGCGAATGGGACTTAACCAGTGGAGTCGGTCAAAGTGCCTTGGCGCTTTGGTGAGTAAGCGTGCCAAGCGGTAGTGAGTAGAATGATTGAGTTGTTCGACACTTGTATGTCAACCGACCCATGGTAAAATAGAATATAATAGAAAGTATAATAGTAATAAGTAAGATAATTAGTCGATGGAAATGATGTTAAGATGATGGTGCAATGAGAATTTGAATTTCACCAGGTAAATGGTGAAGCATAGTTTTGAGAAACCTAGTGTGATTCAGCCTTTGAAAGGTTATATGCATATAGCTTTTGGAAAGTTAAAATAGAATTTAACAGTACTGGTTGTTAGTTCAAAGCACGTCGTGTTGATTCACACGACGTGCTTTGAGGGGGCAAATGTTACCTAGTATTGTGGCTCGGCTACAGGGTGACAGTCTCAGAGCCTATGGTTGAACCCGGATGGAACTTAAACTAAGGATGGGTTGGAAGTATAAGAGGCTAGTGCGATTTGAGTTTGGTTCGGAATATACAAGCTGGTTCGCCATGTTTGGTGTCAATCGGCGTAGCTATGAGGCACAAGCATGCAAGTTGGATCGGCATTAGAATGTGAATGTGGCGGGCCAGTCGAGAGTGGCTCAGCTAGGGTAGTCCGGTCAAGGTGGTTCAACCACTCATCCCTCGGCCTTGAAGAGAATATCGTCGCTCGGTTTTGAAGATGAGGTCATCGCTTGGCCAAGATGGGAAAGACAAGGTGGCTAGGCCAAGAAGGTTTCAGCCTCAGTCGCTTAGTATGGGTGAGGTTAATCTTGATGGTTCGGCTGGTCATGGATCGGCTTTAGAAGAAATAATTCACATGCTGCTCGGTCAAAGGAACATAATCAAGACGGTACAGTCTTGTGTTTCAGTATGCATGGTTCAACAAACATTGGTTTGGCGAATCTTGTAGAGGTTAGTTAACTTTTCAACCTACAACAGAGTGATGCGGTTGACATTTCTTTGTTTTGAGTCATAATACCACTTGCTCCGAGTTCCTTAAGAGATCACTTCGAGTCAACAACAAGGCAACATATGGGTCGGCATAGGTGGTTCGATGGAGGCAGTTCGGCATGACTTGTTCGGCCAAATTGACTTACAACTATGGGTCGAACTACTTTGGTCTTGGGCCTGTGCAGGGAGTCCAGCCTATCTTCGTCTATAAATAAAGTGGCAGGAGAGCAGTGAAGGGGGCTTTTTCGAGAACTCTAGGGAGACTCTGCCATTTTCAAAAATCATTACTTTTCTGTCAATACTTGTACCCAAGCTGTTGGCACACTGATTGTATATGTGTTCAATTATTGGAAGAAGCAATAAAGATTACAATCAAAGTGGGCGTAGGCAGTTACGCCGAACCACTATAAATATAATGTTCTTGTTTTTCACTTTCTTACTGCATTCTATTGTGATATTCCTCTATTTTAATTTATTTTCTTCATTAATCTCTCTACACAATCCTACTCAAGGGTGTTAGTGACCAGTTTTGTAGCTAACATAATCATTAAATTACTTCTTGACTTCATTAATCACTAATTAAAGCTTTATTAATCACTAATTGTTCATTAACCTTCCTTAAGTGTTACTTAAACCTTAATTAGTTACTTAATTACTAATTAGGTGCTAATTATTTTTAATTAATTTATTAAATAATAAAATATCAATTTATCTAAACTTGATCGCTTTTTTATTACTAATTGAGTTTTAAAAACTTTTGAAAAACAATTTAAAAAGAAAATATTTTAAAACGAAAATCGGAAATTTTGTTGAACAGCGTCCAAAGCGACTATCGCTATGAGCGTAGTTCACTTAAACATACTTTAAGCAAAACCACTTGCTTATTCTTTCTTTTTTCATATTTGGAACATAAATTTTAAAGTATTTGAGACTAAGAAACAAAGATAGAAATTTTGAAACAATTTTTAAACTCTAAAATAGGAAAACATAATTTTTGATTTCGATTCGGATCTCACATCCGTCACAACATACAAATTTGTTAACTTTGTTTTAACTCAACATACTTTGGTTCTTAGATCACAGCCATACATCCATAGTACCATACTATTAACATCACAATGAAACACATATATAAACATAAGGTTATATGCTTTCTAACTCGACAACATCACAATTAAATCTCAAATTCAACACCAAACACAAACATCCATCAAATCACCATCGACCAACATAATAACCATTCAATTTTCTCATCATATTATCACCACAGTAACATATCATAGTAAATTAAAAAACCTTTCCAAAATAAATTAATTTAATCACCATAAAGCTTTCCTAATGTTGAAATGTTTTAGAATTTGAAAAGCTTTACAACTCCAAAAAGTAACCCAAAATTAGGTCATCTTGCTCTTGGATTTTAACCATTTTACACTTGGACTTTCTATAAGTTTTAGGAAATTATGTTCTCTATCTTGTCGAAAAAAGAATCACTCGATTTGGATCAATTTTGAGAAAGTTATGGTTAAAAGAAGAGGTGGTACTTTCGGCCTTCAAGACATAGGTCCGAAAATGGGTCTTATAGACAAATATTTTTGAAATAACTAGACTAAAACATTGAGGATGTGATCAACGAGAAAGTTGTAGCCACTGGATTTAAATGCAGTTTGAAAAAAGAAAATCATTATTTGGAGCAGAAAGGAGGAAGTTATGGCCAAAGGAAGTAGGATGAAAATGGAGAAGATTTTGTGTGGATTTTGGACAAGTTTTTCAAGGATTTCTTTTTTTTCCTTTTTACTTTTTCTTCTCTCAAGGCAAAAAAAGAAGCTATGCAAAAACATTAACAAGGAAGAAGGAAATGGAGCAAGTAGAAAAGAAAACGAATATATGGGTATATATAGGCAAAAGAAATTAAATAATATAACTTGTCATAATTATATCTAGTCACATCATAAATCATTTATAATATATATATATATCGCATCACTCTTTTATATATATATAATTATGCTTGATCACATCACTTTCTTTTATATATATATGTAATTATTATGTTAAGTCACATCAAATTATTTATAAATATATATAAGTTAAATTATTAATTAAAGCTAAGACATGACAAGTGATAATGATGGTTAGTGATTATAATCTAAGATGTGACAATACTTAATACATATATACATATATATATAACCAAAGATGTGACAATACTTATATATATAAGTTTATTATTTTTAAAACCATGTCTTGTCACATCACTTACAAATTCAAATTACCATAAGATAATTTATTTCTAAGGGTATTCTTATTTAGTTAACGAATTCTTATATATATATGTGTATATGGTGCACAAAAAGAACAACATTGTCGATAAATTTCCGGTGTTGAAAGGTCAAAATTTTGGAAAACGTTCTTCGGTCACATTTTCTTATTTTCTACAAACTATTTAATTTGATAAACAAATTTTAAAAATGATTTTATCATCATTATTGATTTATTAAAATGAGTTTATTTTCATTATAAAACTTACATATTGAATTTTTAAAATTAAATAAATATTCACTAATCAAAGCGGTGAAATTTTGGATCGTTATGATGTTGAATTTAATGGAATTAGAGTTCAAAAACATCTATAATAGAACCAACTGAACATCACTGAAAAACTGGAGGAGTGATCATCTCAAAGATTGGAGGACATAGGCAATAGAGGACAAATCGATATTGTTTGTAGAGCTGAACACTCAGTGCAACCTCTAATAGTTGACCTTCAAAATATTAAGCCAGCGAAGAATATGTAACAGATTTGGTTAAGTGATTTGTCGAGGAAAGCAAGGGAAAAATAGAATGAGGATTGGGATTCTACGCCAATTAGAACTCCATTTATGGAAAATATTCCGAGAGAAGATTATCCCAGAAAGTTTACGATGCTGATAATTACATCATGTAATAGAACAATGATCCTAGGCAACATTTACTCAAGTATGAATGGCACATGGACAGTGCCAGGGAGAAGGATATTGTTCGACGTAGATGTTTTCCTATCTTCTTCGAAGAATTTGCGTCGACGTGGTTCACTAGCGAGATCCATATCAACCTTTGATGAGTTGGCTAGAAAATTCTTGGAGCAATTCTAGGTCTATGCTACTCGACCTAAGGACGCGATGTCCTTTTCTAATCTATCTCAAGGACCTAAGGGGTTATTGAAAGAGTTATTGAATCCGTGTAATGTTGTTGTACAAAAGTAAGTAATCAAATGTTTGAAAAACTGACATATTGCTTGCTAATTGCATCAAAAAAGCTGTGATGGCATTTCCTGGCTCATCCGGTTAAAGTACTGATGGCTTAGCCCTCAAAGTAGGTGTTTTATCAATTCATGACTTTGGGGAGGCTGTTGAAGTGGAATACAGATTTGAGCCAATATGACATTACTTAGCATCTAAGAAAAGAGATAAACAGACAAGCTTTTGTAGACAAAGATTTCCATTGGAAGCTATTTGTGGATGGAGCTTCAAACGTATATAGTTCCACTGCAGGAGTAGTTCTCAAAGCCCCTACAGGACGGTCCATTTGTTGCGTATTGAGGCTAGAGTTTCCCACAACAAACAACGAGGCTGAGAACGAAGCGTTGATAGCATAACTAAAGATAGCAAAGGAGCTAGGGATAAGGATAATCAACATATTAAGTGATTCCTAGTTGGTAGTTTGTTAAGTTAGAAAGGAATATCAAGCTAAGGGTGCGAGATTTGCCCCTTAACCAATAAAGGTACTTAGATTATTGGATGATATAGAGCACTACACTATTGCGCATATCCATGAAGGAGAACACAAAAGCTGATTCATTGGCTAGGCTGGATAGTTATGGGAAAGCACAAATAATGGGTCTAGTTAAATAGAGGTTTTAACGGCTCTAAGCATCGATCAAATGGATGTCGACAAGATTTTGGAGATTGTCGAGAAAGAGAAGTTAAGGATGACACTGATCAAAGAATATTTAATCAAATTTACACTCCTAAGAGACTAAAATAAATGGAAGAAACTCCTTCGAAAAGCACCATGATTCATGATGCATAGAAAAGTATTGTACATAAAGGAATTCTCTACCCCCCACTTTGTTGTGTAACCAAGGATGACGCTAAAAAGATGCTCATTGAAATCCATGAGGGAAGCCTTGAAGATCTAGGAGCGGATTTTAGCTAAAAAGGCACTTCGTTATGGATTGGCCAATAATAAATCGTGATGCAACTGATTACCTTAAATGGTGTGATATTTTCTATATATTTGCAATGATTTTGAGAACCCTATCCACAGAACTGTTAGCAACTTGAGATAGTTGTTTTGTTGACAACAACCTTTACAACTTATTTTATTATAACTTATATACTAACACTATTGTCTAGATATATATGAATATTATTATGCAGGATATATATAAAGTAGGTACTGCTTATTGAAGAGTGTACGGTATAAAGATCAAGATTGAAGAAATCAAGTTTGAAGACTCACGAGTATCAAGATCAAGATTTCAAGATAAGTGTATAGTTTTGTTAAAACTTCGTAATAGCATGGAAATCTTCATTCCAAATTTTATTTGGGATGAAACCCATTTCTAGCTTCCTAGTGGCTTACAAACCCATGACAAGTAGCTTACAAACCTATGACAAGTGGCTTACAAACCCACGAACATCCTGGTTTTGTACAAGTTCTCAAGTCCTGATGTGATGAAATATTCTACAGGAAGAATCTTTTAAAACTACTTCAAAATGGTATTTCAAAATGATTTTCAAAACTGCTTTTCATGATGTTTTAGCTTTACAAATTATCTTTTCAAATGATTTTCAAAAAGATATTTTAGCCTTAAAATATTTTTTGTATTTTTTTTTAAATAAACTCTTGTTTTAAACTTGTTTTGTTTTATAACTATCTTCTGATTTTTAAATGTTCTTTATAATATATATAATTGAGATCTAAAATCAAATTTATATATACATTCTAAAAATATATTTTTCTACTCTTCTTTATTTTAAACATAGGAAAATTAATTTATTTTACTCCAGAATCATTTCATCTTGCTTTCCTTTCAATACCATTTTCAAAAAAAAATTACGTTGTTTTTAACTAAGTCATGTCGAAATCATGGGATCCATGTCGACATAGTGGCTGTTAAATTCAAAAGTTTCAATTTTCAAAAGAAATGTCTATTCGTTTAAATCTCTTCATGAATGGTTATGACCGTTACTGGTCTATAATTAATCTTCACAAGCGAATTTTTAACTAACTATTTTCCTATTTTCTACACTCTTCCTTCTCCATAAATCCATATTCTAAAATTTTCATATTTTTAAGATCATGCCGAAATTCTGCCAAATTCTTAAGTGAATCAAATTAGAATCTCATTTTTGTTTGATTCTCTGCCCTATCTCGAAGATCAAAGTGCTATTCAGAGTTATAGGATCAATTTGTAATCAAAAGTTTGTCGAGTCTCTTTATAAGGTGTGGTTGTGCATGAAAATCAATTGGGTGATCCTGTATCCCGTAAATCAAGAGAGTTTGCCTCGGACTCGAAGACAGGAGGGTACCTCAAGGCCTTTAGAAATTGAGGATTGTAATCTCGACATTAGTATAATAAAAATATGTACAAGGTGTTTGCCTTGGTGCAGGACTGGACGTAGGGTAACTCCGAACCAGTACATAATCCGGTGTGTTCTTTCCTTTTGTTGATTTTTATTTAGTTTTGCATCTGTGTTTGATTCTGTGATTGTTCTATGATAATGTTCTGCATTTTTTTATGTCATAATTTTAATTTAGTCCATATAAGTCTTAGAATCCATTAAACACTATTCATCCCCCTCTAGTGTTAAATTAGCCTTAAGATCCTTAATCCGCACTTCCTTTCAATTAGTACCCGAGCATAGGTTTTCATAATTTTTCATAGTTTTATAATATGAAACTTGAAAAGTTAAAAATGGAATTTTTAGGAAATTTTGTTAATACTAATTTGAATTTATGCATTTCATCAAAGTATCATGAGTCTGCATATAGTTTTTATGAAAAATCAAGTTATCTACTGGATTGGTTTGTTATGCAGGAACAAACATGTTTCATAGCTTTTGAAGAATCAACAACCAATTGACAAACTGTGCAAATTGAAAAAGATAAATCGATACTTAATAGTGGTTGTTCAAGGCATATTACTGAAAATCCCGAGATACTCAATGACATTATATATCAAGATGGTGGATTAGTCAACTTTGGAGATAACATAAAAGGCTATGTGATTGGCATCGACAATGTCCATAATTCTAAAACTCCTCTTATTTCAAATGTTTTGCTAGTTAGGAATTTAAAACATAATTTTCTTTGTATAAGTCAACTATGTGATAAAGGATTTAAAATTAAATTTCGAAAAGATAAGTGTCACATTGAAGATAATAAGTCAAGTATTATCTTTGAAGGAATTAGGAAGAAAGACATTTACATCCTTAGTATGAAAGTTTCAAACGATAACTTATGTCTTTTAGCTAATACGAATGACACTTGGATTTGGCATAAAATAATTGGTCATTAAATTTCAAACTGTTATCTAAATTATCAAAACTTGACTTAGTTAGAGGTCTTCCCAAGTTAAACTTTGAAGTAGATAGTATATTTGATGCTTGCCAATTAGAAAAACTTAAGAAAAGTTCATTTAAATTAAAAGATATGATTTCTACTTCTAAACCTCTTGAATTACTTCATTTAGATTTATTTGGTCCATCTCAAGTTCAATCAATTAATCATAGTAAATATGTTTTGTAATTGTAGATGATTATTCTAGATATACTTGGACAACTTTTCTTAAACTTAAAAGTGATGCTTTTGAATTATTTAAGAATTTTGCTAAAAGAATTCAAAATCAATCGTCTTTAAAAATAAAAACTATTCGTAGTGATCACGGTTGAGAAATTGAAAATGAAATTTTTGAGAATTTATGTAATAAAAAAGGAATTACTCATAATTTCTCTTTTCCAAAAACTCCACAACAAAACAGAGTGGTAGAACGTAAGAATAAAACGATTCAAGAGTGTGTTAGAAAAATGCTTTCTGATAGTAACATACCTAAATACTTTTGGGTTGAAGCAGTCGCTACAGCTTGTTATATATTAAATAGGATTTTAATTAGACCATTAACTATAAAACACCTATGAATTACTTTACAATAAGAAACCCATAGTAGCTTATTTTAAAGTTTTTGGTAGTAAGTGTTTTATTCTTAATACAAAATATAATTTAGATAATTTGAACCTAAATCCGACAAAGGTTTCTTTGTCAGATATTCTAATAGAAGTAAAGCATTTAGAGTTTATAATCTGAGAACTAACACTATTGAAGAAACAATGCATGTATCATTTGATTAAAATTTTAAAGACACTGTACAAATAGAAGATGAAGAAGATTTTGTAAATTTAAATAATGGACCTAATGAAACTAATTGTGAAATCATTCAACCTAATAAAAGAATTAGGTTATTGAAAGATCATCCGGTTGAAAATATACTAGGAAATATTGAATCTATAGTTAAAACAAGAAATCAACTAAATAGTATGAGTAATGTAGCTTTTATATCAACTATTGAACCTAAAAATCTAAAGAAATCATCATTTGATGATTCATGAATTCTTGCTATGCAAGAAGAACTGAATCAGTTCACCAGAAATGATGTTTGTGAACTTGTTCCTCGACCTGAGGATAAAAGTATAATTGGAACAAAATGGGTTTATAAAAATAAAATGAATGAAATTGGTGAGGTCGTGAGAAATAAAGCTCGTTTAGTCGCGCAAAGTTATTGTCAAGAAGAAGGAATTGATTATCACGAAACCGTTGCACCCGTAGCAAGACTAGAAGCTATCAGGATTCTACTTACTTTCGCAAACTACAATAATTTAAAGTTATATCAAATGGATGTTAAAAGTGTTTTTCTAAATGGTTTTGTAAAAGAAGATGTTTATGTTAAACAACCTCCAATTTTTGAAGATAATATAATTCCAAATCATGTATATAAATTAAAGAAATCTTAATATGGTCTAAAACAAACTCCTAGAGCCTAGTATGAAAGACTAAATCTTATTTACTACAATCTGGTTTTGAAATTGGTAAAATAGATACAACCCTTTTTATTAAAAGAAACAAAAATGATATTCAATTAGTACAAATATATATATAGATGATATACTATTTAGGTCAACTAATAACATAACGAATAAAGAATTTTCAGATATAATGACTAAAGAATTTAAAATGAGTCATATAGGAGAACTAAGTTTATTCTTAGGACTTCAAATCAAATAAATAGATAAAGGAATTTTCATTAGTCAAGAAAAATATGCTAAGGACTTAATTAATAAATTTGGATTGACACTTCTATTGGGAAACCAACTCCAATGAGTATTAATGCAGCTTTAAGTAAAGAAGTTAAATCAAAAGATGTTGATAAAAATTATATAGGGGAATGATAGGTTTGCTGCTTTATATAACAGCAAGTTGTCCTAACATCATGCATAGTGTCTGTCTCTGTGCAAGATACCAATCTAAACCTAAAGAAACTCACTTAAAAGCTGTTAAAGGAATTTTAAGATATGTGAAACATACTTTGATTATGGTTTATTTTGCCCTAAAAATGATGTATTTGATTTAATTTCATATTGTGATGTTGATTACGTTGGTTGTAAATTAGACCGAAAAAGTACAAGTGGAACTTGTCACTTTCTAGGAAATTCTCTGGTTTAGTAAGAAGTAAAACACTGTATCCTTGTCAACAACCGAAGCAGAATATATATCTGCTGCTTTGGCTTTTTCTTAAGTTATATATATGCAACAAACTCTAAATGATTTTGGATTAACTATAACTAGATCGTCAATTTATTATGATAATACTAGTGCAATAAACCTATCTAAAAAACCAACTCATCATGCTATAACAAAACATATTGATATTAAACATCATGTTCTTAGAGAAAATATAAGTAAAGAAGTCAAACTCTTGAATATATCAATAATAAAAAACAAATTTCCATTATATTAACCAAACCATTAAATGAACAAAACTTTACTAAATTTAGAAGAGAATTAGGTACATGTTCGTTAACTAAAATATAAATTATAAAAAATACAAGTATAGTTAATAATTAATATAAATAAAAATTTCTCAAAAATTGATCCGGGCATGTCAACATGACCCATCTCTCTATGGCGACATACAGGCCGACATTTTCGAATTAAATTTCCCTCTAAAAGAAGTTATTTGGTTATATATTTATATATTTCGGCTTTTACTCCTTTTCTCTGTTCTATAATAAACTTCTAAAACAGTAAATTAATGGCTTCCTCTTCTAATAATGAACCTTCTTAACCCACTTCTCCTCATTCTGGTCCTATTCAACGTTCCACACACGCACGAGTCATCAAATTACAAGAAAAGAAGAAAGATTTTCTTCAAATGACGACGGAAATTAAAGTGAGTCAACTGCGAATGGCTAGAGAACAAGATAAGCAAAGCAGAATCCTTAGGAATTTACAAAACTTCCTTATGATAACCATGCCAATCCCATTGTAATCGAAGAATCATCCTAAGCCATGGATTCTTAAGAAGAAAAGCCTGTAGATTAACCTTAAGGGGATCAAGAAGAAGAACATCCTCTACCGAATCCAGATGTTCATATGGATGAAGACGTTGGCGTGATTTGCGTTGGAGAGGTCTTTTTTGACGCTAATGGGAACTTGGTCGAACAACGTGGAAACTTTTGTCTCCACTATCCCAATTGTTCGGTCCATAAATCACCAATAGTTAAGGGTCCTTGTGAGTTGTTTTTCATTTACTCTTTTGTATATTGGTTCGTTAATTTGTATATAAGTGTTATCTTAATTAATGTTCTTCTCAAAGCAATCTTTGGTGTATAAAATCTTAAAATCCGTTTAACTTAGGATGCTATATTTCACCCATACATAGTTATTATTCTTATGTCATATGTTTGTTTATCTCATTTTCTATTAATTTCAAGGTTTATAGGATATTTTTTGTTGATGACAAAGGGGGAGAAGTTATATAAAATAGTAGGCTTGGACTAAGGGGGAGTTGTTATTGTAAGGGGGAGTTGTGGTATGATCGAAGTGGTAAGTATATTTTAAAAGGTTGTCATCATCAAAAAGGGGGAGATTGTTAGGAACTGGAGATAGTGTTTTTGATGACAACAACCTTTGTAACTTATTTTATTATAAGTTATGTACTAACACTATTGTCTAGATATATATGAATGTTATTATGTAGGATATATATAAGCAAGTAGTTATTATTGAAGACTGTACAGTATAAAGATCAAGAATGAAGAAATCAAGTTTGAAGACTCGTGAGTATCAAGATAAAGATTTCAAGATAAATGTCTAATTTTGTTAAAACTTCATAATAGCATGGAAATATTCATTCCAAATTTCATTTAGGATGGAACCCAATTCTACCTTCTTTGTGGCTTACAAACCCACGACAAGTAGCTTACAAACCTACGACAAGTGGCTTACAAACCCACGAACATCATGTTTTGTACAAGTTCTCGAGTCCTGATGTGATGAAATTTTCAGTAGGAAGAAGCTTGCAAAAACTACTTCAAAATGGTTTTCCAAAATGATTTTCAAAACTGATTTTCAAAATGTTTTAGCATTAAAAATTATCTTTTCAAATGATTTTCAAAAAGATTTTTTAGCCTTAAAATAATATTTGTTTTTGTTTTTAAATAAAATCTTGTTTTAAACTTCGTTTTTTTTAAAACTATCTTCTGATTATTAAATATTCTTTATAATATATAATTGAGATTTAAAATCAAATTTATATATACATTCTAAAAATATATTTGTCTACTCTTCTTTGTTTTAAAACATAGGAAAATTAGTTTATTTTACTTCAGAATCATTTCATCTTGTTTTCCTTCCAATGCCATTTGCAAAAAAAAAAATTCATCGTTTTTAACTAAGGGATGTTGATATCATGGGATACCCCATATCGACATGATGGCCGCTAAATTCAAAAGTTTCAATTCTCAAAAGAAGTGTCTATTCGTTTAAATCTCTTCACGAATGATTATGACCATTACTGGTCTATAAATAGCCTTCATAGACGAATTTTTTAACTAATTATTTTCTTCACTCTTTCTTCTCCACAAATCCATGTTCTAAAATTTTCATATCCTTAAGATCGTGCTAAAATTCTGCCAAATTCTCTAGTGAATAAATTAGAATCCCACTCTTGTTTGATTCTCTGCCCTCTTTCAAAGATCAAAGTGCTATTTAGAGTTATAGAATCATTTGTAATCAAAAGTTTATCGAGTCTCTCTATAAGGTATGGTTGTGCCTGGAAATCAATTAGGTGATCTTGTGTCCCGTAAATCAAGAGAGTTTGCCCTAGACTCGAAGACAGGAGGGTACCTCAAGGCCTTTAGAAATTAAGGATTGTAATCTCGAGATTGGTATAATTAAAATATGTACGAGGTGTTTGCCTTGGTGCATGACTAGATGTAGGGTAACTCCGAACCAGTATAAAATCCGGTGTGTTCTTTCCTTTTACATCTTTTTATTTAGTTTCTCCATCCGTGTTTGATTCTGTGATTAAGTTCTGCATTTGTTTGTGTCATAATTTTAATTTAGTTCATATAAGTCTTAGAATCCATTAAACACTATTCACCACCTTCTAGTGTTAAATTAGCCTTAAGATCCTTAATTCGCACTCCCTTTCAAGAACTAACACAAATGGTTAATCCATGGCCATTTGTGATTTGTCGAATTGTTCTAATTCATGTGCTGCCAATCGTAAATGGAGGAGCTAAATATGTAATAGCTGTAATCAATTATTTCATGAAGTAGGATGGAGCAGAACTGCTTGCCACGATCACGATGAAAAAGATGATCATCATGATAAAGAACATCATTTGTATGTTTGGAGAAGGGATAACAATTTTGGGATCGATCGAATAATCTGATCCTGACCTTCATGAATTTTCCATTGCTCAGAGATTGGCAATGAAAAGAAGGGATAACCACCTAGGGGTCGATCGAATAATTTGATCCTGGCCTTTAATAATCTGTCGTTGCCCGGAGATTGGCAACGATAAGATAGGATGACTACTTAAGAGTCGATCAGATAATTCAACATCGACCTTAAGAAATTTATCGTTGCCTAGAGATTAGCAACTAAAAGAAGGAATAAACATTTAAGGGTCATTCACATAAATCATCCCCAACCATTAGGAATTTTCCTTTGCTCGGAGATTGGCAATGCCAAAAAGAAACGACCAATCAGAGATCGACTGGATAATTCAACCCCGACCATATAGGTATTTGCCATCACGTAGAGTTTGGAAGGGTCAAGTAGGGACTAACCACGTAGGGGTTGATCATATAATTTGATCCTAGATTGTAGGTATTGGCTATTTCAATAAGCATGGTAGCATCAAGAAGGAACGCTTGAAATTAAAAAATCAAACCACCAATCCCCAAAAATAGGAACTGTTGGTGTACAAATTGGAATTCTGAACTACGCTAGTGGCCTAGTGAGACAGGCATGCCCGAGGATACGCAAGGATAATCTTTAAAAATCAAGGAAAGGTATTATTTCACTCTCTTAATCTAAGATCAGGATTGAGAAAGCGTATTTGGATTGGGAGCAATTAGATAATTTGCCTCACAGTGTTTGTCTCCTACTAATGCTTGTGTTCTAGCTTTTGGAATAGCAAGTTCCACAAATAGATTTGGCTCATAAAGGAAACATATAAACAAGAATAACCATGAAATTAGTGCTATTATGATTCGAGTTTCATCGAATGAAATACTTTGGCAACTATAAACATAACTAGACAGTGGAATATACCTAAAGAAATTACAAGAAATTTACTTATATGCACAGAGTTGCAATAAATGTATGCATTACACTGAAATAGACATATATAATGTAGGTAAATTTAGTGTAGGGAGCAATGTTATATATGCAAGTAATATTCATAAACATGCACTATATATAAAAGTGCAGAAAAGTTGATGAAACAAAGATTACTGAGCAGAAGGTGATATTTCATTACTTCAAATTTTATGTCTAAAGTAGTGGAGGTAGTCCCTCATAAACACGGCCTGTTCATGACAAAAGGATACAACAAAGCACTAGCAACCACGCCCGCAAGCTTTAATAGCTTCCTATTTGTTCTTCCCTCTCTTATGTCCCTTGCCATCGGAGCTATAAGGTCGATTCTTATTCTTTCATCCACCCCTAGCTATCCTTTCTTTAGGAGTGTTACCCTCAAAATAAGTAGTCTCTCCCTTGGTGGTGGCATGGGGCACGTCGACATTCTTCTCGATAAAAGCTTCATGGCGAATCAACTTAATAGGAGGAAGCTTGGTGATATGGCATGTGGGAATGGAGCTAACAGATTTTTTAATTTCAAGCTCCTTTTTTATTCTAACCTTGGAAAGGTCGATCTTTAGCCTTTAAACAAACATAATAAGATAATTTGGGCCCAAAGTGCTAGCAACTAATACATCTTCCCCCACGGACTGAGAAACATCCTTCAACCCTTCCAGGGCTATGACCTTTTGAGAATTGGGGCTAGGTTCAGAATGAGGATATAGGATTGAAGATGCAAATACCATGGAGATGGACGTCGACATCATGAAAATAGCAGCGGTGCCCAATACTTGAGTAGCCAGGGGTTGGATGACCTACAAGTTAATAAACAGAATGGCAAAGGTTAGTGATGGATACGCATAAGAATTGGAGCTTCCCAAAAAATGGGTAAAACCAGCGATATACCTTCGCTTGGGGTCGATTACAGAATATGAGATCTAAAAATCTCACCATCCTTAGCTGAATGCTTAACATTCGGATCAATTATGAGGGGGACATAAACTTCAATAGAGGGAACTGCTATGGACGTTGGGATAGTTCAGATGGCCTTAATGTTGGCCCTTTCAATCTTAATAATGTTTGTCTCAGGATCATTGGACTTTGAAGTGGATGATTCGACTGGAGCTGGTTTGTTTGGGCCAATGGAAGCCTCAATAGCGGCAATAGCAGTGGCGACATCATCAACAGCAAGAATGGTCTTTTCCTCTTTAAGTTTAGTAGTATCTTTGACGTTGAGGTACTTGGCCATGAATTCTAACTCAGTGAGGCCTTCACTAGCTACTTCAGAACAATACCACACCTCCTCCTAGGTGCCAGCAAGAATTTTAGCATTGGTTCTCCCCAGCCACCTCAAGTTCTTATATATAATCAAGCGTGCGAAGAAATGTTGGAGGGTATTATGCAAATCTTCTTTTCCTTGGCCCATGCCCCTTTAAGATCTTTCAGTTCCTATGCAACGAAGGAGTTGTTAGCCTTCTTATCCAGTTTCTCGACCCTCGCTAACAATAACTTCTCCTCATGCTTATCTTTCTCCAAGCAGAAACCTTGAATCTCAGCCCCCTGCTCTTCAACGGTCTTACCCCTGGCCTAGATAATTTCATCCTTTGCTATAAGGGCCATGTCTTTCTCGGAAATTTGCATTTTTAGAGTAGCACCCACCTCGTGGGAAGTCTTCAGCATGTTTTGCAACACAGTCACCATGTTAGTATGAACCTTCCTCATCTCATCCACCTAGCTTTTGGAGTTCGCCTTAGACTTAAGGGTAGACTCTCTCTCCACCTTCATTTTATGTAATTCCTCTATACACTCCTTAAAGAGGTCGCCATGGTTTTTCTTCTCAGATTCGAAAGGCTAGATGTTAGTACAGTTGATTTTATTGACCTTAGAGAGAGTGAAGTAGAGCTTTTTACATTCATTTCCCAGGTCAGTATGCTTTTGCTTCTACTGGACGACCTGGTCTTCCTCTTTCCTTAGAATGTCTTTGATGTCACGATCAAACATGACACCCTATATGAAAATATCGGGAAAGGCAGCTTACAGCTGAGGAGGTGCACCAAGACAAGGAATCAGATCAACAGAAATCCCATTGGAATGTAGAGGGGAGATAGTAGTCAACGACCTTAAAGTGAGAACTTGTGGATGAGGGGATGTTGAGATTCAGTATAAAGAAGAGGAATGCCTGAGGATGAACCATGACGGTCAGAAGGATCCTTATGTCATCTACTTTGGTCATAGGACAACCCATCTTCAACCTACCCTTTTTCTCTCTCTTTCGGCCTTCAAGTGATCTTTCGCCTCTCACTCCCTCTCCTTCCTTTGAAAACTTTCTTCATGAGTCTCACGACGACCCTGGTAACTGGGGTGAGATCGATATGGATCAGGGGTTTGCCCCTTGAACTCATCATGCAGTGATGAAGCTTTCGGTACCTATCTCTGGATGTGGAACTTGAAATAAGAAAAATTGTATAAGTATTGGGATATCATAGTACAAGCAAATGCAGGGATGAGATGTCAAAATCGCTCAAGCCGAGGAAAACATCACCTAACAAGCAAGATAGAAGTATCGTCTCGATGGTGGCAGTGTACTTGGTTCCTTACTTTCTTGGGAGTTTTGGCCATTATGTGCTTTAGACGAGCTAAAAAAGAATCTTAATTCCATCTGGAGAGGTCGTACCACATAATTCGTCTCCCTCTGAACTGGCAGCGTATTCACTACCATCCTCATCGGTGCTTTATTCTTCCTTTTCTCTCATATCTTCCTTCCCTTTTCTCCTCTCTTCTCTTTCACTCTCCTTCAAGATCGGTTGCATTCTATCCCTTCATTCCTTTCTCTTGAAGCATCACCTGCAGCTGGTTCTTCTGTCCCGCTTTCAACGGGCTCCGTAGCATATGCCATAACCGATGGGCCTTTAGTCTCCTCTTGGGTATTCTCGCCAGAGTTACGTGTGAGGGCAGAAGATCAGGCAGGCACTCTAGAATTGCTTATCGGAGACGATAAACGTAGATCTATTGGGAAATAGAAGGCCACACCGTCGAACATTCTCTTTAGTTAGGAGATGTGGTGATTGATGCTGGAAGCTAATTTCCTTCAGAGCTGTCAAAATATTGGCATGCTCGTTGCAAACATCTCTAGCAGGAATGTCAGTGAGAAATTGAACAATAAATTAAGCACTTAGGAAAAATGAATCCTAGCACGATAAGAGAAAAGAGGAAAAAATCTTACATCCGAAAGGTAATGCCCGTTGAGGCCATAAGGGCATCGGATGAAGAAATATTAATTCTTGAAGTAAGAACTATCGTTGTGGAGCTTCTTGATGACATTGCACTTGCATTAGGCCTCGATAATCACGTATAAGTCTTGCCTTTGTTTGAAGGCCAAAAGATAAGCTAAATCATTGAAGTTCAGAACCCAAAGAAAACCAGTTCATGAAGAGAACAAATAGGAAGCTCAAGTGAGCATACCCGTTAGGGTGAACTTGGGACGAAGCCAGCCAAAACTCTTGAAGAATCATGTGAAAAAATGGATTGAATGGCGTGACAACACCACCTATGCACATATGTCGATTGCATGTCGTATACGTTAGTGGAGGATTGTGTGTTGTTGGCCCTAAGTGGGAGGCAACACGTTATCCTTAGGAATCTCGAACTATATACATATGTCATGGAGCATCGTGGCAATTGAAATAGTTAGCACTTGTTCTAGTGGATCATCCAAAACTCGAAGGCTAGTGTATTCATTTACTAGAGGAGGTGGCTCTTGAATCAGGAAAAATACCCTTCGTAGCTCAGCGTTGATCATCCGTCTGGTAGCAGAAGGTGTAGAGATGAAAGATCCAGCTACGGTAGACTCGGCTTCGAGAGGAGTAGATGCCCCTTCACTAGTCTGAAGGCTAGGAAATCGCGGTGTTATTCTGGACGAGATAACTTAGCGTTCAACATGGTCAGATATGTTCTATTTTAAAACATTTAACCCATATTACTAACGCTCAAAGCCAAAGGATGTCGACGTCTATTGACCAGGGCAAGTGAAAGTATTAATCTATATAGTGCGAGTCACGTGTCCCATATGCGATGTACGAACCATGTTGTATAGATAGATCGCTCGTGCTTGAAAAACGTGTCATGTTGCATATGGAATTGTGCATTGGATTTTACCACTTATTGTTGGAAAATAGATATGGGAACCATCATCTGAAGTGATGCAAAAGCTTTCTTTTGAAGGAATACAAGAGGTGCAGCAGCTAGAAATGCAATTTAGTGAAATCTCCTGATATGACCGTTCTTTGGAAGAAATCTATCGTATTAGCATATCCTAGAACTTAAAGGACTTTATAGTCAAAGAACTTGAGTTTTGGCGTTCGAACAATTCTTCCAAGCACATCCTAGATCAAATTCCTGTTACACATCAAACTAGACTCGTGCATATGACCTTAGAGGGATCATGTTATTGCTTCAAGCAAATACTCAGTGCCATCACCACAAATCGCCATCATTATCGAATGACCACCACCAATGGTAGCCTAATCACCAACCACACCATTGAATTCACCATACCTAAGTTGGGATCGAGACTTGGATATGGGGAGGATTTGGTGTCGACCTGGTGATGGTGGCGCACTCGAGCCGTCAGCAACGGCTTTAGGTGGTCAACGGTTAGCAGTCGAGGACATGGACTCAAATGGTGAAGGAATAATGAAAAAATGAAAACTCGGGGCAAAAGCAATCTGCACGAGTACACAATGAAGTGGAGAAAGCATGAAAATTTACTTTGCCAGAGTACTTGTAACGACCCAGAATTTTAGTTATTTGACTTTGGAATATTTAATTAATTTTAAATAGTAAAAAAGTTAATTTTATAGGATAAATAACTTCAATTCCAAATATAGCAATTTATTGGATATTTTAATAGTTGAATTTCATAATTGAAATCGTTTAAATAATTAAATCATGGACTTTTATTTGGATAAAAATAATTTAAAAGCTTATTTAATTACTATTTAACAAGAATGAAGGTAATAAAACTTTCAATTGGATTTAATAGTGATCTACTCGATTTTGAAAATAACTCGTTTTAATTAACAAATAAAAATAGCCTCCTAGGGTACTATTTCATATTTCGACGAAACTAGAGTCATTAGGTCCATAATAATTAATTATAATACGCCGTCAAATTTTGTAGCGATCAGACATATCGTTTGGTCATAAGAGATAGAAATTCATTGAAATTAATATCGAAAATTTAATATAGTATTGGGTTCAAAAAGCTATCTTCTCTATATGATCAAATTAGGTCTCGAAATAAATTCCATTGTGTCCGTAATAGGGGTATAAATTAAAAAAGGCCAGGTGGCACGTCTCGATTGGAGTTTGAAATTATACAACTAGATATTTTGAATTTTAAATAATATATTTTATTCGATTTAACCGTACACTGCCTCCACTTTTCTTTTCAACTGACTTTTAACTGTACAAAACAAACCCCCTCTATGATACATCAAATCTTCCCTTCCTTATATAAACACGGCAAAATAGAGGAAGAAGTGAAAAAAAATAAAGATTTAAAAATTTATTTTTCAAGATTTACTCAATAATAAAATCTGAAACAAGCTTTAAACATCTTGTTTTAGCGAGAGCTTCGATTTGAGATGCATGTAAGAGGGTGTGACATCGCTTCTTTAGCTCAACAGTTATGGGAACTAGGTTTGGCGATTTCTTGAAATCAAGAAGGAATGAGACCAAGTGAAGGTCGGAATTGGATCAATGAGGGAAGGTAGCACATTGGGGCAAAATTTTAGGGTATGCGATCGAGTATGATGAGGAGCGACGTTTCACTATAGCTGCGGCCTAGACAAGTCGCGTTTTTGGTTGAAGACTCGGTCGTTGTTTGAAGGTGTGGGGATGGTCAAGATGAAGGATAGGGAGCTGATGGTGCTGTCCATTCGTCAATTGGCATTGCGGAGCTCCGTATCACTAATTATCGTCCATAGCCTGGATGGTTTCGCGCATGCACAGGGAAGAGAAAGGAAATTTGGGAAAGAAAATGTAATAGGGGAAATGGTATTTTTGTAATTAATTAAAATTTTGAGTATATTAAATATATAATTAAATCGATAACTTATAAAATTTATAACTCCTTCCTACGAGGTCCGATTGGAATGAAACTTTTTGCGTTGCGCTTGTGACGACAAATGCTTCACAATGGAATTGTTTTGCTTGGATTTGGAGGCTGTTGACTGGGCTAAAATCGAATGTTTTTCTTCTTTAGTTCCAAACCGGAATGCCTCGGCGATGATAGAAAATTTCGGTGAGTTAAACTCACCTTTCTGTATCACTAGTATGATATATAATCTTGGCCTAAATATGTTATCTTTCTTAATTTTGGTGGTAGGGAAATATTCCCTACTTAACACCGAAGGATTTTAACTCTAGTAATATCTAAAGGAAACATGGGAATTATATGGTACAATTACCATCGGTGGTGCTATACTGTACGTATAAACTCGTCTCGTTCTTCTAGGGCAAATGATAAGAAGATCCATCCACTTAAACAGTTAGAGGTGATCCCTGTTCTTGTGTATTGTCTGATTATTTCCTA
Organism: Allium cepa; assembly: GCA_030765085.1. Taxonomy (NCBI): domain Eukaryota; kingdom Viridiplantae; phylum Streptophyta; class Magnoliopsida; order Asparagales; family Amaryllidaceae; genus Allium; species Allium cepa. Next base: position 780,045,041 of record CM060934.1, read on the forward strand.
AAGAACATGTATTGATCATTCCAGAATCGGCGTTTGGTTTTTGTGGAGCACCCAGGAAATGTTAAAGTGTACTCGTAAAAGAGGACTCAAACCCATAACCACTTCGAAAACCATATACAGTACTAAGAAGGAGATTCTTGATATATTGAGATGTTGGGATCCATGTGTGATTCCGAGACACGTTGAGGTATGGGAATATGGGCATGATTCCAAGGTCTAATTGAGATGTGAGAATCTATGTGTGATTCTAAGACCCGTTGGGGGGGCAGTGCGTAATTTGGAATGCCGGATGTAGCCTCATCAGCGAAATTTACTAAAACCAGATATAAGAGGCATTGACAGTAAGGTTGGCAAATCCATAGGGTGTAGCAGCTCCTCTTAGATGTAACTTATAGTTGTTATGCATGCATGGGGTAATGCACTCGGTCTTAGTGAGACCAGCGATGTTTTTCTTATGGTACATCACTAGGGATGTATGCTGCTTCGGAAGGATTGCTCTGATCCTTGTGCATGAGGATCTTTCCTCGAAGTATCGAGGGCACCTCCGTGGAAATCCTACACAATTAGAGAACGTGCCTTATCGATTTTAGATTATATACCTAGTATTGCTGTGATGTACACTCATGAGCATCACAACTACATGATTATTATTATTTTTTCCTTTAGACATTATTATAATAATAATGGATTTTCAATGGAAAATGTTTTGGTCATCGTAAGGTAAAATCCATCCGTGTTTATGTGCCGCATGGTCTTACGTGATAACTTTTTATTTCAAAGATTTTTATATAACTTAAATCCAGTTGGGTGTGTTTTCTTACGCTGGTTTTCCAAACTGACTCGGGTGTTATTTATTATAATGCTTGGGTCAGACCAAGTATATTACAGATTTGTTTGGATACTTAAAGCTTCAAGAGACAAGTTGGAGGCCAGAGATGTAATCACGTGGTTGGTTATTTTCCGTTGTATTCTTTATGGTGTTTATCAACAATTGTGAGTAAGACTATTATAACTGTCCAGGCTGAAATAGGTTAGTATACACTAATTGATGCTGTACATAGAAATACTACAGTTTGTTTTTCTGTAAAGATTTATGGTATGTTATAGATTATTCGTTCCGCTATGAGACTCTATGTTGTTTAGTTTTCTTCTTATCTTCTTCCTTCTTTCTTTTCCCCTAACAATCGGGTTTTTCGACATTTGATTGCTTGGCATGTGATACAGTGGATGTTTACAATCGATTTTCGAGGATCTAAAAGCCAGGTTCGTTACATTTGGTATCAGAGATGAAGGTGAAGCGAGAACCTTGACTTTGGTGGGATACTCATAGAGATAAGGTCAGCAGCAATCTAGAATGAGTTTGAGTGAGTGTGTGTGTGTGTATATATATGAGCGCATGTTTGTTAGTGATATAAAAATTGTGTATATTGCGTTGGTTGACCTATGGAGTGGGTTATAGGTTCCGATCAATACGAGTAATTAACGTTATTGACAAGGATCTCTAAATAATTGAAAGAGTGATTCGACATGGCTTATTTCGAAAGTGGATAAATGAAATAATTTTGTCTTGATTATATTTTATATATGAAGGGATAATTTTTCATAAATTATTATATTTATATATGGTGTGTTTGGTTGTAGAGAATGATATTATTTATTATTATCAATTTTTGTTGTTATGATCGAATAAAAGTGTTATTATTATAATGTAAACAAGATTAACAATTACGGAATGATTTATATAACAAAATGGAATTACATAAAATATTATCTATAAATGTGATTTATAAATTGAAAGGAAATGAAATTCCTGAAGTATATTATAAATATGATTTATAAATGGTTTAAAAGCTGGGAATTTGGGAATTTAAATTGTGCTAGTTTTGGAAATGGTTTTTCAAAGTTTGGAAAATAATAATAATAATATTTGGAAAATATTTTTGAATGGAAGTATTTTAAAAAGGATTTTTAAAGAGAAAGAAAGCACATAACTCACTTCGGCCACTGGAATATAATTTTTGTGATAACTACAACATCATCGACGTTCATTTTCGAGTTTCCAAGAGAGAAGCTACATTGTAGTTTTGTTTAGGTAAAACTGGTTTTGATTTCAAAAATTATAAAGAATGATTTGATATACCAAGGGATTGTGTCTGTATATATGGTTTTAAAAATAATTTGAAGTACTTAAGGATAAGGTGTTTGAACACTGGGAATTTTCAATTAAGCATTTATTGAAAATATGATAAATAATTTGATAGCTAATAAAATTTGAAAATTAATAAGTAAAATAATATTTTAAATTGTTGGATATGAATGTTTGGAAAAGTAAATTTGAAATTTAATTTTGGAATTTAATTTAATTTAAGTAAAATGAAATAATTTTTGAAATAAATTTGATGAGATTTGAAATAAATTAACGAAATGAACTCGTTGAATAAATTAGCGAATTGAACATGGTTTTGGAATATGGTTGATAAACTTGTATGTTGAAATTGGAAAATTAAATCTAGTTTGTTTAGAATAAATAAGGACTTAAGTTGTGAAATGGTAATAAACATAAGAACTTTTTATAAAATGTTTATAATAAACTTAAGGAAGGATAATGGAATAATGTTTAAGTGATTTTGGTGTTGAATGGAATAACTAAGTAAAAGAAAATGTGAATCATAACTGTGAATAATTTAATGTAAAAGAAGTAAATGTGAATAAAGGAATTTGGTATAGCCAAAAAATTCAATCGAGATAAATATGTGGATGTACATACATCATTTTATTCACATAAAGGTTTGATCCAGATTGGAGTACACAATTTCGAGATGATTTACATCGATTCGAGTTAGGATTTTTCACTCGATTCTCGACGGCGAACACTTGATATGGATTTTTGATTGATTTTGGAGTTCTTTATCATAGTAGATGGCTATGCAATAAGAATGGAGGTTTCAAATCAAGAAACCGTATCTAAATCTACACTGGGTGGTCATGTGACCATGCTAGTTCAAAAGTGAAATTATGTGAACGAGCGAGCAGTCAGATTTGATTTTGCATACAAATGATATATGTATATTGTACGGGCTTTGTAAAATTAAACGTTGGAAATAAAAATTGCAGATTAATATGATTATGAACTATATAATTGGATATCAATGGTAAATAAGATGCATGTATATAAAAGAAAGAGCTAATTTGATGACTTTGGTTTCATAAGTAAAATTGGGTTGCCCAACAAAAAGATACATGTTTATATTGTTGTTTGAATTTGATGGTTTTATGATTGAGCCACTTGGATTTTGTTTCCTTTTGCTTGTTTATGCCCTGAGCAACGATTCATAGTTGTTTCGATCTAGCCACGCAAAGGAGACGCTGGCGAAATTTTTTGATAATTTAAAAAGTTAGAAATTTTGAAGAAAATTTTAAATAAATAAAAATTGATTTTTTTGAGTTATAACCTAAAATGATTGAATATGATGATATAAATGGAATCTATGAATGAATTTGGAAAACTAGTTAAAAAAAATAACAAGGTTTCAAATAAATTGATTTTTGAACGATAAAGGCTTAAAAGGATTTGGTAAATTAGTTCAACTAATTGGGTATATATAAAAGTAAGGGGTTTGGGCTTTTTCTTACCTTGGCAATTTCAACGATGAAATTCTTTTAGGGGGGAAGAATGTAACGATCCAGATTTTTAGTTATTTGACTTTGGAATATTTAATTAATTTTAAAGGTTGAAAAGGTTAATTTTATAGGTTAAATAACTTAAATTTCAAATACAACAATTTATTGGATAATTTTTGTTCAATTTAATAATCGAAATCATTTAAATAATTAAACCTTGGATTTTTATTTTGATAAAAATAATTTAAAAGCTTATTTCATCACCATTTAACAAGAATGAAGGTTATAAAACTTTAAATTGGATTTAAAAGTGATTTACTCGATTTTGAAAATAACTTGTTTTAATTAATATATAAAAATAGCCTCCCGGGGCACTTTCTCGGATTTTGACAAAACCAGAGTCATTGGGTCTGTAATACTGAATTATAATACACCATCAAATTTCGTAGCGATCAGACGTATCGTTTGGTCGTACAAGATAAAAACACGTTGAAATTTATATCAGAAATTTAATATAATAATTGGGGTTCAAAAAGCTGTCTTCTCCATACGATCAAATTAGGTCTCAAAACAAGTTTCATTGTGTTCGGATTAGGGGTATAACATATAGAACGTCAGTCGACACGTCCCGACTGTAGTCCAAAATTATACAGTTAGATATTTTGAATTTTAAATGATATATTTTATTCGATTTAACCATACACTGCCTTCACTTTTCCTTTTAACCGACTTTTAAATGTACAAGCCAGACCCCCTTTATGATACATCAAACTCCCTTTCTTATATAAACGCGGCAAAATAGAGGAAGAACAGAAGAAAATTGAAGATTCAAAAAATTTATTTTTCAAGATTTACTTAATAATAAAATCTGAAACAAGCTTTAAACATCTTGTATTAGTGAGAGATTCGACCTGAGATGCGCGTAGGAGGGTGAAATATCGCTTCTTCGGCTCAACGGTTATGGGTTTAGGAATTAGGCTTGGCGATTTCTTGAAATAGAGGAGGAATGGGATCAAACAAAGGCTGGAATTGGATCCGAGAGGGAAGGCGGCACCTCAAGGTGAAATTTTAGGGTGTGCGATCGATTATTGTAAGGACCGATGTTTCACTTTAACTGTGACCTGGGTAATTCACGTTTTTGGTTGAAGATTCAGTCATTGATTTGGGGTGTGGGGATAGATGAGGTCGAAGAGTGGGAGCTGATGGCACTGTTTGTTCGTCAATTGGCATTGCGGAGCTCCGTATCACTAATTATCCTGAACAACCTGGATGGTTTCGTGCATGTGTAGGGAAGAGCAAGGTAATTTGGGGAAGAAGATGTAATAGAGGAAAGGGTATTTTTGTAATTAATCGAAAATTTGTGTATATTAAATATATAATTAAATCGATAATTTATAAAATTTATAACTCCTTCATACGAGGTCTAGTTGGAACGAAACCTTTTGCATTGCACTCGTGACGAGAATGCTTCACAATAAAACCGATTCGGTTGGATTTGGAGATACTTGAAAATTTGGGTTAAAATCGGACGTCATTCGGTTTTAGTTCCAAACTGGTATGCTTCGACGACGATGGAAAATTTCGGTGAGTTAAGCTCACCTTTTTGGAACACTACTATGATATATAGTTTTTTAAAATTATTGAATGATTTTTTGGGTGAATTGTTGTATTTATTAGTTGGCTTGGATATATTCCCGCCTATTGGAGTAGATGAGACCGTATTACAATCCTGTGTAAGAGCTGATGACCCTTTGTATACGAATCTCTCCTCGAAGCGGTTGATTTATATTTTAGATGTTATCTAACATTTGTGATGCGGGAGAAAACAGGTTGGATGGGTCAAACGAGATTCCTCACTATTATTTGTTTATACCGTTTCAAGAACATTTCCTTTATATGAATTATTGAATAATAATTCTGACTGTGGATGTTGTGGTTATAATACCGTTATATGTTTGAAATTAAAACCCTATTGTGGTAGGAAATCAATAACGATATTGGTTAAGTCTTGGGTGGCAATTGTCCTTAAATTAGTATTTTAAAATACTGTAAATTGCCATTAAGTCGGAATTGGTTTTGAAAGACATGAAATGATTTTTAAATCCGAAATCGGGTTACAAAAATATTTTGTTCCAAGGATTTATTTATTTAATTTTAATAATATTATTTTTAGGTTATTCAATAATATTAATGTTGTTTATAGTTATTTTATTTTAGTAATATTGTTTTAAAGTGTTTAATTAATTTAATATTGTTTAAAAAGTATTTAATAATATTAATATGGTTTTAAAGTTAATTGTCTATAGATTTAAAGAATTGTCAAAATGTGATAAGGTTGATTATTTAAGGGTAATTATGGTTTGGAATTAATATTAAGGATTATTAATAAGGTTATAAAGTAAATTATTACTATTTATGATAATGGAAAGGTTAATTATTATTGTTCTTAAACAATATTTAGAAGTTATAAATTATCATTTTTAAGATGTTTTAAAATTTATTAATTTTAGTGCTAATAATCATTATTATATAATGGTGTTTGAAGTAAAAAAATTTAAATTTTTTATAATTTTTTCTAAGACCCCGAAAATTTATATGAAAGACTTAGATTTTATAAAGGAGTTATAAAATGGGTTTGAAGAATTAAGGAAAGGTTATTTGAAAAGTGAAGAGTTTATAATTGATTAGATATTTATGAATGAGTCTTAGAAACAGGTTTATAGATTTATAAAAGAAGTTTATAAATAGGGTATGGATTCATAAAGGGTTTATAAGTGATTTTGAAAATGTATAAGAAGCTTATAAGGGATGGAATTTTTATAAAGGGATCATAAATTGTTTTTAGAGGTTTATAAAATGATTTATAAATGGTTTTGGAGAATCGAATAAAAGGAAACTTTGTAAATTTGTGGATATACTTATACCATTGAGATAAGTATATGGATATTTCTAAGTATTGAAATATAGAGATTTGCGAGTATTTCTTTGTAATTTACAAGTAATTTATGAAGTGGGTTTGTTTGTGAATAATTTATTAAAAGGAGGCCGATGGTTGCTATGTGCTTAACCCATATTGTTTTCACCTATGGAATTAATCTTTGTGTGAATGTTGTTTATTATATAGTTCAATAACCTACTATCAAATCTTGTCCTAAAAATGTAATCCTTTTTAATTTTGATGGTAGGGAAATATTCCCTACTTAACACCGAAGGATTTTAACTCTAGAGATATCTACGGGAAACATGGAAATTATAAGGGACAACTATCATCGGTGGTGCTATATACTCGTCTCATTATTCTTGGATGAATGATAAGGAGATCCGTCGACATAAATGTTTAGGGGTTGATCACCACTCTTATGTATTGTCTGATTATTTCCTAAAGAACCGGTATTGAGCATTCCATAAATCGGCGTTTGGTTTTGTGGAGTACCCAGGACATAGAAAAGTGTACTCGTAAGAGATCACTCGAACCCACAACAACTCTGAAAACTATATACGGTTCTAAGGAGGAGATTTGTGATACATTAAGATGTAGGGATCCATGTGTGATTCTAAGACCCGTTGGGGTATGGGAATCCATGTGTGATTCCAAGATCTAATTGAGATGTGGGGATCTATGTGCGATTATGAGATCCATTAGGGTATTGGAACCCTTGTTGGATTGGCAAAACTATAGGGTGTAGTCGGCTCCTCCCAGATGCCACTTATAGTTGTTATGCATACATTGGGTGATGCACTCAGTCTTAACGAGACCAGCCATGTTTTTCCTATTGTACATCACTAGGGATGTATGTTGCTTTAGAAGGATAGCTCTAATCCTTGTGCAGGAGTACCGTTCCTCGAAGTGCTGAGGGCACCTCTATGGAAATCTTACACAATTTGCGAACGTGCCTTATTGATTTTCGATTATATGCCTAGTATTGTTGTGATGCACATCCCCGAGCATCACAACTACTTGAATATTACTATTTTCGCCTTTAGACATTATTAAATATCATGAATTTTCGATTCAAAATGTTTTGGTTATCGTAAATTAAAACCCGTCTGTGTTTATGTGGGCGTGGTCTTACAAGATACATTTTTATTTCAAATATTTTTATATAACTTTAAAATCTAGTTGGGTGTGTTTTCTCACGATGGTTTACTAGACTGGCTCATGTGTTATTTTATTACAATGCTCAGGTCAGACCAAGTATATTACAGATTTGTTTGGATGCTTGGAGCTTCAAGAGATGAGTTGGAGGCCAGAGACATATTCACGTAGATGGTTATTTTCCGCTGTATTCTTTGTTATGTCTATCAGCAATTGTGAGGACATGCTATTATAACTGTCTAGGCTAAAATAGGTTAGTATACTCTGATTGTTGCTACATATACATTTATGATAGTTTGTTTTTGTGTAAAGATTTTGTGGTATTATAGATTATTCGTTCCACTGTGAGATTCTATGTTGTTTAATTTTCTTCTTATCTTCTTCCATCTTTCTTTTCCCCTAACAATCGGGGCTTTTGGTGTTCGATTGCTCGACATGTGATACAGTAGATGTATTATGTCGATTTTCGAGGATCGAAAAACCCGGTTCGTTACAGTACTTATAATTCTCGAGGTCTAGTAATACCACTAGGCATCGAATGATTCCACTCGACAACGAGTGGTATTTTGCAACCAACAATCAGAGAAAGAAAGCTTTACTAAGTTGTAGAGCGATCTCTAGAGTATAAATCTTGTCCTTAGCATGGAGAACATAATTTCTTCTATGCGAAGCAGTTAAGAGAATGTCTACAAAAGGAAACGCTTTGAAGCAACTCTTGGATGGCCAATCAGAGCATGGAGATGACAGTTAATGCTTATCTTGTTCCAGAGCACGATTTGTTATCAATGAAAGCATAATCTAGGGGCAAGTGTTATCCAGCCTTTTGACCAAAAAATTAGCATTTGATTTAGAAGGTCAGGATGAAGTTGAAATGATCATGAACTTGGATACGTGCTTAAAGCGACAATAAGAGCAACTCAAGAAATTTTAAAGGCATAGGGTCAAAATAAAGAACTCGGCACCCAGACCTACCAATCAGTGTCGAGCACTTTATACTACCAAAATTGGACATCCAAAACCACTTGTACTTGGAGCACTACCTAAAATGATTGTTATGGAGTGATTTTATTAAGGATATACGAGCAACTCTAAGGATTTCCTAGAAGAAAGAAAATAAAGCAGGGATGGACAAGCAGTATCAAGAAATATCAGAAACAAATTAATCCCATAGGAAAAGTGATTGGAATAAAAAGGATTAAAGATAGAAAAACCAAAATGAGGAAGAAGGGATATTTCCTCCTAAAAAATCTCATCGGTATCGAGTGGTACTACTCAGTACCGAATGGTTTTTATTGGCAATCGAGCCTTATTTCACCCTTCTTCATGCGTAGACTTGCATCTGGACCTAAAACTTCATGGTCCCCTAGTTCTACTAGAATATTTTCCTATAAATACAGACCTTATAGAAATTAGAACAGAACTATTAGGGCTCTTTTATTTTCTCCATCTCCTATCACTTCTCTCCATAGTCACTAAGGCATATACTATTGTGCTGTCTAGGCTATAAGAACTTGTCAATCCCTTATACTAGTGAATCTCAATCAAATAGTTAATAAATTACAATCGACGTAGGCTAGAGATTGCCGAACCATTATAAAATTCTGGTGTTCTTTTTACTTTTCTTATAGTTTTACTGGATCTCAATACTTCTATAATTTTTTAGGTGTTATGCCATTTTTAGCATTAATAGATGCATTGTAATATGGGCCATTTACTGTTCATCTTGGAGTCACCTTGGTTTTGGTACGTTTGGATCCTTTTATGAGTGATTTATGTCTCTCAATATATTAGCACTGCTAATATGGTATTATATTTCGATTATGAAATGGTTTTCAAGTTAAAAATATGATTATTTACTATAGTTAAAGTCATTCATGATTTTAAAATGAATTTAAATGCTTTACAAATGAATTTAGATATATGTAACTCACATATTTGTTCATATGGATAAGCGAACATGTATTTTGACTTGTTTTGGATGATAGGATGATTGTTTGGTAGTTTTTGTATTCATATATGTTCATATGTGTTCATATTATTATGATGAAATGATGCTTGCTTGGTAGTTTTGTTCGTTTGTTTACTTTGGTTAGTAGATGATGTAACGACAAACATTTTGGAGTATCGACCGACTCTAGAGCGTTTGGAGCCAAATCAATGAAAATGGACTGCATTAAGAATTAAGGCACTCAGAGCAGAGGAGAAATTAGCATGAAAATGTGAGAAAATGATTAAGTGAATCATTTATGTGCATTTGAATTTGATAAGCTTTTGAGGATGAAACGTACAATGCACCATAGCGATCGCAGAAATGCTTGTATTTAGAAAAACCACCCATAAATTTTTTTCTGTAGGTCTACAAGAAGATGAGACAACACGAAATTGTATAAAGAACTATGTACAAAAAAATATCTTCATGTTTCTAAGGAATTGGAATTTTGCATATAGAAATTCAAAAAAGAAAATATTTGCTTCAATTACGGCCAATCCTTGTAACTACGCACGGGCCGGGCTTAGGGTGCCTTTAGCTTAGTGAGTTTGGCTTGCTCAAAAGTTACCTTATTTGGGAACAATAGGAATAAGCATAATGACTTCTTTCCCTAGTGGTGCTAGTTATCCGGGTAAAATGGACAAAAATTCATATTCAATGCTATGAGTTTCGGATACATTCGAACTAAAACAAACTACCCCATTACAACAGGGTAATGTGTGACCAATCAGATTTACTTTGTGTCATCCATGTTTTTTTTTCTAGTTCACTCTTAAGCGACCCTGGCGGAGGGTAGATTAATAGTTGGTAATGATTCTACTACGGTGCCGAACGTTCGCAAGAAGGTCCTAAGCAATCTTTGTTGTTCATTATATTTCGGAGGAATGACTTTGTTAGATTAGACAATTGCTGCAATTCTTCCTAAATAGACTTGATTCTCCCATCAAGAGTTTATTTGAAAGTCTTACCTAAACCCTTCCGACTGAATTGGTTTGGTGCTGCTCAATTTTACAAGAGATGCTTACTTATAAATTTGATCATATTAGAGCTTGTCAAGAATTACTTGGTGCTACGATCTATGGAGGAACAGTACCTACTCCTAAAGATGCCCTAAATCGAATCAAATGATTTTGCCATTTTCAAAATAATGCAATCTAACCTATTTCATGAATAAAATGTCGAACGATCTTGATTTTTTAGCATTGAATGATCAAATTTCACCATTGATGGTGCGATCGATTGTGGAATTGTGACATGGTGTACAGAGTTATATAATCAATTGCATTGTGTTTCGGTCAACGGGCCTGATGATAGATTGAAAAGTTGAATGGTTTCAAGAGCGCATCACCAATGGTTTTTCTTCGAGGTGTCGAGTTGGAGACTTAAGGAAATCGCCTAAAAATGACATGAAGTGGAGTAAGTATACTTATCCAAAATTATCTAAGCACTAAATTCAGCAAATGTCAAACCATATGGTTCGGGACCGATCGATTATGCTTTGAGATATTGATGATGAGAATTTGAGGTTATGTATTGTAGGAGTCTGACAACATGCTTCGACCTAAGAGTAGATGACTCTACGCTGGATGATGGAAAACTTAAGTCAAGTTGATGGAGTCAAACAACCACCAATCGGTCACTACCTAACTCTAATTATGATCTGATCGATCTAAAGGGTGCATAAGGGGGGCAAGGAGCTCACTCAGTCTATCACAAGTTGGTTAGTCCATTGGATGTGGAATTATGATGCTATGAAAATCGATATGGTGTTTTGTGATGGACATGGGGATTCCTTCAGTTGACTTTAGGCCTTCACTAGTGGAAATGATGATCTACTTGGGGTCGAGCATGGGAAAATCCTGATAACTTTGGTGCGATGTTCCAAACTTCGATGAGTTGACAATGTGAATCGTTCGAGTTAAGTCGGAAGTATGCGTAGGAATTAGTAATGATTTAAGGAGGCACATTCAACTATGTGAAGCGATAGAGTGGGTTATAATGTGTTCTATTATCGAGTCTTGTGCTAAAGGGACCGCTAACAACTCTGAATGTGATGTGTGCTTCGTGGGTGCAAGCGTATGTGAGGATACTCAATTATGCACTCTAGACCTTAGTAATGGTCTGGCCTGCCTTAGTGAGCGCAATACCTATGTGATGGTATGTTATCAAGCATCAAATTCGATTATGATGTAGTGTGTCACTAATCATGTGATTGTTGTACGAGTTGTTATACATCCAAAGGCATCTTAATGCTGATGTGAGACTGTAGCGATAGTCGTTGTGATTGCATTACTTGTTATGTGTGCTAATGTCGCTATGTTTTCCTTGATTTTTGTGTGATTTAGGTGGATTTCATGTGATGTAGGTACCTATATGTACATACCCCTATACCCACATTGTACTTAGTGGTGTACACCTATATATGATAGCGTAGCATATCGTGATATGTGCCAACTTATCAGATGTAGGGATAGTGCAACCATGACTTATCATACTTAGTGTTCCTCTTTTTGTACATCGTCTTTTATAATATCTTGATACTCACCTAGACTCTTGTCCAACTTGAGGTTTTAGGCTATGCTTCTTATTATCTCAGGCATGCTTAAATGGGTAAACTAGATAGTAGGTCTAAGATTAGCACATGAAGCTGTTCAAAAGACGAGAAGGGGTCTGGCACCTACCTATTCTTATACATTAGAGCTTATTGTTATTCCGTTATGCTACACTGTGGAGCTATTATCTATGGTATACTATTATTATCTAGTGTTAGTTTATTCAGAGTTTATTATCTGACATATAAACTCTATTATTACTTGCTTGCGTAGCTGTGATGGATCTTCTCCACTCTTATTTGATTTTGATTCATTTAGTTATATTACTGTCATGCTTGTTTTATATCCATGTGATTATTATATGTGTTAGCACCAAAATTGGTCACTAACACCCTTAAGAGAGATTGTGTAGAGAGATTAATGAAGAAAGTAAAGTTAAGCAGAGGATAATATGTAGATTTAAATGTAGAAAATATGAACACCAGATTTATAGTGGTATGGCGTAATTGCCTACATCCACTTTGAGGTTAATCTTTATTGCTTTTCTCGATAATCGATTACAGATACAATCCGTATACCAATTATATTGAATACAATTGCTAAGCAAAAAAGATAAGTCTTGAATGAGTCTTGTATGTGGCAGAGTCTTCCCGGTGTTCTCGAAAAAAGGTCCATTTCACTGTCCCATTCCTCTCTATTTATAGGCGAGAATGGGTTGGACTTCCCTGGTAGGCTAGGTAGCCAAGTAGCTTGGCCCAAATAGAGTGATCTCTGTGTGCCGATCTAGAAAGGCCGAACGGCAAAAATGCCGAGCAAGGCATGAATGCCAAACGATATTCTCATGCCGAACGAAGTGATGCCGAACACCCTGAATGCCGAACGACATTCTCATGCCGAACGAAGTGATGCCGAACACCTTGAATGTCGGACGACATTCTCATGCTGAACGAAGTGATGCCGAAAACCCTGAATGCCGAACAACCTGAATGCCGAGCAGTATGGAATCATGCCGAACATCTTGAATGTCGAACGAGGTATTTGTGCCGAACAAGGTTTGGATGCCGAGCAGTATGGAATGCCGAATGACTCTGCCATGCCGAATGTCCATAGATTCCGAACGATATACAATACCGAATGTCCCTCAATGTCGAACGCTCTCGCATGCCGAACACTCTCGCATGCCGAATGTCCCATAGATGCCAAATGATTCATATGCGCCGGACGAATCTAGAAGCCGAGCGCTTTCTAATGCCGGACGCTCCTAAATGCCGAGCATTCCTGAATGTCGAACGTTCTCTAATACCGAACGATCTGGATGCCGAACGACTCATAAATGCCGAACAATATGCTAATGCCGAGTACTTAGTTGCCTGGTCAAATCTTCAGGTAACACTTGCCCCCATAGTGCATCACGTGGTCGAACGTGGTGCGCTTTGAATCACGTGACCACTGTTCTTTGCTCCAAGTTGTGGTTTAGTTGCCTAAATGGTGACTTCCCTTAATGGCTAGGTGAGGTGATGTGTGCCGAACAGTATAGCCGAAGCCGAATGCTCCATGTATGCCAAACGGTTTTGTATGCCGATGCCGATCGATGCAGCTCTGACCGGTTCTACCGTTCATAGTCTCTTCGACTTCCCCTCTTCTCCTATAAAAGTTAGCATTTTCCTTCTTCTTCTCTTTTCACTTTTTACATCTGTTATCCTGTATTCATGAGCCTTGCCTTTTAACAAACTCTAAGAATTTGACTACCCTTCCTTCCTCAAACTTCATACCCTGCATCACCATTTTCCCGAGTCATTCGGAATTAATCAAAGTCGTGCCCTTAATTCCAGTGTTCTCCCGAGCTTCAATCTATTTGCTAGGTATCGACCCCTTCTATTGAACTGCTTTCCCTGACTAAAAGTTTTAATACGAGGCTTAAGTTCGTAACTTAGAACCGTGGCCAATAGTTATTTCGTGGATGAAAGGATCGAACTGCGATTAGGGCATGTTCTAGGGCTAGATGACGTAGAGAAAAGGGGAAGTGGTCAGAGGCAAGTACATGAGGGTGTTGAAGGAATATTTACTATGGTTCGGTATGGTTCTCTCATGCCAAACGAGATTGGAGGGAAGAGTAGAGGAGGAACAGAAATTGGCTAGAATGTCGAACAACTCGGTCTGGTATGACTTGCCGAATGATTTGACCACATCGTTCGGTATGGATGGAGGAGAAAGATAAAACCGTTGTTAAGGGCGAAGTGCCGAGCGTTGGGGATCGGAGTAACCTCGGCGCGGCATGATTCGCCACATGCCGAGCAGTGGAGTGGAAAAATAGGAAGTACGAGTTGGATAGGATGCCGAACAGTATTTCAGCCGAACAGCGCGTATGCCGAACGGTCATGAATGCCGAACGACAGTTAGGTCGAACAATGCTTAGGCCGATCGATAGTTTATCCGAACGACACTTAGGCTGAACAAGGTTTAGGCCGAACGATACTTAGGCCGATCAATAGTTTAGTCGAACGATACTTAGGCCGATCAACATTTACTTTGCCTAATCTTATGAAAAAAACAAGGACAAGGACCTGAGTAAACGAGCATATCGAACTAATCTGGACTGATAACTTCTGTGACGCCCCACCTCTATACCCACGCTAGCCAAGAACATTACTGTGAATGCTGTCAACTAGCACGGAGAATAAGGCTGTTGAGGAGCGACCATCTGTATAATTGCTTTGTGCGAGTACCGATATACCGGATAAAAATATAACTTTTCATCTCAAGAGGAAATCCGACATACCGACACAAACTCAAAGCTACTACACAGTGGCTATAAAGGTCTTCGGAAACAAATATAGAAATAAACATAACACAAATCAGTCACAGACAATTCATATCACAAAGGCGGAAATAGATATGAATATTACACATGAAAGTGTATATCAGAGTAGTGGTCTAAAAAGATCCACAATATCACAAAAGAATAGCTACATGAACTACACAAAAGAATAAGTATACATTATGGAGTCTATATCTCAAATGTATACAACAAAAACTACTAATCTAAGTAGTTAACCAAAAGTCAGAGGAATCAATCCCAAGAGAGATGTCAAGCAGAAGCACCTGTAACATCTCGGTCTGACCCGAGTATTATTTAATAAGAAAATAATAAACGGATCAGTCTAGCTATAAATATCAGGTGAAGCGATATAGAATAAGAGATATGACTAAACACATAATAATCACAATGCCAAGCTGTGATATATATAAGTAATTGAAAATCAACAAGAGATTAATCAATATCACAATAATCTACTCAAGATAAAAAGGAATGTCATACTCCTAATTTCATTCACCAAGCCACAATAAATGACATATAAGATATGGCATAGACGTATAATATCCATAATGGCATACTACTATAAGTATGTAAATGATACTCAACAAACGATTAATCAATATCAAAGAATCTTCTCAAAGATCCAAAAAGGGTATCATACCCAAAACTTGTATTCACAACAAGTTAATGACACACGAATTCACCAATACACAATAATTGATAAATCATATAAATGAAAATCACTAAAATTGGTGAAGCATAAATTCTAGAAATCATCTCAAGAAATCCAGTCAATGACACACGAATTCACCTATGCACAAGAATTGATAACTCATATCAATAGAAATCACTAAAATAGGTGAAGAAGAAAATTCCAGAATTCGACACACGAAATCCAGAAATCACAAAAAATAAGGGGGGAGGCCTATCACATGAACGGGAGCATGAAAACTCGCCAACAGCTGTAACACACGAACGAGAAGCTATCTCATGGTAGCTAGCCATTAATTTGACACACGAATGGTCCGAAGACCGTGGGTTGCTACCCCACCAAATTGAGTCGAAACTCCACAAAACGGGGTTTAGTCTCCCTCGCAGACAAAGAGACATCGCACATTGCTAGTCTAAATCACAAAGATGATCGTCGTGATCATCAAGAAGTGTCAATTACACTAAGCTAGTAAATATATGAGTTTAGCATCATGTCCCATAACCACTAGCTTAACTTAAATATTTACGAACAAATTGTAAGTTTCCACTAGAAAATTGTCACAAGAGATTCAGTCGAACAAGTCCAAGAATTAACCGAACAAGTAAACGCAAGCGTTTCATACCACTTGTTTTACTAAGCCGTTTAATTAGATTTCTCATACGAGTGAGGTAAAGGTTTATGTATACTAGTAGATTGGAAAACGGTTTTATAAACGAGTTTGATATTGAAAATATAGTTGAAATCGTTTTGATGAAGAGGTTTTGATATTTAATACTAGAATTGAAACCTTTATATTTTTAAAGTGACAAATCACAAAAATGATTGTAGAACAATCAATCGCTAAAATTCACATTCGAAGACGTGAATAAAATCCAAAGAAATCGATACCAAATCCATAGAAATGGATATTCCCAAAAATCACGAAGAAAATGTCATCAAAGTCAATAACAAATGATAACAACAAAAAGAGAATCAACACGAATCAATTAAAGTTGGAAATATACTCAAAATTTGGCAAATAGGCAAAACTAGGGATTTCCAGACGTCTGAGGGGTTGTCCAGACGTCTGGATTTGGTTTCTGGAAATTTCCCAGAAAACCATCCAGACGTCTGAAACCTAAAATCAGACGTCTGAAAAACATTCAGACGTCTGGAGGAAAGTCCAGACGTCTGGTTTTGGTTTTTGGAAATATTCCAGAAAACCAACCAGACGTCTGAAAGCACAAATCAGACGTCTAACCTTATTCCAGACGTCTGAAACAATAATTCAGACGTCTGAAATTAGCCACTGCCTTATTTATTCTTCTGCCGTATTTTATTTTTCTCCAGGTTGCAAAACCAGACGTCTGGCATTGGTCTCCAGACGTCTGAAAACCTGGTAAGGGCAACAATTTGCCTAGGCCATATGGCCCAAACGATGTCGGGAGCGATCGAGCGAGCAACGACGACTAAGGATTTACGTCAAATGACAGCCCGACCTTATAGGCTCTTCGATACACCCCAAATATCGTAACCAAACATCCATAAAAGGATTTTCACAAAAATTGGAATATTCACCCATTTGATCCAAATCAAAAGCAAATGAATATGCACAAATGTTACGAATTCATACCTAACCACAAAGATGGATATAGACATAGATGTGAGATAAAAATCTCACCTTTTCACAAAATCAAACAAGAAGAAGCTTGAAAGCAAATGGAGAATCAACCTCTCTTCAACACAACCCAATTGAGCTTGAATCTAAGCTCAAAAACAAGAACATTCCCAAAATTAGGTTTAGGAATTTCTTAAATTGGTAAGAGGATAAGTTGGAGAAGAAGAAGAGAAGCTTACCAATGGGTTCTTCTTGAGTTTGGAGCTAGGAATTTGATTTGCAAGAGAAACTAGGGTTTTGGAGTTTTAATTTCCAATCTCTCCCACCATTAATGCTAAGAAAACTGAAAAGACAAGAGAATGAGGGTGAATGGGGAAGAGTGGCTCAGATTTGAGCATAAGTTAAAACATAGGGCTGAGCCCAAAACCAAACCCAAAGTGAAAAGTAGCAAAAATCAACTTTCTCCAAACATATTGAAGCTTATACTCAAAAAGGTCGCAAACGGCATTTTAAACTCAATGGGAGTGGTCCCGAGTCCTAATTCGACCGTATGCAAAAAGTAGCTTTTCGGACTAAAATCCGACGAATGATAAAATATTTAAATATAAAATCGATTAAATATGCGGGTTGTTACAGACTCCCCTCCTTAAAGAAATTGCATCCTCGCAATAATTAAGAAGGAAATATAAGAAGTAACAACCATAGAAGCATATTAACACAAAAGAAAATTTGAATCAAGAAGTTCACCATAAAGAGCACGAAGGAGTAAATCCGAAAGTTTTCGTTCGATGAATTCTCAAGATTTCACATGAGCAATCCTTAGGATTTGAGAACCATTGAACTTCTATCAAAAAGAATATCTTTATATTGAAGGCGCTCAACCTCCGAAGCAATGATGTGAATGGAATGGTGCTCAAAAGTCAAATTTGGTGAAACTTCAATCTCCACAATATCACCGGGCTCAAGAATGAAAACTGAAATCCCTAAGGCATTTCCGTAGATAAAAGACATGGGGAACGTCAAGAATAGCAGAAAATTGAGCCGTTGCAACGGCGTAGCACAAAAACGGTACGCCCGATAAACTAGAAACTCAAAAATTTGGGACATCAGCGTAGTACAAAAACGGTACGCCCAATGAACCAAAGCCTAAATAATTTTTGGAACACCGACGTAGTACAAAAACGGTACGTCCAATGAACCAATAAACCGGAACAATGATGTAGTGTAAACGGTACACCCAATGTATCAAAAGTATATCATTGATGTAGTGCAAACGGTACATCCAATGTATCAAAAGGAAAGACATTGATGTAGTGCAAACGGTACATCCAATGTATCAAAAGCAAATCATTGATGTAGTGCAAGCGGTACATCCAATGAATCAAAAGGAAAGACATTGATGTAGTGCAAATGGTACATCCAATGTATCAAAAGCAAATCATTGATGTAGTGCAAACGGTACATCCAATGAATCAAAAGGAAAGACATTGATGTAGTACAAACGGTACATCCAATGAATCGAATAGCAAAGACATTGATGTAGTACAAACGGTAAATCCAATGTATCAAAAGCAAATCATTGATGTAGTGCAAACGGTACATCCAATGAATCAAAAGGAAAGACATTAATGTAGTACAAACGGTACATCCAATGAATCAAATAGCAGAGACATTGATGTAGTACAAACGGTACATCCAATGAATCAAAGACACTGATGTAGTACAAACGTTACATCCAATGAATCAAAAGTCAAATAATTCGGAACACCGACGCAGTACAAAAACGGTACGTCCAATGAACCGAAGCCCGAATGATTTCGGAACACCGACGTAGTACAAAAACGGTACGTCCAATGAACCGATCACAATAAAAGGACATCGGACGCTAGTCCATAAAAGAAATGAGATGAAACTCAATAAAACGAAGTATACCAAAACGTCCGATGAACTTGATAGAAAGATAATTCCATTCAGACAACGTCAAAGAATCAACCACTTGTTGCTTACGACAAAGCGCATTGGCAACACGATTTCCCTTCTCGGGAATAAAAGAATATCAAGATCATAAGATGCTAGGAACTCGAGTCAACATGAAGTTCCTTATGAGAAAATAAATATTTCAAGGATTTATGATCGAGATAGAGAACAAATTTCTCATCCAAATATGATGATGCCAAATTCCAAAGGTAAAAACAATAGCCGCGAGCACTAGATCATGAGTGGCATACCTAGTCTTGATCGGCTTTAATGGTTTAGAAGAACAAGAGATAGCACATTCTCCTTTGCAAGAGAATGGCATCCAAACCAATACGACTAGTATCGGTACAAATAGCAAAGTCTTGGTCCCCCTCCAGGAATCACAAGAATAAAAGTATCGAAACGAAAGAATTTCTTTTAAATAATCTTCTTTCCTGAAAAGTTAAAACTTTCAAAATTACATTTATCATTATGTAATAATCATTCTACAAAAAATTTCATTTTTTACAAGTCAATGTATCGTGTCTGATTGCCTCATCAAAGCGTTTAGGAAATTCCTATCGATAACGTTGATCAAGCGCTCGACCAAAATTCTTAAAGCACTCAACGGGCAATACAATCACAAAATCATCTTTTATAGGATAAATAAATCTCTTAAAAAGTTTTAAGAATATTATTTGTTCGTTTCAAGAACAAAAATCCAGTTTTACTTATAAATAAATCTTATGAAAAAGGTTTGCAAAATTTTAAATTACTATTTTCATCCAAAATCAATAAATACAAGAATGGTCTCATCGAAATATTCATAGAATATTCGATTTATAAAATGGATGAAATAAGCTGGACAAATTGAATGACATAATAAGTCATTCATAAGAATCATAACGAGTGCGGAATGCGGTAAGTAGAATGCTAACTTCCGCAACTCGTAGCAAACGAAAACCGGTGATAAAGTCAAACTGAAAAGACCTTCGCACCACACAAAAGATATTGCTTAGATGATGATCCTAAGACAAGCTCAAAAATACCAGAAAATTTTTCAAACGATATGATTGAGAGAACTAATACTTTCCTTATCATGCGGGTTTTAAGGAATAAAATGATGCCATCAAATTGGAATCAAAATCACAAAGGAAAAATAGAAATCTGCTTAACAGATTGAAAATGTCGAAGATGAATAATCCACTCGGAAAAATAGGATATGGGCTTCACAATTTAAGCCAATCCTTACAGAAAAAGTCAATTTCGAAGCCAAAGTAAATATCGGCTCGGAAAGAAAAGTCACATAAAACAATCTCGACATCTAAACAAAAGCAAATTGAGTGTTGCGGATCTACCATCCGGATTCGCAATTCTCAATGAAGTCAACAAGCCCAAAATATTCGAAGAAAAAGAATCGACAAGTTCTTTTGATATAAAAATAATGAGATGAAACCCATATCAAAAAGAACTCGAATAAGAAGATCACGAAATAAAACAATGCCATCAAGGATTGAGTGAAAAATAACTTGACCGAGAGAAGAGTTTCTAAGGGCTTGCACAATATTTAGCTTTCTCGTGTCCTTGTTCAAAAGTTTGGGACATGCAGATAAAAGATGACTCGGTTTCTTGCAATAGCGACAAGAATGGGGTTTTGGACACATATTCGCATAGTGTTCCTTAGAATTACAATTGTAGCATCCTCCACGATTAGGGATTGGAGTCTTTGCTACAAAAGTAGTTTGCTTCACTCTCTTATTGGGATTAAGGCTCTTGAACTTAATATGCCTCTTCTTAGAAATCCCAATATCACAAACACTTCCTTTACCAACCTCTCCATGAAGAAGAGTAACATCCACAAGCTGATTGAAAGAAACTTCAAGTTTCAAAGGTAGAACCATTTCGGGGTTCTTACTCAAAGCATAGATAAACTCTTGATTCTTTACAAGATCCAAAAGTTGTTGAGCAGACATGAATACTCCATCCTGAGGAGTAGCACTAGATTGACCGGCGCTGGGGGGGCCAGGTCTAACCATTTCTCTTCTTTAAAAAAGAAATAAAGAAGAAGAAAAAGTTATTCTCAAGATAAGTATCAAGTAATCTTGATAGATAAAACAAGGAATCATAAAAGAAAATAGGATAGGACGGTACGAAGACCCGAATAAAATCCTAAAGCACAACTCCTAAGAAAGACTTAGGACAATGATCCTTGTTAAATTATTCTACATTGTTCCGAAGTTTGGCTTTGATACCAAGCTGTGACGCCCCACCTTTATACCCACGCTAGCCAAGAACATTACTGTGAATGTTGTCAACTAGCACGGAGAATAAGGCTGTTGAGGAGCGACCATCTGTATAATTGCTTTGTGCGAGTACCGATATACCGGATAAAAATATAACTTTTCATCTCAAGAGGAAATCCGACATACCGACACAAACTCAAAGCTACTACACAGTGGCTATAAAGGTCTTCGGAAACAAATATAGAAATAAACATAACACAAATCAGTCACAGACAATTCATATCACAAAGGCGGAAATAGATATGAATATTACACATGAAAGTGTATATCAGAGTAGTGGTCTAAAAAGATCCACAATATCACAAAAGAATAGTTACATGAACTACATAAAAGAATAAGTATACATTATGGAGTCTATATCTCAAATGTATACAACAAAAACTACTAATCTAAGTAGTTAACCAAAAGTCAGAGGAATCAATCCCAAGAGAGAAGTCAAGCAGAAGCACCTATAACATCTCGGTCTGACCCGAGTATTATTTAATAAGAAAATAATAAACGGATCAGTCTAGCTATAAATATCAGGTGAAACGATATAGAATAAGAGATATGACTAAACACATAATAATCACAATTCCAAGCTGTGATATATATAAGTAATTGAAAATCAACAAGAGATTAATCAATATCACAATAATCTACTCAAGATAAAAAGGAATGTCATACTCCTAATTTCATTCACCAAGCCACAATAAATGACATATAAGATATGGCATAGACGTATAATATCCATAATGGCATACTACTATAAGTATGTAAATGATACTCAACAAATGATTAATCAATATCAAAGAATCTTCTCAAAGATCCAAAATGGGTATCATACCCAAAACTTGTATTCACAACAAGTTAATGACACACGAATTCACCAATACACAATAATTGATAAATCATATAAATGAAAATCACTAAAATTGGTGAAGCATAAATTCTAGAAATCATCTCAAGAAATCCAGTCAATGACACACGAATTCACCTATGCACAAGAATTGATAACTCATATCAGTAGAAATCACTAAAATAGGTGAAGAAGAAAATTCCAGAATTCGACACACGAAATCCAAAAATCACACAAAATAAGGGGGGAGGCCTATCACATGAACGGGAGCATAAAAACTCACCAACAGCTGTAACACACGAACGAGAAGCTATCTCATGGTAGCTAGCCATTAATTTGACACACGAATGGTCCGAAGACCTGACACACGAATGGTCCGAAGACCGTGGGTTGCTACCCCACCAAATTGAGTCGAAACTCCACAAAACGGGGTTTAGTCTCCCTCGCAGACAAAGAGACATCACACATTGCTAGTCTAAATCACAAAGATGATCGTCATGATCATCAAGAAGTGTCAATTACACTAAGCTAGTAAATATATGAGTTTAGCATCATGTCCCATAACCACTAGCTTAACTTAAATATTTACGAACAAATTGTAAGTTTCCACTAGAAAATTGTCACAAGAGATTCAATCGAACAAGTCCAAGAATTAACCGAACAAGTAAACGCAAGCGTTTCATACCACTTGTTTTACTAAGCCGTTTAATTAGATTTCTCATACGAGTGAGGTAAAGGTTTGTGTATACTAGTAGATTGGAAAACGGTTTTATAAACAAGTTTGATATTGAAAATATAGTTGAAATCGTTTTGATGAAGAGGTTTTGATATTTAATACTAGAATTGAAACCTTTATATTTTTAAAGTGACAAATCACAAAAATGATTGTAGAACAATCAATCACTAAAATTCACATTCGAAGACGTGAATAAAATCCAAAGAAATCGATACCAAATCCATAGAAATGGATATTCCCAAAAATCACGAAGAAAATGTCATCAAAGTCAATAACAAATGATAACAACAAAAAGGGAATCAACACGAATCGATTAAAGTTGGAAATATACTCAACATTTGGAAAATAGGCAAAACTAGGGATTTCCAGACGTCTGAGGGGTTGTCCAGACGTTTGGATTTGGTTTCTGGAAATTTCCCAGAAAACCATCCAGACGTATGAAACCTAAAATCAGACGTCTGAAAAACATTCAGACGTCTGGAGGAAAGTCCAGACGTCTGGTTTTGGTTTCTGGAAATATTCCAGAAAACCAACCAGACGTCTGAAAGCACAAATCAGACGTCTAACCTTATTCCAGACGTCTGAAACAATAATTCAGACGTCTGAAATTAGCCACTGCCTTATTCATTCTTCTGCCGTATTTTATTTTTCTCCAGGTTGCAAAACCAGACGTCTGGCATTGGTCTCCAGACGTCTGAAAACCTGGTAAGGGCAACAATTTGCCTTGGCCATATGGCCCAAACGATGTCGGGAGCGATCGAGCGAGCAACGACGACTAAGGATTTACGTCAAATGACAGCCCGACCTTATAGGCTCTTCGATACACCCCAAATATCGTAACCAAACATCCATAAAAGGATTTTCACAAAAATTGGAATATTCACCCATTCGATCCAAATCAAAAGCAAATGAATATGCACAAATGTTACCTAACCACAAAGATGGATATAGACATAGATGTGAGATAAAAATCTCACCTTTTCACAAAATCAAACAAGAAGAAGCTTGAAAGCAAATGGAGAATCAACCTCTCTTCAACACAACCCAATTGAGCTTGAATCTAAGCTCAAAAACAAGAACATTCCCAAAATTAGGTTTAGGAATTTCTTAAATTGGTAAGAGGATAAGTTGGAGAAGAAGAAGAGAAGCTTACCAATGGGTTCTTCTTGAGTTTGGAGCTAGGAATTTGATTTGCAAGAGAAACTAGGGTTTTGGAGTTTTAATTTCCAATCTCTCCCACCATTAATGCTAAGAAAACTGAAAAGACAAGAGAATGAGGGTGAATGGGGAAGAGTGGCTCAGATTTGAGCATAAGTTAAAACATAGGGCCGAGCCCAAAGCCAAACCCAAAGTGAAAAGTAGCAAAAATCAACTTTCTCCAAACATATCGAAGTTTATACTCAAAAAGGTCGCAAATGACATTTTAAACTCAATGGGAGTGGTCCCGAGTCCTAATTCGACCGTATGCAAAAAGTAGCTTTTCAGACTAAAATCCGACGAATGATAAAATATTTAAATAAAATATTTAAATATAAAATCGATAAATATGCGGGTTGTTACAACTTCCTAGTTTCAGTAGTCACATACCTGAACCTAAATCGACAAAAACGGATAATTTCCTTTAACATTTAGCGCCCATGTTTGAGTCCGAAATTGTAAACACCATAGGGTAGGTTTTTGGAGATGATCAACGATGACGGTCTTCGAAGGCGATGATTCGAAGCTCAACTTTATACCATTAACTCCGTGACTTTCAATTTCTCAGCGATTTTTCTTGAATTATCACACTATTCCACACACCACACGGGGGGAATACTTGTGTTGTTAAGTGTAACGTCGATTGTTTTTCAAGTATAGTTCAAATAGGTACTTTACTAGATTCAATTTCTACCAAAGATGTCTAAGAAATCTAGCTCCGCCATGATCTCGAATAGACCTGGGCCATCTTCTAAACAAGGAGTCACAGATACTTCGAACCCGTCGACTTCCCCTGCTCATAACTTAGCTCACGACGCCCTGGAGGCATCAATTTTCTTGGAAAACCCGGTCGATTCACAGCTTCGAACATCAATGAAAGTGCATTCCGTCGGATATGCTCCGTCCACAGAATCCCCTTCGACGACGTATTAGTTCCATCGGGGCACGATCGTCCACACCGGTCCCCAGTTGATATACAGCTTGTAATAAGTTTATGTGTTGGGTGAGCAGTGTGCCACCGTTTAACTTATTTCTTCAGGACGTGATGCCATACATCGACATTGCCCTGTCACAATTGCACCCGGACGGTCACGCCTTCATCTACGGTACCTACATCCTCTTCATGACTGTCCTCTCTAGGCCTCCAACCCCAGGTGACATCAGATATATATATATATATATATATATATATATATATATATATATATATATATATATATGATCAAGAAGCGGAGAGATTACCCCTCTTTCATGTTTCTTGAGCCGCACCACAAATGCCAAATCTTAACTGGGGCGTGCAGCAAGCTCGCCCTGTACAAACATGAATGATTTTATGTGCGTTTCCCTTCTGGTTTCGCAAGGAGATGGGTGAAAGGAAGTAAGTCATTTCTCTAGATCGATATTCATTCTTGGTCAAAGCCGTGCCTCTTCTAACTCTTTTTTCCATCTTTTCAGGTATCAATCCACGTCCTGACGGCCGTGGGTATTCTGAAGCCGTTGAATCCATTAGAGCCCTTCCTGCCGACGAACGGGACATCCGAACTCTCATTTCAAATGAGTTACTTTCGAGGTTTGGACTTTTAGCAAAAGGCCGTCGGATAAGCCTTCCTTAAGGGCGTTTCCACACCCCGGCCCGCCTCCAGTAAATGGAAAAAACAAGCCGAGTCTTCAGCACGCAACGCTCCTGGCGCACTAGAAGAAGGAGAAATCAAAGAATATGAAACACCCGAAGCACAAGATGAGAATGTTGGGCCTACTCAGGACCCACTAGTTGAAGTTCATGACATCGAAACATCATCCTCCCCTTCGAAGAGGAAAAAGAAACCGACGTACAAGATAAGGAGGGAAAAATTTGGTGCAACCTCTAAAGTTACTCTTATTCCGACAGAGAAAGAGGCATCCTCACAACATTTAGAAAGTTCTTTAATGGGCCTCTCGAACCTCTCGATACTTGACGATCTACTTAATTATGATTTTGATGATCCGAAGGCACTTAAACTTCACTCGTCCATCAGAGGCGATGCAGGCGTTCAAGCCCAAATTCTGGGAGAAAAAACTCTCATTAGTAAAGAAACTGGTCCGTCGGGGGGAAACACTAGGACACACACAAACACGTGCACTTTGCCTCGCACTTAAATTTTCATCGTCACACTACTCTTTGCTAATTTGTTATTATTTAAATTTTATGCAAGTGACATAGGGCATACACACGGAATTGATCGCCTCCGCGGGTCATCTGTCTTCCATCACTCTGGACGTGACTCAGGTTTCGGGAGACGTTGGGATAGAGACGGTGATGGCGGTAGGGATTATTATTTCCAGGACTCATCATCTTGGAAGAAAACATATTATCAGCCCAAGTACCACCAACATCCCTCTTCTCACTCGGAACAAAGCAAAGATAAGCACGGCTATAAGGGGTCGTAATCCGATGTCCCTCGAGACCAACACTCCGATTCCTCTACCACACGACAATCCTGGGATCCTCACAAGAGAGCTGAACTTTCAAAGCTGTCTCCTCTTGTTCCCACAATAGATCCAAAAGTATCGGAGAGACTGACCGAGCTTGAAGCTAAATTTCCAAAGATCTGCTTTGATGGTCTGAAGTTCCTCCCGATGATCCACCATATGCCGGAGATGTTAAGCAGATCGCCATCGCCTGCACCATCGACGTCTATGTTCAACATGACGCGTTTGTTCATTTGGTTGAAAAACTTTCAAAAGTCTCTATGGAGCGCCAACATGAGATCAATCGCCTGAAGCTTGAGGCTACCCACTACAAAGATATCATTAAAGCTCAGGACGAAGAGATTGCTACTTACAAATCTGAACTTGAGGCCACCTAATAGAGCGCCAAGGATACACCGAAGCCGTAACTCGTCTGGAATCGACTCACAAAAAAGAACTCGACGAGGCGGTACAACGCTATGGAGCTTTGGCTTTGGAAAATGACTCGATGCAGAAAGAGAGGGATGCATTCTTTCTCCTGGTTAAAGAACTTGAGGAGTGACTCCGCAAAGAACAAAAGAAGAAGGTTGCTGCCCAAGAAGATTCACAATGGTACTGCGATGAGATTGTTGCAACGCGACTCCTAAAGGCAAAACTTGAGGGCATGCTTTCTGAAGTTGAGGCACTGAAGAATGAAGCCCGCGAAGAGGGAAAAAGGATAGCCTCTGCGGAAATCGACTCCCGTCTTGAGGCGGTCAAGGAAGAAGGTAGAGAAGAAATCAAAACTATGTTCGACCCGCTTATTGCCGAATTCAATGCCCGCGTTCTCATGCACCAGGACTTAACTTTTCTTGGCGAGGGCTATCTCGAATCTTTGGCCGGGGCGTGGGGAACTTTAATTGAAATCAAGAAGGCCGAACACGGTATCGAGGAGGTTGATGAGGGGGCCTTGATTGAAGAATTCATTATGGGAAATGAGCCTTCGGACCTGTCAACGGCTAAAGCTATTTATTGCAAAGGCTCCTCTTCAACAAAAGGGAAAGAAGTTATCGCCGGTCCATCCGGGATCGAGTCTCCAGCTCGTGTGCCTACCCAGCCAACCCATCGGCCGATACTCGATCATTTTGAATAGCACATCGGCTATGGCACGGAGGACTACGGCCTTGGTGTTTATGTTTTGTCACCTATTCCAGAGGGTGGGACCCCCCTGACGGTTGAGAGCCAGCTGGAACCTGGTAGGCAACTCTTTCGCCTTAACATTCCAAAAGTTTTCGCTTTCCACCAGAAGCTATCGCATTCTAATACTTGCTTTTCGTTATTTTATGCAGGCCGTTCTGATCTTGAGCTCACTCCGAGGAGCGATGTCTCCAAGGAGTTTCGGGGAAAACGAGTGAAGTCACTCATGTAGAAGAGGCTCCCGGTCCCGATGCTCAGGTGATCGAAGCGCTTGATGAGGACAAATCTTAGACTTCCTCCCCCATCGATGGGAGTTGAAGTTGAAATCAAAGGCATCTTCGAGAATACGTCCGAACTGAGCATGAAGGAGCAACTTGATAAAGAGAAGGAAGAGACGTTCAAGATCAAGGTCGAACCTCAAGCTGTGGACCCGGACATCCTTTGAACAAGCTGTTGAAGATCATTCTCCCAGGCGGATCCAAACCCATGTATGTTCCTCATACTTCTTCGGCTATGACCCCCCGTCAAAGAAAATTATCAAGGGTAAACGTATCGGGGAGGAGTCATCGGGCAAAAATTCGAAGAAGTCAAAGAAGTACTCTTCGCTCTCGTTCAACAAGGGCTAGTTTAGATTATGTAATTATTTTTGTTTTTGTAGTTTATGTAAATAAACTTTTGACTCCGAGCTTCGGAGGAGTTATAGTAGAAACTTATTTTTGATGAATAAAATTTAGTTCTTTTTGCTTTTTAGAAGATTTCTTTTGTCCAGTTTTCCGTATAATCATGGTCGGAACCCAAGCTGCTGCGAGTTACATCAGCTTCTCGATTCATCTTCAAATAAGTTGATAATCTTTTGGCATCACACATTCTTTATTCCATGCTCCGGGTACTTAGAATATTTTCTAGTCCATACGCCAAGGGCTTGATGACTTCAAGTCATTTTATGTCCAGTCCGTCTTCAGGGGACTTGGTCATTTAAATTATTTATACTCGAGTCCGCACTTTGGGGACTTAGAGTACTCCAGTCCGCACTCCGGGGACTTGGAGGTTTTGAGTCGTTTATACCCGAGTCCGCGCTCTAGGGGCTTAGAGTACCCCAGTCCGCACTCCGGGGACTTGGAGGTTTTGAGTCGTTTATACTCGAGTCGTTGCTCTGGGGACTTAGAGTACTCCAGTCCGCACTACAGGGACTTGCAGGTTTTGAGTTATTTATACTCGAGTCCACGCTCTGGGGACTTAGAGTACTCCAGTCCATACTCCGGGGACTTGGAGGTTTTGAGTGGTTTATAATCGAGTCCGTGCTCTGGGGACTTAGTGTACTCCAGTCTGCACTCCGGGGACCTGGAGGTTTTGAGTCGTTTATAATCGAGTCTACGCTCTGGGGACTTAGAGTACTCCAGTCCGCACTCCGGGGACTTGGAGGTTTTGAGTCGTTTATACTCGAGTCCGCCCTCTGGGGACTTAGAGTACTCCAGTCCGCACTTCGGGGACTTGGAGGTTTTGAGTCGTTTATATTTGAGTCCGCGCTCTACGGACTTAGAGTACTCCAGTCCCCACTCCGGTGACTTGGAGGTTTTGAGTTGTTTATAATCGTGTCCACGCTCTGGGGACTTAGAGTACTCCAGTCCGCACTCCGGGGACTTAGAGATTTTTAGTTGTTTATACTCGAGTCCACCCTTTGGGGACTTAGAGTACTCCAGTCCGCACTCCGGGGACTTGGAGATTTCGAGTCATTTATACTCCAGTCCATGCTCTGGTGGCTTAGAGTACTCCAGTCCTCACTCCGAGGACTTGGAGGTTTTGAGTCGTTTATACTCAAGTCCGCGCTCTGGGGACTTAGAGTACTCCAGTCCGCACTTCGGGGACTTGAAGATTTTGAGTCGTTTATACTCGTTCGTACGTCAAACAGAGTAACGTATCTCTTAGTCATTTGTTTCATCGTTATCATACACAGAAACATCGACAATTCATGGGAAAAGGAAATGGCTTCAAGCCTTTATTAATGCAAATAAGCTAAACTGTCTTTTTACATGCCGTAAACTAAGAATAAAAACTTGCTCGAAATAAATGCAACTAAAATATGATAGAAATGAACTAAGTGTAATAGTGCTGCAAAGGTTCACTATTCCATGCTCGGGGAAGTGTCGCACCATCAACAGTTGCTAGCTTGAAAGTTCCTTCTCCAAGCTTCGTTCAATGACGTATGGACCTTCCCATGCGGGGCTCATGTGTGACGGAACTGAGAAAACTCGTTTCAAAACGAGTTCACCTACTCCAAAGATTCTCGGTCGGACTTTTTCATTATAATATCGACCAACTCGGTGCCTGTACGCGGCCGCTCTTAAATTATCTTCTTCGCATTTTTCATCAATGAAGTCCAAAGATTCCAGCAAGAGATCTTGGTTTGACTCAAGGTCGTAATAAGTTACCCGATGTGATGGGACTTCAAGTTCCACGGGTATGATAGCTTCCATGCCATATGCTAATGTGAATGGAGTGTGGCCAATCGCGGACTTGTGGGTGGTTCTGTAAGCCCAAAGTGCTGTTGGAAGCTCATCCACCCACTTGCCTCTAGCCTTTTCCAAACTTTTTTCCAATATGGATTTGATTATCTTGTTTACAAACTCCACTTGTCCATTAGATTTCGGATGAGCAACCGCTGCAAACTTTTTCTCAATGCCATATTTTTGGCAAAATTCCCCGAACTCTTTGCTCTCAAACCGAGTTCCATTGTCTGTAACGATGGTTCGTGGCAGGCCAAAGCGGCATATGATATTTCGTACCACGAAATTAATGACTTTCTTGGTAGTGATAGTGGCCAAAGGCTCTGCTACTGTCCACTTGTAAAATAATCGATCGCAACAATCGCGTATTTTGCACCACCTTTGGATAGGGGTAAGGAACCGACTATATCGATCCCCCACATTGCAAATGGCCAAGGACTAACCATTTGTGTGAGTTCCATCGGCGGAGCTCTTGGGATTTTTGAATACTTCTGACATTTGTCACATCTTCTTACGTAGTCTGCTGTATCCCGATTTACAGTTGGCTAATTGTATCCATAGCGGAGGATTTTCTTTGCTAACGTCTACCCCCCGGTATGGTCTCCATATTCACCTTCATGGACTTCCTTCAGGACTTGTTTTATCTCATCATGGGAAATGCACTGGAGTAATGGGGTCGAGAATCCCCGCCGGTACATTATTCCATCCTACATTAAATAACGAGAAGCCCTACGAATGACTTGTCATCTTTCGCTCCTTTCGGGCACGGCCCCGTGTAACAAGTACTGCTTGAATGGGGTCATCCATCACTCCTTCTCGATTTCTGTTCCTAATATGGAATCTACCTCCATCATATTTATGCTTGGAACATGTAATGTTTCAACGGGAAACAATCACATCTGCTGCACATCGCCAGTGCTTGTAAATTTTGCCAATGAATCAGTTGCTCTGTTCTGTTCATGAGGAACATGTGAAATATCATAATACTAGAGATTCGCTAGCAGCTCCTAAACTTGGGCCAAATACGGGGCAAGTCTCTGCCCCCTTGCTTGGTAGTCTCCACGCACTTGATACACCACAAGTTGCGAGTCGCAAAAAATTTCAATCGATCTTATTCCTAGTTCTTTGACGAGTCTTAGACCGACGATCAATGCTTCATACTTTGCTTCGTTATTCATTTCTGTGAATTCGAGCCACAAAGCGTAGCAACGTGATCAGTTTTTAGGAGTTACAAGAGCTATGCCAACTCCCGAACAACGGTCGTTAGATGCCCCATCAATGTACATCTTCCATCTGATGGGACGTATGACATTGCGACCGTCTGATTCGTCTGTTATGGTGAATTCAGCGATGAAATCCACTAATGCTTGCCCTTGTATGGCCCTTCACGACAAGTAGGTAATATCGAACTGACTCAACTCGATATTCCATTTTAACATCCTTCCGGAAGTTTCCGGTCCTTAGAGTACCTGTCGCAGGTGTTGGTAGGTGTAAACACTGATCTAGTGTGCCTGGAAGTATGGTGAAGATTGCGTGATGCAATCACCAAGCAGTTGGCTAATTTCTTGATTTTGGGATAGTTTCTTTCTGCCCCCGTCAGATGTTCACTAACGTAGTAAACTAGTTTTTGAACTCGGTCCTCTTCACGTACCAAAGCCGTGATAGCATGTTGGGATACTGCCAAGTACACATACAACATTTCATGGTCTATTGGTTTCGATAGCATTAAGGGGCTCTCCAAATGTCTTACAAGAGCTCGGAATGCATCCTCATAGTCAGATGTCTACTCAAAATTTCATTTTCCTTTCTTTATCACGTCGAAGAAAGGAATACACTTGTCTGTAGCTCCGGATATGAATCGACTCAACGCTGCCACCTTTCCGTTCAATCTTTGTACTTGCTTTGTAGTTCTGGGTACTTGTATGTACCGAATAGCCTGAATCTTTTCCGGGTTAGCTTCAATTCCACGCACATTCAAAATTAAACCCAAAAACTTCCTGATGCCATGCCAAAAGAGCACTTCAAGGGGTAGATCTTCATACCGTATTGTCTGAGTATATCAACATTTCTGCTAAGTCTCGGATGTGGTCATTTGACTGTAGTGACTTCTTGACCATGTCATCCACATAGACTTCCATTGTTCTACCAATCTGGTCCTTAAACATTCGATTCATCAGGCGCTGATACGTTGCCCCCTGCGTTCTTCAATCAAAAAGGCATTACTACATAGCAATATAGCCCCATATTTGTGACAAAACTGCTGTGCTCTTGGTCTGGAATGTGCATCGGGATCTGATTGTATCCTGAATACGCATCCATAAATGACAATAATTCATGTATGGTGGTAGAATCAATGAGCTGGTCGATTCTAGGTAAAGGGAAACTATCCTTCGGGCATGCTTTATTCAGATCGGAGTAATCAACACAAGTTCTCCATTTTCTATTTGCTTTCTTCACTGGCACTGGGTTAGATACCCATTCAGGGTAGAGGACGCCGTGGACGAACCCATTGGCTTTGAGTTTGTCCACCTCGTCTTTGAGAGCCGTAGACCTCTTCAGGTCCATACCTCTCCTTTTCTATTTTACGGGAACGTGTTTTGGTGACTCGCAATTGCTGGAAAATCCCGCACATATCAGAGTGTGTCCAAGCGAAAACATCCAGATTCGCTCGGAGGAAATCAATAAGATCCTCGTCCATTGAGGGGTCGAGTTGTGATCCAATCTTAAGAACTCGTGATGGGTCATCCCGGTTGACTGGAACGTCGACCGTCAGCTCAGCCAATGCTGCATCTGTTTCCCTGGGTTCCCCATCATCATCTCTCAGATCTATCTCTAAGGATCCGAAATGCTTCCCGAGCCAGGGCTCGGGCATTACTGGTCAATCGTCATCTTTAGGATGCAGACGAAGCTGTCCGCAACTTTTCCCTTCTCTCTCCGCTGAGCTTCTCTCAGTTCCGCCATGTAACATGCGCGACCGATTGCTTGATCGCCATGTACAACACCGACTCCTTTGTCTATCGAAAATTTTAATATCAAACACCATAGGGCCAAAGCAGCCTTAAATTCTGCCAAGGCCGGGAGACCCAAAAAGACATTGTATGGAGAGTCAACATCCATTACTATGAACGGTAGGACTCACACTCTCCTACGTTCACCTTCTCCCAGTTCCACTGGTTGCTCTATATACCCCATCGCGTCGGTTGCAGCACTGTTAAAGCCGTGGATACGGGCTTTGCATGGTTTCAAATCTTTCATTTCCATTTTCATTTGGTCATAAGACTTCTTGAAGATGATTTTAACAGAGCTTCCACAATCTATCAGGATTCTTTTCACGTAAGCTGGCCCGATTGTTGCACATATAACCATCGGGTCGATAGTAGGAGCCTTCACCTTGTCCAAGTCTCGATTCCTAAACATTATATCGTCAGTCATCATGTGTTGCTTCTTTGCGGGGGTTCTATCTTCCACATTCGAACAACATTCATAATCTGCATGCCTCAAGGAGGTAGCATTCGTTCCATCTCCTGCCAATTCTTGTCTGCAGGATGAGGTCCTCCGACAATAGTGTTTATGATCAGTCTACCAACAGTCCGAGCAGTTTGTTCTGGTTAGCGTGGAGCCGGCCCGCGCCCGGGGTCTGATGTTCCTTGCCTTCCATCTTGCGGGTTTTGGACAAATTCCTGTAGTTTTCTCTGTCTGATCAACTTCTCTATGGCGTCATGGAGATGTCTACACTCCTCAGTATTGTGCCCATGGGTCTCATGGAAGCGACAGTACTTCCCTGTCCATTTCTATTCTTCAGTGGACTCCTTTGGGCGTGGCTTTCTATATTCAATGGTGTTACAGGTAGATAGATAAATGTTTTCCAGAGAAGTATTCAATGGGGTGTATTCATTATAGGTCGGGATCCTTGACTTCCATTTCCCTGCTTCTCTTTTCTTTCCGGTATTCCCACCTCTGGATCCTTTGGACTGCTCAGGCTTGATCTGGACGTTGACTTGAACTTTTCCCAAACTATCGCCAGACTGCTTCACAGCAATGTTACTTTTCACAATCTCCTGAACAGGCCCTGATGCCTTATCTCGTCTCATCCATCAAGCCTCTTCCCTCCATATGAACTGATGGGCTTTGGAATAGAATCGTTCTAATGTAGCCGGGGGCTTTCTCGCCAACCAATCTCCAAACTCCAAGTCTGGATCTACACCTCGCATTACCGCCATCAAAATTGCATGGTCAGTAGGATTACTAACTTCAGTGGAGGCAACATGAAACCTCTGTAAGTATGCTTTCAAAGACTCTCCCGGAGCCTGGATTACGCTTGATAAAGACATTACGTCCTTTGGACGGGTAGCATGTATCCTGAATTGTTCAACAATTTCATCGCTAACTCGTCGAAGCTGGATATAGATCGTAGGGGAAGCCGAGTAAACCACATAGTGGCGATTCTGGACAGAGTGATTGGGAAACACCTACACTTAGTTGCGTCGTTTGCCCTTGCCGAATCCATCATCCATTTGTACCTCATCACGTGTTGCCTAGGGTCAATCTTCCCTTCGTAGGCTGGGATAGCCGGCATATTGAATTTCTTGGGATACTCAGCCTATAGGATAACATCTGTGAAGGAAGTATGACTTCTGGACACTCCCTAATCCTCGTTGGTCAGGCCTTAGTTCTCTCTCATCAACTGCTTGACCATGGCTGATAAATCCGGAGTTTGTATGGAGGGTGGGAGGTTGGGTTCCGTTCCACGGGACCGTGCGGGTTGATGTCCCTATTGATTTGGGTCTTGGTGATATGGATGTCTGGTCTCACCACGCGCCTGATCCTTGGCAGATTGATCGATGACACCTGCTTGTGCAGCTTCATCCCTACGGCATCTACGCCCAGGAGGTTCATCATCTAAGGTCGAGCTATCAGATTCAGAATAAGGAGCAGGACTACTTCCAGCATTCTGATGCTGCTGTTGGGCAAGCTGAGTCATGGGATTAGTATTGGCTTGGATCTGCTCAGCAAGTTGTATTCTACTTTCCCTGAGTTCTCTTATCAAGTCGTTGAACTCTGTTCAGGAAGCAACCTCCGCCTGGATCTGGGTGGAGGTTCATGTGCCTTGAATTGCTGGATGGTTATTAGGTCCTATCTGTTGTACACTAGCAGTTTCGTGGACATCTACGTTGTGAGAGGCCGATCTAGTTCGTGGTCTCCCTATAGTAGAGTTGTTGGATGTAACTCTGAGTAGAATCAATAGATGTCTTTTGAATGATTTGGATCTCCTTCGAGGGATTTTCAATCCAGTAGCTACAAAGTAGATCCTATTGTCCTGAGAATTCGATTCTCGGTGAAAGCACCAAACTGTTAGCACCAGAATTGGTCACTAACACCCTTAAGAGAGATTGTAGAGAGATTAATGAAGAAAGTAAAGTTAAGCAGAGGATAATATGCAGATTTAAATGAAGAAAATATGAATGCCAGATTTACAGTGGTTCGGCGTAATTGCCTACATCCACTTTGAGGTTAATCTTTATTGCTTTTCTCGATAATCTATTACAGATACAATCCATATACCAATTATATTGACTACAATTGCTAAGAAAAAAAGATAAGTCTTGAATGAGTCTTGAATGCGGCAGAGTCTCCCCGGTGTTCTCGAAAAAAGGTCCATTTCACAGTTGCCCATGCCTCTCTATTTTTAGGCGAGAATGGGTTGAACTTCCCTGGTGGTCCCGGTAGCTAAGTAGCTTGGCCCAAATAGAGTGATCTCTGTGTGCCGATCCAGAGAGGCCGTACTGCAAAAATGCCGAGCAAGGCATGAATGCCGAACGATATTCTCACGTCGAACGATATTCTCATGTCGAACGAAGTGATGCCGAACACCTTGAATGCCGAACGACATTCTCATGCCGAACAAAGTGATGCCGAACACCTTGAATGCCGGACGACATTCTCATGCCGAACGAAGTGATGCCGAACACCCTGAATGCCGAATGACATTCTCATGTCGAACGAAGTGATGCCGAACACCTTGAATGCCGGACAACATTCTCATGTCGAAAGAAGTGATGCCGAACACCCTGAATGCTGAACACCCTGAATGCCGAGCAGTATGGAATCATGCCGAACATCCTGAATGCCGAACGAGGTATTTGTGCCGAACAGGTTTTGGATGCCGAGCAGTATGGAATGTCGAATTACTCTGCCATGCCGAACGTCCATAGATGCCGAATGATATACAATACCGAATGTCTCTCAATGCCGAACGCTCTCGCATGACGAAGACTCTCCCATGCCGAACGACCCATAGATGCCGAACGAACTTGAGTGCCGAATGAATCATATGTGTCGGATGACTCTGGAAGCCGAGCGCTTTCTAATGTCGGACGCTCCTAAATGTCGAGCGTTCCAAAATACCGAACGTTCTCTAATGCCGAACGATCTGGATGCCGAACGACTCATAAATGCCGAACAATATGCTAATGTCGAGTACTTAGTTGCCTGGTCAAATCTCCAGGTAACAATATGTTATCTGATGTGATGTGAGAATATAATAGGCTATGCTTTGGAATTTCAATTCCTTTACCTTTGACCACTGCTCTTCATCGACTTGGCAACGTTGCAGTGCATTATACAAGTATATTCAAAACCAACTGTGCAAGGCGGTAATCATAAATATTTTGGTGGAAACTTTATTGGGAGGCAAAGAGTGAAATAACTAAATCTAAATGGTATTTTGTACGAAACATTATCTAATTTGAGAATTTTTTATTTCATAGATTTTAAAGGAAAACTATTCTTCTTTGAAAATATTTTTAATTGGAATATTTTGAGAAATTTTTTACTAGGAAAAATATTTTTGATTTTAAAAATACCTCATTGAGCAAAGTATATGGAAAACATTTTGCTTGAGATATGTTTTTGTTAAAATATTTTAAGTTTGAGAGAAAGTTTTGCTTAAAACCAATTCTGGTTGAATATGAAAGAATTTTTGTATGAATGGTTTTGAAAGAAAATCGTTTTGCCCAATGGAAATATTTTTATTGAAAAATGTTTTGTTTAAATTTTTTTACGAAAAATAAAATTGGGAAACATTCTATAAGCAAACTTATTTATGTTAGAAAATAAATATTTTAAGAATACATAGATGAGGGATATTTATTTATAAAAAAGGAATCCAATTTGAAAATACGTAGTTTGAAAAATAAAGCAGCTAGTTTTAGAAATAAAATTTTTAACAATAGAAATTTTTCGCATTGAAATATTTCATTTAGTATTTTATTGGAAAATTATTTTATTTGAGTAATTAGGTGAAGATAAATATTTTGGTAGAAAATAAATACTTCTGTTAGATATATTTTTTGGAATTTATTTTTGTTGCTAATGCTATTTTGAAGAGACAACTGAAGCTGATAATGATATTTTACTCTAAGAGGAGTTTGAAGTGAACTGTTGTTAGCATTAAGAGTAAATTAATAAAGAGAGCTTTTTTAGCAAATTTAAATTTGATTATGGTTTTTTTAAAGATTTAACAATCTATTTCTAAGTAATATTTATGTAACTGAGATGAGTTTAATAAATAATAGTAAAAAAATTGAGGCACTCGTAGAATATGGTTATGGTTTTGAGATAAAGTAACCTTAATATAGTTTTAAGAGTTTAGAGTAAAATATATTAATTTTAGAGAAAATAGAAATAATACAATTTGAAATGGATTGTTTTGCTGAACTAAACTACAATGAGATTATTTTGACAATTGTCATAGTAATTTTTTATATTTGTGTGAAACAGTGATAAAGAGGTTTGGTAATCTTATATCCATGTCAAGACAAGTATGCAGTTTATCACTTAGATTTCTGTCTAATATTGTAGGATATAAGAGAAGGATATAGATTTTGGTTCACACGGCATCCATTATGATGAAATAGCTCTTATGTCTAATGCATGTGAATTTCCCAAATAAGTGATAGGGACGTCCATTGTATTACTTCAAGGGGATGTAGGCCATGATGTTGTGTTGTTTTCTTGATTGTTGAGGCTTACTTCCTCTATATCGATTGGTTGTTCATTTGCATTTTAGGTTAGTTTAATACGATGATTGTTTGGTCGATTGTATTACTTCCTATATGTTTGATTATTCGATTGTGTTGCTTGCTTATTAACTTGATGGTGTGGTTTACCTTATTTGTTTACTCGTGTTGTTGCTATGAATATATTGCACTTTACATAAGGAGAGCATATGTCAACATGGGAATATATCAACTAGAATGTGATAGTAGAAGCTAAAGTTTGACTACTTCATGGATTCTAGGAAAGTAGAAAAGCTACATGAGAAACTAGGAGGTTTTGTCATGAGGATTGGTGTGTTATAGAGCTAGGATGACAGAGGCTATGATGAGGCGTGTTACCCACTGTTTTTAACATCTAAAAATGATTATAAATGCAAATAATACATGCTTACAACTAATTTCAAATATTGAAGACAGTGGGTTATGGGTGCATAAAATTAAAAATCTAAAACAATAAACATAAAAAGGGAAACCATACCGTGAAACTTAAACGTCAATGTATATAAATATCACATTTCAAAAATTAAGTATTCAATAAGTCCAATACATAAGATATTATACATTTTTCAATACATTAATAATTAAAACAACTATATAATTTTGATACGAGAGATATAACGATTTATTGTTTGGATACGACCCATTTCAGACCCTTGTCCCTTCTTCTGACTACCTGCAAACTTGCAAACATGCACATATGCATGTAACAAAGGGAAAAGGTGCCAACTATGTTTGGATTGCACCTGAACTATGCACTCGGGTCAAAGATTTGAGTGAAAAAGACCGCTTTCCTACCCTTCTTAAGGGATAACCTCACATATCTCCGTTCCTTCATTCAAATTCTTATTAGTATATAACAACCATAGCATCCACAGATCCATCAGAACCAATGTAACTAATGTAAGCGTAAACAATACTCATATTCATCCATTACAACAAATCATATAAGGTAACAACAATAACTGCACAAAACCATCAAACATTAACAACACCAATGCCAATCCTAATCATCAAACATATAACGAACACAAATATACTTACATACATATCAATCATTAATCATAGCAAAACATCATCAATGTAAGTCTAAGTAATCAAATGTGTACTAACCAATCCACGTTAGTAACACAAACACCAAATCATCAAATGTGCAATAACCGATCCACATTAGTAACACAAACGTTAATAACAATCAAATAACCAAAGTATTAATTAACTACCCATCCTTTAGTAGGAAGTTCTTTAGAATATCACTTGTAGAATATCGCATCCATATCCTAATTCGGTTCCATCGTCGTAAAACGAGCATTTCACATATTACATCCATTCAAGCTTGCATTCACAACAATTATTTTTTCTTAAGTATAAAAATCATTTTACTATTGTTTATTACATAAGCACCGTTGTTTATCTCAATAACAACCATTTATACTTTGAAAATACGTTATTATAATCTAAGGAATAATAATATTTTCTATTAATCACCAAAACTCCTTTTTATTTTTATTCGTCTCAAAATAACAATTATTTTAACCAAAGACACTTGGAAAACATTTCTTTACTATTTTATTATTTACAAAATACCGTTTTATTTTATTAGTCGGACAATAATAATAAATTTTACGACCATAAATGTCATCAAATCAATCATTTCGTTATTTACACAAAGCAATACTATTTTCATTAAAATTCATATTATTAGTATTTAAAATTTCATTTTATTTTATGAATAATAACAAAATTCTCAAATTTATAAAATTCTATATTTTAATTCTAGTTAAGTTTGCTAAATCATCTTTATTCACAAATTCCATCCAAAATCTACAAATAACCTCGTTTATCCTTTATTTATCTACTCTTCTCACTATTATACATTTTATTCCAATTAATTATTTTTTGTACAGAAATCAAGGCACAATAGATTAAAAACATTATAATAACCAAACATTAATAGAACACAACATATATAAATAAATATTACTTTTCAACAATGTATATGTGTTTTGTAATTTAAATATTCATTTAATTAAATTAAATGAACCATACCATCATACTTTTGCAAACAGCCTCAAAACGTAGCAAACAAAGTGCTAAATCATGTAGAATACCGGCATAAGTCCAACGGAAGAAATCGTGCATGAATTAGAGTCGTACGCAAGGTTATGAAGGATAGATGTTTTAGGGTTTAGTTTATAACTAATAAAATTATAGGGGCCAATCGAAAAATTAACATCCCATATCAATCTCTGCCACCTCCATAACCAAACTTTGATTGCGATTTTCTCCCAGCTCCAACTACCTAAAGTCACACCACCGCTTCCGATCGAAAGATCACACCTCCTTTTACTTTGTTGACCACCACCAACGCCTAAATCACCATCATTTGTCAGGATTTGGCACCGAAAGTTTCAGCCTTCGTCGGTTCTGAGAGCCAATTTCGACCACTTATGTTCACCGTTCATCAAATCAAAGCTGAATATTTGTTAATCTCGTTTAGGCTTGCAGATCAAAGCCATTAATTTCACCAATAGGTCGGTAAGTCTAAAAGCCTCAAATTCAACCGTAGTGTTTCACTCGTATCAACTCTGTCCACCGGCTTCGATCAACTCAAGCATTTTACAACAAATGGAGACTTGTTGTCTCCTCCACTTATTGTGATCTTCGAATCCATATATATTTCAATAAGGTTAAAACACTTTGATTTTTAAAATAATTTGTACTTAGCAAAAGTCACCTGCCATTAAAATTAAATTAAGAGGAATTTCTACGGAACAGAGATTGATGTGATGGCTACTCTATAGGGTTTCTAAGCATCACATATATATCGATAATGAGGTGAGTTTAGTTACGTGTAACCATTTGGCCTAAAAGTTGCTACATACCCTATTTAAATACTACAATGCCTCTATTTTGCAAAACTTAACACTAAGCTCATCAAAAATATATACCGAACTGATCAGCTCAAAAGACCTTCACAACGGTCATAAATACAACATGTTATTCACTTATTTACTAAAAGGCCATTTAATTAATTTAGTATTAACTATGTTGGATTTGCAAGCCGCTAAACCTTAAAAGGATTACGCCCTCGCAATTCCCAATACAACCCCAACCAACTCAATGAATCATCGCCACAGTTTTAATCACAAATTATGGACAAATACATCAATCAAAGCTTAAATACTTGTAAAAGTAGGGTATAACAACCATATAATGCCACAGTTATGACACAATACAATCCACTTACAACAATGAATTCATTTTCTACATATACATACTATAGTAACATATACACTACCTCAGTCATACAATCCAAACTATAGCAAGTAAAAATAATACTCCATAAACAAGGGTGAAACAATCTCATTCATAGATTAACTAATATCATTCATCTCACAACTCAACCATGATTTCCCATAACTAAGGTCCACAATAAAACATAGGTAAACAAAAACATG
The DNA here is from genome assembly GCA_030765085.1 of Allium cepa. Lineage (NCBI taxonomy): Eukaryota > Viridiplantae > Streptophyta > Magnoliopsida > Asparagales > Amaryllidaceae > Allium > Allium cepa. The sequence continues at coordinate 780,087,100 of CM060934.1, forward strand.
CATGTTCAAATAAATGAATATAAATTGACAATCAACATAGCTCAAAATAAAGCACACACACTCAAAGTAATATGCTACTATCACGATACTAACCTATTAACCAATAACATATGTGTATTATTTTCTATGCTGACAACATATCCATCATAATAGGTGTATCCTCAAAACTAATAAAGAACTTCCTTTTGGCCTCATCCTTTAGATAATTGGTTTACCATCTCACACCTATACCATCCACAATATCATATGCACCTACTTATGGCCATATCCTCAAAAATGTTATGTGTATAGTCATAGAAACATCCTCAAAACAATATGGTCTTCTACTATGTTGTAGTCGCGTCAATCCTCGCATCACTTGTGTGCATTGGATATATGATAACTCGTATGGCCATCATCTGCTAAAGATTAATGGAAATGTCTTATGACTTGAATCCATGCCACTCCGACAGCCAGGATACATGATCCCTTCGTCGATTTAGGGCATACAGATCCCTTCCCTGATCTGGGGTACATGTCCTAATACACAAGTGAGAATCCTCATATAGCACCACTTTATAAGCAGACTTCGAGTATCAACGATCCCTTTGCACACATCCTAAACCCCTTCTTCACTTTGTTTGTCTCCATTTTCCATAGTAGAATCCTTCCTCATTCCATTTTCCATAGTAGAACCCTTCTTTGTCCTACCAGCGAGCTCTATTCTTGAACTCCTCCTTATAGATCATCATCACGGCTCCATCATCATTAGGTCATCATCATCAAAGAACAACTCCATCCTCATTGAGTTGGCATCGTCTAAATACAACTCCATCCACATTGAGTTGTCATCATCAAGGAATACCTCCATCCTCCTCGAGTGTGTTAGAACCCTTAGTTTACGATTTCGACGATGACAACTATACAATGGAAATAACATATATATATATATATATCATACAACTATACAGATACTAATTCAAAGCAAGACAAACCACTACTGTGACAAGATGATGACTAAAGCACTGAAGAGATTCATCTACAAAGTTGCACGAAGATCAAAGAGAGATACACTCAAGAATAAACCCAGGAGAACATCATTTAATAGGTTCAGACGTCTGAATGCAGAACTTCAGACGTTTGAACGTAAAAGATGAACAAAAATAATAATAGGTTCTTAGACGTCTGAGAACACCATTCAAACGTCTAAAAATGGGCTCGGGGAAGATAATCCAAATTACAACTGCCATCTCCGAAGAGACACAACTCCATCTCTCCTCCATAACTCTTCACCAGTGAACAGTAATGACTCTAGACTGAAATGGAAGAGATGTAACTACCAGAAGCAACTTTTTACAACTATATAAACGAGAATCAAGAAGGATCAAAGTACTTACTTTACTTTTAACTAATTTACTCTATTCTCTATCTTTATCATCTCTTGTTCGAATCATCCACTTGCTATCAAATCTGCAAATCTGAGATCTTACACTTCCATATTCTCTCGATCAATATTGTATTCAATCATTCAAGAGATATAGGAAGTTCAATTGTACTATATAGTCAAAATCCGTGTAATAGAGAATACATTCTTGACAAAGAAACTCTACTATTGTAAACTATAGGATCGATTTCACCCTAGAAGGAGGGAGGGGGTGAATAGGGTGATGCTATTAATTATAGAAATTATTGTGGAAGTTTATATAAAATTATTTTCAACACTGATATATCAAATTAGCAGCACATATAATAGTAGAGTAATAAATGCAGAAAAAGAACGACACAGAATTTACCCAGATTCGGCAAAACCTTGCCTACGTGCCGCCCCAAGGTTTCTACTAGAAATTAAGCAGTCAGGCGCTTACACACGTAAACTCGCGACACCCGCTATCGACTGGCCTTAACTCTGCATTCAAAACCCTGCCACAACTCAGCCACTGAGTTGCGAATTCTCAAACTACGCCATGTAGTTTGTCCCCTAGTCACACGGCTAGTAAATACACAATTTTCAAAAGAAAAATACAATTTAAAAACAATTTAAATAAAACAATACCCTAATTTAAAAGTTTGAGCCCAAAAGCTATTAATAAAAGCGGGCCAACATAATTATCAATAAAATATGCCGGCCCTTTTCTTCTTTTTACTATGTTGGCCCGTTCTTTGCTCTTTGCTCTATATAATGGCGGCTTGTTCTTTCTTCGTTCTGTAATTAGGGCTTTGGAGAATTTCGATTAAGCCGATGGGTAGTTGGTCAATTACAATTGCTATTTCTCTGTCTTGCTTCGGCAATCGACTCCTTCTTCAATTCGAACACGGCTCCTCGATTTGATCGAGTTCGACTTTGACTCTGGTATATAATTTTTTGCTATTTTCTCTCTGGTTTGAATACTTCAACTCTATGCATAACTGCCGATGATGTTGCTTGCTTATATAGGGTTCGAACCCCTATATTTTCGTTCGTATATTTTTTTTTTTTTGAATTCGTCAATTACTTTGTGTTGGCCATTGATCTTTGTTTGGATGCTTGAGATGATTGCTGACTTTTTCAATTTACTTGAATAACACGGTGTTTATTTCTAACTTGGTTTGATTTCTTGGCCACCACGGTATTGGTTTGAGACTATTACATTTGACTTTATTTGATGATGTTGATTTCTTTTGTGGCCACCACGACTTCGATTTCTGTTGACTTCGGTCACTTGACTTTGTTTATGCGATTCCATGACTTGATAATGTTTTCGGCCATCACCGTTGCACTGATATTGTTTATGGTAATTTTACTTGAACCATTCGTATTGTGGTATATCTGATTTTGGTTACATGATGCTGCTATGTGAATTTCTACTGTGACTTTGGCTTATCTGTTATTTTCTCTGTTGGCATCGGCTCTTGATATTTTTGGGATGAAACTATGGATCCATGATAAGTTCGAATTTGCTGTATATCATTAGTTTGGAACTGCTACATGATGCTTGTATTCATCTGGAAGTTTTGTGTTGCTTTGTTCTTTGATATTGCCTTATATGCATATATTTTGTAGCTGAAGTTTGCACATGAGTGTTGCTTCGAGTTTTATTGATGTATCTGTGTGTCACACTGTTTTCATTTTAATTTGTAGTGTCATCTTGAAGTCTGGTCTGGGCATTACTCTGATGCATTCCATTTTCACAATCCCTGATTATTCTTGTGTGTCTGCACATGGTTGCTGTCACTGGTTACAATTTTGTAAATATTTCTGCACTTGTCTGGTTGCTGCATTTCAACATGTAACTTGAATTACACTGTCTATTGTAATTTGCACGGTGCATTCATACTTGAATCCGTAACCTTCATCATGTACACACATGCATATGTATGTGTGTATATATATATATGCTTGTGTTGGTTCATTGAGTTCTGGTAGCACTCGAGTCTTGTTCAAGTCTTCAGTGCACTGTGCACTGCTTGACTCGTATCTGGTTCTATTGGTGGCTTCACTTTAGTATTGTTTCATTGTCCACTTCGTTTCACTGTTGTTCATGCTGTCTGGATTAGTGCAATGTGCATTTTAGATGTATTGTGTTTGGTTTGATCTTGTATCACTTGTGTAAGTTGTATTTTCTGCCTTCATGTACATGACGAGTCTTCATTTGGTATGTTGGAGCTGCTGTCCATTTTGGTTTTGCTAGCTATACTTGCTTCTCTGACATGTTCTTGTGCTTATGCACGTCACTTTTCATTTTGATTTCACTTGATCTTCATCTTGATTTTTGGAATTGCACCTGTGTTGAATCCAGCTAGTAGCGTGGGCTTGACCATGTGCTCGTGTTATGACTTTATTTGTATTGCACTTGAGTTGAACCCAACGTTTTGGGTTTGCCCTGTGCTCACTTGTCCCTGTAATTTTATCAAGTGTATATATCGGTGTGCACGGCCTTGTGGCATGTACGGTGATACACTGTGCATGTCACAAGCTGTTCGTGTGTGATGAATTCGAATTTAATTGATGACGATCAACCCAAATAACTGAGGAAAATATTATTTTCAAAATCCACATTTTATTTTATACTGCAAAAATATTTCCTTTTCAATTTTACTGCGTCAATATTTATTTCTACAGATTGCTCGGATGCTGAATTCAATCTGGAATAAATTTGTTGATAAATTACGAGTGAATGAGCGATATGTAGTGAGGTGTATTTGTAAATGATAAATTGTGATGTAATTGAATTTGTATTGCAATCAAAATTGTATATGTATAGTGAGAGCTTGAATTTTTACTATTCAAAATTGTAATAAATATTTGATTGAATAAAATATATATTTGAATTTAAATACCGTGTTATTTATTTTATTCACCAAATATTTATTTAATTATGTGAAAAATTAAGTAGTACATTAACAAATACATTTAAATGAATATATATATGTCTATTATCATCAAACAAAAATCATATAGTCGCATATTCAATAATCTCCCTCTTTTGATGATAACAAACATATATTTAAGATTTTGAATTTGTTAAATGTATTTGATCATTCAATTTGCTCCCCTATTTGAATGCTTCCTCTCTACACAAAGCTCCCCCTTCATATATGCGTACAATTAAAAATATGCAAATGAGCCTAGATGTAAATAGAAAATATTTGACCTTTATTTGTCAAAATCTTATCTTTTCTCTCCCCTTTTTGTTATCAGCAAAAGAGTAATAGTGATATAAAAAAATAGAGATCAAGTGATAGATATTAATACAACATTAAAACTCAATCGAATATAAATATTAAATTTCAATAAAAAATCAAAGAAAAATCATAAATACTCTGTTAGGCGCATACTCCACTTTTAGAATGATGGGAATGATGTCATCATATAAAACCATACAGTTGTGTCTATTTGTAGTATATTTATATCAGGAATTTGAATATCTACCAACCATGCATAACCGTTAGGACTTTTAAATGAGATTAGTAGTATTCCAATTTTGTTTTAAAAAATGAATTCAAGTATCTTCCAACCACGCATAACCGTGAGGACTTTTAAATGGGATCAGAATCAACTTGTTTATTTTACAAATCAATTTTGATATGCTTTCCGTACATGCATAACCATGAGGACTTTTAAATGAGCATGGAAGCACATATTTAGAAATTTCAAGTAATTCACCCATGCATAATCGTGAGAACTTTTAAATGAGAGCAAATACTTAGGGTTTTTTTATTAAAAATATAAAATGAAAAACAAACGATTCCTGTTTAAAGTACCATATATCGACAAACTATATTGAATTTTAAAGAGTGATGGTCGTTAGAAATATGATAGAAATAGAGATGGTCATGGAATTTTTACCAACAAAAAGTTTTATAACTCTTGTTTAAATTTCTAAAGAAATTTACTAAATATACCGCCTCAAGTTATAAAATATGATTAATATTAACACTCGTCACTTTTTCAATCACTATTTATCTTTTCGATAATCCTTAGGGAGTCAGATTAGTCAATGTAATCATTTAAAATCGTATTCAAAAATAATTATAAAACCAAATTTTCCAAAATGACTAACTGTAAACAAGGTCAAAAATGATTTTCTAGAAGGGGTTTTATAAAAAATGTCTGCTTTTTGAGAATTATTTGAAATGAAAAAAATGCAGATGTTTTCTTTGAAAAACGATGCAGTTACTAAATGTCTCAACATAAATCACGTTCCACTAGTAATTTTTCTACCAACTAGATAACCAATGTAATCTACGTCTGAATTTCTCTTTCACTCAAGATTATCATTAATTGAATGTTATAGACCAGACCGTGAAATTTTCAAAAATTTCTTGAAATCCTTTCTTCAACATTTTAAATGAATATTATTTTGAATTTTAATTGAAGCCGTGTAAATAATCAAAAACCGTGAATATAGAGTCCACCATAAAATAATCAAATGTATTATCATCAACAGATAAAACAAATTAATCCAAACAAATATATATGATGTAGTTCAAAGATTCTAGAGATTTTTATAGTGTTCTTGGCATAAGAATATAATTGGCCAATAATTTTCAATAAGTCAGAATCAACATCATTAATTATTCCGTCATCACATTATTGGCTGATTTAATTCAGACTACGGTGCAGATTATCACATTTAATATATCGTTCAAAATATACCATTACCTATTTTACCTTTACGATAATTTTTCGTTGTTGCCCATTGTGATTCTGTCACCTTTGTAATAGGCTAAGGAACTTTGCTTTGTCGCCCGTTGTGTTCTTGGAACAGCCAGAATCCAAGTTAACACTGATGTTGTTCCTTAGCCTGCCACTATACCTACAATATAAAAGGTTTTTGTGACCTATTTGTTTTTATACGTCCATTGTTGTTAGTGGTAGAATATTTTGAATAATTTTGTGGAGACCCAAAACTATTTATATATGTTCCTATTGGCACCCAAATTTTTTTAATTTTGAGAGATTTTATATTTGTGCCTTTAGGAACCCAAATTGGTATAGTTTTCACGTGTTTGGGTCTATACCAACAATTGTTTTGATTGTGTCCAAATTTTCTACAAATTGTGCACATTGAATCGACTTGATTAATTTCATATCTAACATTTTTAGATTGTTTATATCCATTTTCTAACTGTATTAACAGTTTGTTTTCCTAATAGCATATTCAACGATTTTTCACTTTTTGAAAATTTATCGAAAGTTGTTGACAGTTGTTGGACTTGTGTTTTGAGGGATCTATTTTCATTTAATAATTGAGTGCACTTTTTAATAGAATTTTCGCTTCTTGTATTTTCGCTCTCTTTCAAAATCAGAATTTCATTTTCAAGCGATTTAATTGTAACATCCCACCCTTTTGACCGCCCCCAATCGGTAATTAAACCAACTTGAAACGTTCCAAATGATGGATTGTTATTTAGTTTATAGAGTTTAAACAGAATCAGCCATAGTATCATAGAATATTAATAATATTATTTCGCAAGAAAGAATTTTTTTCTACAAATATCAGAGTCTATACAATGTATTGAATCTATACAACGGAATATTTCTTTAAATACAAAATCCCCGAACTAAATTGAGCGTTTCCCCCTCTCTCTAACTTCGCTGCCCGAAAATCTTCAAGCTGAAAAACACTCGGTCTGACCCGAGTATTACATTCAAAAGGAAATAATACACGGGTCAGTCTAATTCAAACTCAGTTATTAATGCACAGAAGCAATAATAATTAAATAACAATTAGATGACAGTCAAAATAAATTCACCTATCCGATCCTTTTTATAAAGAAATCGGATAACGGTAAATATAACACTTAACAGTGTTAAACAACAAATCAGTAGATTCAAATTATCAACGAATATATTATATGAAAGGATTATCAATGAAGATAATTTAGAAACAACATAATTGCCTAAATGGCAATTAACAAAAAATCATCAAATTTAAACCAAATCAAAATACGATTCAAAACATATTGAATTGGCAACATAAAACAATTCTAGCAATAGAAAACATCAATTAAAACATCAGATCTAGTAGGGCGGCAGTACACGCACGCGTGTACTGCCTCGCCACTACATTATGAAATGCACAAAAGATCAATGGAAGTTCCAAACGAGTACATGGTCAAACCCGAGCGTTTCAGCTGGATTCAACTCAATGTACAAATCAATGTACAAGTACAACAGCCGTGGATACAAATGCATCATTGAGATCAATATACAATGTGCATAGCTACTAGCACATACAGATATACAGTATGAACTAAAAGGGATGAGGACTCAATGCACTAATTTGAAGAACAATGGACAACAGACTGTACATGATGGCAGCAAAACATCAAGACAGTAACCCAAAGAAAACAACAAGGTCAGGTCTGGACAACATGAATAGATAAGCACATGTATGCAACAGTGTAAAGCAAGGCTACTACAGGGTGCAACAGACACAAATGTAGACTACACATGATCAGTGCAGTGAAACCAAGGCATGGATATTGACAGAACTACACATGAAGTTCTAAAGTGAAGACACTGCATCATAAAAGTATGTGCAGACAGACTCGAAGCTTGTAAATAAGACACAAATACAACATAGATCAATTCACATACACTCTCAAAGTGAATCGTGAACAACAGTGAAGTACCACATCAAGACCATAAGCCACCTGATAACAGTAAATGCTACATGAAGTCAAAAAGGCAAAAGTGAAGACTTCATGAAGCACATGTGCCCAAACTCAACGATAAATGCAAATACAATGTATCAGTACATATGAGAACTAACTAAGTGCATATAGACCGAGCAGCGTTATATATATATACACAATGAAAACATGTACTCGAGGCAACATGTACTAGTGGAGAGTGAATGCAACAAAACAACTCCAGATCAATGAATATGAAAATGAATATAAGTCAAAATACTTAGCTCACGAAAATAGATGCAGTGTAGACAGTGAAGTGCAGACTGACTTAACAATGCAAGCAAAGCTAGCAACTAGCTATAACAGTGGTGCAGCATATATTAAAATTTTCGACCATAAATACTTGCAACATGAATGGTGCAAAGAAAGCAATAGTGGAAAAACTATATGGATATTGAAACAGGCTATTGCAACTGATGGTATACAAGTAGATATATACAAGTGCAGTCCAGTTCATGCACAGGAGCTCAAGAGCAGCCCAAAATCAAAACATATACAGGCAAAACTGGAACAACAGCATGCATAAGCACACTAGTGAATCATGACCGAAGGCCATAGTATCACTCAATTCAAATATAAAGAAGAATACCCTAATCTTAGTAAAAATAACAAGAGTAGTGGCAACGTAGAGTATACCAGAATGAACGGAATATCACTGCAACATAAGAAACTGCAACCACCACAAGTATTCAAGGGCAAGACTGCAACGAAAATGCAGCCACCACCTGAATACAAGAGCACATCAAATACAAAATGCAACAACAACATGTTGCAATTACGCTTGAAAACTAATGCACAACATTCATAAAAAAATGAATAGCATCAAGGCACAAAGGCCACAGGTTGACAACAATTGAAATTTGCATGCAACCTGTACTCGGCAGTTGGGATAACAAGGAAACACAAGTGCATAGTGCACAATTAATGTCCAGCAAAAACAAGCACATAGGCAAGGCACCAGTACAACTACATGAACACAGCAGTATGAAGGTGAGGGCACCATAGATATGGCACCATAGCACATAAATACATAAATAAGTGATACAACAGTTCAGTATCAAAGAAACAGCCGAAGTCAAGTGCTACAGGTTACTGCATATCTAATATGCAAACCAAAGTTGCAGTGAACAACAAAAAGGCTCAAGTCAACATATATAATCCAACAATGCAACAAAAATGGAACTGCTGCCACCATAAGGATACAAGGGTAAACTGCAACAAATACTGCTGCCACCACAAGATCGCAAGGGCATAGAAATTACAATGAAATCAAACAAGCATCCTCAACATCAAAGACCATAACACTAAAACAATGTCCAAGTCATTCCAGCAAGTAACAGTGCAAACAAGTGCACATAAAGGCACCAGGGAGTATGCAACTTGATCATCTAAGTGCAGACAAGACGAAGTCAAGAACAACAGTAATGGCAACAACTCCATCAAGTCGTGGTTCAAACCCAACATGCAAAACAGTGACAACAATATCACAATATAATTCATAGCTGAGAGACCAAAGCATAACCAAGTCAAAGTTGAGGTAAACAAGTCAAGTCAATAGCAGTAAGTGTCAAAGTCGACTCGAAATCAGCATCGTTAAAAGAATTCAACATCGAAAGACATCAAGAACAGAATCAACAACAGCAAACTCAAAACAAGCCAAGGAATCATGACCGAAGTCGAAATACCAAAAATTCAAGGCCGATAACACAAAATCACATATACATGAAATCGAATTAGATGTGAGTAATTTAAATCACTCACCTTTGTTCAAGGAGCGCAAATCCAGTTAGCAGCCGAAACCCCTCTTCCAATCCAAACGAACCAAACTCGAGACCGGAATTCGAAGCCGAGCACTCCAGAGATTTGAGCGAAACCCTAGCAAGTGGCGACTTTTTCCTTTCGTTTGTTTTTGTTTGCGAGTAGAAAATAAATGGAGGAGGAGGAACGAACGAAGAAGCCGCCGTTATTTTATTTTATTATTTTTTTCGATCGATTAGGGCTTGCGAATGGAAGTGAAAATGGAGGAACGGGTCATAGGGTTTTCGAACGAATGCAAATGAAAAGGGGGAAATCGCGTATTTTATGAGGAAGGGGGGAGCGTGATTCCAGGCTGAAACAAAGGAGAGCCGCGTGATTTTGGGCGTGAGTTATGGCGTGATTTTAGGACGCTGGTGTGATTAGATTATCATATTATATTTTTTTAACTTCAATTTGTTTTCGACACAAATTTCAAAGCGTTTATGTGTCGTATGCTCTCATAACAACTCCGATAAATACGAAATTTGAAATCCGGTAATAGTTCAATATTCCGGATCCAATGGAGCTGGTTTCGTCGAATTCCGAGAATGTGCCTCGGAAGGCTATTTTTAAATTCAATTTAAACGATAAAATTTCAAAACTGAACAAATCACTTTCAAATTCAATTCTGAAGCTTCTATTATCTTCAGTATTATCAATGTGAATTTTCTAAGCCTTTAAATTATTTTTAACCAGCTTAAAATTGAAGATTCAAATTTTATTCAACTTTTAATAGATTAAATTCTAAAATTTAATCGCCAAATTCATTCTGATAATTTGAAATTCAAGTCAAACCATCATTCAAATATTTAAAATTTATAAGATATTTTCAATTTAAATTGTTCAAAATTCAGGGTCGTTACAATCTTTCCCCCTTAAAAGAATTTCGTCCCGAAACTATAAGTTAGAAAAAAGTGATTGTTAAAATCTCACACATATTTATACCCTACACAATTTTACCAAGCTCGAAACTTATTAAAATAAATAAATATACGATTCATTCCATTTGTTTTATCTCACTAGCTTTGTTTATTATCTCCTTTGTTCATTGATTTCTACAATCAAGATGCAAAATTCTTTTACCAAAATTTTCGACTTACAAAACTCAAATTTAAACTTGAAATTCTCCATGTTAGAGATTTGCATATTATATCTTTTCCAAAGATGTGGACTTTCAAGACATTTTAAAGATCTTCTTCCTAAGTTCATTAGGTTGGATTATGTAACTTTAATTTCAGACTATTGATTTGCTATTTAAAGTTTGAAAATACTTACTAACTCGAAGTTTAACAAGTCTATCGTCATTCTTACAGACATTAAGCATACGCTGGCCAGGCGCAGGACTAAAAATCTCCAAGTACTAAATATACTTGCTTCAACTCCCAGTGAAAATACTTAAAAATCCTTTTAAAAATGGATATGGAAAGCACGTTCCCCATGGATCACAGTTACTCGGCGGTTACACTACTATCCCAGTAGAATCGCTTGTAATCTGTAGATTTCACATCTCTTGAATTTCGCCATGGTTGTTGCCATAGATCGCAATTCACCCGGCGGTTACACCACTATCCCAGTGGAATCGCTTGTAACCATAGGGTTCTCGCCCCTCGAATTTCGCTATGGCATCTAGATCGCAGTTTGCACGGCGGTTGCGCCACTATCCCAGTGGAATCGCTTGTAACTGTAGGCATCACGCCCCTCAAATTATGCTACCATACATCATAATCAATCAACATGATCCCATCAACATGATCCTATCACGAGGGATTCTAATCCAAATGGACACTCCAACTTATGGAAATTCTACGTAGCTACGAATTTCAAATGGACACTCATATCGAGTTCCAACACCTTCACAAATTTTCAATGGAAGGTACTTTCCCATATCCTCAGTTTAGAAAACATAATGTCATATATATATAGTACTTCATTTCACATTTCATACATATCATATCTATGTAAACATACATAAGATTTCCATAACAATTACTTTCCAAACTGATGGTTTTCGAATTTACTGCATTCTCATATATAAGTTTCGAAAACCACAATATCCCATACCCATAACAAATAGAGGATTCCTGAATTTTCCATCTTGTTACCAATTTAAAATTTCCCTCTAAGTCGATTTGGAAGTTTAAGGTTACCTCAAACCCAATTCATATTTATAATTCAATTTATTATCGACTTCACACTCGATTTGGATTACAGTTACATTGTCAATTCACAACACATAATTGATGTCTACTGATATATAAATTCTGAGCTCGTACGTCTCAAAGAAGGGTGTATATAGCTAAGAGAATAAATTCTCCGCCACCAAATAGATATATATTTAATAGAGATCAATTGCTATGTCATCAATTCACAATGTTAGACATACAATCCAAACCGACCATCCGAAATTCAAAGCTCAACTTATATTGTTTATGGTGTCGAAGTTAAACTCAATTTAACTCAAGATTCAATCTTTTTTGAAAAATTTCAAGTTCAACTAATTGTTCAAATTTCCCATTTAACTTTTTCAACTTCGACTTAATTCATAGTTTGAATTCCGCATACTTTTCACAATATTAGTTTTAAACCGACTTCAAACTTTCCAATATTAAGTTTTCCACTTAACTTAATTCTCTGCACGTTTAAATTCAAACCCATCACGGAATCTATTAAACCTATTATGGATCATCATGTTGATAAACTTCAAATTTGAAATCTAAATCCCATTTGGACCTTGCATTTGCTTTCTATTTCCAAAAATAATCAACTAGTTCTTTAGTAAGCCATTCATCGACTTGGTCCAATTAGATTTATGTCTCCACATTAACTATTTTAGGCATTAGTCTAAACTTGAAATATAAGCTTTACATCAAAACTAGTTTGATTCATATAGTTAAGTCGACAAATAGATTTCCTTCCAAGACGCTATTTTATTAATATATTTCTTTCCAACCTTTCCATAAACATTTACGTACAAAACTATACATAGCTTAATACTTTTATAATACGTACACAGAAAATTTGGATTACAAAAGATAGTATTACAAAATATACTGATTGCTTCAAATATACTGATTGGTTTAAGATTCAGAATTATTGAGGACTATCGATTTCCTGTCTGGTAGTATGCATCTTTGCCAAACTTCCCTCTTTGGTTTGCACTATTTCAGGTTCTATTAAAGGAGGATTAACACATTCAAAGTCAATATGTCCCCAATTCTTACAGTTCCCGCAAAAATATGAGATGTTCCCATCCTTATCTATCGTCCTTACACTTTTCGCTCTAGCTGATCGGGCTATAGCTTGCTTTCCATGCTGCCTTTCGGTGCAGTTTCTGTTTATATGTCCAGTCTGGCGACAATGGTAGCAGATTGTCAATCTGTCAACGGGTAAATCGAGTGCACGCTTCTTCCTTTTCACTTCAGGGCAATGACTAAGAAAATGCCCTTTCCCCTGACATTTAAGACACACAATCTCAGGACGAGCGAACCGGTCATCCACATTCCTTTTCTTTCTCTTCTCTCGGCACATAACGGCATAATGTCCCTTTTTACGACATCGATAACAGATAACATCATCATAGGGACCAGGTCCTTGCCTTTCATTGATTTTCCTTTCGATTTCTGCATATGCCACTTCTGCTTCTCTACGGGCAATTGCTCTTTGTTCACGGCGTGCTGCTTTTTGTGCTTCGGTTTTCGCCATTATAATTAACATGATGTTTTCGAAGTTTCCTATTAAAATTTGCAATCCCTATTAGCAAAGGTTGGATTATTCAATCATTTTCCCAAGACAATTTGCAAATTTACATTATCCTGATATATAGGATTATTATTCAACCAAACTTGAGATTCAACTTCAGATTTTATTTCAAACATTTGAAATATACATATATATACATACTTACGTATTAAACTTTGCTTGAAACATAAAAACAAAATTTATTTTATTTTATTATTTTCGAAATATTTTGAAAAATTACTTGAAAATTTTTCTTCCTGTATATACTACTAGTATTGTTTTTCAAAACATTTGAAATCAATTTTCAAAAGAATTCAGAATCAAATTCCCAAGTTATAGTTCAATGATCCCCTTGGCTATAACTAAATTGACATGTCATTATATTTCCCAATTATTACTTTGGAGATATTCAAAATATTTGATTTAAACCAATTCATTAATTCACTTAACTTATATTTTATTTTTCATAAATCTCAGCAATTCGATAATGGGTTTTCGAATGATCGGAACTCAAATCTTAGGAGACCTTACCGAAGAGAAACTATCGTAAACCTAAATTTAGAGAGGGGGATTTCCGAAAAGGATTTGAATTTTCAAAATACCTTTTATTTTTCAAAAATAATAATTTTATGCTTCTTTAGATTTGAAAAACGCTTTCTCTAAAGTGATTCTAGTGACTACTCATATTAAACGCCATAAACTAAGCTTTGTATAAAACTGGCTCTGATACCACTTTGTAACATCCCACCCTTTTGACCGCCCCCAGTCGGTAATTAAACCAACTTGAAACGTTCAGAATGACGGATTGTTATTTAGTTTATAGAGTTTAAACAGAATCAGCCATAGTATCACAGAAAAATAATAATATTATTTCGCAAGAAAGAATTTTTTTTCTACAAATATCAGAGTTTATACAAAGTATTGAATCTATACAACGGAATATTTCTTTAAACACAAAATCCCCGAACTAAAGTGAGCGTTTCCCCCTCTCTCTAACTTCGTTGCCCGAAAATCTTCAAGCTGAAAAACACTCGGTCTGACCCGAGTATTACATTCAAAAGGAAATAATACACGGGTCAGTCTAATTCAAACTCAATTATTAATGCACAAAAGCAATAATAATTAAATAACAATTAGACGACAGTCAAAATAAATTCACCTATCCGATCCTTTTTATAAAGAAATCGGATAACGGTAAATACAACACTTAACAGTGTTAAACAACAAATTAGTAGATTCAAATTATCAATGAAGATATATGAAAGGATTATCAATGAAGATAATTTAGAAACAACATAATTGCCTAAATGGCAATTAACAACAAAATCGTCAAATTTAAACCAAATCAAAATATGATTCAAAACATATTGAATTGGCAACATAAAACAATTCTAGCAATAGAAAACATCAATTAAAGCATCAGATCTAGTAGGGCTGCAGTAGTGTACTGCCTCGCCACTACAGTATGAAATGCACAAAAGATCAACGGAAGTTCTAAACGAGTACAAGGTAAAACCCGAGCGTTTCAGCTGGATTCAACTCAATGTACAAATCAATGTACAAGTACAACAGCCGTGGATACAAATGCATCAGTGAGATCAATATACAATGTGCACAGCTACTAGCACATACAGATATACAGTATGAACTAAAAGGGATGAGGACTCAATGCACTAATTTGAAGAACAATGGACAACAGACTGTACATGATGGCTGCAAAACATCAAGACAGTAACCTAAAGAAAATAACAAGGTCAGGTCTGGACAGCATGAATAGATAAGCACATGTATGCAACAGTGTAAAGCAAGGCTACTACAGGGCGCAATAGACACAAATGTAGACTGTACATGATCAGTGCAGTGAAACCAAGGCATGGATGTAGACAGAACTGCACATGAAGTTCTAAAGTGAAGACACTGCATCATAAAAGTATGTGCAGACAGACTCGAAGCTTGTAAACAAGACACAAATACAACATAGATCAATTCACATACACTCTCAAAGTGAATTGTGAACAACAGTGAAGTACCACATCAAGACCATAAGCCACCCAAGAACAGTAAATGCTACATGAAGTCAAAAAGGCAAAAGTGAAGACTTCATGAAGAACACGTGCTCAGACTCAACAATAAATGCAAATACAATGTATCAGTACATATGAGAACTAACTAAGTGCATATAGACCGAGCTGTGTTATATATATACACAATGAAAACATGTACTCGAGGAAACATGTACTAGTGGAGAGTGAATGCAACAAAACAACTCCAGATCAATGCATATGAAACTGAATATAAGTCAAAATACTTAGCTCACGAAAATAGATGCAGTGTAGACAGTGAAGTGCAGACTGGCTTAACAAAGCAAGCAAAGCTAGCAACTACCTATAACATGGTGCAGCATATATCAAAATTTTCGACCAGAAATACTTGCAACATGAATGGTGCAAAGTAAGCAACAGTGGAAAAACTATATGGATATTGAAACAGGCGATTGCAACTGATGGTATACAAGTGTATATATACAATTGCAGTCCAGTTCATACACAGGAGCTCAAGAGCAGCCCAAAATCAAAACATATATAGGCAAAACTAGAACAACAGCATGCATAAGCACACTAGTGAATCATGACCAAAGGCCATAGTATCACTCAATTCAAATATAAAGAAGAATACCCTAATCTTAGTAAAAATAACAAGAGTAGTGGCAACATAGAGTATACCAGAATGAAAGGAATATCACTGCAACATAAGAAACTGCAACCACCACAAGTATTCAATGGCAAGACTGCAACGAAAATGCAGCCACCACCTGAATACAAGGGCACAACAAATACAAACTTCAACAACAACATGTTGCAATTACACTTGAAAACTAATGCACAACATACATGAAAAAAATGAATAGCATCAAGGCACAAAGGCCACAGGTTGACAACAATTGAAATTTGCATGCAACCTGTACTCGGCAATTGGGATAACAAGGAAACACAAGTGCATAGTGCACAATTAATGTCCAGCAAAAACAAGCACATAGGCAAGGCACCAGTACAACTACATGAACACAGTAGTATGAAGGTGAGGGCACCATAGATATGGCACCATAGCACATAAATACATGAATAAGTGATACAACAGTTCAGTATCAAAGAAACAGCCGAAGTCAAGTGCTACAGGTTACTGCATATCTAATATGTAAACCAAAGTTGCAGTAAACAACAAAAAGGCTCAAGTCAACATATATAATCCAATAATGCAACAAAATGGAACTGCCGCCACCATAAGGATACAAGGGTAAACTGCAACAAATACTGCTGCCAACACAAGATCGCAAGGGCACAGAAATTACAAAGAAATCAAACAACCAGCCTCAACATCAAAGACCATAACACTAAAACAATGTCCAAGTCATTCCAGCAAGTAATAGTGCAAACAAGTGAACATAAAGGCACCAGGGAGTATGCAACCTGATCATCTAAGTGCAGACAAGAAGAAGTCAATACCAACACTAATGTTAACAACTCCATCAAGTCGTGGTTCAAAACCAACATGCAAAACAGTGACAACAATATCACAATATAATTCATAGCTGAGAGACTAAAGCATAACCAAGTCAAAGTTGAGGTAAACAAGTCAAGTCAATACCAGTAAGTGTCGAAGTCAACTCGAAATCAGCATCGTCAAAAGAATTCAACATCGAAAGACATCAAGAACAGAATCAACAACAGCAAAACTCAAAACAAGCCAAGGAATCACAACCGAAGACGAAATACCAAAAATTCAAGGCCGATAACACAAAATCACATATACATGAAATCGAATTAGATGTGAGTAATTTAAATCACTCACCTTTGTTCAAGGAGCGCAAATCCAGTTAGCAGCCGAAACCCCTCTTCCAATCCAAATGAACCAAACTCGAGATCGGGATTCGAAGCCGAGCACTCCAGAGATTCGAGCGAAACCCTAGCAAGTGGCCACTTTTTCCTTTCGTTTGTTTTTGTTTGCGAGGAGAAAATAAATGGAGGAGGAGGAACGAACGAAGAAGCCGCCGTTATTTTATTTTATTATTATTTTCGATCGATTAGGGCTTGCGAATGGAATTGAAAATGGAGGAACGGGTTATAGGGTTTTCGAATGAATGCAAATGAAAGGGTGGGAAATCGCGTATTTTATGAGGAAGGGGGGAGCGTGATTCCAGGCTGAAACAAAGGAGAGTCGCGTCATTTTGGGCGTGAGTTATGGCATGATTTTAGGATGCTGGTGTGATTAGATTATCATATTTTATTATTTTTTTAAATTCAATTTGTTTTCGACACAAATTTCAACACGTTTATGTGTCGTATGCTCTCATAACAACTCCAATAAATACGAAATTTGAAATCCGGTAATAATTCAATATTCCGGATCCAATGGAACTAGTTTCGTCGAATTCCGAGACTGTGCCTCGGAAGGCTATTTTTGAATTCAATTTAAACGATAAAATTTCAAAACTGAACAAATCACTTTCAAATTCAATTCTGAAGCTTCTATTATCTTCAGTATTATCAATGTGAATTTTCTAAGCCTTTAAATTATTTTTAACCAGCTTAAAATTGAAGATTCAAATTTTATTCAACTTTTAATAGATTAAATTCTAAAATTTAATCGCCAAATTCATTCTGATAATTTGAAATTCAAGTCAAACCATCATATATTTAAAATTTATTAAATATTTTCAATTTAAATTGTTCAAAATTCAGGGTCGTTACATTAATTTTGATTTCTGATTTTTTATCTCTTCTTCGAATGTTAGACACTTATCACACTTAGGGATCCTACTTTGATAGGTTTTAACTAATTGTTCAAGCTGTTCATTTACTTCTATCAAACTATATCTTTGTGATTCAATTTTAGCATATGTCTTCCTAAGTCGTTCAAAATAGCCATTTACTTCGTGGAAATATATAAGTAATTCTGAGTGAGTGAGTTTTGATACCTCGCTTGGCTCGTCATCGTCGCTATCAGTTATATTACCTTGAAGGCACATACATGCTTTCTCACTCCTACTGCTTGTACTTTAATTATCTTCATCACTTGTATTCCACGTGGCTGCAAAATTTCTCTTTTTTGATTTCTTTTCAAAGTCGTGTCGGTTTTGAGGACAATTGGCTTTAATGTGTCCGGGTTGGTTGCATTTATGACAGATGATTTTTTGCTGTTCTGTGTTATCTAGAACTTTGATTATTCTACTTTTTAATTTTTGATTTAGAGATGGATTTTTGTATTTGCGGTTCCACTTTTTCAATCTCTTTATTACCATTTCCAACTCTGCTGCTCCATCATCGTCGTCGTCGTCATCACTTTCAGTTGTTCCTTTGAGAGCTATTGATTTCTTTCGAGTATCTCCTCCTTCACGCTCTTCCTTGAATTTCATTTCTAGCTCATAGGTGGTGAGATTTCCGATGAGTTCTTCAACTTTGATTTGTTTTAACTATTTCGATTCTTGAATGGCAGTCATTTTTGCTTCAAAACTTAGTGGAAGGACTCTGAGGATTTTTCGGACTATTTCCAATTCCGTGAATGATTTTACGAGAGCTTTTGATTTGTGTACAATATTGGAAAGTCGTGCGTACATCTCTTTGAAATTTTCTTCCGTGGCCATTGTGAAATTCTCGTATTCGCTGCTTAGCATGGCAAGGCATGATTCTTTGACTTAAAACGTTCTTTCGTGATTCACTTTGAATGTGTGCCATATTTCCTGCACAGTTAGACAATGTGAGACACGATTAAATTCAAACTAATCTAATGAACAAATAATCGAATTCATAGCTTTGGCTTTAGTATTCTGTAACTTATTTTCTAGATCCGTCCATTGATCCTTTGTTTTATTTATTTCTTGATTATTTACAATTATAGTTGGTGTTCTATACCCTGTCTTAACAATATCCCAAGCGTCAATGGTTTTCAAAAGTAATTCCATCCTATTTTTTCAGTAAGCATATTCACCATTGAACATTGGTGGTATAACTATGGACTGACCCTCCGCAAAAGCATTATTAAAAGAAGCCATTTTAAAAATTCAAATTTTTAAAAAATATTTTCTTTTTGAAAAATCAACTTTTAAAACAAAATAGCTTTTGAACCTTGCGCGGATACCACTTGTAGGATCGATTTCACCCTAGAGGGGGGTGAATAGGGTGATGCTATTAATTATAAAAATTATTGCGGATGTTTATATAAAATTATTTTCAACACAGATATATCAAAATAGCAACACATATAATAGTAGAATAATAAATGTAGAAATAGAACGATACAGAATTTACCCAGCTTCGGCAAAACCCTGCCTACGTGCTGCCCCCAAGGTTTTTACTAGAAATTAAGAAGTTAGACGCTTAAACACGCAAACTCGTGTGACCCGCTATTGACTAGCCTTAACTCTACGCTCAAACTCTGCCACAACTTAGCCACTAAGTTGCGAATTCTCGTACCACGCCACTTAATTTGTCCCCTAGTCACACGACTAGTAAATACACAATTTTCAAAAGAAAAATACAATATAAAAACAATTTAAATAAAACAAAACCCTAATTTAAAAGGTTAAGCCCAAAAGCTATTAATAAAACCGGCCCAAAATAATTATCAATAAAATATGTCGACCCTTTTCTTCTTTTATTATGTTGGCCCGTTCTTTCCTCTTTGCTCTGTATAATGGTGGCTTGTTCTTTCTTCGTTCTGTAATTAAGGCTTCATAGAGTTTCGATGAAGCCGATGTGTAGTTGGTCACTTACAATTGCTATTTCTCTGTCTTGCTTCGGACTCCTTCTTCAATTCGAACATGGCTCCTCGATTTGATCGAGTTCGACTTTGACTCTGGTATGTAATTTTTGGCTTTTTGCTCTCTGGTTTGAATACATGAACTCGATGCATAACTGGCGATGATGTTGCTGCTTATATAGGTTTCGAACCCCTTTATTTTCGTTCGTATATATTTTTTTGAATTCTAAAATTACTTTTTGTTGGCCATGGATCTTCATTTGGATGCTTGAGATGATTACTGACTTTTTCAATTTACTTGAATAGTACGGTGTTGATTTCTGACTTGGTTTGATTTCTTGGCCACCACGATTTTGGTTTGAAACTATTACATTTGACTTTATTTGATGATGTTGATTTATTTTGTGGCCACCACAACTTCGATTTCTGTTGACTTCGGTCACTTGACTTTTTTATGCGATTCCATGACTTGATAATGTTTTTGGTCATCACCGTTGCACTGATATTGTTTCTGGTCATTTTACTTGTACCATTCGAATTGTGATATCTGACTTTGTTCACATGATGCTGCTATGTGAATTTCTACTGTGACTTTGGCTTGTCTGTTATTTTCTCTGTTGGCATCGGCTCTTGATATTTTTGGGATGAAACTATGGATCCATGATAAGTTCGAACTTGATGTACATCATTAGTTTGGAACTGCTACATGATGTTTGTATTCATCTGGAAGTTTTGCGTTGCTTTATTCTTTGACATTGCCTTATATGCATACATTTTGTAGCTGAAGTTTGCACATGAGTGTTGCTTCGAGTTTTATTGATGTATGTGTGTGTCACACTGTTTTCATTTGAATCTGTAACGTCATCTTGAAGTCTGGTATGGGAATTACTCTTATGCATTCCATTTTCACCATCCCTGATTATTCTTGTGTGTTTTCACATGGACACCGTCACTGGTTACAGTTTTGTAAATATTTCTGCACTTGTCTTGGTTATTGCATTTCAATATGTAACTTGAATTACACTGTCTGTTGTAGTTTGCACTGTGCATTCCTACTTGAATCTGTAACCTTCATCATGTATACACATGCATATGTATATGTGTGTATATATGCTTGTGTTGGTTCATTGAGTTCTGGTAGCACTCGAGTCTTGTTCAGGTCTTCATTGCACTGTGCACTGCTTGACTCGTGTCTGGTTCTATTGGTGGCTTCACTTTAGTACTGTTGCATTGTCCACTTTGTTTCACTGTTTTTCATGCTGTCTGGATTAGTGTAGTGTGCATTTTAGATGTATTGTGTTTGGTTCGGTCTTGTATCACTTGTGTCAGTTGTATGTGCTGGCTTTATGTACATGCCGAGTCTTCATTTGGTATGTTAGAGAAGCTGTCCATTTTGGTTTTGCTAGCTATACTTGCTTCTCTGACATGTTCTTGTGCTGGCGCACGTCACTTTTAATTTTGATTTCACTTGAACTTCATCTTGATTTTTGGAATTGCACTTGTGTTGAATCCAACTAGTAGCATGGGTTTGACCTTGTGCTCGTGTTATGACTTTATTTGTATTGCACTTGAGTTGAACCCGACATTTTGGGTTTGACCTGTGCTCGCCTGTCCCTGTAATATTATCAGGTGTATATATCGATGTGCACGGCCTTGTGGCATGTACAGTGATACACTATGCATGTCACAAGTTGTTCGTGTATGATGAATTCGAATTTAAACGATGACGAACAACCCAAATAACTGAGGCAAATATTATTTTCAAAATCCACATTTTATTTTATACTGCAAAAATATTTCCTTTTCAATTTTGCTGTGTCAATGTTTATTTTTGCGAATTGCTCAAATGCTGGATTCAATCTGGAATAAAGTTGTAGATAAATTACGAGTGAATGAGCGATATGTTGTGAGGTGTATTTGTAAATGATAAATTGTGATGTAATTGAATTTGTATTGTAATCAAAATTGTATATGTATAGTGAGAGCTTGAATTTGTACTATTCAAAATTGTAATAAATATTTGTTTGAATAAAATATCTGTTTGAATTTAAACACTGTGTTATTTATTTTATTCACCAAATATTTACTTATTATGTGAAAAATAAAATAGTATATTAACAAATACATTTAAATGAATATATATATATATATGTTTATTATCATCAAACAAAAATCACATAGTCGCATATTCAACATAAACCTGTTCCTCCGAGTGAAGTGAGGGTTATTTGGTGAAAGGAAATTCCAAAGAGGGGCTTCGGGAATGGACACAGGATGGGAAGTCTGAACCGGTATAAAATCCCTGGTGTGATTATTCTTATTTAGTTACATTGTTGTTTAAATTAGTCATATAACTATCATTTGTATAATCGATCCCCTTACCCTAGACTTTCAATTGGTATCGGAGCTTGGTTTGATCAAAAGTACTGTAACAAATTTTTGAATCTCTAATATGGCACGTATCTTTCAAGAAGGCCAATCTACCTCTCATCCCTCATTATTTAATGGCTCCAACTATGCATATTGGTCAACCTGTATGCGTATTTTTATGGAAGCCAATGGTTTAGAAATATGGTCTGCACACAAAATAAATATGAAGCACTTGACACTGCTATGAGCACATGGACCGATGCACAAAAAACCTTAGCCTCAAACAATGCTAAGCTATGAACGTTTTATTTTGATCTCTAGATAAAAATGAATTTTCACATGTCATGTTATATGCCACTGCGTTTGACATTTGGCGTACCTTACAAATTACTACGAAGGTACAACAAAGGTCAAGCAAACTAAGATTTTAGTTTTGCAAAACCAATTCTCCTCATTCAAAATGAAGCAAAATGAAACTATTGTTGACATGTACTCTAGATTTCTAACTATTCAACAAGATCTTATTGCATTAGGAATTAAGTTTACTGATTTTGATTTAGTTTCTTGAATACTCAACTCTTTAACATCGGACTAGGAAAGGAAGGTATTAGCGATTGAAGAAGTTAATGATCTTTCTAGTCTCAAGGTTGAAGAGTTGATAGGGAATTTAATGTCCTGTGAAGCTAACTTACAGGAAAGAAAAGAAAAAAATGTTGAAAAGAAGAACATAACATGTCAAGCAAAGAATGATGACTCAGATTTGGATGAAGAAGAGATAGTTTTCATTGCCAAGAATTACAACAAATTCAAGAAATTTAAAAGGATGGCCAGATTCCAAAAGGAAGGAAAATCCAATACAACAAATCTATCTCAAATCAAGTGTTATGAATGTGATCAATATGGACGCATGAAGAAGGATTGTCCTAAACACAAGAATGAGAAAAAGAACAAATTTGAGAAATTTAAGAAGAAAAGAGCTTTTAAAGTCACTTGGGACGATTCTGATTCATCATCATCTTCTGATAGTGATAATGATACCAATGGAGAATAAGCTAATGTATGTTTTATGGCTAACACTGATGAGGTATGTCCTGAACTTAGCCATAATGAACTATTAGAATTAAGTATGGAACTTGATGATAAGTTTAGACAAATCAAAAAATTGAAAAAGAACACCAGGTCAAAATAAATCGGTTAAACTGTAAATTGGATTACTAAAGGATGAAAAATTTATTTTAGAAAATAATTGGCGATTTCACAAGAAAAGGGTAAAAAGTCTATCGAATATGATACACAACTTAGTGAAATAGATAGGTTAAAACTTGAGAATAATAAATTGATTAAGGAAAATATTGAACTAAAAGGTGGTATAGAAATTTCAAAAACTAAAAATTTTGAACTAAAGGATAAACTAGAAAAAATTACTAACAATGTTTCATAATTTAACAAAGGAAAACTAGATCTTGATAATTTAATTAAAATTTCGAAACCTTCTGGTAATCAAAATGGATTAGGATTTGAGAAGAATTCACAAAAGAAAAAAGGTAATACTATAAAGCAAAGTATCTTGTATCAAAGTTTCAAAAAGACACCAAACTTAAGTAAAGATGTAAAATCTAAAAGTATAAAAATTTAGAAACTAAAGACTAATAATAAGTTAATTAGACAAAAACTTATTGATAGTTTTTTTATCAAGTGTAGTATTTAATAACAATTATGTTTTAAAGGACCCAAATCCACTTGGGTATGGCTACAACTCACCTCCTAACATTTAGGACCCTAATAAAAGAAGTGGGTACCAATTGAATAATTTTTGTTTTGTAGGTACCCAAAAATAAAAGCAAGGAGAAATGGATACTCAATAGGGCTGCTCAAAACACATGACCGGGTATGCCAAGATGCTCGCAAACATGAATTATATCGATGGAGGCACTGCAACCTTTGGAGACAACTCAAAAGGATATGTCATCGGAATTGGAGAAGTCATAAACATGGTATTTCCATCTCTCCTATTATTTTTAATGTTTTATTAGTAGAAAATTTAAAATATAATTGGGTTAGCATTAGTCAATTATGTGATAAAGGTTTACAAATAAATTTTGAGAAAAATCGATGCAATATATTGGATAATGATAAAAATTTACTATTTGAAGGTTTTCGAAATACAAATATTTATATTTTGAATATGAATATAAAACAAAATTACGATTTATGCTTGACCGCTAAACTTGATGATCCAGGCTATGCATAAACGATTTTGTCACATGAATTTCAAACTTATAAATAAATTATCAAAACATGAACTAGTTAGAGGTTTGCCAAAAATAAATTAAAAAATAGACAATTTGTGTGATGCATGCCAAATTGGAAAATTAAAAAGGAGTTCTTTTAAATCTAAAAATAATATTTCAACAAAACAACCATTAGAATTGTTGCATTTAGATATATTTGGTCCTACTCAAGTAAGATTAATAAATCATAATAAGTATGCTTTTGTAATTATTGATGATTTTTCAAGATATACATGGACTTTGCTTTTAAGATATAAAAGTGACAATTTTGGTATGTTTAAATTTTTTGCAAAAAGAATAAAAAATTAAATGAATTTGAAAATTAAAAATATTCGCAATGATCGCAGAAGAGAATTCGAAAATGAACTTTTTACAAATTTTTGCAATTAAAAGGGAATTAATCATAATTTTTCAATTCCACGTACACCACAACAAAATGGCTTACTTGAACGGAAAAATTGAACATTACAAGAATGTGCAAGGACAATATTAAAAATTAGTAGTCTACCAAAATATTTTTGGGCTGAAGCTATTGCCACGGCTTGTTATGTTTTGAATAGAGTGACACTACAACCAATGACAAAAAACACTCCTTATGAAATAATTTTTGGTAAGAAACCTAAAGTATCATATTTTAGAACATTTGGATCAAAAGGTTTCATATTCAATACTAAAGAAAATCTAGGAATGTTTGATCCTAAGGCTGATGAAGGAATATTTGTTGGCTATTCGGATCGTAGCAAAGCTTATAGAATTTTTAACAAAAGGATAAATATTATAGAAGAAAGTTTACATGTTTCTTTTGATGAAAATTTTGTAACTACACAAATTAATGACGAAGAAGAAATACATCCAAATAATTCTTCTAACACACCTCACAATAATAATGAAGCTATTGATCAAAATAATACTCTAGTTTCACTTCCTAGAATTTGGAAGAATCATCCTACGGATAACATTATTGGAGATTTAAATTCTAGAGTAACTCGAAATCAACTTAATCAAATAAATCATGTTGCATTCGTTTCAAATTTTGAACCAAAGAATTATAAAGAAGCTTCTAAAGATGTTTTTTGGATTTTAGCTATGCAAGAAGAATTAAAACAGTTCGAACGATACAATGTTTGGGAACTCATTCCAAGACCATAAGATCAATCCGTCATTGGAACTAAATGCGTATTTAAAAATAAAGCCGATGAAAGTAGAAATATAGTTCGAAATAAAGCACGTTTAGTAGCACAGGGGTATTGTCAAGAAGGAGGAATCGATTATGATGAAAAATTTGCACCAGTAGCTATATTAGAAGCTATACGAACTATACTCGCTTTGCTTGTCATTACAATTTTAAATTATATTAAATGGATGTCAAAAGTGCATTTTTGAATGGTTTTATCAAAGAAAATGTTTATGTTGAACAACCTTCGTTATTTGAACATGAAAAATTTCCAAATCATGTTTTTAAATTAAATAAAGCATTATATGGGTTAAAACAAGCTCCTAGAGCATGGTACGATAGGCTTAAAACTCATTTAATCTCATCGGGATTTCAAATTGATAAAATTGGCACAACTTTATTTATTGAAAGAGAAAATAATGATATTTTAGTTGTTCAAATTTATGTCGATGATATCATATTTGGATCAACTAATGAAAATTTATGTGTAAAATTACCTAACATAATGAAAAATGAATTTGAAATGTCACACATGGGAGAACTGAATTTCATTTTAGGATTACAAATAAAACAACTAGAGAATGGTATCTTTATACATCAAGAAAAATATTGCAATGAACTATTAAAACGTTTTGGTATGGATAAAATATCTAGTAAACCTACTCCTATGAGTAATACGGTTCATCTTGATAAAGATGAAAATGGGAAAGATTTTAAAGAAAAATTATATAGGAGTATGATTGGTTCGTTATTATATTTAACCTCAAGTCGATCCGATATAATGATGAGTGTTTGTCTTTGCGCACATTTTCAAGCAAAACCAAAAGAATCTCATCAAAGAGCCGTTAAACGTATTTTGAGATACTAATCTAACATGAAAAATTATGGACTATTCTATCCAAGAGGATCGTCCTTCGAACTTGTATCATACAGCAATGTAGATTTGGTGGATGCAAAAAAGATAGAAAAAGTACTAGTGGAACATGTCATTTCATCGGACAACCGCTCGTCTCATGGTTTAGTAAAAAACAAAATTGTGTTTCTCTATCCACTTGTGAAGCCGGATATATTTCAGCGGCATTAGCTTGTGCACAAGTAATTTACATGCAGCAAACCTTAAAAGTTTTTGGAAAAATAATTGAAAAATCCCCGATTTATTGTGATAACACTAGCGTAATCAATCTATCTAAAAATCTGGTAAATCATAATAGAACTAAACATATAAATATAAGACATAATTTCTTAAAAGATAATGTCGAAAAGGAACTATAACTCTAGAATATGTTAACACTGAAAATCAAATAGCGGATTCTTTAGAAAACCATCAAACGAACAAACTTTTGTAAAATTATGACGAGACTTAGGCATCTGTTGACTTAATGAACTTTTAAACTAAGAAAAATTTCTTATATCCACAAGTCTATTAGTTTGTTAAAAACCTTTATAAATTTAGACAAGAATTTTGCACTATAAACAAACTACCTATTTTTATATTTGGATTGCTATAAAAACTAACTTTCTAAAGTTTTTTAACATAACAAATATTAAATTCAAAATGTCATCTCATGAAATAACTTCATATAACTCAGGATTGCCATCCTCAAACGTATCCACTCCTTTTCTTTGTACTCCTTCACCTCCTTGTTCCCTACCTTCTCCTGACTTATCAAAAAGTCGATGGAGATTATCACCTCTACTGAAGAAAGCCAAACAAGAAAAACCGCCTACAATCCATGAAAAACTTGACGAAACATCACATTATCAATTCGCAATGATGGATGTTCAAAAGGAAATGTACTATACACAGCAAGGAACAATCAAACATTTGAACTTCCTAGAAAAAACTCTATATGCTATGTGCGGTCATTCTCCAACAAAGAAGTGTTTACGTAAAAAATCTCAATGCTTTGTTGAAACTCTAAAGACGAACCATCAACTTCGTCACCCAAACCACCTTCCTGGTCCCCAATCAACTTGTTCGTCGACGGAAATTCTATCGAGTTAGAAAACCGTCGAACGAATTTTGAAATAAAAATAACCGCAAGCGCACGGTGTACGAATGTAGCACGCGGCGAATACGAGTCGATCCGTAGGGAATTGATGATTTTAAAATTCTATTCAATCAAATTATACCGAAGTCGAGAGTGAATAGCTAGAAATGTAAGAAACTAACAAAAACTAGCAAAAGAAAATGATAAAAATATGAGAGTTAAAAGAACAATTTAGAGAATAAATCCACTCTCTAGATCATGTACTTCAACACATGAAATCATGATCTCTCTTTTATGGTCATTAGTGTTTTAATTGATGTGTTTATTATAAGTATGACATATTTAAGCTATTGATTAGCCAACATAAGCCATCAAACTATAACACACCCCTTAAAACACTTACTAACTTTCATGAAACTTAACAAAGAAAATGAGAATGAAATCTATTTTAAGTATGGCCTATTAACTATTGATTAGAAACATAGACCATCAAATTTTGATTTCAAATCACTTTCTTATGCCATAATCATATATTGATGAAGAGGCATTTGTGTTAGTGATTGTTTAAGCATAGCCTATTTGGTGTCAACAATATAGACTATCAAATTCAAGGCAAAAACAACAAATAAAACCACTTCTATCATCATCATTAAGCACAAAAAGAGAGCATGAATTAACAAAATGTTTAAGCTACATTAATTAGAGAGCTTCATTACCCCTAAATTGAAGGGGTTTAGCTTCTCATATTTGTCATTTTATTAATAAATGTAGCTAACAACATGAAAGCAAAATGAAGAGGAAAAAGAGAGCAAAATGAAAAGATAAGCTAATTAACTTGCATAAAAGAAAAGATATCTACACTACAACATGAAAGTAAATGAACATGAAAAGGAAAGAGCATGTATTAAATTGCATAAAATAAAAAAGATTACATAAAATAAAAATGGCTAAGTAGCCATGAAAAGAGAAAGAGGAGCTTTCATTTTATTTTTGATCTAAACTAAACTAAAGAGAAGGAGGCCTAAGAGAGACTAAGTGAAGAGAGTAAGTATTACATGAAACATAAGGGTATATATACAAGTTTTAAAACCTTAATTCACTTTTTAGGGAATGCCCAAAATGCCTCTTAGGAAGTGTGGAGGCCAAGTAATCATTAACATGTCTTAATCCCCCATTAAATGTACATGAAACCATTAACTCCATAAGCATATGCATTAGCCTTTAATTTATACATTAAGGTAGGTAGGTAGGTGGGGTCCTCCATGATCTTCACTTTGAATTATTTCCATCTTCATTCCTTATATTCTTTGTGCATGCATATTCCTTCATGAAACCACTCCTATTTGAGACCATTTTCCTACAAAAATATATATAAATTTCCAATCAATTTTTCTCAAAGAAATATATGCACTTAAATGACCGTTTTGCCCCTATAGGAAGATGAATATGTGAAAATTTGAAATTAATATGAATTTTGGTTAAACAAGTTAAAATACCCAATATGATCATTTATTTAATTTAAATAGAATAAATATGGTGGTAAAAATATGCACATTTACACGCACATCACAACTATAATGATCCCACCTACGAATCGAATTCATAGGACCGTCAGGAATGAAACCAAGAAAAAATTTATGACATTTGGAGATGATTATATATATATATATATATGTTTGTTTTCTATTCAATAAATAAATTTTTCTTCACAAAACTTTCCACAAAAAGCTAATCTAGAGTTTTCAGACGTCTGAAATGGATTCCAAACGTTTGAAATAGGAAGCTGGAACAAATTATATGTTCCCTGATGTCTGAACTCAATTCCGGACGTCTGAAATTACTCTCTATCTCATAGTTAAACTTTCCAGACATCTGAATTCTGATTCTAAACGTCTAATTTTACTCTCTGTTTCTAACTTAGACAACTCCAGACGTCTGATCCACTTTTTCAGACGTCTAGAACTGGAAACGATAGTTTTTCAAACCATATACCTGATCGATCAACTACTTTTCCACCACTTCGATTAATTTCCAAATTAAAAATTATCATTCTCAAAGTCTCTAAAATCGAATTTCTCTTCAAATTAATGCCACCACGAACTAAAAAGATGGGAATTAAGAAAAGGAAGCATGGAGAAGAATCTTCCTCTCAACCACTGATGGTGATTGATACTCAATTCAACAATTGGTTATTTCAGAATCCAATAAATAGACGACGGTTTGACGACTTGAAGATTAAGAAGATGCATCTAGGTCCTTTCTATAGCCCAATCAAGTTTCCTTCTTATGATATGGAAGATATATGTGAGAAAGGTGAATTGAAAGCCCTTGTTTCTTTTAATGACAACGATGTTTCTATCGATCAACTAGCTATATATCTTTTTTACGCTAATCTGGATAGTCCATCGGTATGGACTACTGAGAATGATGAAGATTGGTTATGGACGAGTATCTATGGGACAACAATCAAGTTAACCCCCGCTATAATTGGATAATTCTTGGAGTGCTCTTATACGGGTCATAATTTATCTAAAATGGAGGACATGCGATTCTAACCCCGTGATACAATCACTCATCAATTATAGGAATGCCTCAATTTTCATTCAAATTCCTCAGGCCACGTGCTAGGCTCCTTATCCAAATGCTTAAAGATATTATTATCCCTCGATTAGGTAGCCATGAACAAATTACTGATCTTGAACACAAAGCACCATATGCACTATTTAATCGAACTAAGATCAATTGGGCCAGTTCATTTTCGATGAACTAAAAGGTTTTTGGAAAAGATCTCGCCAAACAATCATTTACCCGGCTTATATTATGCAAATTCTCAAAGCGCTAAACATCCCATCGTATATTTTTGCTTTTGAGGAGTTATCGATCAAATACAGAGGAACAAATTTTTTCAATCTTATACATTTGCCGGAGGAACCACCATCTTTTATAACTTTTCTAGAATGGAAAAATGCACAAGATCAACCTCCTCCTCCTCAACAACAACAACGACAAAGTGATGTTGAACTACCAAGGCAACCATCTCCACCACCTCCTTCCTCATTTGAATATCACTACGATATGGAGACTTTGGAAGCACGAACTCAGCCTATTGCTAATGAGAATATTTCTCACTTAACCTTACAAAACCAAGCGCTCCTATCTAGAAATCAAATTCTTCTTAGTAAACAAATAGCAAAGCTTGATCACACGTTGCCCACAAGGATTTCCAAAGTTAAAGACTCTCTTGCTTCAGTGGTTTCTAAACTTGCTCATGTGCTTCAATAACTCCATCAACCTTCTTCAGACTAGTCTACACCTTCTTAATCTCCTCACACGTCGCCCAATACCGGCGATAAGGGCAAAGGGAAATTAGACTCCTCTCGTGATGAACTACCTTGACTTCACAAATTAAATATTTTGTTGTACTTCACTACCTTATAGTTCTGGTAAGACACTATCAATATTCCTCTCTTTTGATGTGCTTAATGATGTAATCATAACTTTTTTGTTAGTGTTATAATTATGTATGTACATCATACTTGGTTCTACATTATTTTTTTATTTTTGATAATGACAAAGGAGGAGAAAAAAATATATGCACATTTATAAGGGGAGATCGTATTTAGGGGGAGAATCTTTCTGTAGTTATTATCTAAGTACATTAAGTAGTTGTCATCATAAAAAAGGGAAGAATGTTAGAACCCTTAGTTTACGATTTCGACAATGACAACTATACAATGGAAATCATATATATATATATATATATATATATATATCATACAATTATACAGATACTAATTCAGACGTCTGAATGCACGAAGATCGAAGAGAGATACACTCAAGAATAAACCCAGGAGAACATCACTTAACAGGTTCAGACGTATGAATGCAGAACTTCAGACGTATGAACGTAGAAGATGAACAAAAATAATAATAGGTTTTTAGACGTCTGAGAACACCATTCAGGCATCTGAAAATGTGCTCGGGGCAAATAATTCAAATTACAATTGCCATCTTCGAAGAGACACAACTTTCTCTCTCCTCTACAACTCTTCACCAGTGAACAGTAATGGCTCTAGAATGAAAGGAAAGAGATGTAACTACTAGAAGCAACCTTCTACAACTATATAAATGAGAATCAAGAAGTATCAAAGTACTTACTTTACTTTTAACTAATTTACTCTACTCTCTATCTTAATTATCTCTTGTTCTAATCATCCACTTGCTATCAAATCTACAAATCTAAGATCATACACTTTCATATTCTCTCAAACAATATTGTATTCAATCATTGAAGAGATATGGGAAGTTCAATTGTACTATATGGTCAAAATCCGTGTGATAGAGAACACATTCTTGAAAAAGAGACTCTGCTATTGTAAACATGTTCCTCCAGATGAAGTGAGGGTTATTTGGTGGAAGGAAACTCTAAAGAGGAGCTTCGGAACCGGACGTAAGACAGGAGGTCCGAACCAGTATAAATCCCTGGTGTGATTATTCTTATTTACATACTTTACTATTTTTACACTATAGTTTAAGTTAGTTGTATACTTGTCATTTGTATAATCGATCCACCATACCGTAGACTTTCAGAGTGGTCAATATAAAAGCATAACTCCATCCTCATCAAGTCAGCATTGTCTAAATACAACCCCGTCCTATCGAGTCGTCATCTTCAGAACATCTATATACATCCATGTTAAGTCATATAGTAACCTCATTCCAATCTTCAAATCACTTCATAAAATCCGATTCAAAAATCCAGTTATAGTACTTTTATTCATCCAACGATAAGGGTGACTTACCCAAAATACCAAAAAGGGATCTACTAGTGAGGAGAGATCCAATATAGAAATATTTACCAACACGTTTTTATTTCCAAATAAACGCTTCCATCTCCCTTTAAAATAAAAAAAAATCTTTTCTTCCACCATCATTTTATAAACAATTTCTCAAAATATTTACGCCTTCTTAAACCAAGTTAAAGTAAATTCTTTAAGGAAAATCATTTTATATAAAAAGCATATCATAAAATTTCTTCAAAATAAGAACTTGTTATTTTAAAGTGTTTATGGAAGCCAGTAATTGTTTGTATAAAACAAATTTTTACATGCATAATTTTAAAACCTTTAGAACCTCCGTTCCATCGGCTTGATTCCTCAGTGGTACGCATCAAGTCTTTAGTCTCTAAAGTCCCCCGATCACTATTTCTCATATTTAACGGACATCTTTACATTTCTTAGTCAATTCGAATGTTTAGTCTTCCATGGCTTAGGAAACCATGTTATTCCATTATGACTAAATCAAACATGTCCCTAAGCATCTTTCTAGTTTCTCCAACGTATATGTTTCTAAAAGACAACAATGGATAATTGCCTTATCATACAATTATCAGTACATAACAATCAATTTAACTTAGAATATGGTATAAACAGTTACAATGTATCAAACAACAAGTGAACAAGTAAACAACTAAACAAACAACAACAATCAAAACGAACAAGCAATAATCAAATAAAAAATAATTAAGTCATACATTGTAAAGAAACAGCCAACAACATAATGCAACTAAGAGAAAATAATTAAATAATCATGACTTAAGTTAGTTAAAAAACAATCAAACGACAGAATATAAACAAGGAATCAAACACAACTTAATAAAAATAGGTTAGTGTAAACAATTCAACCAAAATAAACGAGTAAAATCAAAAAGGTTACCATCCATAAACATTGAAATGGGAAGTCCTGCCTCCATATGCGATTCTCTTTATTGAAGAGAATAATTAGGCATTCCTACAACTCATTAAGGAAAATCACACACAATAGTCATAAAAGTAACAACGTCATAATGGGTGTCATGCAAACTCAAAACTCATCTTATCCTTTCGTCTTGCACCTCATGTTACAAGTCTAATTTTATAGTTCTCGGCTAAAATTTATAAATAAAACATCTTTTTAATAAAAATAAATGTTTAACAAACAACACCAATGTTTTTTATTCAATGAAATATTTTTCTTTTTCAATCAGTTACTTTCCAAATCAAATCATCCGCATCTTAGTAAAATATTTTCTTAAAGTATCCAGAATTGGATATTTATAAATACATCGTTTCTTAATAATACATCTCCAAATATGTTATCAAATAAACAAATTTTGAATTAGGTCTTTTTCAACAAAAACTCTTTACCCAAAAAAATTTATCTTCAAAACATCATCTATCAAAAAGTGTCTTTTCTAGTGAAAATGCTTTCAACAAAAATCAATTTTCAAACAACAAATTTTCTAAGATCATTGATAAAACTTTTTTACCTCTCATATAAATATTTTATCACATTCTTTTAGTAAGAGAAAATATTTATCAAAATAAAAGTACATTTATAAAACTATTTTTAAATATTTTCATCATATCATTTTCAAATACTTCGTTTGAGAAAATAATTCCTTCAAAATGAAATGTCTTTTAATGGAAATAACCATAATGTAAAGTATCTTTAAAATAAATCTTGTTTAGATCATATGATATTAATTGTAAAGAATATTTCCATAAAATATTCTTTTATTTACTGACCAGATATTTTAAATCTTATACCATTATCGAAATGGTATTCCTCCTCAAAACATCCTATTAAAGAAATGCCCCTCAAACCTTACAATATATATTTCAATTATCATTTAAATAAAATATTTATTTCCAAATATCCCTTAATAAAATATTTTAAAAAAAGCACCATATGGAGGTTGCAAAATCATTTCAACATATACCTTTTCCAAAGAATTTTCCCAAATTTAAAAAATTCGAACTGAGATATTCTTATTAGAATATTTCTATCACAATAAAGTATGTTAAACTAAAACATCCTTCAATAAAAATATTTTCAAATCAAATATTTATCAATAGTAATTCATCTTTCCTTAGATAACAAATTTCCACTTTAGACAAAGCATTTTAGAATCATAATACTATAATAAAAATACCTTCTAAATGATATTTTAAAAATAATCAAAGTTTCTTACACAAAAATGTTTCTCTGAAGACAAAGTTAAACTTTCAGTACCTAATTAAAGCATCTTGTTATTGAAAATACTTCCAAATAAAATATTTTTACCACACAGACTTTTACTTAATAAAAAATCTCCATAAAATATTTTAATTTCCAAGTTGAATACTTTATTTTCGTCAAAAATATTCAATAAATCACTCTACACCCAAATAAACATTTTCCTAACAAATATCACTCACTTAAATAAAAAGTGATTCTATCTTATTATAATCGATTCAATTGTAGTTTAGCACCATATGTGTCATTCGAGTTATAACCATATTTGCTCCTTCTTATAAATGTTCATATTACCCTACCTTTACTGTGTTTAACTTCTATATAGAGGCCGTCATTTTAAGGTGAGGTAATAATGTTTAAACAAACAACTCATAGACACTAAGAGTACAATTATCAATCAAAATGCTCTCTTATTTTATATTCTAACATAAACAAGGTGTAAATCATCAGCCATTAAATGGTAAAATCCACCCAAGATTTAGGGAATCACTAAACCTAAGCTCTAATACCAAATGTGTAATAACCCATAATTTTAATAAATATTTTTAATTCAAATTATTTGAAAACTTTGATTTTTAAATCAATTAAAAATGCGAATTTTGGAATTTTCCAATGAATTTTGGGATTTCGTTTATTATCATTTTTCCAAAAAAATTAGAATAAATATTTTCTAAAAGTTTTATATTTTGGTCAACTTGGTCAAACTTTGACTTTCGGTTGAAATTTTTAAATTTGAATTTTAAGTTTCTAATCTTTTTCTTTGAAACTGTATTTGATTTTGATATTGGTTCTGCTTTTTGTTTCGTCAAATTTGTTTTATACTTTGTATATCTGATAAAATTCAACGCTTTACATGCGATTATTTTCAGTATTTTTTGTTATGTTCTATTGTCTATTTCCTGTGTTCATTTTTTTATTTTATTTTGGTTTGGACTTCGATATTTTTATTTGATTTTGGCTTGTTTATTTTAATGGGATTTTGCAAGCGGGCTTGGAAAATTCTGAAAGACATAAGTTTCTTTTCCTTAAGTGATGCCTTTTCCTTTCCTAGCCGTTCAAAAGTTTTGCCTTAGCCATACAAACTTCTCATCAACCTTCTCATTCACGTACAAAACATTTCTCATTCTCATATCTTTCTCATTTTATTTCCTATAGAAATTTTTTACATTAAGTTTCTTTCTTCTCCTCTTTTGCTTTTTCCTTTCTCTTTTACTCTCAAGCACAGCTCGGCCATCCCCTTTAGCCGACCATCCCCTTCACCATCCATCACCCATGATTGGCCACCACAATCTCATCACCATCCCATGCCATGCCGTGAACCATAAGATCCAAAACCCATCACCTAATGGCCTCACAAACCCTAGCCGAGAACACTAGATCTCCTTTCCTCCTTGCTAGCCTCGGACATCACCACAAACACCACTTTCTTTGCCTTGTCGTGACCAATTCTTCATCTCCAAGCCGTGTTAGTGGTGTGACCAGACGTGATCCAGAACTTAGCATAGGGCCTAGCCATAATTGCCTTAGGGCGAACCCAAAGATCACATATCCTTGCCTTTTTTCCTTTCTATAGACTTTTGGTGCCATCTCTTCACATTCTAACCCCTAGTCGTGCCTCATTTCAAACCATAGCCAAGAATAGATGCCTCAAACCATCATGGTCGAGCATGAATTGATGATGGTCAAGCCAATTTGGAAAGTGGTCGAGCCTACTTGAATGAGTTAAGCCATTTTGCTTCATTTTGATTTATGTTTGTGTGTTGTTTGATCTATAATCTTTTGTATAAATAGTTGCTTATATATGTTTGGTATATGTTGTTTACAAGACTTGAATCTTGGCTCTCCATCCACTCAAATCTAATTCGTTCTTTGTCATGCTTTTCAGAGTTTGGTCGTGCGTCTTGAATTGTTATCTCCAACTTCAGAAGGTGAGTTTATCACTCTCGACATTCGTACTTATATAATTGTGAAACAATGACAAGTGGATATGTAGTAGATGATATGCTATGTTGATAATAATTATACGTGCCTATGATATGATATTTAATGATGTCATCACCTGATTATATGTTTGTTACATCACCTGATATGATATACTATGCTATACAGTTTGTTTATTTTCTGTTGCTCACACTGCAAGTTCCATGTTGGTATAGAATCACTATGGGTTGAAATGATACATACCCGAACGGACTTTAGTATAGGAAAAAATCATTATAAGCTGAAATGATAGGCTCAAGCGATTTTTATTTTATTTGACTTGGGATTGTGGGTTTGAAATGATAGAACCCAGGTTTTTTTGTAAATTATGGATTGAAATGATATATATCCGCATCACTTGACCTAGGTTAGAAAATATTATACAGACCCATGGTTAATTTTTAAACAGCAGTTTTCTAAAAAAAATTAAGTACTTTTAAATATATAAAATTTTAACTTAAAATTTGATTTAATGATTTTTAAATATAGTGAGATATTGGTTTTCTAATAAGTTGAATTTTTATAGATAAATAATTAGTTTAAAATTAAATTAAAGATTTTACCTGTGATAAATAACTTAATAATTTAAATTTAAGTTAATATGGAATTTTAATTCTAACCTAATAATAATAATAGATTTTAATTATGAAATAGATATGTCTTGTATAAAATAAAACTATGAGAAAAATTTCAATAGTATGTTTTGAACATATTATAGTAGTATTAGTAGCATTTGTAAAATGCTATATTAATTTAGTTATGTTTTAAAAATGCTACTATTTGTAAATTTTTAATGATTTCCAAAATGCTATATTATTTAGGCTACATTGTTAAAAATGTTATGCTACTTCAGGTAATGTATTAAAATGCTGTATTTATAAAAGGATAGCATTTTTGAAATGCTATTATATATATTGATCACATTTTTCAAGTATTATGATTTCTAAAAGATAACATTTTTTAAAATGCTATTTAACTTTAGGTTATGTTTTAAAGGTGCTACTATTTTCAAATTGTAACATTTTCTAAAGTGCTATTATATAAGAGTAACATTTTGAAAGTGTTATGATTTTAAATTATTACATTTTAAAAATGCTATAATAAGTGTATGGTTTTGAAAGTTTTATGATTTCTAAAAGATAACATTTTTAAAGTACAATAACTAATATATATGGATTTGGGAAATATTACCAATTTTGAAATGGATATTATTTTGGAAAGAGTTATAGCGATTGATTTTAAATGGTTTTAGAATAGATATGTTTTGAAATAAATATCCATGGGTTATAATAACCTTTGGTTGTTAAAGAGACGGAGATCGGAATTTGTCATACTCTCTGCCATCTCCGAAAACCACTTTAACAACCGTGTACGTGGTAGAGATTCCAGAATGAAGTAGGATGGTGGCGGCGTTATATTAAGGTATATACGTGGACCCACTCCCGTGGGTTGGCATTAGGTAGCTAAAACAGGAGCAATCAATGGGCTAATGAGGTAGCTCCTCTTATCGGACACACGTCTTCGTATGCCATTCTATTTCTTTAAGATTAATTGGTGCGCACCTTTGATTTTGGGAGTGTGGCTCGAGGTGGGCGGTAGTGGCTGCTATGCAATACCACTGGCCCGAAAGTGCAATTGGTATATCTACCCTGGCATTGCCTAGTTGTGCCATACCACCCACACTAGCGCGCCTTGTATGAGTTTGATTTGTGTCGTACCTATGGAGTATTTGTGGTAGCCTCTCGATCTGGAGGCATGACGGTACTGTATAGACTATTGGCACTATAAATGTGTTAAAGGGGATATGGGTAATGCCTTGACGCTATTTTTAAATATATTATACTTTACTTTAGACATTACTATAATAGCGTATATTACTACATATTAAATAGTTTAACGGATCCTTAAAGGATGGGCGGTCCCAGGCATCCTTTAAGTTACCTATGCATTTTATTTAAAGTTTACTTGAGTTGGGTTACATTGTATAAGTATGTATGTCCTGACTCGAGTGTTTTGTGTTTTGCTTTACGCTCGGGTCAGCCTGAGTATTTCAGCTTTGGATTCACCTTCTGGAGCTAGGATTGCTGGAGACTATCTATCTAGTTGTTATCTATTTCTATTCAGTATTTCTATTCAGCTTATGTACTAGTGGAAATTTATGTATTGGGATCTTCTATTGTATTTATTTTCAGATTCTGGTATTTTGTACTTGTTCTATAAGTCTGTTTGCAGTAGCTTCATAAACTACTATGGTTATTTTATTTCTGCTACGAGTTATTATGATTTATCTATGTTTTTGATTCAATGATTGGTTTTATTTGTTCCAAATTATATTACAATCTACTATTTTGAATTATTCAAGTCCGACATGTGTGGTTTTATTGTTGATTTGAATGGTCCAAAATAGTGGGTCGTTACATTTGGTATGAGAGCTTTGGTTTTAGGCAAACCTTAGCCTGCAGAACAAAAACTCATTAGAGATAGGGTAGAAATACCCTAGAATGAGTGAAACAATCTTAGAATCATATTCTTTGTGAGAGAACGTATTTTAAAGTATAAAATGGTTTTCAAATGATTTTAAAAGGATTTTTCAAAGATTATTTTGATATAAGTTTTCTTGCTTTGAAATCAAAATTTTCTTAATTTCATTCCTTTCCTTATCCACCTTGTAAATTAAATTCCTTGATTAGGATTTCTATTCTGGTTGAATCTTGTCTTTTGTTTCTCAATTACCATTGTCCTACTCAGTGGAAGGGCAAGTCATTTGGTATTTCGCTGTTACCTGTGCTCCTACTTCTAGGGTTACCCAAGGTACTCTTCAAATCACCTTTTCTTTGTTCTATTTTTTTGTTTGTGTTTTATTTGATACTATAGCTTCCCATAGCTTTATTTCTGTGGATCTTTGTGATAAGTTTGAGCATCTTCTTTCTTTCGAGTTTGCTTCTGAACCTTTGTATGTTTCAAATGCTATTGGTGGCCCTGTGAACCTTAGTAGGATTTGTAGATGAGTGAAACTCTTCTATTCTAGCTATCGGTTTTTTGATGATTTCCATGTTCTAGGTTTTGATGCTTTTGATCTATTACTTGTGGGTGATTGGCTGTAGAGGCATGAAACTGTTATCTCTTGTAAAACCTAAACTATTACTCTTATTGGTGACAAGGGTGATTCTTTGGTGATACAGTGTTGCATGCCTCAAAATTATGCCAGCTGTTTTATTTATTTTTGACTCTTCTCTGGATGATCTTGATTCTACCTTGTGGTCTAAACTCTATCCTGATGTATTTGGTAAAGTTACCTCTTTACCTCCTAAGCGGGAAATTGATTTTTGCATTGATCTTATTCCTGGAGCTCGACCTGTAGTTCTTCCTCCTAGAAGAATGGTACCCTATGAGAAGGTTGAGTTGAAGAAGCAAATTGAGGATTTGTTCTCCAAAGGTCTAATCAGACCTAGCCATTCTGAATGGGGAGCAGCGGTGGCTTTCGTCACCAAGTCTGATGGTTCTTTGAGGATGTGTGTTCATTATAAGGAGCTGAACAAGCTCAGTATGAGGAACAGATATCCTATGCCTCGCATCAATGATATGTTCGAACAGCTCCACGGAGCCACTGTTTTCTCTCAGCTTGATCTTGCCATAGGTTTTCACCATCTCAGAGTTGCTGAGGAGAGTATTCCCAAGACTACTTTCCATATTGAGAATGGTTTCTATGAATGGTTAGTTATGCCTTTTGGTTTGACTAATGCCCCATCTTTCTTTATTGATTTGATGAATCGTGTTTTTCATTATGTGCTTAACAAGTTTGTTCTAGTCTTTGTTGATGATATCCTAGTCTTCTTTAAGTCATGGGATGAGCATGAGTCGCATTTGAAATTTGTTCTGAAGACTCTTAGAAACCATCAATTGGGGGCTAAATTCTTGAAATGCCATTTCTGAAAGGATGAAGTCCAATTTCTCGGAGATATGATTTCTAGTAATAGAGTTTCCATTGATCTAGTTGAATAGCTACGATCAATGTAAGTCTTTCTTGTCTTCTCTCTTTGTGGATAGATTGACCAATTCAGCTCATTTCATTTCGGTCAAGTCTGCCCGTTCTTCTTCTAGTTTGTCTGAGATTTATATAAGGGAGATTGTTCGCCTTCATGGTGTTCCTATCAATATTGTTTGTGATATGGATCCTATTTTTACCAGTCAGTTTTGGAAAGCTTTTCAGGAATAATTGGGTACTCATCTGAATCTGAGCACTGCTTACCATCCGCAGACTGACGGTCAAACGGAAAGAGTGAATCAGATTCCTAAGGATCTTCTTCGTGCTTGTGTTCTGGATTATGGAAAATCTTGAGAAGATCATCTCTATCTCATTGAATTCACCTAGAACAACAGTTATCGGGTGTAATTTCAATCTTCTATTTTTAATCTTGTCTTAATCCTTTATCTATCTCATTTTACCTTTGAATGTCCCAAATTTAAAATTCTATCCTTATTTTTGAAATCCATTCTAGAATCCTCAAGTGAGGGAGTGTATTTCTATTAATATTGAATGTTTTACATGTTGTGTTGTTTGAGTTGTTGATGTTGATTTGGATTTTCGATCGATTCTTCTGATCAACTCTATCGGTAGGATTCCAAAACACTTGATCAGAGCAAACCGACGCAATATCGTTTTCAAATTTGGTAAATAAATTTGTATGATTATTATATATATAAGAAAGTTTTCTAAAAATAATTGTTACATGAATTGGTTAACAAAATGATAATATTTGATTTTCATTTATTGTTTTGTAAACCAATGACTATTGCCTCATAAAATAAATAAATGAAATTATAAACAGTTTATAAATTTATTTGGAATTTTAAGCATAATTATATACTGATTTGGAATTTAAATGAATTTAAATTATTGATTTGAGAATTTAATTCTAGTGATTTCAAACTTTGGTTTTAATGCTTAAAATGTATATCATTTAAAGGTATGTTTGAATATAAATTTTAAAATGTTTAAATCTATGCTCTTCTCTTATGTCATTGGAAAATAATTTCGGTGATGGCGACCGCATTATCGACATTCATTTTCGAGTTTCGAAGAGGAGAGACCAATTCGTAGCTTTGCTACCCTTTTGTTTTGAAAGAAGAAAAAAAATATAATAAAATTAAATTGATTTAAATTTCTTAAGTATGGCTTGATTTGATATATATATATATATATATATATATATATATATATATATGATTTTAGATCTGATTTTATATGATATATAGTATACATACATATATTATCTCTTAATGGTTTGAGGTAAAATTGGAGATTCTCTTAAATTTATGATTCAGGGATGATTTCAATTATAAATTGAAAAGAACTTTGGATAAATAATTGAACTTGAAATAAATGAATTGGGAAATTTTGGATAAATAATTTAAATTTTAGATAAATAATTGAATTGGAAAATTTATTTTATAATACCAAATTTGCATTCCAATATAACTTATCTAATTATTCATAAGTTAGGTATGTAATTGGATCATAAACAATATAAAATGGTATTAAAGGAATTTATAAATAAACTTGAGTAGTTATGGTAAGAGTAAATATACTTAATATATGTGATAAGATATATTAAGGGGAATAAATTTAATAATAATTTGATAAAGTGGAAGATGAGGGAAGCTTTCTCCTAGGATTGTTGGTCCTTTTCGTATCTCAAAGAGGATTGGTTCTATGGCTTATCGTCTAGATTTTCATGAGAAGTTTTTTGGAGTGCATAATGTATTCCATGTTTCGCATCTTCGTCGATATCTGCATGATCCATCTTTGATTGTCTAGCCTTCTGCTCTCAAAAGTTTGGATATTGAGCCTAACCTTACTGTCGAGAGGAAGCCACTTCGTATTATCGAAAGAGGTACGTAGCAGCTGAGAAGGAAATCTGTCAACCTGGTCAAAGTGCAGTGGAGTATAGATGATCGGGATTGTACTTGGGAGACGGAGGAGAGCATGCGTGCTTCAAATCCGGAATTATTAATTTCAGGCACTATTTGCTTTTATATCATATCTTTCCATGTTTCGTGTCTCGTTCCTTTTCGAGGATGAAAAGTTTTGAGCGGGGGAGAGTGTAACAACCATAATTTTTATAAATATTTTTAATTCAAATTATTTGAAAACTTTGATTTTTAAATCGTTTAAAATGTGAATTTTGGAATTTTCCAATGAATTTCTGGATTTTGTTTACAATCATTTTTCCAAAAAAAAATAAAATAAATTTTTTTTGAAAATTTTATAGTTTGGTCAACTTTGGTAAAACTTTGATTTTCAGTTGAAATTTTTAAATTTTAAATTTCTAATCTTTTTTTTTGAAACTGTATTTGATTCAGATATTGGTTCTGCTTTTCGTTTCGTCAAATTCTGTTTTATACTTTGTAAATGTGATAAAATTCAGCGCTTTACACATGATTATTTTCAGTATTTTTTTGTTATTTTCTATTGTCTATTTCCTGTGTTCATTTTTCTATTTTATTTTGGTTTGGACTTTGATATTTTTATTTGATTTTGGCTTGTTTATTTTAATTGCATTTTGCAAGTGGGCTTAGGAAATTCTAAAAGACATAAGTTTCTTTTCTTTAAGTGATGCCTTTTCCTTTCCTAGCCGTTCAAAACTTTTGTCTTAGCCATACAAACTTCTCATCTACCTTCTCATTCACGTATAAAACATTTCTCATCTCTTTCTCATTTTATTTCCTGTAGAAATTTTTTACACCAAGTTTCTTTCTTCTCCTCATTTTCTTTTCGTTTCTCTTTTATTCTCGAGCATAGCTCGGCCATCCCCTTTAGCCGACCATCCCCTCCACCATCCACCACCCATGATCGGCCACCACCATCCCATCCCATGCCGTGAACCATAAGATCCAAAACCCATCACCTAATGGCATCACAAACCCCAGCGGAGACCACTAGATCCCCTTTCCTCCTTGCTAGCCTCGGCCATCACCACAAACACCACTTCCTTTGCCTTGCCGTGACCAATTCTTCATCTCGGAGCCATGCTAGTGGAGTGACCAGACCTGATCCGGATCTTAGCATATGGCCGAGCCATAATTTCTTAGGCCGAACCCAAAGATCACATATCCTTGCCTTTTTTCCATTCTATAGACTTTTAGTGCCAACTCTTCACATTCTAACACCTAGCCGTGCCTCATTTCAAACCATAGCCGAGCATAGATGCCTCAAAACATCATGGACGAGCATGGCTTGATGATGGTCAAGCCAACTTGGAAAGTGGCTAAGCCTATATGCATGAGTTAAGCCATTTTGTGTCATTTTGATTTATGTTTGTGTATTGTTTGATCTATAAAAAATTTGTATGAACAGTTGCTTATGTATGTTTGGTATTTGTTGTTTACAAGACTTGAATCTTGGCTCTCCATCCACTCAAATCTAATTCGTGCTTTGTCATGCCTTTCGGAGTTTGGTTGTGTGTCTTGAATTGTTATCTCCAGCTTTAGAAGGTGAGTTTATCACTCTCGACATTCGTACTTATATAATTGTGAAACAATGACAAGTGGATATGTAGTAGATGATATGCTATGTTGATAGTAATTTATACATGCCTATGATATGATATTTAATGATGTCATCACCTGATTGTATGTTTGTTACATCA
This sequence comes from Allium cepa, assembly GCA_030765085.1. Classification (NCBI taxonomy): domain Eukaryota; kingdom Viridiplantae; phylum Streptophyta; class Magnoliopsida; order Asparagales; family Amaryllidaceae; genus Allium; species Allium cepa. Next base: position 780,132,059 of record CM060934.1, read on the forward strand.
CCTAATATGATATACTATGCTATACTATTTATTTATTTTCTATTTCTCACACTACAAGTTCCCTATTAATATAGAATCACTATGGGTTGAAATGATACATACCCGAATGGACTTTAGAATTGGGAAAAATCATCATGAGTTGAAACGATTGGCTCAAGCGATTTTTATTTTATTTGACTTGGGATTGCGGGTTTGAAATGATAGAACCCGGATTTTTTTTTAAATTACGGATTGAAATGATATATATGTGTGTATCACTTGACCTAGTTAGAAAATATTATACAGACCCATGGTTAATTTTTAAATAATAGTTTTCTAATTTTTTTAAGTATTTTTATATATATAAAATTTTAACTTAAAATTTGATTTAATGATCTTTAAATATAGTAAGATCTTGGTTTTCTAATAAATTAAATTTTTATAGGGAAATAATTGGTTTAAATTAAATTAAAGATTTTATCTATGATAAATAACTCAATAATTTAAATTTAAGTTAATATGGAATTTTAATTCTAACCTAATAATAATAATCGATTTTAATTATGAAATAGATATGTTTTGTATAAATAAAACTATGAGAAAAATTTAAATAGTATGTTTTAAACATGTTATAGTAGTATTAGTAGCATTTATAAAATGCTATATTAATTTTGTTATGTTTTGAAAATGTTACTATTTCTAAATTGTCAATGATTTCCAAAATGCTATATTATTTAGGCTACATTGTTAAAAATGTTATGCTACTTTAGGTAATGTTTTAAAATGCCGTATTTATAAAAGGATAGCATTATTGAAATGCTTTTATATATATTGATCACATTTTTCAAGTATTATGATTTCTAAAAGATACACTTTTTAAAATGCTATGTTACTTTAGGTTATGTTTTAAAGGTGCTACTATTTATAAATTGTAACATTTTCTAAAGTGCTATTATATAAGGGTAACATTATGAAAGTGTTATGATTTTAAATTATTATATTTTAAAAATGCTATAATAAGTGTATGGTTTTGAAAGTGTTATGATTTTGAATTACTACATTTTAGAAATGCTATAATAAGTGTATGGTTTTGAAAGTGTTATGATTTCTAAAAGATAATATTTTTAAAGTGCTATGACTAATATATATGGATTTATGAAATATTACCAATTTTGAAATGGATATTATTTTGGAAAGAGTAATAGCAAATGATTTTAAATGGTTTTGGAATAGATATGTTTTGAAATAAATATCCATGGGTTATAATAACATTTGATTGTTAAAGAGACCAAGATCGGAAGTTGTCATACTCTCTGCCAACTTTTGAACAACAATGTACACGGTGGAGATTCCAGAATGAAGTATGATGGTGGCGACGTTCTATTAAGGTATATACGCGGACCCGACTCCCGTGAGTTGGCATAAGGTGGCTAAAACAGGAGCAATCGACGGACTAATAAGGTATCTCCACTTATCGGACACACTTCTTCATATGCCATTCTATTACTTTGTGATTGATTGGCGCGCACCTTTGATTTTGGGAGTGTGGCTCGGGGTAGGCGGTAGTGGCTGCTACGCGTTACCACCGGTCCGAAAGTGCAATTGTTATATCTACCCTAGCATTGCTTAGTTGTGTCGTGTCACCTACCCTAGCACGTCTTGTACGAGTTTGATTTGTGTCGTAGCTATGGAGTGCTTATGGTAGCCTCCCGATCTAAAGGTACGACAATACTGTATAGACTATTGGCACTATAAAATGTGTTAAGGGGGATATGGGTAACGCCTTAACACTTTTTTTAAATATATTATACTTTACTTTAGACATTACTACAATAGTGTATATCACTACATAGTAAATAGTTTAATGGATCCTTAAAAGATGGGCGGTCCCAAGCATCCATTAAGTTACCTGTGCATTTTATTTACAGTTCACTTGAGTTGGGTTACATCGTATAAGTATGTATGTCCTGACTCGAGTGTTCTGTGTTTTGCTTTTCGCTCGGGTCAGCCTGAGTACTTCAGCTTGGGATTCACCTTCTGGAGCTAGGATTGCTGAAGATTATCTATCTAGTTGTTATCTATTTCTAATCAGCTTATGTACTAGTGGATATTTATGTTTTGGGATCTTCTATTGTATTTAGTTTCAGACTCTGGTATTTTGTACTTATTCTGTGACTCTATTTATAGTAGCTTCATGAACTACTATGGTTATTTTATTTCCGCTGTGAGTTATTCTGATTTATTTATGTCTGTGATTCTGTGATTGGTTTTATTTTCTCCAAATTATATTACAATCTACTGTTTTGAATTATTTAAGTCTGACATGTGTGGTTTTATTGTCGATTTGATTGGTCCAAAATAGTGGGTCGTAACAAAATGTGATGACCCAATATTTTTAACATCTAAAATAATTTATAAACGCTGAAAAAATACGCTTACTATTAATTTCAAATGTTGAATAAAGTGGATCGTGGGTATATAAATTAAAAAATCCTAAACAGTGAACAAAAAATAAAACGGCACAGCGGAACTTAAACATCAATATATATACACATACATGTAGGATCTAGATTAACCCTAGAGGGGGGGTGAATAGGGTTATAGCAAATTTTCTCGATTTAAACACAGAAATAAACTGCAGAAATAAATATGCTGAAAAGTAAATCACATACAAAATTTACCCAGCTTCGGTAACCCCTGCCTACTGCTGCATTCCCAGATTTCTATTAGAATTAAATAGTATCCCGCTTACAAACACTCTACTAGACTCGCAAACCTTTTCTCCCGCTCACAAACACTCTACTAGACTCGCACACCCTGCTCCGCCTATAAAGTTTCGTTTACTCGCAAACTCTGCTCCCGCCTATAGAGTTTTGCAAACTCGCACACCCTGCTCACTGAACTAATTCTAACTAGACAATCTGACACTACCTACAACCTAGGTGGTGATTTACAAATTCTTAGACTCGAAAAGAAAAAACAACTTCAAAAATAAAACCAGGAGCAAAAATTAAAATATAAACTTTAATTCCTAATTTTTGCTCAAAATAAAAATAAAAAACCCTTTAATTAAAACCATAAAACCAAATAATCCCCTTTTATAATAAACAAGGCCGGCCCACTAATTCTTGAACCCGATCCTTTTTTCTTTCTTTGCGAAAATGATGGCGGTCGTTCCTCTTGAAATTAGGGCATCGTTCCCCTTTTTCTTTGCTACTGTAAAATTGCGGCTTTGTTCTTCTTTCTCGAATTAGGGCTTCGGCTCTTGTGAGAATTAGGGCTTTCGGCTCTTGCTCGTCCTCGATTTCTGATGATCGATTGTTGCCCTTGCTTACTGCTTCGCTTATGATTGGTTCTGGTGGGCTTCGAGATTGCGATTGTTTGCAGCTGCTTCTTTTGATCGAGTTCACTGTTGCGGTATGTAATCTCTTTGCTTGTTTGTGCTTTTGTGATTTTCGAACTCAAACTCGATGCCGATGATGATCACTTGGGTTTGGTATTTATATGAGTTCGAGTACACTTGAAATCGTTCATATTAATTCGATACTTTCCTGATTTTCTATTGCTTGATGCGTACGATTTTCCTGATATAACTTCAACCTTGATGCGCACGGCTTTGATTTTGTTGCGTTCGATTTTTTTGATTCACACGGCAACAACTTTCCCCTTTTTCATTGCTTACTTTTTCAAAGATACGAATTTGATACACTGCCATGAATTCGAATTGGACTTGGAATTACTATTTGATTTTCTGGCCCTCTTTTCAGGTTGGTTTAACAAGAACTTCACTGTGAACTTTGGCTCGGTTGTAACTTCGTTTATCTTGTATCATTGCATCCATTCTGTACTTACTCGGTTTCAAGCATTGTCTTCATTTCATTCTTGTCTGCTGTTATGTTGGTGGCAATCTTGTGTAAGTGCTTGTGTCATCACTTGTTTGCGGTGACATTGTAGTTTGCATCGAGCATTTTGTATGCTTGTAACTTTGTAGTTGCACTCCATTTTCGTGTGTTCATTCCTTGGTGTGGAGCTGGACTGTTATTGAGTTGATATACTTGGATATTTGCAGTTGGTATTTGAATTTCAATTTTATTCACTGTTCTTGATACTTGCAGTTGTATCGCTTGACATTCATTCCTATAGTTTGCATTCATGTACTTGCTGTCGTAGATGTTGTCACTGTATTGGTTCGAGTCAGTTTCAATGTTTCATTGTGAAGTTCAAGTTGCATGTATGCTGTTCATTGCTTGGTCTCTGAGTCTTGTACATGCATTGTGCTTCTGGAGCTTGTATAATTTGAACCTGGTTTGGATTTTTGCATTGAGCATGCTTCTGGTTTGAGTGTGCTTGCATCTTTTTGTTGTTTCCAGTTGCACTTGGTCATTTTGTATCTGCATCCTCAGTTGAGTAATTTCCACTGTCTTCTATTCACTTGAGTTTGAGCATTTATGTGTACTTTTTGATTTGCATCACTTGTAGCTTGCTACTGTGTTGCATTGAGTTACTGTCGTCTGCACTTGCACACTCCATACTTTGGTATTGTTCCATGCTGTTACCTGGTCGAGCTGTGGTCTTCAAGCATATTGTCGTGATTGTAGTTCCAGTGTGCATTTCTCTGTTGCACTTGCTTTTGATATAGCTGTTGGTTGATGTGCATGCTTGTTCATTCCAGTGAGTTTTGTTTTGTGAATCCATGTTGCAACTGTTTTGGTCGAGACTTGTTGTTTGTTAGCACTGGACCTGATCTGCATACATGATTGTTGCAGTCCATTTTGTTGTTGATCACTTGATTCTTTGTTGGCACTTCTGGATGTTTGCAGCTTGGTCTTTGTTGCAACTGGCTGTTTCATTGTTTCATGCATTATTGATACTTTGATGCAGTTTTGATTTGTCGAAGCTTTGCATTCTTCAACTTGCCTTGTGTTGAATCCAGTCTCAAAACTCGGATTTGACCTTGTGCTCGTGTCGTGATTTTATTTATGTTGCACGTGAGTTGAACCCGGCTTTTCATTTGGGTTTGACCTGTGCTCACCTGTCCCTGTAAATCAATCAAGTGTATATCGGTGTGCACGGCCTTGTGGCATGTACAGTGATACACTGTGCATGTCACACTGTTCGTGTGTGATGAATTCAAATGTAAATGATGACGAACAACCCAAATAACTGAGGCAAATCATACTTTCAAGAATCATATTTCATTTTATATTGCAAAAACATTTCTTTTTCAATTTTACTGCGTTAGTGAATATTTTTGCAGATTGCTCAGTTGTTGGATTCAAACCGGAATGAAGTTGAATATAAAATACGAGTGTGAATGATATGTAGTGAGGAAATTATGTAAACTGAATTGTGATGTAATCAAAAATTTATATGTATAGTGAGAGCATGAATTTGTACTATTCGAGATTGTAATAAATATTTGTTTGAATAAAATTTCTGTTTGAATTCAAAATCTGTGTAACTTGTTCTGTTTGAATTCAAATTCAAATTCTGTGTAATTTATTTTATTCAACAAATATTTATTTAATCTATTGAAAAAAATAGTACATCACCAAATACATTTAAATGAATATATATGTTTATTATCATCAAACAAAAACATATAAGCGCATATTCATACAATCTCCTCCTTTTGATGATAACAAACATATATTTAAGATTTTGACCGTGTTAAATGTATTTGACCAATTATATACTCTAATTTCTCCCCCTATTTAAATGCTTCCTCTCTACATGATGCTCCCCCTACATATATGCATACAAATAGAAATATATTCAAATGAGCCTAGATGCAAATGGAAAATTATTTGACCTTTGCTTGATTCTATTTGACATAATCTTAACTTTTCTCTCCCCCTTTTCTTATCAGCAAAAGAATAATTGTGTTAGAGAAAAATAGAGATTAAGTGATCAATATTAATCCAACATTAAACTCAAATTGAATATAAATATTAAACTTCAATAAAAATCAAACAAAAATCTTAACTACCCTTGTTAGGCGCATATTTCACTTTTAGAATGATGGAAATGGTATTCTCATATAAAATCATACAGATGTATCAACTTATGTTACATTTATATCAGGAATTTAAATATCTACTAATCATGCATAACTGTTAGGACTTTTAAATGAGATTAGTAGTATTCAAATTTTTTTTTAAAAATGAAATCAAGTATCTTCTAACCACGCATGACCGTGAGGACTTTTAAATGGGATTAGAATCAACTTGTTTATTTAAGCAATTAATTTTGATATGCGTTCCATACATGCATAACCGTAAGGACTTTTAAATGAGCATGGAAGCACATAATCAAAAATCCAAGTAATTCACACATGCATAACCGTGAGGACTTTTAAATGAGAGTGAATACTTTGGATATTTATTTATTTTAAAAAAATGTGACATGAAAAACAAATGATTCCTGATTATAGTACCACATATCGACAAACTATATTTAATATTTGATAAACAATGGTCGATAGAAACATGATAGATATTGAAATGGTCATGGAATCTTTACCCAACAAAGAGTTTTATAATTCTTGTTTGAATTCCTAAAGAAATTTTCCAAATATACTCTCTTGAGTAATGTATGTTAAATATCAACACTTATCACATTTTCAATCACTATTTAACTTTTTGATAATTAGTAGGGAGTCGGATTAGTCAAAATTTGTCATTTAAAATCAAATAAAAATGACTAATCTGAAAATATGGTCAAACATGATTTTCTCGAAGGGGTTATATGAGAAAAATTTCTGCTATTTGAAAAATTGTTTCAAGTGAAAAATATGCAGATATTTTCTTTGAAAAACGATGCAGCAAATGAATGTTTCAAAGATTAATCACGTTCCACTAGTAATTTCTCTATCAACTATATTACCAGTGTAATCTGCATCTGAATTTAAATTTCACTCAATATTCACTCGTTGGATGTCAAAGACCAGATTGTGAAATTTCAACAAACTATCTCAGAATGAAATTTGAAATGAAGCCATGTTAACACTCAAAAAATATGTTAATTTCGTAAACCGTAGGATAAACAGTTATATTCATGAGTAATCAACAGTCAATCAACATCATAATTATTTCAAAAACAATTTCTTGAAGTTTCAACAATTTCTTAAAATCCTTTTTAACAGCTTTCACATGAAATTTGAAATCGTGCAAATTTACAGGCAGTGGCCAAAATGTCAAAACAAATATATCTACTTGTAGCATGAGTAATCAAAGATCAATAAAATACCATCATTTGACCGAACAAATTTATATGGATTAGTTCAAAGTTGAAAATCTAATTGGTCATCATTTAAGCACAAATCAAGGTCATAAATAAGAACATGTCAAAAGAAATCATATCAATTAAGAATAAGTCAGAATTAAAGACATCATTCATTTCATTATCACCTTACTGGCTGATTTAATCCAGATTACGGTGCAGATTATCATATTTAACAAATTTACCTATTTTACCTTTACGATAATTTTTCGTTGTTGTCCATTGTGATTCTGTCACCTTTATACTAGGCTAAGGAACTTTACTTTGTTGCCCGTTGTGTTTCTGGAACAGCCAAAATCCAGAGAACACCGTTGTTGTTCCTTAGCCTACCACCATACCTACACGATGAAAGATTTTTGTGACCTATTTATAGGTCCATGATTGTTAGTGGCAGAAGCATTATGAATAAACAAACCCTTTGGAACCCAAACTTGTTTAGTCGTTTTATTCTTGTTCCAATAGAGATGAAATTTGTTTGTAGAATTCTTAGGAACCCAAACTTGTATAAATTTTGTGTTCTTGTTCCTATGACTACAATTTTCAACACGATGTCCAATTATTTCACATCTATCAAAGGCACTCTTACCTTTTGCACTATCAACTTGTGATTTCCCAAAACCTAGTCCTTTTCTGTTGTTAGCAAAAATTTGATTTCCCAATAGCATGCTGAAAGATTTTTTGCCTCTTGAAAAGTTATTCAGAGATTTCTCAAGGTTTTGGACTTTGGTTTTTAGTGTTGTGTTTTCAGTGACAAGTGAGGTGCATTGATTTATAAAATCCTTTTTCCTAGTGTCGATGGTTTCCTTAAGGCTCAAGTTTTCTTTTTCAAGATTCTCAAAGCTATTCTTAAGTCTTGTCAATTCTGAATCTAAAATTTTACATTTTTTACATTCTAGGTTTTGAATATTTTCAAGTTCAGTTTCTAACCTAAAATTTTCACGAGCAAGTTCTCTCTTATCAGATTTTAGTTTTTCAATTTTAGATTCAAGAGCATCGACTACTTTAGTGAGATCAAGACACATAAAAACAAGATCTCTATAGGAATACTCACCTGCCTCACTAGATTCCTCGGAGCTTGCTTCTGATTCTGATTTTGCCATAAGACACAAGTTAGCCTCCTCTGAGCTGCTATCCGAAACTTCCTCTCCTTCTTCATCATCCCAAGTTGCTGCAAAGATCTTCTTCGTCTTTTTCTTTCCTTTGTTGTATTTGAGAAGTGGGCATTCTTGTTTGAAGTGACCAGGCTTGTTGCAGTTATAACACGTCAGTTCATTATCGGAGTTGTCAGAATCTTTTGACCTATTCCCTTTGTTTTCTTCTTGCGTGGCTTGAATCTCGACCATTTTCTAAGATTATTGACAGCCATTGCAAGCTCTTCAATCGGATCTTCTTCTTCTTCATCGCTCTCTTCTTTGCTCTTTAAGGCAATCGTCTTCTTCTTTGGTTCGGAGTTGTTGCGTTCCTCTTTTGCTTTTAGCTCAAGCTCATATGTCATCAAGTTGCCAATGAACTCCTCCATGCTTAGTTTACTCAAATCGTTCGATTCTTGGATTGCCGTGACTTTTGCCTCAAAGTTCATTGGTAAAACTCGTAACACCTTCCTCACAAGCTCTACCTCAGTGAATACCTTCTCGAGCGCTCTAGCGTTGTATACCAAAGTTGAAAAGCGTCCAAACATGTCCTTTATGCTCTCGCCTTTGTCCATCACAAAGTTCTCGTATTCATTGCTGAATAGAGCTAGACGAGACTCATTGACTTGAGAAGTTCCTTCATGTGTCACCTCCAAAGTGTGCCAAATTTCTTGTGCTGTTGTACAATGAGAAATTCTATTAAATTCATTCTTATCAAGAGCACAGATCAAAGCGTTCATTGCTTTGGCATTTGTAGTTTTTAATTTCTTATCGTTAGCATCCCACCTATCCTTGGGTTTAGGGATCTCAGTTTCACCAACAGTTATAGTGGGAGATTTATAACCAGTTTCAATAATATCCCAAACATCATAATCAACGGAACTAAGATATATACCCATCCTAACTTTCCAATAAGCATAATCATTCCCGTTAAACATGGGTGGCCTAACAATAGATTGCCCCTCAGAAAAAGCATTATTTAATGAATTCATGACTCTATAGTTAAAGAAAAATACCAGGCTCTGATACCACTTGTACGATCTAGATTAACACTAGAGGGGGTGAATAGGGTTATAGCGAATTTTCTCGATTTAAACACAGAAATAAACTGCTGAAATAAATATGCTGAAAAGTAAATCACACACAAAATTTACCCAGCTTCGGCAACCCCTGCCTACTGCTGCATTCCCAGATTTCTATTAGAATTAAACAGTATCCCGCTTACAAACACTCTACTAGACTCGCAAACCTTTGCTCCCGCTCACAAACACTCTACTAGACTCGCACACCCTGCTCCGCCTATAGAGTTTCGTTTACTCGCAAACTCTGCTCCCGCCTATAGAGTTTTGCAAACTCGCACACCCTGCTCACTGAACTAATTCTAACTAGACAATCTGACACTACCTACAACCTAGGTGGTGATTTACAAATTCTTAGACTCGAAAAGAAAAAACAACTTCAAAAATAAAACCAGGCGCAAAAATTAAAATATAAACTTTAATTCCTATTTTTTGCTCAAAATAAAAATAAAAAACCCTTCAATTAAAACCCTAAAACCAAATAATCCCCTTTTATAATAAACAAGGCCGGCCCACTAATTCTTGAACCCGATCCTTCTTTCTTGCTTTGAGAAAATGATGGCGGTCGTTCCTCTTGAAATTAGGGCATCGTTCCCCTTTTTCTTTGCTACTGTAAAATTGCGGCTTTGTTCTTCTTTCTCGAATTAGGGCTTCGGCACTTGTGAGAATTAGGGCTTTCGGCTCTTGCTCGTCCTCGATTTCTGATGATCGATTGTTTCCCTTGCTTACTGCTTCGCTTATGATTGGTTCTGGTGGGCTTCGAGATTGCGAATTGTTTGCAGCTGCTTCTTTTGATCGAGTTCACTGTTGCGGTATGTAATCTCTTTTCTTGTTTGTGCTTTTGTGATTTTCGAACTCAAACTCGATGCCGATGATGATCACTTGGGTTTGGTATTTATATGAGTTCGAGTACACTTGAAATCATTCGTATTAATTCGATACTTTCCTGATTTTCTATTGCTTGATGCGTACGATTTTCCTGATATAACTTCAACCTTGATGCGCACGGCTTTGATTTTGTTGCGCTCGATTTTCTTGATTCGCACGGCAACAACTTTCCCCTTTTTCATTGCTGACTTTTTCAAAGATACGAATTTGATACACTGTCATGAATTCGAATTGGACTTGGAATTACTATTTGATTTTCTGGCCCTCTTTTCTGGTTGGTTTAACAAGAACTTCACTGTGAACTTTGGCTCTGTTTTAACTTCGTTTATCTTGTATCATTGCATCCATTCTGTACTTACTCGGTTCCAAGCATTGTCTTCCTTGCATTCATGTCTGTTGTTATGTTGGTGGCAATCTTGTGTAAGTGCATGTGTCATATCTTGTTTGCGGTGACATTGTAGTTTGCATTGAGCATTTTGTATGCTTGTAACTTTGTAGTTGCACTCCATTTTCGTGTGTTCATTCCTTGGTGTGGAGCTGGACTGTTATTGAGTTGATATACTTGGATATTTGCAGTTGGTATTGGAATTTCAGTTTTAGTCACTGGTCTTGATACTTGCAGTTGTATCGCTTGACATTCATTCGTGTAGTTTGCATTCATGTACTTGCTATCATAGATGTTGTCACTGTATTGGTTCGAGTCAGTTTCAATGTTTCATTGTGAAGTTCAAGTTGCATGTATGCTGTTCATTGCTTGGTCTCTGAGTCTTGTACATGCATTGTGCTTCTGGAGCTTGTATAATTTGAACCTGGTTTGGATTTTTGCATTTAGCATTCTTCTGGTTTGAGTGTGCTTGCATATTTTTGTTGTTTCCAGTTGCACTTGGTCATTTTGTATCTGCATCCTCGGTTGAGTAATTTCCACTGTCTTCTGTTCACTTGAGTTTGAGCACTTATGTGTACTTTTTGATTTGCATCACTTGTAGCTTGCTACTGTGTTGCGTTGAGTTACTGTCGTCTGCACTTGCACACTCCATACTTTGGTATTGTTCCATGCTGTTACCTGGTCGAGCTGTGGTCTTCAAGCATATTGTCGTGATTGTAGTTCCAGTGTGCATTTCTCTGTTGCACTTGCTTTTGATATAGCTGTTGGTTTCTGTGCATGCTTGTTCATTCCAGTGAGTTTTGTTTTGTGATATCCATGTTGCAACTGTTTTGGTCGAGACTTGTTGTTTGTTGGCACTGGACCTGATCTGCATACTTGATTGTTGCAGTCCATTTTGCTGTTGATCACTTGATTCTTTGTTGGCACTTCTGGATGTTTGCAACTTGGCCTTTGTTGCAACTGGCTGTTTCATTGTTTCATGCATTATTGATACTTTGATGCAGTTTTGATTTGTCGAAGCTTTGCATTCTTCAAGTTGCCTTGTGTTGAATCCAGTCTCAAAACTCGGATTTGACCTTGTGCACGTGTCATGATTTTATTTATGTTGCATGTGAGTTGAACCCGGCTTTTCATTTGGGTTTGACCTGTGCTCACCTGTCCCTGTAAATCAATCAAGTGTATATCGATGTGCACGGCCTTGTGGCATGTACAGTGATACACTATGCATGTCACACTGTTCGTGTGTGATGAATTCAAATGTAAATGATGACGAACAACCCAAATAACTGAGGAAAATCATACTTTCAAGAATCATATTTCATTTTATATTGCAAAAACATTTCTTTTTCAATTTTACTGCGTTAGTGAATATTTTTGCAGATTGCTCAGATGCTGGATTCAAAGTGGAATGAAGTTGAATATAAAATACGAGTGTGAATGATATGTAGTGAGGAAATTATGTAAACTGAATTGTGATGTAATTGTGATGTAATTAAAAATGTATATGTATAGTGAGAGCATGAATTTGTACTATTCAAGATTGTTATTAATATTTGTTTGAATAAAATTTCTGTTTGAATTCAAAATCTGTGTAACTTGTTCTGTTTGAATTCAAATTCAAATTCTGTGTAATTTATTTTATTCAACAAATATTTATTTAATCTATGAAAAAAAATAGTACATTACCAAATACATTTAAATGAATATATATGTTTATTATCATCAAACAAAAACATATAAGCGCATATTCATACAATCTCCCCCTTTTGATGATGACAAACATATATTTAAGATTTTGACCGTGTTAAATGTATTTGACCAATTATATACTCTAATTGATCCCCCTATTTAAATGCTTCCTCTCTACATGATGCTCCCCCTACATATATGCACACAAATAGAAATATACTCAAATGAGCCTAGATGCAAATGGAAAATTATTTGATCTTTGCTTGATTCTAATTGACAAAATCTTAACTTTTCTCTCCCCCTTTTGTTATCAGCAAAAGAATAATAGTGTTAGAGAAAAATAGAGATTAAGTGATCAATATTAATCCAACATTAAACTCAAATTGAATATAAATATTAAACTTCAATAAAAATCAAACAAAAATCATAACTACCCTTGTTAGGCGCATATTCCACTTTTAGAATGATGGAAATGGTATTCACATATAAAATCATACAGATGTATCAATTATGATACATTTATATCAGGAATTTAAATATCTACTAATCATGCATAACCGTTAGGACTTTTAAATGAGATTAGTAGTATTCCAATTTTTTTTTAAAAATGAAATCAAGTATCTTCTAACCACGCATGACCGTGAGGACTTTTAAATGGGATTAGAATCAACTTGTTTATTTAAGCAATTAATTTTGATATGCGTTCCATACATGCATAACCGTAAGGACTCTTAAATGAGCATGGAAGCACATAATCAAAAATCCAAGTAATTCACCCATGCATAACCGTGAGGACTTTTAAATGAGAGTGAATACTTTGGATATTTGTTTATTTTAAAAAAATGTGACATGAAAAACAAATGATTCCTGATTATAGTACCACATATCGACAAACTATATTTAATATTTGTTAAACAATGGTCGATAGAAACATGATAGATATAGAAATGGTCATGGAATCTTTACCCAACAAAGATTTTTATAATTCTTGTTCGAATTCCTAAAGAAATTTTCCAAATATACTCTCTTGAGTAATGTATGTTAAATATCAACACTTATCACATTTTCAATCACTATTTAACTTTTTGATAATTAGTAGGGAGTCGGATTAGTCAAAATTTGTCATTTAAAATCAAATAAAAATGACTAATCTGAAAATATGGTCAAACATGATTTTCTCGAAGGGGTTATATGAGAAAAAATTCTGCTATTTGAAAAATTGTTTCAAGTGAAAAATATGCAGATATTTTCTTTGAAAAACGATGCAGCAAATGAATGTTTCAAAGATTAATCACGTTCCACTAGTAATTTTTCTATCAGCTATATTACCAGTGTAATCTGCATCTGAATTTAAATTTCACTCAATATTCACTCGTTGGATGTCAAAGACCAGATTGTGAAATTTCAACAAACTATCTCAGAATGAAATTTGAAATGAAGCCATGTTAACACTCAAACAAATATCATATTGTTAATTTCAGAAACCGTAGGATAAACAGTTATATTCATGAGTAATCAACAGTCAATCAACATCATAATTATTTCAAAAACAATTTCTTGAAGTTTCAACAATTTCTTAAAATCCTTTTTAACAGCTTTCACATGAAATTTGAAATCGTGCAAATTTACAAGCAGTGGCCAAAATGTCAAAACAAATATATCTACGTGTAGCATGAGTAATCAAAGATCAATAAAATACCATCATTTGACCGAACAAATTTATATGGATTAGTTCAAAGTTGAAAATCTGATTGGTCATCATTTAAGCACAAATCAAGGTCATAAATAAGAACAAGTCAAAAGAAATCATATCAATTAAGAATAAGTCAGAATTAAAGACATCATTCATTTCATCATCACCTTACTGGCTGATTTAATTCAGATTACGGTGCAGATTATCACATTTAACAAATTTACCTGTTTTACCTTTACGATAATATTTCGTTGTTATCCATTGTGATTCTGTCACCATTATACTAGGATAAGGAACTTTACTTTGTTGCCCGTTGTGTTTTTGGAACAGCCAAAATCCAGAGAACACCGTTGTTGTTCCTTAGCCTGCCACCATACCTACACGATGAAAGATTTTTGTGACCTATTTATAGGTCCATGATTGTTAGTGGCAGAAGCATTATGAATAAACAAACCCTTTGGAACCCAAACTTGTTTAGTCGTTTTATTCTTGTTCCAATAGACATGAAATTTGTTTGTAGAATTCTTAGGAACCCAAACTTGTATAAATTTTGTGTTCTTGTTCCTATGACTATAATTTTCAACACGATGTCCAATTATTTCACATCTATCAAAGGCACTCTTACCTTTTGCACTATCAACTTGTGATTTCCCAAAACCTAGTCCTTTTCTGTTGTTAGCAAAAATTTGATTTCCCAATAGCATGTTGAAAGATTTTTCGCCTCTTGAAAAGTTATTCAGAGATTTCTCAAGGTTTTGTGCTTTGGTTTTTAGTGTTGTGTTTTCAGTGACAAGTGAGGTGCATCGATTTATAAAATCCTTTTTCCTAGTGTCGATGGTTTCCTTAAGACTCGAGTTTTCTTTTTCAAGATTCTTAAAGCTATTGTTAAGTCTTGTCAATTCTGAATCTAAAATTTTACATTTTTTACATTCTAGGTTTTGAATATTTTCAAGTTCAGTTTCTAACCTAAAATTTTCACGAGCAAGTTCTCTCCTATCAGATTTCAGTTTTTCAATTTTAGATTCAAGAGCATCGACTACTTTAGTGAGATCAAGACACATAAAAACAAGATCTCTATAGGAATACTCACCTGCCTCACTAGATTCCTCGGAGCTTGCTTATGATTCTGATTTTGCCATAAGACACAAGTTAGCCTCCTCTGAGCTGCTATCCGAAACTTCCTCTCCTTCTTCATCATCCCAAGTTGCTGCAAAGACCTTCTTCGTCTTTTTCTTTCCTTTGTTGTATTTGAAAAGTGGGCATTCTTGTTTGAAGTGGACAGGCTTGTTGCAGTTATAACACGTCAGTTCATTATCGGAGTTGTCGGAATCTTTTGACCTATTGCCCTTTGTTTTCTTCTTGCGTGGCTTGAATCTCGACCATTTTCTAAGATTATTGATAGCCATTGCAAGCTCTTCAATCGGATCTTCTTCTTCATCGCTCTCTTCTTTGCTCTTTAAGGCAATCGTCTTCTTCTTTGGTTCGGAGTTGTTGCGTTCCTCCTTTGCTTATAGCTCAAGCTCACATGTCATCAAGTTGCCAATCAACTCCTCCATGCTTAGTTTACTCAAATCTTTCGATTCTTGGATTGCCGTGACTTTTGCCTCAAAGTTCATTGGTAAAACTCGTAACACCTTCCTCACAAGCTCTACCTCGGTGAATATCTTCCCGAGCGCTCTAGCGTTGTATACCAAAGTTGAAAAGCGTCCAAACATGTCCTTTATGCTCTCGCCTTTGTCAATCACAAAGTTCTCGTATTCATTGCTGAATAGAGCTAGACGAGACTCCTTGACTTGAGAAATTCCTTCATGTGTCACCTCTAAAGTGTGCCAAGTTTCCTGTGTTGTTGTACAATGAGAAATTCTATTAAATTCATTCTTATCAAGAGCACAGATCAAAGTGTTCATTGCTTTGACATTTGTAGCTTTTAATTTCTTATCGTTAGCATCCCACCTATCCTTAGGTTTAGGGATCTCAGTATCACCAACAGTTATGGTGGGAGATTTATAACCGGTTTCAATAATATCCCAAACATCATAATCAACGGAACTAAGATATATACCCATCCTAACTTTCCAATAATCATTCCCGTTAAACATGGGTGGCCTAACAATAGATTGCACCTCAAAAAAAGCATTATTTGATGAATTCATGACTCTAGAGTTAAAGAAAAATACTAGGCTCTGATACCACTTGTAGGATCTAGATTAACCCTAGAGGGGGGTGAATAGGGTTATAGCAAATTTTCTCGATTTAAACACAGAAATAAACTGCAGAAATAAATATGCTAAAATGCAAATCACACACAAAATTTACCCAGCTTCGGCAACCCTTGCCTACTGCTGCATTCCCAGATTTCTATTAGAATTAAATAGTATCCCGCTTACAAACACTCTACTAGACTCGCAAACCTTTGCTCCCTCTCACAAACACACTACTAGACTCGCACACCCTGCTCCGTCAAAAGAGTTTCGTTTACTCGCAAACTCTACTCCCGCCTATAGAGTTTTGCAAACTCGTACACCGTGCTCACTGAACTAATTCTAACTAGACAATCTAACACTACCTACAACCTAGGTGGTGATTTAAAAAATTCTTAGACTCGAAAAGAAAAACAACTTCAAAAATAAAATCAGGAGCAAAAATTAAAATATAAACTTTAATTCCTAATTTTTGCTCAAAATAAAAATAAAAAACCCTTCAATTAAAACCCTAAAACCAAATAATCCCCTTTTATAATAAACAAGGCCGGCCCACTAATTCTTGAACCCGATCCTTCTTCCTTGCTTTGAGAAAATGATGGCGGTCGTTCCTCTTGAAATTAGGGCATCGTTCCCCTTTTTCTTTGCTACTGTAAAATTGCGGCTTTGTTCTTCTTTCTCGAATTAGGGCTTCGGCTCTTGTGAGAATTAGGGCTTTCGGCTCTTGCTCGTCCTCGATTTCTGATGATCGATTGTTGCCCTTGCTTACTGCTTCGCTTATGATTGGTTCTGGTAGGCTTCGAGATTGCGAATTGTTTGCAGCTGCTTCTTTTGATCGAGTTCACTATTGCAGTATGTAATCTCTTTGCTTGTTTGTGCTTTTGTGATTTTCGAGCTCAAACTCGATGCCGATGATGATCACTTGGGTTTGGTATTTATATGAGTTCGAGTACACTTGAAATCGTTCGTATTAATTCGATACTTTCCTGATTTTCTATTGCTTGATGCGTACGATTTTCCTGATATAACTTCAACCTTGATGCGCACGGCTTTGATTTTGTTGCGTTCGATTTTCTTGATTCACACGGCAACAACTTTCCCCTTTTTCATTGCTAACTTTTTCAAAGATACGAATTTGATACACTATCATGAATTCGAATTGGACTTGGAATTACTATTTGATTTTCTGGCCCTTTTTTCTGGTTGGTTTAACAAGAACTTCACTGTGAACTTTGGCTCTGTTGTAACTTCGTTTATCTTGTATCATTGCATCCATTTTGTACTTACTCGGTTTCAAGCATTGTCTTCATTGCATTCATGTCAGCTGTTATGTTGGTGGCAATCTTGTGTAAGTGCTTGTGTCATCACTTGTTTGCGGTGACATTGTAGTTTGCATTGAGCATTTTGTATGCTTGTAACTTTGTAGTTGCACTCCATTTTCGTGTGTTCATTCCTTGGTGTGGAGCTGGACTGTTATTGAGTTGATATACTTGGATATTTGCAGTTGGTATTTGAATTTCAGTTTTATTCACTGGTCTTGATACTTGCAGTTGTATCGCTTGACATTCATTCTTGTAGTTTGCATTCATGTACTTGTTGTCGTAGATGTTGTCACTATATTGGTTCGAGTCAGTTTCAATGTTTCATTGTGAAGTTCAAGTTGCATGTATGTTGTTCATTGCTTGGTCTCTGAGTCTTGTACATGCGTTGTCCTTCTGGAGCTTGTATAATTTGAACCTGGTTTGGATTTTTGCATTGAGCATGCTTCTGGTTTGAGTGTGCTTGCATCTTTTTGTTGTTTCCAGTTGCACTTGGTCATTTTGTATCTGCATCCTCAGTTGAGTAATTTCCACTGACTTCTATTCACTTGAGTTTGAGCATTTATGTGTACTTTTTGATTTGCATCACTTGTAGCTTGCTACTGTGTTGCATTGAGTTACTGTCGTCTGCACTTGCACACTCCATACTTTGGTATTGTTCCATGCTGTTACCTGGTCGAGCTGTGGTCTTCAAGCATATTGCCGTGATTGTAGTTCCAGTGTGCATTTCTCTGTTGCACTTGCTTTTGATATAGCTGTTGGTTGATGTGCATGCTTGTTCATTCCAGTGAGTTTTGTTTTGTGATATCCATGTTGCAACTGTTTTGGTCGAGACTTGTTGTTTGTTGGCACTGGACCTGATCTGCATACATGATTGTTGCAGTCCATTTTGTTGTTGATCACTTGATTCTTTGTTGGCACTTCCGGATATTTGCAGCTTGGTCTTTGTTGCAACTGGTTGTTTCATTGTTTCATGCATTATTGATACTTTGATGCAGTTTTGATTTGTCGAAGCTTTGCACTCTTCAAGTTGCCTTGTGCTGAATCCAGTCTCAAAACTCGGATTTGACCTTGTGCTCGTGTCATGATTTTATTTATGTTGCACGTGAGTTGAACCCAGCTTTTCATTTGGGTTTGACCTGTGCTCACCTGTCCCTGTAAATCAACCAAGTTTATATCGGTGTGCACGGCCTTGTGGCATGTACAGTGATACACTGTGCATGTCACATTGTTCGTGTGTGATGAATTCAAATGTAAATGATGACGAAAAACCCAAAAAACTGAGGCTAATCATACTTTCAAGAATCATATTTCATTTTATATTGCAAAAACATTTCTTTTTCAATTTTACTGCGTTAGTGAATATTTTTGCAGATTGCTCAGATGTTGGATTCAAACTGGAATGAAGATTAATATAAAATACGAGTGTGAGTGATATGTAGTGAGGAAATTATGTAAACTGAATTGTGATGTAATTGTGATGTAATCAAAAATGTATACGTATAGTGAGAGCATGAATTGTACTATTCAAGATTGTAATAAATATTTGTTTGAATAAAATTTCTGTTTGAATTCAAAATCTGTGTGACTTGTTCTGTTTGAATTCAAGTTCAAATTCTGTGTAATTTATTTTATTCAACAAATATTTATTTAATCTATGAAAAAACAAAATAGTACATTACCAAATACATTTAAATGAATATATATGTTTATTATCATCAAACAAAAACATATAAGCGCATATTCATACAACGCTTGCGTACATATATATGTATGTATGTATATATTACATTTAAAAAAATAAAAATTTAACAAGTCTAACATATTAGATATTATACATTTTTCAATACATCAATCATTAAAACAACAACTGTATAATTTTGGTTTAAAAGATATACCAATCTATAATGTGGATATAACACATTCGGACCCTTGCCCTCTTCTTTGTTTCTACTTACAAACTTAAAAGTACACATTTATACATGTAATAAAGGAAAAATATGTTTGGAATGCGCCTAACCCTATACGCTTCGACTAAAGGCTCGAGAGCTATTGCATATGAAAAGACTACCTTCATACCCCTTTTTGAAGGATCAAACCCAAGAAGTTCTGTTCTGGCCCTTCTCCTGCATCTAAATACTTGTAAGTACAAAATAAAACCTAGCATTCATGCAACTATTGCAACCAATGTAATTATAAATAATGCCCCTACTCATCTGTCATAATAAATCATCATGTAGGGGTAAGAACAGTAATAGCACACAATGATCAAACATCAATAGCACTCAATGCTAACCCCATTCATCAAATAGGGAACTAACACAAATAGACTTACATACATACCAATCATTAATTATTTGGAATACATCATCAATGTTTGTATAATTCATCACATGCATACCGATCACTCTATATTAGTAAATCAAATACCAAATTATCAATTGTGCGCTAACCAATCCTTATTAGTAACTCAATTATCAATATGATTCAAACAACCAAAACATAATTTTCTAACCGTCCTCTAGTGGTAAAAATGGTAAAATATCGCATCCATATCCTAATGCGATTCCATCGTTTTAAATAAACAACTCACATATTACATTCATTCAAGCATTGTATTTACAATAATTATTTTCTCTAAAGTATAAAAATTATTTTACTATTATTTACTATAAAAACGCCCTTCTTTATCTCGAAGTAATAATAATTCTTTAAAACGATAAAATACCTTGGAAATACTTTATACTCATCTCAAGATATTTTTTTTAAATCACTAAAACTCCTTTTTATTTCTATTTGTCTCAAAATAATAATTATTTTATCCAAGAATCTTTTGGAAAACCTTAGTTGACTACTACTACTATTATTTAGAAAATAACTTTTCAATTTATTATTTAGAAAATAACAATAATATTTCCCACCATAAATACCGTAAATATCAATATTTTCATTATTTACACAAAGGAATCCTATTTTCGCTGAAATTCATTTTATTATTTTTAAATTTTTTTATAAATAATAACAAACTTTCCAAATAGCAATTTAAAATATAATTTTAGTTATCATTTATGAATTTCATCTAAAATTCATAAATAATAATGTTATTAAATTCCATACTTTGATTTCAGTAAAGCTTGTTAAATCATCATTATCTACATATACCTTCTAAAATATGTAAATAACCTCATATATCCTTTATTTATCCGATCTTCTCATTATTATATTTTTTTTCCAATTAATTATTTTCCAGTTCAAATCAAATATTTATATTAATTTAACAGTAAAATATTCTACAATTAACTATAATTATCTAATAAGGCACAATACATCCAAAATTTTATAGTAGCTAAACAACCATCTATAGAACACGACATATGCCAATAAATATGACTTTTCATCAATAGATATGCATTTTATCATTTGAAAATTAAATTGATTAAATTAAATAAATCATACCAATGCACTTTTGCAAATAGCCCCAAAACTCGATGAATATTATATACAACTGTTCGGAATTCCACTATGAATCTAATAGAAGAAACCATACTTGAGAAAAGTTGTATGCAGAAGCTATGGAGCTTAGAAGTTTTAGGGTTTAATTTACAATCAATAAAATTATAGGTGCCAAATCAAAAAATTACCATCCCAAATCAATTTCAGTTGCTCCACCTATAGAACTTTGACCACAATCTCATAGCCCCGACCACCCAAAGTTGCGCCGCCAATTACAATCGAAAGATCGTCGCCTCCTCCATCTATGCGGAGCAGTGCTGCCTCCCAGATCGTAGCAGTTCGTAGGAATTTGGCACCGAAAGTTTCAGCCTTCATCGGCTTTGAGTGCCGGTTCTAGCTATCCATATCCACTATTCACTAAATTGAAGCCAGATCTTTGTTCCCTGCATCGAGGCCTATAGATCCATGTCGACAATTTCACCAATTGGTCGCTAAATCAAAAACCCCATAATTCAACGCTTGGGTTTCACCTTTATTAAATTTGGCCAACAATTCTGGTCAACTTAAGCCTTTTAATGACTAAGGGACACTTTCTGTCTCTTCCACTCATAGTGATCTCCAAATCCTTATATAATTCGATTGGGTTTAAGCACTTTGATTTTATAAAGCAATTTATAATTAGTGAAAATCATCTATCATTAAAATTTGATTAAGAGATTCAGGATTTAGGAAGAGAGACATATGTGATGGTTGGTCTTTTGGATTTCTAAGAATTACACACACACACAGAGGTAATGGGTTTAGTTTAGTAATGTGTAACCATTTGGCCCAAAAGTGATTGTGTGCCCTATTAAACACTATAACATCTCTATAAGGAAAACTGTAACTCCAAATCCATCAAATGAATATACCAATCTGGTCAGCTTGGAATGACCTTCATAATGGTTAAAATATGACATGCAATTCTCTCTTTTATTAAAAATTAATTTTCAATTAATTTAATATTAATTATGTCTGATTTGTGGGTTATTACATGAGTATAAAAGGAGACTGTCATCATAGATGGGGACGCCCTCCAAGTGAGCGTCAGTGATGAAAGTCACTTGTGGGTCTTCCTTTGTATATGAATTGATGATAATGAGCTATTGGAAACTACTTGCAAATATCTTCTTGTGATATGGTCACCGGTGGAGGTCACTAAATATCCATGAATCATACCCTGAATGTGATCAAGGAACATGAGTCGAGGACTCTATTATTGGTTATTATTTGTGTATGCTCAAGGAGAAAGAGTTGAGAAATCTATCATTGGTTATTATTTGAGTATGACGGAGGTGCAGCAGTTGGGACTTTGGGGAATCTATTGCCTGAGTACACTGGATGAGTAAAAGTTGACGACTTTATGATTGTTTATTATAGTTGGGAACTATATCTATGGGCTTGATTATGTAGGTTAGTACACCTTTGTGATGTTATCAAGATAGGATCTACTTGAACGGAAAACATACAGCAATAAAAAGTTTTTGGAAACAAGCACGGTGAACATTGTTTACCATGCGGTGAATCACCGCATTACTCAAATCCATCGGTCGAACTATGAGTCAGTGCACATGAATTTCTTGGAGTATAGACTTGAGTTATACATATATTATTTGTTAATGCATTGGATTTATTGTGGCTACTACACATATATTATTCATTACTGTATGTTAGTGAATGTTGATAATACCTTGTTGCCTTTCAGTATGGTACTTTCTTTTGATAGGCTATAGTTATTGTTGGTTCATGTTGCTCATGTATGAATATATGAACCAACATATTTTTTTATGAACTTCTACGGATAATTGTTTCACTCTTTGTTGTTAGTGTGTTATTTTGAATGTATACTATGAATTTCATTTTTATAAAATTTTGTATGTTACTATAGTACAACTGTTTAAGAAGTTATATTCCTCGTCACAAATATCTATTTGATTATGTCATAATTTGTTATGTTATGTCGTGTTTATATACTACATTAAAAGTAGTTAGTTTGTAGTTGGTGTACTTTCTCATGTGCTACAAATGTTTATGTGGTTAAAAAATGATATAGTACAATATTTTATCCTTTGGGTTGGCGGAAATTTTTTCTTGAATTGCGGGTGCACAATTCTTTTAAGGAGATGGGAAAATGCAATGACCCGCAAATTTAACACATTTTATATTAGTGAACTATCAATAGTAGTTAAATTTAAAGGGATGATAAAAGATAATTTTTAGTTGAGTGGTATCTTTGAGAATTGTGATTGTTCCATTGCGTTCAGAATGTTCGAGAAATAAAGTTTCATACATATATGTTAGGTTTCAGATACAATGACCGAATCAAGTATCTTGTGGCCCAAAACTATTTTAAACCCAAAAACCAAATCTACAATGTAAATAATTTTGTTCATAACCCTTGCTACTAGAAGATCTATTCCTTATCTCTAATCGTGAAATCCTTCTCAATTATATTTAAACAGCAAATAATTTTGTAACGACCCATAATTTTTGATAAATTAAAATTTGAATATTTAATTAATTTTAAATATTAATAAGTGAATTTATAAGTCAAATAAAATTTTATTTTGAATTATTGGATTTAATTGAATAATTAAATTGATAATTTAATATGTTAAATTATGGAAATAATTGAAAATTCAGTTAAATATGATTGAAAATGATTTGTAAAATTTTATTTTATCATATTGGAGTTAGAACGATATTTTAGAACTTTTAAAAATCGAATTAAAAGTTAATTTGTGAAAATTGAATATTTTAATATTTAAATCAACTAGTGAAAATAGTCAATTTTTGAACAGTCTCAGAATTGAACGAAACCAGTTCCATTGGATCCGTAATAGTTAGTTATTATCAGATTTTAATTTTCGTGTCAATCGGAGTTATCGTTTGATCGTGGCAATTCGAAACGCATCGAATTATTTTTTATTTTAATTTGGCGAGTTAAAATAGCCATTTTTCAAAAAGTCTCGGATTTCGACGAAACTAGTTTCATCGGATCCATAATGTGATATTATTGTAAGGTTTCAAATTTCGTATCAATTGGATTTACCGTTTGTCCGGTACGAATTAAAACGCCTAGAAAATCGTTTAAATCGGTTTAATTCAAATTGAACATTTGTTGCCATAACTCGCACAGATGTCCGAATTAGCTTTCGAAACCTGTTCCATTGTGTCCGAAACGCGGGATAAACCCTAGGAACGTCAGTTTCGGCGCGTAAATCGGAGTTCGGAATTCCCGAATGAATAGTGTTTCGATCGATTTTCCTATAAATAGCCCTTAACCCTTTAGAAATAAATAAAAAATTACAAAACCCTAATATGCGCAGCCGACACCCCATCAACCAATGGCCAGAAAGCATCGTTAATCTTCCCCAATTTCTCAAAATCCGTGAATCAATTCACGAAGTCATCAACTACAAAGAGGTAGAGCACATCGAGAGCTACGAGTTCAACGGTGGTGATGTGATTTGGAGCAACATAGAGGGAGTAGGGGGGCCGCGTTTGGCTGTAAATCGTGCGCGTGTGTCGACGTCAGGTCAAGGCCGAGCTTGGCCATACTTTGGGCGAGGGGGGAGTCGAGCACGTGCTTTCTGGTGGTGGGTGCCGATCAACGTGGAAGTGCTCGGTTTTGTCGTGGTAATTGAAGCAATGGCGGCGGCTAATGGGTAGGGTTTGTACGTGAATACTGGGAGATGGGGAGAAGAAGGGTGCGGTTGTGATGGAATGGTCATGGATCTAACGGCCTATGTTTGATTTAGGTTAAAAGTTATAAAAAAATGTTGTGATTATTTATATAAAATCGTGTACAAACTTCATAAATTCATAACTTTTTCATACGAGGTCGAAAACGCGCGAAACAAGAAGCGTTGGAATCGTATGGACGAGCACTACGCGATGGATTTGGATTGGAGTCGTTTGGAGTTAGTGAGAATTTTGGGTAAAATTAAACGTCCGTTTAATTTTATTCGAAATAAATCGCTAAAACGAAATTGAAATCAAGGTGAGAACTTCTCACTCAATCGAATCAGTTTCGATTTTATTTTAAATAGTTAGATTTAAAATATTTGAATGCATGTTTGAATGATGATTGTTATCTATTGATTGTTAAAATAGACACTATGCGCCGTTAGTAAGCGGATGCTATTTATTAAAAACATATACCGCGAATATTTCATAAACAGTGAAATTGGTATTATATATAATAGCAATATATATATATTGGCATATTTATATATTGGAGTTATTGATTTCCCGCATTTGTTTAGCGGATGAGACCCTATTGCGCCGTCTATTAAGCGGATAATAATTAATAAAAACATATACCGCGATAATTTCGTACTGGAGCGAAATTGGTATTGTGCTAATGTTTTTGGATGCAGGAAAACAGGTTGGAGGGATCCAACTGGATTCCTCAACAGTTTTTATTTGATTTCAGATATTTTGATATTTGATGGATTATCATATCGATATATGATATCGTTGTTGTCGTGATTGGCTATTTGGTATGTAGCATCATTGGACCAAATTTTGGAATTTTAAAAGGATTTCAAAGTGATTTTTTGAAAGTATACGTATATAAAATATTTTTGAAATTGATTTATTTTAAATAAATAAACGTTATAAATTTTTAATGTTTAAGTAAAAAAAATTATTATATTTTTGAGAAATATAGTTAAAAAGTTGATTTTTGAAAATGTAACGACCCAGAATTTTTAGTAATTAAAATTTTAATATTTAATTTATTTTAAATATTAATAAGTGAATTTATAAGTCAAATAAAT
This sequence comes from Allium cepa, assembly GCA_030765085.1. NCBI lineage: Eukaryota > Viridiplantae > Streptophyta > Magnoliopsida > Asparagales > Amaryllidaceae > Allium > Allium cepa. The sequence goes on from CM060934.1 coordinate 780,157,979, forward strand.
TTTTATTTGAATTATTGGATTTTATTGAATAATTAAATCGATAATTTAATATGTTAAATTATGGAAATAATTGAAAATTGGGTTAAATATGATTGAAAATGATTTGTAAAATTTTATTTTATCATATTGGAGTTAGAAAGATATTTTAGAACTTTTAAAATCGAATTAAAAGTTAAATTGTGAAAATTGAATATTTTAATATTTAAATCGACTAGTGAAAATAGTCAATTTTTGAACTATCTCAGAATTGAACGAAACCAGTTCCATTGGATCCGTAATAGTTAGTGATTACCGGATTTCAATTTTCGTGTCAATCGGAGTTACCGTTTGATCGTGGCAGCTCGAAACGCATCGAATTGTTTTTAATTTTAATTTGGCAAGTTAAAATAGCCATTTTTCAAAAAGTCTCGGTTTCGACGAAACCAGTTTCATCGTATCCGTAATGTGATATTATTGTAAGGTTTCAAATTTCGTGTCAATTGGATTTACCGTTTGTCCGGTACAAATTAAAACGCCTAGAAATCGATTTAAATCGGTTTAATTTAAATTGAACGTTTGTAGCCATAACACGCACGGATGTCTGAATTAGCTTTCGAAACCTGTTCCATTGTGTCCGGAACGCAGGGTAAACCCTAGAAACGCTGGTTACGGCGCGTAAATCGGAGTTCGGAATTTCCGGATGAATAGTGTTCGAAAATTTCTCTATAAATAGACCTAAATTCACAAAAAAAATAAAAAAATTACAAACCTAAACCCTAATTCAATGCACAGCCACCACCCTCCCCATGAACGGCCGAAATGCTCCCATCTTCATCTCCAAATTTCTTCAAATCTACTAACAATCAGCAGAAACTTTCAACTAGAGTATTGAAGAGCACGACGAGAGCTTCAAGTTGAACGGATGTGATTGAATATGGGCGAGTGGATCGTGAGATAATGGCTCGCGTTCTTCCTTCGTTGCGCACGACTTTTCATGCAACCTAGGGGGCCGAGCTCCTCCCTATTGTGGCCGAAGGCAGGTGGTGGAAGGGGCTTCGAAGTGGAGCTTCCTGATCGAATTCAAGTTGAGCGAAGATGGTGAAAAAATTAACCCTAATATACTATACATGGGTTCGGTTTTTAGTTTGCTACCTGGAGGCAAACGCGTGGGAGAAGAAGCTTTGCATGCGGCCCAGATGAGAAGGGGATGGATCCTGTGGCTATGGTTTAGTTTGGTATAAAATTAGTTAATTAATGTTGTAATTAGTTTATAAAAAATCGAGTAAACTTCATAAAATCATATCTTTTTCATACGAGGTCGAAAACGCGCGAAACCAGTTGCGTTGGAATTGTATGGACGAGCACTACGCGATGAAATTGGATTGGAGTCGATAGGAGTTAGTGAAAATTTCGGGTAAAATTAAACGCACGTTTAATTTTATTCGAAATAAATCGCTAAAACGGAAAATAAAATCAAGGTGAGAACTTCTCACTCAATCGAATCAGTTTCGATTTTATTTTAAATAGTTAGATTCAAAATATTTGAATGCATGTTTGAATGATGATTGTTATATATTGATTGTTAAAATAGACATTATGCGCCGTTAGTAAGCGGATGTTATTTAATAAAAACATATACCGCGAATATTTCATAAACAGTGAAATTGGTATTATATATAATAGCAATATATATATATTGGCATATGTATATATTGGAGTTGTTGATTTCCCGCATTTTTTTGTTTAGCGGATGAGACCTTATTGCGCCGTTATTAAGCGGATAATATTTAATAAGAACATATAGCGCGATAATTTCGTACTGGAGCGAAATTGGTATTGTGCTAATGTTTTTGGATGCAGGAAACAGGTTGGAGGGATCCAACCGGATTCCTCAACAGTATTTATTTGATTTCAGATATTTTGATATTTGATGGATTATCATATCGATATATGATATCGTTGTAGTCGTGATTGACTATTTGGTGTGTAGCATCATTGGACCAAATTTTGGGATTTTAAAATGATTTTTAAAGTGATTTTTGAGAATATACTATATTTTGGAATTGATCCATTTTATATAAATAAACGTTATAATTTTTAAAGTTATAAAAATTATGATTTTTAAGAAATATAATTAAAAGCTGATTTTTTGAAAATAAGGAATTAATGACTTTATAAAATAGTTAAATTGGGATTTCTGAAATAATTGTGAAAAGTTTAAATATAGGATTTATAAAATTTGATTATTTTATAAATCAAAATGATGAAATTATAAAGGAGTTTAAAGACGTTTTTAAAATATTAATATGAATTGATTTATATAAGAGATTTATAAATGGATATTTATAAATTGAGATATTGAAATTATAAAACGAGTTTTTATAAGTGTTTGAATGAAGTGAAAATGAATTTCATTAAAGAATGAAATTTATAGAATTATAAACGGTGAAGTTATAAATGAAATTTATAAATAGTAAGAATTATAAATTTGTGAAGTTATTTGAAGAATAGATTTGGTTAAATAAATGAATCTTATAAGTTATAAGATTTATGGTTTGGAAAGTCTTTAGAGGAACGATTTTGTAAAATAATCGTTTTATAAGTATTTAACTTATAATATGAACTTTTAGTTTATAATTGAGTTATAAACTGGAATAGGTTAATAAAAGAATTTATAAAAAGGAAGTTTATATAAATAAATAGAAATGGAATTTATAAACGTTGTTTTATAAATTCGCAAATGACTTATTTTGACAAGAAAATTTGTTGAAACCTATAAATGGAGTTATATTCACATTTTTGAATAGTGAATAATCCTTTGAATTAAAATGAATAAAAGGATGAAATTTGTTAACAAAGTATATTCACGTTTTTGAATAGTGAATAACACGTTAAAGAAATTGTTTTGGATTTGGATGTTTTAAATAGAATTAAAACGATCGAACAATGTTTTAAAATGTGTTGAGATTCGAAACCATAGATTTCAACATTTATTGTTGAAATAGACGTTTTTGAGAAATAAAAGGAAATGGTGGACTATAACACTGTTGTTATAGTAAATGATTTCCGAAAGGAAATGTTTTGTATAGTATTGGGATTTATATATCTATCTTAAAATTCGAATCCCTATACTAGTGGTTTTGGGTTGTCGTAACGATGTTTTACGTAACATTCGTTTTGGCCCAAATAAATATGTTTAAGAGAATGATTTCCTTAAAGAATGAAATATATACTTAATCTCGATTTAAGTATATTGAATATTTTCCAAGTGTTGAAAATAAATAAAATTTGTGAATTACTTATGAATGTATAAGTATGGAAATGTTTTCCAATATAAGGTGAATATTTTGAGAATTTATCTTTTTGAAGATAAATTGAAATGAATAATTGAAATCGAATATCCATAGATATTTTGGATTATAAATTCACTAAGGAATTTATAAAAGAAAGGGGAAACTTGTTTAAAAATAAATATTGATTTATTTTTGAAGTATTGAAAATAATATATCTTGTAAAGATATTTTGGAAAATAAATAATTTGGGAAATTATTTGGAATCTGGTGATGTGTGCATATCCATTGATAGTTCAATAACCGACTATCAATATTTCCCTTTGAATGGGTAATTAATGTGATTTGTTTGAATGTGAATGCTACACTTATTTTTGAATAAGCGCTCACTATTCGGGTTAACCGGGAAAGGACCATGGGGTCGTATAACCCATTCCGAATATGTGATACGTCGTTATGAATTGCATTGAAGATCAGTGTTGAAGACCCGGTATTTGCGAGAGCGATAGGATGACCTGTCGATTGTCTCTGCACTGAGTTGCAGCGGTATAGAGACTCCCTAAGTGATGGGAAATCCGATCAGGATTGTGAATATCCGGATTGCAAGGACTTCTTTGTAAGTGCCTTCGGTTTTGTTCGAGCCCGGAATAGACTTGTATGGATTGTATGTCTGACATTACAAGTTGAGATATAAAACCGATTTCTTTCAAATATATTTCTGTTGGTGGCGGAGAATTTATTCTTTTAGCTTAACACCCTTCTCTGGGACGTACGAGCTCAGAGGTTATATAGTTGAAGTTATCAGCGATATATTCCCAATTTGGCAATGTGACATGCTAAGTGTTGCTGAAATGATCATTGTGTTGATTATTTGTGATAGGATCATTTATTTGATCGTCTATCTTGGTGATCATTGTGTTGATCATTTGTTGACCCAAAGCATGGCTTTTGTATAAAGTATGTTTTTGTGGACGTGAATTCGTCGAGTCTCACACCCCGGAAATGGTCAAAACAGGAAAGATGGGCAAGGTTATGAGGGGTAGCTCCCTTTAGGGTATGTACATTTCCTTCTGGATAGAGGTGGTATCATGGTATGGAGCCCAGATATTTAACCTATGTGGTTACTACGAATTTATTACTTTGTGGTTGTTGGTTATCGGGATCCCGTGAGAAATGTCGTTTACGATCGGGGAATGGCGTGCTCGTGTCAGTAGTTACCCAGTTAGGGGTAACCCGGCCTTGTGTTGGCAGAGTTCCGGTTTGGTTCTCGGGGATGTCTTTCCAGAGGCATTCTCATGTGGCAGTGGGAAGTTCCTTGGCCTGACCATTTGTTGGAAATCCAATTCCCAATACGAAACTTGTACGGTATTAGTTGTAGGACCTGCCATTCCCTTAAGGTGGTTACCACTGTTTGGATGGTAGCTATAGTAGGCATACGATAATGGTCGTATGTTGGCTAAGATTTATATTCTACTTTCGAAATGAATTTTTTTTCTACACTATACACTAGTAATAATATAAAATGTTATTTTAAATGCGTATCAAGCATCTTTGACTATCATAAGGAGAAATCTCCTCCGATTCTGCGTTTGCATGTGTGTGTGTGCGGGAGGCCTTATGGTAGTCTCATTTTTAAAAGCATTGCGAATTGAATTTAAAAATATTCCTCTATTTTGATTTTAAAGATAAATAAACTGTTTTGAGTTCTCACACCAGTCACATGACTGACTCGGAGTTTATTGTTTTCCTTCCTAAACTCTGGGTGCCCACCAATTTCTACACGGGCAGTTAAGAGTTAGGTTTATCAGGATATTCTGGATATTCTGGAGTTGCTGGAGGCAAGCTGGATAGCATGGCGTATTACTTATATAGTATTTCTTTTTCCGCTGCACTGTTGTTGTTGTTATTGTTGTACACTCTGATGATATGATGTAATGAAATGAAATGTAATGTAATAACTGATATAGTTCTTTGTTTAAAGATTATTCATTTATTATTATATGTTGTTCCGCTGCGAATTGTGAGATTCTGATGTAGTTCTGTTGTTTTCTGTTCCGTTCTATGTTCTCTATTCTCTTTTTCTTCTATTTTAAAATTTTCTATTTTCTTTTCCCTCTATCTTCTACCTTTTTCTTCTCTTTTCTTTTCTTAAATTCTTTTTTATAAACCCATAACATTTCGGTTTTTCGGCAACGAAAAATCGAAACGTTACTTTTGGTATCGGAGCATATGGTTAAGCGACAACCATGGTTCTGTTGGGTATTACTCATTAGAGATAGAGTCAGTAGTACTCTAGAATGAATTTGAGTGTAATAATAGCTATGAGAGCGTATTTGTTAATGAATATAAAATTGTTTTATATTGTGATGATTGGTTTATTGAGTGGCATATGAACTTTCGTCAGCGTGGTCCGCAAGACTATGCCGAAGGAGTTTCTAAACACTTGAATAGAACAATTCGACACAGTATTGTTTTAAATTGGGTAAATGAAATAATTTTACCTTGATTATATTTTATATATAAAGGAATAATTTTTCAGAATTATTAAAGTGTATATAAGTTGATTGTTTAGATGTTTGAATAATCTAAATAAAAGAATAATTGTATAAGTAAAAAAAATTATAAGAATTGAAGTATAAGTAAAGTGATTTACAATTGTGAAATAAACTTATATATATAAGAAGTGAAACTATATGAATATGAGTTGTGAATAAAAGTGAATTTAAAAGTTAAATGGAAATTTACTTTAGAATTGAAATCTGAATTTATTTACAAGTGGGAATTTAAGTTATGAAAAACTAAGTGATGTTTAAATGGAATATAACATAAGATATGTTAAATGAAGTTGATATAGTTATCAAAGTAAATTAATGAAGTGGAGTAAATGAATATGAACTTGAGTTTTATAAATGAAATTCAACTTTAGAATTGAATTGAATGAATGAATTGGATGTTAATCAATTGAATGTAAATTAAGTTGATATGAAATAATGAATATAAGTGTTAATTCATTAAAATCTAATGTTATTGGAAAGTTGAATAGTTGAATGAAAATCAATTAATTAAACCAATTGAAAGCAAAGGAATTTAGTTGTAATTAATATACATTGGTTGTTATATGGTTATTAGTTGATTGTATATAATTCATTAAGTGTTAATGAAATTGAGTTAATGAAATTGAAAGCTAAAGTAATGGAAATTCAATTTGAAGTTAAGTGAATCTTAAATAGAATTGAATTTGAATTGGAAGTGAACCAACTTGAATATGAATTAGTGAATATAAACTAATTGAAAATAAATGTTAGTAAACATCCACTGTTAATGAATAAAATGTGATTTAAATTGAAAACCAATTCATTAATATTAATGAAAATATGAATGAATATCTATTGGTTATGGATGTTAGTTGGTTGATGGTTGAATATATTGCATTTGTTGTTTGTTTCATTTGCTATGATGACATATATAGTTATTATGTTGCTATATGTTGTATATTGAGATTATTATCTATATGCATGATTCTGATGTTGTTTGTTGAGTGATTAGTAGGTGCGGATCACGTTTGCTTCGCATTTGGAGCTCGCTTTCGCGCTATATTAGCCGTATATGCTTGCTAATAAAATATAAGGTACATATCTCGGATTACATACCGTACTTTTATACTTTTTTCCCTTCGGGATGCCTCATTACTTGATGAGATGTATATTTGTGATATATATACTGTCATTTTTTTTTCGGATCGAGCCGCGCAAAGGAGACTATGGCGAATTTTTCCGAAAATTTAAGGCGTTAGAAAAATTTGAGAAAATTGGAAAATTTTGAAAACTTTAACTTTGATTTTGGAATTGAAAGTTAAACAATAGTAGTTGTTTTTGAAAAGATAACTAAGTATGATTTGAAAACTTAGTAAGTTATTATAAGAAGTTTGACTATGGATTTTGGAACATTAATAAATTCTATAACTTTTCTTACTTGTTAATTTCGAGGACGAAATTCTTTTAAGGGGGGAAGATTGTAACGACCCAGAATTTTTAGTAATTAAAATTTTAATATTTAATTTATTTTAAATATTAATAAGTGAATTTATAAGTCAAATAAATTTTTATTTGAATTATTGGATTTTATTGAATAATTAAATCGATAATTTAATACGTTAAATTATGGAAATAATTGAAAATTGGGTTAAATATGATTGAAAATGATTTGTAAAATTTTATTTTATCATATTGGAGTTAGAAAGATATTTTAGAACTTTTAAAATCGAATTAAAAGTTAAATTGTGAAAATTGAATATTTTAATATTTAAATCGACTAGTGAAAATAGTCAATTTTTGAACAATCTCAGAATTGAACGAAACCAGTTCCATTGGATCCGTAATAGTTAGTTATTATCGGATTTCAATTTTCGTGTCAATCGGAGTTACCATTTGATCGTGGCAGCTCGAAACGCATCGAATTGTTTTTAATTTTAATTTGGCGAGTTAAAATAGCCATTTTTCAAAAAATCTCGGATTTCGACGAAACCAGTTTCATCGGATCCGTAATGTGATATTATTGTAAGGTTTCAAATTTCGTGTCAATTGGATTTACCGTTTGTCCGGTACAAATTAAAACGCCTAGAAATCGATTTAAATCGGTTTAATTTAAATTGAACGTTTGTAGCCATAACTCGCACAGATGTCCGAATTAGCTTTCGAAACCTGTTCCATTGTGTCCGGAACGCGGGGTAAACCCTAGAAACGCTGGTTACGGCGCGTAAATCGGAGTTCGGAATTTCCGGATGAATAGTGTTCGAAAATTTCTCTATAAATAGACCTAAATTCACAAAAAAAATAAAAAAATTACAAACCTAAACCCTAATTCAATGCACAGCCACCACCCTCCCCATGAACGGCCGAAATGCTCCCATCTTCATCTCCAAATTTCTTCAAATCTACTCACAATCAGCAGAAACTTTCAACTAGAGTATTGAAGAGCACGACGAGAGCTTCAAGTTGAACGGCTGTGATTGAATATGGGCGAGTCGATCGTGAGATAATGGCTCGCGTTCTTCCTTCGTTGCGCACGACTTTTCATGCAACCTAGGGGGCCGAGCTCCTCCCTATTGTGGCCGAAGGCAGGTGGTGGGAGGGGCTTCGAAGTGGAGCTTCCTGATCGAATTCAAGTTGAGCGAAGATGGTGAAAAAATTAACCCTAATATACTATACATGGGTTCGGTTTTTAGTTTGCTACCTGGAGGCAAACGCGTGGGAGAAGAAGCTTTCCGTGCGGCCCAGATGAGAAGGGGATGGATCCTGTGGCTATGGTTTAGTTTGGTATAAAATTAGTTAATTAATGTTGTAATTAGTTTATAAAAAATCGAGTAAACTTCATAAAATCATATCTTTTTCATACGAGGTCGAAAACGCGCGAAACCAGTTGCGTTGGAATTGTATGGACGAGCACTACGCGATGAAATTGGATTGGAGTCGATAGGAGTTAGTGAAAATTTCGGGTAAAATTAAACGCACGTTTAATTTTATTCGAAATAAATCGCTAAAACGGAAAATAAAATCAAGGTGAGAACTTCTCACTCAATCGAATCAGTTTCGATTTTATTTTAAATAGTTAGATTTAAAATATTTGAATGCATGTTTGAATGATGATTGTTATATATTGATTGTTAAAATAGACATTATGCGCCGTTAGTAAGCGGATGTTATTTAATAAAAACATATACCGCGAATATTTCATAAACAGTGAAATTGGTATTATATATAATAGCAATATATATATATTGGCATATGTATATATTGGAGTTGTTGATTTCCCGCATTTTTTTGTTTAGCGGATGAGACCTTATTGCGCCGTTATTAAGCGGATAATATTTAATAAGAACATATAGCGCGATAATTTCGTACTGGAGCGAAATTGGTATTGTGCTAATGTTTTTGGATGCAGGAAACAGGTTGGAGGGATCCAACCGGATTCCTCAACAGTATTTATTTGATTTCAGATATTTTGATATTTGATGGATTATCATATCGATATATGATATCGTTGTAGTCGTGATTGACTATTTGGTGTGTAGCATCATTGGACCAAATTTTGGGATTTTAAAATGATTTTTGAGAATATACTATATTTTGGAATTGATCCATTTTATATAAATAAACGTTATAATTTTTAAAGTTATAAAAATTATGATTTTTAAGAAATATAGTTAAAAGCTGATTTTTTGAAAATAAGGAATTAATGACTTTATAAAATAGTTAAATTGGGATTTCTGAAATAATTGTGAAAAGTTTAAATATAGGATTTATAAAATTTGATTATTTTATAAATCAAAATGATGAAATTATAAAGGAGTTTAAAGACGTTTTTAAAATATTAATATGAATTGATTTATATAAGAGATTTATAAATGGATATTTATAAATTGAGATATTGAAATTATAAAACGAGTTTTTATAAGTGTTTGAATGAAGTGAAAATGAATTTCATTAAAGAATGAAATTTATAGAATTATAAACGGTGAAGTTATAAATGAAATTTATAAATAGTAAGAATTATAAATTTGTGAAGTTATTTGAAGAATAGATTTGGTTAAATAAATGAATCTTATAAGTTATAAGATTTATGGTTTGGAAAGTCTTTAGAGGAACGATTTTGTAAAATAATCGTTTTATAAGTATTTAACTTATAATATGAACTTTTAGTTTATAATTGAGTTATAAACTGGAATAGGTTAATAAAAGAATTTATAAAAAGGAAGTTTATATAAATAAATAGAAATGGAATTTATAAACGTTGTTTTATAAATTCGCAAATGACTTATTTTGACAAGAAAATTTGTTGAAACCTATAAATGGAGTTATATTCACATTTTTGAATAGCGAATAATCCTTTGAATTAAAATGAATAAAAGGATGAAATTTGTTAACAAAGTATATTCACGTTTTTGAATAGTGAATAACACGTTAAAGAAATTGTTTTGGATTTGGATGTTTTAAATAGAATTAAAACGATCGAACAATGTTTTAAAATGTGTTGAGATTCGAAACCATAGATTTCAACATTTATTGTTGAAATAGACGTTTTTGAGAAATAAAAGGAAATGGTGGACTATAACACTGTTGTTATAGTAAATGATTTCCGAAAGGAAATGTTTTGTATAGTATTGGGATTTATATATCTATCTTAAAATTCGAATCCCTATACTAGTGGTTTTGGGTTGTCGTAACGATGTTTTACGTAACATTCGTTTTGGCCCAAATAAATATGTTTAAGAGAATGATTTCCTTAAAGAATGAAATATATACTTAATCTCGATTTAAGTATATTGAATATTTTCCAAGTGTTGAAAATAAATAAAATTTGTGAATTACTTATGAATGTATAAGTATGGAAATGTTTTCCAATATAAGGTGAATATTTTGAGAATTTATCTTTTTGAAGATAAATTGAAATGAATAATTGAAATCGAATATCCATAGATATTTTGGATTATAAATTCACTAAGGAATTTATAAAAGAAAGGGGAAACTTGTTTAAAAATAAATATTGATTTATTTTTGAAGTATTGAAAATAATATATCTTGTAAAGATATTTTGGAAAATAAATAATTTGGGAAATTATTTGGAATCTGGTGATGTGTGCATATCCATTGATAGTTCAATAACCGACTATCAATATTTCCCTTTGAATGGGTAATTAATGTGATTTGTTTGAATGTGAATGCTACACTTATTTTTGAATAAGCGCTCACTATTCGGGTTAACCGGGAAAGGACCATGGGGTCGTATAACCCATTCCGAATATGTGATACGTCGTTATGAATTGCATTGAAGATCGGTGTTGAAGACCCGGTATTTGCGAGAGCGATAGGATGACCTGTCGATTGTCTCTGCACTGAGTTGCAGCGGTATAGAGACTCCCTAAGTGATGGGAAATCCGATCAGGATTGTGAATATCCGGATTGCAAGGACTTCTTTGTAAGTGCCTTCGGTTTTGTTCGAGCCCGGAATAGACTTGTATGGATTGTATGTCTGACATTACAAGTTGAGATATAAAACCGATTTCTTTCAAATATATTTCTGTTGGTGGCGGAGAATTTATTCTTTTAGCTTAACACCCTTCTCTGGGACGTACGAGCTCAGAGGTTATATAGTTGAAGTTATCAACGATATATTCCCAATTTGGCAATGTGACATGCTGAGTGTTGCTGAAATGATCATTGTGTTGATTATTTGTGATAGGATCATTTATTTGATCGTCTATCTTGGTGATCATTGTGTTGATCATTTGTTGACCCAAAGCATGGCTTTTGTATAAAGTATGTTTTTGTGGACGTGAATTCGTCGAGTCTCACACCCCGGAAATGGTCAAAACAGGAAAGATGGGCAAGGTTATGAGGGGTAGCTCCCTTTAGGGTATGTACATTTCCTTCTGGATAGAGGTGGTATCATGGTATGGAGCCCAGATATTTAACCTATGTGGTTACTACGAATTTATTACTTTGTGGTTGTTGGTTATCGGGATCCCGTGAGAAATGTCGTTTACGATCGGGGAATGGCGTGCTCGTGTCAGTAGTTACCCAGTTAGGGGTAACCCGGCCTTGTGTTGGCAGAGTTCCGGTTTGGTTCTCGGGGATGTCTTTCCAGAGGCATTCTCATGTGGCAGTGGGAAGTTCCTTGGCCTGACCATTTGTTGGAAATCCAATTCCCAATACGAAACTTGTACGGTATTAGTTGTAGGACCTGCCATTCCCTTAAGGTGGTTACCACTGTTTGGATGGTAGCTATAGTAGGCATACGATAATGGTCGTATGTTGGCTAAGATTTATATTCTACTTTCGAAATGAATTTTTTTTCTACACTATACACTAGTAATAATATAAAATGTTATTTTAAATGCGTATCAAGCATCTTTGACTATCATAAGGAGAAATCTCCTCCGATTCTGCGTTTGCATGTGTGTGTGTGCGGGAGGCCTTATGGTAGTCTCATTTTTAAAAGCATTGCGAATTGAATTTAAAAATATTCCTCTATTTTGATTTTAAAGATAAATAAACTGTTTTGAGTTCTCACACCAGTCACATGACTGACTCGGAGTTTATTGTTTTCCTTCCTAAACTCTGGGTGCCCACCAATTTCTACACGGGCAGTTAAGAGTTAGGTTTATCAGGATATTCTGGATATTCTGGAGTTGCTGGAGGCAAGCTGGATAGCATGGCGTATTACTTATATAGTATTTCTTTTTCCGCTGCACTGTTGTTGTTATTATTGTTGTACACTCTGATGATATGATGTAATGAAATGAAATGTAATGTAATAACTGATATAGTTCTTTGTTTAAAGATTATTCATTTATAATTATATGTTGTTCCGCTGCGAATTGTGAGATTCTGATGTAGTTCTGTTGTTTTCTGTTCCGTTCTATGTTCTCTATTCTCTTTTTCTTCTATTTTAAAATTTTCTATTTTCTTTTCCCTCTATCTTCTACCTTTTTCTTCTCTTTTCTTTTCTTAAATTCTTTTTTATAAACCCATAACATTTCGGTTTTTCGGCAACGAAAAATCGAAACGTTACTTTTGGTATCGGAGCATATGGTTAAGCGACAACCATGGTTCTGTTGGGTATTACTCATTAGAGATAGAGTCAGTAGTACTCTAGAATGAATTTGAGTGTAATAATAGCTATGAGAGCGTATTTGTTAATGAATATAAAATTGTTTTATATTGTGATGATTGGTTTATTGAGTGGCATATGAACTTTCGTCAGCGTGGTCCGCAAGACTATGCCGAATGAGTTTCTAAACACTTGAATAGAACAATTCGACACAGTATTGTTTTAAATTGGGTAAATGAAATAATTTTACCTTGATTATATTTTATATATAAAGGAATAATTTTTCAGAATTATTAAAGTGTATATAAGTTGATTGTTTAGATGTTTGAATAATCTAAATAAAAGAATAATTGTATAAGTAAAAAAAATTATAAGAATTGAAGTATAAGTAAAGTGATTTACAATTGTGAAATAAACTTATATATATAAGAAGTGAAACTATATGAATATGAGTTGTGAATAAAAGTGAATTTAAAAGTTAAATGGAAATTTACTTTAGAATTGAAATCTGAATTTATTTACAAGTGGGAATTTAAGTTATGAAAAACTAAGTGATGTTTAAATGGAATATAACATAAGATATGTTAAATGAAGTTGATATAGTTATCAAAGTAAATTAATGAAGTGGAGTAAATGAATATGAACTTGAGTTTTATAAATGAAATTCAACTTTAGAATTGAATTGAATGAATGAATTGGATGTTAATCAATTGAATGTAAATTAAGTTGATATGAAATAATGAATATAAGTGTTAATTCATTAAAATCTAATGTTATTGGAAAGTTGAATAGTTGAATGAAAATCAATTAATTAAACCAATTGAAAGCAAAGGAATTTAGTTGTAATTAATATACATTGGTTGTTATATGGTTATTAGTTGATTGTATATAATTCATTAAGTGTTAATGAAATTGAGTTAATGAAATTGAAAGCTAAAGTAATGGAAATTCAATTTGAAGTTAAGTGAATCTTAAATAGAATTGAATTTGAATTGGAAGTGAACCAACTTGAATATGAATTAGTGAATATAAACTAATTGAAAATAAATGTTAGTAAGCATCCACTGTTAATGAATCAAATGTGATTTAAATTGAAAACCAATTCATTAATATTAATGAAAATATGAATGAATATCTATTGGTTATGGATGCTAGTTGGTTGATGGTTGAATATATTGCATTTGTTGTTTGTTTCATTTGCTATGATGACATATATAGTTATTATGTTGATATATGTTGTATATTGAGATTATTATCTATATGCATGATTCTCATGTTGTTTGTTGAGTGATTAGTAGGTGCGGATCACGTTTGCTTCGCATTTGGAGCTCGCTTTCGCGCTATATTAGCCGTATATGCTTGCTAATAAAATATAAGGTACATATCTCGGATTACATACCGTACTTTTATACTTTTATCCCTTCGGGATGCCTCATTACTTGATGAGATGTATATTTGTGATATATATACTGTCATTTTTTTTTCGGATCGAGCCGCGCAAAGGAGACTATGGCGAATTTTTCCGAAAATTTAAGGCGTTAGAAAAATTTGAGAAAATTGGAAAATTTTGAAAACTTTAACTTTGATTTTGGAATTGAAAGTTAAACAATAGTAGTTGTTTTTGAAAAGATAACTAAGTATGATTTGAAAACTTAGTAAGTTATTATAAGAAGTTTGACTATGGATTTTGGAACATTAATAAATTCTATAACTTTTCTTACTTGTTAATTTCGAGGACGAAATTCTTTTAAGGGGGGAAGATTGTAACGACCCAGAATTTTTAGTAATTAAAATTTTAATATTTAATTTATTTTAAATATTAATAAGTGAATTTATAAGTCAAATAAATTTTTATTTGAATTATTGGATTTTATTGAATAATTAAATCGATAATTTAATACGTTAAATTATGGAAATAATTGAAAATTGGGTTAAATATGATTGAAAATGATTTGTAAAATTTTATTTTATCATATTGGAGTTAGAAAGATATTTTAGAACTTTTAAAATCGAATTAAAAGTTAAATTGTGAAAATTGAATATTTTAATATTTAAATCGACTAGTGAAAATAGTCAATTTTTGAACAGTCTCAGAATTGAACGAAACCAGCTCCATTGGATCCGTAATAGTTAGTTATTATCGGATTTCAATTTTCGTGTCAATCGGAGTTACCGTTTGATCGTGGCAGCTCGAAACGCATCGAATTGTTTTTAATTTTAATTTGGCGAGTTAAAATAGCCATTTTTCAAAAAATCTCGAATTTCGACGAAACCAGTTTCATCGGATCCGTAATGTGATATTATTGTAAGGTTTCAAATTTCGTGTCAATTGGATTTACCGTTTGTCCGGTACAAATTAAAACGCCTAGAAATCGATTTAAATCGGTTTAATTTAAATTGAACGTTTGTAGCCATAACTCGCACAGATGTCCGAATTAGCTTTCGAAACCTGTTCCATTGTGTCCGGAACGCGGGGTAAACCCTAGAAACGCTGGTTACGGCGCGTAAATCGGAGTTCGGAATTTCCGGATGAATAGTGTTCGAAAATTTCTCTATAAATAGACCTAAATTCACAAAAAAAAATTAAAAAATTAAAAACCTAAACCCTAATTCAATGCACAGCCGCCACCCTCCCCATGAACGGCCGAAATGCTCCCATCTTCATCTCCAAATTTCTTCAAATCTACTCACAATCAGCAGAAACTTTCAACTAGAGTATTGAAGAGCACGACGAGAGCTTCAAGTTGAACGGCTGTGATTGAATATGGGCGAGTGGATCGTGAGATAATGGCTCGCATTCTTCCTTCGTTGCGCACGACTTTTCATGCAACCTAGGGGGCCGAGCTCCTCCCTATTGTGGCCGAAGGCAGGTGGTGGAAGGGGCTTCGAAGTGGAGCTTCCTGATCGAATTCAAGTTGAGCGAAGATGGTGAAAAAATTAACCCTAATATACTATACATGGGCTCGGTTTTTAGTTTGCTACCTGGAGGCAAACACGTGGGAGAAGAAGCTTTGCGTGCGGCCCAGATGAGAAGGGGATGGATCCTGTGGCTATGGTTAAGTTTGGTATAAAATTAGTTAATTAATGTTGTAATTAGTTTATAAAAAATCGAGTAAACTTCATAAAATCCTATCTTTTTCATACGAGGTCGAAAACGTGCGAAACCAGTTGCGTTGGAATCGTATGGACGAGCACTACGCGATGAAATTGGATTGGAGTCGATAGGAGTTAGTGAAAATTTCGGGTAAAATTAAACGCACGTTTAATTTTATTCGAAATAAATCGCTAAAACGGAAAATAAAATCAAGGTGAGAACTTCTCACTCAATCGAATCAGTTTCGATTTTATTTTAAATAGTTAGATTTAAAATATTTGAATGCATGTTTGAATGATGATTGTTATATATTGATTGTTAAAATAGACATTATGCGCCGTTAGTAAGCGGATGTTATTTAATAAAAACATATACCGCGAATATTTCATAAACAGTGAAATTGGTATTATATATAATAGCAATATATATATATTGGCATATGTATATATTGGAGTTGTTGATTTCCCACATTTTTTTGTTTAGCGGATGAGACCTTATTGCGCCGTTATTAAGCGGATAATATTTAATAAGAACATATACCGCGATAATTTCGTACTGGAGCGAAATTGGTATTGTGCTAATGTTTTTGGATGCAGGAAACAGGTTGGAGGGATCCAACCAGATTCCTCAACAGTATTTATTTGATTTCAGATATTTTGATATTTGATGGATTATCATATCGATATATGATATCGTTGTAGTCGTGATTGACTATTTGGTGTGTAGCATCATTGGACCAAATTTTGGGATTTTAAAATGATTTTTGAGAATATACTATATTTTGGAATTGATCCATTTTATATAAATAAACGTTATAATTTTTAAAGTTATAAAAATTATGATTTTTAAGAAATATAGTTAAAAGCTGATTTTTTGAAAATAAGGAATTAATGACTTTATAAAATAGTTAAATTGGGATTTCTGAAATAATTGTGAAAAGTTTAAATATAGGATTTATAAAATTTGATTATTTTATAAATCAAAATGATGAAATTATAAAGGAGTTTAAAGACGTTTTTAAAATATTAATATGAATTGATTTATATAAGAGATTTATAAATGGATATTTATAAATTGAGATATTGAAATTATAAAACGAGTTTTTATAAGTGTTTGAATGAAGTGAAAATGAATTTCATTAAAGAATGAAATTTATAGAATTATAAACGGTGAAGTTATAAATGAAATTTATAAATAGTAAGAATTATAAATTTGTGAAGTTATTTGAAGAATAGATTTGGTTAAATAAATGAATCTTATAAGTTATAAGATTTATGGTTTGGAAAGTCTTTAGAGGAACGATTTTGTAAAATAATCGTTTTATAAGTATTTAACTTATAATATGAACTTTTAGTTTATAATTGAGTTATAAACTGGAATAGGTTAATAAAAGAATTTATAAAAAGGAAGTTTTTATAAATAAATAGAAATGGAATTTATAAACGTTGTTTTATAAATTCGCAAATGACTTATTTTGACAAGAAAATTTGTTGAAACCTATAAATGGAGTTATATTCACATTTTTGAATAGTGAATAATCCTTTGAATTAAAATGAATAAAAGGATGAAATTTGTTAACAAAGTATATTCACGTTTTTGAATAGTGAATAACACGTTAAAGAAATTGTTTTGGATTTGGATGTTTTAAATAGAATTAAAACGATCGAACAATGTTTTAAAATGTGTTGAGATTCGAAACCATAGATTTCAATATTTATTGTTGAAATAGACGTTTTTGAGAAATAAAAGGAAATGGTGGACTATAACACTGTTGTTATAGTAAATGATTTCCGAAAGGAAATGTTTTGTATAGTATTGGGATTTATATATCTATCTTAAAATTCGAATCCCTATACTAGTGGTTTTGGGTTGTCGTAACGATGTTTTACGTAACATTCGTTTTGGCCCAAATAAATATGTTTAAGAGAATGATTTCCTTAAAGAATGAAATATATACTTAATCTCGATTTAAGTATATTGAATATTTTCCAAGTGTTGAAAATAAATAAAATTTGTGAATTACTTATGAATGTATAAGTATGGAAATGTTTTCCAATATAAGGTGAATATTTTGAGAATTTATCTTTTTGAAGATAAATTGAAATGAATAATTGAAATCGAATATCCATAGATATTTTGGATTATAAATTCACTAAGGAATTTATAAAAGAAAGGGGAAACTTGTTTAAAAATAAATATTGATTTATTTTTGAAGTATTGAAAATAATATATCTTGTAAAGATATTTTGGAAAATAAATAATTTGGGAAATTATTTGGAATCTGGTGATGTGTGCATATCCATTGATAGTTCAATAACCGACTATCAATATTTCCCTTTGAATGGGTAATTAATGTGATTTGTTTGAATGTGAATGCTACACTTATTTTTGAATAAGCGCTCACTATTCGGGTTAACCGGGAAAGGACCATGGGGTCGTATAACCCATTCCGAATATGTGATACGTCGTTATGAATTGCATTGAAGATCGGTGTTGAAGACCCGGTATTTGCGAGAGCGATAGGATGACCTGTCGATTGTCTCTGCACTGAGTTGCAGCGGTATAGAGACTCCCTAAGTGATGGGAAATCCGATCAGGATTGTGAATATCCGGATTGCAAGGACTTCTTTGTAAGTGCCTTCGGTTTTGTTCGAGCCCGGAACAGACTTGTATGGATTGTATGTCTGACATTACAAGTTGAGATATAAAGCCGATTTCTTTCAAATATATTTCTGTTGGTGGCGGAGAATTTATTCTTTTAGCTTAACACCCTTCTCTGAGACGTACGAGCTCAGAGGTTATATAGTTGAAGTTATCAGCGATATATTCCCAATTTGGTAATGTGACATGCTGAGTGTTGCTGAAATGATCATTGTGTTGATTATTTGTCATAGGATCATTTATTTGATCGTCTATCTTGGTGATCATTGTGTTGATCATTTGTTGACCCAAAGCATGGCTTTTGTATAAACTATGTTTTTGTGGACGTGAATTCGTCGAGCCCCACACCCCGAAAATGGTCAAAACAGGAAAGATGCGGCAAGGTTATGAGGGGTAGCTCCCTTTAGGGTATGTACATTTCCTTCTGGATAGAGGTGGTATCATGGTATGGAGCCCAGATATTTAACCTATGTGGTTACTACGAATTTATTACTTTGTGGTTGTTGGTTATCGGGATCCCGTGAGAAAGGTCGTTTACGATCGGGGAATGGCGTGCTCGTGTCAGTAGTTACCCAGTTAGGGGTAACACGGCCTTGTGTTGGCAGAGTTCCGGTTTGGTTCTCGGGGATGTCTTTCCAGAGGCATTCTCATGTGGCAATGGGAAGTTCCTTGGCCTGACCATTTGTTGGAAATCCAATTCCTAATACGAAACTTGTACGGTATTAGTTGTAGGACCTGCCATTCACTTATGGTGGTCACCACTGTTTGGATGGTAGCTATAGTAGGCATACGATAATGGTCGTATGTTGGCTAAGATTTATATTCTACTTTCGAAATGAATTTTTTTTCTACACTATACACTAGTAATAATATAAAATGTTATTTTAAATGCGTATCAAGCATCTTTGACTATCATAAGGAGAAATCTCCTCCGATTCTGCGTTTGCATGTGTGTGTGTGCGGGAGGCCTTATGGTAGTCTCATTTTTAAAAGCATTGCGAATTGAATTTAAAAATATTCCTCTATTTTGATTTTAAAGATAAATAAACTGTTTTGAGTTCTCACACCAGTCACATGACTGACTCGGAGTTTATTGTTTTCCTTCCTAAACTCTGGGTGCCCACCAATTTCTACACGGGCAGTTAAGAGTTAGGTTTATCAGGATATTCTGGATATTCTGGAGTTGCTGGAGGCAAGCTGGATAGCATGGCGTATTACTTATATAGTATTTCTTTTTCCGCTGCACTGTTGTTGTTGTTATTGTTGTACACTCTGATGATATGATGTAATGAAATGAAATGTAATGTAATAACTGATATAGTTCTTTGTTTAAAGATTATTCATTTATTATTATATGTTGTTCCGCTGCGAATTGTGAGATTCTGATGTAGTTCTGTTGTTTTCTGTTCCGTTCTATGTTCTCTATTCTCTTTTTCTTCTATTTTAAAATTTTCTATTTTCTTTTCCCTCTATCTTCTACCTTTTTCTTCTCTTTTCTTTTCTTAAATTCTTTTTTATAAACCCATAACATTTCGGTTTTTCGGCAACGAAAAATCGAAACGTTACAGAATATATGGGGTTAATGGTTTTATAAAACAGTTAAAACGGGATTTCTAAATTTATTGTGAAAAGTTAAATATAGGATTTATAAAATTTGATTTTTTTTATAAATCAAGAGAATGGTGAAATTATAAAGGAGATTAAAGATGTTTTAAAATAATAGTATAAATTGATTTTATAAAGGATTTATAAATTGATATTTATAAATTAAAACATTTGAATTATAAAACGAGTTTTTATAAGTGTTTGAATGAAGTGAAAATGGATTGCATAAGTGAATGGAATTTATAAAATTATAAATGGTGAAGTTATAAGTGAAATTTATAAATAATAAGATTTATAAATTTCGTGAAGTTATTAAAGAATGGTTTTGGATAAATAATTGAATCTTATAAGTTATAAGATTTATAATTATGAAGTTTAAAAGAACGATTTTGTAAAATAATCGTTTTATAAGCATTTAACTTATAATGTGAACCTTTGGTATATAATTGAATTATAAATTAAATAGGTAAATAAAAGGAATTTATAAACGTTGTTTTATAAATTCACCAAGGACTTATTTTGATAAGTAAATTGTTATAACTTATAAATGGAGCTATATTCACGTTTTTGAACTGTGAATAATCCTTTAAAATAAAATGAATAGAAAAGATGAAATTGATTAACGTAGTATATTCACGTTTTTGAATAGTGAATATTATGTTAAAGAAAATGTTTTGAATGTGATATTTGAAATGGAATTAAAACGATCTAATGATGTTTTAAAATGTATTGAGATTCGAAACCATAGATTTCAACATTTATTGTTGAGATAGACGTTTTCGAGAAATAAAAGTAAATGGTGGACTATAACACTGTTGTTATAGTAAATGATTTCCGAAAGGAAATGTTTTGTATAGCATTGGGATTTATATATCTATTTTAATTTCGAATCCCTATACTAGTGATTTTGGGTTGTCGTAACGATGTTTTACGCAACATTCGTTTTGGCCCAAATAAATATGTTTAAAAGAATGATTTCCTTAAAGAATGAAATATATACTTAATTTTGATTGAAGTATATTGAATATTTTCCAAGTGTTGAAAATAAATAAAATTTGTGAATTACTTATTAAATAAGTATGGAAATGTTTTCCAATATAAAGTGAATACTTTGAGAATTTATCTTTTTGAAGATAAATTGAAATGAATAATTGAAATCGTATATGCATGGATATTTTGGAATGAAAATTCACTATGGAATTTGTGAATAAAAAGGGGAACTTGTTTAAAAATAAATATTGATTTATTTTTGAAGTATTGAAAATTATATATCTTGTAAAGATATATTGGAAAATAAATTATTTGGAAAATTATTTGGAATCTGGTGATGTGTGCATATTCATTGATAGTTCAATAACCGACTATCAATATTTCCCTTTGAATGGGTAATAGATGTGTTTTGTTTGAATTTGAATGCCACACTTATTTTTGAATAAGCGCTCACTATTCGGGTTAACCGGGTAAAGACCATGGGGTCGTATAACCCATTCCGAATATGTGATACGTCGTTATGAATTGCATTTGATGACTGGTGTTGAAGACCGAGTATTTGTGAAAGCGATAGAATGACCTATCGATTGTCTCTGCACTGGGTAGCTCCTGGTATAGAGATTCCCTAAGTGATGGGAAATTCGATCGGGATTGTGAATACCCGGATTGCAAAGGCTTCGTGAGAAGTGCCTTCGGTTTTGTTCGAGCCCGGAACAGACTTGTATGGATTGTATGTTTGACATTACAAATTGAGATATAAAGCCGATTTCTTTCAAATATATTTCTGTTGGTGGCGGAGAATTTATTCTTTTAGCTTAACACCCTTCTCTGAGACGTACGAGCTCAGAGGTTATATAGTTGAAGGTTATCAGCGATATGTTCCCAATTTGGTAATGTGACATGCTGAGTGTTGCTGTAAATGATCATTGTGTTGATTATTGTGATAGGATCGTTTATTTGATCGTCTATCTTGGTGATCATTTCTATGATCATTTGTTGACCTAAAGCATGGCTTTTGTATAAAGTATGTTTTTGTGGACGTGACTTCGTCGAGCCTCACACCCCGTGAATGGTCAAAACAGGAAAGATGCGGCAAGGTTATGAGGGGTAGCGCCCTTTAGGATGTGTGCATTTCCTTCTGGAAAAGGGTGGTGTCATGGTATGGAGCCCAGATACTTACTCATGTTGAAAACACTTTATGATTGTGTGAATTGATTGCGAGCGCTCGGTTGAAAAGGTCCCAAAGGACCGGGGGATGGCATATTCGGTCAGTTGTTACTCAGTTAGGGGTAACCCGGCCTTGTGTTGGTAGAGATCCGGTTTGGTTCTCGGGGATGTCCATCCAGAGGCATTCTCATGTGGCAATGGGAAGTTCCTTGGCCTGATCATTCGTTGGAAATCCAAAGAAACAATACGAGACTTGTACGGTTTTAGTTGTATAACCTGCTATGGAATGTGGCGGTAACCTGCTATTGAACATAGTTAGCTATAGTAGGCATACGATAATGGTCGTATGTTGGCTAAGATTTATATTCTACTTTTGAAATGAATTTTTCTCTACACTATACACTAGTAATAATATAAAATGTTCTTTTAAATGCGTATCAAGCATCTTTGACTATCATAAGGAGAAATCTCCTCCGATTCTGCGTTTGCATTGTGTGTGTGTGCGGGAGGCCTTATGGTAGTCTCATTTTTAAAAGCATTGCGAATTGACTTTAAAAATATTCCTCTATTTTGATTTTAAAGATAAATAAACTGTTTTGAGTTCTCCCACCAGTCACATGACTGACTCGGAGTTTATTGTTTTCCTTCCTAAACTCTGGGTGCCCACCAATTTCCACACGGGCAGTCAAGAGTTAAGGTTTATCAGGATATTCTGGATATTCTGGAGTTGCTGGAGGCAGATTGGATGGCATGCCGTATTATTAGTATATAGTATTTCTTTTTCCGTTGCACTGTTTGTTGTTGTTGTTTCTTGTTGTACACTCTGATGATGATGTAATGAAATGTGATGTAATGTAATAACTGATATAGTTCTTTGTTTAAAGATTATTCATTTATTATTATATGTTGTTCCGCTGCGAATTGTGAGATTCTGTTGTTGTTCTGTTGTTTTCTATTCCGTTCTATTTTCTTTCTGTTCTATTTTCTATTTTCTTTCCTCTCCATCTTCTATCTTTTTCTCTTCTATTTTCTTCTTATCTCTTCTTCTCTCTCTTTTCTTTTCTTAAACCCATAACATTTCGGGTTTCCGGCCTTCGATTTCTCGGCAGTCGATAAAGTGAGTATCGATGTTGAATTTTCGAAAGTCGAAAATTTTCGGGACGTTACAAATTTTCTCTAGTTACATATTATTTTAGATATTCAAAATGTCCAAACCTTGCTAAATTATATGTAACAACCCAATTTTTTAAGTACAAATTAATTTAAATTAATAATAGTAATTTAATTAAATAAATTTGAATTTGGAGATTTTGTATAAATTTGTTTTTGGAATTGTTTCACAAAAAGATTAAAATTGTAAAAATAAGATAATTAATTTATATGAATTATATATATATGTGTGTGTATGTGTATATATTGTGTATAATATTTTATATAAGTGATGTGTTTGTTGTATATTACTGACTAGATGGCAAAGTAATTTTAAAAATTGTATTTATTTAAATTGAATTAAATTTAGTTTTGAAAAGTACGATATATATATATATATATATATTTCCTTATTTAAATTTACAAA
Source organism: Allium cepa (assembly GCA_030765085.1). Taxonomy (NCBI): domain Eukaryota; kingdom Viridiplantae; phylum Streptophyta; class Magnoliopsida; order Asparagales; family Amaryllidaceae; genus Allium; species Allium cepa. The sequence continues at coordinate 780,181,950 of CM060934.1, forward strand.
GCCCAAACCCAACATCTTAAGCCCATTGACTTAAAATTAAAAAAAATTAGTTCATGATTTTTCTAACTCCAGACTCTTCTTTTTCTGGATGTTTCACCTCCACATATAAATATAACATCCGAAATAATATTTATTCGTTGAGAAAATCATCCACTTCCCAAACCCTCAACACTTTTAAATTTAAATACAAATTTAAGAAATTATCTAAAAATCTCTAAACTAAAGAGAACCAAATGCAACATCGTTAAGCATTTATGGAAACTGTTAGAGGCGTGTTCGATAAAAGAGGATAAACATGACCTGGAATTGATTGATACAGTGTACACAAATGCCTTCAGGTGAGTTCTCGCTTACAAACCTATGTCCAAATCAATTAAATACAATTCATTTATACATGATTCGAGTTAAATTTGATGGGATTAATTTTCAGCAAAACAAAAAATTGGAACGAATGATATTAAGGAGCAGATAGTCGGTAATAGGTATTTGAGCACGCTTGGAATCACTCCAATCGGTCGACCGGCCCTTAAGGAATGGTGGTGAACATTGGGAATGAGCCATACTTCTATGTGTGCGTGTGTGGTTGCTCGAGGTGAATGCATGCGCGGGTGGTGTAGTAGTAAGTGAATGTGTGCATATATTCGTATTTGTGTGTGTGAGTATTTATGTGTTTGTATCTGATGCGTTAAGGAATTTGCACAAAGCTTTCAGTTCTTTGTTTGATACAACTTCTTACTTACACATTTATGAATATGCTACCCCTTCATGTTATTCTATACCTTTGGACTTTTCTATGCTTTGAGATGCTTGGGCAATATTTATAGTTTTGGAGCGGTTGGTTTACATGCTATTGCTATTCTATTTTGGCTTGTGAGCTCTTTTGCTGAAATGTAGGAAGTCTCCTTTTTTTAAGTATTTTTCATTAGTTCACTTATCTTTGCTGCACTTTAGATTTCCACCAGCATGGCCTATATATATACACTTGTGAAAGCTTTATCAGTTTGATCTAAACTATAGGATTACATGTGTTTTAAAACATAAAATAAAATATAAGTATATACACTGTTATGTTTAAACTACCATGTCAGTATATTTATATGTGTTACTCATAATTTTAGCCTATTCCATAAACAATATGAATTTACTAACGTACAATTGGGATAAAACAAGAATTATTATCTAATAGGAATTTTATAGATATTGTATATAACACATATACACACGAACATATGTACTTGGTTTGGATGATTTAAAGTTACTTAAAATGATGCACGATTATATTAAATTATGAAATAACTTCATATATAGTATTATGCTAACTTGCTATTTTGGCAGTTAAAATAAAGGAACAATGTGCACGATTATATTAAATTATGAAATAACTTCATATATAGTATCAGGCTAACTTACTATTTTGGAAATTAAAATAAAGGAATAGTGTTTGTACTGTTGTTAGTAAAGATTTCATAATCAATTATATTATATAAGAATATAAGACTAGTAACTTGTTATAAATGTTAATCCATATTAAGTACAGATAATTATCTAAAGTAATTCTGTATTATATATTTGTATAATTCTAAGTAAAACTTTGTTATATAATCATATGTTGGGAGTATTTTATTATTATGTATTAACTTATTTAGTTATTTATTTGGGTAATTTAGTTATATATTAGTTTTTGACTTCTAATTTATTATCTTCTTTATCCCCATTTTGCTAATATGAATGATTCACCGTTGATATTGATTGATTTGATAACTTTAATATGATACGGTGATGACATCCTTTCTATGTGATTTATTGTTATTATTTCCATATGACGAGAAATTAGAATAAACAAATTAGTGATACCGTCAGGTATGGGACCTTCGATAACACTTTTTCGGTTATTCTTTGGACTCGTTATATAGGGTAAAGAAGGGTGACTATGAGTATCAGTACTGATTAAATGGACTAGTAACACGTGGTGGTATGAGATGTCGTTGTGTTATTTATTCAATTATTCCTTGCTTGTGGATGACACTCAATATGCGGTTTGTTGTTGTGATACTCATTGCACTAAGTATACTTAGAGTCGTGTGTTGGCCATTGTATTTGTTTTATGTGTCTGTCTACCATTTTCCATCTCCTTTTATGTTTGAAAGTAAAGCATATTAGCCAAAATCCACCTTGGCTGGCTGATCGTACGGTCGCACCACTAATCCATGACAACGTTGTTGTATTTTATATTCGATGTGCATCACAAGGGATGGGGTAGGAGCTGTTTAGTGACCCATAGAGTAGGTGCCCCATATTACAAAGTTTGTGTTAGGTGACCCATAGGGTGGGTGCCCTACACCCCTTTATTATAATGCATAGGCCAGTAGTATTTTACCTATCGGAGAAAGCAAGGTCGTGACCAAGGCTATGCATTGACAAGCCACTTGTGGATATGAGTCACGATGTCCGTCGAGGTAACTAAAGACTGCAGAAGCAGATCCGGTTAGGTGACCCTAGGCTCCTTGAGTAGGCATATGACCATCTGTTTTCTATATGGTTTTGGTTCGCATAAACTAATTTTATAGGAATAGACTGGTCTACACATCATATGACATAATAGAACCTAGGTTCTTTGAGTGGGCATACGGCTATCAGACACCCGTTTGGTTTTCGTTCATATATAGTAGAAAGGCATATATGAGATGAGATTATACCTGAGACAATGTCCAGAGTATAGTCAACCCCGTATCCTTCATAGATAGATGGCTTATTCCTTTACAGGCAGACAACCTATTTATTATTGATTATATTTGGACATTGTTATGTGCCGGCTTAGATTTATTAAATTTAGCGATTTGATGATGATGATGTATAATAATATAAGATTGAGAGATAGTTGGGTAATGCTTCATGCTAGCTCAATACACTTTGTGATATCTCACTTATTGTTGTTTTCTGGTTTTGTACTTTGGTTTACGGATTTGAATGATTCACTCGTTCGTGTTGATTATGTTATTTCCGATTTGATGAGTTTCTAAATGGGTGATGACATCTTTATATGGATTTGAGATATTTGGGTGATATAATACCTTGAGGATTATTCTACATGTACATATATTTTGATATGTCGTCTGATGTATTAAGTGTCTTTAATAGTGATATCATATTGTTACTTGTTTATGCGGTATCACCTTTATATAATCCTTGATTAGACATAGTCTGACCCTTTTTAATTTTATAATGCTTAGGATAGTCCAAGATATTTCAAGTATAGGGACAACATGACCAGCATGTATTTATTTGGACATAAAGAAGTGTTATCATTAGGAATTGTTACATGATATTTGATTATTGTATTTATATATATATATATATATATATAATTGACATTTGAGTTGTATTGTATTCTTATAACTTTATTGTATTTATTATATTACATTTTATCGCTGATATTGCTCTGTATTCTCTACTGTTACAGTATATTATGTATTTTCTATCCTAAAGGCACACATATTTATTGCTTTGTACCAATACTTTATATGTTTTGATTACTTATTTATTAGATGTTTTAGTACGTACCAGTGTTAGTCCAAGGGAATAGTCTTGTGTGTACTCAATAGAGCCTAATTCTCCGTAATATCTTACAGTATTACTCTGTAATACTCTTTGATGGTATGAGTATATAGGTAGGGTGTTACAATAAGGTATCAAAGTAGGTTCAGAATAATATAACGTATAACAAAGACACGAGTCGAGACCTTAAATGAGACTTAGGAGTTACTGTCACCTCGGGTGCATTAGGAATTTATTTTATAGTAAAATACAATAAGAGTATATATATTACTTAGCACATGATGATTACTGGTGTAATCATCTAGGGATTAATTTTTTACTTTCTATACAGCTAAGATTTTGGTTTTTTTAAATATAAATGTAATATGAATGATTGTGGATGATTAAATACTGTATTCGAGCTTTGATTTTTTTTTCAGAGTGCACAGGGGAATTATTAGTTTCGGCTGAGTATCTTATTTAATTTTTATGTTTGTTGGGCAATTTAAAGTTGTGGGAAGTGAATTTGATTTCAAAATTGTTGTGTAATATATAAAGTTTTGAAGTGAATTTAATTATTTGTATTATATTTATTGTACGTAAATATAGAAAACGTCTATTTGTCATTATATGTGGCCTTTCGAAATGGCATGTTGAGGGATATACATATAGATATTTTTAGAAATGAAAATTATGTTAACTTGTCTATTGAGTGTATTAAAGATTTTGGTCGATGCGGGCGCAAACATATTCAATGGAAGTTCTTAAACGCTTAAATGAGACATTTGTACACGATGATTTAGAAAGATATAAATAATTTATGAAAGACTAAAGTATTTTGAAATTGGTTTGAATGTTTTAAATGGGAAATAAAGTAAAGTAAGTCATTTTGGTAAAATGATATTTGATATTTATTTTTATAAAAGATTTGGAAATCAGATTTTATCTTTCTTATTTTAGCATATGGTTTGAATTGGCTTACTTATAATATAGGCAAATTGAAATGCTTTGACTCTGATACAGTAGCTCATGAAAAATTGGTGTACACAAAGGCTCTTATTGAAATTACTCCAAAAAAGCCTCTCCCTTTCACTATTCCTATGATGCTTGTTGTTGGGCATGTTATGGATGTCCGAATTCATTACAAATGGGTTCCCGACATTTGTAACGTCTGTCATTCCTTTGGCCACTTGGCCACCGCTTGTAAGCATTATGCCGTCTTATCGGCGGGTCCTAAGATTCCTCTACTGCGTCCCCTACTTAGGAAATGGGTCCCTAAGGATTCTGCCTCTCAGTCATTCACTCTTCTTGATATTCCTATTCCCGGTCCGGCTTCAACTCCTAGTTTTGTTGTTAGGCCTACCTCGCCTTCCGACATTTGTTTCGTGGTTCCTTCTGTCGTCTCAGCTTTAGTCACACTCGTTGTTGGGCCAAATCGGTTGTGTATTGTATGGGATGAGTCCGAAAGGTATTGGATTGATCTCAAATCTGACATAAGATACAATCCCTTGGAGGAATCTTTCTTTAGATTCTTGTTCGATGATCAAATGGACCTCTGATGCCTTCGTTATAGTATTTCTGATGACACTTTGGTCTCGCTACCACTGGCCAGCATGCAAATAGGAATTTTGCCATGTTAGCTGATGATACTTGGACCGGTCTTTTATATATTCTCCTGATTTTATGGAGGATGACCCATGTCTTGATGTGCTATTTCGCCCCTTTGCATGTATTTTTAGGACAACTCCTGAGGTATCAGTCCAGGTAACAGTAGACGATGGTGCTTCTCCTCTTTTAAGGAAGACCTAGTCGTTAGGTTATTTATAGTAGTTATGGCACATATGTCACACTTCTGTGTTGTATTTTTCTTTTTAATAGTAGTTAAAGTGTTTCTACCTTACTCCTGTATCTAATTGTTTTATTACATTCCTAATAAAAAGTGAATGGTACACTATAAAACCGGCTTAACTTGCCAAAAAAAATTATAATTTAATTAAATAAATTGGAATATAGAAATTTTATACAAATTGGTTTTCGCAATTATTTAAAGAAAGGATTAAAATTGCAAAAATAAGATAATCGAGTTTAGTTAATATAAATAAATATATATATCTATATATATAATATTTTATATAAGTGATGCATTTGTCGTAAATTATTGACTAAATGGAAAAGTAACTTAAAAAATTATATTTATTTAAATTGAATTAAATTAAATTTAGTTTTGTAAGCAAAAGAATATATATGTATATATATATATATATATATATTTGCTCATTTAAATTTACAAAGGCCAAACCTAAAATCTCTTGACAATTAACCAAAAAAAAAAAAATTAGTTAACAATTTTTTCAACTCCCAACCCTTCATTTTCTGGATGTTTAACCTTCACTTATAAATATAACATCAACGATAATATTTATTCGTTGAGAAAACCATCTACTTCCCAAACCCTCATCACTTTGAATATCTGATACAAACTTAATCAATTATCTAAAAATCTCTAAACTAAGGTGAACCCAATATGACATTACTAAGCATTAATGGAAACTATCAAAGGAGGATAAATAAACCCTAAAATTGATTGATATAGTGCACGCCTTTGGGTGAGTTCTTTCTCACAAGCCTATGTCCTAATCGATCAATTACAATTCATATAAACAAGGTTGAGTTAAATGTGAGGGGATTAGTTTTGAGCATAATACAAAATATTGGAACGAATGATATTGAAGAGGGGATCGCATATAACAGGCGTTCGGTCATACCTGGAGTCAGTCCGATCAGTTGACTGGTCCTTGGGGATCGATGGTGAACAATGGGAATGGGCCAGGCTCATGTGCGTGCATGGGTGGTTGCTCGAGGTGAATGTGTGCGCACGTGGTGTAGTAGTAGGTGGATGTGTACATGTATTCATGTGTATGTGTGTGTGTCTGATGCATTGATGAATTTGCACAAATCTTCTAGTTCTTTGTTTGATACAGCTGCTTGCTTATACATTTCTGAACATACTTCCCCTTCTTATTACTCTATGCCTTTGAGCTTGTCCGTGCATTGAGTATGGTTGGGCAACATTTATTATTTGGGAATAGTTAGTTTACCTGCTGCTACTATTCTATTTTGGCTTATGTGCTCTTTTGGTGAAATGAAGGAAGTCTCCTTATTTAGGTATTTTTCATTAGTTCACTTATCTTTGCTGCACTTTAGATTTCCATTAGCACAACCTATATATACACTTATGAAAGCTTTAACAATTTGATGTAAACTATAGGATTACATGTGTTTTAAAAAATATAAAATAAATTAAAAGTGTATAGATCATTATATTCTAACTGTTAGGTCAATATGTTTATATATATTACTTATAATGATAGCCTATTCCATAAACAATAATATACTAATGTATCATTAGGATAAAACAAGAATTGTTGTCAAATAGGAATTTTATAGTTATTAATGTATATTTGAGAAATCTTAATAAATACATACATATGGATATATATACAAATACGTATACACTCACACACACACACATATTAATTTATCTAAATATGTATGCTTGGTTTGGATGATTTAAAGTAACTTAAAATGATGTATGATTATATTAAATTATGAAATAACTTTATATGTAGTATCTACTTTACTTACTATTTTGAAAATTAAAATAAAGGAATATTTTTTTCTAATGTTGGTAGTAAATATTTAATAATTATTTATTTATAATATAAAAATATAAGATTAGTAATTTTGTTATAAATGTTAATCCGTACTATATACAGATAATTATCTGAGTAATTCTATGTTATATATTTATATAATTCTATGTATAGTATTTGTTATATATCCACATGTTGGGAGTATTTATTATTATGCATTTGGATAACTTAGTTATACATATATATATATATATATATATATATATATATATATATATATATATATATAAGTTTTTGACTTCTAATTTCTTATCTTCGTTATACCAATTTTGTTGATATGAATGATTCACCGTTGATATTGATTGAGTTGATAATTTTAATATGATACAGTGATGACATCCTTTCAATTTGACTTATTATTATTATTATTTCTGTATGATGAGAAATTAGAATAAACAGTTTAATGGTAACGTCTGCTATGGGCCTTTCAATAACACTTTTCTGGTTATTCTTTAGACTCGTTATATAGAATAAAGAAGGGCGAGTGTAATGTATGGGCACTGGAAAAATGGACTAGTAACACATAATCGTGTGGGATTTCATAGTGTTATTTATTCAGTATTCTCTTGCTCATGGAATACACTCAATACAGGGTTTATTATATATGGTACTAATTGCATTGATTATACTTGGAGTCCTGTGTCGGCTATTGTAATTATTCTTTATGCATGTCTACTATTTTCTAGCTCCCTTTACGTTTCAAAAGTAAACCAAATTGTTTAGAATCCACCTTAGTAGCCAGATCGTAGGGCCACACCATACCACCATTGTTGTATTTTATATTCATGTGCATCACAAAGGATATGGGGTAAGAGCCCCAACATCATATGTTTTGGGTTTGGTAATCGATAGGGTAATTACCTCATATTATGAAGTTTTTAGTAGGTGACCCATGCTTGTTTGTTATGTCACATAGGCCAGCGGTCTGTTATATATAGGGGAAAAGCAGGGTCGTGACTGAGGGTATGTGTCAATGAGCCACTAGTGGATATTGGTCATGATATCCATCGAGGTAATTGAAGACTATATAAGCAGATCCGGTCAAATGACCCAGGGCTCTTGGAGGGGGCGTACGACCATCATTCTCCCATCTGATTTCAATTCGCATGAACCAATGTTGTAGGAACAGTTCCCGCTATATAGCATACAACATAGTAGACCCTAGGATCTTGAAGCATGCATACAGCCATCAGATTCCAGTTTGGTTTTGGTCACATGTGGTAGAAAGGCATGTGTGAGTTGAGATTCTACCTAAGACTATGTCCAGAGTATAGTCAACTTCGTATCCTTCTTAGATAAACGACTTATTCTTTTACAGGAAGACATCCTATTTATTATTAATTATATTTGGATACTGTTATGAGCTAGTTCAAATTTATCTTATTGACTTTAGTGATTTGATGGTGACATTTTATAATATGAGATTGAAAGATATTTGAGTAATGCTTCGTGCTAGCCCAATATACTTAATGACATCTTGCTTATTATTGTTTTCTCGATTCATACTTTGGTTTGTGGTTATGTATGATTCACCCATTTATGTTGATTACGTAATATCTGATTAGATGGGTTTTTAAATTGGCAATGGCATCTATATATGGATTTGAGATATTTGTGTGATTTAATGCTTGAGGGTTATTCTATATATACACATACTTTGATATGTCATCTGATGTATTGAGTACCTTTAATTGTGATATCATATCATTACTTGTTTATAATGTATCACCTTTTTTATGATCCTTGATTAAGCATACTCTGACCTGTATGTTATTTTACGATGCTTGAGTCAGTTTGAGACATTTCAGGTACAAGGACAACATGATCGGCTTGTATTTGTTCGGGCTTAGAGGAGTATTATCATTAGGAATTATTACATGATATTTGATCATTATATGTGTATATATAACTGACATTTGACGTGTATTGTATTCTTTTAACATTATTGTATTTTATATATTATATATTTTTGCTGCGATTGTTTTCGTTTTCTCTTCTGTTACTTTACATTATGTATTGTTTTATCCTGGAGGCACACGTGTTTATTGCTTTGTATCGATACTATATATGCTTGGATTAGTTATTTATTAGATGTTTTAATATGTACCAGTGTTAGTCCAATGAAATATTCACATGTGTACTCCATATATACTCATTCTCCATATTACTTGATGGCATTACTTTATAAAACTCAAAGATAATATGGCTAAAGAGGCAGGGTGTTAAATTATATATCAAATCATTCGTCTAGACCAGAGGAAGATATTAGAATAGCTCATATTTTGATATGATGTTCGATTTTACCGGACTTGGTGGTCAAAGGCTTTGGGATAGCGAAAACCTAAATAAATTAGGGCTTTTCAATTGGAGAAAAAATCAAAGCAGAGAGCAGTGAAATTGGGTGGAGCATCATCATCAGTGGGCTCGAATAGTAGTGCTTGGATTTTCTATCAAAGATTATGGTATGGGAATTTTGCGAAAGAAGCTCTCAGCATAAGGCTTCATCGGTGGTGTTCTAAAGCATCGGAGGGTCGATCTTGGGATTTCTCTTATGTACACGTGAAATGGCTGGTGATCTTGCTAATGCATTTCTCGACCCTAAGAAATCGACGGCGTTGAATAAGAAAGGGAAAAGAGGAATTTCATTACAAGTGCGGCTCCCCAGACAACCTTTCAGTAAGTCTACAATATCACCTACTCCTCCTCTCTCAGCACCACTTCCCATTTTGCCTCTCCAATCTTTCTTAGTTTCTAATTTCTGCTGCCTTCCCCTACCTAAGAGTGTTGTTACTAATCTCGTTAAGAGGTTAGGGCGTGTCACTCTGGACAACCTAGTCAATATTTCTTCCGCTCTGCAAATCTTATCCTCTTGCACTTCCACTTCATGCGCTCTCCCTCTCCGAAGCTGCTAAACTTGAAAGTTCTTGGGATTACATGAGTATTTTCCATTCCCTATTTATTTGATGGTGGTTGGTTTAATCAACTTTCATCTGATCTTCCTAGCTTTGTTGCAGATTGAGGTCTCAGCAATTGAGGTTCGAAAAAATGGGAAGACGATCTAATTGCATATACCTCTCATTTTGCTAAGCTCAAGGAAGACATCGTTGTGACCACCTCTGATAAAATTAACATTTAGAAAGAGCTTAAGGATGAGCGAATGAAAGCTCAAAAAGCACAAAAGGTGGAAAAGGTGGGTGATAAGGCCTTGGCGTTGAAGGGTCAAGAGTTGGAGGAAAACAAGAATGCATTGGTGGAATTTAAAGACAAGCTCTCATGGATCACTTACCCCATGCTTTTCTAGTTGCACATCGCGGTTTAGCATCAATTCTCTGTCAAGGTCGACCTTAGCTTCCTAATGGACCTCGAAAATATCAAACGCTCTAACTTGTTACAGGGAAAGGTGGGCTGAGGAGCAAGCTGGGGAAACTGTTTCCCTTATTTGCTTCCCATAGTGCTTCTTTACTGTCAGATAATGAGGATGCAAGGTCCAAGAAAGCTAAGGTCACCACATCTTCTCAAGCTCATGTAATCACTTAACCTTTCTAAATGAGCTTTGCTGCTTAAACTTCTTAATTGTATAATAAAAGTTAATTCGTTATTTGATTTTATTGCAGCTAACTTCTTTAATTGTTGTTCCGCTTTGCTGCCACACTATGAATAATCATGTCATCTTCATTCATTGTTCTTTATAGTTTTATTAGGAAGTTATGTTTACTATACTCGGGAAGGAAAGCAATGAAAATCTTCAAACCCAGACCGCAGGTTATAACATCCCTCATTCTTAGGTTAGAAAGTATTATTCTTCGGAGATAGTAAAGTGCTACTGATGCTGTAGTCATCAATAGTATTGTTCTTCGGAGATAAAATAAGAAAGTATAATTAGTACTAAAGTACAAGAATATGAAAAAAAAAATCAAAACACAGACTTCACTAATTAATTCCCATATTCATTACATAAACCTATACGTTTCCCGGGTATAGATAAAATATAATTATAACAAAATACTACAAGAGCGACATAGGAAGATGCCTCCTTGATTGATTAGAGTTAACTACTAGAAAAGTACAATTTCTGCCATCACATACATATAGATAAAGTCATACCAACACAGTTGTTAAGTAAATAGGTAGACTCTTACATAGCTAGCTCTACCTCCTACATGTCTCTGGAAGCGTTATTCGTCCAACCTAAAAACCTAGAAACCTTACTCTCGTAATACTTAAATGATTGCCCAAGAGTTTAAGGGAAAAACAAAAAGTTCAGGTCAGACAAGTAGTCCGGAGAGAGTAATAACAAGCCATCTTGGTTAATAGATATCTAGTGAGACTACGCCGCTGAGAAAAATGGGTTTTCCCTCACTAGTATCCTCAAAATATGTCTTTTATAAGTCAAACATCGACAAAACTAGTCAATATAAACAATCGTATGCATGAATGCAACCTAGGTGTTCATGATCGGCCTATCTAAATAAATGGCTATCTGTCCCAACATCATAGTTTTTCTCGGGATAACTACAAACCTATATGGCTGACTCAGACTTGCCAGATATATCAAATTTTGCAACTTATTATTAGAGGAAACTAGATGGTCTGTCCGAAAATCACTATTCCTAGGGTCATTCTAATCATAATGATTTTGCAGGCCAACCAATGACCTACCTCATCTTTGTGTATTACTTTATGTGTGTAAACCTACTTTCAGTATAACCTTTAATGAAGTCCTACGAACTAGGATTTTGGACTAATATCTGCTAGGGGCTAATGTCTCAAGTACAGTGCATGACCCTACACCAGTCCCATCTACTTTCCTAATCTCTAAGTCAATTCACTCTATCACAATTTATCTGAAGGTAATAAGAATAATCTTTCTAGTAAAATTCTAGGCTAAAAAACCTTTTATACTTCGTTGAAAACATAAATCTCTGTATGTTATTTACCCTTGAAATCATACTTTTAAAAAAGGAAAATATAGACCTTTACTTTATCCAGATTAATATGCCAAGATATATATGCTTTTATAAAATAACATTGATGAACTTTGAAATCACTTAGATGTAACACCTCAAAACCATAGGCTAGAAGCCATATACAATTAAACTATTTATATTGATAAAGTGCGACATTAGTTTTGCATATATGGATTGTTGCATCCTTCCATATTGGAATCATGCTAAAGCATCTTATTTATAAAACACAAGGCCATAAGGCCAAAACCATTTACTTCGCATATCACAAATGTTTATAAGTTGCAACTTTAAGCGGCATAGTCATTTGTTTGCATAATAAAACATTAAAACTTGGTGACATGGGACTGTCGAACTTAAGGCTAGGTGGTATCATTTTCGTAATATAATCAATGTCGAAAATAGTCTATAGCGCTATCATAGCTAAAACAAGGTGGCACAAAAAACTAGTGGCATCATTGCCTCTTTATAATCAATGTCAAAATTTACATATGCGACATCAACGCTATAACATAGCTTAAGCCAAAAATATACATATAAAGGCATTGCTGCCTTATGGAGTTGATGTCAATACAAAGATACGCGGCATCGTGGAAGCTGTAAAATTTGCGGTATTATCAACCTCGCTATAAAACATACGATGGAAAACATGCGACATAGAAAACTAGCGGTATAGAAAACGTGTGGCATAAATGATATGCGATGTAGACAACTGGCGGCATCACCCATTTCGCAAGCACCAATTTTGGCATTGGCTAATATGCGGCCCAACCATAGTGGAATTATCGCGTATCGATGAGATTGATCCATATGCTTCCCAATCGTTTCATGATGCCTTGTGGCGTTGATGGACAGTGGCATCAGTGATGACGACAATGGCATATCTTGTAAATATTATAAAAACTTCAATATGTAAAGTATTTTCTTTTCACTAACTCCTAATCTTTGTCAAATTATCATTAGATAATATCATTCTTTACTAAATTCATTTTAGAATTTCTACCACGAATCAGATTACATTATGAGATTAATTTTTGTGAACCAATGGTTTTATATTTTTATTTTAATATAATTATTAAGCTTTTCTAGCCAAATAAATCGTAAACACCTGGAAAATCCCCAAAAATCAAAATAAATCATATTTATTATATTATTTAACATACAAAAATTTCAAGACCAAAAACATTATTTAATTATTTTTAATAATTAAAATTCGAAATAAATCAATTTTCTCACTTTGAAAATTCATGAATATTCATACTTACTTGGAAAATTATGAGATTGAAAAAAACCACTTCTAAAGTAATATTACTGACATTATATCAAATTTCTAGTCATGTGGGAGTCGTATGATAGGTTTTCATGCTTAAACCTATTAAAACGTTTCATAAATAAATCCAATAATTCATCATCTAAGCATATAACCATCCAATCAATCATAACATGGCATAATACAATCATAAAATGTGGGTTAAACATAAAACTAAATTAAATAAGAAAACTTGAGATGATTATTATTATCCACCTTCGTTTGATAGAGAAGCATGAGATGAGTTTAGATTTGAATTCCCCAAGCTAAATCTTAATTTCCAAGCTTTTTTTTTTCTTTGAACTCCTTAATGGTCGGCCTTGTATTTTTTAGGTTTATATGAATTTAATTGAAATAAGGGAGAGCAGTATGAAAGGATTTATTTTAAGAAATGTAGCCATTTTCCTATTTTACCCCTCACTAAATTCCTTCTTCTTATTAATGTTCTGATTAACCTTATTAGTTCATTAATTAAGGTTCGACCAATCAATTCTCATTCTCCTTATCTTCTTACATTATTTTATTTTATTTATCTAATTGAATGTCCTAAATAATGTTAATCAAAATTAGATGTGTTATAGAATTTCCTTCTTAAAGAATTTTGTCCTCGAAATTATGATAAGGTACATAACAAACAGATAACTTGATATAAATCATACTATCAGAACAAATTAGGGTAATTTTCTTTAATCTTTTCCTCTATCTCCCAAATACAGTCTTACTCATTATCACTCCACTGGACCTTTACTAATTTGACTGTCTTGTTCCTTATCTACTTTTCAGCTTAGCCACAATACAGAGTGAGTGCCTATAAATAGTTTTGTTCGGTTCCACTACTAGATCTTCTAATGTAGACGGAGTGATAGTAGCCTCTGGATCTCAAACACACTTCCTAAGTTGAGAAATTTGATAAGCATTGTGGACTCCTGCAAAACTGTACAGTTACTCTATCTTGTAAGCGAGTTTCTCGATCCTTTCTATAATAGGAAATGGTCTAACAAATCTAAATGCCAATTTTCCTGACTTTTCGAATCTTACTACAATCTTCATCGGTGATACTCTGATGAAAACATGATCTCCAACTAGAATTCTAAGACTTTCCATATTTTATCTACATTACTCTTCTGCCTATATTAAGCTTCCTTTATCCTTCCTCAGAATAACTCAATCTTTTACATTGCTTCTCTTACGAAGTGTCTGGATTAAGAACTAGTCCATCTCTGGTCTCTAACTAACATACAAGTGATTTACATGTCCTTCCAGATAAAGCTTCAAAAGGTGTCTTCCTATGATCCTCCAAAATCTAGCACACAAGCTCTTAACAAACTTCAAGACTTTGTTAACTCTTTCCGTTTGCCCATCTGTCTATGGATGGTAAGCGGTACTCATCTTGAGCTTGTTACCCAACAATCCTTGTAGACTCTTCAGAATTTGCTAGTGAACAATTCATCTCTATCATTGACTATGCTACTAGGAATCTCATGCAGTCTAACAATATTCTTCATAAACAACTTAGCCAAACACAGGTGTTGTCCTTATCGACTTAACGGGAATGAAATGTGAACTCTTGGTCAATCTATCCACTACAACCTATATACTTTCGTTTCCCCTACTCGACCTTGGAAATGCGTCAATTTAATCCATGTATATAGAATCCCATTTTCAAGCTGGTATATTTAAAGGCTAAAACAATCTACTTGGATTTTGATGCTCGGCTTTTACTTGCCGGTAGTTTAAGCATTGCTTTACCCATAAGCCTACATCCTTTTTCATACCTTCCTAGAATAAATTTCTCTTCATATCCTTATATATCTTAGTTCCTCTAGGATGAATAGTAAACTTTGATCGATGACTTTCCCTTAGAACATCCTTCCTTAGGTCACCAACATCTGGAATACACAATCGCCCATTCTTTCTCAACCCTCTATTTTGATCAATAGAAAAATCCTTTAAATCACCAATCTTAGTTCCACTTTCCAATCATCTAATTCATTCAGATACTAATGGATCATGTGTTTTCTTAGAAGCAATCCTTTCAATCAATATCGGTCGAGCTTTCGAGCAAGATAACACTATGGTACACTGACTAGAACTAGCAGTCGATCTTGACCGCACACTATAAATGCTTCCAAATCTTTCCACTCCGCTATCATCGCCAACACTGCATTTTGATGTTTTTTGCTAAGTGCACCTGCGATTTTATTTCCTTTACCTTGTGTGTACTCAATTCCAAATCATAAGATGCTATGAGCTCCAACCACCTCTTTTGTCTCATATTCAACTCCTTCTGAGAGAATAAATATCTTAAAGACGTGGGTCTATAAACAACTCGAATATTTCTCCCAAAAGATAGCATCTTCATAATTTCAAAGAAAAGATTACTACTTCCAACTCTAAATCATGAGTCCGATATCTAACTTCATGCGGTCTATGCTGTTGAGAAGCATAGGCTATCACTTTACCCTTTTGTATCAACACACTTTCTAATCCTATTCCACAGGCATTGGTATATGCTACTTAATCTTGATTGCCATCTGGAACAATTAACATGGATGCATTGGTCAATAAATGTTTCATCTTTAGGAATGCCTCCTCACATTTATCGATCCAAACATACTTCACATCCTTCCTTGTTAATTTAGTCATTAGTGCTGCTATACGAGAGAAATTCTTGATGAATCCCCGATAATCGCTAGCTAATCCAGGAAAACTCTTTGTCTCGATCATCGCCTTAGGTCTCTTCAAATTATTAACAGCTTCTATCTTAGTTAAGTCTACTGAAAACCCTTTTTCTGAGACTACATGACCAATGAACTTCACTTCTTCCTTCTCAAAATGACACTTTGAAAATTTTGCCTTTAGTTGACGCTGCCTCTACATCTCAAGTACTATTCCAAGGTGAGTCTCATGAACTTGCTCATTCACAGAATATATCAGAATGTCATATATAAATACTGAAACAAACCTATAAAAATGCTCTTAAAATTCTCGATTCATCAAATCTAGAAAAAAAGCAGGTGCATTAGTCAATTCAAATGGCATTACTAACCACTCATATGAATCATATCTTGTTTTAAATGCCATCAACGAGATAATGTCCTTCGCTACACTCAATTGATGGAAACTTGTCGCCAAACCCAGTTGGGAAAATATATTATCTCCACGTAATTGATCAAATAAATGGTCTATTCTTTGTAAAGGGTATCGATTCTTTGTCGTCTTTTCATTCAACTTACAATAATTGAGACATAATCTTAATGACCCATCTGGTTTCTTCACAAACATAGTGGTCGCTCCCCAAGGCAAACTGCTTGGTCCAATAAAAAAATTTAGTTCTAAGTCCAGCGGTTGCACCTTTTACTCCTTTATCTCAATAGGTGTCATCATGCTAGGCGGACACTCACATGTTCAACTCCATGTACAAAATCTTTTTGAAACTCGATAGCTTGTCTCGATGGTAGTCTTGTCATTGGCTCAAAGACATCTGCGAACTCCCCAATGATAAAAACTTGGTTCAACTCATCTTCCTCTTCAACTACAACCTAGTAAAGCATAAACATTAAAATTCGAGTTCTCTATTGACTACATAATTCGATTGCTGTAATTAAGGTGTCTTAGTGGTATTTTCTTGTTTTGGAAAAATAACCAAGGATTATATTTGCTTAACCAATTCATACTCGATATAATTCCAGAGACCATAAAATCAAACATATGTAAATTGCATGTAATACGTTATATTTTTATAACATTATTTAGGATATTTAATTAGCTAAATAAAATAAAATAATGTGAGGATTAATAGATTGAGATTTGATTTAATTAAGAGCAAGCGTGTCGTGTTAATAACATGAAATATGTGTTAGGAAATAGGGAAGGGAAAAATGGGAAATAAAAGTGGCTTATACCCTAAACCTTTAAGAAATGAAACACACGTTCATGTTCATTCTATCAAACTAAAATATATCAAGGCAGGCCACCGTTTCCATTCTCAAAATGAAGATAAAGCTAGGATTCAAGAGAAAGAAGTTAATCAACTTATTCAACATCAAATCTCATATATTTTACTCTTAAAGCTAAGCTGAATGATTACTACATTCCATTTTTTTATGGTTTTCGGTTTTAAGTTATACCCGAAATGTTTTTGCAAGTTTATGCCATGTTTTGGATGATTAAAGTTATGTGTATGCTTGTTGATGAATTATACATGTTCATATTAGTTTTGTGAGATGTTTGATATGAAATCCCTATTGAATGACGTCCAAATGTCTTAAAAATTTAAATACAGATCAAAAATGATATTTCAAAGATGGATTTCAATTTTCATAATTTTCAGATTTAATGTGGGATATATATATATTTTTCTAATGAAGAAAATGATTTATTAGGTTATAAATTATTTATGGCCAAAATAATTATTATTTGGGTTTGAAATTTTTATATGTTCAAAACATATTAAAATAGATTTTTTGGAATTTTTCCAGATTTTTCCTATGTGTTTCGATGAATATATAAAATTATTTAAGCTATGGGACTTAAATGTTTTATATACTTAATTAAAGAGAAGGCGCATTTATAAAATAAAATCATTGTTTATTTCTAAAATTATTGGCAGCACTTTTTTGAAAAATATTTATTAACCAATAAGAATTTGACAAACAAAGGCATGTTAGTTGAAAAGTTATCTCTTTTAAGTTAAAAACAAGAAAATCGTATTTTTAGCATGTTTCAACCATTTGTGGGATTAAAGCTTTGGACTAGACCTTTCGACAAGGTCGAAACCAATGCATATGGTATCAAGTTGTTTGGTACGTAATGTATTAGAGAAAGTCGAAGGGTACTTGGTTGAAACCTTAGTTGCCAAAGAGGTAGGAGTATGTTTGTCTGATAAGCCAAAAGTAATGCCTGGTTCGCTTTCAAATCGAAGCTTTATACTTAGTTGATTTACCCTTTTTTATTCAAATTGAAGTATAACCCAAGGTTTCGAAGGGGGTATTTTAAAGTATTAATAAGGCTGGAGCCTATTGTTTAAAAGTTATGTTTTAAAGCTTTCGAAGGGAAGCTTTCGAAGTGGACGAAAGCTAAGCTTCTGAAGAAGTGGAAAGGTTTTTGAAAAAAAGAGGTTTCATTCCATATGTTTCAAATTGAACCTAAAGAGCTTCGAATTTTTATGTTTCAAAAGTTTAATACTTTTGAAAGGCACTATTTATTGAATGGTTTCGAAGGGGTCGAAAGCTAAGATTTCGAAAGGGTCGAAATCGAAAGCTTAGCTTTCAATGAAGTCGAAAGGTAGTTTTTGAAGGGGTCAAAAGGTCCTAATTTCTAATTGGTTTTGAAAAGTTTAAGATGGAAGGTTTTTCCAAGGTTTTCTAAGGCAATGTTTTAAAGTGTTTTAAGATAGGATGTCTAAGGTTTTAGTGATTTCGAAAGGAAGATTTTCAATGGTTTCGAAAGGTTTGAAGTATGATATCAAAAGGAAAGGTTTTGGCCTTTTGGCCTAGATAAATAAAGCGTTTTACTTGGTTTCGAAAGAGACGCTTTCAAAGTATTTAGGGGGGTACTTCCAATGGAATCGAAAGGGGTACTTTCAAATATTTAAATCTTTTCATCAACCAAAGTTTGAGTAGAGAATATATATATATATATATATATATATATATAACATGGCAATGTGATTCTAAATAAAGCATAAAGATTATTTATTTTCATTGTTTTAGTTTGATTTAAAGGTTTTAAATCATTTTGCAAAGGTTTTCAAGGAAAATTATGGAAGGGGATCCCTAAGTGAATATGACTAAGATATTAGAATACCAGATGAGACTGGTATAGGGTCGCGCCCTATACATTGGCTATTGGCTCCATCTAATTGTTGTCCAAAATTCCAGTGTGTAGGGCTTGGTCACAAGTAGACTAAAATTAAGATTACACATCGAAAGGAATATATGTTTTTATACAGATAGCTTATTGGTGAGCCCAAAAAACCATTAGGATCAGGAAGACCTGGAAGATGATTAAGTTAGGGATAAACCGTCTAGAAGAGAAGCATTTAATAGATAGTTAAGCATAGAATGTCTAGATGAGGAGTATCTAACAGATGTTAGATTATTTTTATATATTGTCTGGTATACCCGAGTCAGCCAAAGGTTAAAAGTTAGCCAAACAAAACCTATATGTTTGAACAGATAGTTCATTTTTTACCTGATATCTATGTCTGTATCCATAATGAGCTTTACAGTATGTAGCCAGGTTTGGTTGCAGCAAAAGGTTGTGTAAAAGATATGTTTAATTTAAAAGGATGTTAGTGAGGGGAAGCTCCTTCCGCTAAGCGGCATGGTCTCGCTTAACATATTAAACCGGGATGTATAGTATAATTCACAATAGGCTTTATGTCTGATTTGAAGTTTATGTTTTCCCTTTAAAATCTCGGGTGCTTAAAATTGATCTGAGTAGGCCGAGAGGTTAAAGTACTTTTAAGGTTTTAGTAAGATGACAAATAAGGCTACCGGTGGCAAGAAGGAGGCAGACGGATAGCTATTTAGGAGTTGCAGTTTTATGTTTTGTTGTATTTCAGTTGTGTTTGTGTTAAGTCAGTTATAACTATATGGCTCTAATCATCCAAAGGGTATCTTCATATACCGCTCTTGGCATATTTTGTAATAGGTATATTTTATTCGTACCTGGAAACGTGTTGGAATTATGTATTAAGAATATGGAACATCTGTTTTGAAATTTAATGAAGAAATGTTGTTTTGAGATCTTTGTTTTGTTTCATATTCAAATGCTTCTGATATTATAGATACCATTAGCATAGTCATATTTAGTCATCGAATGCTAATACTATAGATGACTGCACCATCCGTAGTGCTTAGTTTTGGGCCTCTAGATATGGGATGTTGGAGCTTGGTATTAAAGCATGGTTTATCAAATACTTTAACTAAAAATGTTTTTTGAAACATAATCCTTACTAATTGGATTTAAGATCACGGTATTGGATAATGCTAGTAATGTACTTGTATTTGTTACATATAAGTATACGATATATCTCTAGACTCCTATCTTAGTTAGGCTATTCATTTGTATCTCACGAAGCTTGAATGTAGATATGGAAGGAAGAAGAGGCAGAGTTAATCTGGGAGGAGAAAGCACCGCTACTAATGGAAATGCCCGGCCAAATGCTAGGAGAGGTCCAGGTCAGGCTCAAGCTAAAAGTGCTAGCGTTGGGTTTCCATAAGGGGACATGGGAGCCATGTATCAGTTTCTCGTAAACATGATGCAAGCTGGAATTGCAGCTGGAGTTGTCGGAGGGAATGCTACTGGAGGAGGAGTTCAGGAAGCTCCGGTAGTCAACCACTATGCTAATCGGAGCAGAGACTATATTAGGCTTGAAGGGAAGGCATTCATTGGATCAGAAGATGCGATTGAGGTAGAAAACTAGCTGTTACACAGTGAGAGGATTTTCGCTGACTTAGGATTGAATAACGAGGAGAAAAGGAGATTAGCTTCAAGACAGCTTCAATGAGTTGCTCTTGTCTGGTGGAATACTTTTGTAGCTGGTGTTGATGAGGAAACCATGACTTGGGCAGAGTTTAAGAGAAGGTTTTAAGAAATATTTATGTCAGTAATGGCACAGTCGATATTGGTTAGGAAGTTCGCTAAACTGGAGCACGGATAGATGTCTGTTCTAGAGTATGCAAGAAGATTTGAATAGTTTTCCCAGTACGGGTATGCCAAGGTTGATACGGTGATAAAGAGGAACGAGAAGTTTATAAGATGTTTGAAGCCAATGTTGGCAAGAGCTACCTTACCGCACAAAAGGGATCCGTGTGATGTAGTGGTAGAAATGGTGCTAAGTGATGTGTACGTAAATGTGCATATTTTTACCACCATATTTAATCTATTAAATTAAATAAATGATCATATTGGGTATTTTAACTTGTTAAACCAAAAAATCAAATTATTTTCAAATTGTCACATATTCATCTTCATATACGGGCAAAATGATCTTTTTTATGCATTTAATCAATTGTGAAAATTTACTTGGAATTTTCTATATAGTTTTGTAGGAACCTTAGTGGATTTTACAATGGTTTCATTATGAATATGCATGCACAAAGAAGATACAAAGGAATGAAGAAGGAAATAATTTAAAGTGGTGAACATGGAGGGCCCCACCCACTTACCTTAATTTTCAATTAGGAGCTAATGCACATGCTAAAAGGCCATTAAAGTTTCATGTACATTTAAGTGGGTGATTATGGAGCTAATGATTACTTGGTGGCCACATTAGCTCAAGGGCAATTTGGGCATTCCCCAAAAATATGAATTAGGGTATAACACTTGTATAAATACCCGACATCTTCATGTAACCCTCTCTTCCTCCCCAGGTAGTTTTAGTTTAGGAACAAAAATAAAAAAAGATCTTCTCTTTCTCTTTTCATGGCTACTTAGCCATTTTTATTTCATGTAATTTTTCTTTTCTTTCTTATGTAATTCAATGCTCTTTTCTTTTTACATGCTTCTCTTCTTATGTTGTAGTGTAGATTTCTTTTATTTTTCATGCAAATAGAAGAGCTCTTCTTTTCCATTAACTTTCATTTTCCTCTTCTTTTTGTGTTTCATTTTACTTTCTACATTAGTTGAAATAACAACAAATATAAGAGGCTAATCCCTACAATTTAGGGGTAATGAAGCTCTCTTGAATCATGTGGATGCAACATAATTTTACTTTTATGTCTCTTTTGTGCTTAATGGAAAGTTAGATGTTTGTGTGATTTTGTGTTTAATATTGAGTTTGATAGCTTATGTTGTTCAATAGAAATAAGCTATGTGTGATATACCTGACTTTTAGGCAAATAAATATGTGATAATCTTCTTTTATAAATTATTTAAAATTGGAAAAATTATTCTTTTTCAAACAAATTAAATATATGTTTGTTTATGTGTATATATATAAGTAGATTTTAAATAGAATTTGAATTTGATTCAAAAGATAAATGTTTAAAAAATAAATTGGATATAAAAATAATATATATATAAGATTTTTATTAGTATGTAATTAGTTTTATATTATTTTCTTTAAAAGATTTTATAAATATAAATAAAGGAAATGTAATAATTAAATAGAAAATAAAATATAAAGTTTTATAAAAACATATGAAAAATTAATTAACACATGCATACTACAAATGTAAGATTAGTGGCATGCATTTAAACAAGTGTCACAAGTTTTTTATTTTTTTTATTTTTAAAAATCATAAATAAAAGTTATAAATATATCTATAATCTTCTCTTTCATTTCTTTTCTATCTTCATTTTTCAAACTAAAGAATCAAAGCTTGTATAAAATATATACAAACCAGAAAATTTAAAACAACAACTCTTTCAACAGCTATCTCAACCTGTAGCAAATTCATCACAGATTTAAAGCAAGATTTCAAGCTAAACAAAGTTTTCCAATTTACATTTTACAAGTTTCCAAAGATCAAAAGCATTTTCCAGTTTTCAAAATACAAACTGCTTCAAAGCCCTCTGTTTAAAAGTCTCTGCTCATCTTATAATAGTGAGTAAACAAAGCTTTAATCAGTTTTAAATTGTTGCATGTGATAATATTTGAAAATAATGTTGTGATAATTGTTTACATGAATGAAATTTTGCTTGAATGTTTATAAATATGCAGATGGTTGAGTGTGCATGTCTGGATAAATATATACGTCTCTATTTTTTAACAGGCTAAACCAAAGTATAAATTCACAATCTTTTCCCCAAATCTCTTATTTCTAATGATGTTTAAACAAAAAGTATTTAGATTAACAAGATCTAAGATTTAAAAATATATTTAAGTATAATGAGTTTAAATTTATCTGGAAAATGCGAAAATACAGTGGAATATCTAAAACATGTTAAATTCAAACATCATGATCCTCTGAATCACCTATGTAGTTTGAATCGTCTTCAAAATTGATGAATTTTAAAAGTAAAATCCAGATTTCTAGTGTGGTTTTGAGTGAGAATTCAAAGGTTTAATGGATTTTAGGTTTTAGGCTTTTTCTGGTGATCGGAGAGCTCAAGGAGGTCGGGATCACGGCTGGAGGTAGGAAGGAAGTAGGCGAACTAGGGAAAAATGAAAGTTGGTTTTTTAGATCATCGTGGTGGCGATGCATCATCGAAGTAGGGTTTAGGCTCAGGTTTTGGTCAAGATCGGAAAGTACGCTGCTACGTCGTCACTGGAGCACCGGAGATCGTCGAAGATAGGGGAATAGGTGCGAGGTTGGTCGGCGGAGCTGTGGACGGAGTTTCATGGATTTTAGTGGTCGGAGGCGTTGGGTCGAGGAGGTTTTGGGTCGATCGGTTTGATCCAGTTGTTCCCATTTTTCTCATTTTTGATTTCGGGTTAGATTCGATGATCTGGGTCGTCGGTTGTTTTGAGGAGGTTGTCGTCGACATGTGGTAAGTGACGGCGATGGTCGGAGTGGAGAAGTTTAGGCGTGCACATGCACGTGTGTCAGTTTGGGTTGGTTGCTGTGTTTTGGAGAAAAAGGGGTAGCTCGAGAAGAACTCGGGGAAGTGGGATGATGACCCAGGTTTAGCTTCGAGTTATCGTGAGTGTTTTGGAGTGTCAACTATTTTAAAGTTTAACATAACAAGTTTTTTTTTAAAAATGAAGTAAATTTTCTTGGGTCTGGACTCGGGTGAGTACCGGGTTGGATTCAGGTAATGTTTATAACAGTTTTAAATTTAAATATAAGAAAGTATTTAAAATAAATCAAGTTTAAACTATTTCTTAAAATAAAATTCTTTTATATAATAAATGTTTTTAAATATTTATTTCAAGAAAGTTGTATGATTTATTTTACGTAAATTTATTAAGTTGAATTCTTAAGTTTATTTTAAACTTAAATGAAATATGTAATTAAGTAGTTAACTAAAAGGGGTAAAATGTTTTTAATTTATATAATGATAATTAATTCCAAGATTTATTAAATAAGATTTTAATAATGATTAAGTAAATAATGAAGATGAATGTTTTATCTTAAAATTAATTAGGGTCTTGGGTAATTAAACATTAATTAAATTAATGAAGTAATTAAAGACTAATTAATTAATAAGTAATTTAGAATTAATTAATTAGTAATTAATGATTAATTAATTAGACATTAAGGATTAATTAATTTGTAATTAAGGGTTTATTAATTAGTAATTAAAATTTATTAGTTAATAATTAAGATTTATTAATTAATAATCAAGGATTAATTTATTAGAAATTAAGGATTAATTAATTATAAATTAAGGATTAATTCGTGCTTAAGTATTAATCAATTGATAATTATAGCATAATTAATCAGTAATGAAATATTAATTAATTAATTAATTAATTAATAAAAGTAATTAAAGAATGATTAATTAATTCAATAATTAATTAAAGGTTTGTAATTAATTAATATTAATTAAGCAGGCTAGGTAATTAATTCATAAGTAGTTAATTTGATTTGAGTTAATTAAATTAATTATAATTATGGGATTAATAACTCCTACTTATGGATAATTGATTGAATTGAATGTCCGGATTGCTTTATATTTGTAAATGTTAATCTGTGATTGACTGTGATATGCAATACTTTGGATATAGCTGTGATACATGTGAATTATTTATCTGTGATGAATGCTGTG
Source organism: Allium cepa (assembly GCA_030765085.1). Classification (NCBI taxonomy): domain Eukaryota; kingdom Viridiplantae; phylum Streptophyta; class Magnoliopsida; order Asparagales; family Amaryllidaceae; genus Allium; species Allium cepa. The sequence goes on from CM060934.1 coordinate 780,207,134, forward strand.
TAAATTCAATGTGTTGAATTGAATTAAAATGTTTACTTAAACAACTTGGCCTTTAAGAAACATTTGGACTTCGATGAGATCGAGATCGGATATCAAAATTCGTTATCCGAAAACCACATCGTTCCAAGTTAAACGAAAGGTCGTGAAATCTCAAGTGAAGATCGAGATGAAGTTTCAGAGTGCAAGGGCTATTTGTCGTTAACTCTAAGGGTGATTCCAAATGAGTGTAACGGAGATAGTGCCTTCGGTTTTGTTCGAACCCGGAACGAACTTGTATGGATGAATACTATCAGACCATCGTCAATGGAGGATGATGAGTATTCCAAGATAAGTGTTCTTAAAAGGTAATCGTAACCTCAAGCCTCATCAACTGGGAATGGCTAAAACAGGGGAGGTGCACGCAAGCTTAAGTGGGTAGCACCCAAGTAGGATAAGATTTTCCCCTGTTTAGAGGTCCTTTATTTGGCTGTGTGGGCGGTTATTGGCCACAACAGTGGGTTGTCTTATTCGGACTATCTAATAAAGGGTAGATCCAGTTTTGTGTTGCAAGGGATCAAGGTGGATCCTCGGTACAGTGATTTAGACCACGTACTATGACGGGTGCTACCCCAGCAGCCCTGCCATTGTATGAATCCAATCTCCAATAAGTGATCTCGGATATTGATTGTATACATATGTATGCTGGAGTTTAATGAATGTAACAATTTCGGCTATGTGAATATTTATTTGAAAACCCTAGACACTATTATAATATAACCAGATTTTCTATCAAATGTTTTGGTTATCATAAGGGAAAAACTTGTTCGTGTTTTTTTATGGAAAGTCTTACGAGATACCTTTTATTTTAAAAGTTTTTTTTAAGTTAAACAACTTAACCGTATACTCACACCAGACCCATGTCTGGCCGGGAGTTTATTCTGTTTTTCTTAAACTCTTGGGTACTTAAATTTTTATGAGTAGCCAAGTGATCAGGTTTGCTTGAAGAATTTTGGAAAAGCTTGGAGCAGGAGTCTTGGCGTATCTATATATCTATTTCTGGTGTGTTGGTATCATTTGTCTGTTGCATTTTGAAATATAACGAATAGACAGGTCTCACGACTGTCTACTGTGATGTTGTAACTGTATTGACTCTTACGTGCAATGACTATGTAATAGCTATGTGATGTATTATATTTTTCTATTTTCGCTGTGAGATTCTGATATTGTTTAGTTCTTTCTTTCTATCTATTTTCTTTTCTACCTATTTCTTTCTTATGATGATACGTCTTTCTATGGAATGAAGGCGGGTCGTCAAAATTGGTATCAGAGCACTAGGTTGAGATAATACCTAGGCTTTGGAGTAATATCTATCTTGAGAGCGCGTATTTGTAATTTTGACATATCTATATACCAATATAAATTGTTGGGTTACCTGTCCAGGTTGCCAACATGAGTTCTAGTCTTCTAGAGGAAGGAGAGGCAGAGTCGTGGGCAGCACGATGACCACTAATGGAAGAGGTCCGACTACTAGCGAGGCTATAAATCCAACGCCGCCTCAAGTAAGTTTTGCTGCTTTGTGTAAGGATTTCATCAATCTGGAAGGAAGGCCTTTTAAAGGAACGGAGTCCATCATTGAAGTTCAAGCTTGGTTACGCTCGTGTGAGAAAATTTTTAAGAGTTTATGTCTATTGAATGAGAAAAAGAGAGTGATGGCATCGTGGCAACTTCAAAAAGGAGCCGTAGCATGGCGGGATGCAGTTATAGTGAATATTTCAGAGGATGATATTTCTTGGAGTAAGTTTAAGGAACTGTTCAAGGAACAGTTTATGCCTATAGCTGGGAACACTCGTCTGTATTGAAATTTTCTGGATCTGAAGCAAGGAAGTATGTCGGTATCCGAATATGAGACTAAATTCAATGAATTATCTCGCTATGGACTTGGTCTGATTGACACGCCCCTCAAGAAGAATGTGGTGTTTGTACTGGGAATGAGGCTTGAGTTCCACGAGAAGATGACGACTCGTCTTAAGGGATCAGTCGTGGAATTGATTGACATGGAACTGAGGTATGAGGAGCTTATAAATAACAAACCTTTGGCATCTGCAGAAGAACCAAGTGGAACTTCTTTCAATCCGAACAAAAGGAAATTCAACCAAAAGTGGAAAAAGTAGGGCAAAGGGAAACAGCGAAGTAATAATGGAGCTCGTAAGTGTTATGTGTGTCAGCAAGAGCGTCATTTCTCTAAGCAGTGTCCCAGAGGTAGAACTCTGCAGCAGCATCGTCAGAGTGGACCCAGATCCGCAATGGTTCAAAAGTCTTTGTGTTTCAACTATCAACAGCCAGGGCACATGGTGAAGGCTTTTCCGCTTCTTCAGAGAGCTCAGCCAACTAAGGTGTTTGCTATCCAAGAAGGACCATCAACTTCTTCAGATAGGAAAGGAAAAGGCGTTCTGGAAGGTACTTTGATTTAGATGGTATTTTTTGTTAGAGCTTTGTTTGATTCTGGTGCATCCCTTAGTTCTATTTCATTGGATACGGTAGAGAAGTTTCATCTTACCCCTAGTATTATGGATAGTCCTATTTTTGTATCTAGTCCTATAGAGGGAGTGACTAAGTTAGATAAGATCTATAGGGGCCTAAGAATTTCTTATCTGTCCCATAGTTTCTTTTGCGACCCGTTTGTATTGGATTTTAAGGGGTTTGACCATATTCTGGGAATGGACTAGTTGGATAAGCATAAGGCTTTTTGATTTTTGAAGAGAGAACTATGACTTTGGAAACTGAGTTGGGAAGGATTGCCAAAGTGACGTGCGATAGTTTTGGAGTTCACATGAGTAATCTTTTGCATGGAATCGAGGCATCTCCAGAAGGCATAGAATCCATCGAAGTGGTCAAAGATTTTCCAGATGTCTTCGATTATGTTAAGGTTTGCCCCCGCATCAGAAGATAGAGTTTCGGATCGACTTAGTTCCAGGAGCAATACCTGTTGTTCAACCCAGTAGAAGGATGGCACCAAGAGAGAGAAAAGAGTTGGTGAAGCAGAACCAGGATTTCTTAGAGAGAGGTTTGATCCGGCCTAGTTTTTCTAGTGGGGTTTTGCTGTAGTCTTTGTGACCAAGTCAAATGGGTCATTGAGATTCTATGTGGATTATCGGGAGTTGAATAAGATTACTATTAGGAATAAGTATCCCTTGCCCCGTATAGACGATCTTTTTGATCAACTCCATGGAGCTTCTATTTTCTTCCAGTTGGATTTAGCTTGGGGTTTCCACCAGTTAAGGATAGCTAAGGACAGTATACCCTTGACTGCGTTCAGAGGACCCAATTATTTTAATGAGTGATTGGTTATGCCTTTTGGGCTAACCAATACTCCTGCTTATTTTATGGATCTGATGAACCGCGTCTTTGGGGATGTGCTGAACAAGTTCGTGCTCGTGTTCTTCGACGACATTCTTGTCTATTCCAAGTCTGAGGAGGAGCATAAGCGACATTTGGAGATAGTGTTGAAGACTTTAAGGAGGCATGTCCTAGAGGCTAAGTTTTCGAAGTGCTATTTTTGGAAGTCGGAAGTTAGATTTTTGGGGCATATTGTATTTGGAGAGGGTATTTCTATAGATCCGGACAAGGTAGCAGCTATTCAAGAGTGGAAGCAACCGCAGACTCCTACGGAAGTCCGCAGTTTTCTGGGTTTGGCAAGGTGCTATAGGAAATTTATTAGGGACTACTCTAAGACTTCTTCGAACTTAACCAAGTTGACTAGGAAAGGAGAAAAGTTTAAATGGACCCTAAGTGTGAAGAGGCATTCTTGGATTTGAAGGCAAGGCTGACCATTGCACCTATTCTAATTATTCCTCATGGTAAGAGTAAGTTCGAAGTCTACATAGATGCTTGTGGAGTTGGGCTGGGTGCAGTACTGATGCAGAATGGGAAAGTGATTGCGTTTGCGAGTAGGTAGTTGAAGCACATGAAAAGAATTACGCTACACATGATCTGGAATTGTTGGCCATAGTCTTTGCTTTGAAGATCTGCAGGCACTATCTTTTGGGAGAGAAGTTAGAGCTTTTCATAGATCATAAACCTTTGAAATATCTTTTCTCCCAGAAGGATTTGAATTTGAGGCAGCAGAGGTGGGTAGAATTTTTAGCATCATATGATTTGGATATCCTATATACTCCAGGGAAAGCGAATGTTGTGGGAGATGCTCTGAGTAGGAATGCAGTTCTGTCTATTTTGGAAGCTGTTCCATCTCTTCTTGAAAGGATTGCGAGTAAGCAAGGATCAGATAGAAGATTGAGTGAAATCATTAGGAGAGTCAAGAATGGTCGGTGTTCTAGTTTTGAGATTGATGACCAGGAAATTTTGAGGATCAACGGGAGAATTTTTGTTTCGAATTTCAAGGATTTGAAACAAGAAGTTTTGTCAGAGAGTCGTCGCTCCAGGCTGAGTATCCATATGGGGATTTCAAAGATGTACAAGGATATGAAGAGAGTCTTATGGTGGAAAGGCATGAAGAAGGATATTGCTACTTTAGTCAATGGATGTGCGATCCGTCGTAGGTAAAGGGTGATCAACAGAAGACCGTAGGATTGTTGCAGCCTCTAGAATTCCCTAAGTGGAAGTGGGAAACGATATCGATGGATTTCATCGACAATTTTCCAAGGACTAGAAAAGGAAACGAAGGAATATGGGTAATCGTAGACCGGCTGAACAAGAGCATCAACTTTATTCCTGTTAAGGCGACCAGAACTGTCGCGTCTTCAGCAGAGATTTTCTTGAAGGAGATCGTTAGGTTGTACGAAGTTCTGGTCAGCATAGTAAGCGACCGTGGTCCAATCTTTACCATTAAATTTTGGGAGGCTTTGCAGACAGCTTTGGGTACAAGATTGAGTTTGAGTATAGCCTCCCAGACCGATGGAAAAATGGAAAGGCTGAATCATATCCTAGAGGATATGTGGAGGGCTTGTGTTCTGGATTTCGATGGATCTTGGGAGGACCATCTGCATTTAGTGGAATTCTCATACAATAATAGTTATCAGGAGAGTATCAAGACGGCACCCTATGAAGCTTTGCATGGGAGACCTTGTAGATCACCGTCATGTTGGGTAGAATCGGGAGATCGTCTTGTTCTTGATCAAGATTTGATCCGTGGGGCATCTACGAAGGTGAAGCTAATCAAGAAGAGAATGAAAGCAGCTCAGGATCGCTAGAATATTTATGCGGACAAGAGACGAAGGCAATTGGAATTCGAAGTCGTAGATTTGGTTTTTTTCAAGGTTTCCCCGATAAAAGGAGCGATTAGGTTTGAAAAGTCGGGAAAGCTTGCCCCGAGATATATTGAACCGTTCCTTGTGCTCGAGAAAATTGGTACTTTGGCCTATAGGATTGAATTGCCAGTCCGGATGGCTAGAATTCACAATGATTTTCACGTATCTCATCTAAGGAAGTATGTGTACGACCCATCTCTAGTTGTGGAACCGACAGTGTAGGAAGATTTAGAGGTCAAATCAAACTTATCTATAGCCAGGCTCCAGTCCAGATAGTCGACCAGGATGAGAAGTAGCTCAGGAAAAAAAGTGGTAAAGATGATCAAGGTTCAGTGGAGCGAGGATCGCACAGATTGTACCTGGAAACTCTAGATACTTTTAGGAAAGCCTATCTGGATTTGTGTCTGGATAGTTAGAATTTTTGTTTGAATGAGTTGTTTATTTGGATGTTAGTATATGAATGATATGTATGCTTGAATTTTTTGAAATAAAAGTTTTTGGATTATCTTTTGCTTTTAAATTTCGGGGACGAAATTCTTTTAAGGGGGAGGAATGTGATATCCCTGAATTTTAGGCAAATAAGTATGTGATAATCTTCTTTTATAAATTCTTTAAAATTGGCAAAATTATTCTTTATCAAATAAATTAAATATGTGTTTTTTTATATGTATATATATAAGTAGATTTTAAATAGAATTTGAATTTGAAATTGAAATTCAAAAGATAAATATCAAGAAAATAAATTGGATTTAAAAATTATATATATATATATGATTTTTATTAGTATATAATTAGTTTTATATTATTTTCTTTAAAAGATTTTATAAATATAAATAAAGGAAACATATTAACTAAACAGAAAATAAAATAAAAGTTTTATAAAAACATATTAAAAATTAATTAACACATGCATATTATGAATGTAAGATTAGTGGCATGCATTTAAACAAGTGTTACAATTTTTTTTTATTTTCTTTTATTTTTAAAAATCATAAATCAAAGCAATAAATATACCTATACTCTTCTCTTTCATTTCTTTTCTATCTTCATTTTTCAAACTAAGGAATCAAAGCCTTAAAAAATATACAAACCAGAAAGTGTAAAACAACAACTCTTTCAACAACTATCTCAACCTGTAGCAAACTCATCTTAGATTTAAATAGCAAACTCATCTCAGATTTAAAGCAAGATTTGAAGCTAAACAAAGTTTTCCAATTTCCAGTTTACAAGTTTCAAAAGATCAAAAGCATTATCCATTTTTCAAAATACAAACTGCTTCAAAGCCCTCTGTTTAAACTTCTCTGCTCATCTTATAACAGTGAGTAAACAAAGCTTTAATTAGTTTTAAATTATTGCATGTGAAAATATTTGAAAATAATGTTGTGATAATTGTTTGCATGAATGAATTTTTTTTTGAATGTTTATAAATATGTGGATGGTTGAGTGTGCATGTCTGGATAAATATATACATCTCTATTTTTTTTAATAGGTTAAACCAAAGTATAAATTCCAAATCTTTTCCCCAAATCTCTTATTTCTGATGATGTTTAAATAAAAAGTGTTTAGATTAACAAGATCTAAGATTTAAAAATATTTTTAAGCATAATAAGTTTGAATTTATCTGTAAAATGGGAAAATACAGTGGAATATCTAAAACATGTTAAATTCAAACATCACGATCCTCTGATTCACCTATGTAATTTGAATCGTCTTCATAATTCATGAATTTTAAAAGTAAAATCCAGATTCCTAGTGTGGTTATGAGTTAGAATTCGGGGGTTAAATGGATTTTGGGTTTTAAGCTATTTCTGGTGATCGGAGAGCTCGGGGTGGTCGGGATCACGGTTGGAGGTAGCGAGGAAGTAGGCGAACTAGGGTAAAATGGAAGTTGGATTTTTAGATCATCGTGGCGGCGGTGCATCATCGGAGTAGGGTTTAGGCTCAGGTTTTGGTCGAGATTGGAAAGTAGGCTGATGCGTCGTCACTGGAGCACCGAAGATCATCGGAGGTGGGGGAATAGGTGTGAGGTTGGTCGGCGGAACAATGGACGGAGTTTCGTGGTTTCTGGTGGTCGGAGGCGACGGGTCGAGGGGGTTCTGGGTCAATCGGTTTGTTCCAGTTGTTCCAGTTTTGTTCGTTTACGATTTCGGGTTAGATTCGACGATCTACGTGGTCGGTCGTTTTGAGGAGTTTGTCGTTGACATGTGTGAAGTGACGGCGATGGTTGGAGTGGCGAAGTTCAGGCGTGCAGGTGCACGCGTGTCAGTTTGGGTTGGTTGCTGTGTTTTGGAGAAGAAGGGGTAGCTCGGGGGAGAACTCGGGGAAGTGGGATGAAGACCCAGGTTTAGCTTCGAGTTGTCATGACTGTTTTGGCTGCCAACTGTTTTAAAGTTTTAACATAACAGTTTAGAAAAATAATAAAAGAAGTAAAATTTCTCGGGTCTGGACTCGGGTGAGTACCGGGTTGGATTCAGGTAATGTTTGTAATAGTTTTAAATTTAAATATAAGCAAGTTTTTAAAATTTAAAATAAATCAAGTTTAAACCATTTCTTAAAATAAAATTCTTTTACATAATAAATGTTTTTAAAATTTGTTTTAACAAAGTTGTACGATTTATTTTACTTAAATTTATTAAGTTAAATTCTTAAGTTTATTTTAAACTTAAATGAAATAGGTAATTAAGTAGTTAATTAAAAGGTGTAAAATGTTTTTAATTTATACGATAATGATAATTAATTCCAAGATTTATTAAATAAGGTTTTAATAATAATTAAGTAATTAATAAAGATAAATGTTTTATCTTAAAATTATTTAGGGTCTTGGGTAACTAAAGATTAATTAAATTAATGAAGTAATTAAAGACTAATTAATTAGTAATTAAGAAATAATTAATTAGTAATTAAGGGTTAATTAATTAGCTATTAAGGATTAATTAATTTGCAATTAAGGGTTTATTAATTTGTAATTAAGATTTATTAATTAATAATTAAGATTTATTAATTAATAATTAAGGATTAATTAATTAGAAATTAAGGATTAATTAATTAGAAATTAAGGATTAATTAATTAGATATTAAGGATTAATTAGTGATTAAGTATTAGTCAATTGATAATTAAAGGATAATTAATCAGTAATTAAAGATTAATTAATAAATAAAAGTAATTAAAGAATGATTAATTAATTCAACAATTAATTAATGGTTTGTAATTAATTAATATTAATTAAGCAGGTTAGGTAATTAATTCATAAGTAGTTAGATTAATTGAGTTAATTAAATTAATTATAATTATGGGATTGGTATGTCTAGCGTATGGATGATTGATTGAATAGAATGTCTGGATTGATTTATATTTATAGTATTTTAATCTGTGATGTATTGTGATATGCAATACTTTGGATATAGCTGTGATAAATGTGAGTGATTTACCTATGATGAATGCTGTGTAAATTCAATGTTTTGAATTGAATTAAATTGTTTGCTTAAACAACTCGGCCTTTAAGAAACGTTTGGATTTCGATGAGACCAGGATCGGATATCAAAATTTGATATCTGAAAACCACATCGATCCAAGTTAAACGATAGGTCGTGAAATCTCAAGTGAAGATCGAGATGAAGTTTCAGAGTGCAAGGGGTATTTTCGTTAACTCTGAGGGTGATTTCAAAACGAGTGTAACGGAGATAGTGCATTCGGTTTCATTCGAACCCGAAACGAACTTGTATGGATTAATGCTATCAGACCATCGTCAATGGAGGACGATGAGCATTCCAAGATAAGTGTTCTTAAAAGATAATCATAGTCTCAAGCCTCATCAACTGGGAATGGCTAAAACAGAGAAGGTGCATGCAAGACTAAGTGAGTAGCACCCAAGTAGGATAAGATTTTCCCCGTCTAGAAGTCCCTTTATTCGGCTTTGTGGGCGGTCGTTGGCCACAACGGCGGGGTTATCTTATTCGGACTATCTAGTAAGGGGTAGCTCCGGTTTTGTGTTGCAAGGGATCAGGGTGGATCCTCGGTATAATGATCTAGACCACGTACTGTGATGGGCGGTACCTCAGTAGCCCCGCCATTGTATGGAATCCTATCTCTAGTAAGTGATCTCGGATATTGATTATATACCTATGTATGCTGGAATTTAATTAATGTAACAATTTCGGCTATGTGAATATTTATTGAAAACCCTAGACACTATTACAATATAATTAGATTTCCTATCAAATGTTTTGGTTATCGTAAGAAAAAAATTATCTATGTTTATTTGCGGAAAGTCTTACGAGATACCTTTTATTTAAAAAAAAATAAGTTAAACACCGTTTACTCACACTAGACCCATGTCTGGCCCGAAGTTTATTCTGTTTTTCTTAAACTCTTGATACTCAAATTTTATGAGTAGCCAAGTGATTAGCTTTGCTTGATGAATTTTGGAAAAGCTTGGAGTAGGAGTCTTTGCGTGTGTGTATTTATTTATTTCCGCTGTGTTGGTATCATTTGTCTGTTGTATTTTGGAATGTAATGAAGAGACAGGTCTTCACGACTGTCTGTTGTGATGTTGTAACTGTATTGACTCTGATGTGTAATGACTATGTAATAGCTATGTGATATATTATATTTTTCCGTTTCTGTTGTGAGATTCTAATATTGTTTAGTTCTTTCTTTCCATCTATTCTCTTTTCTACCTATTTCATTCTTAATGATGATACGTCTTTCTATGGAATGAAGGCGGGTCGTCACACTGTGCTTAGTCATATGAATCACTAATTACCTTTTCATCTACGTATGATCATGATAATTGAAGTGGATGTAGAATCAAAATTTGATGGTTTATGTTTCTAATTCAATAGTTAATAAATCATGCTTAAAATAGATTCTACTTTTAATTTCATGTCATTTTCATTGAATTAGTAAGTGGGTTAGAGGGTGCATTAAAGTTTGATGGTTTAAGTGTGTTAATTAATAACATAAGCAGGTCATGCTTATGATAAATGCATCAATTAAATTCACAAATGACAAAAAAGATATCATAATTTTATTATGTCGATGTATGTGATCATGAGAGGGGATTTGCCTCTAAATTGCTCTTTAATCTCATATTTTTATTCTTCTTAGTTTTAGTTTGTTTTTACTTTTTTTTAGTTAATTAGCAATCCCTCGACTTTGGTTTAATTTGATTGAATATAACTTTAAAATCTAAACAATTCTATGTGGATCGACTAATACTCGCATACGTGCTACATTCGTACACCGTGGGCTTGCGGTTATTTTTGTTATAAAATTTATCGGTATTTTTCTAATCGATAGAAAATTTGTCGTTAAACAAGTTTTTGACACCGTTGTGGGAAAATTGCTTTGATTTTGATTTTCTATTCTTCGAACTATTTTTGTTTGATTTTCTTTTGTGTGTTAATTTCTTAAAAGAAATTGTGTTGTGTGCGTTGTTTGATTTTTGTTTGTGTGGTTGTTGTCGTTTTCTAGTTGTTTTGTTCAATTGCATTTCATATTAAAAAAAATCAACATACACAGTTAAAAAAAAAATTATTCAATTTTCTTTCCATTACAAGTTTGCATTTACAATTTTCTTTTTACAATTTCACTTTGCATTTGCACTGTCTATTTATAATTTTGCATTCTCTACAACCATTCTGTTACTAATTCTCTTCATTCTCTGTTCATTTGCACAATTCCCTTCAATCCTCTGCCCAACAACTCACTTCAAACATCACTGCCATATACTGCCCAACAACCCACTGCCATCTGCTGCACATAGCAGACCGTCTGACCTTCATCACTCAAACACCAGTCTACCTCCACTGTCTCATCAACTTCCCTTCACCATCACTGTCGAACTGCCAATACAATTTCTTCCCAACCAAACAAGTTCATCTGAAATTTCATCAACTACAAATCTGACCTCTACTTTTGCACAACACCCTGCTCTCTGCAGTTCACCACCAGAACGGCTGCAACCATACAGCCTACATATCACACACATACAGCCTGCAAGCAAACATCACAAACTTCCCCCTGTCATCACTTCTTTGCACCACAAACCAAACTCCTCTGTTACCAGACTACACAGCATCACCTTCTTTTTCTACCTTCTCAACAATACAGCAACTGTCACCGCCATATTATCACATCCCTTGCAAATTCCTCCACCACACCAGCCATTACAACATTCAAACTTCATCACTCCAACATTCAAACATCAACTTCATTTGCCACTCAGATAAGCACTCCAGCCAACATCCCCATTAAACTGCTACTCCTCTAATCTTCACTGCTACAACAAACTTCCCACTGCATTCAATTTCAACTGCAGCGAAGCTACACTACTACTGACAAACAGCATAATGCTCTGCCACTCTTCAACATATCCAGACCACCAGCCCACAAACCATAACCACATCAAACTACATACATACATTTCCTCAATATCACTTCTGCTTCCTTAACCAACAGTCAACACTATTGCTTCAACCACCTTCCTCTGCTTGCCATACCACACCATACAACTGCAACTACACAGTGCATAACTGACCACTACCATATACAACTTCATCTGCTCCTTCACCTGCTACCCACTCTCTCCCTTCCAAACTGCCCCTCTTTACAGTACAAGCCGCATACATCATCAAGTTTCAACAACTTCTGACAACCACTACATCATCATACAAGCCATTAAATTCGCGTACCTTACCACTGACCAACCAGCGACCTCGAACGACCTTACCTGAAATCGCGAATCCAAGAGCCACTGCAACCTAACCAAATCTCCCACGACCAAAACTGACACTTCCACTCTTCAAAATCCCCTCGAACCTTATCTGGAACCACAAAATCACCACCTTCAACTGCGACGACTTTGGCAGATCCAATCGAACTCAACATCGCTTAAAACTCCGCTTCCATCCGCTCAATTCCACCAACAATCACTCTATCGCGTAACCACAAACGAACCCACAACCTCTGGAATCACCTCCTTACCACTGACCGGCCACCTTCAATCCACGAATTTGCTCAAACCCGAATCCACCGCCTCTTTGAATCGCGAATCAACTCTGATCTCCTATCTTTCCTCAAACGCTGATCGAACGCCAAGAAAAATTCCTTTACGATTTACTAATAATTTTTTTCTTTGCACCGAAAATTTGGATCAAATTTTGGTTTGCTTTTTTTAATTTTTTTGTTTTAAGTTGGTTGAGGAATTGTTTGGGCCGGGCCCTGATTTGGTTTGTAAAAAAAACAAAAGAAAAACGTGTATTCAACTTGCTTTGCTAACATTGGGGTTTCAATTACTAAAAAAAAAGTTTGAATCATTTATTTCATTTTCACTTGTTTTGTTTTCGTTTAGTTTGTTTTAAAGTCTATCTTTAAAAAAAAAAACAATTGTAAACATCTTGTTCATTTGTTTTATTTATTTTGTTCCATTTGTTTTAATAAAAGGAAAATATCGAGTTTAAAATTGATTTATTTTCATTTTAATTTATTTTAAGTTCCATCCTTATTAAAAAAAACTGTAAATGTTTCGTGTTTAATTTATTTTCAGGTTGCAGAAGCAGATAAGGAAGAATAAATCGCTTGCTCCACTTGGCTTTTCCAAAAATAAACTGCTTGCTTAAAAGAAAATTAGCGCTCTTATCCCTTGTTTTTATTCATTTTACATTGTTGGTTGTTTGCATTTCCGTTGATATATATATGTATGTGTGTGTGTGTGTGTGTGTGTATATATATTTCAAAAATCCAATAAAAAAAATTCAAAAACAAAAACAAAATCCATTCGTAATTGCATTGTTAATACACGTTTAGTTTCTGCTTTACATTTCATCCTAGAATTTTGATAAATAATAACGGTTAGACATCGATAGCACTTAATTGTATATTGATAAACTGTCTTTTTTGAACAATTAACTTTCTATGTGTCTAGGCTACGGCAGAGTAATAACCATTTATAAATATTATGGATATTATAGTGGTTGTTCCTCTGTAGGTACTTATACCTTTGGCTGCATTGCTACGGTGATTCGTGGTGCACCGATAACCCTATCTGTTACCTGGCTGAGAACCATCTTGTTGATTTAAGACAGATTGTGAATATACAATTTTGGGTTAACTTAGGATAAATCATTTGTAATTCACCCTTGCATTCATTTAGTTGCATTAGTTCATGCATATTTTAAAAAAATTCAAAATCCAAAACTAAAAAAATTTGTAAATATTCCTTTTCTTTTTCTTTGAAACTTTTAAATCCTTTTCCTTTGAAATTTCAAAAATCCAAAAAAAATTTATATAATCAAAAGTCCAAAAAAATACAAAATCTTTTCAAAAAACAAAAAAGTTGAAATTCCAAAAACAAAATAAAAATCAATTTTTTTCTCCTTTGTGAATATTTTTCCTTTATCAATCAAAAAAATTAATTTTGGTAAATAGTTTTCCTTTATAAAAATCGATAAAAAAAACTCCAAAAAAATATTCTTGAAAATGTCTAAATTTCCCTACTCACATGAATTTTACAATAGTTGTGAAAATCAATATAATCCATACGATTTTACTCCAAATTCGTATGGATAATTTAACACCAACTAGTGTTTAAATGATTCGAATTTTGAACCAATTTTTTTTCAAAATGATGACCGACCCTCAGCTTCATATTTACTTGAACTCTCTAAACAACAAAATCAAAGTATAAATGATTTGTGTAATTCATATTTGTGTAATAACTCGAGTCAAGGATTTCAAAATTTAATTTCAATTCAAAATTCAAATAATTTCGATTATAACCCATGCCAATTCAATTTTGATTTCCGAAATGTATTAAGAACTCAAAATGAAAATGGAAACAACTTTTCAAATGAATTTGGCAATGGGAACAACCATAACCACGCCACGATTGAGAATCTTTGTTCTCAGCAATTTCAAAGTGAAAATCCTCACGTTAATAACTATAAACTAGATTTTGTTGAGCTAAATGAACGAATTTTATGATAATCACATGGACTTGTTGTTTGAAACTTATATGAAACAACGTGATAAACAAAATCAAATTCCAACATGTGAAAAGTCAAGTAATAATCCATCTTTTTCCAAAATCGACGATTTTCAAATAAAGTTGTTGACAATTCGGTAATTGAGCTGGATTTCAATTCTTTTGAGGGTGTGGAACCAAGTTTAAAATTCGACTTTCCTTTTCTCGATTTTAAAAATTAAATATAACAACTTTGGATTCTGAACTTGAGATACGCAATGAAGTTGTTAATAATCCAATAAAGGAAGACGAATTCAGCGAACACGATTTCTTTGGAATTTTCGAAAATGAGTTGTTAAATTCTGAAGGGGAAGATTTACATCACCATTTTTATTTTGAAATCGATAATTTTGAAGAAGTTTTCAATGATAACTTTGAACTTCAACTTGGTGAAAATAAACTTGAATTTCAATCCATTGTTTTATCAACCCCAAAATCATCGAAAAAAACAACCCATTCGATTTTCAATAAAACGACATTCGTTTTTCCAAATCAACGTTCAACTTCGAAATCTTTTACTGTTTGGTTTTTCGAGCTTAAGCTGTGTCTTGCATACTTGAGGAGACAAATGAATCGGTCTTTGGAAGACCGTTTCATTTACTTTTTAACAATATACTTTCTGATGCCGTGTAAATACATTTAATTTTCATGTAAATAATAATAAATGTTCCTTTCACTTGGGTTGACTATGGGGAGACAGTCAAAATCAAGCATGGGGGGAGGCTTATCATCTTTTTTATTTTTCATAGTTTATTTTACATTTTCTTTTCAAAACCCAAAAATAAAATTCTCAAAAAATAAAATTTTATTTTCTAAGCATTTTGATTTATTTTTAAAGAAACACTATAGGTAAATATATAGTTTTTGTTTATTAAATTGAAAGTTTTAAAAATTTATGTCTTAACAAAAATAAAAATGAAGTTTGATTACAAATAACAATGGTTTAACTAGTATATAGGAAGATTCGTACGTGTTGATTATGAAATACATCCTAATTGAAAATCTTTGTTTTAAAAAGTGGTTGATTAAAAGTAAAGGATACAACATTTTTTTTGTGTCTTCTAAGTTAAGTGGTGCTAAGATGATTTTGTAAAACTCTCTCTTTAAAAAAAAATTGAAAAAAAAACATGTAAAAAAACAAAACATTTGTAAATGTAAAAAATTTCTATTAATACCTACGGTCGACAAGTGTACACATTTGTCTATACACTCACCATGCTTTATAACTTTCTCACGTAAGTCCAAAAGGCGGTGCATGATCGGTATATCTGGCTTTAATTTATCTGAGCTAGGTGTATGTATATAAAAGTTCTTTTATTAATAACGCCTAAGTCGATAAGTGTTCACACTTGTGTGTTCGCTCTCCACGCTCTGTATTCCCCTCACGTAAGTCCACAAGGTAGTGCATGGGTAATATATCTGGCCTCAGTTTATTTGAGCTAGGCATGTGTAAATATTGTTAATATCAATGAAATTTAAAAAAAAATGGAGAGAGTAAGCAAATGAAATTCACGTACTATTTTAACTAATTTGATTTGATTTGTTATGGAAAAAAAATGAATAACCACTTTGATAAACTTTGATAATCAACTAAGAATCCATTTTATAGTTACACTTTGCTGTCAACCGAAACAACGAGTTAAACTATAGCCTATTTGCTATGATAACTTGATTTTCGTTGGAAATTTTGACGAGCAAATGACCTAAAATTTCAAGGTAATGACCAAAATTCATATTTAACTTATTTATGTCAAATTAAAAGCAAATCATTCATGTAAATATTTTTAAAAATTCACATTCATCTCTTTGTAAATAAATCTTGCATTTTGTAAATATTTTCATCCTGCATTTAGATTTTGTGGGTAGTATCCGTTGAAAAACCTCATGAGACAATATTCGTCCTACTGGGGACACCCATAGGTTTAACGACTTTTTGCGTATGCCCAATGCAATCGTACTCCCTACGAAAATAGATTTATCTTAGTTTTTCTTTATTCGAGGACGAATAAAAAGATAAGTGTAGGGGTATTTGATGTGCATATAAATGTGCATATTTTTACCACCATATTTAATCTTTTAAATTAAATAAGTGATCATGTTGGGTATTTTAACTTGTTAAACCAAAAAATTAAATTATTTCAAATTGTCACATATTCATCTTCATATTGGGGCAAATGGTCATTTTTATGCATTTACTAAATTGTGACAATTTTCTATGTTGTTTTGTAGGAAATTTAGTGAATTTTACAAGTGGTTTCATTATTAATATGCATGCACAAAGAAGATGAAAAGGAATGAAGAATGAAATAATTCAAAGTTGTGAACATGGAGGATCCCACCCACTTATCTTGATTTTCTATTAGGAGCTAATGCACATGCTAAAAGGCCATTAAAGTTTCATGTACATTTAAGTGGGTGATTATTGGAGCTAATGATTACTTGGTGGCCACACTACCTCAAGGGAAATTTGTGCATTCTTCAAAAATGTGAATTAGGGTTTAACACTTGTATAAATACCCCATATCTTCATGTAACCGTCTCTTCCTCCTTAGTTAGTTTGAGTTTAGGAACAAAAAAAAAGGTCTTCTCTTTCTCTTTTCATAGCTACATAGCCATTTTTATTTCATCTAATTTTTCTTTTCTTTCTTATGTAATTCAATGCTCTTTTCTTACATGATTCTCTTCTTATGTTGTAGTGTAGATTTCTTTCAATCTTTATGCAAGTAGAACAAATTTTCTTTTCCATTAGCTTTCATTTTCCTTTTCCTTCAGTGTTTCATGTTGCTTTCTACATTTGTTCAAATAATAACAAAGATGAGAGGCTAATCCTTACAATTTAGGGGTAATAAAGCTCTCTTGAATCATGTAGATGCAAAATACTTTTGCATTTATGTCTCTTTTGTGCTTAATAGAAAGTTAGATGTTTGTGTGATTTTGTGTTTAATATTGAGCTTGATAGCTTATGTTGTTCAATACAAATAAGCTATGCTTAGTCATATGAATAACTAATTACCTCTTCATCTACATATGATCATGGTAATTGAAGTGGATTTAGAATCAAAATTTGATGGTTTACGTTTCTAGTTCAATAGTTAATAAACCATGCTTAAAATAGATTCTACTTTTAATTTCTTGTCATTTTCATTGAAATTAGTAAGTGGGTTAGAGGGTGCATTAAAATTTGATAGGTTAAGTGTGTTAATTAATAACACAATTAGGCCATGCTTATGATAAATGCATCAATTAAATTCACAAATGAACAAAAAGAGATCATATTTCATCATGTTGATTTATGTGATCATGAGAGGGGATTTGCTTCTAAATTACTATTTAACCTTATATTTTTATTCTCCTTAGTTTTAGATTGTTTTCACTTTTTTTCTAGTTAGTTAACAATCCATCGACTTTGGTTTAATTTGATTGAGTAGAATTTTTAAAATCTAAACAATTCCCTATGCATCGACCCGTACTCGCATACGTGCTACATTCGTACACCATGCGCTTTCGGTTATTTTTATTATAAAATTTATCTGCATTTTTCTAATCGATAGAAAATTTGCCGTTAAACACTAAGGCAGGAAGAGGCATTAGCTTGTTTGGAGAAGAAGAATGAGAAGGAAGTCCCGATGGGACAAGGCCAAAAAAGAATGTTTTTCCATAAGAAGAATGCTTAGAATTGAGGAGCACAGAAGAAGGGAAAATTTGAGGCGGTTTGTTATAAATATGATAAGAAAGGACACTATGTTAATGAGCGTCGTACCGGAAAAGGAAAAGGGAATGAAATTGTTGGAAAGAAGAATATCCGATGTTTTAATCATGATCAGATCGACCATTATAAGAACCAATGCAAAGAGCCTCCTAGAGAAGGAAAGGGACAGATGCATGCATTGGAGCCCGTAACTTCAAGGCTAGTTGTGCAGTGGAAAGGGAAGGCTGTTCTAGGAGGCTCATTATAGATACATGGTATGTCTGTTAGCGATCTGTTTGATACTGGTGCATCATATTCTTTTATTTCTCGATGTTTGGTAGATAAGCTTAACCTAGAGCCCTCATATTTAGTTACTTCCCTAAGCGTTGCAAATCCGACAGGAGGATATGCGACACTTGGGATGAGGTGTGACCATTTAAAGTTTGACTTGTTAGGTCATACTTTTGATTGTTGTTTGCACGTATTTGATTTTGTGGGTTTTGGGATTATCCTTGGGATGGATTGGTCAAGTATGATGCTAAGATATTTTTTCGAGATAGGAAAATATCACTTAGACATCTAGATTGTAGCGACCAGATAGTTTATACTGTAAAGAACGCTAGTTATGAGGTGAATGCTTTATTAAGCATCATGGAGTTGGAGGATGAGTTGCATTGAGTCTTTGTGGTTAGAAAATTTGATGATGCGTTTGAGCCTGTAGTTGGACTACCATCGAAACGAGCCATTGAGTTTCGGATTGATTTGGTGCCTGCAACGGAACTGTTGAGTAGGCCACCAAGCAGGATGACACCCACGTAGATGGAAGAGTTGAAGGAGCAGTTGATGGATTTGAAAGGCAAGAGTTTTATTCGACCAAGCAGTTCACCTTGGGGTGTTGCCGTAGTGTTTGCTAAGAAGCCGGATTGATCATTGAGGCTATGTATCAATTATCGTAAGTTGAATGAGAAGACGATAAGGAACCTATATTCATTGCCAATAAATGACGATTTTTTCGATCAATTAAGTGGAGCCAAGGTATTCTATCAGATGCATTTGGAAACGGGGTTTCATCAGCTTAGAGTGGCAGAGGATAGTATTCCTTTGACTGCATTTACGACGAGGTATGGATCGTACGAATGGTTAGTTATGTCGTTCAGACTAACTAATGCACCGACATTCTTTGTGGATATGATGAACTGAATCTTCCAAGAGCACTTGGATAGATTTGTATTAGTCTTTATAGGTAATATTCTGATATACTCCAAGGATGAGAAGGAGGATGAAGTTCACCTTAGAGTTGTGCTTGAGACGTTGAGGGAGCATTAGTTGAAGGCTAAGTTTTTGAAGTGTCATTTTTGTCAGAAGGAAGTGAAGTTCCTTGGTTATGTGGTCTCAGAGAAAGCGTTATCTGTAGCTCCAACTAAGATTGAGGCGGTGAATAATTGGAAGAGACCCAAGACAGTAACCGAGGTAAAGAGCTTTCTTGGATTGGCTGGATATTACCGAAGGTTTAAAAAGGATTTTTTTGTGGATAGCTGCACCAATGACTAAGCTTACGTGAAAAGATATGAAGTTCATATGGACTGTTAAGTGTGGAAACCATTCCAGAGCTTGAAACACTTATTGACCCATACATCGGTGTTGGTGGTTTTAGAGGGGAATCGGGATTTAGTAGTTTATGATGCGTGTGGAACTGGATTGGGAGTTGTGTTGATGCAAAGAAGTGATTGCTTATGCTTCTAGACATCACGGACCGCATGAAGCTAGGTATCCAACACATGACTTGGAGTTAGCTTCCATTATATTTTCTTTGAAGGTGTGGAGCCATTATCTTTTGGGAGAGCGATTTGAGCTTTATACAGTTTAAGTTGTTGAAGTAGTTGTTCTCTCAAAAGAAGTTGAATATAAGACAGCAGAGATGATTGGAATTTATTGCATCTTATGATTTTGGAATTGAGTACACACTCAGAAAAGAAAACATGGTAGCGGATGCACTTAGCAGGAAACATCAAAATGTAGTATTGGCTATGATTGCTGAGTGGAAAAGACTTGGAAGCATTGTCAACTTGTAGAGTGCAGTATAGATCCGAGGCAGGTTCTAGTGCAGGAAGTATTAACACCAAAATTGGTCACTAACACCCTTGAATAGGAGTGTGTAGAGAGATTAATGAAGAAAGTAAATTAAAACCAAGGAATATCACAGAGAATGCAATAAGAATTGTAAGAAACGAGAACACCAGAATTATAGTGGTTCGGCGTAACTGCCTACGTCCACTTTGATCTTAATCTTTATTACTTCTTCAAATAATTGAATACAGATACAATCCATACACCAACTACTTGAATACAAGTTTTACCATAAAAGAAATGAGTCTTGAAAATGGCAGAGTCTCTCCAGTGTTCTTGAAAAAGGGTCCCCTTACACTGCGCCCCAGCCCCTCTATTTATAGACGAAGATAGGCTGGACTCCGTGCGCAGGCCTAAGGACAAGGTACCTCGACCCATAGTAGACAGCTTCTGTATACCAAACCAGGCATACCGACCGAGATACACCGATCGGCAAATGCCGATCCAGGATGGCCGAACGGTGATCACCGGGTAACTGGCTCAAAGCTTACTCTTAGAGAACTTAGGGTAACTCACGGTGGAACTTGAAGTGGAGCAATGCCGAATCCCTCATTTTTATGTCAACCTCCATGAATAATTCAAATCCCTCATCTTGCTTTGAAAAAGCCATACCAGATCAGGCGTACCGAACGGTGGTTGCCGAGTGACATCGTTCGAACGAAGGCAGCCGAGCGTTGTTGATCGAACGAAGGTTGCCAAGTGATCTCCTCTTGGACGCCCGGACTGGTCCACTTTGGTATCCATTCCTGACCGAACGATATACATTGAGCCCCTTCCATCATTTTTCTTTTGGACGGGCAGCATACGCCACCTCACCGGACCGAACGACACACGTCTTCCCTCCCTCGGTCGAATGAGATATGTTGATCCATGTAGGCCGAACCATGATTAGCCAAACCATCAAACTCAACCTCATCCGCAGCAAGCGACTGGTTCCAACTTCACTTTATCTTGCTTAGATTAGCTGAACGATGAACACCTCTTCCAGGCCAAGCGATGAGCGGCCGAATCACCTTGAACGAACAACCTTGTCTGAACTACTCTTGGCCGGTCCGCCACATTTTCATTCCAATGTCAATCCACCTTGTGTTCTTTTGCCTTACAGTCATGCCGGTTAGCATCCAGCATATCGAACCATTCTTAGCCGAGGTCCCATACAGGCTCGACCCTAGGCTCTACGACTATCGCCATGTAGTCGGGCCAAAGTGCCGGGTGACATTTGCCCCCTAAAGTATGTCGTGTGAATCAACACGACATTCTTTGAAATAGCCAAGAAGCAATCTCATTTAGAATGATAATCTTCTATCATTTAAGTCCCGTTTTCAACTTTTCAAAAGTTGGTTGAATACAACCTCCTAAACGCTGAATCATGGTGCATTTTCCGAATATTATACGTGCACATATTTATACGTGCATATATTCGTTCTCACACTTCATTTTAACATCATTTCCATTTAATCATCATTCTATTTATTATTATTATCTATTGTATTCTATTTTACAGCGGGTCGGTCGAGTACGAGTGTCGAACCACTTGTTGGTTTACTCAGCATCGCTCAGTATGCTTGCTCACCGAACAACTGAGATATTCTGACTGGTTCTACTGTTTAAGGCCCGTTCGCCTCCCCCTTCTCAGATATAAAAAATCACACTACAGTTCTTTCTCCTCACTTCAATTCTTACAGGCCTACCAACTCGTTTTCCTCCAACCCTTGTTCACCATTACACTTGTCCTTCCCCTTATTTAAATTCAAACATCGTACCTCGCAACTCCAAACATCTTCCAATCTAAGCAATCCCCAACCCATAATACTACAAACCACAAAAGCTTCTTGCTTCTCTTATAGGTACGGATTCCTCATTTAGTTCACCCTCCTTAGTTCACAGTCTTGTTCGAAATCCGAGTTTATAGGTTTGTTAGGAGATGGCAGCGAGGAGTGAGTTGAAGGAGATATAGGAACATGGTTTTAGGATTACTAGATAAAGTAGCGTAGTATCAATTTCAAGGTCAGTAGCGTGGATAACAAGGAAATGGAGTCGGCAAACTTTTGGAGGGGAACCGGGTTAGAAAATTTTAGTTGGGAGCAGGTCGGTTATCAGAGAAAATGCGAATTCATATTTTTTATGAGAAAGTTGCAGCTTTGGTAGGTTATATGCTATAGAGAGACTTGGCATCCTGAGAGAGAATGTCACTCGTTCGCAAGATAAAGAGAAAAGAGAGTGTGTGCCGCTCGGCATTGAGGGAGTTGTTATAGCTCGTCAAAAGTCTAGGGTAGTAGTGTGAATCGATTTTTTGATAAGCAGTGGCTCGGTACAGGTCATCGTGATATTGTCCGGTGACTGAGGAATGAGTGCGGGTCAGTCATTCAAGTGTGACTTTACTGATCGACGAGAATCCACAAGGGTGGTTCGGTATACCGAGCGAGTGTGGTTCAGTACAGTCTCGATAAGCCGTTCGGTGACGAGAGAGTGATGGAGAGGAGAGTGTGTGGTTCGGTGGTGTTGGTCTAGGGTGTCATTCGGCTTCAGGTCCTAGGTTTGGCATTGATAATCAACATCGTCTCCACTCGAGCATAGCATATGCCAAAACTATATACTGCCACGCTTGACCATAGAACAATGAAAAAAACTTAAGGACACATGCATATTGCACTGGTTTGGACAGATATCTCCCCAGCTCTAACAACTATAAACTCGAGTTTATAGCAAATAACAGCTTTTAACATACGATGGAAATGTCCGATTCCAGGACCCGGACTATCGAACATAAGATAAGCTCCCGGAGACGATCAGCGATGACGGTCTTCATAGATGACAGTTTAACGCTTAATCATACTTCGTCATTCCTTAAATCTTTAACTCTTTCACACTTATGCTCGAATGATTGCACTAGTACACACCACACGGGGGGAATATTTCTGTCATTATATCTAATATTGATTGTCTTTAATGTATACTTCAAACAGGTATTTGCCAGAATTCGACATTTATTGAGGATGTCTAAAAAGTCAAGCCCTCCACATTTTATGAAAAACTTAAGCCAAATTCTCAGCAGGAAGTAGTGGGAACTTCGAATCCATCGACAACTCCTACACATGACATCCCAAACCCATCGGCTGCAACTATTGACCCGGCTATTGATGTGATAGACATAGCTAATAATCTAGATAATCCTATTGATTCCCAAGCTTCAAAAATCAATGAAGCCGCTATTCGCCTGCTATGTTCGATTCACAGAATCCCTTTTGACGACATATTAGTTCCATCAGGATGAGATCGTCCTCACCTGCCCCCAGCTGGATATACAGCTTGCAAAAAATTCATGTGCTGGGTCGGTAGCATGCCACCATTCAACTCCTTTCTCTGTGAAGTGCTATAGTATATCAGGATCGCCCCGACACAGTTACATCCCAATAGTCATGCATTCATCTACGGCACTTGTATTCTCTTTATGAGTATTTTATTTAGGCTCCCTACTCCCGGTGACATCCGTTACATCCATCGCTTCAAAAGACGATTAGATAGTCCATCTTTCGTATTCCTCGAGCCACATTCCAAGTTTCAGATACTGACAGGGGCATGGAGTAAATTCATCCAATATAAGCAGGAATGGTTTTACGTGCGCTAGCCCTCGGGCTTTGTGAGAAGATCGTTGGAAGGAAGTAAGCTTCATTTCCGGACTCGTTATTTACCTAAGGCATGAAGTGTATTTTTTCTAAACTTCCTTTGGTCTTTTTATAGGAATCAGCCCACGTCCCGATGGTGCTAGGTATTCTGAGGCCGTCGAGACTATTCGTGCTACTCCTATGGAAAAACGAGAGATTAGAATTATTATTTCCAACGAGTCACTTTCAAAGTTTGGGCTATTGGTGGACGATCGTCAAACAAATCTCCCATCTGGTGCCACTACAACCAGATCCGTGTCGAAGAAGGATAAAGAACAGGCCTGACCTTCAGTGTCTCCTACAAGTGGTACCCCGGACATATTCGAGGAGGGTGAGATTAGAGAAGCTGGGGTGCCAGAAGCACCGGGTGAGAATATAAGCCCTGTTCTTGAACCGATGGTTGATGCACCTAGCATTGATGAGCCACCTCCTCTTTCAAAGGGGAAGAAGAAACTAGCTTACAAACCGAGGAAGAGGATAGTGGGCAGAACCTCGAAAGTGACAATTACCCCGGTTGAGAAAGAGTCCTCTCCCCAACATCTATAGGGTTCACTTAAAGGTCTTTTAGACCTGACCCTCCTCGATGATCTACGGAATTATGGTTTTAATGACCCGAGAGATATGGGGCTTAATTCACCAACGAGAGGCAACGTAAGTGATCCGGCCGGTCGACATGGAGAGTAAACTGCAATTAGTAAAGCAAAAGAAACTGGTCGGCCGGGGGGAATCAGTAGGACACACATGAACACTTACACTTCACCCCGCGTTTGAACTTCCGCCATCATGTTATTCTTGCTAATTCGTCATCACTTAATTTCTATGCAGGTGATATGGGACACTCTCACGGATTCAGCCCCCTTTGTGGGTCCTCTATCTTCCATCATTCCAGCCGAGACTCGGGGCCCGGTAAACGCCGAGGTAGAGATGACAATAGCGATAGAGACTATCATCCCTGAGATTCGTCGTCGTCTCGAAGGAAAACTTACAGCCATTCCTCGTACACCAATGATCCTCCTCCTCAACCAGAATAAAGCAGGGAGAAATCGGCTCAAAGGGGACCTCAATTTGAAGCTCCTTACGACCAATACTCTGGTTCATCAATCACTAGGCAATCTCGCAAGCCTCAGAAGAAATCCATGGTTTCTCCTATACAAACTTCCTCAACACCTGCATACGATCTGTCGATAGTAGGAAAGCTAGTTGAGTTTCAAGCCATATTCCTTAAAATATGCTTTGATAGATTAAAATTTCTTACTGCGATCAATCCTATTCCAGGGAACGTTAAAAAATGTGCCATTGCTTGCAACAACGATGTCTACGTGCAATATGATGCGTTTTTTCACTTGGCCGAAAAAATTTCTGAAGTTTCTACGGAATGCAAGCATGAAATCGATCGCCTAAAGCTTGAGGCCATCTATGATAAGGATATCATCAAAGCCCAAGATGAAGAGCTTTCCTCGTATAAATCTTAACTTGAGGCCGCCCAGAAGA
Organism: Allium cepa; assembly: GCA_030765085.1. NCBI lineage: Eukaryota > Viridiplantae > Streptophyta > Magnoliopsida > Asparagales > Amaryllidaceae > Allium > Allium cepa. The sequence continues at coordinate 780,232,371 of CM060934.1, forward strand.
ACGCTAAAGATACTTCTGAGGCAGTCAATCGCCTGGAGGCCACACACAAAAAGGAATCGATGAAGTGGTTCAAAGCTGTGGTGCCTTAGCCTTAGAGAAATACTTCGTACAAAAGGACAAAAGATGTCCTCGCTCAATGAGTCAAAGAATTAGAGGAGCTACTCCTTAGAGAAAAGGAAGAAAAAACTACTTCTCAAGAGGAGTCACAACGATATTGCGACGAGATTATCACTACACGACTTCTAAAAACAAAGCTTGATGAGGAGCTCTCCAAAGCTGAAGCACTGAAAGACGTAGCCCGTGAAGAATGGCGCTCTCAAAAATCGATTCCTGCCTTGAGGCAGCTGCTGAGGCTAGTAGTGAGGAAATTAAGTGCAAGTTTTATCATAGCGGAGTACATTGCTCGAGTCCTCATGCCTCGCGACCTAACATTTCTTGGCAAGGGTTACCTCGAATCTTTGGCCGAAGCATGAGACAGTTTAATAAAAATTAAAATGGTTGAGTTGGGAACTAAAGAATTTGATGGCGAGTCTCTTATGGAGGAAGTGCTTCGCGAGAATGAGCGCACTGACCTATCTACGGCAAAGGCTCTTTACAGAAAGGACTCTTCCTCATCAATAGGAAAAAATGACACTGCCGGTCCATCCGAAACTGAGTTCTCAGTTCCTCCTCCTATTCAGCCGACTGGTCGCCCATCACTCGATCCCTTCGAGCAGCATATCGGCTATGACCTAGAGGAGCCTGGACTTGATATTCATGCTCTATCTCCTATTTCAGAAGGCAAAACTCCCCGAACAGTTGAGAGTCAGCCAGAAAATGGTACATAACTTTTCTTCCTAAAGTTCAAAGGGCTATCGTTTTTGGCGAGTAGTAAATGTATTCTAGCATTTGCCCCTTATGATTTCGTATAGGCCATTCTGACCCCGAACCTACTCCAAGGAGCGATGTCGCCATGGAGAAGGAGGAGAAAATAGGAGATGCAATTCAGACTGGGGAGACTCTCGGACTTGACGCTCAAGTGATCGAGGCGCTTGATGAAGACAAATCTGAAAATCCATCGCTCGTAGAGGAACATAATGAAGTTAAAATTACGGGCGCCTCCGAACACACTCCAAAACTAAGCATGGAGGAGCAAATCATGGAAGAGGGGAAGAAGGTGGCTGATGTTAAGGTTGAGCCTCAAGTAGTGGAACATGACGATCCGCTGAACATGCCCCATTCTCCTCGGTGGGACCTCTCCACTTGAAGTTCCTCTCCCTTCTTCGAGCACTACTTCCCTAGAAAGTAAGGAATATAAGGGATAACCCCTAGGGGAGGAGTCTTTAGAGAAACCGAGGAAGGAAAAAGGTCAAATAAGTAGCTATCATGCCTCATTCAATGTGGATAGGCCTGGATCATGTGATTATTTCTATTTATTTTCATAGTCGTTGTAAATAGACTTTTTGCTTCGAGTTTAGGAGAAGTTGTAGCAGAACTTTATTTTGAATTAATAAATACAACTTTGTTTCTTTGCTTTCGATGATTTTCATTGTTCAGCTTACTGTATAACTTGTAGCCGAAATTCAAAATCTTGTGAGTTACACAAGCTCCAGTTCACTTCCGTATGACTCGAATTTTTTTGGAATCGTAGATCCTCTAATTCATGCTCTTTGGGACTTAGAATACTTTTAGTCCACACTCTAGGGACTTAAATTTTTTTAGGTCGTTTGCACTCTAGTCCACGCTGCGGGGACTTAGAGTACTCCAGTCCGCACTCTGGGGACATAGAGATTTTTAAGTCGTTTATACTCTAGTCCGCACTCTGGGGACTCAGAGTACTCCAATCCGCACTCTGGGGACTTAAAGATTTTTAAGTCCTTTATACTCCAGTCTGCACTCTGGGGACTCAGAGTACTCCAGTTCGCACTCTGGGGACTTAGAGATTTTTAAGTCCTTTATACTCTAGTCCGCACTCTGGGGACTCAGAGTACTCCAGTCCACACTATGGGACTTAGAGATTTTTAAGTCGTTTATACTCTAGTCTGCACTCTGGGGACTCAGAGTACTCCAGTCCACACTCTAGGGACTTACATATTTTTAAGTCGTTTATACTCTAGCTACACTCTGGGGACTCAGAGTATACCATTTTGCACTTTAGGGACGTCGATATTTTTTAGGTCGTTTATGCTGTAGTCCGCACTCTGGGGACTTACAGATTTTTAAGTCGTTTATACTCTAGTCTGCACTCTGGGGACTCAGAGTACTCTAGTCCGTACTCTGGGGACTTAGAGATTTTTAGGTCGTTTATACTTAAGTCCGCACACTGGGGACTCGGAGATTATCAAGCTTTATGCATGCGTTCATACGTCGGATAGAATAATGTGATTTAATTTTTGCCATGGATTACAACACACAGAACATCGATAGTTCACAGAAAAGTGGCTTCAAGCCTTTATTATCAATAATCAAATAGGAACAACTGAATTGTCTTATTACATGCCGAAAACAAAAGAAAGACATACTGGAAACAATTGCTACTAAAATTCAAAGGAAACAACTAAGTGTAATAACGTCGCAGATGCTCGCTACTCCATGCTCGGGGGAGTGCCGCGCCATCAACGGTCGCTAGCTTGAAAGTTATCTCTCCAAGCTTCCGCTCAATGACGTGTGGACCTTCCTTTGTGGGATTCATATGCGATGGGATCATAAACACTCGCTTCAAAAAAAGATCGCCCACATCAAAGACTCGCGGTTGGACTTTTTTAGTATAATATCGTGCGATTCGGTACCTATATGCAACCGCCTTTAAATCAGCTTCTTCACATTTTTCGTCAACAAAGTCCAATGATTCCTGCAAGAGATCCCGATTCATCTTAGCTTCATGATGAGTTACCCGATGTGAAGGAACTTCATGTTCCACTGGTATAACAGCTTCCGTGCCGTATGCCAATATGAAAGGAGTGTGGCCAGTCTTGGACTTAAGGGTGGTTCTGTAAGCCCAAAGTGCTGTCGGAAGCTCATCCACCAAACTTGCCTCTAGCCTTCTCCAAACGTTTTTCAATACAGATTTGATTATTTTGTTTACGTCTTCTACTTGTCCATTGAATTTAGATGAGCAAGTGCTTCAAATCTTTTCTCAATGCTGTACTTTTGACAGAATTCTTTGAACTCCCTACTTTCGAACTGAGTTCCATTGTCCGTAATGATAGTTCGTGGGAGGCCAAATGGCATATGATGTTTCGCACAACGAAATTAACGACCTTTTAGGTGGTAATTGTAGCCAAGGGCTCTACTTTCACCCACTTGGTAAAGTAATTGACTGCAACAATTGCGTATTTGGCACCACCTTTGGAGATTGGCAAGGAGCCGATTATATCGATTCCCCATATTTCAAATGGCCAAGGACTAACCATTTGTTTGAGTTCCGTTGGCAGAGCTCTCAGGATTTTTGCATAAATTTGACATTTGTCACATCTTCTTACGTAGTCCGCAGCATCCTGATTTACAGTTGGCCAATAGTACCCATAGCGGAGGATCCTTTCTGTTAGTGTCTACCCCCAGTATGGTCACCACATTCTCCTTCATGAACTTCTTTTAAGACCCGTTTTATCTCACCGTGGGCAATGCACCGAAGTATGGGGACCGAGAACCCCTTCCGATAAATTATTCCGTCCTGCATTACATATCACAGAGCTTTGCGTATGACTTGTCGTCTTTCGTTCTTTCTTTCAAGAAAAACCCCATGAAGCATGTATTGCTTGAATGGGTTTATCCATAGCTCCTTTTCGATTTTTGTTTCTAACAAAAATCTACTTCCGTCTCACTTATGCTCAAAGCATGTTAGATTTCGACTGGACCAATCCCATCTGCTGTGCATCACCGGTACTTGCAGATTTTACCAATGAATCGGCTTCCCCATTTTGTTCACGCGGGATGTGTGAAATATCGTAATATTCGAGGTCTGCCAACATCTCTTGAACCCGTGCAAGGTAAGGGTAAGTCTCTACCCCTTCGCTTGATCATCTTCCCACACCTGGTACACCACCAATTGTGAGTCACAAAAGATTTCAACCGGTTTTGCTCCAAGTTCCCTGATAAACTTCAAGCCAGCGATCAATGCTTCATACTCGACTTCATTATTTGTAGCCGGGAAATCGAGCTTCAAAGCATAACAAATTGATCGATTTTCGAGAGTTACAAGAATTACACCTGTCCTAGAACAACGGTCGTTGGATGCCCCATCGGTGTATAGTTTCCATCGAATGGAGGGAATAACATCATGACCATTTGGGTTGTTTGACATGGTAAATTTGACGATGAAGTATGCTAGCGCTTGCCCTTGTATCGCCCTTCGTGGCAGGTAGGTGGTATCGAACTGACTCAACTCAATATTCCATTATAATAGCCTTCAAGAGGATTCTAGTCGTTGGAGCACCTGTCGCAAGGGTTGATTGGTATAAACACTGATCGGGTGTGCCTGAAAGTATGGACGAAGCTTGCATGATGAAATCACTAAGCAGTAGGCTAGCTTGTCAATTTAGGATAATTTCTTTCTGCCCCCGTTAAACATTTACTGAAAGAGTACACCGGCTTTCGAACTTGGTCCTCCTCACGAACCAAAGCCGTACTAATGGCATGTTGCGATACGACCAAGTATACATACAACACTTCATGGTCTATAGGCTTCGACGGCACCGGAGGACTTTCCAAATGCATTAATAGAGCTCGGAATGCAACCTCGCAGTTGGGCGTCCATTCAAAATTTCTCTGTCCTTTCTTTATTACATCAAAGAAAGGAATATGCTTGTCCGTCGCTTTGGATAAAAATCGACTCAGCACGACCACTTTTCCGTTCAGGCTTTGTACTTTCTTTATAGTTCTGGGCACTTGTATGTCTCGAATAGCCTGAATCTTTTCTAGGTTAGTTTCAATTCCCCATGCATTAACAATGAAACCCAAAAACTCTCCTGCTGCAATGCCAAAGGAACACTTCAGAGGATTGATTTTCGTTTTGTAGTACTAAGTATATCAAACATTTCCTCCAAGTCTCGATTGTGGTCATTTGACTGCCGTAACTTCACGGGCATGTCATCCACATAGACCTCCATCGTCCTACCAATTTGGTCTTTAAACATTCGATTCCCTTGATGTCGATAAGTTACTCCTGCATTTTTCAATCTGAAAGGCATCACTACATAACAGTACAGTCGTCTAACATCTATGACAAAACTAGTGTGTTCCTGATCTGGAATGTGCATCAGGATTTATATCCTGAGTAAGCATCCATAAATGACAATAACTCGTGTCCCGCTAGTGAGTCGACCAGCTGATCAATTCGGGGTAAAGGGAAACTATCCTTATGGCATGCTCTGTTCAGATTTGAATATTCAACACGGGTTCTCCATTTCCCATTTGCTTTTCTCACTAGCACGGTGTTAGACAGCCTTTCAGGATAGAAGGCGTCGCGGACAAACCCAATGGCTTTGAGTTTATCCACCTCCTCTCTGAGAGCAGCAGACCTCTCCGGGTCCATACCTCTACTTCTCTATTTCACTCGTACATAATTTGGGTCAATGTTCAACATATGACTTGCGATGGAAGGAGAAATCCCGCACATATCAGAGTGAGTCCAAGCGAAAACATCTAGGTTCGCTCGGAGGAAATCAGTTAGATCCTCAGACATCGAGGGAGTGAGTTGTGGTCCATTCTTAAGCACCTGTAATGGGTCATCGTGGCCGACTGAAATGTCAATCGTTAGCTCAGCCGGTGCTGCCTTTGCCTCCTTAGGTTCCCCATCATCGTCCCTCAGATTTATGTCTCTATAGATCCGATCATTTTGCCCAAACCAAGGCTCCGGCATTACTTATCAATCTTCAGTGAATCGACTGCGGACGGAGTTTTCCACAACCTTTTATTTCTCTCTTCACTGGGCCTCTCTCAGCTCAGCCACATAACACGCACGACCAGTCACCTGATTTCCATGCACAACACCAACTCCTTTATTCGTCGAAAATTTCAAGGTTAAACACCATGGGGAAAAAGTTGCCCTAAACTCTACCAGGGCCTATCGGCCCAGAAACACATTATACGGAGAATCAACATCTAAAATGAAAAACATTAGGATCCACACCCCCCTACGTTCACCTTCTCCAAGTTCAACTGGAAATTCAAAAAAACCCACTACATTAGTAGCCACACCATTAAAGCCTTGAATACGGGCTTTAGATGGTTTTAAATCCTTTATCTCCATCTTCATCTGGTCATATAGTTTTTTAAAGATGATGTTAACAGACTTCCACAATCAATCAATATCCTTCTCACAGATGTTGGCCCAATCGTTGTCGAGATGACCATCGGGTCAATGGTAGGTGCCTCCACCCAATCACCATCTCTACTTCTAAACACTATATCATCAGTCATCACTCGCTGCTACTTAGATGGGGTACCATCTTCCGTGTTTAAACAACATTCAAAATCTGCATGCTTTAGGGAATTAGCATACTACGCTCCATTTCTTGCCAATTCTTGTCTTTAGGGTGAGGCCCACCAACTACCGTGTTTATGACTAGTCTACCTGTAGTCTGAGCAGGTTCCTCGAGATGGCATGGAACTTGCCCACGACCGTGGTCTGATGTTCCTTGTCTTCCTTCCTACGTATTCTTAACAAACTCCTATAACTTTTTTGTCGAATCAGCGTTTTCATAGCATCGTGGAGGTGCCAACAATCCTTCGTATTGTACCCGTAAGTCTCATAGAAGCAGCAATACTTTCCAGTCCACTTTTGTTCCTTAGGGGACTCTTTTCGGCATGGCTTTCGATATTGAAAAGTATTACAAATCAATAGGTGATTACTTTCCAAAGATGCATTCAGAGGAGTGTATTCATTGTAAGTTGGGATCCTTGGTTTCCACTTTCTTGCTTCCCTTTTCTTTCTATGATTTCCTCCTCTGGATCCTTTAGATTGGTCTGGCTTTTTTTGAACATTGACCTGGATCATCCTAGAGTTATCACCAGATTATTTTACAGCAATGTTGCTCTTCACAGTCTCCTTGCCAGGCCCTGGTGCATTGTCACACCTCGTCCACCTGGCTTCCTCTCTTCTTATAAATTGATGCGCCTTTGAATAAAAACGTTCCAGTGTAGTAGTACGTTTTCCTGCTAGCCAATCACCAAACTTCGAATCTGGATCTACTCCTCGCATTATGGCCATTAGAATAGCATGGTCATTCGGGTTGCTAACTTCGGTAGCAGCAACGTGAAATCTTTTTAAGTACTCCTTTAATGACTCCCCTGGTGCATGGATCACACTGGACAAGGACATCACGTCCTTGGGACGAGTGGCATAATTCCTGAACAGTTCCACAAATTTCGTCGCTAACTTATCAAAGTTGGATATAGACCGTAGAGGAAGTCGGGTGAACCATATGGTAGCGATTCCATATAAAGTTATTAGGAAGCATCTGCATTTAATTGCATCGTTTTCCCTAGCTAAATCCATCATCCACTCATATCTCATTACATGCTATTGGGGATCAGTCTTCCCTTCGTTGGTCGGAATAGTCGGCATGTTAAACTTCCTAGGGTACTCAGCCTGTAGGATTGCATTTGTGAATGTAGTGTGGCTCATAGATACACACCAATCATCATTAGATAAGCCTTGATTTTCCCTCATCAATTGTCGGATCACAGCTGATAGGTCAGAGGTTTGTATGGAGGGGCAAGTTTGAATCTGTCCTACGGGATCATTTCGGTTGGTGTCTCCTCGATTGGTGATATACCAAATGCATGTCCTGGGGACCTGCTTCATTATGACCTTGGTGAGTCGGTCGTCCAGCTTCCATTCATGCTCCGGATCTTAATTTTCCTGTTCCAACTTGAGTATGATTACCCTGGTGTAAATGAGGAGCCATAGCTCCAGGTAGGGAACCTAGACCATCCGTGGTGGATTGTTCAGCTGCACCTATTTGCATTGTTTCAGTTCTACGGCATCTACACCTGGGAGGTTCATCAGATGAAGCAGAACTATCGGACGAGGAGTTGGAAATAGGTTTTCCTCTAGCACTCTGATGCTGTTGTTGAGTAAGCTGAGTCATAATATTGGCGTTAGCTTGTATCTGCTCATTAAGTTGTCTCCTTCTTTCCATAAGTTCTCTTATCAGCTCGTTGAACTTCGTTCAGGTGACAACTTTTGTTTCGTTTAGGATGGCAGCGGTCCCCACGCCTGGATTAGCTTGTTGATTTCTAGGTCCTACTTGTTGGACGCTAGCGGTCTAGTTGACATCCGCATTATGAGAGGCTGATCTGGTACGCGGTCTTTCCATTGTAGAGTTATTGGTAGGAACTCTGAGTAGAATCTATAAACTTCTTGTAAACGAACTTGGATCATCCTTGGGGATTTCTTCAATCAATTAGCGACAAAGTAGATCCTAATAGCTTGAGAGTGCTATTCTCAATGAACGCACCAAAATTTTAGCAACAAAATAGGTCACTAACACCCTTGAATTAGATTATGTAGAGTAAATGAAGAAAGTAAAATAAAACTGAGGAATATCACAGTAAAATGCAATAAGAACTATAAGAAACGAGAACATCAGAATTATAGTGGTTCGGCGTAACTGTCTACGTCCATCGTAATCTTTATTACTTCTTCAAATAATTGAATACAGATACAATCCGTAAACCAACAACTTGAATACAAGTTTTAACGCAAAAGAAATGATTCTTGAAAATGGCAGAGTCTCCCTTGTGTTCTCGAAAAAAGGTCCCCTTACACTGTGCCCCTGCCCCTCTATTTATAGACAAAGATAGGCTGGATTCCCTATGCAGGCCTAAAGATAAGGTACCTTGGCCCATAGTTGATAGCTTCTATATACCGAACCGGGAATACCGAGCGAGATACACCGATCGGCAAATGCCTATCTAGGATGGCCGAACGGTGGTCACCAGGTAATTGACTGAAAGCAAACTCTTAGAGGATTTGGAGTAACTCGTGGTGGAACTTGAAGTGAAGCAATGTCGAACCCCTCACTTTGACATGGACCTCCACAAATAAGTCAAATCCCTCATCTTGCTTTGAAACAGTTATACTGGACTAGATGCATTGAACGGTGGTTGTCGAGTGACATCGTTCGAATGAAGGCAGCCGAGCGATGTGGTCGAACGAAGGTTACCGAGCGATCTCCACTCGGACACCCAGACCGGTCCACTTTGGTTTCAATTCCTGTCAAGCGATATACGTTGAGTCCTTTCCATCATCTTTCTTTTGACCGGGCAGCATACGGCACCTCACCAGATCGGACGACACATGTCATCCCTCCCTCGGCCAAAGGAGATCTGTGGATCCATATAGGCTGAACCATCAAGCTCAACCTCATCCACACCGAGCGATTGGTTTCGAACTTCACTTTATCTTGCTTAGATTAGCCGAGCGTTGAACACTCTTCCAGGCCGAGCGATGAGCGGCCGAACCACCTTGAACGAACGACCTTGTCTGAACCACTCTTGGCCGGTCCGCTACATTTTCATTCGAACGTCAGTCCACCTTGTGTTCTTTTGCCTTACAGTCTTGTCGGCCAGCATCTAACATACCGAACCATTATTAGGTCAGGTCCCATCCAGGCTCGACCATAGGCTCTACGACTATCTCCATGTAGCCAGTTTAAAGTGCCGGGTAACAGGAAGTGTTGTATTATCATGTTTAGAAGTTCGACTGGTAATGATTGAGAAGATTGCTTCTATACACGAGGAGGATCCAATTTTGGCTGAGCGGATCAGAAAGATAAAGGAAGGAACAAAGAGCGATGACCTAAAGGATTTCAGTCTTGACCAGAAGGGTGGTTGAAAAAGAAAGGAAGGTTGTGCGTTCCTAGTGTAGGGGACATGAGAAAGGATGTTTTGGAGGAAAGTTGTCGTTCGAAGTTCACTATCGATCTAGGAGGAAATAAGATGTATCCGGATATAAAGAGAAGTTTCTTTTGGGAAGGTATCAAACATGACATGGTTTATGTGTTAAGTAGTGCTTGAATTTTCAACAGGCAAATGCCGAACACTAGAAGCCAAGTGGATCGCTTCAACCATTGGATGTTCTAAGGTGGAAGTGGCATTCTATCTCAATGTATATTATTGATGGGTTGCCAAGGTCTAGTAGAGGAAATGAAAGCATATGGGTCATAGTGGATAGACTAACCAAGAGTGCCCATTCATTCCGGTAAAGCAAACTAGGACGGCTCCTATTTTGGCGAAGTTATTTATGAAGAATGTAGTTAGACTACACGAGATTCCTAGTAGTATTGTTATTTATAGAGACTCATTGGACTTTTCGTATTGCTGAGAGGATCAAGTAACTCGCTTATAAGGTGGAGTTACCAAATAGTTGGCTGAAGTCCATGATGTTTTTCATATTTCTCATCTTTGAAAATGTTTTAGAGACATGCAGACTATTATATCACCTAAGTGCTAGAGGATTTAGTAGTAGATCACGATTTGACCATTGTTAGGAAGCCTATCCGGATTATCGAGAGAGATGAGAAGAAGTTGAGGAACAAGAAAGTTAGATTAGTAAAGGTCCAGTGGAGTGACGATGCTAGAGACTTACTTAGGAGACTGAGAGTAGGATTAGAGACCTTTATCCTGATTTGTTTTGATGGTATGTTTTACCTTCGATTGTTTTGTTGAGTACCTTACCTTAATTTCAAAGATGAAATTCTTTAAAGAGGGAAGTCTGTAACACCCCATATTTTTATAACATTATTTAGAATATTTAATTAGCTAAATTAAATAAAATAATGTGAGGATTAATAGTTTGAGATTTGATTTAATTAAGGGTAGTCGTGCCATGTTAAATGTAAACCAAATGAAATAACATGAGCTAATGTGTTAGGAAATAAGGAAAAAACAATGGGAAATAGAAGACGCTTATATCCTAAATCCTTAAGAATTGAAACACACGTTCATTTTCATTCTATCAAACTATAATATATCAAGGTCGGCCACCATTTCCATTCTCAAGGAGAAGATAAAGCTAGGGTTCCAAAGAAAGAAGTTAATCAACTTATTCGACATCAAATCTCACATATTTTAATCTCAAAGCTTAGGTGAATGATTACTACATCCCATTTTTTATGATTCTCGGTATTAAGTTATACTCGAAATGTTTTTGCAAGTTTATGCCATGTTTTGGATGATTAAAGTTACGTATATGCTTATTGATGAATTATACATATTCATATTAGTTTTGGTGAGATGTTTGATATGAAAACTCAATTAAGTGACGACCAAATGCCTTGAAAAATTTAAATATAGATCCCAAATGATATTTTAGATCTGGATTTCAATTTTTATAATTTTCTGATTTAATGTGGGATTTATATTAATTTTCTAGTGAAGAAAGTGATTTATTGGGTTATAAATTATTTACGGCCAAAATAATAATTATCTGGGTTTGAATTTTTATATGTCGGAAAACATATTAAAATAGATTTTATAGAATTTTTGCAGATTTTTCTTAAGTGTTTTGCTGAATATATAAAATTATTTAATGTATAAGACTAATGTTTTATATATTTAATTAAGGAAAAGGGGCATTTTATAAAATAAATTCATTATTTATTCTGAAATTATTGGCAACACTTTTCTAAAAAATATTTATTAACTAGTAAGAATTTGACAATCAAAGGCAGGTTAGTTGAAAAGTTATATGTTTTGAGTTAAAAACAAGAAAATCAAACTTTTAGCATGTTTCATCCATTTGCGGCATTAAAGCTTTCGACCTAGGCCTTTTGACAAGGTCGAAACCAATGCATATGGTATCAAGTTATTTGGTACGTAATGTATTACATAAGGTCAATGGTACTTGGTTGAAACTTTAGTTGCCGAAGAGGTTGGAGTATGTTTATGGGATGTTTTAAAGTATTAATAAGGCTGGAGTATATTGTTTTAAAAGTTATGTTTTAAGCTTTTGAAGGGGAGCTTTCGAAGGGGTCGAAAGCTAAGCTTCTGAAGAAGTCGAAAGGTTTTAAAAAAAGAGGTTTTACTCCATATGTTTTAAATTGAACCCAAAGAGCTTTGAAGCGTTTATGTTTTAAAGATTTAATACTTCAAAAGGTACTATTTATTGAATGGTTTCAAAGGGATCAAAATCCAAGCTTTAGAAGGGGTCGAAGGCAAAGCTTTCAATGGAGTGGAAAGGTAGATTTCAAAAAGGTCGAAAGGTCCTATTTTCTGAATGGTTTTGAAAAGGTTAAAATGGAAGGTTTTTTTACCAAAATTTTCTAAGGCAATGTTTTAAAGTGTTTTAAGATAGGATGTCTAAGGTTTAATGATTTCTAAAGGAAGATTTTCAATGGTTTCGAAAGGTTTGAAGTATGACATCGACAGGAAAGGCTTTAGCCTTTTGGCCTAGATAAATAGTGGGTTTTACATGGTTTCGAAAGAGATGCTTTCAATGGAATCGAAAGGGGTACTTTCAAATATTTAAATGTTTTCATCAACTAAAGTTTGAGTAAAGAATATATATATATATGTATATGTATGTATGTATGTATGTATGTATGTATATAACATGGCAATGTGATTTTGACTAAAGCATTAAGATTATTTATTTTCCTTGTATTAGTTTGATTTAAAGGTTTTAAGTCATTTTGAAAAGGTTTTCAAGGAAAATTATGGAATGGGGATCTCTAAGTGAAAATGACTCAGATATTAGAATACCAGATGTGATTGGTATAGGTTCGCGCCCTATACATTAGCTATTGGCCTCAGATAATGTTGTCCAAAATTACAGTGTGTAGGGCTTGGTCACAGGTAGACTAAAATCATGATTACACACTGTGACGACCGCCCATGACTCCCGCACCAAATCAAGGAAATAATGCGCTAAAAGGTGTGCCAGGCAGCCATGGACGATAGTCAGGGTAAAACAAAACAGAAGAATCTCTATCGCATAACTCACAGCGCATGGATAAAATACAATAGAGAAATATAATATAGTGAAGCTCCATAGAACAGAACATCATCATATAAGCATCACAGTAGTTTCATACAATCATCTACTCAAATCCATACATGAAAGCCTCACTACAAATCACTCAACCAAATACAGCAGCGGATACCCAGTACATATAGTAAGAAAACTAATATGCAAAGCCTCCTGCTCGTCTTCGTCATCTTCAGCGTAGAACTCCTAGCACAGCACCTGTCACCTGCTACCTAGTCTGCCCATCCCAAACATGGATGAACAGCCCAAGGTAATAAGAGGAGACATAAAACCTTGAGTCAGACAAAGTCTTAGTGAGCAGTAAATCAACTATCAAGCATACCAAAAGAGCATAAAGGATAAAAGGAATAGGAACCAAACCATCCCACTCCACCTCTTTCTACAGTGATAGCCCCCAGACACACACTAAGGAGAAGTAGGCATAACATAGCAGATAAGTAAGGTAAAGCAATAATCACTCGAGTCAAGGACGATGTTTTCCAAATACAAACCCCCAAGGCCTAAACCAAGATCAGATAAGCACTCAGAAAACACCGCTCTTGAAGCCGAATGATAATACAACCAAACATCCAAACATCCATGACTCTGGCTATCACTGTTAACCTTGCTTCGAAATCACCGTTAATTGAATGACCGACTCCTTCCTGAGCCATCTGTCAAGGGCTAATGGTAACCCCGGTTCTAGACAAAACCCCGCACACTGCCTTGTGCCTAGGACTTATCTTCTTGGCCCAGAGTACTCGACTAACTGCCTGTAGTCTTTTAGGCGTCCCTATGTACTCTTGCTTTAGGTTTGCTAGAACCTTCAATAACGATGAGATCCAAGCCTCTTTGTCATCCTTCTTGACGACTTCTTTCAACTTAGCTCAAGCTTCCTCTTGAGCAATCCATTATCAACCAACTTGAACTACCCTTCAAGTTATCAACATGCTTGGAATGATCCCTGCCTGGATTAAGCCAAGACTCACATCATACTTCGCTTCATCGTACCAAAGCAAAGTCTCAACTCAACCATACTTTGCCTTTTCGCATCCTGACAAAGTCCCATCTCGATCTCATACTTCGCCTCTTCGCATCACGGCAAAGTCCCATCATCGAATCCATCCATATGAGCTTCCACATCCGCTTCATATGCCATCGGCAGCTTTCACCATTCAAGAGCCTTTCCACTTAGCTTTTGAATCATCTTCAACCATCTTGTTCCAAATCAACTACAAGCTAACTTGGAGCAATCACATCTAACATATATTCAAACATTCAAGCATTCAAACAAGATATATTAAGCAATATCAACTATAATGGCAGTTTCGTAATTAAGTGAGCAAAAGTCCAACATATGTGAAATCATAGTTTTTAGCATAGATCTATCAAATCTAAAACATGGGTTTTGCCTCTAATTCTTGTTAAATAGCTTCTATAGATAAACATCTTCAAATATGATGGATCTACATGCAGACTTAAGGAAAATGCGAGAAAACGCTAACTTTAACACCTAAACATATCACCAATCCCATATACTCCTTTGGATCCGCGTGAGAGATAACTACCACTCACCAAATCACCCAAACACTACAAAAACTACACACTTCAGATCTGGACAGCGAAGATCAAGGTTTGATCCGGCAATATCTCGCTTCAATCGATGAAATCTAGCTCGAACGGATGAAGATCTTCAACTTGGACACTTGGATCTTCGATCTTGATCTTCGATCTTCAACGGATGTTAGCACTTGATGGAAGTAGAGAAAGAAGTGAAGAAAATACCGTAGTCGAGTCTTCAAAATGGCAGCACTTCGTCGCTTCAAAAACCGGTGCCAAAAAAAAGTGAGCCGAACACCTCTATTTATAGGCTGGAAACCCCTTAGGTCGTCGCCCCTTAGGTCGTCCCCGACCTAACTTTGAGTCGTTGCCGACTCATCAATCCATTCGACCTACGACCTAACCAATCACAACATACAACCAAGCCCGACTCACGACTTAACCCAGACACGACCTAAAACACAGGCCGACCTAACGACTCAACGCACTACCGTCCCAACTGCAACACGACTCAGCACAAAGAACCATCCTTAGGTCGTATACGACCTAAGCTAACTCAGCATATCCGACTTACCACTCTCACAGGGATGCCGACCTAATTCCTACGCGACCTAACACTAAGTCGGTCACGACCTAAAAAGCCTCCGACCTAAAATACTGCCGCGTTCCCCAAGTCTTAAGTCGTATGACGACTTAACTATGACACACACGACTCAAGACCCCACGACCTAACTCACTGCCGACTCACTACCTAACTTAGGTCGTTTACGACCTAAGTCTGAACAGTACTCACGCGACCTAACAAACCAGACCGACTCAACGACCTAAGCCCCCCAACGACTCAACGTGCCTGCTGACCTATCCCCCTAGCGTCCTAACGCTAGCCCTTAGGTCGTTGAACGACCTAACTCTAAGTCGCTAACTCGGCGACTTCCTTAAGTCGCTGCCTACTAACACACTAACCCCTTAACTCGGCAAACCTTATGAGTCGTAACTCGTTGACTCGGCCACTTCCTAAGGTCGTCTACGACTTACTATAGGTCGGTCACCATCACTAAGTCGCCTAACTTTTAGGTCGTTACTTCTATAACTCGGCAACTCTTAGGTCGGTGAATTTCTTATCTCGGCCAACACTCCAACCCGTAACCCCTCCTTGAGTCGGTCCCCTATGAGTCGGTCACGACTCATCCCTTAGCTCGGCAATGCTCATGAGTCGGTCACAACTCATACTCCACCCGGGTCAACTTCTAAACGACTCGAGCTAGAGACATCACAAACAACACTAACAACCTGCAAACTCTACGATTTATCGACACGTAAAATACGGGTCGTTACATTCTCTCCCCCTTAGGAATTTCGCCCCCGAAATTCCAAGTAAACAACAGCAATCAAAGATATTCCGCATGCCTACCATCCATAGAAATCAACAAACCATGCATCTAATTCTATCCTAGCATGCAGAATTCTAAGACTTAGAACAAGCTACAAATTCATGAGATGTCACGACACTTTAGGGCCATACCTCGAAGAGTCCTGGATGAGCTGCCTTCATCCTCTCTTCCTCCTCCCACGTACAGTCGTTAACATCGTCACTCCATTGTACCTTGAGCAACGTAATCGTCTTCCTCCTAAGCTGTTTCGTATCGGTTTCAACAATACGAAGCGGCTTACGAGGTCTCGAAACAACTGGATCAACCTCTAAGTCTTCACAGCTATCAGCAAAAACCACCGTAGTTGGGTCGTGCACATACTTCCGTAGATAGGATACAAGAAAAACATTGTGCACACCCACCATCTTCTCCGGTAACTCCAATCTATAAGCGAGTTTTCCAATTCGCTTGATAATCGGGAATGGTCCAACAAATCTCGGAGTTAACTTTCCTTTGTTCCCGAATCTAATAACATTCTTCAATGGAGAAATCTTCACGAAAACCCTATCACCCACGTCGAATTCCAAATCCTTTCGACGATTATCTGCATAACTTTTCTGACGATCTTGGGCTGCCTTCATTCGTTGCCGAATGATCTCTACACAATCTGAAGTCTGTCGAATCATCTCTGGCCCAAGTATCAGCTTTTCTCCAGTTTCCAACCAACATGTCGGAGAGTTACACGGTCTTCCATATAATGCCTCATATGGTGCCATACCGATACTCGACTGATAACTGTTATTATAAGCAAACTCCACCAAATGAAGGTGATCTTCCCATGATCCTCCGAAGTCCAAAACACATGCTCTAAGAAGATCTTCCAAAACTCGGTTGACTCTCTCAGTCTGACCATCTGTTTGAGGGTGATAAGCTGTACTCAAACACAACTCAGTTCCCAAAACCTCCTGGAAGCTCTTCCAAAATCTACTAGTGAACAATGGATCTCGATCGCTCACTATACTCTTCGGAACACCATGGAAACGAACTATCCACTTCACATATAATTCAGCCAACTTCGATGCAGTCCTAGTCGATCGAACAGGAATGAACCTTGCACTCTTGGTCAAACGATCTACTATGACCCAAATCCCTTCATTCCCTGCTCTTGTCCTAGGTAGACCATCGATAAAGTCCATCGACACTTGCTCCCACTTCCATGTAGGAACCTCCAATGGCTGAAGCAATCCACTGGGCTTCTTCTGCTCAGCTTTTACCAACTGGCAATTCATACACTTGGAAATAAAATTTCCAACATCCTTCTTCATACCTTTCCAGTAGTAGGTTCTCTTCATGTCCCGATACATCTTATTTCCACCTGGATGAATTGTCAACTTCGAGTGATGACTCTCCCTCAGAACTTCATCTCTCAATCCATCTACATCGGGAACAACTAGTCGCCCTTGCTTTCGAAGCCAACCCTCTCGATCGACCTCGAATCCCTTATCCTTCTCCGGGTCCAATCCAGATTCCAAATCACAGATAATCTTGACAAGCTTATCATCTCCCCTTTGCCTCTCACCAATTCTTTCCACAAGAGTAGGCCTTATCGATAAGTTTGTCAACATCTCAGGTTCCAATTCACATCTAGGCCTGAAATCAAATCCAGCCAAATACTCAAGACTCTTCCATTCCGAAAACATGGCTCCCAATCCTGCATGTCTTCGACTTAACGCATCAGCCACTGCGTTACCTTTCCCTGGAGTATAGGCTATACCAAAATCATACGATGCTAAGAACTCTAGCCACCTTTGCTGTCGAAGATTCAAATCCTTTTGGGAAAACAGATACTTCAACGACTTATGATCTGTAAGCAGCTCGAATCTAACTCCCAATAGATAGTGTCTCCACATCTTCAAAGCAAACACAATCGCCGCTAACTCCAAATCATGAGTCGGATAGTTCCTTTCATGCGGCTTCAGTTGTCGACTTGCATATGCAACAACTTTATCTTTCTGCATTAGCATTGCTCCAAGTCCAGTGCCACATGCATCGGTGTAAACCACCATCTCATCATTCCCACTTGGAATAGTCAAAACAGGAGCACTCGTTAGTCGCTCTTTTAGGATTTCAAAAGCTTGCTCACACTTAGCATCCCATCTGAACACTTGGTTCTTTTTCGTCAATCCTGTTAACGGTGCAGCTATCTTGGAAAAGTCTTTGATAAACCGACGATAATATCCTGCTAATCCAAGAAAACTCCTCACATCAGATGCATTCTTAGGTCTAACCCAATCCTGGATTGCTGCCACCTTAGCGGGATCAACCGCTATTCCATTTCTAGAGATAACATGGCCTAAGAACCTCACTTCACTCTTCCAGAAGTGACACTTCGAAAACTTAGCCTTCAGCTGATGTTTCCGCAAGATTTCCAAAACAATCCTTAAGTGCGTCTTGTGCTCTTCTTCAGTTTTGGAGTAAACCAAAATATCATCCACGAACACAAGTACAAATTTGTTCAACTGATCTCTGAACACTCTATTCATAAGATCCACAAAATATGCTGGCGCGTTAGTCAATCCAAACGGCATTACCAGCCACTCATAAAACCCGGATGGTGTCCTGAAAGCAGTCTTCGGCACACTATCCTTCGCCACTCTCAACTGGTGAAATCCCGTTGCCAAATCCATCTGAGAAAACACCTTAGCCTCGTGAAGCTGATCAAACAAGTCATCTATTCTCGGCAATGGATACTTGTTCTTCTTAGTCACCTTATTCAGTTCACGATAATCAACACACAACCTCAACGATCCATCCGCTTTGGTTGCAAACACAACGGGCGCACCCCATTCGGACACACTCCTCCGAATGAATCCTTTCCGCAAAAGGTCATCAACTTGCACCTTCAGCTCTTGCTGCTCCCTCGGTGCCATCCGCCTAAGAGGCATCACAACAGGTCTGGCTCCCTCAACTAGATCGATACGAAACTCGATCTCCCTATGCGGCGGCAACCCTTTGACTTCGTCAAAGACATCCTCAAATCCATTCACAATAGGCACCGATGACAGTCCATCCCGTGGAACAACCAGCGAATACATGAAGCTCATGAAGACGCCTTCTTCATGCTTACATCGTATCACAACCTTTCGCCCATCCACATTCCCGACTGTCACCTCCAGCCTCTCACAATCAATCCTAGCCGCATACTTCCTAAGCCAGTCCATACCCAAAATAATTCCGAACCCCGCAAAGTTCAGAACAAAGCAATCACAAACAAACGAGCAATCATGACTCGATACAACCAGACCACGGCATATCATACACAAACATGACGAACCCCCGACCGGATTAGTCACAACCAATGGCCTATCAACAATATCCGGTTTCAAACCTAACCGGCCTACCAAATCATCACAAACAAAAGAATGCGACGCTCCAGTATCAAACAACACTCTAACTGGAACACCACAGATAGAAAGAGTACCTTGAACCACCACACTCTTCCCCTTTTCTTCAGCAGTAGGAGCTTTCGAAGACGATGGAACAGCCCCCAAAGCATAGGCTTGCACAACCTGCCTATCTTTCCTCGGTTCTGGACAATCCTTCTTGATATGTCCCAGCTTATCACAGTTGTAACACTTTCCCGGCACTTTGGGATTCTTACAATCTTTGTAAAGATGGCCCTTCTGCTGGCAGTTATAGCAAGTCACTTCACTTTTCGGCTTCTTCTGGCCATCCCTACCCCTCTGTTGCTGTTGTTTCCTCTTCTTATTGCCACTCTGTTGTGGTTTAGATCCTTCCCTAGCTACAGCAATAACAGAACTTTCCCTAGGAAACAAACTCTCATGCCTAAGAGCTTTTTCCACAAGCTTCTCAAATGGATCGTCCAGATGATCCACTAACTGCCTCCCAAGATAAGCATCCAGACCAGTCACAAACCTTTCATTCTTCTGGTAGGGAGAATCAATATATGATCTGGCATACTTAGACAAAGCTTCAAACTCAGAAATGTACTCAAGAACAGGCCTTCCCCCTTGCTTGAGCTCCACAAACCTCTTAAACAAGACAGATTTCTGGGAAGTAGAGATGAACTTAGCTTCAAATCTAACTTGGAATTGCTCCCAAGTAATCTCTTCTTCTGGGGTATCAATGGTGATAGAATTCCACCAATCAGCAGCTCTTCCCTGAAGCTGTCTCGATGCAAGCTTTCTCTTAGTTGCATCCTCAATCCCTAAGTCACCAAAGATCCTTCGACATGCATCAATCCATCTCTGCACCTCAATAGTCGACTCCGTCCCCAAGAAAGCTTTTCCTCCAAGAGAAGTATAATCCTTGCAAAGCTTAGCAAAATCCACCGGTCTTGGAGCTTGAACTTGAACTCCCACATCCACTGATGATCCTGAAGCTGGTATCCTTCTCATGATCGAAGTCATCATCGCTTCGAACATAGTTCCATAATCAACAGCTCCTTCATCAGCACGGCTTTCCCTTGCAGCTGGTCTCCCTCTTCGACTCATCCTTAATATCTGTAATAAGAATGATTAGAACACCTTAAGAAACAACTGCATAAGGAGTTCAAATCCTTCCAGGCTACTATATTATATATAGTAATCATTCATCAAAATACAATTACGCCTCTCATACGTCGTTACGTCAGCGAGCGTTGGCTGAAATCGATTAACCAAAGCTCTGATACCAAATGTGACGACCGCCCATGACTCCCGCACCAAATCAAGGAAATAATGCGCTAAAAGGTGTGCCAGGCAGCCATGGACGATAGTCAGGGTAAAACAAAACAGAAGAATCTCTATCGCATAACTCACAGCGCATGGATAAAATACAATAGAGAAATATAATATAGTGAAGCTCCATAGAACAGAACATCATCATATAAGCATCACAGTAGTTTCATACAATCATCTACTCAAATCCATACATGAAAGCCTCACTACAAATCACTCAACCAAATACAGCAGCGGATACCCAGTACATATAGTAAGAAAACTAATATGCAAAGCCTCCTGCTCGTCTTCGTCATCTTCAGCGTAGAACTCCTAGCACAGCACCTGTCACCTGCTACCTAGTCTGCCCATCCCAAACATGGATGAACAGCCCAAGGTAATAAGAGGAGACATAAAACCTTGAGTCAGACAAAGTCTTAGTGAGCAGTAAATCAACTATCAAGCATACCAAAAGAGCATAAAGGATAAAAGGAATAGGAACCAAACCATCCCACTCCACCTCTTTCTACAGTGATAGCCCCCAGACACACACTAAGGAGAAGTAGGCATAACATAGCAGATAAGTAAGGTAAAGCAATAATCACTCGAGTCAAGGACGATGTTTTCCAAATACAAACCCCCAAGGCCTAAACCAAGATCAGATAAGCACTCAGAAAACACCGCTCTTGAAGCCGAATGATAATACAACCAAACATCCAAACATCCATGACTCTGGCTATCACTGTTAACCTTGCTTCGAAATCACCGTTAATTGAATGACCGACTCCTTCCTGAGCCATCTGTCAAGGGCTAATGGTAACCCCGGTTCTAGACAAAACCCCGCACACTGCCTTGTGCCTAGGACTTATCTTCTTGGCCCAGAGTACTCGACTAACTGCCTGTAGTCTTTTAGGCGTCCCTATGTACTCTTGCTTTAGGTTTGCTAGAACCTTCAATAACGATGAGATCCAAGCCTCTTTGTCATCCTTCTTGACGACTTCTTTCAACTTAGCTCAAGCTTCCTCTTGAGCAATCCATTATCAACCAACTTGAACTACCCTTCAAGTTATCAACATGCTTGGAATGATCCCTGCCTGGATTAAGCCAAGACTCACATCATACTTCGCTTCATCGTACCAAAGCAAAGTCTCAACTCAACCATACTTTGCCTTTTCGCATCCTGACAAAGTCCCATCTCGATCTCATACTTCGCCTCTTCGCATCACGGCAAAGTCCCATCATCGAATCCATCCATATGAGCTTCCACATCCGCTTCATATGCCATCGGCAGCTTTCACCATTCAAGAGCCTTTCCACTTAGCTTTTGAATCATCTTCAACCATCTTGTTCCAAATCAACTACAAGCTAACTTGGAGCAATCACATCTAACATATATTCAAACATTCAAGCATTCAAACAAGATATATTAAGCAATATCAACTATAATGGCAGTTTCGTAATTAAGTGAGCAAAAGTCCAACATATGTGAAATCATAGTTTTTAGCATAGATCTATCAAATCTAAAACATGGGTTTTGCCTCTAATTCTTGTTAAATAGCTTCTATAGATAAACATCTTCAAATATGATGGATCTACATGCAGACTTAAGGAAAATGCGAGAAAACGCTAACTTTAACACCTAAACATATCACCAATCCCATATACTCCTTTGGATCCGCGTGAGAGATAACTACCACTCACCAAATCACCCAAACACTACAAAAACTACACACTTCAGATCTGGACAGCGAAGATCAAGGTTTGATCCGGCAATATCTCGCTTCAATCGATGAAATCTAGCTCGAACGGATGAAGATCTTCAACTTGGACACTTGGATCTTCGATCTTGATCTTCGATCTTCAACGGATGTTAGCACTTGATGGAAGTAGAGAAAGAAGTGAAGAAAATACCGTAGTCGAGTCTTCAAAATGGCAGCACTTCGTCGCTTCAAAAACCGGTGCCAAAAAAAAAGTGAGCCGAACACCTCTATTTATAGGCTGGAAACCCCTTAGGTCGTCGCCCCTTAGGTCGTCCCCGACCTAACTTTGAGTCGTTGCCGACTCATCAATCCATTCGACCTACGACCTAACCAATCACAACATACAACCAAGCCCGACTCACGACTTAACCCAGACACGACCTAAAACACAGGCCGACCTAACGACTCAACGCACTACCGTCCCAACTGCAACACGACTCAGCACAAAGAACCATCCTTAGGTCGTATACGACCTAAGCTAACTCAGCATATCCGACTTACCACTCTCACAGGGATGCCGACCTAATTCCTACGCGACCTAACACTAAGTCGGTCACGACCTAAAAAGCCTCCGACCTAAAATACTGCCGCGTTCCCCAAGTCTTAAGTCGTATGACGACTTAACTATGACACACACGACTCAAGACCCCACGACCTAACTCACTGCCGACTCACTACCTAACTTAGGTCGTTTACGACCTAAGTCTGAACAGTACTCACGCGACCTAACAAACCAGACCGACTCAACGACCTAAGCCCCCCAACGACTCAACGTGCCTGCTGACCTATCCCCCTAGCGTCCTAACGCTAGCCCTTAGGTCGTTGAACGACCTAACTCTAAGTCGCTAACTCGGCGACTTCCTTAAGTCGCTGCCTACTAACACACTAACCCCTTAACTCGGCAAACCTTATGAGTCGTAACTCGTTGACTCGGCCACTTCCTAAGGTCGTCTACGACTTACTATAGGTCGGTCACCATCACTAAGTCGCCTAACTTTTAGGTCGTTACTTCTATAACTCGGCAACTCTTAGGTCGGTGAATTTCTTATCTCGGCCAACACTCCAACCCGTAACCCCTCCTTGAGTCGGTCCCCTATGAGTCGGTCACGACTCATCCCTTAGCTCGGCAATGCTCATGAGTCGGTCACAACTCATACTCCACCCGGGTCAACTTCTAAACGACTCGAGCTAGAGACATCACAAACAACACTAACAACCTGCAAACTCTATGATTTATCGACACGTAAAATACGGGTCGTTACACACACCAAAAGGAATATATGTTTGTATACAGATAGGTTATTGGTGAGTCCGAAAAACCATTAGGATCAGGAAGACCTAGGAGATGATTAGGTTTGGGACATACCGTCCACAAGAGGTATTTAACAGATAGTTAAGGACATACCGTCCGGATGAGGAGTATCTAACAGATGTTGGATTAATTTTGTTATATTATCTAGCAAGCTCGAGTCAGCCAAATGATAAAAGCTAGCCAAACAAAACTTATGTATTTGAACAGATAGTTTATTTATTACCTGATATCTATGTATGTTTCTATAATGACGCTTTATAGTATTTAACCAGTTTTGGTTGCAGGACAAGGTTTTGCAAAGATATGTTTTAGAAGGATGTTAGTGAGGGGAAGCCCGTTTCGCTAAGCGGCGTGGTTTCAATTAACGTATTAAACTGGGATGTGTGTGTATATATATATGTGTGTGTGTGTGTGTGTGTGTGTGTGTATTCACACCAGGCTTTGTGTTTGACTCGAAGTTTATGTTTTCCCCTTAAACTCTGGATGCTCAAAATTGATTTAAGTAGGCTGAGGGGTGAAGGTCTTTCATAGGTTTTCGTAAGATGACGAATAAGGCTACCGGAAGAATGCAAGAGGCAAACAGATAGCTATTTAGGAGTTGCATTTTTATGTTTTTTTGTATTTTCACTGTGTATGAATTAAGTCGGTTATGACTATATGACTCTGATTATCCTAGGGGGTGTCTTGATATGCTACTCTTGGCATATTTGTAATAAGTATATTTTATCTGTGCCTGAGAATATGTTGGGATTGTATATTAAGAATATGGAACATCCGTTTTGAAATTTAATGAAGAAATGTTGTTTTGAAATCTGTGTTTTATTTCATATTCATGTTCTTCTTATATTATAGATACCATTAACATAGCCATATTTAGTCATCGAAAGCTAATATTATAGATGACTGTAACATCTGTAGCGCTTAGCTTTGGGCCTCTAGATAGGAGATGTTAGATTGCAGGCAAATATATGAACTAACAACTCAAACTCTAAATGGTCACATCTCATCCCTGGAGTTGCATACTCTCCTATTGGATTCGCAACCCTTAAGGAAGTAACTAGGTATGATGGCTCTAAAATAAGCTTATCTATCAAAAAATAAGATATAAAAGTATATGATGCCCCAGTATCAAACAATACTTTAACAGGTATGCCATGAATCAAAAGCATACCTTCCATCACAAACTTTCCTTTCTCCTCCGCTGTTGGTCCCGATGTAGCTGGTTCCAAAGCAAATACTTTTCCTTTATCAACCTTAGCTGGTTTTTTGCACTGATTCTTGTAATGCCATATCGGTTACAATTGAAGCACTTGATTTTCGTCCTCATAATAACTTTCTTTCTATCTCCAGAGCAACAATTGTTCGCAAAATGTCCTTTCTTATCATAGTTGTAACACACAACATCTGCTTTTCCTTTATTGGCGACTCCTCCCCTCTGAACTCCCTTTTCTGAAAGAATTTCATTTTCTAATTATGCCCACTTTGTGTCTCTACTTCTTTGTTACGACCAAAGAAAGCAAGCAACGCTTCATTCCTCAAAGCCATCTCCACGACCGCATCACATAGATCCCTAAGATGCGGTAAGGTTGCCCTCGAAAGCTCTAGCCTTTATTCATGGATGAACTTTTCATTTCTCTTAATCACCATGTCAACCGTAACATACCAATATCTGGATAACTCCTATCTAGCTGTGTACTCTAACACAGTCATGTCTCCCCATACTAACTTCGAAAATTTCCTAAGCAAAGTCTACTTGGCAATTTTAGACATGAACCTCTCCTTGAACTTTCTTTTGAACTCATTCCAAGTCAAAGTTTCCACTAGAATTCAACCAGTAACAATATTCCACCAAGTATAATGGATCTCCTTATAACTATCTGGATGCCAGTATCCTCTTCTTCTCATCATTCATACCTAAATCAATGAAAGTCCTTTCACAATGCAGTAGCCGATTTTCCACCTCGATAACATCCTTAGTTCCAATGAATGGCTTTCATCCAATTCTTGCATAATCCCGACTCAAAACAACATAATAATTTACAATCTGAACTTCAGGATTTGCTCCTCTAGCATCTCCACTAACTCATGCTTGCATCATTAGTGGTGTTCCAGCATCTACATCAGCAACTGTTTGTTGACCTGAATTTCTCCTGGTATTAGGTCTGACATTTCCATTAGTTGTGGTGTTTCTCCACAAAGATTCACTCTTTCATTTCCTACCTCCATATATTACTTCCCCTTAATCTGCATTCAAACCCTTAGTAAGATATGGAAGAACGGTCTAAGAGAGATGGAATGCATCGACCGGCCAATCCGTCCAATCCAAGCCGACAATATAGCACACATGTCTAACCCAAATTGAACGGAAAGATGGATAATTATGGATAAGGAAGAAGAAAGAAGAAGAGAAGAACAAAAGAAACTGCTACAACACAAAATCTCACTATCGCAGCGGAACAATATATTATATAATATCAATATCTTATACAAAAGAGAGTCTGTTATATACACACGTCCATTAAAGTACAACAACAAATCACAATCGTCAGCCTGGTCAGTTATAGCAACCTATCCTCACAAATGTTGATGGTTTCAACAAAAAACAGCAGAAAATAAACATATATGTGAATACATCTTGAAGACCTCCAACTTGCCTTCTGAGCTCCAATGCATACAAATAATTCTGTAAATATGCTCGATTTGGCCTGAGCATTATAATACAATAATACCAGAGTCGTTCTGGAAAGTCTGCATGAGAAAACACACCTAGGTAGATTTTAAATTTATAGAAAACCATTTGAAATCAAAAGTATCTCATAAGACCACGCCGCACGTAAACATGGACGGGTTTTTACCTTATGATAACCAAAATATTTTATATAGAGAATCCATTTATATTATAATAATGTCTAGGGGTCAAAGTAAAATATGAATATAGTTGAAATGCTTGAATCTCACATTCCAACATAGTTGGGCACAATCAAAATCGTAATGGCTCGTATTGTAGAATGGATTCCAAGGATGACAAGGCATAGGGGTACCACCTATCACAGTGCATCTTTAGATAAAACACACCGAGTGCCTCAAATGGACTCCCTATAAGTCAAGACCAGCCCTACCCCTTACTGGATAGCACGGAATATGTCATAACCTTGCTTAGGATCAACAACCTAAATGGGCCCTGAGCATACATGATATATAATACTAATTTAGATGGGTGATGACCATACCCTAATGGTAGCGTACCACATAGCCTTGAAGCATATCCTCTGATTTTAGTCATTCCCAGGTATGAGGCTTGAGGATACGATTACCTTTTACATAGCAAATTTCACATTGAATGCCACATTTCCATTCTAACAATCACATAACTGATGTCCACAAACATATAACTCATGAGCTCGTACATCTTAGGAAAGGGTGTTAAGATAAGAGAAGTTGTCTTCTCCACTACCAAGCATATGATATATTCATAAAGATCAATTAACGTAATTAGAAATGCAACATCAGACATTTCTCTATACAAGTTGTTCAGGAATAGCACAAACCAAAGGCAATCTCCTACCACATCCAGTGAGGAGTTACCCCTAGGATTATTAGCAAGAAGTCCTTTTATATCGTAAATTTTAATAAAGGAGCACTACCGCCACCACACACATATATATATATATATATAATATGCATCGTTGGTCTAATGGAAAGCAGCCGTCCATCGTGAAGATCTCTGTCTATAAAATCATCATCATAAACCTGCACTTTCGAACACATACATTAGTCCGAACTAGTTCTCGAATAAATCCAACCCCGGTCTCTTTGGACTACCAATGATAAAGAGGCCCTCAACCTTATACAGAAACCTAGTCTCGTAGACTTATCACGTTTCCAATTCTCAACTTGCTATCCTTCGTCTAAGAAGGAAGCCTAGTAGATTGGCGTACC
Source organism: Allium cepa (assembly GCA_030765085.1). Taxonomy (NCBI): domain Eukaryota; kingdom Viridiplantae; phylum Streptophyta; class Magnoliopsida; order Asparagales; family Amaryllidaceae; genus Allium; species Allium cepa. Next base: position 780,259,982 of record CM060934.1, read on the forward strand.
ATAGCCACTCCGCACTACTCGAATCAATATTCTTAATCCAAATGGTAGTCAAGCCTACTCGGTCGGCTTTTTTCTAAGTGCATGACTAATCGTTTCCCACATCAAGTCAAAGAACTAAAAATAGCCAAGTTTGATAGCCGGTTATTTAACTATCAAAGCAAAAAATAATATCTAGCACATAAGCAGTCACTAGGCCCAATTAACTAATTAATCTTTTATTAATTAAACCAATTTTCAAATATTTACCTCAAGTTCTCTATAAAAGATATATTCTCAAAACAATTTCAATCTTTCGATATTGGAATATATTCATTTATACTTAAATCAACGGTATAAGTATATTCACAATCATTTCATTTCCAAAACTTAGAAAATATTTCCATATACTTGAAACAGAAATAAGTATATGTACAAATCTTAAGGTTGAAACGTACTTTATTTCGGTCAAAACGAATGTTGCGTAAAACAATTTCGCGATAATCCAAAAATACTAGTATAGGGATTAAAGTTATTTTTGCTATCAAAATCCACTTATAATAAATGAAATTTATTTATAAAATCCATTTATAAATCTATTTACCAAATAAATTTCTAATCCATTTATTTATAAATTTCGATTATAAATCTATTTCATTATTTATAATATATCATTTTTATAAATCCTTTATATAAACTTATTCAAAAATCTCCATTAAAAAATATTTCACGACACTATACTTTATAGCATCAAAAATCATACTTTTTATTTGTTTAAAAATAAGTTCATTTATTTTAATAATTTTTTTAAACATATATACTTCAAAAATCACTTTGAAAATAATTTCAATTCAAAACCACTATTTTTTAGTATTTAAAAATACTAAAATATGGCCCAATGCTATCATAGCACTAAATAAGAAAAAATAATTCATGTCATCAAATATTGCATCCAACACATCATATATCAAAATATATGAAAAATAAAATAAAATCATCAGTGTGAGGAATCCTATTGGATCCCTCCAACCTGTCATCTTACATCACATACAGTATGAAATCAAATAATATAAATCAATCGCTTCGAGCCAGGATTCATATAGAAAGGATCGTCCGCTCTTACATGGGAACATAATAGGGTCTCATCCGCACCAATAGGCGGGAATATATCTGTAACAACCCATAATTTTGTAAATATTTTTAATTAAATTTTTATTCGAAAACTTTAAATTCTAAATTATTTAAGATTGAATTTCTGGAATTTTCCAACGTAAGCTTGGAATTTGTTTGTAATTTATTTTCCAAATACAATAAAATAAACATTTATGAAAATTTTGTATTTTGGTCAACTCTAGTCAAATTTTGAATTCCAGTTTAAAATTTTAAATTTGAATTTTTAAATTTCAATCTTTTTCTTTGAAGCAGAATATATTTCTGATATTCGTTCTGCTTTTTGTTTCGTTATATTCTGATGTATACATTTTAAATTAGATAAAATACAGTGTTTTGCACGCAATGATTTCTATATTTTATTTTTTATTTTCCTATGTTTATTTCTCTAACTTTTATTTTCTATTTTAATTTGTATAAAATTTGATTTTATTTGTTTAAATTTTTGATTGGTTTATTTTTAATAATAGCTTTGAAATATCTAGAGACATTGGTTACTTGTTTTTATAGTGTTGCCTTATATTTTCCAAAGCATTCAAATTCTTACCTGCTTATTTCATAACCACTTTATTTATTTTCTAGCCATTTCCTCCTCTTTCCTAGCCATGAATTACTCTACTTATAGCCGTGCATATCAAGTTGAAAATTCACGTACAAAAATTTATTTTCCATCTCTCATTTTTCATTTTCATTTAAAAATAAAATGTATTATACGTTTCTTTCTCTTCAACTTATGCCTTTCCGTTTCCCTGACATTCATAACTCCTTAGCTATTTATTTTTTATTCTATAGCCGTGTATTTCCTTTTACCGTTCACGTACAAAATTTATTTCCCATTATGTTCTCATTTTTCAATTGCATTTAAGAATAAAATATATACAAGATCTTTCTCCTGTAATTGTTGCCTTTTCTTTTCTTGCCTTCTCAACTTTCCTTAGCCATGCATAACTTCATCTATTAGCCATAAGAAACATCTCATTCCCCCATCTCTTCATTACCTATTCACAGTTAAAAAAGGAAAAAAATTTAATTACATCAAGCTATTTGTTGCCTTTTTATTTTCCAATCCATTCAAACTCTTGCCTTTTATTGCCTAGCCTCTTTATTATTTTCCTTAGCCATTCACTATAGATCTTTAGCTGTTCATTTTTTTTACAAACCCTGTCCTCCATCACTTTGTAAACCACGTACAAAGTTTCTCAAATCCATCTCATTCATTTGCGTGAAGAAAAAATACTACAAGCTCAAGTTATTTTCAATGGCTTCTCCATACCTTCTTCTTCTATATTTATTTTGTTTTCTCTTTTTTCTTCAAGATAGGCTCGGCCTCCAACTTATAGCCGACCTCACCTCCTCTAACCATCATGACCAGCAATACAAGATGATGGTCGAACCCATATGTGGTGTAGCCAAGCCATGATTGATTAAGGAAAGTTATGCCACTTTGATTCATTTATTTTTCCATTGTTTTAACCTCTATTCTTTTGTATTGAATCATATTCGTATGTATGTAATATTTGTTTGCATACAAGATTTGGATCTGACTCTTCATCCACTCATGTTTGCATTGTGCTTTGTCGTGCTTTACAGGGTTTGGATTTTTATTCTGAATTTGTCAATTCTAGCTTTTGAAAGGTGTTTTATTCACTCTAGACTTACGTATTTATATTGTTGTGAAATGATGACAAGTGAATTGTATAAATTAATATGCTATGTTCATATATGCCTGTGATATATTTATATGATGTTAAATGCTGTTTGTATAACCGTTACGACAACTGATATTATATGTTATATTGTACTGTTCATTCAATTTACTGTATCATACTGCAAGTTCCCTATTACTATGGGTTGAAATGATACATGCCCAAATGGATATTAGAATAAGAAAAAATGACTATGGGTTGAAATGATAGGCTCGAGTGTTTTTTATTGATTTTTTTGTGTTTATTTTCTTGGGATTGCGGGTTTGAAATGATAGAACCTGGATTTTTCATTTAAATTACGGATTGAAATGATACACATCCGTATCACTTGACCTAAGTTAGAAAATACTGTACAGGCCCATGGTTATATTTTTAAATAATATTTTCCTAAAAAGTTGTTAAGTATTTTTAAATAATATCTCCCTAAAGATTTCTTAAGTATTTTGAGTTTTATAAATATTTGAAATTTTTAGTTAAAAATTTGATTCAATGCTTTAGTTATAAAGGTGTAAGTTTTTTTGTAAGTTAAATTTTGTAAAGTTAATAATTGGTTTCAAGTTGAATTAAAAATCTTTATTGATGATAAATAACTTAATAATTGAATTTGATTTACTTTGGAATCTTAAATCTAACCTAGAAATTTTAATAAAGGTTATTTCCTAAAATGGACATGTTTGGTATAACAAATAACGTATTTTGAATTGATAAAATGAAATACAGTTTTAATTAGGCCTTTTGTAATAAAATTTATTTAACTTGAAATCATAGTTAATTGATAGCTAAATGAATAGATTTATAAAGAGAATTTGATTGTTACATTAACTATGATAAAATATTCTTTTGTGAAATGTTATGTTTTGTAAGATAAATAGCTATGACTTTAAAATGGAAAAATGTAAATTAAACGTACATTTGATAAGTTTTAATTAGTGTAATATTGATTAAATAATAAATGCTCTTTATTTTAAGTAAAAATGTAAATTAAAACGTATATTTGATAATGTAAGTCTTAATTAGTGTAATATTGATTAAAATGATAAATGCTCTTTATTGTAATAAATGTAAGTTAAACGTACATTTGACATGTAAGTTTTAATTAATGTAATGGTGTATTTTAAATTGATTAAAATGATAAATGTTCCTTACTATAATAATAAAATGTAATATGATAATGTACAATTGACATGTAAGTTTTAATTAATGTAATGGTGTATTTTAAATTGATTAAAATGATAAATGTTCCTTAATGTAACAATAAAATGTAAGTTGATAATGTACATTTGATATGTAAGTTTTAATTAATGTAAATGGCATATTTTAAATGAATGAAATAATAAATTTTCTTTATTGTAATAATAAATGAAAGTTAAACTTTTAACATAATGTAAGAATTTTAGCTTTAAATTGGATATTACAATAACAAAGTTCATTAACTATAAGGCTATGATAAAATGACCATGTTAAAATTTGTAAGTATATAAATACTTTATTATATAAAATGTTAAAGTGGAAAGTATTACATTCTAAAAATGCTATGATTCCTTAAGGTTGCATTTCCAAAGTATTGTGATTTTAAGCAATATGAGTTCCAAATGATAACATTTCTAAATTGTTAGGATTTCATAGCATTATGGTTTCAAATGTTTGGTTTCAGAATTGTTATAACTTGAAAGTAATATGATTTTGGAAATGAATATATTGGAAATTGTATTTAATTAAGAATTGTCTTCATATCTATTAATTTGAAACTTGTTGAAATTAAAGATTTAATAATATGACTTTACAAAGTGGCTTGGTTTAAGATAATTTAAAGGAATATTTCAAGTTAAATAGATTGAAGGAAATATTTAGTGATTTAGAAATTTGAGTTTTATTTAAATGATATATTGATTTGGTTTTGAAATGAAATAATATAGTATTTAGTTTTGAAATGGAAATGGCATATTGATTTTGGGTTTAAAGTATAAATGATTTTGGAATAAACATCCATGGGTTATAATAACGTTGGGTTGTTAAAGAGACCAGGATCGGAAGTTGTCATAGTCTCCGCCAACTCCGAAATCCACTTTAACAACCGTGTACGCGGTGGAGATTCCAGAATGAAGTAGAATGGTGGCGACGTCCTACTGAGGTATATAAATGGACCCAACTCACGTGAGTTGGCTTAAGGTGGCTAAAACGGGAGCGATCTCGGGCCAATTTGATAGCTCCTCTGATCGGACACACTCCTTCGATACTATATTTTGACTTGGAGATTTATTTGGTGGCTATTTTGATTTTTTTTATTTGGGGATGTGGCTCGAGGTGGGTGGTAGCTGCGCGCTACGCGTTACCACCAGGCCGTGTGCATAATTAGTATATCTACCCTGACATTGCCTTGTAGTGCCGTGTCACCTACTCCGGCGAGCCTTGTACGAGTTTAATTTGTGTCGTACCTGTGGAGTATCCTCTGGTAGCCTCCCGATCAGGAGGTATTACAGTACTGTATAGACTACTGGCACTATTTATGTATTAAGGGGAATATTGGGTCACTCCTTAACGCTATTTAAAAGTAAGTTTATTTTACTGTAGACACTATTATAATAGCAAAATATTACTACATAGTAAATAGTTTAACGGATCCTTAGAGGATGGGCGGTCCCAAGCATCCTTTAAGTTACTTATACCTTATAATACAGTTCACTTGAGTTGGTTCACATTGTATAATATATATGTCCTGACTCGAGTGTTATGTGTTTTGCTTTATGCTCGGGTCAGACTGAGTGATATAGCATTAGAGACTCACCTTCAGAGTTAGAGCTTGGCCTGAAGATCCAGCTATCTATTCCATTCCAGTTATCCAGTTAATTCTAGCAATGTATTCAGCTTTGTACTTGATTATTGTATTAAAATTTTATTGTACCCTTGTTCAACTCTGATGTATTAATATAGGAGCTTCATGAACTGCTATCTCTTTGCTTCCGCTGCATTATATTACTCTGTGTCTATGATTCTAAGATTTATTTATTTGCTGTATATTCTGAGATTTGCCAAATTTATATTAACAATTCGGTATTTTGAGAAGTTCAAGTCCGACATGTGCGGATGCGAATGGTTGAAATATCGGGTCGTTACAGTTGGTACCAGAGCTTTAGCTCTAGGCAAAACTTTGCATATATGGTGAATTTATTTATAGAATCACTTTCATTCGAGTGTGAATCTCCTCCTTTTGATTCGGTTTCCTTTGAATTTTGGAATGTTCCCTATGGTTCCAAATTTCATTCTTGTTCCCCACTCTTTGTCCTCTTTTGATTTTGGAGTATCTCCTAACTCCACTTCAGATGATCTTTACAATGAGTCGGCGATTTCGCCGATCTTTGATTTATTTGTAAAGGGGCGAAACTCCTTTACAATAGGCATTGATTCACCGAAGATTTTACATATCCTCGATTTAGATGCTGATATCTTATGTCAAACTCGAATTCTATCTTTTGAGATCGAATGTAGACTTGCACAGAATTCTACATCGATCATATTCTTTAAATCAAGGTCGGCCGCGATTTATATAAGCTTATCTATTTCCTTATTCGGTTAGTTAATCATCTTATCTTTTATTCCAACTTATCCTCAAATCAAGATTTCCTTTGATCTGAGATAATCAAATTTGAATCTCTATCCTTATTTTGAAAATCTATTCCTGTATAGTGTATTTGTGAATTTATATATAAAAATGTTTTATATATATTGTGTTGTTTGAGTTGTTGATGTTGGTTTGGATTTCCGATCGGTTTGTCTGATCAACGATATCGATAGGATTTCCAAAACACTTGAACAGAGAAAACTGACATAATTTTTTTTCTAATTTGGTAAATGAAATAGATTTTGTATAATTATATTGTATATGTATATAAGTATAATTTTTTGAATTTTGATAGCTAATTGAATTGGATGTTAAGAAATAATATTTGACTTTATATATAACTTGTAACCATTGGCTTTTGTTTCAAATATAAATAATTGGACCATAAAACATGACTATAAATTAATTTGGAAATTTAAATGGATTTAAACAAGAGACTAAGAATTTAATTTCCGATGGTTTCAAACTTTGTGTTTAAAGTTTTAAAAGGGTATATTATTTAAAGTATTTTAAGTAGAAATTGTTTCAACGAAATTTTAATTTGTAAATCAGTACTATTTTCTTTGTCGTTGGAAAATAATTTCGATGATGACTGCAACATCATCGACATTCATTTTCGAGTTTTGAAGGGAAGAGACCATGTTGTAGCTTTGCTACAGTCTTGCTTTGGAAAATTATATTGATTTGAATTTCTAAAATATGACTTGATTTATAGTGTATATATTGATATAGAGTGAGTATATATATTTATTTACCTCTAAAATTGTTTGAAGTTAATCGAAAATTTAATTCTTAAATTTTATCTTAAAAGACGATTTCAATTATGAAATGAAACCAAAATTGTGAATAAATATGTAGGCTTGAATAATTGAATTGGGAAAAAATTTATTTGTGTAATATTCTTTCGCATTCCAATATAACCTACCATAATAATTAGAAGTTAACAATGTAATTGGATAATATACAATATATTAGACTTAAAATTCATTTGTAAAAATATTAATAAAGGTAAACAGAATAAAAGGTTAACTGAACAATTTACAATATAAAATGATGTAAAGGAATTTATTATAAATTGGAATATTTACAATAAATATAATTATATTTAATATACGTAATTAGATATATTAAGTGGAATAAATTTAATAACATTAATTTGGATAAAGGAGAATTAAATTTATTAAATAAACTATTAGTATAATCAATGAATTTTCCAAATTCATGATTTTATAAATTGATGATGGGATGATAAGATAATGGAATTAGAAATAGTTAAGTTTTATTTAACTTAGGTTAAATCAATTATTAATTGAAATTTAAATTTATACGGTTTAAAAATTTATTGTTTTATTTTGTTTTTCAATCTATTTTCTTTCTGGTCGTTTGTATTCTCCTACCTCATTCTTTTTGGGGACGAAATAGGGGAAAGTGTAACAATCCATAATTTCGTAAATATTTTTAATTAAATTTTTATTTGAAAACTTTAATTATTTAATATTGAATTTTTGGAATTTTCCAACGCAATTTTGGAATTTGTTTGTAATTTATTTTCCAAATACAATAAAATAAACATTTCTAAAAATTCTTTATTTTGGTCAACTCTAGTCAAATTTTGAATTCCAGTTTAAATTTTTAATTTTGAATTTTTAATTTAATCTTTTTCTTTGAAGCAAAATATATTTCTAATATCCGTTCTGCTTTTTGTTTCGTTAAGTTCTAAAGTGTACTTTTTAAATTGGATAAAATACAGTGTTTTACACGCAATGATTTCTATATTTTATTTTCTCTTTTCCTATGTTTATTTCTCTAATTTTTATTTTCTATTTTAATTTGTATAAACTTTGATTTTATTTATTTAAATTTTTGATTGGTTTATTTTTAATAATAGCATAGAAATTTCTAGAGACATAGGTTACTTGTTTTTATAGTGTTGCCTTTTTATTTTCCAAATAATTCAAATTCTTACCTTTTTATTTCCTAACATATTTATTTATTTTCTAGCCGTTTCCTCCTCATTCCTAGCCATGAATTACTCTACTCATAGCCGTGCATATCAAATTGAAAATTCACGTACAAAAATTTATTTCCCATCTCTCATTTTTCATTTGCATTTAAAAATAAAATATATCGTACGTTTCTTTCTCCTTAACTTATGCCTTTCCGTTTCTCTAGCATACATAACTCCTTAGCTATTTTTTTTCTTCTATAGACGTGTATTTCCTTTCAACATTCACATATAAAATTTATTTCCCATTATGTTCTCAATTTTCAATTGCATTTAAGAATAAAATATATACAAGATCTTTCTCCTTTAATTGTTGCTTTTCTTTTCTTGCCTTCTCATCTTTCCTTAGCCATGCATAACTCCATCTATTAGCCATGAGAAACATCTCATTTCCTCATCTCTTCATTACTTTGTCACAGCTAAAAAAGGGAAAAATAATAATTAAATCAAGTTATTTATTGCCTTTTTATTTTCCAAACCATTCAAACTCTTGCCTTTTATTGCCTAGCCTCTTTATTATTTGCCTTAGCCATTCACTACACATCTTTAGCCATTTTTTTTACAAACCCTAGCCGCCATCACTTTGTAAACCACGTACAAAGTTTCTCAAATCCATCTCATTCATTTGCATGAAGATAAAATTCAGCAAGCTCAAGTTATTTTCCATGGCTTCTCCTTACCTTCTTCTTCTATATTTCTTTTGTTTTCTCTTTTGTCTTCAAGATAAGCTTGGCTTCGAACCTATAGCTGACCTTACCTCCTCTAACCATCATGACTAAGCAATACAGGATGATGGTTGAACCCATATGTGGTGTAGCCAAGCCATTGATTAATTAAGGCAAGTTATGCCACTTCGATTCATTTATTTTTCCATAGTTTTAACCTTTATTCTTTTGTATTGAATCATATTCTTATGTATGTAATATTTATTTGCATACTAGATTTGGATCTGACTCTTCATCCACTCAAGTTTGCATTGTTCTTTGTCGTGCTTTTTCGTGCTTTGCGAAGTTTGGATTTTTATTCTGAATTTGTCAATTCTAGCTTTTAAAAGGTTATTTATTCACTCTAGACTTACGTACCTATATTATTGTGAAATGAGGACAAGTGAATTGTATAAATTAATATGCTATGTTCATACGTGCCTGTGATATATTTATATGATGTTAAATGCTGTTTGTATAACTATTACATCATCTGAAATTATATGTTATATTGTACTGTTCATTTAATTTACTGTATCATATTGCAAGTTCCCTATCACTATGGGTTGAAATGATACATGCCCAAACGGATATTAGAATAAGAAAAAATGACTATGGGCTGAAGTGATAGGCTCGAGTGATTTTTGTTGACTTTTTTATGTTTATTTTCATGGGATTGTGGGTTTGAAATGATAGAACCCGGATTTTTCTTGGAATTGTACAGGCCTATGGTTATATTTTTAAATAATATTTTCCTAAAAAGTTATTAAATATTTTTAAATAATATCTCCCTAAAGATTTCTTAAGTATTTTGAGCTTTATAAATATATGAAAATTTTAACTTAAAATTTGATTCATTGCTTTAATTATAAAGGTGTATTAGTTTTTCTTTAAGTTAAATTCTATAAAGTTAATAATTGGTTTTAAGTTGAATTAAAAATATTTATTGATGACAAATAACTTAATAATTGAATTTGATTTACTTTGGAATCTTAAATCTAACCTAGAAATTTTAGTAAAGGTTATTTCCTGAAATGGACATGTTTTGTATAATAAATAATGTATTTTGAATTGATAAAATGAAATACAGTTTTAATTAGGCCTTTTGTAGTAAAATTCATTTAACATGAAATCATAGCTAATTGATAGCAAAATGAATAGACATATAAAGATAATTTGATTGTTATATTAACTATGATAAAATATTCTTTTGTGAAATGTTATGTTTTGTAAGATAAATAGCTATGACTTTAAAATGGAAAAATGTAAATTAAAATGTACATTTGATAATGTAAATTTTAATTGGTGTAATATTTATTAAAATAATAAATGCTCTTTATTTTAATAAAAATGTAAATTAGAACGTACATTTGATAATGTAAGTCTTAATTAGTGTAATATTGATTAAAATGAAAAATGCTCTTTATTGTAATAAATGTAAGTTAAACGTACATTTGACATGTATGTTTTAATTATTGTAATGGTGTATTTTAAATTGATTAAATTGATAAATGTTCCATACTGTAATAATAAAATGTAAGTTGATAATGTACATTTGACATGTAAGTTTTAATTAATGTAATGGTGTATTTTAAATTGATTAAAATGATAAATGTTCCTTAATGTAATAATAAAATGTAAGTTGATAATGTACATTTGATATGTAAGTTTTAATTAATGTAAATGGCATATTTTAAATGATTAAAATAATAAAGTTTCTTTATTTTAATAATAAATGTAAGTTAATAATGTACTTTTAACTTAACGTAAGAACTTCAGCTTTAAATTGGATATTATAGTAACAAAGTTTATTTAACTATAAGGCTATGATAAAATGACCATGTCAAAATTTGTAAGTATATAAATACTTGGATTATATAAAATGTTAAAGTGGAAAGTATTACATTCCAGAAATGCTATGATTCCTTAAGGTTGCATTTCACAAGTACTGTGATATTAAGCAGTATGAATTCTAAATGATAACATTTCTAAATTGTTAGGATTTCAAAGTATTATGGTTTCAAAGTGTTTGGTTTTAGAGTTGTTATAGCTTAAAAGTAATATGATTTTGGAAATGAATTTATTAAAAATTGTATTTAATTAAGAATTGTCTTTATATCTATTAATTTAAAACTTGTTGAAATTGAGGATTTAAGAATACGACTTTATAAAGTGGCTTGGTTTAAGATAGTTTAAAGGAATATTTCAAGTTAAATAGATTGAAGGAAATATTCAGTGATTTACAAATTTGAGTTTTATTTAAATTATATATTGATTTGGTTTTGAAATGAAATAATTTAGTATTTAGTTTTGAAATGGAAATGATATATTGATTTTTGGTTTAAAGTATAATTAATTTTGGAATAAACATCCATGGGTTATAATAACGTTGGGTTGTTAAAGAGATCGGGATCGGAAGTTGTCATACTCTCTGCCAACTTCGAAAACCACTTTAACAACCGTGTACGCGATGGAGATTCCAAAAAGAAGTAGGATGGTGGCGACGTCCTATTAAGGTGTATATGTGGACCCGACTCTCATGAGTTGGCTTAAGGTGGCTAAAGCAGGAGCGATCTCGGACCAATAAGATAGTTCCTCTGATCGGAGACACTCCTTCGATAGTGTATTCTGACTTGGAGATTTATTTGGTGGCCACTATGATTTTTTTGATTTGGGGCTTTGGCTCGAGGTGGGCGGTAGCTACGCGTTACCACTAGCCCATGTGCATAATTGGTATATCTTCCCTGGCATTGCCTTGTTGTGCCGTGTCACCTACCCTAGCGAGCCTTATACGAGTTTGATTTGTGTCGTACCTATGGAGTATCCTCTGGTAGCCACCCGATCAGGAGGTATTACAGTACTGTATATACTATTGGCCCTATTTATGTGTCAAGGGTAATATTGGGTCACTCCTTAAAGCTATTTAAAAGTAAGTTTATTTTATTGTAGACATTATTATAATAGCGAATTATTACTACATAGTAAATAGTTTAAGGGATCCTTAGAGGATGGGCGGTCCTAAGCATCCTTTAAGTTACTTGTATCTTATATTACAGTTCACTTGAGTTGGTTTACATTGTATAAGTATGTATGTCCCGACTTGAGTGTTTTGTGTTTTGCTTTACGCTCGGGTCAGACTGAGTGATACATCATTAGAGACTCACCTTCAGAGTTTGAGTTTTGCTTGAAGATTCAGTTATCTATTCCATTCCAGCTATCCAGCTAATTCCAGTAATGTATTCGGCCTTTTACTTTATTATTGTATTAAACTTCTGTTGTACCCTTGTTTAGCTCTGATGTATTTATATAGTAGCTTCATGAACTACTATCTCTTTGCTTCCGCTGCATTATATTACTATGTGTCTTGATTCTATGATTTATTTATTTGCTGTATATTCTGAGATTTTCCAAATTTTTATTAACAATTCGGTATTTTGAGCAATTCAAGTTTGACATGTGCGAATGCGAATGGTTGAAAATATCAGGTCGTTACAATATCGGGTCGTTACAATATCTGAACCAACAATAAAATATTAAATCATGCAAACAGTCAATAAGAACCAATGGTAAAATATCCACACTTTCAATAAATAATTATATTGACTATACAATATTTTCTGATTAACCAAAAAGGTGAGATTAACTCACATTAATTTCAATAGTTGCAAAAACGTTTTGTGTTGAATGAAAACGGAACGGACGTTCAATTTCAACCAAAATTCTCAATAGCTCCAAATCCATCAAATCTAACTCCATATGGTAGTATTCGTCGATATGATTGCAATGCAACTCGTTGTGCTCAGAACCGACCATCTATGAAAAAGTTATGGATAAATGAACGTTGAGATAATTTAATTTATAATTAAATTAATTAAATAATTTTTTTAAACATTATACCCTTCTTCCCTCTCTCATTCGAGATTTCCAAGCCAAGTTTTTTTTTTCGAAGAATGATAGAGCAACCAAAATTTGTCGTCGCCCCCGCCTGCCCGTGCCATCAGCTACCATCGCTCCGCGTGCCGCTTATAACGACCCAAAATTTCACTACTTTGATATGCAATTATTTATTTAATTTTAAATATTCAAATAAATAGTTTTATAATAAACTCATTTTAATAATAAATAATGATAGTGAACTAGTTTCCAAAATTGTTTTACAAAAATATATAGTTCGTTGACAAATATAAAATGCGACCGGAAACTGTTTTTCGAAATTTTCGACGTTTCATCGTATAAATGTTGTTTTAAATATTGTGCACTCTTTCGTATACACACACACACACACTAAGTGTATAATATTGTTTAAAAGAATATATTAAGGTTAATAAACTTAATTAAGTTAAGATAATCATCGATGTGACACTTTGTTAACTAAGTATGTCCACGGTATTCACACATGTAACGACCCGCTTTTTCGAACCCTAGAATTCGATACTAATACATCCACGATATTCACATATCGAACAACTAAGTGCTGAAATGATGGATTTTTAGCCAAAAAAAGCGATAAAAGATAGAAGAAACTAAACAATCAAAGAATCTCACAACGCAACGAAATGATATACATGAATCAACATAGTACTTTAAAAAGTCATTTACAAAATGATCCATCGAGTCATACAAAAACAATTTTTAACCTAAGACATTTATAATAGCCTGTCCTTATATAACTGGTACAAGATACATATAATACAGTTGAAACAAAAAGATAATAACTAACTATCGGTGAAGCCTCCTACTCCAAGGTCCTTCAAAATACATCCGTAGAAAACCTGAACTACTTGGTTGCTTGTAAAAACTTGAGCACCCAAGAGTTCTAGGGTAAGAAAATAAAACTCCGGGTCAGACATGGGTCTAGTGTGAGTAAACTCAAAACAACTGAATTATTAATTTTAAGACTCTTTTAAAATTAAAGGTATCTCGTAAGACCAAAACACGGATGAGTTTTTACCTTACGATAACCAAAACACTTTTATATAAAAAAACAGTGATACTATAATAATGTCTAAGGGTTCGAAGTAAAATATTAAAATAGCTAGAATGCTAGCATCTCACATTCCAACATATTTGGTATACAACTAAAACCGTACAACGCTTATTGAAGAATGGGTTTTATGCAATGACTAGGCACTGTGGTACCACCTATCACAGTACATGTTTAGAAAATGTACCAAGGACCTTGCTTGGTTCCCCCGCCAACACAAGACCGGCCTACTAATTACTAGATAGTATCGATTATGTCGTTACCCCAATTGCTTTGCAACACTTTTTATCAAGATCTCACGCATAACTAATCCATAAATATGTAGATGTACCTAGGAGGGTGACAATATACCTTAATAGGTGCGACCCACTCAGCCTTGCTGTATCTCCCCTGATTTTAGTCATTCCCGATTGATGAGGCTTGAGGCTGCGTTTTACCTTTTTTAATAGAAATCCCACTTGGAATGCTAGCACTGCCCTCTAGGCATCAATATGATGCTAGCATTCATCCATACAAGTTGTCCAGGACAAGGACAAACCGAAGGCACTTTTTCTACCACATCCATTTTGGAATCACCCTAAGGATTAGTAGCAAGCAGCCCTTGCACTTCAATGGCTCTGTCTTTGATCCCTTGCTTCAAGATGTCTTCATTTCGAAATGCTTGAGTTTGATCGAAGTGGTTTTCAGATAATATATCTGATCCCGATCTCTTCGAAACAACTTTTGATAGTTCCAGTAAACTCAGCCCCTGTTCTTTAGGAAATAAAAAGATAAAGATAAGAGTAGAGTTCACCTCCTAACCTATTATGGAAGTATTTCTTTATCATTTATCCTAGAAGAACAAAACGAGGTTTATACGAACAGTACATCATCATTGGGTATGACTATGCCATATAACTCACGTGTTTCTCCTAGATATTTCCAAAGTTACGTTTAGGTCTAGATTTTAATCGTCGATTATTTAACTATCGAATAGACAACCATTCAATGTTGATTCAACTCCATATGGGATGTACCAAGCCTTTATTAATTAATTGTTAATTAATACAACCACTTATAAACTTGATCAAAAGATCCTTTCAAAACACTTTCCCAAACCCTTAACATTCCTTTGTACTTGAAAAAAAACAATACAAGTATTTACCAAAACATTTTGGAAATTCCCTTTTGTAATAACCCGTATTTTTAACGCTTTTAAAATACTAAATTAAATAAAATTTTAAATAAAAAAAATCCGATAGAAATAAAATTTTACGATTTATTAAATGGAAATCTCTTTGTATATATGTTACAAATCCAAAACCAAATTCGTAGACGACCAATTTCGATAAGACCAAGAATGTAATACATATTAAAACATAATGTAATAATATGAAATAGTCGTAACCAATAACAGAAACCAAATTAAAAATTTTAACGTACGAAACGTGCGTTTTGCGTTAAATGAAAATTTTCGTTAAATAAAAAAATAAACAATAAAATTTCACAACGAAAATTTGATATTTGAAACACGTACAGTTAAACATAACAACTGGTAAATTTTCGTCCGAAAATATGAAAGTTTATTTCGCGCGTAAATTTACTTCAATTTAATCAGTTAAAAAGCGATGAAAATAAAACGTTTTCAAAACCAAAATATTTTTACATAGAAAAATTTCAAAACATCTTCTGAGCAAGATGTCAGTTTGTCGTTTTTCCAAATTCGGACATCTTTGGCTCCGTCGATCTTATTTTTCTGCGATTTTCATGCATTTTCCGATAATAGAAAATTCGAATTTTGATAATTAGATCGAATCACTGATATCTGCATACCGTTTTTACCGTCTCGTCGCGCTGGTCACCAAGGTATATTCATTTCTGTGTTTCGGTGTCTGGTTCGCGGCGAAACTGCGTAACGGTCTACCGCATCGGTACCCAAATTTTTAACCTTTTGGTTTCCATGTCCATTCAAAATTTACACCGGTTGTAAATCTAACGGTCATTTGCTTTTAATGTAATTCATGAATTCAACGTACATGAATTCAACATAAATGCTCATGGCTATTCCCATATTTCAATATTATAGGTTCGTTCATCTTCTTTTGGTATCCGTATTCTACTTTGCATAAAATAAAAAATAAAAAAGGGGTACATATTGGCATGAGAACCTGTACGTTAGTTTGCGTGTAAGCCTAAACTAAGCCACTTTATCTTGAGATTTACAGTGCTTTGTGCTTCCCTTCTTCCATGTTTTTCCTCCATCTTCATATCACGTTCTCCATGGCCGCATGACACCCACCACCTCACCTTTTCGACTAGTGCCCATGCACACCGAGGCCACACCCTCCACCGCCTTTCACTCTCTCTCTCTCTCTCTCGACATACAACAGCCGACCTTCCTAAACACAACCTCCACTACCGCCGGCCCCTCACCAACACCATAGCACCACCCATCCGCGACCCCACATGGTAGCGCCTCCATACAGCCGAAACCCATTAGCTCGGCAACATCTAACCAGAGCCACCCATCGCCTGAACGCGACCACTCCGGCCAGCCACCTTGCCGCACCTGTGCAGTAGCTTCCAACGCATCAACCATTTCCAACCTCGCTGCGCCACTTCGTGCAGGCATGGACTCGGTGAATACCTGCGTGCATTAAGAATGGGGATGTGTTCTATTTATATAATGAAAGTGACAGTTGCTTTTGAAAAACAAAAAATGA
This sequence comes from Allium cepa, assembly GCA_030765085.1. Lineage (NCBI taxonomy): Eukaryota > Viridiplantae > Streptophyta > Magnoliopsida > Asparagales > Amaryllidaceae > Allium > Allium cepa. The sequence continues at coordinate 780,276,848 of CM060934.1, forward strand.
TGTATAGGTCGCCTGTACGTTCGAACCCAAGTGCCGATCTGGTCTTCCGTCCCACTACTTCTCTTTGATTTTGGCAGTGTGCTCTGGCACTAGCCTTGCATTCTGTGAGGTATTTTATATTTACGTTTCAGATTTTTGTGTTATCTGTACATGTAGTGAATATTTTTTTTTTTATAGTTGATAAAGTTGGCATTGGTTGCAGATTATATATAGTCTAAGTTATTGAGTCAGTATATACATATTAATATAATATACATGAGTTATATGGCTTTTAAATATGAATATATAAAAATATATAAGTCTGTGTGTGTATATGCTTTGTATATAGTTTACTGTAAGTTTATACAATATGTAGTTATATATAAGTTGTTGATATATAGTTCATGCAGATCATATTTATAAATTTTATGAGTTATAATATGCTGTGTCTGCATATTTTGTTGGAATTTGTATATACATTTTTATATAAGATTACATTATATATTGTGGGTCAGGTCTTAATTTAATGAATATGAGTACGAAGTATGTATATATAGGAGATATGTTTATATATGACTTTGTGTAACATTGGTATTATATTGGCTTATAAGTGATATAGATAACTGTATGTTTATTTGTCTGGTTTTGTAAGTATATTAGTTTATTTAGTATTATTTTATCATATAAATTGGAAGACATATTATAGTGTTATAACTTTGTATTACATTAATATAAGTTATATTTGGAATATACAAGCTGCTGTATATGGGTTGAGTGGCCATATACATATGTTTATTTCCATACATGTGGTCTGCATAGTTATACAGCTTGCGTAGGGTTAATCTAACTTTATATATATGGTTATGATGATACACATATATACAACATGTTGGTTAATATTTTGAAAGGTGATTCGATTAAATGTATTTAGATAATATGTTTAATATTGTTTGAAATATTTTGTAAATTATGGACTTTTATAAATATTGTTTCAAGGGAATACAATATGAATATTTATTTTATAGGTGTTTATGTAAAACAATGATTTTGAAATACATATTGAATTAAATTTAAAAGTGTGTTTGAATTCAAAATATGTGTTGATATATGTGTATAGTCACATATATATGTTCATTTATACCATTGAACTTCATTAATCCAGTTTGATCTGATTTCGTCGATTTTCTTTTTATCAGCTTTGTCGTCAAATTTCGCGTTCAATCGCGCTTCGTTTTGGGATTCGTGCCTGGATTTCTAACTTGTTTCATCATCGAATATGTCTAGCCTCGAAAGGTGAGCAATCACTCACGATTAATATTCTTACATTTATTAAATTTGATTTCAATTGAAACGACAATTGAAATATGCTGTTGCTAGTTATTTACATTGTTAAATATATATTATTACCCGTATCAGTTCACCTGTGACATCTGACACCATCACCTGTTATGTATACAATGATAATCCAGTTTGGTTGATAATTGATTGATTGAGTGTTGTTTATATTGGATGTTAAATTGTAATGTATAAAGTGAAATATTATGCAATTGAATTTGACGTAGGATAGTTAGAAATTTAAATCGACATATGCGTTGAATTTTGATTAGTTAAATTTGTAAAATATGACCCTTAACTGTTTAATTATTTAACACGTAGAAATAGTTAATTACCCTTGAACCATTTGAATTTATGTTGTATTAATTGATGTAAGTACGAAATTGAATAATTGATGTAAATTGAAGAACCGCATAAATATTAGTGTAATAATCTTTAATCTACATGAAATGATAGTGTAGATTCTAGAAATAATTATATTAATTTGCACAAATAACAATGTGAATTAATACGATTATTTGAATTAATTATTAGATTGTTATTGATTGTTGTTATTGCTTGTTTATTTACTTTGACACCATCCCAGTTATCACACTGCAAGTTCCCTTTGCTATGTTTTGATTTTTGAATTGAAATGGAATCGGGTTGAAATGATAGATACCCAAATGAACTTGACTTAGGATAGAGAATTAAATAAAACCCGATTGGTCGGTAATTTGATTTGAAATAAATAAAGATTTTATTTGAATAATAAGGTTTTGAAATAAAATTGGAACGTAAATTTTGATGAAAGGAAAATGTTAATATTGAAATCTGAAACGAAATATTAATGTAATAACTGATGAAAGAACGTTGTTTTGAAATGAATTATTTAACAATTAATTTTGGAATTATTCATTGAATTAAGTTTGAAATGATTTAATAATTAAGTTTAAATTTATAATTAAATTGAAATTATTGAGTTTGAAATGATCGAATAATTAAGTTTGAATTTATAATTAAGTCGAAATGATTAAGTTTTGAAATTACTAAAAATTAAGATTGAAATTATGTAATAATTGAATGAGATTGAATTATTTGATAATTAAATGAAATTTGAATTCTTGATAAGAAAAATTGAACTTCGGAATAAGTGAACTTGAACTTCGTTAATAAATAAAAATGGGTTTCTTTACTTATTAAGGTTTGGAAAATTATTTAAGTTAATAAGTGAAATTGAACTTCTTGAATATGTGAAATTAGTTTCTTTATTAAGTGAGTTTTTGGTATTAGTAACTAAGTAAACGAATAAATGTAACTGTATTTCTTTAACAAGAGATAATTGCGTTTTATTGAAACAATGTAAAGCTTGTAATTTAAAGAATTTGATTTGACGAATTTAATTTAATCAAATCTGCAAGTTTTGATATAATGGATATGGACTTAAGTAATTGATTTAATGAATTGTAGATTTAATGTTAATTGTTTTAAATTGATAAATTAATGTAACGAATATTGAATGGAATCGATAAATGAATTTAGATTGGTTTGAATGAAAATTAAACCATTTTAAATGATTTCGGAATGAAATTTATATACGAACTTGAATCGATATGTGAATTGTTTAATAAAAGTTGAAATTGAATTATAAGATTTTGAAACGGAAAGTTGGAAGTTTTGAAACGTAAACTTTGGAAATTGATTTAGAAAGACAAATGAAATATTAATTTACGAATTGAAATTGAAATTGAATTTGATTTGGTTTGAAATTTACTAAACGACCAATCGGTGTAATAATTACGTAAGTTATTAAAGAAACCAGACTCGGTTATGGATATACTCTCTATCTAAACCGAAAACCACTTTAATAACTATACGCGGAGTGATGATCCAGAATGAAGTGGTTGGAATGATGTACATGTTGACTGAAGAAAGAGAACGATAATGGATAGCCTTGACACTTGTGTCAAATTGGAAATGACTAAAATCAGGAGCCGTGCCGGGCCAAATGGGGTTAGCCACCTCGAGCGAACACACTTCTTCGTAACTACTACTCATTACCTGTGATTGATTGGTGCACCCTCGGAATTTCAGGAGTGTTGTTTCGCGGTGTTGCGATCGCTGCGGCGATGCGTTCTCACCAGTCCGGATCAGGCGAATGGTAGTTTCACTACCTTGGGTATTGCCTCATGTGCCTTGTCATACTTGTATCCCTATATACGCGACCACTACGAATTTGTTTTGTGTTATACCTATGGAGTACTCCTTGATAGCCCACCAGTTTACGGTGGAGTTTACAGTGCTGTATAGACTATAACGCTTATATAAAATGTGTTAAGGGGGTTAATGGTAACGCCTTAACACTATTTTAATATTTATATTACTGATAGACATTATCTATTTAGCGTACACTACTATATAGTAGATAGTTTAACGGATCCTTAAAGGATGGTTATTCCAACGTCCTTTGAGTTATTGCATTTCAATTGTTATTTCACTTGAGTTGGTTTTATTGATATAAGAATGTTAATCCTGACTCGAGTGTTTTGTGTTTTGCTTTACGCTCGGGTCAGACTGAGTGTACCAGTATTCGGGGCTCACCTTGGAGTTGGAGCTTTGCTTGAAGATCCAGCCATCTATTCTGCTTTCAGTATTCGATGATTCCAGTGATGTATTCTGATTTGTACTTGATGTATCGTATTTCTCTTTTGTTGTAAACTCTGATGTATCTTATATATTTATATAGTAGCTTCATGAACTACTATCTCTTTTACTTCCGCTGCATATTATTACTCTGTGTCTGTGTTTTGTGATTATTTATTTACTGTATATCTCAGTTTTGCCAAATTTAAATTAACAATTCGGTATTTTGAATTATTCAAGTCCGACATGTGCGGATGCGAATAATCCAAAATAGCGGGTCGTTACAGTTGGTATCAGAGCTTTTGGTCGCTCTACGCAAAACTTAGCATATAGGGTAAATGTATTTACAGAATCACTCCCACTCGAGTTTCAATCTCTTCCTTTTGACTTAATTCCTTTGAATTTTGGAACGTTCCCTCGGTTCCGAAAATCATTCTTGTCCCTCACTATTCGTCTTGTTTCAATTCTGGAGTATCCCATAACTCCACTTCGAATGATCTTTAAATGAATCGGCGGTCTCGCCAAACTTCGAATGATTTGAAAAGGGGTTATACTCCCTTAGAATAGGCATTGATCTACTGGAGATTTCTGTATCCTCGGTTTACGATGCTATCTATCTCCTGCAATACCTGAACTCTATTTCTTGAGATCGAATGTTGATTTATCTCAGAATTCAGCATCGATCTTATTCTTTAAGTTACGGTCGACCCGGTAAGGTTGCCCGTGAAATAAATAAGCTTACCCATCTCCTGATTCTGTTAATTGAATTATCTTATTTTCTGTTTCGAACCTATTTTCGAATCATAATTCTCTTTGATTTGATTTCTATCAAATTTGAATCTCGATACTTGCTTTGGAATCGATTGTCGTATCGTCGAGCGAGCAAGTGTATTTGTGAATTAATATTAAAATGTTTTATATATTGTGTCGTTTGAGTTGTTGATGTTGAATTGGATTTTTGATTGATTCGTCTGATCAACGCTATCAATAGAATTTCCAAAACACTTTAACAGAGCAAACTGACACAATATTGTTTTCAAATTTAGTAAATAAAATAATTTTGAACGATTATATTATAAATAAGAATAATTTTTTTTGAAATTAAATGTTAACGAATCTATTGTCCGAAATGATAATATTTAATTTTCATTTATTGTTTATAAATCATTGACAATTTCATAAAATAAATAAATGAATTTATAAATTTGGCTATAATTGGATTTGGAATTTGAAATGTATTTAAATTAGAATTTGAGAATTTAATTTCCGGTGATTTCAAACATTGATTTGAAAGTTTTAAAATGTATAGTATTTCAAGTATTTCCAAATTGAAATCATTTCAAAGAATTAAAATGTTTAAAATCAGTGCTCTTCTCTTTGTTGCTGGAAAATAATTTTGACGATGACGGCCGCATCGTCGACATTCATTTTCGAGTTTCGAAGTGGAGAGACCATTAGTAGCTTGCTACACTCGTGTTTTGAAATGAATTTGATTTGAAAATTTTAAAGTACAACATGATTTAATATACATATATATATATATATATATATATAAGTATTTGATTTAGATTTGATTTGGATATAATGTGTGTGTATATATATATTTATTTCTAAGTTGTTTGAAGTTAATCAGAAATTTAATTCTTAAAATTTGGGTAAAAGACGATTTCAATTATAAATGAAACCAAATTTTGAATTAATATTTAAACTTGAGAGAATTGAATTAGAAAATTTATTTGGACAACACTCAATTGCATTATATATATAACTTACCTAAAATTTTCAAAGGTTAACTATGTAATTGAATATTATATAATATAAATGATATTAAAAGAATTTTAAACAAATACGAATAGTTATAATAAGTGTAAATATACTTAATATATAAATTATAAGTTATATTAAGTGGAATAAATTTAATAATAATTTGAAGATAAAATGAATTAAATTTGTCGAATAAAGTACGATTATAATAAATGACTATTCAAATTTATGATCTTTGAAATTGTTAATTTAAAAAAATTTGATAATATACAATATAAAATTTTCTACATAAATAAAATATGAGTGCAAATAATAAATGTTATTCACTTAGATTTTAATTATAAAATGTTATGTAGGTAAATAGAATAAAAAGTTAAATAAATAATAAGTGTGATTAATAGTAAAAAAAATTAGTTTTGAAAATCATTTGAAAGATTAATTGAATTTAAATTGAATTTCATTTGAAAGAAACTTTTGTACCTAACATTAATAAATGAGAAATCAAATCAATTTTATGAAAATCTTGAATTTAAAAACAAATTGTTGAATATAAATTTATTTAAATTGAAATTTATATGAATTGAATTAACTGTTTTACTCTGTTTTCAATCTATTTTCTTTCTGTTTGTTTCTATTCTCCTACCTCCTTTCTTTTCGAGGATGAAAAATTTTGAGTGGGGAAGATTGTAATAACCCGTATTTTTAACGCTTTTAAAATACTAAATTAAATAAAATTTTAAATAAAAAAATCCGATAGAAATAAAATTTTACGATTTATTAAATGGAAATCTCTTTGTATATATGTTACAAATCCAAAACCAAATTCATAGATGACCAATTTCGATAAGACCAAGAATGTAATACATATTAAAACATAATGTAATAATATGAAATAGTCGTAACCAATAACAGAAATCAAATTAAAAATTTTAACGTAAGAAACGTGCGTTTTGCGTTAAATGAAAATTTTCGTTAAATAAAAAAATAAACAATAAAATTTCGCAACGAAAATTTGATATTTGAAACACGTCCAGTTAAATATAGCAACTGGTAAATTTTCGTCCGAAAATATGAAAGTTTATTTCGCGCTTAAATTTACTTCAATTTAATCAGTTAAAAAGCGATGAAAATAAAACGTTTTCAAAACCAAAATATTTTTACATAGAAAAATTCCAAACCATCTTCTGAGCAAGATGTCAGTTTGTCGTTTTTCCAAATTCGGACATCTTTGGCTCCATTGATCTTATTTTTCTGCGATTTTCATGCATTATCCGATAATAGAAAATTCGAATTTTGATAATTAGATCGAATCACTGATATCTGTATACCGTTTTTACCGTTTCGTCGCGCTGGTCACCATGGTATATTCATTTCTGTGTTTCGGTGTCTGGTTCGCGGCGAAACTGGGTAACGGTCTACCGCATCGTTACCCTAATTTTTAACCTTTTTGTTTCCGTGTCCATTCAAAATTTACACCGGTTGTAAATCTAACGGTCATTTGCTTTTAATGTAATTCATGAATTCAACGTACATGAATTCAACATAAATGCTCATGGCTATTCCCATATTTCAATATTATAGGTTCGTTCATCTTCTTTTGGTATCTGTACTCTACTTTGCATAAAATAAAAAATAAAAAAGGGGTACATATTGGCATGAGAACCTGTACGTTAGTTTGCGTGTAAGCCTAAACTAAGCCACTTTATCTTGAGATTTACAGTGCTTTGTGCTCCCCTTCTTCCATGTTTTTCCTCCATCTTCATCTCACGTTCTCCATGGCCGCATGACACCCACCACCTCACCTTTTCAACTAGTGCCCATGCACACCGAGGCCACACCCACCACCGCCTTTCACTCTCTCTCTCTCTCTCTCTCTCTCTCTCTCTCGACATACAACAGCCGACCTTCCTAAACACAACCTCCACTACCGCCGGCCCCTCACCAACACCATAGCACCACCCATCCGCGACCCCACATGCTAGCGCCTCCACACAGCCGAAACCCATTAGCTCGGCAACATCTAACCAGAGCCACCCATCGCCTGAACGCGACCACTCCGGCCAGCCACCTTGCCGCACCTGTGCAGTAGCTTGCAATGCATCAACCATTTCCAACCTCGCTGCGCCACTTCGTGCAGGCATGGACTCGGTGAATACCTGCGTGCATTAAGAATGGGGATGTGTTCTATTTATATAATGAAAGTGACAGTTGCTTTTGAAAAAGAAAAAATGATGTATAGGTCGTCTGTACGTTCGAACCCAAGTGCCGATCTGGTCTTCCGTCCCACTACTTCTCTTTGATTTTGGCAGTGTGCTCTGGCAGTAGCCTTGCATTCTGTGAGGTATTTTATATTTACGTTTTAGATTTTTGTGTTATCTATACATGTAGTGATTTTTTTTTTATAGTTGATAAAGTTGGCATAGGTTGCAGATTATATATAGTCTAAGTTATTGAGTCAGTATATACATATTAATATAATATACATGAGTTATATGGCTTTTAAGTATGCACATATAAAAGTATATAAGTCTGTGTGTGTATATGCTTTGTATATAGTTTACTGTAAGTTTATACAATATGTAATTATATATAAGTTGTTGATATATAGTTCATGCAGATCATATTTATAAATTTTATGAGTTATAATATGCTGTGTCTGCATATTTTGTTGGAATTAGTATATACATTTTTATATAAGATTACATTATATATTGTGGGTCAGGTCTTAATTTAATGAATATGAGTACGAAGTATGTATATATAGGAGATATGTTTATATATGACTTTGTGTAACATTGGTATTATATTGGCTTATAAGTGATATGGATAACTTTATGTTTATTTGTCTGGTTTTGTAAGTATATTAGTTTATTTAGTATTATTTTATCATATAAATTGGAAGACATATTATAGTGTTATAACTTTGTATTACATTAATATAAGTTATATTTGGAATATACAAGCTGCTGTATATGGTTGAGTGGCCATATACATATGTTTATTTCCATACATGTGGTCTACATAGTTATACAGCTTGCGTAGGGTTAATCTAACTTTATATATATGGTTATGATGGTACACATATATACAACATGTTGGTTAATATTTTGAAAGGTGATTCGATTAAATGTATATAGATAATATGTTTAATATTGTTTGAAATATTTTGTAAATTATGGACTTTTATAAATATTGTTTCAAGGGAATACAATATGAAGATTTATTTTATAGGTGTTTATGTAAAACAATGATTTTGAAATACATATTGAATTAAATTTAAAAGTGTGTTTGAATTCAAAATATGTGTTGATATATGTGTATAGTCACATATATATGTTCATTTATACCATTAAACTTCATCAATCCAGTTTGATCTGATTTCGTCGATTTTCTTTTTATCAGCTTTGTCGTCAAAATTCGCGTTCAATCGCGCTTCGTTTTGGGATTCGTGCCTGGATTTCGTAACTTGTTTCATCGTCGAATATTTATAGCCTCGAAAGGTGAGCAATCACTCACGATCAATATTCTTATATTTATTAAATTTGATTTCAATTGAAACGACAATTGAAATATGCTGTTGCTAGTTATTTACACTGTTAAATATATATTATTACCTGTATCAGTTCACCTGTGACATCTGACACCATCACCTGTTATGTATACAATGATAATCCAGTTTGGTTGATAATTGATTGATTGAGTGTTGTTTATATTGGATGTTAAATTGTAATGCATAAAGTGAAATATTATGCAATTGAATTTGACGTAGGATAGTTAGAAATTTAAATCGACATATGCGTTGAATTTTGATTAGTTAAATTTCTAAAATATGACCCTTAACTGTTTAATTATTTAACACGTAGAAATAGTTAATTACCCTTGAACCATTTGAATTTATGTTGTATTAATTGATGTAAGTATGAAATTGAATAATTGATGTAAATTGAAGAACCGCATAAATATTGGTGTAATAATCTTTAATCTACATGAAATGATAGTGTAGATTCTAGAAATAATTATATTAATTTGCACAAATAACAATGTGAATTAATACGATTATTTCGGGATTATTTGAATTAATTATTGGATTGTTATTGATTGTTGTTATTGCTTGTTTATTTACTTTGACACCATCCCAGTTATCACACTGCAAGTTTCCTTTGCTATGTTTTGATTTTTGAATTGAAATGGAATCGGGTTGAAATGATAGATACCCAAATGAACTTGACTTAGGATAGAGAATTAAATAAAACCCGATTGGTCAATAATTTGATCTGAAATAAATACAGATTTTATTTGAATAATAAGGTTTTGAAATAAAATTGGAACGTAAATTTTGATGAAAGGAAAATGTTAATATTGAAATCTGAAACGAAATATTAATGTAATAACTGATGAAAGAACGTTTTTTTGAAATGATTTATTTAACAATTAATTTTGGAATTATTCATTGAATTAAGTTTGAAATGATTTAATAATTAAGTTTAAATTTATAATTAAATTGAAATTATTGAGTTTGAAATGATCGAATAATTAAGTTTGAATTTATAATTAAGTCGAAATGATTAAGTTTTGAAATTACTAAAAATTAAGATTGAAATTATGTAATAATTGAATGAGATTGAATTATTTGATAATTAAATGAAATTTGAATTCTTGATAAGAAAAATTGAACTTCGGAATAAGTGAACTTGAACTTCGTTAATAAATGAAAATGGGTTTCTTTACTTATTAAGGTTTGGAAAATTATTTAAGTTAATAAGTGAAATTGAACTTCTTGAATATGTGAAATTAGTTTCTTTATTAAGTGAGTTTTTGGTATTAGTAACTAAGTAAACGAATAAATGTAACCGTATTTATTTAACAAGAGATAATTGCGTTTTATTGAAAGAATCGTAAAGCTTGTAATTTAAAGAATTTGATTTGACGAATTTAATTTAATCAAATCTGTAAGTTTTGATATAATGGATATGGACTTAAGTAATTGATTTAATGAATTGTAGATTTAATGTTAATTGTTTTAAATTGATAAATTAATGAATATTGAATGTAATCGATAAATGAATTTAGATTGGTTTGAATGAAAATTAAACCATTTTAAATGATTTCGGAATGAAATTTATATACGAACTTGAATCGATATGTGAATTGTTTAATAAAAGTTGAAATTGAATTATAAGATTTTGAAACGGAAAGTTGGAAGTTTTGAAACGTAAACTTTGGAAATTGATTTAGAAAGACAAATGAAATATTAATTTACGAATTGAAATTGAAATTGAATTTGATTTGGTTTGAAATTTACTAAACGACCAATCGGTGTAATAATTACGGAAGTTATTAAAGAAACCGGAATCGGTTATGGATATACTCTCTATCTAAACCGAAAACCACTTTAATAACTATACGCGGAGTGATGATCCAGATTGAAGTGGTTGGAATGATGTACGTATTGACTGAAGAAAGAGAACGATAATGGATAGCCTTGACACTTGTGTCAAATTGGAAATGACTAAAATCAGGAGCCGTGCCGGGCCAAATGGGGTTAGCCACCTTGAGCAAACACACTTCTTCGTAACTACTACTCATTACTTGTGATTGATTGGTGCACCCTCGGAATTTCAGGAGTGTTGTTTCGCGGTGTTGCGATCGTTGCGGCGATGAGTTCTCACCAGTCCGGATCAGGCGAACGGTAGTTTCACTACCTTAGGTATTGCCTCATGTGCCTTGTCATACTTGTATCCCTATATACGCGACCACTACGAATTTGTTTTGTGTTATACCTATGGAGTACTCCCTGATAGCCCACCAGTTTACGGTGGAGTTTACAGTGCTGTATAGACTATAACGCTTATATAAAATGTGTTAAGGGGGTTAATGGTAACGCCTTAACACTATTTTAATATTTATATTACTGATAGACATTATCTATTTAGCGTACACTACTATATAGTAGATAGTTTAACGGATCCTTAAAGGATGGTTATTCCAACGTCCTTTGAGTTATTGTATTTCAATTGTTATTTCGCTTGAGTTGGATTTATTAATATAAGAATGTTAATCCTGACTCGAGTGTTTTGTGTTTTGCTTTACGCTCGGGTCAGACTGAGTGTACCAGTATTCGGGGCTCACCATTGGAGTTGGAGCTTTGCTTGAAGATCCAGCCTTCTATTCTGCTTTCAGTATTCGATGATTCCAGTGATGTATTCTGATTTGTACTTGATGTATCGTATTTCTCTTTTGTTGTAAACTCTGATGTATCTTATATATTTATATAGTAGCTTCATGAACTACTATCTCTTTTACTTCCGCTGCATATTATTACTCTGTGTCTGTGTTCTATGATTATTTATTTACTGTATATCTCAGTTTTGCCAAATTTAAATTAACAATTCGGTATTTTGAATTATTCAAGTCCGACATGTGCGGATGCGAATAGTACAAAATAGCGGGTCGTTACACCTTTCCTCAAAATTCCATATTAAATGGCCAAACAATTCCCTTTCAAAAACATCACCTCCTATAAAACATATTTACGTATCCCCTATAATTTTTTTTATAAGTTCCCTTCACATTTCAAGCCACTTAAAAGATTTCAAACTAGATTTAAAACTTCCTTCAAAAATATCTAAATTGATTTATAAAATCTCTTTCTATTTTTAATGCTATTTAACAATCCTCCTTCATAATTCCTTTATAGAATCTCCTTTATAAAATATCATTTTCAAGATATCATTTGTAAATCACTTTAGTTAAAACCTTTTATTTAATAACCCCTTTTTTAAAACTAGATATTATTTAAAAATAATTTATAACCTTTAAACCAAAATTGATTATATAGTTATAGTTAATTCAAAAACATACTTTAGTAATTCGAAAAGAGGCTTAACAATCCCAATGTTACTAATTTAAGTTACCATTCAGTTTCAATTTCAATTCACTTAACAGTTATTTACATTGGTTAACATATATGCCATGCAGTTAATGCCCCGCTATTACCCCGCTATATCCCATAGCAGATTTCTACAGCTATGATTTTTCCATATAGCCCCAAATATAGCATTTCTGCTTTAAGCCCCGCTATTTTCGCTATATCCGTTACTCTCGCTATATTCCTCTATTTCCGCTATATCTTCTTTAAAAGGAATGAATTGAAAAATGACATTTATACATTATAAAAATTATAAAATTAATTAGTTTAATTAATTTAATTGAATTTTTAATATATTATTAGAAATGGAAATACTCTAATATTCTACTGAATTCAGTTATGTTGTATAATAGTTTTACGTTTATTTACAGTATATTCGCACATGTTTTTTTAAAATTATTTATGTATTAATTATAATTCAATTGAATGTTAATCTTTTTTTAATTGTCATTTATATATTTGTAAAACTGTTAAGTACGAGTTTTATATGTTATTTTTGAATCATCTGTTATATCCTCGTTGTATCCCCACTATGACTTTTTACACCTCTACCGCATTGAATCTTCCGAGCGCTTTAACTGCACAACATATATGTAAGTACAACTCATATCCAAATCAGGGAATAACATGTCAATATGAACTACCTATCATATACATATCCAAATAACATAATAGTCGGGTAGTGATTTGTCCCGCTAAACAAATGTCGAAACAATTCAACCAATTCAAAGCATAATGAGGATTTATTCTACTAACACATGTCAACACAAACAAACCAACAAACAATCAATTTATAGTAGAATGGAGATCTATTCTGCTAATACATGTCCACAAAACCAAACAAACAGTCAATTATAGCAGAAAGTGGATTTATTCTAAAAACACATATCCAAACAACCAAACAAATAACAATCAATTATAGTAGAAGACTTGAATCACATATCCAAACAACCCAACAATCTACATTATAACTCATTCACAGTTATATGGTTTCTTAATCGTATCAACACTTGAATCACTTGTATTCAAAACCAACTTTGAAAAAGAAGTATCTTTGAACAATTTTACTTTTGAAAACAAAAGGATATAAAACTTTTAAACCCTTTTAAAAATAATTTATTAAAAGTTAAATCCTTATTTAGATCATAACTAATTTTAACTGAATCTTAACTTAATTTAATTAAATAGTTAAACAATAATTAACTATTAACTAAACACAAATTAATCCTTTGTTAATTATCAGATAATTAATTAAACCTTTATTAATAATTAAATGTTAACTAATCTAAATTAATTAATTAAAAAATATTTAATTAAACTTAAACAATAAAGTAAACCTTTAATAAATAATTTAATATAAATTAAATCTTTAATTAAATAATTAAACCCTTGATTAATAATTAATTAATAATTAATCCTACATTTATTAATGATAAATTAAATATAAATAATTTACTTAACCCATAATTAATTAACTTAATTAATAATCAATTAAAATAAATCTTAACTTTAAAAGATAATTAGTTAATAACTAATCTTTACTCAATTATAATTTTTCAACATTGTTTAATCTTTAATTAATTATTAATTATTAAAAAATTAATTAATGAAAATTAATTATTAAAAAATTAATTAACTTTTTAAAATATCATTATCTATTTTATAAAAAATTTAAAAAACAATTTGAAATATAAAAAAACAAAACTTTTCAAAAATCAAACTTTTAAGCGAACTGCATCCATAGCGACTATTGCTATGGATACCCGTAATTTCCAACTTTTCTTTCACTAACTCTTCCATTTACTAATTTTACTTACTAACTTTCCATATCACTTCCAATTTCAAGACAAAGATCACAATTTCATAACCAAAAAACCACATAAATCATCAATTTAAAGTTCTAATGCTAAACAACAAATTAGCGCACAAACATATATCCAAACCATACCATAATCCATATAATAATATCTCATATACAACCATATAACAAACATATAAATAAATGTAACTATTTCCCAAAACTTTAAGGGATTTACTCACCAAAGGTTTTGAAAATTTGAAACACTTAAGCGCTCGGAAAGCTTGGAAAACCACAAATTCTTCTCGAAAATAGGTCATTTTGCACTCGAATTTTGGACCCTTTCCTCTTGGACTTTCAAAAAGAGGTCAAAAGGAAAGTTTTAGATTAGTTTTTTCTCTATCATTACAAATAAAGAATTGCTCTAAAGGGTTAAATTTTGAGGAAGTTATGGCCAAAATAAAGAAGGGTATTTTCGGACATCCAAATCTAGGTTCAAAAACACTCTTGCAAAAAATGAATTTTTGAAGCATCAAACTCGAAATAAAAAAATAGTAAACAACAAAGTTGTAATCGCTGGAGGTATACATGGTTTGAAAAAAATAAAATCTTAATTCGTTTGTGTAGATAAGAAGTTATTGCCGATGCAATTGGGGTAAAAATTGAGGAATTTTAATGGAAAAGAAGGAGTTTGAAGCCAAGTTTAAAATGTTTTAAAATGTTTAAAACATAAAAGTATAAAAAGTTAAATGAAGCCATTATAGAGTTTTGGAGCTTTAGGAAGAAGAGATTTAGGAAAAAAATGAAAAAAGAAATGAATAATGGATGAAAGAAATAAGAGAAATGCTTTTATATAAATGAAATATGCAAAATTACTAAACAACCCTTGTACCATGCCCTCCTTAATTTTGCGCCAACTCACCATGCCACCTCACCTTGTGATGCACCAACACCAACATTCCTATGTGTTATATGTGCTTGCATGTCCTTTTTGTCTGCTTGTGATGTGACCACTTTTCATTTATTATATATTTAGTTGCCAAAGTGTCACATCGATGATTATCTTAACTTAATTATGTTTATTAACCATAATATATTCTCTTAAACCATTATATACTTAATATATGTGTGTATATATATGAAAGTGTGCATAATTTTTCAAATAATTTTTACACGATGAAACATCAAAAAAATTCAAAAAACAGTTTCCGGTCACATTTTCTGTTTTTCATCGAACTATATATTTTGTAAACCAATTTTGAAAAATATTTCACCATCATTATTTATTATTAAAAATATTTTTATTTTCATTATAAAACCGTTTATTTGAATATTAAAAAATAATTAAATATTTTCAGATCAAAACAATGAAATTCCGGGTCATTACACTGCCGCTGCCATGCACGCGTGCCGTGCACGTGAACCCAAAAACGAGCCCAACCCAGCCACGAACGAGGCGATATACTGGCCACCATGCTCATCCATTTCTGATTGCCACCATTCATCACTCTCCAATCGTTGAGGCAAGCAACTTCCCTGTTGAGACCTTCCATAAAAAATGCTTCGAGCGGCGCCTATCGAGCTCGGCCGTTGGATTGGCCAATGAAATTGGTGGTTGAGTTTTTGATTTTTGGAAAATGAGAAACTTTAAGGTCCTATTAAAGAATAAAATCTCGATACTATTCATGCTTTAAAATTTCAAACTCCGAACGAAGGGAGCCGCTTGGCATTCTCTATGTTATACTCATATTCCGAACATAACAAAATACATATCAGGAGCCAATTCCATCATATAGAGAATTTATCTTTTCATAATCAAATTATATTAATTTAAATTCTTTTAAATAATTTCTACATGTTCGAAGTCACACGTCGAAACGATACATTTGATTTGCATGAAATTCGACGGCGTATAATAATTCACTATTATAGATCAAGTGAAACTGGTTTCGTCGAAATCCAAGACAGAGCCTCGATAAGCTATTTTTATACGTTAATTAAAACGTGTAATTTCCAAAATCAATTTATTCTAATCCAATTTAATAGTTTACTATCTTCCTTTTTATTCAAATAGATTTGAAATCAACTTTCAAATTCATTTTCTTTCATATTAAATTCAAGATTCAATTATTTAAGTTATAAAATCAATTTTTCAATATTTAAAATCAATTAAATATTCCAAATTCCAATGACCGAAATCTTGGGTCATTACATTATCCCCTTTAAAAGAATTTCATCCCAAAAATTACCAAGGTAAGAAAAATGCCCCAAACCCATTAATTTTTCAAAACCAATTAGTTATAGTAGGTTTCCAAATTCCTTTAAATCTTTAACTTCATTCACCAATATCAACAAATTTCCATCCCTTCAACCATTCTAGGTTATAACTCAAAAATCAGTTTTTAGTTATTAAACATTTTCTAAAAGCCTTAAAAGTTTTCTAACTCGTAAATTTACGAAAAATTTCACCAGTGTCTCCTTTGCGCCGCTCGATCGTAATAATTTGCAATATATATAATCACAAATATACATCTCATATTCAAGGATGAGGCATCCCATAGGGAAAAATATAAAAGTATGATATGCAATTTGAGATGTGTGCCTTATTTTAGCACTAGCAGAGCATATATAATGAATTTAATGCGAAAGCGAGCTCAAAATGCGAAGCATACGACAACCTCACCTACTAATCACTAAACAATCAATGAGAACAAGTATAGGGTAAGTAATATCAATATATAAGATGGATTATACAGTAATTATATGGAAGTGTAACAAGAGAAACCATAAAACAAATAATATCCATTCAATTGATTCACAACCATATCAATTTACATTTTCCAATATCAACATTATATTAAAGCCCGTACAACGTACATATACCATCCGTACGCAAAACCATACCTGAGTGCTCACTCGATCACACAACACTTCCAAACTAGTATCGTTCACACGACCACTCTAGTACGGACACAAATCTAGTACGTTCATTAGAAAGCACTATTCTCCTTGCATAGCATATACTATGATAGACTATCAGAATCAATCAAAAATCCCTATGCAGTGTTCGACGTTAAGCATCAGGTGAAAAATTCTAATTTGGATTGGTGTAAATCGCCTCGAAATCGTATATTAAAAATCTAGATCAAATAATATGTGAATAGAAAAATATGCGTACAACTTATATATTTATTTCCATTGTTCTCTTAATATATACCATTCTTTTTATTTACATTCTTTCCATTTTCATTACTCACATTGCTTTCTTTACATTATTTATTTACTTTCATTTTTTTAAATTAATTTCATTTACATTCATTTTATGTTTGACAATATTTAACTCCATACTAAATTCATTTATGAATCATTTCCATAAAATTTCACTTAAGTTCATATACATTTTCTTTAATATTACTATCATTTATAAACCATTTCAAAACCATTAATCAAGTTTATTATAACATTTTATACAACCGCTAATGTTTATTTTCACTTTACAACTTAACTTCATATTTATTTCTAGCAACCAACATTCCAAAACAAATTCAATTCAATTTACAACTTAAATTGAATTTCATTTTTTAATTCAAGTTCATATCTATCTTACAAATTTATTTCGTTAGTTTATTTCAAATCAAATTCAGTTTCACTTACTTTGCTTAAATCAAATCCCAATTCAAAATTCGTATTATTCAACTTAACTTAAGTTAAATTTCGTTTCATAATTCACTTTTAAAATTTACTTTTCTTATCATTTATATTCAAAAAAATTAGAAATTTTTTTAACTTATCCCTTTCAAATTCATAAGTTGTAAACTTATTTCTTATCCATACCATCTTTGAAGTTCAAAAACTTACTATCTTATGTCTCTTAAAACATTTAGATAGAAATATTTTGGATTTTAGACACCTAGTTTTATTTCAAATCATTTTGAAATCACATATATACATAATTCATTTGTATATCAAATCATACTTTGAATTTTAAAACAACTTGTTTACCAAAACAAAACCCCAATGGTAGCAATCCCTCACTTAGAAACTCGAAAATAAACGCCGATGATGCTACAGTTATCAGTAAAATTATTTTCCAACAAATAAAGTGAGTTTAGTGCTTTCTATCTCTTTGAAATCCTTTTTCAAAATATTTCTAAACAAAATATTTTCAAAATAATACTATTATTTTTCCAAAATCTTTCGAAAAACAATTATCAAAATCAGTTTAGTTTTAAATTCTCAACTTCTTGTTTTAAACCCATTTTTATTTACAACTCATATTATAAATACACTTAAGCAATTTTCTTTACTTTCCATTTATAAATCACCTATATAAATCATATTTATATAACCTCACTTCTTATGTAATATCATTCCATAATTGTTGATTATTTTGATCATAATTAATACTCTATAATTCATACTAATAAATTTATTTTCTTATATAATTCAATTTACACTTTTTATTTTTTCCAGATTATAATAATCACAACCTTCATTAGAATAATAAACAATAAATGATAATAATCAAATATTATCATTCACTAACAACCGAACACACCATTTATAACTATAATAATTTTTGAAAAATTATTCCTTTGTAGATGAAATATAATTTTTGTAAAATTATTTCATTTACTAATTCTCAAACCAATACTGTGACGGTTCGCCTTGTTTAAATGCTTAGAAACCCCTATTGATATTGTGGCGTCCCACCTACCGACCATAGTTCATAAGCCACTCAACAGATAAATTAACACGATATAAAACATTTTTATGATCACCAGCAATTACACGCTCATATATATACATTTAAACTCATCCTAGGGTCTCGCTTACCCTATCTCAAATGAGTAAATTCCCACCAAAGCCTAGGTGTTTGCTCAACCTAAGCTCTAATACCAAAAGTAGCGACCGCCAATCCGTACAATCCAAGCTGACAATATAGCATACATGAATAACCCAATTCGAACGGAAAGATGGATAGTTATGGGAAAGAAAGAAGAAAGAATATGAGAAGAAAGAATCCGTACAATCTAAAGTTTCGTCGTTCGGACATCTTGTTTCAACTTGTAAAATCTGGTTAAGTTATGCATAGCACTTGCACTGCACGACATATTCATACACTTTACACTGGGGGAATGCATGGGCTTTTTATGTATTTAACGCCGCTTTCTGGTGAGTTAGTTAATTATGCAATCTTCGAGTTCTCAACAATAATAAGTACAAAGCTCGCCTCCTCCAGTGCTTGAGATTCCGGAAATCCCTCCTGAAGTTATAGATCCGGCTCCGGATGAGTTGCCGGAAGCTTTATTTATCGAGGGCCCCGTTGATTCCGTCCAATCCAATATCTCCGAAGAATTATTGGGTCGGATATGCTTGAAACATAACTTATCCCCAGACGACGTTTTGCTGCCGGGCGTTGATGACAGACCTCACAATTCGCCCGAGGGGTTCACTGCTTTCTATCGCCATGCCTGCGCGGCTGGAACACTCCCTCCATTTAACCAGTATATCAGGGAGATGTTATCGTTCATTGGAATCGCCCCCTCGTAACTTCATCCCAATGGAAACGCATTGCTGAACAGTGTTTTCGTTTTATTTATGGATCATCTTTTTCGTCCGCCAAGGCCAACTGAGATTAGACACATATTCAACTTCAAGAGCAGGGGCGATAGTCCATCTTTCACCTTCTTGGAAGCAGTTAGAAACTGCCAGATCGTGACGGGAGCCTGGACCAGACTCAGTTATTTTAAGAATGAATGGTTTTTTGTTCGCTGCCCCCCAGGGTTCGCTAAGCGATGGCTGTCTAGACGTAAGTGTCGTAAATCACACAAGCTTTCTTTAATAGTCGTTGCCAACACTTGAACTAATATTAGGCGTTTTTCTTGCAGCTATCATCTCAAGGCCTGACGGTGGTCACTACAAAGGCGTTGTCCGAAGTTTACGAAGGGTCCCGAGTGATTTGCGGCACATCGACTCGGTGTTAACTGATGATAACTTAAGGATGCTGGGTTTAATTGGGATGAACCAGAGTATTGTCATCGAGGGGTTGGCGAAACCGGCTTCGAAGACAAAGAAGAAGACGGTGAAAAGGAAACCCGACATAGTGATAAGAGAAATGAGCGATGATGAGAGGACGCCTACTGATACCGATTTTGCAGCTGATCTTTCCCGAGTAGAAGAAAAGCGGAAAGGCAAGGCTGTTGTCCCTAAACTTAAGAGACGGAAGTCTGTAGTCGTATCTCGTTTGATCTACGGAATTACTACCTCTGACGCTGCTCTTTGTCAATCAGGAAACATTTTTATTGGACTAGATAACATTCCCATCCCGGAATACGTATCTCTCCACCACGAGTCCGGGTTGGATGAACTCCGGGAAGCTTTAGAAATAAGCGAGCCTTTACCTGTTAGTGCAGTCGACACTTCTGGTTGGTCGGGGGTTTTGCACATTTGCATACACTTTCATAACACTACACGACTTCCGCACGAATCGTATTGCTTTCGCCTGGTATTTAACTGAATTGTTTCCCTTTTTCAGGTGCTATGTTTGGCCGTCACTCTACATTGGACAAACTCCGACGAGTACATCACCCTTCGTCTTATTACGAATCTCGACGTGGAGACTCCGATTGCGATCGTGAACGGAGGCATCATGGCCAGGAATATTATGCCAGGGATTATCATCGCAGTTATTCCAGTTAGGAGCGATCGGATAGAGATCGGAGACACCGCTCCTCCTCTCGTTCTCCTCCGCCACCCCGAAGCCATATTCAGGTGTCTGAGCCTTTGCGACATCAACCGTCTTCGCAGGTTTCGAGGCTCGAGCCATACTGTTCTAGAACTGAGGTTGCTACGACCACGTCTGCGGAGGAGGCCCCTATTGAACCATCTGGTGAAGGGGCCATAAGACTTGCTCAATTGAAGAGGGATTTTCCGGAGATTTGCTTCGACGCTTGTATTTTTCCTTCTAATCTTAAAAGAATCCCCGAAGACGCCGTGACCACGGCACTTAGCTACACCCGCGATTTCTATGCTCAGTACAAAGAATGGTATAAAGCGGCTGTTAAAGCTTCAAAAGCAGCCTTCGACCGGGCTAAAATTATCGAGAAACTGGAAGCCGACTTGGCTCAGAAGAATCGCATTATTGACATACTCCAATCTGAGGAGGAATCTTCCCGTAAGGCCGAAACCGAGTCATTAAAAAAGGTTGATGCGACGTTAGTTGAGATGGCGAAGATGCAACAGGCACATTGCACTTTGGTTGAAGATTTGGGCTATCGATACAAAAATGTTGAAGCCGAGCGGGATGCGGCAGTCAAAGAACTAGAGGAATTAAAGGCTAAGTTTGCTGATATGAGCAAAGAAAAAGATGATGCTAATACGGCCGTGCAAGAAGCGTGTGAGCAAGCTGTGTCTCTCCGAGCTGAGCGTGATCCGGCACTAAGGAGGTTGAAACGGAGGTAGAGGAGAGAGTCTAGGCAGAGAGGTTCAAGATGGAGGCCGAATTTGACGAACTCTTGGACACATATAATGCCAATGTGTTAGAACATAGAAATCTCTCATGGCTGGGAGATTACTCGATGCCTCTCTACAATGCCTGGAAGAAATTATTGGAGAACAAGAGGACGTCTTGCCCGGATGGAGTATTAGATGAGTTTGAGCTCGAGTCACGTTTGCTTAGCGAGGATGAGAGAAAAACTCTTCATGAGGCGATAATTTCTGTTGAGAAAGAAAGACTTGGCATTCATCAAGCGAAGATTGGTGAAGGTTCGGGTGTCGCGCATCATAGCGAGAACATCGAAGTCCCTATCCCTACTTCATCTGAAGCTACCGCCGCGGTTGATCCACAAGTTATTCTTGCTTACAACCCGGACCAACCGGAGTTGTCCTCTGGCAAGATTGCTGTCTCCGAGCCTGTTCAAGTTCCAAGGTAAGGCAAAGAAGGTACTTTGATTATTTCCCTCATGTCTTGAAGTATCGATTTTCGAGAAAATTTTCTGGACTGATTACTTTTGCTCTCCTTTTTTCAGTGACCGAGAGTGTCGCATTCGTGCCCCCACTCCCTCCGGTTTTATATCCTACGCGCGGAGTTATTGTCACCGAGGCGATCTCAACTGCTGCTATGGCCGGCGATATGGGAGAGGGGAGCTCGATGTCATTCGATGTCCAAATGATTGAAGAGCTACTCGGTCACTCTCTTGACCCTATTTATGATCCTTCATTTGCGACGAGTGGAGCTGCTCCAGTTTTCAGTTCTGTTGTTACGACCACCAGCGTATCCAGCGCAGCTCAATTGACTCAAGAAGAAGAGATTTTAGCTGAGATAAGCGCTGAGATGGCCACAATGGTGACGGTTGGTGGTCCTGGTAGCGACATTGCTTCTTCAAATTTATCTTCTTTAATGGTGATCTCTCCCGGTGGCACGGTAACTGTCTCGAGCGTTGCTGAACAAACACCTGTCACCGCCCCCATGCCTTCAGTTCGCGCTCACAAGACGATCTCCATCCCTTCTAGCTCTGAGGAAGACATTGATATTATGCCAGATCCTGAGGATGTTCCAAAGAAGGACAAAAAGTGTCGCAGGAAGCCGGGTAGTGGGTCTAGCGGCTCAACTCCGAAGAAGAAACCCTGGAAGAAGAAGGAGTGAACTCCTCGTTTTATCATGTGATTGTGAATAGCAATTCTTTTACCTTTTCTTTTGTTCTTTCAGAGCCGTGTATATATGTGGATTCGGCCTCCACTTAATTGAAACTTTTTGACTTGCCATGTAATCAAACTTGTTTTTGTTAGTTGATTGAATGGGAAGTTACTCTTTTCTTTTACTTAAGTGTTTTGCAATGTTTGTTTTTTTATATATGCCAAGTATGGAAATATAATTTCGTGTCATGATTTGATGAATGAGTTGAACTCCGGATATAGTATCACTTTGGTTAGTGTTTAACACTTAGATTTTCTGCCCCCTAGTCTCGGGGAACAACATTTGTATTTTGGTGGTTGATCGCATTTTCTGCGAATCTTAAGCACATGTCCACATTCTGGGGACTTAGGATAATTTGAGATCGATAATCCGGTTCGCATTCCGGGAACTTGAGAGTTATCGATACTTGTAACACAGTTCGCGCTCCGGGAACCTGGAATTGATGTTTATACTTTGCTCACGCTCTGGGAACGAGTTGTTGAATGTTTATACTCCAATTCACACTCTGGGAAGTTGGAGTCCGTTCGCACTCGGGAACGAATTGTTGAATGTTTATACTCCAATTCACACTTTGGGAATTCGGAGTCCGTTCGCACTCCGGGAACGAATTGCTGAATGTTTATACTCCAATTCACACTCTAGGAATTTGTAGTCCGTTCGCACTCTGGGAACGAATTGTTGAATTTTTATACTCCAATTCACACTCTGGGAATTTGGAGTTAGCTCACACTCTGGGAGCGAATTGTTGAATGTTTATACTCCAATTCACACTCTGGGAATTTGGAGTTAGCTCACACTCTGGGAACGATGGATTTATACTCCGGCTCGCACTCCGAGAACCGAGAGTTGAAGTTTATACTCCAATTCGCACTCTGGGAATTTGGAGTTGGCTCACACTCTGGGAGCAATGGATTTATACTCCGGTTCGCACTCCGCGAACCGAGATTTGAAGTTTATACTCCAATTCGCACTCTGAGAATTTGGAGTTGGCTCACACTCTGGGAGCGATAGATTTATACTCCGGTTCGCACTCCGGGAACCGAGAGTTGAAGTTTATACTCCAATTCGCACTCTGGGAATTTGAAGTTGGCTCACACTCTGGGAGCGATGGATTTATACTCCGGTTCGCACTCCGGGAACCGAGAGTCGAAGTTTATACTCCAATTCGCACTCTGGGAATTTGGAGTTGGAGGAGGGATTGTCGTGTATCAATCCCTGTGAATGTTGATGTAGTGTTCTGCCCCCGAGCTCGGATTTCACTTAGCGAGTGACCGGTCGTATCACAGTCACTCCCTATTTGAATAAATCCCACCGCATGATGGAACTTAGCTCTCCGTGCATCGTGATATTGTACGTCATATTCAGTAAATCACAGCTCTGGCTCGAAGATATGGCATTTTATTGCTGAAACGAGAAAATATGGCAAAGTTAGTTGCCTTATTACAAATTTAAATCTCGAAATGCTAGAATAAAATGCAAAGGGATAAATTGACAAAAAATAATAAGTAAAGTCCTTTATATGTAGTAGCGACGAAGACTTTCGCTATTCCAAGCTCTCGGCAAAGTAAGGCCGTCAACGGTTGATAATTTGAACGTGCCATCTCCGAGCTTTTGTGAGATCACATACGGCCCTTCCCAATTTGGCTTCATGTGCGAAGGAACCGGATAGATTCTTTTGAGTACGAGATCGCCGAGTTCGAAGGTTCGCGGGCGGACCTTGGCATTGTATAGTCGGGCGACTTGACTTCGATATGCGGCTGCCCTCAAGTCATCCTCTTCGCGCTTCTCATCGAGTAAATCCAAAGATTCAGCAAGTAGTATGGCATTTGTTTTCGGATCATAATATGTTACACGATGAGAGTGCACTTCCATTTCGACTGGAATAACGGCTTCAGATCCGTAGGATAGAGAAAACAGGGTATGACCGGTTGCAGTTTTATGAGTCGTTCGATAGGCCCATAACTCCATAGGAAGTTCGTCGACCCATTTGCCCCCTGCTTTTTCCAGTCGCTTCTTTAGAATGGATTTGATAACTTTATTAACAGCTTCGACTTGACCATTTGCTTGAGGGTGCGCTACTGCAGAGAATTTCTTATGGATGTGGAATCGTTGACAGAAATTCTTGAATTTAGCACTGTCGAATTGGGCTACGTTATCGGTGATGATAGTATATGTGGGAGACCAAACCGGCAGATGATGTTACGTACTACAAATTGATTACTTTCTTTATCGTAATTGTTGCAAGAGGTTCAGCTTCAGCCCATTTGGTGAAATAATCAACTACGACGATGGCGAACTTCGCGCCACCTTTGGCCAGAGGCAATGTGCCGATGATATCTATTCCCATACCGCAAATGGCCAAGGACTGACCAATTAGGTTATCTCGGTAGGCGGGGCTCTAGGAATTCGAGCGTGTTTATGGCATTTGTCACACTTTCCAGCATAGTCTGCAGCATCGCGATTAACAGTAGGCCAATAATACCCATATCGGAGTATTTTCTTTGCAAGTGCTTGCCCCCCAGTGTGATCGCCACATTCTCCTTCGTGTACATCGTGTAACACTCGTTCGACTTCATCGTGCGCGATACA
The DNA here is from genome assembly GCA_030765085.1 of Allium cepa. Classification (NCBI taxonomy): domain Eukaryota; kingdom Viridiplantae; phylum Streptophyta; class Magnoliopsida; order Asparagales; family Amaryllidaceae; genus Allium; species Allium cepa. Next base: position 780,302,561 of record CM060934.1, read on the forward strand.
CCGGAGGAGAGGAACCGAGTATCCTCTCCGGTACATGACTCCATTTTGAATAACAAATCGTGAGGCCTTTCGTAGAACTTGTCTTTTCTCGCTTCGACGCTCGGGCAATACACCATGTTCGATATAATCTCGATAAGGAGTCATCCACAACTCCCTATTGGAGGTAGCTTCAAATGTGAAATCGGTCTCCCTTCGATCAATGCTCGGGGAGGATAGGGTTTCAACCGGAATGACCCCCAACTGTTGAGCTTCACCCGTACTTGCTAACTTCGCCAATGAATCAGCTTTCTGATTGTGCTCTCGGGGTATGTAGAAAATGGCATAGTAATCGAACTGATCAAGCATCTCCAGAACTCGAGTTAGATAAGCGGCCAATCTTCTGTCTTTGGCCTGATATTCTCCTCGAACTTGACATACTATAAACTGGGAATCACAGTAGATCTCTATAGCGATGATTTTCAGATCACGGGCAAGCTTTAGTTCGGTAAGTAGAGCTTCGTATTCGGCTTCATTTTTGGTTGCGTGGAACTCGAACTTTAAAGCATAACATATGGATCGTCCCGGGGGTTTCAAGCACTACCCCAGCTCCTGAGCACCGATCGTTTGACGCACCATCGGTGTACAGCTTCCAGATGTATTCGGGAGATTTGCTGGTCACAGGCGAGTCTTCAGGAACAGTGAATTCGCCTATAAAATCTGCTAGGACTTGGCCGTGAATGGCCTTTCTCGGAGTATAAGTGACATCGAATTGACTTAGTTCGATGTTCCATTTTAGTAACCTACCAGACGTCTCAGGCCGCGTGAGGACCTGTCGTAACGGCTGATCGGTGTACACAGTAATTGGATGAACCTAAAAATATGGACGAAGCTTCCTCGAGGCAATGACTAGGCAATATGCCAACTTTTCAAGCTTTGGATAATATCTCTCGGCTCCGGTCAATCGTTTACTCACGTAGTAGACCGGTTTCTGCACTCGGTCTTCCTCCCGAATTAATGCAGCACCGATTGCATTTTCAGATACCGCCAAGTAGAGATATAATTGTTCATGATCTACAGGCTTTGAAAGGAATGGTGGTACGGAAAGATGTTGGACTATATATTGAAATGCGCCCTCACATTCTGCAGTCCATTCGAAGTTTCGTTTCCCTTTTCGAATCAAATCGAAGAAGGGAATGCATTTTTCGGTCGACTTCGAGATAAACCTGCTCAGTGCTGCAATTTTCCCATTAAGACTCTGAACTTGCTTTATGGTTCTCGGAGTCTGAAGATTTCTGAAAACCCAGATCTTATCAGGGCTGGCCTCTATTCCTCGGGCATTGACAATGAACCCAAGGAATTTTCCGGATGCGACTCCTAAATGGCACTTTAGTGGATTAAGCTTCATCCCGTATTTCCGGAGGATATTGAACATTGACTCCAAGTCTTTGACATGATCACGAATTATCGTGATTTCACCAACATGTCATCTACATAAACCTCCATAGTCTTCCCAATCTGATCGGCAAACATTCGGTTGACTAAGTGTTGATAAGTTGCGCCAGCATTCTTTAATCCAAAAGGCATGACCTTGTAGTAGTATAACCCCAAGTCGGTTATGAAGCTTGTGTGCTCTTGGTCGGGTACATGCATGGGTATCTGATTGTAACCTGAGTAAGCATCCATGAAGGATAATAATTCATGTCCGACGGTTGAATCTACCAGTTGATTGATTCGGGCAAGTGAAAAGCTGTCTTTCGGGCAGGCTTTATTCAGATCAGAGTAATCGATACACGTTCTCCATTTCCCGTTTGGTTTCCGGACGAGTACGGGATTGGACACCCACTCTGGGTATAAAGCGTCTCTAATGAACCCATTCGTCTTCAATTTGTCGACCTCTTCCTTAAGGGCGGCAGATCTCTCTGGATCCATACCACGTCTTTTCTGTTTGACCGGGATATACCGCGGGTCAATATTTAAAGTGTGGCTCGCGATGTTCGGCGAGATTCCACACATATCAGAGTGCGTCCAGGCGAATACGTCGAGATTCGCCTGGAGAAAATCAACCAATTCCTGTTGTGTCTCTTGGTTCAGCTGAGACCCAATCTTCAACATTCTCGAGTCATTGTCATCATCGTCAATCGGGACATCGATGGTTAGCTCAACCGGAGAAGCTTGACTTTCCGTAGATTCTTCTTTATTATCATTGTCCCTTGGGTCAAGATCCTTTTGGAATTGGTTGTGGTGCCCAGGCCGAGGCCCAGGCGCTAATTGTCAATCGTCAGTGAAACGGACGCAGAGAGATTCCTCTACGCCCTTTCCTTTTTCTTTTCGCTGCGCCTCCCGCAGCTCGGCAACATAACAGGCTCTTCCAGCAGCCTGATCTCCTTGTACAACTCCTATCCCGTGGTCAGTAGGGAACTTTAGAGTTAAATACCATGGGGCAATAGCAGCCCTAAATTCAGCAAGGGCCGGTCGGCCCAAAAAGGCATTGTACGGAGAAGGAATATCCAAGACAACAAATTGCAACATCCGAACTCTTCGGCATTCTCCCACTCCCAACTCCACCAGCAATTCAACCATTCCGGTTAGTATTGTCGCACTTCCGTTGAAGCCGTGGACTCGTGATTGACAAGGTTTTAAGTCCTTAGCTTCCATCTTCATTAAATCGTATGCTCTTTTAAACAGTATGTTCACAGAACTCCCACTGTCTACCAAGATCCTCTTCATCCAAGCAGGACCAACTTGAGCGGATATGACCAGCGGGTCAATTGTGGGGGCTTCGACTTTATCGGCATCTCTATTTCTAAATACGATTTCGTCAGCCATCGTCTTTTGTTGTTTAGCCGGTGTTCCGTCTTCAGAGTTACTATAGCATTCAAAGTCCACATGCCTGATCGAGCTAGCATATGACTCCATTTCTCTCCAGCTTCGGTCTGCTGGATAGGGACCACCACTTATTGTATTGATAACTAACCTCCCGCCCGTACGAGCGGGTTCACCTTGCCTTTCCTGATTCTGCGTTCGATTTTGATTGGATGGGCCCGCCTCACCGGACTACGGTGCCCGAACAAACTGATCCAACTTTCTTTCTCTGATTAATTTTTCAATGAGGTCTTGCAAATGCCTACACTTATTGGTGTTATGTCCATAACTTTCATGAAATCTACAGAATTTTCCTGTTTGAATCTGCCACTCCGACGATGGCTTCGGAGTAGGCTTTTTGTATTGCATAGTATTACAAGTCTGTAGGTATACATTTTCCAGTGACGTGTTAAGTGGTGTATAACTGTCAAACATTGCGATTCTATGCCTCGGACCACGGTTCTGGTCTTGCTTCTGCTCCGGTTATCACCGTTCCTCGGTTGTTGAGTCTGCTTATTTTGAATATTCAACTTGACTTTTCCTGAACTTTCGCCAGACTATTTAACCGCAACACTACTCTAAATGCCTTCACTGCTGGGCCTTGCATCGTCTTGCTTCCTAGACTGTTTCGCATCCTCTCGCCTCAAGAATTGAGCGGCTTTGGAATAGAAACGGTCCAACGATGCGGGAGGCTTTCCAGCTAACCAATTTCCAAACTCGGAATCAGGGTCGATTCCTTTAGTCAAAGCCATTAAGATAGAATTATCATTGGGGTTGGTGATCTCTACGCATGCAGCATTGAATCTCTCCAAAGATCGTCTAAGTGTCTCTCCGGGAGCTTGAGTGACACTTGATAAGGTATTAACATCTATAGGTCTGGCAATATGCATACGAAACTGCTCAACAAATTTGGTAGCTAACTGATCAAATGAAGAAATAGATCGTGGCGGTAATCGTGTAAACCACATCGTCGCAATTCCCCCTAAGGAAATGGGAAAACTACGACATTTTACTACGTCATCAGCTCTCGCAGCAGTCATCGACCATTCGTATTTCAAAATATGTTGATTTGGGTCGGAATTCCCTTCATACATGGGCAGGGTTGGCATCCTGAATCGCCGAGGAGGTTCAGCATACAATATGTCATCAGTGAACGGGGTATGACTTCGGGAGATTCCCCAATCGTCATTTGTTAGGCCTTGACTCTCGCGAATCATTTGTCGTACCATGGCTGAGAGGGCTGGCATCGGAACATTCTGTGTGTGGTGAGCCAAAGTGTGGTCCGGTTCCGCGGTGCGAGGTGGGATCGGGCGTTGTCGACGATCTGTATCTTGCCTCCTTGGCTCGACATCTTCTGGGACATATGGCTCTGGATCATGTCCCTATTGATGGTAATTCTGATTGGAGTGATTTCGAGTATCAACTCCTATGTCAACTGCAGCGGCTGTGGCAGCACGATCATCTGCAGTGTATTGTGGAATAGTGCCTCCTCGGGAGGAGGGTCCAGTATGGAAGCTGGTAGATGGGCCAACTCTTACTTGCCCAACGGTTAATGCCTGTTGATAGTCAACAGCTTGCGCATGGTTTCCGTCTAGCCTGGGACGGGTAGATCTGTCATTGTAGTCAGATGAAGCAGAGCTTTCGGTGGAAGAATGAGGAGCTTGATCCCTTCTGGATCTTCTTCGCCTTTGGCGATTTAGTTGATTGGTCACCTCAGCATTAGCGCGCAACTGCTCAGTTAGCTGTTGTCGGCTTTGGGTTAGTTCCTGGAGTAGCGCTTGGAACTCTTGTCTTGTAATCGGACCTGACTGATCCGTATGCCCAGCAACATCTTGATTGGTTGACTGCAGCTGTGTAGGATTTTGCCTATCCCGACCTTCTCGATCACCAACGTTGGAAGTGGTTCTTGTACTCACCATCTTGAAGCGTTGAATCCTTTCCTAGACTTTGAATAAATCTGAATAGAACGGAAGGAATCTGAATATGAGGTCTGGATCTCTCTCTTAGATTTATGCAATCCGGCATCGAAGATAGATCCAAGGAGCAGGAGAAAAACTAGGTTGTTCTCAGTGAAAGCACCAAAGTGTTTGCACCAAAATTGGAAAACACCCTTCGGAAGTTTTTGAAGAAATAATAAATGAAGAAATTAAATTGAAAATGAGGATTATCAAACAAAAACTCCTAGTCACAGAAAAGTAAATTGCATGGAAGACAACAATTTTATAGTGGTTCGGCAATTTTCCTACGTCCACTGTGAAGTTTTATCTCTTTATTGCTTAATTCTTGAAGATTACAAGTGTTCTCGAGCAAAATACAGTAGATAATAGACTTAAATTCGAAATCAGCAGCAGAGGAGATGGTGTAGAATGATTCTGGCAGCGTCCGGGCGTGCTTTTTCTCTAAAATTCTCTGATCCCCTTTCTGAATACCAGGGGCTCTATTTATTGTTGTAGGAGGCTGATATTTCGCCTAAAATCAGGGAAGAACGCTTCTGGCACGTGAGGGGGCCCACATGGCCGAATTCCGGAGATCCGGGCCCACTTTGGGATCGATTCGACCCTTGGTTCGAATCGATCAAAAAGGTGTCCAATCGTGATGAAACTTGGCGTGGACATTCTTCTATGTATATGCAAGCTCCTGTGAAAATTTCGTAGCATTTGGATTTGTAGATCTCAAGTTATGATCGATTCATGATGGAGTTTTTCGCCCCATGGATCCGTTCGAATCGATACGGTTCGAACCCATAGGGTCGAATCCATGCTTCTGCATATGAAAGTGATGACGTGGTGCGTATGCTTCGAGTCAATCCTCCTTTTTCTCCAAGTTTTCTGGGTCATATTCCTAGGTTTTAGCTGTGTAAACTTGATGGATTCGAGGTTATCGATTCGAAGAGTGGCTTCCTTCGAATCGGTCATATACGTGTTCCTTCATATCGATCGTGGAAGGCCGTGGTTGATCGGTACGAAGTTTCCTTTGCTTATTGGATTCGAAGACAATTACGGCATAGAGTCGAAGCCATAATGGGTTCGAACATGGGCATGTGAAGATGGATTCGAAGCGAGGCTACTTAGACAGATTCGAACCAATGTGTGGTCGATGGATTCGGAGCACGGCTTATTTCTGATCGATTCGAACCTATGCTATTCCCGAGGGATTCGAACCTATATCATTTCATCCATCTCCCATTGGCGATAACTTGAGCATACTAACTCGGATTACCCCGAAATTTGGAACGTTGGCTTCTACCGCTTTGCCTGATATGTCTTATCAATTGTAGCCCAATCCGGACTCGGGTAAAATTCATCGATATCTGTTGTTGCCCAATCAATCATTCCAAATTGAGGACATATGACCTTGTCTTTTTCCAGTCAGATCCTGGTTATCTCGGCCTTGCCAAAAGGCGGGATAACATTGATCGCCTCACCATGTCTTCTCATTTTATTCCTATTAAGTCTAATAGGACTGCTTCGCATTTGGCTAAGTTGTATGTCAAGGAAATCGTGAGACTTCAAAGTGTTCCTAGTTCTATTTTGAGTGACCGTGATCCTTTATTCACGAGTCATTTTTGGCAGAGTCTTCAGCAAGGTTTGGGAACAAAGCTTAATTTTAGCACAGCTTATCATCCACAGTCTGATGGACAGACTGAACGGGTGAATCGTATCTTGGAAGATCTCCTCCATACTTGTATTCTTGATTTCGGTGGTAGTTGGGAAGATAACCTACCTCTTGTAGAGTTCTCCTACAATAATAGTTCTCAGTCTAGTATCGGTATGGCTCCTTTCGAAGCCTTATACGGAAGGCCATGTCTATCACCTTCTTGTTGGTTGGAATCTGGAGAGAAGCTTATCCTTGGCCCAGATTCTATTCATGATTCTTCTGAGAAGCTTGATCTTATTCGTTTGAGAATGAAAGAGGCACAGAGCCACCAGAAATCCTACGCGGACAACTGTAGGAAGCCTCTCGAGTTCTTGATTGGTGATTTTGTTTTTATTCATGTTTCTCCTCTGAAAGGGGTTATGCGTTTCAGTACGACTGGGAAATTGGCTCCTCGCTTTATAGGACCATTTTCTATTACTGAACGTATTGGCCCTGTGGCTTATAGAGTTTCACTTCCTGCTCATTTATCTGGTATTCACGACGCGTTTTACGTCTCTCAACTTTGGAAGTGCCTTCGAGAGTCGGATTCTGCTATCGATTCTCCTGATTTGCAAGAGCTTGAGATTTCACCAGACTTATCTATTGTACAGCAACCTATTCGCATGCTTTCCACGGAAGTGCGACACCTTCGAAACAAGGACGTGCCGCTCATTAAAGTTCAATGGTCGGCTAATCCTAATGATTGTACTTGGGAAACCAAAGAGTTTATCAAGCGATCCTATCCGGGGTTTCTATCTTAGCTTTCCAACGGTGAGAATATCTTTTCATCTCAAGCTTATTTCCTTTTCTTTTTGGGAATTGTTGTAAGTAGTTGCTACAAGTATCGTCTCTAGGAATTGCGTGGATGCAATTTTGTAAGGAGGGGAGATATGTAACAACCCGCATATTTAACGATTATATATTTAAATGTTTTATTTAAATATAGTGTCGTTAGTCGGATTTAGGTCCGAAATGTTACTTTTTGCAAACGGCCGAATTAGGATTCGAAACCACTTCCGTTGAGTTTGAAATGGCGTTTGCGATCTTTTTGAGTATGAGCTTCGTTATGTTTAGAGTAAGACGAATTTTGCTATTTGCTAAGTGGGCTTTTGGGTTTGGGTTCAACCAACTCATCCTATACTGCAACTCAGCCCCTCTCCTCTCCACTCACTTATTTCATTTCATAAAACTCAAGCACAACTGAAAACGGGGAAAGAGAATGGGAAATAGAAATTCCAAGCCCTAGTTTCCTCTTGCAAAATCCAACGTCTTGCTCCGAAATCCAAGAGAAGCTATTGGTAAGCCCTCTCTTCATCTTCTCCAACTCTTTCTTTCTTCAATTTCAGAAAGTTTCCTAAACCTAACTTAGGAAATACTTGTTTTGATCTTAGATTGAAGCTTGTAGAGTTGAAGTGGAGAGTGGTTGGTCTTTTCTTTACGTTTGAGCTTCTCATCTTTGTTTGTGAGTAAAAGGTGAGATTTTTATCTAAAATTTATATCCAAACAATCTTCGGTTGTTAGGTATGAATTCCTAACACTTATTCTTGTGCAATTGCTTTTGGCTTGGATTGAATTGGTGAATATTCCAATTTTTGGTGTTTTGGAGTCAAATCTTTGAAAATCATAACTTTGATGTTTGATCATGATTTTGGAGGTGTATTAAAGAGCAAATAGGGCTGGGTTGTCGATTGGAACAAATGCCTAGAGTCATTGCTCGTTAGATTGCATTTTGGAGGAGTTTTTCCTTCATTTGATAGGCTGAAGTACAGCCTCAAAGCTCAGTCAGTCGACTGACCTTTTGCAGTCAGTCGACTGGCTGTAGCAAATGAGGGTTCCGAGGTTGGTTGGAGAGCCTAAGAGTCCCTGTTTTCTGCAATCAGTCGACTGACCCTCTATAATCAGTCAACTGAATGCAGGAAATGGAATATTCATGTTTCTGGTTCAGTCGACTGTTCTCAGTGTGCCAGTCGACTGACCTGCTTGTTTTGGTCTATTTTGCCTATTTGTTTGTGATTCCAACTTTTATCGATTCGGGTTGATTCCAATTAGTTGTTATCGCATTTTGACTTTGATGATTCCTTCTTGATTTCCTACACGGGTTTGAATAAAATGATCTCTTCAAATCGTATTAAAAGCTCACTTCTCTAATTTATAAATTCTATTTAAAATATACACACAAATTCGCACTTCCAGCGAAGTGGAAAGGAGATTAAATGGTTAGGTAAAACACGGACCATGAATCCATGCGTTTATCTTTCCGATTAATCCCCGACCTATTCGATTGATTGTTTTGACGTTTTGTCTGGTTTACCAATGAGATGAGGTAAACTTTGTACTATTTTGAGTGTGAGATTAACTAACGGATATTAAACTGCTTAGTGCGAACGGGTGGTTATGAGACTTACGTTACCACTTTTTGGATTCCTTTTCGAGAGTTGTGACACATCCCGCGCGTTAGTGGTGTCCAGTACCGGGCCTCCGGACCTTCACCACTACGGTTTGTTGCCTTTGGGATAGTGTCTTCGGACTTTCACCTTCAGGTTTGTCGCCTTCGGGTGTGTTGCCTTCGGGTATGTTACCTTCGGGCTTGTACCTTCGGGTTTGTGCCATCAGGATTATTGCCCTATTGTATCGCTTTTGGAGTTGGTCATTCGTCACCGCTCGAGTGATATTGGGTTTGGAGTCTTCGGGCTCATGGATTCTTGTTTATACAGTGCTGAGCACGTACAAATTTTCTGTTGTTTCATTGATATGTATATTCCCTAGGTATCACCCTTCGGTGTTGGTCTTTTCGAGCCGCACGATATATAGCGGTTACCTTGCGGAACTTGTGTTACCTTCATTGGTATTTGATATTTGCCTTTTCGGCTTGTTTTGGGATATTCATATCCTTTGTTTATTATGTTGCTGATGATATGAGGCTTGTCTTGTTATGATTCATCTTTTGTTAGATGATTGTGTTATCTCTTTTAGAGATATTCGTTATACTTTATGACCTTGCTGGTTTATTGTTGTTCAGTTTATCTAACTGATTCGTTTAGCTAGACTGACCCGTGTAATTATACTCGAGTCAGACCGAGATGTTTCAGGTTAGGTACTTTTGGACTTAGCATATTTTGCTTCCACATGGACTATTCAGCTGGCTCCTTTTTGTTATAGCTTTTGTGTAGTCCCTTTTTGTTGTAACTCTGATATGTATTCTTTTGGATTCGTCTGTATATTATGGTTTGCTATACCACTTGACATGTATCAGTTTGTATACTCTGTTATATATCAGTATATGTGTATATGATGATCTTCTGTTCTGTGATGTATATTGCATTTGAATTGTTATATTCTGTTTTGATAGATCCCCTTGCCACCTACGGTTTTGTTTTAAGTATTCATTGGATATGTCGATCTGTTTGGTATGACAATTGTCGATGTATTCAATATATAGTTAAAGCAAGTCTATAGATGGTCGCTCCTAACCAGTCCTATTCTCCGCGTTAGTTGGCGGCATTACCCCGTAATATCCTTGGCTAACATGGGTATAGAGTTGGGGCGTCACACCCTTCTTCTCTCTCTCATTCATGATTTTCAGGCCGTGATGTTTTTTTTTCCAAGGTCGATCGTGCAACCAAAATTAGCCATCGCCTCCACCAACTTGCATCGCCGCCATCGCCTACCACCGCTGCTATGCATGCGAACCCAAAAACGAGCCCAACCCAGCCATGAATGGGGCAATTTACTGGCCACCTCGCTCTTCCACTTTCAATTTCCACCATTCATCACTCTCCAATCGTCAAGGCAAGCAACTTCTGTGTTGAGACCTTCCCTCAAAAATGCTTCGAGTAGGACCTATCGAGCTTGGTCGATGGATTGGCCAATTGAAAATTGAGGATGAGTTTTTGATTTAGGGTTTGTAAAATGAGAAACCTTAAGGTCCTTTTATAGAAAATAAACTCAGCACTATTCACGCTTTAAAATTTGGACTTCAAACGAAGCGTACCGCCTGGCGTTCTATAGTTTATGCCCCAATTTCGAACATAATCGAATATATATCGGGAGCCAATTCCATCATATACAGAAGTTGTCTTTTCAAAATCAAATTATATTAATTTAAATTCCTTTAAATAATTCCTATGCATTTCGAACTCGCACGACCAAACGATACGGCCGATCAACACTAAATTCAACAGCGTATAGTAATTCACTATTATGGATCCAGTAAAATAGGTTTAGTCGAAATTCGAAACAGTGTCCTGAAAGACTATTTTTACACATTAATTAAAACGAGTAATTTTCAAAATCAGTTTAATCATTTCTTAATCCAGTTTAAAATTTCACTATCTTCCTTCTTATTCAAATAGATTTGAAATCAACTTTCGAAATCATTTTAATTCATATTGAATTCATGATTCAATTTTTTAACATATAAAATTAACTTTTCACTACTTAAAATCAATTAAATACTCCAAATTCAAATGACTGAAATTCTGCGTCGTTATATGGAAGAATAGAGATAAGATATACACTTATATGTAGCATATACAAGTATGTAACTATAGCTTTATCTCGTACCCCAATCTCATTCTCTAATTCATTTGGATTATGTTTTCAAAAACTTCTTCTAAATTCAAAAACTCTTTTTTTTTACGTAAAACTTTGTTCTGATGCCAAGTTGTGACATCCCCCATTCCGAGGTTTGAAAATTAGCGCTACCGATGTTGCAGTTGTCAATAGTATTATTCTCTGGTGCCAAAATGAGATCAGTTGATAGTATTATTAGCAACAAAGCACAAGAATATGAAAATTTTTCAAAACATAGATTTTATTAATTAATTTCAGATTCATTACATTATCCGAAACATTGCTAAGGTTTAAATAAAATATAATTATTACAAAATACTACAAGAGCGGCATATGAAGATGCATCCTTGGTTGATCAGAGTTAACTACTAGACTGATACAATTTCTACCATTACATACATACATAAAAAAATTATAACAACACAGGGGATAAGTAAATAAATAGAATCTTACATAACTAGCTCTATCTCCTACATGTCTTTGGAAGCTTTATTCGTCCAACCTAAATACCTAGAAACTTTACTCTCGAACTACTTAAATAAATACCTAAGAGTTTAAGCAGAAAAACAAGAAATTTGGGTTAGTCTGGTGTGAGTTACTACATGCCATATCGGTTAATAGATATCTGTTAAGACCACACTGCTGAGCATATCAGTTTTTACCCTTACTAGTATCCTCAATGTTTGTCTTTTATAAATCAAGCACCTACAACTACAATGGTTAAACTAGACAATATAAACAATCATATGCATGCATGCAACCCGGGTAATTATGACCAGTCTAACAAAATAAATGGCAATCTTTCCCAATATTATAATTTTTCTTAAGGTAAATACAAACATATATGGCTCCCAGGCCTACCAGATATATCAAATTCTCTAACTTATTGCTAGAAGGAAACTGAACGGTCTACCCGAAACCCACTATTCCTAAGGTCACTCTAATCCTACTAGTTTTTCAAGTTGGCCAATAACCTACCTCATCTTTATGTATTCCTTTCTGTGCGTAAACCTACTTTTAGTCTTACCCTTGATGAAATCCTACGCATTGGAATTTTGGACTAATATAAGCTAGGGGCTAACAGCTAAAGTATTGGGTGCGACCCTACAACAGTCTCATCTAATTTTCTAATCTTTGAGTCAATTCTTCCTTTTATAATTTATCTAAAGGTGATATGAATAATCTTAACTGTAAAATTCTAGGCTAAAAACCCTTGTATACTTCCTTGAAAACATAAATGTTTATAGTTGATTTATCCTTGAGATCATACTTTAAAACGAGGAAAATATAGCCTATACTTTATCAAAAATATTATGCCAAGATATATATTCTTTTATAAAATAACTTCTAAACTTTGTAATCACTTAGAGTTGTCGCACCTTAAAACCATAGGCTATTAATGCAGATACAATAAAATTATTTACTATTAACGTGGAACATTAATATTGTTTGTACAAGTTATCACACCCTTCCATATTGGAATCATGCTAAAGCATCTTATTTGTAAAACACAACACCATAAGGAAAAAAACTATTTATGTCATATATCATAAATGTATATAGGTTGTCGACTATAAGTAGCATTGTCATTGGATCGCATAGTATAAAATTTTAAAACTTAATGACACGGGACTATCGAAATTAAGGCTAGGCGGCATCATTACGTAATATAATTGATGTCGAAAATAACCTATAGGTGCATCATAACTAAAACAAGGCAACATAAGAAATTAGTGGCATATTTCCTCATAACAATCAATGTCGAAATTCGTATATGCGGCACTAATGTCGTAACATAGCTTATGTCAAAAATATGCTTATAGCAACATTGCTATCTTATGGAGTTAATGTGTGTATAGAAAATATCGACATCATGGACGTCTCTATAAAAATTTCGGTATCATCAACATCACTATAAAACATATGGTATAAAACAAGCAGCATAGAAAACTAGCGGTATGGAAAATGTGTGGCATAAAAGATATGCGGCGTAGACCCCTAGCGGCTTCACCATTGCTGCAAGCATCAATGTCTGCATTGGCTTATATGTGCCCCAACCTTAGTGGAATCATTGCACATCAATGAGGTTGATGCCATATGCTTCCATACAGGTTCATGGTGCCAAGCGGCGTAGATGGATAGTGGAATCAATGACGACGACAATGGCATGTCCTGTAATTATTATAAAAACTGCAAATTTTCTATATAAAGTATTTTCTTTTCACCAACTACTAATCTTTGTCAAATTCTCATTGGATAATACCATTCTTTACCAAATTCTCTTCAAAAATACTACTATGAACCAAATTACGTACCTAAATTATTTTTGATAACTAATAATTTTATATTAGTATTTTAATATAATTATCAAGCTTTTCTAGCCTAATAAATTCATAGTAAATTATAAACACTTGGAAAAACCCAAAAAATCACAATAAATTAGATTTATCATATTCTTTAACATATTATATTTTTGGGACAAAAAATAGCATTTCATTAGTTTTAATAATTAAAACCCAAAACAAATCAATTTCCTTACTTAGAAAATTCATGAAGTATTCATACTTTCTTGGAAAATTATGAAATTATACACCCACTTCTAAAATAATGTTTCTAACATCATATAAAAATTTCAAATCATTTGGGTATCAGATGATAGGTTTTTATACTCAAACCTATTGACAAATTTCATAAAAAATCCAATAATTTATCATTAAGCACATAATATCCAATCAATCATAACATGGCATAATACAATCATAAGGTTCGGGTTTAATCATAAAGCCGAAATTAAATAAGAAAACTTGAGTAGGGTTATCATTTTTCACCTTGATTTGATAATGAACGATGAGATTTTAGTTTAGATTTGATTTCCCTAAGCTATGTCTTGATTTCTTAGCTTTTCTACCTCTTTGAACTCCTTTGTAATGGTCGGCCTTGTATATGTTTAGGTTTGTACTAATGTAATTGAACTGAGGGAAAGGAGAGTGACAAGTTTTATGTTAGGAAATATAGCCTTTTTCCTATTTTACCCCCACTAAAATTCTCCTTCTTATTAATGTTCTAATCAACCTTATTATTTTATTAATTAAGGCTCGACCAATCACATCTCATTCTCCTTATTCCCTTACATTATTTAATTTAATATCTCTAACAAAATTTCATAAATAGTGTTAATCAAAATTAGAAGTGTTGCATAGATCGTCTTGATCTTGGTGCAGCAGCGATTCATGAGCACGAAAAGAGTTAGATGGGTCATTCGTGCAACTTTCCGAGGAGACCTAAGAGTTTCTTTTTAAAATTAACCTAGTGGTCATCGAAGAAAGAAGAACTTAGTGACTTTGTACTGCACCGGCAGCAATATGCTGTAGAAAGTGGTTCCTTCGAACCCAATAGTCCGTACTTTTAATGGTTTAGGCTTATGCTTAGTGATCTAGCTAAGAAGTGAGCACTCTGAATTGTTGCTATCTTTGTATATGAATTAGCCATCTCCTTTATAAATATAATTGGTCCTTTGGTGATATGTGTTTTTTTAGCTTTGTGCATTGATTTCCTTCGAAATAAACCCTTACTACCACAAACTATATTGATCCTTGTGGGTCTCTTTTGTAGTCTACTAAAGCCTTTGAATTCAACGAACCTTCAGTTCCCACCATTTATGGCCTAAGAGACTTAGGTGTACATGAGTTTAAATTAGCAGCTATAGCTTTTGCTAAGGCCTTAGAGAAGAAAACATGCATTTAAAAATTACTAATGAAGGGCTCGATGGAGATTTGAAGAATAACCTTTCTAAGCTTCAGGAAGTAAAGGATGCCCTTGAACGCTAATACCAATATAATGTCAAACGACGCACTGAAATTGAGGCTGGAAATTCAAAGGTGGACGATCTGCAACAATCATTGAAGGAAGGTGAAGAGCCATGGGATCATTCATGATGCTGAGACTAAAGATTAAAAGATAAATGTAGAGAGTTTGTCTCTTCTTGCTGCCTAACAATACAATAAAGGTGGTGAAGGAGCAGAAGAAGCAGAAGGGTTAAGCTTAGACATGGCCTATACTCCCCTTATAGGTGTGGATCCCTTATCGGCGAACGAGTGGAGAAAGAAGTTGGAAGTGCATTTCAGGGTAAACTTAAAGAGATGGAAGCTCACCACGAGCAGCAAATCGAGCAACAAGGGCCGAAGATGCTCCTCACTCATAGAAGAAGAGGTGAGCAACGGACGGTTTTAAATACTTTAGCGGCTTCTCTAGGAACACAAAGAAGAATAGGGATGAACTAATTGACACTTGTGAAAATAAGAAAGGATGTCCTTCTCAAGATCTTTGAGCTTGAAGTTTACTATGAAATGCTCAGGGTGCCCCAATGTCAATGCAACACTCTTCAATACGCCTAGGCAGGATAGGGTTGCCAACCTCACAGAGAAGCATACAGGTTAAAAGTACGATGGGGCAGATCGCTTTACAACGTGTCGTTGATGTTTTTCCTATTTCTACACCACTCTTGACATGTGCCTCCTATATAATAATAAAGGTCGATGACTATGGAGTATCTGACAGACCACTGGGCAAACACTAACAATGACTCAAGAAAGACCTTGTGCATCACTATTGAACCACCTCTAGCCAACATTATTAGATTTGATGTTCTATAATTAGCGTAGTATCATAGAAGCCTATAGCTAAGGATAACTTTGTAAGATCATGTTGTAAAATATTTTCAGTCATGCAAATACTCATTAGAATACTATAAAAAGAAATAATAATAATAATTATTATTATTATTTGAAAAGAGTGTAAGTCCTTTATAGATTTTATTCGAACGCGCTTCACCTTATTGGCCTGGAATGACCTAATTTTTCAGTCTTGCACTATCAAGAAACATTCATAGGCAGCTGACTTGGGGGAGAGTGTCAAGTCTACTCTTATTCGAATTACAAGACTAGAAGGGTTACTAAGAGGCACCGAGTGCATGGATGGTTTCCTACGAAGATAAGATCAAGGTACTGAATGGCAACCTTGAGGAGTTATCTCTTCAGGTTGCTAAGCACACTATAGCAAGAGATGATCCTATTACATCCCAACCCTATGATGCTATAGCAAGCCTTAATGCTACTCCTCTACATCCATCATCATCGAGAGGAGGATCCTGTAGCAAGCACTAATTATGACTTGATAAAGCCTTGATGCTTTATTGTGCGCTTGGCATGGTCAGCCTTGCTGCTGGAGGCAAACTATTTATTGTTTGTGTGCTTGGCACAGTCTACCCCTCTATTTGGAGGTGGACTATATTTTGACTATGAAGTCAAGTCATGTATTTTACAACCTTTTAATTCACGCGCATTGTTTTTGTACTGGTTTAAGCTGTCTAATATATTACGCCCAGTGTAACTGTTTGGTTGAGAAGCTGGGTCATGTACAATAGGATCCAATGGTAATAGCTATGTTAATGAAATTAACATAGAGAGATTTTTATACTGGTTTGGGCCATCTAATATTCCTACATCTAGTTTATTGTATTACTAATTTTCATAGTAATTACGATATTTGTTATATAAGCAATGCTGGCTATACAAAATTAGGCTAGAGATTCTTTGAATTCCATGTTCTTGAATCAAGGCTCCTATTAGGTTTTGATAACTAGTGTAGCAACCTAGATTTTTAAGTTAATAAAATAAATAATAATTTAAATTGGAGAATTTAAATCATTAATCTATAATTTGGTGTTTTTTCATAAAGAATTAGTTGCTTTGGAATGATTTTAAAAGGGTTGAAATCATTTGAAAACATTATTGAGAATTTATTTAATTATGGTGAATTCTAAAATTATAGAATACTGGACAAATTAGAATTTCAGGGTTTTATTTAAAGATAATTGGAATTAGAGTTTGGATAAGAATACTTATCTAGTTTGAATCTTTTTTTTAATGAAAGAAAAATCTGAGATTCTTAAGACTTCTTTATAATATCATTGTTCATTATTGAAATAATTTAAGAAGCCATTTTATTCATTTGGCTATGGTTTAAATATTTAAGCTTTTGATTTATGAAGCTTGTGTAAGTAATTAAATAAAAGTGGTTATTTTATTCTTTTTGGGTTGCAAATTAAAACTAAAGCGCAAAATAATGTTCACTTTATTAGTTACCTAAGAAATTGTCTTATCTAAATATTGAGCTTTGGTTTTAAGCACTTGAGTAATAACCATAGCTTCAGAAATAATAAGAAAGGGGCTTTGTCAAATATATATATATAAGAAGATAGAAAATTCATTATTTCTTTGGTTTAATTTCAAACCCAAGCCCATTTTTGTTATTGGCTGACAAAATCCTCCTCTTCTCTATACTGTAGATTCATTACAGTAATAGAAAACTAAAACATAGAAGAATCAAGTTTTCTCTTAACCTTGAAGCAAAGCAACAAATTAAAGTTAGGAA
Organism: Allium cepa; assembly: GCA_030765085.1. Taxonomy (NCBI): domain Eukaryota; kingdom Viridiplantae; phylum Streptophyta; class Magnoliopsida; order Asparagales; family Amaryllidaceae; genus Allium; species Allium cepa. The sequence continues at coordinate 780,320,042 of CM060934.1, forward strand.
TAAATTCTTAGAAAATCCAGGAAAATCAAGGTAATGATTTTGTAACCCTATTCTATTCTTTTGAGCAATTAATTTCAGTTTTGAGTAAGGATTTTCTTTTTTGTGTTATTCTGTGTATAAATTGAGTTCTTGGGCTTGCTTTTGAGAAATTGGAACTACTGTAGTTTATTGGCTGCTGAATTAAGGATGAAAGATGAGTTAAACCTCACAAGATCTATCTCTAAGTTCAGTTTTAGATGCTTGATGCTTGTTAATATCGGATTTTGATGGCTTTATGGTTGAAGTTGTAATGAATATAAACTACCACTTAAACTCAATCGAGATGCTTGCTGTTCATGAATGAAATCAACTTTAATTGCTTCGAATTGCTTTTATATGATGCTATTCGTTATTGCATATAAGCATATGGTCATTATAAGTCATATATTATTGCTAGAATCGAGCTAAATCACAGGAACTTGGAGCTTACAGCTCAACCTACTCGCATCTAGTCGACTGAAACTAGAGTTTCAATCAATTGTTCGAGTCATTCGTAGAGCATATAGCTTCAGGTCTTGCATCCAGCCGACTGACCCTAGGTTCAGTCGACTGGTCAAATATCCTAAAGCACCATATGCTCCAGGTAGCCACTCCATTCTACGACCTAGTTCTAGATTTGATTGCATATTGTTGTTTTGATTGTCTGAAATACACGAATTGGTTCAATGCTTCAAATAACTTCGAGTTTCAACAATAATGTTCTTATCTTTGATTTTATATCTCTTGTGTTATTTTGATACTGGTTTCTTGGGGTTTTCAATACCAATTTCTAAGATTCAGTAATCATGTTTCAACGATGCCTCATATATATATAGTTTTAAAACAAGCTATCTTTGAAATATAATCAGTTTAGAATTATAAATTTAGTTTTGTCTAATTTCAAATGAAAGTAAACGTAAACTCTTTTATGGATTTTTTGTATAACCATTTATCGATTTGATAATTTTCCAAGTGACTTGCTTTCCAATTTTCTGTGCTTTGATTCTCTAGTTTAGCGATTCTTTAATCCGATGATTTCAAAGTTTTATATATATATATATATATATATATATAGACACACCCACACATTTATTAAATATATATGGTTTGTATAAAAGTACTTTAAAATAGAAAGTCTATTATAATTTACCAATCTTAAACTTGTTTCAAATTAATCTAATTTCTTTTATTAATGATTCAAATTAGTATTTATATTTTAAATATAATTAGTAGAAATAGTTTATAGTTTAAAGTATGGTTTTGAAATATAAACCAACATTGTTTCTAATCAAACCTTTGTATATCAATATGTTTTTGGAACATGAGCATTTGTATTTTCATAAGTAAATATGTATTCATTTATGTGGCTTTTGGAATAATGTTGCAGAACTATATATCTTTTTATAAAGATTTTGGAACAACTATATATATAAAAACATTTTGTTATCTATTTGGATTTATAGTTTATGTACTCAAGCGATGAATAAATATATAGTTGGATAACATATGAGTTTAGGGATTTTAAAGGGAAAAATTTGAAAGTAACTATGAAGAGAAAGTGTTTTAAAAATCATTTTTTATATGATAAAAAGTACATTATTTACTTTCAAAACTATAAATTAATACTTCCTTTTATTATGCTTAGCCTTTGGCTATTTATATGTTGTTTTGGGATTTCTTATTTGACTTTTGAGATTATTGCTTTCTTTCAATTTTCGCTTTCGCCTGACTGAGGAATCTAATTAAATGATTTTGCAATGCATGTGGTATGAAACAAATGTAGTACTTTATTAGTTAATTATTAGACCTTTTCAATTGAATATTTTAATCAAGTAGGATTTACAATCTTTTAGTAAATATTTAAGTATTGCAAAGTGGTTATGGGACATTGGATGATACTTATTTAATTACTAATTGTATTTACATTACACTTGTCTAATGGAGTTTAAAATCTATCAGTAAACACTGAATTTCTCTGAGTGATATGGGACGCCTTGGAGAAATCCAATTGGTCATTAGGAGTAGGTGACACTTTCGGGGATTTCATAGCCTTCGTGCTCATCTTTGGGAAGGCGATCCTTCAGGGTCGTCAGGCGTAGCCTTCATGCATGTCTTTTCGAAGGCGATCCTCCATGGTCATCAGGTGTAGCTTTCAAGCTCGTCTTTAGGGAGGCAATCTTTCATGGTCACTAGATTAGCCTTTGCGCTCGTCCTTTGTGATATGGTTGATCGTTAGGTAAAGCTCCCTGCTTTCATTTTGAGCAGCGCCATTTTTATATTGATTTTGAACTTTGTGATTTGATCCACCAATTTGGGATTTCAGCATATTTCTGTATAGCTTATGATGTGCCAATATTTGGGTTTTGGGATTTAGTGATATTTGATTTGATTGTGCTATTTTCTTTATTTATGGTTATTTTAAGATATTTAGGCACTTCCTTATGTGATATTACTGGTGATATTTGGGGTATTTCCTTATGGATAGTCTTTGAGATTTGAGACTTGATTTGGGATTTCAACACAATTCTTTTTTGCATATGATGGGATATGTTTGTGTTTTGTAATTTGGTGAAACATGATATGTGATGCCATTTACTTTCTTATGGCTATTTCCAGATTTTAGGATCACTTGCTATGAGTTACTGTTATGGTATTTGAACTGTATAGTTTCTTATACCATTTTGTTATCTATATCATTAACATTATGCATGCTTATTGTTATGATTTCACCTTTCAGATATGTAGAGATAATCTGCCCGGTTTATTGTTTTTATAATACTCAGATCAGACCGAGACTTGATATGTAAGGGACTCGGCGACCTTAGATGAGGAATATCTAGAGTAGATAAATGCAGTGTTACCTATATGATAGAGTTTCACTTTGAGATTCTAGTTATATATGTACACTTGTTGTATGTTTTGACATGGTGTTGGCTTAAGTTGTTAAGTATACTTTTGAACCTGCCATACTTTAAGCATGTATATATTTGTATATGTAAGTCTAGTATTTCCTTTTGTTGACTTACACTTTAAAGGGATAATTGACGTATTATATTCCCGTCAATTTATGGTTTTGTGTTGTATATTATACGAGATATTGTTCTGAATTATATTAATCTACTATATTATTCTTTTGCACCTAGATTGTATACGCCGAATCTCTTCTTATAAGGAAAATAATAAATATAGTCACATAATTAAACATATCGATACTCGTCAAAGCAATATTATAGATGGTCGCTCCTAACAAACCTTATTCTCTACATTACTCGACAATATTACTTGTAATATTCATCGGTTATGTAGGCATTAAGGTGGGGTGTTAAAACTGATATACTCCGTTAGCCAAGACTATTGCTACAACTAGAGGACCTCCCCAGTTCGGGCCTAGAGCTCGTCTACTAGTCTTTGGTATTAGCCACTACTTTTTGTAAAACTAGAATTCCCTTATGGAAGCTTCTCTCCTTGAGCCTAGCATTGTAACTTTTTTCCATCCTTTGTTGGTATGCGACAGATTGAATTACCGCCTCATATATTTCTTCTTGAATAAGATCTTGGGCAACTTCCTTTGATTCTTTGTTCAGCTATGTCGTATATGATACTATTCTATGTAATAGGACTTTTGCTTCAATGGGCAGCATGGCTTTATAGCCACATATTAAGGAGAAGGATATATGACCGGGTAAGGATTTGGATGAGGTCCTATAGGACCATAGTACTATAGAAAATTCCTCCACTCACTTCCCTGTTTCCTTTTGTATTATTTTATTAAGCAACTTCTTAATAGTTTTGTTTATTGCTTCGACTTTCCTGTTTGCCTATAGGTGAGCGACTAAGGAGAAGCGTTTTGTTATCCTTTTCCTTTCATGAGGTCAATGAATTCCTTGCTTCTGAACTGGGTCCCATTATTTGAAATTACTTTGTGGGGTACCTCGAATCTAGTGATTATGTTTCTTACTATGGAAGTGACTGTCTTCTTCGCAGTGATCATAGCTAGGGGGACTGCTTCTGCCAACTTGGTGAAATAGTCTACTGCTACTATAGCATAATGCGCCCCTCCTTTTGACATAGGGAGCAGACCTGTCAAATCTATTTCCTACATGTTGAATGGACTTGGGCTGGCCAACAGGATGAGCTCATAGGAAGTTTGCCTTGAGATATGTGCAAAACTTTAACAATTGCCACATCTACTCACGTATTCCTTTGCAACTTGAAGCGTTGTCAGCCAGTAGTAACAGTGCCTTAGTACTTTCTTAGCTAATTTGGCTCCTCCAGAATGATCCTTGCGCTACCATTTGTGAGATGACCCGACTTTTTCTCCACAAAAAGTCGCATCATCCTTAAGAAAGAAAGGGATAGAAAAGAGAAAAGAAAGAAGAGAAAGAAGAGAAAGAAGAAACAACACAAGAATCTCAACAGCGGAACGAATAAATTATATTAATAACATAAGTATTACATAGTATACATCAAATATCAGAGTTACACAGTCAATACAACACATACTAGACAGTTATAAACACCTTTCTAGTTATTACAACTCAATAATTACAGATAAACACTCAAAGATACCAACACAGCGGAAAACTATATAACTATACGCAGAAGCCTCCTGCTCCATATGCTCCTCCATAATTCGTCAAAGCTAACCTGAATCCTAACCTGAATTCCCTTGGCTACTCGTAAAATTTTGAGTACCCAAGAGTTAAGGAAAAACAAAAATAACTCCGGGTCAGACATGGGTCTGGTGTGAGTAACAGGTTAAAGTTGCTTAACTTTGAAAAACCTTTGAAAAGAAAAGGTATCACGTAAGACTTCCCACACATAAACATGGAAAAGTTTTTACCTTACGCTAACCAAAACATTTGATAGGAAATCCGATGATATTATCATAGTGTCTAGGGTTTTCAAGTAAATAAGAAATAGCCGAAATTGTTACATCTATTAAATTCCAGCTACTAGCCACAAAAGTGGGTAATACAATCAAAACTGTTGGCACTTATTGGATTTTGGATTCCATCAATGGCCGGGCTACTGGGGTACCGCTCGTCACAGTACGTGGCCTAGATCACCGTACCGAGGATTACTCCCAATCCCCTGAAACACAAAGCCGGACCCGTTCCTTACTGAACAGTTCCGAACAAGACAACCCCACAGTTGTGATCAGCAACCGCACCACTAAGCCGAAAAATAAAGGGACATCTAGACAGGGATAAATCTTTCTCTCAAGTGGGGGCTACCCACGAAGCTTTGCTGCATCTCCCCTGTTTTAGCCATTCCTGGTTGATGAAGCTTGAGGCTACGATTACCTTTATAGGACATATCACTTAGAATGCTCATCGTCCACCTGACGATGTTCTGAAAGCATTCGATCCATACAAGTTCGTTCCGGGTTCGAACGAAACCGAAGGCATTATCTCGTTACACTCATATTGGAATCACCCTCAGAGTTAACGACAATAACCCTTGCACTCTGAATCACCATCTTGAATCTATAAGTACTATTCCGTTAAACCCATTACGGAATCACCCACAGAGTTATACTGACGTATAGCCCTTACACCTCGAGTCTTCACTCGCTCCACTTGGATTCACGTCCTAACGTTTAATTGGAATCGATGTGGTTTTCGGATTCCAAATATGGAAACTCGATACCGATCTCATCGAAATCCAAAACGTGTCTTTTAGGTCCAAGTTGTTTTAAGTTTAAAACAATTCAATTCATTATCTAAATATACACAGATAGATAATTTACCACACAATAGATAATCAACTTTATCATTATCAACAGATAATTCATATCATAATCAGATAATCCATACTATCATCCAAAAGCAATCAACACATCCATATCACATTACATTTCTCATCTCATAACTGAGATTGCAAACCATATATGGCAATTAATACCAACCATCAAACATAAGCAATGATCTAATGATCACACCTTCTATAATTAATTTAAAATGAATTAAATTAATTACTTAAACTCTAATTAATTTAAAATGAATTAAATTAATTACTTCATCATTAAAATCCTACTTAATTTAATGTTCAATTGATTACAAATCAATTTAAATAATCACCAACTAAATATTCATTTCAATTAATCATTACTGATTAACCATCCCTAATTACAATAAGTAAGTAGCTTATAAGTTAATTACACAAGTTAATTACTTAAATCCTTTGCAAACAATTAACTTGTAATTGCTTAATTAATTAATTAATTAAAATTACATTAATAACTTATTCATTATTAATTATACCTTAATTAATCAATTCCAAATTACATCATTAATTAATTAATGATTTCTAATTATATTTAATCAATCTCTATATAAATTAATTACATAAGTAATTAATCCTCAATTGAAACCATATATATTAATCTCCCATGATTAATAACCATTCAGTAATTAACTACTTTAATTACTCATCCCATAAATTAATTATTCTTAATTAATTATCTCCATTAATCCCTTGATTAATTTTCAAAGTAATTTAAATCCAAATTACTTCTATAATAAATATCCTTAATTACATTCAGTAATTATTAATTACTTCCCTAAGTAATTATAAATCCATAAATTACATAAGTAATTATCAATTAATCCACAAATATTTAAATTAATTAATCTTAATTAATCTAAACTAATCACATTAATTAAATTAATTACACTAAGTAATTAATTCATTAATTACTTTCATTAAGTAATTAACATAAACCATTGATTATTATTAATTAATTAATCTAATTAATTATCAAAAATTAATCACATTAATTAATTGTTAAATAATCTTAAGTTAATGACCTTCATTAACATTTCTTAATTACTTAATTAAGAAATTAACTTATATAAATCATTATTAATTATCAATTAATTAATATTAGTTACAATTTAATTAACCTCTAATTATTAATTAATTAAGTGTTAATTAAAATCTAAATTATCTTTAATCGCTTGATTAAATAAATCTTAATTATTAATTAAAATTTAATTAACCATCCTTAATTATAGATTAATTAAACTTAATTAATTAATCTCAAATCTTAATTAATTAACCTAAAAATTATTAATTACTTAATTAATCATCCACATTATTCATTAATTAAATAATTAATATTCCATTTAAATTAATTTAATAATTTAAATAAAATTAATTTCTTAAGTTCTAAATTAAGAAACATTCTTCTTTATACAAAGTAATTTAAACAATTTGTTCCAAATAAATTTCAATTTAAAATTTTCTTTTTAAATTTCAAACTGAAACACAAATTAACTTTTCATTCCAGATTCAACTTTAAAATTAATACTTTACTTACATTTCCATCTTCATTTTTAAATTCAAATTATTTAAACTTTCTAAAATAGTTAAAACAAATTTAAATTTTAAAATTTATTCAATTTTAAAAACTGACATTAAATAAAAGTTCAGGTTTTAAAAACAGAATTTAAACTCATTTTAAATTCTTATTTCATAATTTAAAACTTAAAGTCTTAAATTCAAAACAATGTTCTCTTAAATTTTAAAAAGTTTAAAAACTAAATTTAAATTCCCAGATTTAAATTAAATTTAAATTCAGATTCATTTGTTTAATTTCTTATTTCAGTTTCCAGATTTAAACTTGTTTAAATTTTCAGTTGCATTTTTAAAATTTACTTTTAAATTAAAACAGAAAACAGTTTTCTGTCTTAGTTTAAAACATCTTACATTTTGAATTCAAAAATGTTTCAAAATCAAATCTTCTAACTGTTGATTACATATAAAAGTTCTGGTTTTAAAAATTCCAATTTTGAACTTAATCTTACAATTTCAAACTTACTTTTAAATTTAAATAAAAACAGAAACAGTTTCTGTTTTTATTTAAAAAACCAAACTTAAATTTTTAAAAATTTAAATTATTACTAAAAACCAAAATTCAAACTTATTTGAATTCATATTTTAGATTCAGGCTTAAAACCCAAATTCAAATTAAGTTTACATTTTAAATTTTAACTTTTAAAATTTTAAACACTGTAACAGATTTCCTGATTAAACTTAAAACCAAACTAAAGTTTCACAATTCAAAACCTAAGATTTAAACTAAATGAATTCAAATCCAATTCAGGTTTTTTTTTAAAAAATTTAGTTAAAGTTTAGTTTATAGTTAACTTGCTTTTAAATTTTAAAAACTGTGAAACAGGTTCTGTTTCTATTTGAAATCCTGAAACAATACATGAACCCGAGCCTACCCAGTTTACTTCGAGTCACATGATTCCCTGCTTCGAGTCACTCACTAATTTCCCCAAGGTCATCACGAGGCATAAAACCCTGCACCCAAAAATAAAACACCACCATCATCACCATAACCACCTTGCTCCTGTGCACCTGCACACGGTCTTCGGCCATCACTGGCCACCCATACAACCACCCCACTGCCAACAATAAGTTGCTCAGGCCAAACAAACATCATTTCAGTCATCACTTGCTTGGATTCGAAACCAAAGCCAAACATTCAAACCTGGAAACAACACAGTGCCCCCTTCACTTCCCAACCTGTCAACACCTTGCTGACGCAACTCAGGCCATCAACACCCTCGAAACTCCGGGGACGTGCTCATCAATCCATAAATCTCCATTTCCCAAAACCCTAAGTCACTCGGTCAAGTAAAATTGCCGAAAAGATCCACTTTCACCAACCCAGTAGAACTAGGGTTTAGATTTTCAAACCCAGATTCCCTCCACAAAAATGAATTTTAATTTAAACCAATAATTTTCCCATCATCCTAGTTAATTCTCCACCTCCAGAAACAAATCCAATCCAATCGAACTCATAAACTAACAGTGCTACCCCAAAATGTGCATTACAGTGGAATTTAAATTGCTTTCTGGTTAAAGCAATAAAAAAGTAGTTTTATCTTTAAAAATCCTATTTTTTCATGATGGTTTGATATACTAACCTGAAACATTGTTTTGTAATGTTTGGATTTTCACCACATGCAAATTTTACTCTGTTATATTCATTTTCAAGTAAACAGAATTTTTTTCTAACTCATGTAATTTTTTTTTAAACTTACCTTATCTTAAAGTAAACAAGTTTCATTTAAAATTGAAATCATAACAGCAAACATCCCAAAAGAAAAAAAAAATTTCTAGAATCAATCAGGAGTTGGAATTTGAAGAACAACAAGACAACAGTAAATGACATGTACACATAAAATATCTTCACATGTATATATGTTCACAGCAACTTCAAATCTTAAATTCATTTCTTATTTAAAAGCAAGAAAACAATATTTACCTATTTAATAAATTTTATAAATTAGAGTTACTCACCTGTTTATAAAAATGTAGACAGAACCCAGATTGAATCATGCAGAACACAGATTTTGAAAAGCCTTTAGAAAGCTTGAATGCTTTTTTTAAAACTTGCTTCCAGATTTGATGCCTTTAATCTTGATTCAAAAAAATACTTCCAGATCTAAAGAATTGAATGCAGACCTTTGCTTGCACATAGTTGCAGAACAATTTGAAGTTGCAGTGACAAATTTCCAGATTTTTTTTTGAAAACATGCAGGCTTCCTTGATTTCAAATGCTATCAACTTTGAAAAATTTATGCATGCAGGTAACTTTCTTGATTTTATTGCATGCAGGTTTTATCTTGGAGGATGCAGATTAGAAATTACATGCATGTTTGAAAGATTGTTGCATGTAGGCTTTTGAAAGAGGGGAATGCAAATTGAACAGATTTTCAGATTTCTTTTTAGAATGAAAAAATGAGAAAGAGGAAAAGAAATGAGTATATGCAAGTTTATATAGCTAGTTTATGATGAATTAAAATTAAATAAAAATAAATATTGAACAATGACACTTGTATGAAATGTTAACACTTGTCAGTATCTTTGTTTAAACATTTTACACATGTTAACTCAAATTTTAAATTACATACACATGTCTCTTCCAAGTAATTAGTAATTTAGATTAAGTGTTAAAGATAAATTAAACTTAATTAGTTCCATTAACACCTAGTTATGTATATAATTAATTTCTAAAGAATAAATCAAAGTGTTATTTTAAATAAAACAATATATAAATTAATCATTTGAAAAAGATACTTTTAAACAATTAAAATAAATTTATAAAAGAGTTTGTAACTTATTGAATACATGTTTCATAAATTAAATTATATTTTAAATTTCATATTAAACTTAAAAATCACATTTTATAAATTAATATTTTAAAAAGAAAAACACCAACATTTTATAACTTATTTTAATATACAACTTGATTTAAAATAAATCCTAAACCAATAAAACATTTATCTTACATATTTAAAATCATTTAGTTATTTAATTAAATATTTTTGAAAAGCTTAAATCCAAAAATAAATCAAAATTTCTAAATTCAAAACATTAAAATTATGTTATACTAATTTAATTAAAAACAACTTATCTATTCAAAATATATATAAATACATATACATTATTAAATAGAGAATATATTCATTAGTTTATTAAAAATAAATTCACAAATTAAATATTTAAATAAAGAAGATTATTAAATCAAATCAAATTTATTAACAAAATTATCAATTCAATATAAATTTAAACCCAGATTATTAAATTTATATTGTCCAAAATTCCGGGATATTACAATTTGTTTACTTTTCTCATGACTTTTATCCCCTATTCTTCGAAAACACATCTAAGATAAGGGGATTAGTACCTTCCCCTGTATAATATCCCATCAGAGAAGGAATAATATGGAGCCTGATATCTTATTTTTCGGGCTTTATTTCTATTTGGGGGTAGGTTTCCATGAATTAAGAACCTTTCAATAGGGGTCATTCGAGAGTCTTCTCTTTCCTATTGAGATATAGGCATAGTCGAAGATTACTCTCAATTTTCCTCTGTTTCCTGGTTTTGAGCTCCTTGGAATATAGTAGTTAGGCCCTAGTTAGACCTGTATTTGATTAGCTTTGGTGACGCTTGGTTCTACTTGATGCCCAATTGGAACAGCCTTCATTTTACATGATATTTTTGTGCTAGCGAGTTTTTCTTATGAATCACTAGAAGATTGTTCTCACATGAAATTTGCTCTATATCAAAATGTTCATACTGCTCTAATAGTATTTTTACAAAGTTCCACATATTTTGCTAGAGTTGGCTCTTTCGCCTGGTAACTACCATGTACTTTGTTTACAACTAACTGGGAATCATTATGAATTATAATATGGGTTGCCATCATTACTTGAGCCATCCTTACGCCTACGAGGTAGTCATATATTCCATCACATTATTGGTAGCATTGAATCCAAGGTGTACTACTCCATGTAGTTTCTGCTTGTCTAGAGTAATCAGGATTGGAACGATCCGTAATTTAATAACATTGAATTTGAATATTTAAAATATTTTTAAATATTTAAATAATGGATTTTACAATTCAAATAAACCTCTTTCAAAAAATAAGTGAAATGGTTTTCAAAATTTATTTACACAAATAGTTAGTTCGAAGAAAAATCAAAAATGTAATCGGAAATCTTTTTCAAATTTTCAACTTTTCATCATCTAAAAGCTACCGAAAACGTTGTGAACACTCTAGTATACATTTACACATACATATACTAAATAACACATGTATGGTTAAATTATATATAGTAAATATTTTTATGCTTAAGTAAAAAGGAGTGAGATGTGACTTCTTATTCAAAAATTTAAATAAAAATAAAGTAAGAAGTAATGTCACATTTCATCATATTATTATTACAAGGAAGTGTTAAACATAGTTAAAAAAAGGACGGTTTCATGACTTGCATGTGGAATTGTCAAGGGAGGTGGGTGGTGATGATATGAAGATAAATGAGTGAAGGGTATGTAAGGAATGCATTTTAGCAATCCATAAATTCCACATTTTGTAAAACAATTTTCTTATTTTTCTTCTCATTTTTTTCATTTCATTTCTTACTTTACAAAAACTCCATCTCCTTCCATATGTTTTTAAAAGCTTTTTAATGGCTTCCTAAGTTTTCAAATTTAAAAATCCATTTATTTTCACTTCTTAAACAAAATCACTGAAGTTCATTTCTTTCTCCTCTACACCTCCTAACTGACCAAAACAAGTCCCATATCTCCTCAAAGCAACCATGGCCGAGCCTACCTTCATCTTGGCCAAACCATCTAGGCACTTTTATGGCTCTAAAATTCCATCCTGTGTAAGTAGAATCCTAGTTCGAGTGTCGGTTGAGAGTTCCGTTGACGTTTGTGCCGTTTAAGTGAGTAAAATCTCACCTTTTTAAATTAAAGTTATTAACTTTGTTATCGTTCGTAATAGTGATTGTGTAACACCCCACATTAAATTACAATTATATATGCAAATAATTTAATTAAGTTATATACGTTTGAAATTTTAAAACAAAGAAATGTTTGTAAATGGGGCAACTAATTAATATTATTTGAAATACATATATATTTATGTAACAAATAAATTAGAGAAATTATATAAAACCAATTAATAGGGAGGATTAATTCATGGTGTTTGTTTAAAAGGAAAATTAATATTCAGTTAATTAGTAGAAGTGATTAATTGACAGGAATCGACAAGAAAAGGAATATATATTATAGCAAGTAATTGATATGATTAGAAACATATATGTTAGAGCAAGAGTATAAAATGAAGGAAGAGTAATTTGTGCAAGTAATCAGTTGTCAATTAATAAGCATGGAGACTTATGGTACCATATATAATTAAGATTGTGATTCAAAGTTCAATTTTAGAATATATGCATGCAATAATTATGGGAATAAAATAAAGTAATATGCATATATATGAGGAATTAATACGGTATTGATTGGCATATTAATTTGGTAAGAAATCGTAGTGTAGGTAGGGATTAATTGGATAGTAAATTAATTCTAGGTATATATATAAAATCTATAAACTGGGTGACTATTAGGGGAATCTTATTTAAAAAACATCACATCTAAAAATATATGTTTTCATAGATTGCGAGAGAAAACGGGAAAGTGATTAATGAAAAGATTACCGGAGAATCAACTTGAAATAAAAAACGCAGAAGAAAACATATTAATTTGATGTCCATAGACTGAGTGTACGCTTTCGATTTTAGGTTTTTATATCTAATGGTTAGCATTGATTTGAACCACTATTAAATTAGGTGCAGAGCCTCATTTTTATTCTCATTATTTTTCTCTTGCCTACAAAAGCTCTGCCATTTTCTATCTCTTTTACACTTTCTTAATAACACAATTTTAGGTCTAAATCACACAAATTTAGGTATAAATAGAAAGAGAATAGAATTGATTAGGGAATTAGGAATTGGTTCAAATCACAAAGCTATGTCAAAGGTAAAACCCTAGATCTGAGTTTTATTTGCTATTTCTAATCCAAATCTCTTCCTTTTCTCTTTCAAATATTAGAGATATGTAAATATATCGTTTGTAATTCCAAATAGGGATTACAAGGGAGGTGAATATAGATGTTAGGGACGGATCTGAAATAAAAACAGGGAGATTTGGAAAGCTAGCAATGTGAGTATATTTAATTATATCTTTTACGTTTATGATATATTATCGTTAAATTCCCGTTAAATAATTTTATTCAGTATTTCAACAGTTAATTCTGTTAATTAATCATGTTGAACAATAAAAAATTTACAGTTATTTTTATAATTTAACCTAAATGCTAGTTTATTTTTGTTCTCTTTGTACGCGAATAATATAGTTAAAAAGAAAATTCGCAATTATGGATTAAAATGGGAAAATACTAAATTAGATGTAAAATAAGAAAAGTTGGAATAAAGCTAGAAAAATGGAATGCGGAAATAAATTACGCCAAAATGGGAATAATATATTAATCTAATAACTTAATTTGGAAGTAAGTATTAGATTAATTGGTTGGTTTAGAAAATAAGATACATTTATATAATTTAATGTTTAAAAGATAGTGATAAAAGTAACTTTAAGAATAAAACGATGAAAAAGGGAACTATTGTAAAATAGAGAAACCACTGTATTTTACATTGTTACAAAATAATAAAAGAAGTACCATGCAGTTACGAATTATTGCTTGTAGTATTATTTGGTATTAAAATATGGAAATGGATTTTTAGTATAGTTTTCATACCCAACCAAATGAAAAAGAATTACTTCCTATAATAGAAGAAAATAAAGTAAAGTATGAAAGGAATCGAGTAAATTACTAGAAAAGTATTTGAAGCTATAAACGATAATGAACCTAGATCTGCATTTACTACGCAGACTATAAAATAAGACAATTATTATGACAAATGAATTATATAATATAAGAGAATTAAAGAGAATCCTATATCATAATAAAAGAAGATAGCCTAGGACAGAAGAGAGAGACTTGTAATCATATAAAGATTATAAAAGAAGATAAAAGTGACAATTACAAGTAAAATTATAACATAGGTTATAATTAAAGTAGAAGGAACGGAAAGGCTTATTTAAGATTTAAATTAAGTTAACAAGCAAATAGAACAGAGATAATAGAAGATTCTTATTTAATAAACTTAAGACTTAAATTGAGTTAAATAAGTAAGGTAATAGAAGCGGCAATACCAACAACATTCCCTATTATGTCAATCGTGGTCTCACAATAGTCAGAAGTGAGACGAGGGCAAGAATATGCTAATTAGGGTAAATAAGTAGCTAACAGAATAAGAAAAGTAAAATAAACGCAATTTAAAAGATTAGACTTAGGGTCTAATAAATGAGTAAGATGTGTTTGGAGCAGCTTAAAGGATGAAGCCTAACGAAGCAGTTCATCACAAATTTCAGCAAAGGAGAACCACATCCAACTTAGTTATTTTAGGCTAGAAGGAAGTACGAGACTTCAACGGGACATAAGGATACTCTAGGATGACCCTCTGGGTAGGCCCAACGAAAAAGGATCTTCGGACGCAGGTCTGTAGGTGTTCCATCAAGGGAGTATGCCTTGAGTGCATTTGCATTATAGGCCTAATAAAGCAAACTTTTGTAGGCAGTTAAAATGGCTTGGTGTTCGGAGTAGGGTATTCATATGTCCAGTACTTGCAAGTAGGTTTAAGGACAGTCGCATGCGGATATCAGCCAACATCAAGACTAAGAGCGATTTCTGGAAAGACTAGAGTTAAACCAACAGTCCAATGATTCTTTCACAATCGAGACATTGGATGAGGGGCACCACCAATTGGAAGTTAGATTGTTTGCAGTAGGGCATGGCCACTTAACTCTTTAGAGGTCTTCCAATTAGTTGAGGGGTGGCTGCGTGGGGCCATAGCCACAATGAGAAAAGAGAAAGACCAACTAAAATATCTATATTATAGGACTAACGAAACAGTCCTTTACGAATATAGAAAATCCTCGGCTGCATTCCGTACAAGGTAGAACTTATTGGCAGAATTCAGATAGTAGATAGAACGATTACAAAGTCCTCAATGTATGCACTGGGTGTTAAATTGTAGATGTCCGAGCACTGGCACAGACTAGTGCGGGTGCGATTTATTCTTTCATGGTAATGATTGGAGCATCTGTATTGTAGGCCTTACGAAGCAGTCCTTTACAGATGTAGCTTTGGAACTCTCATGGAACAAGACGATGGAGTATCTGTATTATCGGCCTTACGAAGCAGTCCTTTACAAATATAGCTACGGAGAAAGATAATGGAGCATCTGTATTGTAGGCCATACGAAGTAGGCCTTTACAGATGTAGTTACGGAACGCTCTCGAAGCAAGATGATGGAGCCCTTTTCGAGAAGGATACGGAAGGTACCGTGGGTGGTACCTAGGACCAATATGGTCAATGGGCATATAGCTATATATATGTATGTATTAGTATTAGGTTTTAATCTACTAAGGAGTAGAAGGGTACGATTCACGTATAGAGGCAAGAGTATGATAAATCTAGTAAACCTAATATAAAAATAAATGAAATAACATTGTATATGTAGAATTAAGCTTAAATGTGTATAATTTATCCAGTTACCAGAACTTTAGTTCTAACCCCCTCCTCATAACATCCTACAGGTTATTTAACGACCCTGACTCGACCTTCGAAAATCGACACCGAATACTACTCATATTCAAATGCTGTAGATCCAAACGTCGAATCTGGTTCGTCGGAGCTTATAACATAATTAAGTAAAACAACATAGCGGAAGAAAAAGAAATGAATATCATTGATATACAACATTTGATACAACAATGATACAATCAGAATCAATATCAAAGATACAAGATAACAATGCTACAGCAGAATAGCAATAAGATATAACAACGGAAAACAAATAGCCAAGAGATAACTCCAAGTGAACTTTAGATAAGAATGAATCCACAACTACAATTCCAAACCAATGCTCGAACCACCATCCATTTCACAAAGACAAGAAAGTCTCGTCCACCAAAGAATTCAATATCCAAAGTCTCCTAAGAATTACAAAGAGAAAGCTGAAAGCTACCGGATCGATATCTATATCTACTATATGAAATACCAAACTCTAGACTACCCGGGTGGAAAATAGTGGGCACCCAGAGTTTAGGGAAGGAACAATAAACTCCGGGTCAGTCATGGGACTGGTGTGAGCAACAAAAACATTTTTATCTTTAAAAACAACAAAAGAATTTAAATTGAAAACCGCAATGCTTTTAGAAAATGAAACTACCATAAGGCCTCCCGCCACATACAAAATGAAAACGTAGAATCGGAGGAGATTTCTCCTTATGATAGTCAAATATGCTTGATACGAGAAAATTTTTTTTATATTATTATTATAAGTGCACGGTGTGGAAAATCATTTCGAAAGTATAATATAAATCCTAGCCAACATAGACATTTCGAACTATGCCTACTATAGCTACCATCTAAACAGTGGTGACCACCATAAATAAATGGCAGGTAATACAACTAAAACCGTACTGGACGCGTATCGGATGATTGGATTTCCAACAAATGGTCAGGCTAAGGAACTTCCTGGGCCACATGGGTACGCCCCTGGTGGGACGCGCCGAGAACCTAACCGGATCTCTGCCAACACAAGTTCGGGTTACCTCTGTAAATAGGTAACTACCGACACGAGTATGCCATCCCCCGGTCGTAACCAACCTTTATCCGAGCGATCGATATCAACAACCACAAAGTAATGTATTTGCAGTAACCACATAGGTTAAATATCTGGGCTCCACACCATGATATCACCTCTATCTAGAAGGAAATGAACATGCCCCCAGGGGACGCTGCCCCAAAATAACCTTGCCGCATCTTCCTGTTTCGACCATTCCAGGTTGTGAAGTTCGACGAAGTCTCGTCCACAAAGCTACGCTTTTCACAAAAGCCATGCTTTGATCAACAAATGATCGGCAACACTTCATATGACACATTACCAAATTGGGGATGTATCACTGGTAACCATCAATTACATAACCTCTGAGCTCGTACGTCTCAGAGAAGGGTGTTAAGCTAAGAGAATAAATCTCCACCACCAAACAGAAATGTATTTGATAGAAACCGATTTTACATTTCAAAGTGTAATGTCAGACACACATCCATACAAGTCTGTTCCCGGTTCGAACAGAACCGAAGGCACTTCCGAAGATGCCCTTGCAAATCCGGGTATTCACAATCCTGATCACACTTCCCATCACTTAGGGAATCTCTATACCGGCGCGACTCAGCGCAGAGACAATCGATAGGTCGTCCTATCATTCTCGCAAATACTCGGTCTTCACCACCAGTCTTCAGATGCTATCCATAATGTCGTATCATTATTCGGAATGGGTTATATGACACAAAGTTCCTCTCCCGGCTAAATCGAATAATGAGCGCAATATTTAAAATCATATGGATAATGGGATTTCAGTTAAGTCACAACTTTAAAACCCAAAACTTTCCTTTCAAATGGTTAAACGAATTACCATTTATAAATCTTTTTAACCAAAAAGATTCATTTCCAGAAACCTTTCAAGGGTTTAAACAATTTCCACATTTTAATCTTTTAAACAAAAGATTTATTTTTAAGACCCCTTTCAATTTAAAACAAGGTTCACCAATCTTTTAAATAAAGATTCATTCACAACTTTCAAAACAATTCCGGGTTGCAAATCTTTTATATGAAAAAAATACATCGTTTAAAATCCTCTTCAATTTTAAAATAGGGTTCAACTATCTTTGACAAAGATTCAATTTCAACTTTCAGAATCATTCAATTTCAAATTTGAAATTTTTTCATCATAATTATTATTTGAAACTACTTGTTTTCATTTCAGAAACCCAATTCCATTTCTAAAGTTATTTGGATTCAAAATTCAAACTTTAAAACCATTTCAAAATATTAAATTTGAATATCCGTGACTTAATCGATTTCCCCATGAAATCCATATTTGTGTGTGTATGGTGTATTCCAAGGGTTTAACACAATAGTGCAACATTATTCAATCATCATAGATCAAAACACAGAAATATCGATAAGAGGTATAATCTATAACGCTTATCTTCATTTACAGATTCACAGATAAATGAATCACAGATGAATAAATAAATATTTAAATAAATTACACACAGCTCAATTCACAGAACAGTATATCATAGATCAATCAATTCAAGGCAATTCGTACAAGGCAAACATTCATAAGCAAGGTCAAGCATTAAATAATTATTTATAGGTAGGATTAATCAATCGTTTAATCCTAATTAATTCAATTAATTTCCGATTAAATTAATTACTTATGAATTAATTATCCAATCCTGACTAATTAATTACAAATCATTTAATATAAATTAATTAATCAATCACCTTATTTAATTACATCAATTGATCACTTCATTATTAATCATTCCTTAATTAGTGCATTATAAATTACATCATTAACTATATCAATTAATGATCTCTAATTATATTTAAATTAAATTATTTATTTAAATTAATTTAATTAAACACAATTATTAATCATCCTTGATTAATAACAAAAGTAATTACCCAAATTACTTCATTTATAAATCATATTCACTAATTACCTCCTAGTAATTATCATTTATTACTTCCCTGAATAATTATCTCCATTAATTACACTAAGTAATTACACTTATCCAATTATCAATTGATTTTCTTAAGTTAATTAAACCAAATTAATTAATTTAAATTGATCACATTACCAAAATTAATTATCATAAGTAATTAATCCCTTAATTACTTTCATTAAGTAATTACATTCAAAAATGTATAATTGATTATCTAAATTAATTATTCTAATTAATTATCAAAATTAATCACATTAATTTAATTACTTAATAATCCCTAGTTAATTATCTTCATTAACTAATAACATTTCTTTAATTTCTTTCGTAAAAAATTATCCTTATTAATTCATTATTAATCATTTCTAATTATAAATTAATCTAAATAATTTATTTATAAATTAAATAAATCATTCTTTAATTACCTTATTAATTAAATCATTTTATTACCTTAATTATCTCTAAGATAATTAATTTCTTTATTAATGATTTCATTAACATTTAAGTGTATTTTAAACATTACACTTTTAAATTTAGATTCAAATTTCATTTTGAATTTAAGGTTCAAAAAGATAAACATCAACCAAATTTAAATATCAACTTATAAACTTATAAAAGGAAAATTCTAACTAAATTACTTAAATTTTTACTTAAAATTTAAGCTTTAGATACATTACATTTTAACTTGCAAATTCAAGTTTTAAAAACAAAACAAATCATATATTTTTCATTCAAAATTCTTTTATAAAAGAACTTTATCAAATTCAAGTTTAAAACATTTAGATTTAAACAGATTTTAAATTCCCAGATCTGGATCCAAAACGAATTTGAATCCACAAATTTTAAATATTTGATTTAAACCTTTGATTTAAAAACTTCTTTTATTTCAAAAATTGAACTACAAATTTAAATCTTTGATTTCCAGATTTAAACTTAACTTTAAACTTGCTCATATTTTAAAAACTTCAGTTTTAAAATTGCAAACTACTTACTATTTTAAAGTAGTTAATAATTCAAGTTTAAAACTTTATTATTTTTATTATTATTTAAAACTGATATTTAAAACTAAACTTGAATTCTAAAATTTCAAACTTGAATCTAAAATAGGTTTTAAACACTAGCTTTTCATTTAAAAACTACAGTTTTAAATTTTTAAAACAGATATTACAGGTTTTCTGTTAAAACCTGTTTCAAATAATCAACCCGAGAACACCCCAAATTAGTTCGAGTCAAATGTTAAACCCCCCGAGCCAACTACCCCTCAACTTCGAGCAACTCGGAGATTTACTCGAGTACAAACTAACACCTCAACAAACTTCATCAGAAACAGGCTCTGTGCACATGCACGTCGCCCCCAATCACCTCCGATCATCAGAGATGATCGTCCCACATCCAAAAACACTTCCTCACCCCAACTTGATCATCAGATCGTACACTTAACCTCGAATTCGAATTCGAGATAACTCACCCAAACCTGGAACTGCAGAACTACACAAACCCAAATCCTGAAATCGCCTCGCCAGCCCAATTTCGTCCATCGGAGATGTTGACACTCCGGCCAAACCTTCTTCTACTTCCAAACATCCATCACTCAAAAGCTAGTTGAACTCGATCAACTCGATGAGCCACGGTGATTGCTTCATCATCCCTAGGTAAAAACTAGGGTTCTAGAAAATTTCTCACCACTGCAACTTCCACAATGATTTTCATTGCCAACAAATATTTTTCCTAGCTTCTCTGATCATCTCTCCATCATCAGGAAAAAATCCTTCCCCTCTAGATACATAGATCACCAGTAAGACCAAATATCCCCACTTTAGTTCAATACCAAACTGTACCTTTATCTTACTTCTAAAAATCCTAATTCTTGTGTTAAAAATCATATTTCCGTTGATGTTTTCGATTTATAATACTGGATTTACAAATTATACAGTATGAATTTAATTCATATCAAAGTGCATTGATGTTTTATACTTTCAGAGGCCATCAAGTTTTAATTTAACTTAATTAAATTTTTAAACTATAATTTAAGTCAAACCAAACAACATTTGTTTAATAATCAGGCCCTAACAACAACTAAATTAAAAGGTCAGGGATTTAACTTAAAAAAAATGAGACTGGGAACAAGCAGAGCACATAACAGCATGCATGCGTATAAAAATTCACATCAGACATTTACTTTAGAACACATGCAGTTCTTATTCACTTCAGTACACAAGCATGCAATCAATTTAAATTTAAATTTTAAAAGTTACTCACCTTTCTGAAGACAGTGGCCTGGAATTTGGGAATTTTGCCTTGTTTCCAGTTTTGTTTTAAAGCCCCGGATTTTAACTTGCTTTTGAATTTCTGAAACTGGTTTTAAAACTTGCATTTGATTTTGTTTTTCCTGATCTTGAAGCTTAAAAGTTGGATTTGATTTCTTATTAAACTTTTGGTGAGAAGATCTTGCATTTGTATATTTCACCGATCTTAAGAAAAAAATTGTTTCCAGTTTTTTTTTCTTTTTGAATTCATTTCCAGGTTCTAGCTTGTTGAACTGATTGAAGTTTAGTTTTTCTTCAAATTGAATGCTGCCTGAATTTGCAGTTGCATCTGATCTTGTTGAAGTTGTTTTGGTTTGCACTCTTCTTGATTTGGTTTTCTTTTCTTTGAATTTGTAAATTTTAGATAAAAAGGAAAAATCCTTTGCTTTCCACTTTTATTATTATGTTTACATTTGTTAGTTTCTTATATTTGTCTTTCAACACATGTTAACATATAGTTATTTTATGTTTAAATCCTTTTAGTTAATTTAATTATAAATTTTGTTCAGAACCCCTTTTTATTGTATATTTATTTTTAATGTTATATACTTTTGAGTGCAAGCCTTTATATATAAATCTTATTTTATTTTTATTTTACAAATCATGTTAGGCTTACATTTGTTAATGTCATGTTTTAAAAATGTTACACTTGTTAATACAATCTTATTTATGTTTAATTCTTTTTTTAATTTATTTATAATTTTTTTTGTTTAAACCCTTTATTTAATTTAATTTACATATGTAAATGTTTCACATCTTTAAATTCAAAAATATAAAAACTATATTTATTCAGTTAAAAGAAAAAGTGTTTTAAATTCTTTTATCAAATTCATATCCAACTTTAGAATTTTTATTTTCATATCATTCATACATTATACATACATAAAAGTTTTTAAATCTTATTTTTTTTTTAATTTATATTTTTATACCCTCTATAACTTTTAAATAGCAATTTCAAAACTTATTTTATTTAATTCCAAAATATAGCTTCTTATTCAAAATATCTATTCAAAATAAATTTGGAAAACAAATCTTTATAATTGGAAAATATGATGTTTTCAAACCCAATATATCTATAAGATTTTTTATTTTGAATTTTAATTCCAAGATTTAATTTAAACTAAATTTATAAATATAAATAAATAACAGAACATATCTTTTACCGATCTTAAAACTTTATAGTTCTATTTATAATCTAAAATATTTATTTATCCCAGAAATATCTAATTATTCATAAATAGATTCACAATTTAATTTCCAAAAATTAAATTAATTATCAAATTATCCTGGATAAAATTCAGGGATGTTACAGATTCCCCCCTTAAGAAAATTTCGTCCTTAAAATTTGTAAGTAGGGAAATAACAAAGAATGGATTCACAAAGATAGAGAGACAGTTTCCAAATCAAACTGGGTATCTATTCTGCATTTGGCTTACCAAATCAGAATATCACTAATAATTATGAGAACGAACTCATTCAATACAAGACATTCGGGTCACCAGATCTACGAATATATAGAAATATTGATTAGTTCGAAAGATAACTAACCATTTGTTGAACATATCGAGACCCAAAAGAATAAACAGATATATGGATAAAATCCAAAAAATTTAGTTTGAACAACCAAAATATACTTATCAACCATAGCAATCAAAGCAAACATTCATCCAAATAAACAATTCTGACCCATTCGGAGTTTGTGTCCCATGCAAATATATCAAAGCTTCTTCTTAGAGCTGCCAGGAATCATCAAAGAATCAAAAAGACGAATCAAAGGAGATTGACAGAGAAAGATTATTTCCGCTATAGCAGGGTATTGACCATTTGTAGTGGTACTCCCCTGTCCCCTATCTCCTCCTCTTCTTGCACTCATACTCACTATCAGTGCATAGTAAGAGAATTTACTGAGGCATTCAGACGGATATCTTAGGGATATACTCATTCTAGGGTATAATTCACCCTATCTCTAATGAGTTACTTAATGTGTTATGCACATGAGCAAAAGTTTCAACCTTCAGCTCTGATACCAATTATAACGACCCTGACTCGACCTTCGAAAATCGACACCGAATACTAAACTCGTATTCAAATGCCGCAGATCCAAACGTCGAATCTGGTTCGCCGGAGCTTATAACACAATTAAGTAAAACAACACAGCGGAAGAAAAAGTGGTGAATATCATTGGTATACAACATTTGATACAACGATGATACAATAAGAATAAATATCAGAGACACAAGATAATATGCTACAGCAGAATAGCAATAAGATATAACAGTGGAAAACAAATAGCCAAGAGATAACTCCAAGTGAACTTTAGATATGAATGAATCCACAACTACAATTCCAAACCAATGCTCGAACCACCATCCATTTCACCAAGACAAGCAAGTCTCGTCCACCAAAGACTTCAATATCCAAAGTCTTCGAAGAATTACAAAGAGAAACCTGAAAGCTACCGGATCGATATCTATATCTACTATCTGAAAAACCCAACTCTAGACTGCCCGTGTGGAAAATAGTGGGCACCCAGAGTTTAGGAAAGGAACAATAAACTCCGTGTCAGTCATAGGACTGGTGTGAGCAACAAAAACTTTTTTATCTTTAAAAACAACAAAAGAATTTAAATTGAAAACCGCAATGCTTTTAGAAAATGAAACTACCATAAGGCCTCCCGCCACACACACAATGTAAACGTAGAATTGGAGGAGATTTCTCCTTACGATAGTCAAATATGCTTGATACGAGAAAATTTCTTTTATATTATTATTATAAGTGCACGGTGTGGAAAATCATTTCGAAAGTATAATATAAATCCTAGCTAGCATAGACATTCCGAACTATGCCTACTATAGCTGCCATCTAAACAGTGGTGACCACCATAAGTAAATGGCAGGTAATACAACTAAAACCGTACTGGATGCGTATTGGATGATTGGATTTCCAACAAATAGTCAGGCTAAGGAACTTCCTGGGCCACATAGTTATGCCTCTAGAGGGACGCCCCAAGAACCTAACCGGATCTCTGCCAACACAAGGCCGGGTTATCTCTGTAAATAGGTAACTACTGACGGGATTATTCCATCCCCCGGTCGTAACCAACATTTATCCGAGTGCTCGATACCAACAACCACAAAGTAATGTATTTGTAGTAACCACATAGGTTAAATATCCGGGCTCCATACCATGATATCACCTCTATCCAGAAGGAAATGAAATGCCCTGAGGGGACGCTGCCCCCAAATAACCTTGCCGCATCTTCCTGTTTCGACCATTCTGGGTTGTGAAATTCGACGAAATCTCGTCCACAACGCTATGCTTTTCACAAAAGCCATGCTTTGATCAACAAATGATCAGCAACACTTCGTATGCCACATTACCAAATTGGGGATGTATCACTGGTAACCATCAATTACATAACCTCTGAGCTCGTACGTCTTAGAGAAGGGTGTTAAGCTAAGAGAATAAATCTCCGCCACCAAACAGAAATGTATTTGATAGAAACCAGTTTTACATTTCAAAGTGTAATGTCAAACACACATCCATACAAGTCTGTTCCCGGTTCGAACAGAACCGAAGGCACTTCCGAAGAAGCACTTGCAAATCCGGGTATTCACAATCCCGATCAGACTTCCCATCACTTAGGGAATCTCTATACCAGCGTGACTCAGTGCAGAGACAATCGATAGGTCGTCCTATCATTCTCGCAAATACCCGATCTTCACCACCGATCTTCAGATGATATCCATAACGTCATATCATTATTCGGAATGGGTTATATAACACAAAGGTCCTCTCCCGGCTAAACCGAATAATGACCGCAATATTTAAAATCATATGGATAATGGGATTTCAGTTAAGTCACAACTTTAAAACACAAAATTTTCCTTTCAAATGGTTAAATGAATTACCATTTATAAATCTTTTTACCCAAATAGATTCATTTCCAGAAACCTTTCAATGGTTTAAACAATTTCCACATTTTAATCTTTTAAACAAAAGATTTATTTTTAAGACCCCTTTCAATTTAAAACAAGGTTCACCAATCTTTTAAACAAAGATTCATTCATAACTTCCAAAACAATTCCGAGTTTCAAATCTTTTATATAAAAAAATACGTCATTTAAAATCCTCTTCAATTTTAAAGTAGGGTTCAACTATCTTTGACAAAGATTCAATTTCAGCTTTCAAAATCATTCAATTTCAAATTTGAAATCTTTTCATCATAATTATTATTTGAAACTACTTGTTTTCGTTTCAGAAAACCCAATTCCATTTCTAAAGTTATTTGGATTCAAACTTCAAACTTTAGAACCATTTCAAAATATTAAATTCAATATCTGTGACTTAACCGATTTCCTCGTGAGATACATATTTGTGTGTGTATGGTGTAGTACAGGGGTTTAACACAATAGTGCAACATTATTCAATCATCACAGATCAAAACACAAAAATATCGATAAGCAGTATAATCTATAATGCTTATCTTCATTTACAGATTCACAAATAAATGAATCACAGATGAATAAATAAATAATTTGATAAATTACACACAGCTCAATTCACAAAACAGTATATCACAGATCAATCAATTCAAGGCAACTCATACAAGGCAAACATTCATAAGCAAGGTCAAGCATTAAATAATTATTTATAGGTAGGATTGATTAATCGTTTAATCCTAATTAATTCAACTAATTTCCGATTAAATTAATTACTTATGAATTAATTATCCAATCCTGACTAATTAATTACAAATCATTTAATATAAATTAATCAATCAATCAACTTATTTAATTACATCAATTGATCGCTTCATTATTAATTATTCCTTAATTAGTCCATTATAAATTACATCATTAATTATATCAATTAACGATCTCTAATTATATTTAAATTAAATTACTTTATTTAAATTAATTTAATTAAACACAATTATTAATCACCCTTGATTAATAACAAAAGTAATTACCCAAATTACATCATTTATAAATCATATTCACTAATCACCTCCCAGTAATTATCATTTATTACTTCCCTGAGTAATTATCTCCATCAATTACACTACGTAATTACACTTACCCAATTATCAAATGATTTTTTAAGTTAATTAAACCAAAATTAATTAATTAACTTAAATTAATCACATTACCAAAAGTAATTACAATAAGTAATTAATCCCTTAATTACTTTCATTAAGTAATTACATTAAAAAATGTATAATTGATTATCTAAATTAATTATTCTAATTAATTATCAAAATTAATCACATTAATTTAATTACTTAATAATCCCTAGTTAATTATCTTCATTAACTAATAACATTTCTTTAATTTCTTTCGTAAGAAATTATCCTATATTAATTCATTATTAATCATTTATAATTATAAATTAATCTAAATTATTTATTTATAAATTAAATAAATCATTCTTTATTTACCTTATTAATTAAATCATTTTATTACCTTAATTATCTCTAATATAATTAATTTATTTATTAATGATTTCATTAACATTTAAGTGTATTTTAAAC
The DNA here is from genome assembly GCA_030765085.1 of Allium cepa. NCBI lineage: Eukaryota > Viridiplantae > Streptophyta > Magnoliopsida > Asparagales > Amaryllidaceae > Allium > Allium cepa. The sequence goes on from CM060934.1 coordinate 780,346,911, forward strand.
ATTACACTTTTAAATTTAGATTCAAATTTCATTTTGAATTTAAGATTCAAAAAGATAAACATCAACCAAATTTAAATATCAACTTATAAACTTATAAAAGGAAAATTATAACTAAATTACTTAAATTTTTACTTAAAATTTAAGCTTTAAATACATTACATTTTAGCTTGCAAATTCATGTTTTAAAAACACAAGTCATATATTTTTCACTTAAAATTCTTTTATAAAAGAACTTTATCAAAATTCAAGCTTAAAACATCTAGATTTAAACTGATTTAAATTCCCAGATCTGGATCCAAATTGAATTTGAATCCATAAATTTTAAGCATTCGATTTAAACCTTTGATTTAAATCTTTGATTCAAAACCTTCTTTTATTTCAAAAATTGAACTACAAATTTAAATCTTTTATTTCTATATTTAAACTTAACTTTAAACGTGCTCATATTTTAAAAACTTCAGTTTTAAAATTTCAAACTACTTACTATTTTAAAGTAGTTAATAATTCAAGTTTAAAACTTTATTATTTTTATTATTATTTAAAACTGAGATTTAAAACTAAACTTGAATTCTAAAATTTCAAACTTGAATCTAAAACTAGGTTTCAAACACTAGCTTTTCAATTAAAAACTGCAGTTTTAAAATTTTAAAATAGATATTACAAGTTTTCTGTTAAAACCTGTTTCAAATAATCAACCCGAGAACACCCCAAATTACTTCGAGTCAAATGCTAAATCTCCCCGAGCCAACTACCCCTCAACTTCGAGCAACTCGGAGATTTACTCGAGTACAAACTAACACCTCAACAAACTTCTTCAGAAACAGGCTCTGTGCACATGCACGTCGCGCCCAGTCACCTCCGATCATCAGAGATGATCGTCCCACATCCAAAAACACTTCCTCACCCCAACTCGATTATCGGATCATACACTTAACCTCGAATTCGAATTCGAGATAACTCACCCAAACCTGGAACTGCAGAACTAACAAACCCAAATCCTGAAAACGCCTCGCCAACCCAATTTCGTCCATCGGAGATGCTGACACTCCGGCCAAACCTTCTTCTACTTCCAAACATCCATCACTCAAAAGCTAGTTGAACTCGATCAACTCGATGAACCGCGGTGATCGCTTCATCATCCCTAGGTAAAAACTAGGGTTCCAGAAAATTTCTCATCACTGCAACTTCCACAATGATTTTCATCGCCAACTAATATTTTTCCTAGCTTCTCTGATCATCTCTCCATCATCAGGAAAAAATTCTTCCCCTCCAGATACATAGATCACCAGTAAGACCAAATATCCCCATTTTAGTTCAATACCAAACTGTACCTTTATCTTACTTCTAAAAATCCTAATTCTTGTGTTAAAAATCATATTTCAGTTGATGTTTTCGATTTATAATACTGGATTTACCAATTATACAATATGAATTTAATTCATATCAACATGCATTGATGTTTTATACTTTCAGAGGCCATCAAGTTTTAATTTAACTTAATTAAAATTTTAAACTATAATTTAAATCAAACCAAACAACATTTGTTTAATAATCAGGCCCTAACAACAACTAAATTAAAGGGTCAGGGATTTAACTTAAAGAATGAGACTGGGAACAAGCAGAGCACATAACAACATGCATACATATAAAAATTCACATTAGACATTTACTTTAAAACACATGCAGTACTTATTCACTTCAGTACACAAGCATGCAATCAATTTAAATTTAAATTTTAAAAGTTACTCACCTTTCTGAAGACAGAGGCATGGAATTTGGGAATTTTGCTTTGTTTCCAGTTTTGTTTCAAAGCCCTCGATTTTAACTTGCTTTTGAATTTCTGAAACTGGTTTTAAAAATTGCATTTGATTTTGTTTTTCCTGATCTTGAAGCTTAAAAGTTGCATTTGATTTCTTATTAAACTTTTGGTGAGAAGATATTGCATTTGTATATTTCACTGATCTCAGGAAAAAAATTGTTTTCAGGGTTTTTTTCCTTTTTGAATTCATTTCTAGGTTACAGCTTGTTGAACTGATTGAAGTTTTGTTTTTCTTCAAATTGAATGCTGCCTGAATTTGCAGTTGCATCTGATCTTGTTGAAGTTGTTTTGGTTTGCACTCTTCTTGATTTGGTTTTCTTTTCTTTGAATTTATAAATTTTAGAAGGAAAAATCCTTTGCTAGCCACTTGTATTATTATGTTTACATTTGTTAGTTTCTTATATTTGTCTTTCAACACATGTTAACATATAGTTATTTTATGTTTAAATCCTTTTAGTTAATTTAATTATAAATTTTGTTCAAAACCCCTTTTTATTGTATATTTGTTTTTAATGTTATATACTTTTGAGTGCAAGCCTTTATATTTAAATCTTATTTTATTTTTATTTCATAAATCATGTTCGGCTTACATTTGTTAATGTCATGTTTTAAAAATGTTACACTTGTTATTACAATCTTATTTATGTTTAATTCTTCTTTTTAATTTATTTATAAATTTTTTTGTTTAAACCCTTTCTTTAATTTAATTTACATATGTAAATGTTTCATATCTTTAAATTCAAAAATATAAAAACTATATTTATTCATTTAAAAGAAAATGTGTTTTAAATTCTTTTATGAAATTCATATTCAACTTTAGAATTTTTGTTTTCATATCATTCATACATTATACATACATAAAAGCTTTTTAAATCTTATTTTTTTAAAATTTATATTTTTATACCCTCTATAACTTTTAAATAGCAATTTCAAAAATTATTTTATTTAATTCCGAAATATGGCTTCTTATTCAAAATATCTATTCAAAATAAATTTGAAAAACAAATCTTTATAAATGGAAAATATAATGTTTTCAAACCCAATATTTATATAAGATTTTTAATTTTTAATTTTAATTCCAATATATAATTTAAACTAAATTTATAAATATAAATAAATAACAGAACATATCTTTTATTGATCTTAAAACTTTATAATTCTATTTATAATCTAAAATATTTATTTATCCCAGAAATATCTAATTAATTCGTAAATAGATTCATAATTTAATTTCCAAAATTAAATTAATTATCAAATTATCCTGGATAAAATTCAGGGATGTTACAGGTTAGGTAGATGGAAGAGACTTCACAGCATTAAGACACTTGTTTAGAAAATATTATTATATTGGTGAGTATTTACATACTATTATATTTAAGCCAATTCCGCTGTATGATATTTAATTGAGCTCTAATATATTTGTCTTTGCCTATTTGCAGGATACCAAATTCCCAACTCGGGTATCAGTGGGCTTGGGTTTTAGCATTTCTGCAAAAAATCCGGACCCACTGGAATTCGGGTTGTTACATTTGGTATTTGAGCGTAGGTTTAGGATTCCTAGGTAGATAGTGAGTGAAGGTATTTGGATTTATGAATAAAAAATAAATATGTTATGTACTAAAATCCATATAGTCCCTAACCATAGATTTTAACATATGGAAAGTTTTAGAAGTATACTTGCGCATGGTTCGTTAGTTGGGCTTAGGATGACCTAAATATGAAGAGCCTTATGTTATTACCGATTTATAGCATACAAATAAGCCTTGTTTTGGGAGAAAATTTGTATCCATATGTTTTAGGAAGTAAGGAAGTTCATGAGGGATAGTAGGGAAAGTGTTTTTATTTCGAGAAGAATAAGAGGTTTTAGTATGAAGAAAATCCATTTCATGTCTAACCCAATAAAAATGAAACTTTTGAATTAAAAAAATTGAAAAATATAATTGTTAATATATTTAAGGTAGTAAATATTGGGATTTTGAAAAAAATAGGTGGTATGAAATTTAAATAGGTTTTTATATGATGTAAATTATGTTAAAAGTGAAATTATTTTTAAAGAATTATAGTGCATGTATCGCTCGCTAGTTTCTTTGTAGGTAAAAAATGATTTTAAATTTAAAAACCTAGAGTGTGTTAAGTATCAAAAACGTAGGTTACAACATTTACAGCTGTAATAAATGTTTTCAGTAAAAATAAATGAAGCATAGACTTTGACACTATTATTATAGTAGGTGACTCCCAAAGTAAATGTTTTACATAGCATACGAGATTTATTAATATTTATTTTAATTGAATCCATATATTAGTATTTTTGGGTTGTAGTAACGGTGTTTTACGCAACATCTGTTTTGACCCAAATGAGTTTTGAAGATAATTTCTAATGTGGTTTGTATGTACACTTATTATTTATATAAGCAGATGAAAATGTTTTCTAGCTATAGAGAAGTTTTAAAAATGAGTTCTTTTGAAAAATAATGTATGATAAATTAATGAATTTAGTAGGAAATATCTTATGTAAGTAAATATAGAGTAAACATACCTTGATCTATTGGCATGAAATGAATAATAATATAATTTTCTATAAATAAAAGATAAAGATGTTTTGTACAAGCGAGAAGGAATATGTGAAAGAGATGTACAAGGTATGGGAAGCACTATATTTTGTATAGCCTACTCCAATAAAATATAAAATAATTTCCTCATAATTTCACATAAACATGAAATCCTCCTTTAAAGGATTCATAGAAGGTTTTAGGGTTAATGGTTTCTCAAAGAGAAAGTAATTCCAATATATATGAACGTATAAAACCATTAAATGCACTAAGTTAGTAACTCCTTCAAGGTTAAGTAATTGGAAGAGTAAGATAGTTAAGAGATTTTTGATAAAATAATTTTCTTATTTACACCAGTTTTTGTAAATTTGAAATTCTATAAAAAAAGAAGAATGATATTTTGGAAACATGCGAGGACATTTTTTTTAAAGTCAAGAAAAAAGAAAAATGTTGTAAGAACGAGCAAGACATGTTTAAAATAACGATGGTTTAGTGGAAAAGTAAATAAGTTTTTGAAAAGACAAAAATTTAAAAGTTTTAATTTTTGAAGAAAATTTGGTAAATGCCAAACCAAATCAGACTTTTAAATATGGAGATATGAATCATTTCCTAGGTATAACGGGAATAGTATAAGGTTATAGCTGTAATTACTCTTAGTAATAATAAAAGTTCCCGTAAGATGTATAGGACACTAGTGAAAACCTAGAAATATTGCTTCACATGTGCAGACTATAGAAGAATATTGAAATGCTATTAGTAGGATGATAAGACATACATGGTTGGGATATATAGACCTTAGTTGGGGAAAAATAAAAGGTAAAGAGAAAATTTTCCCAAGCTTAGTTATCTTTTTAGATAAAGACTGCATAGATTGAAACACTTATCTATTGCAGTAAATGAGACTTAGTTATTCATTTTTGAGCATGGAATAGAAGAGATGAATAGATCTTATTCTTCATGAGCAAAACAATGTAAGTTGTTAACAAGTAAGATGCGGTAGGAGGAGCATATAAGTTACTTGGATTTCTAGAGTAGGACCTTTCTGTGTCAAAGTGGACATGGTCCTAGACCTCCTTGCCCTATATGATAGCCGTGTTCGGTTGCAGTATAAAAATAAGAGTAAAAGCATAATAAGATAACTAAAAGGAAAATAAAAAATTTAAAGAAAGCGATAGAAACGCCAACAGAAAAATTTAAAAAGAGATATTTTCTTATGTAAACTGTGCTTGGGGAAGTAGATAATTTTTTAGAATAGTAGCCTAAATCCCAAGTACGAAGGAAATGTGCGCAAAAGAAAATCAGAGAAATATGAAGTTTTTTCGTTTTCCACCATCTTTATAACATATGGAATCGAATTTGGAAAATTAGAATTTTCTAAAATTCGAAAATTAAAAGTTGTGTAGTAGGTTTGGACGTAAAAATTTGTTGAACTATGCTCCTATTCAGTAGGAGTGTGAGAAAAATTGAATGAAAAATGTCTTGAGTTTTCAAAAGATTGCATTCGTATAGAAACTGCAAGTATATTTAGGATGTGAGCATCATGTTTTAAAAGGAATTTCTAAAAGAAAAGGCATTCATATAACAGGTACAGCATAGAAATTCTTGTACATGCATATACTTTATGATATATTGCACTTTGCACAATGCACGAATTGTTACAAAATTGGATGTACATAAAATGGATGTGATTAATATGAGAAATTACATAATTGAACCTTTATCAAATTTCGGAGATGAAATTTCCTAAGGGGGAGAATGTAACACCCCACATAAAATTAATTGTATTATTCGCGTACAAAGAGAATAAAAAGAAACCAACATTTAAGCTAAATTATAACTTCAAATAGATGTAAATAACTATAAATTTCCTACACTTCGGCATAATTAATTAATAGAATTAATTACTGAAAAAGAGAATAAAATTATTTAACGGGAATTTAACGATAATAGATCATAAACATAAAAGATATAATTAAATCCACTCGCATTGCTAGCATTCCAAATCTCTCTGGTTTTATTTCAAATCTGTCCTTAACATCTATATTCACCTCCCTTGTAATCCCTATTTTGAATTACAAATGATATATTTACAGATCTTTAATATGTGAAAGAGCAAAGGAAGAGATTTGGATTAGAAATAGCAAATAAAAATCAAATCTAGGGTTTTACCTTTGACATAGCCTTCTGATTTGAACCAATTCCAAATTCCCTAATTAATTCTATTCTCTTTCTATTCAGATATAAATTCATGTGGACTAGATCTTAAATTTTTTTATCAAGAACATTAGAAGAGATAGAAAAATGGCAGGGCTTCTGTAGGTAAGAGAAAAATAATGAGAATAAAAATGAGGCTCTGCACCAATATTTATAGTGGTTCAAATCAGTGTTAACCATTAGATATAAAATCCTAAAATCTAAAGCGTACACTCAGTCTATGGACATTAAATTATTATGTTTTCTTCTACTTGTTTGTATTTCAAATTGACTCTCCAACAATCTTTTCATTAATCACTTTCCCTTTCTCTCTTGCAATCTATAGAAACATATATTTTTAAATGTGACGTTTCTTTTAAATAATATTCTCATATTAATCACCCAATTAATAGATTTTGTATATACCTAGAATGAATTTGCTATCCAATAAATCTCTGCCTGCACTATGATTTCTTACCAAATTAATATGCCAACCAACACCATATTAATTCCTCACATATATGCAAATTAATTTATTTTATTTCCATAATTATTGCATGCATATATTCTACAATTGAATTTTGAATCACAATCTTAATTATATATGGTACCATTAGTCTCCATGCTTATTAATTGACAGCTGATTACTTGCATAAATTACTCTTCCTCCATTTTATTCTCTTTCGCTAACATATATGTTTCTAATCATATCAATTACTTGCTACAACATATATTCCTTTTCTTGTTGATTCCTGTCAATTAATCACCACTACTAATTAATTGAATATTAATTTTCCTTTTAAATAAACACCGTCAGTTAATCTTCCCTATCAATTGGTTTTATATAATTTATCTCCTTAATTTATTTATTACATAAATATATATGTATTCCAAATAATATTAATTAGTTTTCCCATTTACAAACATTTCTTTGTTTTAAAAATTCAAACGTATATAACTTAATTAAATTATTTGCATATATAATTGTAATTTAACGCAGGGTGTTACAGATTGCTAGTAACTTGTTTATATTTATTCTAGTTGATGATGGTTGGTTTGTTTCCACTTTAAAAAGACGACATCTTGGTATTTAGTAAGTGACTTGAAATTAGTTGGAAATGGTTTAAGTAAATTATACAAGTTATGCTCTCTGCATGTTGTATGGTTGTTGCTTGCTTTTGTATTTGTGCTTATACTTATGTTATGTAATTCTTGGATGAGTAAGTGACACATGAAAGTGTTTATGGAATTGTATATGTAGTGACTATCGCTATATTGGCACTTTGAAAATTACAACCTCTTTTGAAAACTTTATCGTTAAATCTTGTGCTTGGATTTTTTTTCAAAGTTAATTAATTATTCACATAGTGATGTGTTTAAAATTAATTAATTATTTTAATAATGATATTTAAAATTAATTAATCATTTTAACTATTGGTGTTTTAAGGTTAATTAATCATTTTAATAATGATGCTTCAAGGTTAATTAACACTTTAATAATGATGTTTTAAAATTAATTAATCATTTTAATAATGATGTTTTAAGTTTAGTTAATCATTTTAATAATTATGTCTTAAAATTAATAAATCATTTTAACTAATGGTGTATTAAGGTTGATTAATCATTTTAATAATGATGTTTTAATGTTAAATAATCACTTCAATAATGATGTTTAAAGTTATTTAATCATTTTAAATAATGGTGCTTGAAGTAATTAATCATGGTTAAAGTTATTATTCATTTTAAATAAAGACGTTTGAAGTAATTAATCATTGATTAAAGTTGATTAATCATTCTAAATAATGTTGTCGAAGAAAATAATCATGTTTAAAGTTAATTAATCATTCTTGATAGTGTTGTTTAAAGTTAATATTGGTAATGTGAAACCCCAGCATATGTTTGGTTTTAAAATAAAAATAAAAAGTTAGATACGACTATGGAAAGGTTAAGGAATTTAATTTTTCATAATCCGATATTGCTTATGCGGAAAGGAACTTGTCATGCTCTTAGCAATAAACGTCGAGGTATGGAAACTCGTCCTTATCTCGAAAGTTAGAAATGTTGTTAAGGAAAAGCATAGAAGTGACACTAACTTCACTTGCCCAGCTTCATTTTCAACCAAGAAATAGTACAAGCTTGAAATTGACGAGTAGTGATAAGAATATGAGATTTAATTTCCATATAGGATCATTTTGAATATTTCCAATAGTAGATTTATTGAATATTAATTCAGCTTTCTTATTTGTGTATTGCCAATTGTAGATGATTTATTGCACAGTTGCGTGATATCCCTTGTTAGAAATGACTAAAATCAAGGTGCCAACGAGGGCCAGGCTATGTATGGTTGCTCCCATTCGGGTATTATCACGTCCACTCTAGAATGGTTTCGATTATATGCGCACTAAGATGTGAAATATTTAGACTCTTGGTAAAGGTTGGCGGGGTCCGGCTTGGAAGTTTCCTAAGAGCCATCGTGGTTCTTAAGTATATTCTAGTGTTCTAGTGGTATAATACCTGCAAAGGAGATGCACCCTCCTAGTTATTTGTTGAAAATTTCCCTTTCCTTTCCTTTGATGTAACATCCCTGAAATTTTAGTTAAGATAATTTGATAATTAATTTAATTTTTGAAATTAAATTGTGAATTTATCTACGAATTAATTAGAAAATTTCTAGAATAAATAAATTTTTTGGATTATAAATAGAATATGATTTGGAAATTATGGTTTAAAAAGGTTATACAAACTATAAAAGTGTTTTAAATATACAATTAAAAAGGGTTTTGAACAAAATTTATAAATAAATTAGCTAAAAGGATTTAAACATAAAATAGTTGTTTATATATTTAGCAATATATTCAAACTAAGGGTTTAAAACTAAATATATAAATTTATTTAAAGTTAAGGAGTTAAAAACATAATATTGCTTATAATAACAAGTGTAAAGAGAATAGATTATACCATTAACAAGTGTAAGCATATCTTTATTTGTAAATACAAGTGGCATTTTTTTTTTCAATTTGAGTTAGAATTTTATAAAACATTGTGAATTAGAAAAAGTAAACCAGGCTAATACATTTCATTCTCCTCTCTAATTCTTCTTTCATCTTCAAACTGAAATTTAGATAGTAAACAAGAAAGAAAAGAAAAAATACAAACCTGAGAAACATTCAAAACTGAAAACAGTTCAAAAGGAAAAGAAAAACTGGAAGTTCAATTCAAAGGCATGAGATAATTCTGAAGCAAACAGCAATAAAAACAAAGTTTAAAAGCAAAGCTTTCATCCTGGAAACAAAAACAAGAAGCTATCAAAACCTGAAACAAACATTCAAAAGATCAAGCAAATTCAATTCAAAGTTCAGGCAACCTAAACAAATCTATTCACTGTCTCTGTTTTCTTCAATATCAGGTGAGCAAACCTTATTTCTTTTTAAGCCTGATCTTCTTGATTTATATGCCTGTGATGATGATGTTTTGGGAATATTTTTGTCAGATGAAAACATATTGTATGTATGTAAAGATATAGGCATGCATGTTTAAGTACAGGGCTGTATGTGTGTGTGTGCGCATATATATATATATATATATATATATATATATATATATACACCTGTAAACCTCTGTTAAAACATACAGGCTTTACACAAATTTAAAATTTAATTTCTCTTCTTCCAATCCTTTATAGGATTTGATCTCTAAATAAAATATGTAAAGCATTACCCAGAATTCATTTAAAAAAAAACTCAAGTAATGATATTAAGCAAATATAATATCATATAAAATCAATTTTAGTCAGAAAATCAAACAACTTAAATTTACGTTTTGATTCAAAAATCTGATTTGTGCTGGTAAATGTTGAATTTTAATAATAAAATTGTGATTTTAAGTTTTGAATTGAAGTGGAATTTTGGGTTTGAACCGAAAACACAAAATGGTCAAATTCCGCCGAACGGCATGAGGGAGTTGTTCGATTTTTGGACCGGAGGAAGATAAGGTGTTGTGGATCATCAGAAAATAATCGATTTTTTTTATTTGTTGTGGTAGACATTTGAGATCAAAATGGGTTTAATAACCCAGTTGAGTCGACGAAGTTTTGGGGAAGTGTTCGTCGGCGTTGGGCTCGGGATGGCGATCATTCCTGGAGCAAAGCAAGTAGTGACCTCTTGCGAATATTTGGGTGAGTCGGTAGCGACCTCTGATGGTCAGCGTTGGGAGTTCGAATGATTTTCAAAAGAGATCATGGTTCTAGGAATTGCTCGAGTAGCTTCGAATTTGATTTTGGGTTCCAGGCGAATTCTGGGTGGTCGAAGTTGAATGGGTGGGTCATCGATGGTGCATCGGCCATGGTCTTGGAGGTCGGAGCTTCGTAGATGATCGGTGCACGTGCATGGGTCGTATTGCTGCACCTGGGTTTGAAGCAGTATTTGGGGGAAGACGGAGACGAAGTGAAACTCAAGGGGCGACTCGGGGAATTCATGAATTTGCTCGAAGCAAAAAACATCGCGCATGACTCGAAGTATGGCTCGAGTGAAATTATGATGGACTCGGGTTTTTTAAAAAGATTAAATTTCCAGTTTTTTAAATTTTAAAAGGAATGTGTTTTCCCATTTTAAATTTTTTTAAAATAAATATTGACCAAGTTTTGAATCGAAATTATAAACCAGTTTTTAAAACAAGTGTCAAAGATTTGAAAGTTTGGAATGTTTTCAAAATTGTTTTGGTAATTAATAATTTTATATTAGTTAACTAATTAAATTTAAATAACAAGTATTTTCAAAATTATAATGCTGTGATGGGAAAAGTGATTAAGGAAGTGTTTTATTCCTTAATTAATTAAGAAGATTTTATATGATTTTGTATGATAAAAATTTTGAGTATTTATCTTGATTTAAAGGATGTAATTAAGTGATTACGTAAGTACGAATTACTTTGTGAAATTGATTTAAGAAGCTAATTACTTTGTGTAATTTAATTAAAGATAATTAATTACTTAAAGGATTATCACTTAGTTTAATTTTAATTAGTTTAATGATAATTGATTAAGGGTTAATTAATTAATGTAATTAAGTATAAATTAATTAAGATAATTAATTAAGAAATGATTTAATTAATGATTGTGATTAAGACTTAATCAATAGTAATTAAGGATAATTAATTTATTGGTTAAAGATAATTAATAAAGGTTAATTAATTTATGAAAGTGATTGGGGATAATCATTTATTTTAATTAAGGATAATTAATTAAGAATTAATCTATTAATTATTGAAATTAATTAAGAATAATTAATCAAAGGATTATTTATTAATTAAAGGTTAACTAATGATTAAAGAGTAATTAATCAAAATGGTTTGTAATTAATTAATGATTAATTAACCAGGATTAGATATTTATTCATAAGTAACTAGTCTGATTTAAATAAATCAGATAATTAATTGATCTTACTCATGGATGTTAGGATTCCATGAAGTGCTTTGAATTGACTGATGTCCTTGATTTGTGATAATGTGTGATATGAATTATTTTGTTTTGTGAACTGTGGTGTAATTTATTCTGTGATGAAATTAATTATCTGCAGTGTATTTTGTTAGCACCAAAATTGGTCACTAACACCTTTAGAAAGATTGTGTAGAGAGAATAATGAAGAAAACAAACTGAAAAAGAGAAGAAAACATAAATTAGAATGCGGGAAGTATGAACACCAAATTTATAGTGGTTCGGCGCAGTGGCCTACGTCCACTTTGAAGCTGATCTTTATTTTCCACTTGATACTTGATTACAGATACAATTCGTTCTTAAGTATTAGAATACAATTGCAAGGTAAAAGAAATAAGTCTTGAATGAGGATTCAATGTGGCAGAGTCTCCCCAGTGCTCTTTAAAATCTGGTCCCATTTTCTGTGCCCCTGCCTCTCTATTTGTAGACGAAAGTGGTTTGGACTTCCCTGGTGGGCCAGGTGGTCGAATAACTTGGTCCAAGTAGTGTATGTACTGTACGCCGAATCAGGGAGGCCGGACAAGGCATGCCGAGCCGAACTCCTTGTGCCGAACGAAGAATGCCGAGTCTCCCCTCTTTAGGCCGAGCGAGGCGAGAGGTTGAATGAGAGATGCCGGTCGAATGGGGCAGGAATGCCGAACGATAGTAATGCCGAGTGAAGGGCTTGGCCGAGTGAAGTGTTTGACCGAATGGCTTCTTCAGCCGAACGACTCAAGGCCGAACGATCTCCTGGATACCGGACGATCTCAAGCCGAGCATGCTGACTTCTCTGGGGAGCACTTGTGTTGAGTGAACTACGTCGAACGATGCTGGGACACCGAACGATCTTCTGGAGGCCGAACGATCCTTTGCTTCTTCATGCCGAACGATCTTATGCCGAGCGCGATCTTGGACTGCCGAGCACTATCTGGTGACGAATGTTCTTGCCTGCCGACTGTCTATAGATGCCGGTTGTCACGTATGCCGAGTGCTCCTTATGCTGAGTGTAATTCTGAATGGCCGAAAGTTTTCCGATGCCGAGTGCAACTCTGAATACCGAACGTTCTAGTTGCCTGGTCGATTTTCCAGGTAACATTTTGCCCCCTAAAGTACGCCATGTATTCGATAAGGGTGTGCTTTGTACTACAGAATTCGCGCAATGCCACTGAGTGCTTTGGATGCCGAACGTTCTTTGCCGAACGATACGAATGCCGAGCGATTTGAAGTAACCGAACGACACCGTTTTGACTGGTAGAACCGGTCAGAGTCTCTTCACCTTCTTCTTCTTCTTCCCTATAAAGCCTGTCTTCTTCTTCCTCCTTTCTTTTTTCACCTTCACCTTTCAACCCCGAATCTTCGAACCATCCTTGCAATCGGACTTCAAGTACTTCTTAAGCCTTCCTAAAGCTCGATCCGCGAACCAGGTATAATCCCTTTACCTAACTCCTTTCCACAAATTCGCATAGGACTGAGTCGTTGCCGAACAGGCTGTGTGGAGGAATCAAATTATGTCTCCAAGGCCGATCGTTGTGAGGTAGGGAGAGATGGTTCAGGACAAACGCTTCGTAGGGTTTGTTTCGTTGTTTGAGAGGGACGCTATGGTTCGGCACGGCCTCTGTGTATTAGATAAGGCCACGGGAAAGAGTTAGGTGGAGGAGAGGAAAATATGGAGGTCGTGCCGAGTGTTAAGACTTTGCATAACCTTGGTTCGGCACGGCATATTGTTGGCCGAACGATGGGTTTGGATGTGAGCCAGTGGATAAGCCGGGTGTTGTTTTGGCCGAATAGTATTTTGGCCGAGCGATACTTACTTAGTACAAACTGAAGGTGGGCCGAACGATGGTTGTAGGCCGAACAAGGACTTTGCCGAACATACTTAGGCCGGACAAACATTAATGTCGAACATACTGACATGCCGAACAAACATGAATGCCAAACATACTTAGGCCGGACAAACACTAATGCCAAACATACTGACATGCCGACCAAACTCAAATGCCGAACATACTGACATCTTGTCCAATTTCATAACCAAACTTTACTTGCCTTAACCGAATAACTTCTTTTAGCGTTTTCTTAACCTGGAACTGTAATCTCCATACAGAAGGCTCTTGGAGACGGTCAGCGATGACGGTTTTCAGGGGCAGCGATTACAAGCTTAGTTTTATTCTAAATGCTTATACACGATTGAACGCACTAGTTCACACACCACGTGGGGGGATTATTCGTGTTGTTAACTCTAACATTGGTCATTTTTCAAGTATAGTTCACACAGGTGCTTAGTTGAATCCACTATTTATTCAAGATGTCAAAAAAATCCAGTTCCGCTACACTTTCCGACAGACCTGGGCCGTCTTCAAAGCTAACAACCGCCGATACATCTGACCCGTCAGTTTCTCCCGCTCACGACTGGGCTCTTGATACCTTGGAGTCGTCGATCTTATTGGATATCCCGGTTGACTCACTGGCTTCGATGGTCACCGAAGCCGCTCTTCAGCGGATATGTTCTATTCATGGTATCCCGTTCTCCGACGTGTTAGTTCCGTCGGGGCACGACCGTCCACATCTGCCTCCAGCGGGATATACAGCGTGCAGCAAGTTCATGTGTTGGGTTGGAAGCGTACCACCGTTCAATCTATTTCTTCGAGATGTGTTGCGGTATCTTGACGTCGCCCCATCACAGCTACATCCAGACGGTCACGCCTTCATCTATGGCACGTACGTGCTCTTTATGGCTATCTTCTCTAGGCCCCCAACCCCTGGCGATATTAGGTACATATACATTACCAAGAAACGGGGAGACAGTCCCTCTTACATGTTTCTTGAGCCATATCGAAAGTGCCATATTTTCACCAGCGCATGGAGCAGCAAATTCGCCCAGTACAAACAGGAATGGTTTTACGTGCGCTGCCCACAGGGTTTTGCGAGGAGATAGGTTGAAAGAAGTAAGTCTTCTTCCTGAATTGATGTCTGTTCCCAATTATTTTTAAGCTTCTGCTAACTTATCATTTCACCTTTCCAGATTCCATTTCACGTCCCGAGGGTCGAGGGTACTCTGATGCTGTTGAAGCCAATAGAGCCCTTCCTGCCGAGGAACGAGATATCCAAGCCCTCATTTCCAATGAGTCATTATCAAGGTTCGGTCTTCTAGATCCTGGCCGCCGGATTAGTCTTCCTGAGGGCGCCTCGCTTCCCAAACCCGTACTCGATAGAGGGAAAAAACTGCCTGAATCATCTATTTGCCCTTCTCTTGAAGTACCGAAAGAGGGGGAAATTCCAAACGAGCCACCTCAAAAGCGAGGTGAGGATTTGGGCCCTGCGGTCGAAGTTCATGATATTGAAACGTCATCTTCCCCTTCGAAGGGGAAAAAGAAGCCGGTGTGCAAGTTGAGGAAGGAGAAGGTTGGCGGGACTTCCAAAGTTACGCCTATCTAGCCAGAGAAAGAGGCTTCTTCACAGCGCGTTGAAAGTTCTCTGAAGGGCTTATCGAACCTCTCCATTCCCGACGACTTGTTCAACTATGATTTCAATGACCCGGAGTTGTTTAAGTTTCGCTCACCCGCCAGGGGCGATGCGAGTGTCCCAGCCCCAAACCGAGAGGAAAAGACTCCTGTTAGCAAAGCCACTGGTCCGTCGGGGGGAACACTAGGACGCACACGGACACATGCACTTCACTTTGCACCCACTTTTCTTTCATCATTTTGCTCTCTCGCGATTCGCTATTGTTTGAATTCTTTGCAGGTGACATGGGGCGTTCGCACGGATATGACCGCCTTCGCGGTTCGTCAACTTTACGCCAATCCGGTCGGGACTCAGGTCTCGAGAAGCGTCGAGACAGAGATAACGACAGCGACCGAGATTATCATTCCCGGGACTCGTCACTCCGGAAGAAAACTCATTATCAGCCCAAACTCCACCAGGAGACCTCTTCTCATCAGGGGCAAAGCAAAGAAAAGCGCGGTCATAAGAGGTCGCATTCTGATGCTCCTCGGGACTAACACTCTGACTCCTCATCTACCCGGCATTCCCGAGACTCTCATAAGAGGGGCGAACTTTCAAAGCCGTCTCCTCCTGCTCCAGCGACATGCCCTACAGTGACGGAGAAACCGACCGAACTCAAGGCCAAATTTCCGAAGATTTGTTTTGATGAGCTAAAGTTTCTCCCAGCGATTCACCCTATACCCGTAGATGTTAAGCAAAATGCCATTCCTGTACCAACGACGTATATGTTCAACATGACGCATTCGTTCATCTGGCCGAGAAGCTTTCTGAAGTCTCTGTGGAGCGCCAACACGAAATTGACCGCCTAAAGCTTGAAGCTATTCATGACAGGGATATCATTAAGGCCCAGGATGACGAGTTGACCACTTATAAGTCTGAGCTTGAGGTCGCCCGTCAGCGCGCTAAGGACACCATCGAGGCTGTTTCCCGCCTTGAATTAACTCATAAGAAAGAGCTTGATGAGTCAGTCCAACGGTGTGGTTCTCTAGCTTTGGAGAAGGACTCCGTTCAGAAGGAGCGGGACATACTCAGCCAACGGGTCAAGGAACTCGAAGAGCAACTCCATGAGGAGAAGAAAGAAAAATTGGCCGCCCAGGTTGAGGCACAGCACTATTGCGATGAGATCGTCGCCACCCCGGCTCCTAAAGGAGAAACTCGAGGATGATTTCTCCAAAGTCGAGGCACTAAAGAATGAGGCTCGCGAGGAGGGCAAAAAGATGGCAACTGCCGACATCGACTCTCGCCTTGAGGCGGCCAGGGAGGAAGGTAGGGAAGAGATCAAGACTGAATTCGACCCGCTCATCGCTGAATTCAACGCCCGAGTTCTCATGCTTTGAGATCTAACTTTTTTGGGCGAGGGCAACCTTGAATCTCTGATCGAGGCGTGGGAGACCCTGATTCAAACCAGGAAGGCCGAGAGCGGCGTCTAAGAGGTCGATGAGGAAGCTTTGATTAAGGAGTTCTTGAAGGGAAAAGAACCTTCAGACCTATCAGCGGCTAAGGCCCTATACAGCAAAGGTTCCCCCTCGAGGAATGGAAAGGAAGTGGTTATTGGTCCATCCGGCATCGTGCCCCCAGTTCGTGCGCCTGCTCAGCCGGCTAGCCGACCAGTACTTGATCCCTTCGAGCAGCACCTTGGCTACGACCCGGATGCCCCTGGGCTTGGCGTTCATGTTCTATTTCCCATCCCGAAGGGTGAGAGCCCTCTGAAAACCGAGATTCCACCGGCACCCGGCAAGCAACTTCTTTGCTTTATAGGGTTTCTGTGTTTTTCTAGAAGCTGTCGTTCTCTAACATTTGTTCTCTTGTGACTTTGTGCAGGTTGTTCTGACCCCGAGCCCACTCCGAGGAGCGATGTCGCCATGGAGCTGGAGAAAGAAATGAGTGAGGCTGCTCGAGTTGGCGAGGGTCCTGGCCTAGATGCCTAAGTAATCGGGGAACTCGATGAAGGCAAGTCCGACTCTTCTTCCGAGAGTTTTGAAATGGAAATCACGGGCGCCTCTGAGCATGCATCTGAGCCGAGCATGAAGGAGCGGCTCGATAAAGAGAAGGAAGTGACAGCCAGAGTTAAGGCTGAGCCTAGGGATGTGGACCTGGATGGCCCCTTGAACAAACCGTTGAAGGTCATCCTCCCTGGCGAGTCCAAGCCTACGGACGTTCCCCCTACATCTTCGGTCGTCACCCCTCCATCAGGGAAGGATTCCAAGGGTAAGCGTTCTGGGAAGGAGTCATCCGGGAAGAAGTCAAAGAAACACAAGAAGTGACCATCGTCCTCGTTCAACGAGAGTTAGTTTAGGTCATGTATTGATTTTTGTAGACTGTGTAAATAGGCTGTCGACTCCGGACTTCGGAGCGCTTTTGTAGCGAAAAGCTTTTCAGGAATAAAGTTCAGTTTCATTTTTTGTCTTTTCAAAAGATTCTTGTCATTCAGTTTTCTTTGTGATTGTGATTGTGAGTGAAATCTGAACTGCTGTGAATAACATAGACCTCCTGGTTCACCTTTACATAGCTTGGGAATTCTTTAGAGTTGTTCAATCTCCATTCCGTGCTTCATGTATTTAAAATATTTCCTAGCCCGCATGTCGGGGACTCGGCATATCCAAGCCATTTGTGTCATAGTTCATATTCAAGGGGCTTGGAGATCTGAATCACTTACATTGGAGTCCGCGCTCTGGGGACTTAGAGTATTCCAGTCCGCGCTCCGCGGACTTGGGGATTCCGAATCGTTTATACCCGAGTCTGCACTCCGGGGACTTCGAGTAACCCAGTCCGCGTTCCGGGGACTTGGAGATTTTGGATCGTTTATACTCGAGTCCGCATTCCGGGGACTTCGAGTACTCCAGTCCGCGCTCCCGAGACTTGGAGATTTTGAGTCGTTTATACTCGAGTCCGCACTCCGGGGACTTCGAGTACTCCAGTCTGCGCTCCGGGGACTTGGATATTTTCAATCGTTTATACTCGAGTCCGCACTCCGAGGACATCGAGTACTCCAATCCGCGCTCCGGGGACTTGGAGATTT
The DNA here is from genome assembly GCA_030765085.1 of Allium cepa. Lineage (NCBI taxonomy): Eukaryota > Viridiplantae > Streptophyta > Magnoliopsida > Asparagales > Amaryllidaceae > Allium > Allium cepa. Next base: position 780,365,462 of record CM060934.1, read on the forward strand.
TAAGTCGTTTATACTCGAGTCCGCACTCCGGGGACTTCGAGTACTCCAGTCCGCGCTCCGGGGACTTGGAGATTTTGAGTCGTTTATACTCGAGTCCGCACTCCGGGGAATTCGAGTACTCCAGTCCGCGCTCCGGGGACTTGGAGATTTAGAATCGTTTAGACTCGAGCCTGCAGACTTGGAGTACTCCAGTCCGCACTCCGGGGACTTGGATATTTAGAATTGTTTAGACTCGAGTCCGCACTCCGGGGACTTGGAGTTTTAAAATCGTTTATACTCGAGTCCGCACTCTGGGGACTTCAAGTACTCCAGTCCTCACTCCGGGGACTTGGAGATTTAGAATCGTTTATACTCGAGTCCGCACTCTAGGGACTTCGGGTACTCCAGTCCGCGTTCCGGGGACTTGGAGATGTTAAGTTATTTCTGAGCGTTCGTACGCTAGTCAGAATATCATAATTTTCAGCCGCTTGTCACAGGAATATCATACGCAGAGACATTAATCATTTATGAAAAAGGTAGCTTCAAGCCTTTATTAATGAGAGCAAGCTGAATTGTCTTATTACATGCCAAGAACTGGAAATGGAAACATACTGGAAATAAGTGCAACTATTGCATAAAGGAAATAGATTAAGTGTAGTAACGCTGCAAGTGCTCGTTGTTCCATGCTCGGGGGAGTGTCACACCATCGTCGGTCGCTAGCTTGAAAGTTCCTTCTCCAAGCCTCCGTTCGACGACGTATGGACCTTCCCATGTGGGGTTCATATGTGACGGGACTGGAAAAATTCGTTTCAAAACGAGATCTCCCACATCAAAGATTCTTGGTCGGATTTTCTCATTATAATATCTCGCGACCCGATGTCTGTACGAGGCTGCTCTCAGATCAGCTTCTTCGCGTTTTTCATCGATAAAGTCCAATGATTCCAGTAAGAGATCTTGGTTCGACGCGGGGTCGTAATGAGTCACCCAATGTGATGGAACTTCATGTTCTACGGGTATGACGGCTTCTGTGTCGTACGCCAATGCGAATGGTGTGTGGCCAGTCGCGGTCTTGTGGGTAGTTCTATAGGCCCAAAGCGCTGTCGGGAGTTCATCTACCCACTTGCCTCTAGCTTTTTCCAAACGCTTTTTCAATATGGACTTGATTATTTTGTTTACAGCTTCTACCTGCTCATTCGCCTTCGGGTGAGCAACTACTGCGAACCTTTTCTCAATGCCATACTTCTGACAAAATTCTTTGAATTCTTTGCTCTCGAATTGAGTCCCGTTATCTGTTATGATGGTCCGTGGAAGACCAAAGCGGCATATGATATTACGTACAACGAAATTAATGACTTTCTTGGTGGTGATCATGGCCATAGGCTCTGCTTCTGCCCATTTAGTGAAATAATCGACTGCCACTATTGCATATTTCGTGCCGCCTTTGGCTAAGGGTAAAGAACCAATCAGGTCAATTCCCCACATTGAAAATGGCCAGGGACTTACCATTTGCGCGAGTTCCGTCGGCGGGGCTCTCGGAATTTTCGCGTATATCTGGCATTTGTCACATTTCCTCACATAGTCTGCGGCGTCGCGGTTCATGATTGGCCAATAGTATCCGTAGCGGAGGATTTTCTTTTCCAAAGTTTGCCCCCCGGTATGATCACCACACTCTCCCTCATGGACTTCCTCCAGTACCCGTTTTATCTCGTCATGGGCCACGCACTGGAGTAAGGGGGTCGAGAATCCCCTGCGATACATTACTCTATTCTGTATTACATAACGCAAGGCCTTACGAAGGACTTGGCGTCTTTCGCTCCACTTCTCAGGCAAATCCCCATGTAGTAAGTACTGTTTGATCGGGGTCAACCACGATTCCCTTTCGAGTTCGGTCTCTAAGACGAAATCTATATCCATTATGTCTATACTTGGGGCAAGTAGGGTCTCGACAGGGAACAATCCCATCTGCTGTGCATCCCCAGTGCTTGCGAACTTTGCTAACGAGTCAGCTTCTCTATTCTGTTCGCGTGGGACATGGGAGATGTCGTAATATTCGAGACTTGCCAGTTGTTCTCGAGTGAGAGCAAGGTAAGGAGCCAGTCTCTGCCCCTTTGCTTGATAGTCTCCCCACACCTGATAAACTACCAGGTGTGAGTCACAGAAGATTTCGATTGACTTCACTCCCAACTCGATAACGAGTTTCAAGCTAGCAATCAATGCCTCATATTCGGCTTCGTTATTTGTTGCTGCAAATTCAAGCTTCAAATCGTAGCAGATTGATCGGTCTTCTGGGGTTATGAGGACGATACCTGCCCCCAGCGATGGTCGTTAGATGCCCCATCGGTGTACATCTTCCATCGAACGAGAGGTGCGACCCTGTGTCCGCTCGGTTCATCTGGCAGAGTGAACTCGGCGATGAAGTCAGCTAGTGCTTTTCCTTGTATAGCCCTTCGTGGCAGGTAGGCAATGTCGAACAGACTCAAATCAATGTTCCATTTTAGCATCCTTCCGGAAGTTTCCGAACGTTGGAGTACTTGTCGCAATGGTTGGTCAGTGTAGACACTGATCGAGTGTGCCTGGAAGTATGGACGAAGCTTGCGTGATGAAATCACCAAGCAATAGGCGAGTTTATCAATCTTTGGATAGTTCCTTTCCGCCCCCGTCAGGCTTTTACCAACATAGTAAACTGGCCTTTGAACTCGGTCCTCCTCGTGGACCAGGGTTGTGCTGATGGCATGTTGAGAGACCGCTAAGTATACGTACAACATCTCGTGGTCTACTGGTTTCGACAGCACCGGGGGACTCCCCAGGTGTCTTACCAGAGCCCGGAATGCTTCGTTGCAGTCGGTGGTCCATTCGAAGTTTCTCTTTCCTTTCTTTATAACTTCAAAGAACGGAATACACTTGTCTGTAGCTCTGGATATGAATCGACTCAGCGCAGCCAGTTTTCCGTTTAAGCTTTGCACCTGTTTGATGGTTCTGGGTACTCGTATATCTCGGATGGCCTGGATCTGTTCCGGGTTAGCTTCAATTCTTCGTGCATTCACAATGAAACCCAAGAATTTTCCTGATGCCACGCCGAACGAACATTTCAAAGGATTGATCTTCATCCTGAAGTGCCTCAGTATATCAAACATCTCTGTTAAGTCTCGGATGTGGTCGTTTGATTGTCGTGACTTCACAAGCATGTCATACACATAGACTTCCATCGTTTTTCCAATTTGATCTTTGAACATTCGATTTACCAGACGTTGGTAAGTTACTCCTGTGTTCTTCAATCCGAAGGGCATTACTACGTAGCAATACAACCCGACGTTTGTGACAAAACTGGTGTGCTCTTGGTCTGGGATGTGCATCGGAATTTGATCATAGCCAGAGTACGCGTCCATAAATGATAGTAACTCGTTTCCGGCTGTTGAATCGACCAGTTGGTAGGTCCTTGGTAGCGGGAAACTGTCCTTTGGGCAGGCTTGGTTTAAATCGGAGTAATCTACACAAGTTCTCCATTTCCCATTGGCTTTCTTTACCAACACTGGGTTGGACACCCATTCAGGGTAGAGGGCGTCGCGGATGAACCCGTTGGTTTTGAGTTTGTCCACCTCCTCTTTGAGAGCTGCGGACCTCTCTGGATCCATGCCTCTCCTTTTCTGTTTCACGGGGACGTGTTTTGGGTCTATGTTCAACATATGACTCGCAATTGCAGGAGAAATACCGCACATATCAGAATGTGTCCAAGCAAACACATCAAGGTTCGCTCGGAGGAAGTCAATAAGGTTTTCAGCTATCACGGGGTCTAGTCGTGTTCCTATTTTAAGAACTCGTGATAGGTCGCTGCGGCTAACTGAGATGTCAATAGTTAGTTCAGCTAGCGCTGCATTCGTTTCCCTGGGTTCCCCATCATCATCTCTCGGATCTATGTCTCTATGGATCCGAGAATGTTGCCCGAGGCAGGGCTCGGGCGTTAGTTGTCAATCATCAGAATTTTGGATGCGGACAAAGCTGTCCATGACCTTCCCTTTCTCCCTACGCTGTGCTTCTCTGAGCTCAGCCACGTAGCATGCACGTCCGGTTGCCTGATCACCATGCACTACTCCTCTCCTTTGTCTATGGGAAACTTTAACGTCAAACACCAGGGGCTAAGGCTGCCCTGAAGTTTGCGAGGGATGGTCGTCCTAGGAATACGTTGTATGGTGAATCAACATCCAGCACTATGAATGGCAGGATTTGCACTCTCCTGCGTTCTCCTTGTCCCAGTTCGACTGGTAACTCCACATATCCTACTGCGTCTGTTGCTGCACCGCTAAAGCCATGGATTCGGGCTTTAGATGGTTTCAAATCCTTAGTCACCAGCTTCATTTGGTCATATGCTTTCTTGAAGATGATGTTAACGGAACTTCCGCAATCGATTAGAATTCTTCTTACGAATGCCGGTCCGATGGTCGTGGATATGACCATCGGATCAACGGTAGGGGCTTCCACCTTATCCGCATCTCTATTCCTAAATACAATATCGTCATTCATCGTGCGCTGCTGCTTTGCGGGAGCTCAATCCTCCACATTTGAACAGCATTCATACTCCGTATGTCTCAGAGAATCAGCATATCTCTCCGTCTCCTGCCAATTTTTATCCACAGGATGAGGTCCACCAGCAATTGTGTTAATAACCAATCTTCCCACAGTCCGAGCAGGTTGTTCTGGCTGGCGTGGAGCTGGCTCGCGTCCGGGGTCCGATGTCTCATGTTTACTGTCTGGCGAGTCTCTGACAAATTCCTGTAGCTTCTTCTGCCTAATCAATTTCTCAATAGCGTCATGAAGATGCCTACACTCGTCAGTGTTGTGTCCATAGCACTCGTGAAAGCGGCAATACTTCCCAGTCCGCTTCTGCTCCTCTGTTGATTCCTTTGGGCGTGGTTTTCTGTATTGAAAAGTGTTGCAGGTCGACAAGTAGATGTTCTCAAGAGATGTATTCAGTGGAGTGTATTCGTTGTAGGTCAGGATTCTTGACTTCCATCTCCCCGTTTCCTTCTTCTTCTTTCCGGGATCTCCGCCTCCAGTTGCTTTAGACTGCCCGGGCTCGTTCTGGACATTGGCTTGAGCCTTCTCAAGGTTATCTCCGGTTGTCTTCGCAGCGATGTTACTCTTTACAGATTCCTGACCGGGCCCCGGTGCCTTGTCTTTCCTTGTCCACCGAGCTTCTTCCCTCCTTATGAATTGATGGGCTTTCGAATAAAAATGTTCCAGCGTGGCTGGGGGCTTTCCTTCCAACCAATCTCCAAATTCAGAATCTAGATCCACTCCACGCATTACTGCCATCAAAATTACGTGATCGTTAGGATTGCTCACTTCAGTAGCGGCAACATGAAATCTCTGCAAGTATGCTTTCAGTGATTCTCCTGGAGCATGGGCCACACTTGACAAGGACATCACATCCTTGGGACGAGTGGTGTGTATCCTGAATTGTTCTATGAATTTTCTTGCTAATTCGTCGAAGCCGGAGATTGACCGTTGTAACAACCCGCAAATCCATACCCCTTGAGTCAACACTATTCTACAACAATCAACTCAAGTTGCACAAAAATACGAACCATTTGGGTTTAAGAAGAAGAGGTAGAGAAGAGAAAACAAAATCAACATCAGAATCTAACCATCGCAGCGGAATAAAATATAATAGGTAGTAAATAATCTTTACTCAAAATCAAATATATCTGTTTACATACATTACATCATCAGAATACATCAGTCACAACTCAACATCAATATCATACAAATGGGTACACAACAACTCAACACAGTGGAATACGTATATAAATATACAAGTACGAGAGTACGTTTCGTCATCCTGCTCGTCTCCTGAGCTCCACAGCATCATATCCTGTATCCTATAATACTCGGTCTGACCCGAGCATTACAGTTAAATAATACCCGAGTCAGTCTGGATTACCAGCATGAGAAAATCACACCCAATCGATTATTAAAGCTTCCAAAATCCTTTGAAAACAAAAGCATCTCGTAAGACCACGCCACAAATAAACATGTCGGGTTTTTACCTTACAATAGCTAAAACAATTTTATAGAAATCCTCTGATATTATAATAGGGTCTATATACAAGTACTTATGAAATAGCCGAAATAGTTACATTATTAAATTCCAGCTACTAGCCACAAAGTGGGTAATACAAACAAAACTCGTAAAGGCTCGTAGGGAGAATGGATTTCCATCAATGACTAGGCACTGGGGTACCACCTGTCACAGTACGGGGCCTAGATCACCGTACCGATGATTACTCCCTTCATCCCCTGCAACACAAGGCCGGAACCATCCCTTACTGGACAGTCCCGAGTGAGATCACCCCGCGGTTGGGATCAGCAACCGCACCACTAAGCCGAAAAATAAAAAGGGACATCTAGACTGGAATGACCTCACCCTGCTTGGGTGCTACCCACCTAACCTTGCTGCATATCCCCTGATTTTCAGTCATTCCCATTTGATGAGGCTTGAGGCTAAGCGTTACCTTTTAGAACGTTTCACTTAGAATGCCCATCGCCCACCTGACGATGTTTCGCAAGCATTCTTCCGTACAAGTTCGTCCCGGGTTCGAACGGAACCGAAGGCACTATTCCTACTACATCCATTTTGGAAATATCCTCAGGATTAGTAGCGACTAGCCCTTGCACTTCACTGCTCCATCTTCGACTCCGAACACGTTTTCCGCACGAAACGTACAAATCGGATCGAAGTGGTTTTCGAGAAATAAATCTCGATCCCGGTCTCTTCGAAACGATCAACGCATTTGGCCAATATTGATAGTCGGTTATTTAATTATCAATTAACATTCACAAACAACCATCCAACAATAAATAATTTCCAAATTATTTATTATCCTCAAAATATCTTCACAAGATATATTTCTATTTTCAATCCTCTGAAAACAGTTTTCAAAACCATCTTTCTTCCAGAATAAACTTTCCCAAATATTTTCTATCTCTACTGAAATTACCAAGCACAAAATTAGATTTTAAAAATAAATTTTAAAACACTTTACTTTAAAATATATACTTTTAAAACATTTAAATTAAAACTACTTTAATAATTTTTTTAAGAATACATACTATATGAATATTTGAAAATAAAGTTACTTAATAAATATAAAACTAGATTTATACTTTTAAAAACATAGTATTAAGTCATTCTTTAAATAATTACTACTATAATAGATTAAGAGAAAATACTTACTTTAGAATTTAAGTATTAGAAATAAGAACTTTTTCAAAACTTGCTTTTTAAAACAACTTTAAATCCTTTATCGTATATTTAAAAATTTACTTTGAAAACGTACTTGGTTATCCAGGGAGAATTCCAACTTCAATCACTTAAATCAATTTCCCAAATTGATTTCCAATTTATTTCCCTTTAATTCAGAATCTATTTATTTTAGATTTCATTTCTTGATTTATGATTTAAAAATACTTTAACTAAAAATTCCAATTTTTAGAATTCTCATTTACTTCTTTATTCTTTAAATAAATTTTAAACTTTGAATTTTAAAATAATTCTTTATTTCTTTAATTGATATAATTTAAGTTTACAATTCATCAATTTCATTTTATTCAAAATTCCATTTCTCTTCATACTCGAAGTTATTTATTATTATTTTCATATTACTTCTATTTCTTTTCAATTCATTCTTAATTTATTCAAACTTTCTATAATTATTTCGCTTACAAATTTACTTCCTTTTAATTTGCTTTCAACAATCCAATTCATATATTTGGTAATTCATTATACCCGAATATCCAATCAAACCTTAACATTCAATATTCCAATATAACTCATCATAGGATATCAAATAATCACAACAGAGAATATTTAATAATTTAAATAAATGTGAGGGGTCCAGTTGGATCCCTCCAACCTGTTTTCCCTGCATCCACAAATGTTAGCACAATATAATATGCCAATTCCAAAATATCATACTATATCACATCAACCAATTCAGCCATTCAAACAATTATTTAAATTTAATCATTTAAATTTAAATGTAACTGAGTGAGATTAACTCACCTTTTCTTTTTTTCTCAATTTGCAATCCATCCAAATCTCGACTTGTTTCTTCATAGTTTTAAACCTTGTATAACATTTATACGGCTTTATTAATATTTGAATTAGTTGAAAATAAAATAAATTACCACATAAAAGATTTAATTACGAATTTTAAGTGATGGTTTTACTACCCTAGTTTACATTCTCTTTTCCTTTAAACATTTTGTTGAATTAAATTATTATAGATTTTCATCTCAGTCCTTTTCCACTTACCTGCTATTTTCTCAAGACCACGATTAGATTTAGTAAAAATAATCTAAGTTAAATAAATGACTAGTAACTAAAATGTATATATTTTTAATCTGTTTATAAATTTTACAAGACAACTTTATCTTACTATTTAATCCTACCGATATATATATATATATATATATATATATCTAATAAAATTGTTTTTACCTTACTGTAAACATATATTTACCCTTTTTTTTTTTTATATATATATATATATATATATATGTGTGTGTGTGTGTTTAAATTGAAAAGTCTATGTATATATATAAATCTGAAAATAATCCTCACTGGAATATTGACCATCTGTTTACATATGCCTACATTGATCTAATCTGATTAAAGATAAAACCGTTACCTTGCTGTTCCTAAAGCAAGCGCCACTCTCAGGCAACCACTGCATCGCTTTGACTCAAGCGAACCCCTACCATCATCGTGACTCACAGTCACCCACTCGTCTTCAAAATCGACAACGAGTCTTCAATCCCGAAACCTCCAAATCGCGAGCACGAAAATCCCTAAAGGTCGCCACTACATGGTCGCTGTGCTCTCACGTGCTCTCGTCCCACGAACACGCAACTACTGTTCCCACTGTAGCCACGCCGCCGAGATACCCCATCGTACGCGCGACCCCTCTCTTCCAGATCTAGTTGCCGATGAGCACAACTCGAGATGCTCCTCTTCCCCTTATCCACGAACACCGGTCCACCCACAAACCCTACTTTCGATTCCCCTAGAAGACGTCGCACTCGATCGCGACCATCTATCCTCACTGCAGCCATCAGACGCGAGCAAAAGAAGCATGAGATCTGCCGCCCCAACCTCCCGACATCAATCCCTTACTCAAACGAAATTCATTCGATTAGCCGCGAGTACTCGAGCGCGATGAGAGGAACGAAGGAAATTCTTGCGTGCGATTTGGTTTGGGAAGATACAAGCTCGGCCATGATTCAATTTATTTCGTGAATTTTATTTGAGAAGGAACGTGATTTTCGATTATAAGAAACAACAGAAAAACAACTCGCGATCTAAAGCCTGCCAAAATATTTTCTCGAGCCACCTATTTGCCTGTACGAAAGCGAACAAAGGAACCAAGGGCAGAAATCGAACGCGTGCTGAAGAAGGAATAGCAACAGTGATTACGAAAAAGTTGTGATATGAATAAATTTTCGGCTAATGGTGATTAGTACGTGTATGTATATATAAAATTTTAAATGGAAATTTTCGATGTAATTGTTCCACGCATTTATAGCTCGTACGCTCACACAACAACTCCGATTAATACGAAATTTGAAATCCAGGAATAATTCAATATTACGGACCCAATGAAACTGGTTTCGTCGAATTCCGAGACTGTGCCTCGGAAGGCTATTTTTAAATTCAAATTAAACGGTATAAATTTTTAAAACTGAACAACCCATTGTTAATTTAAAATTTTCAACTTTTATTATCTTCAGTATTATCAATATAAATTTTACGAGCCTTCAAATTATTTTTAACAGGCATAAATTTCCAGATTCAATAATTTACCCAATTTCGATAATTAAATTCAACAATTAATTATCAAATGAATACTGATATTTGAAATTAAAGTTAATAATTAACTTTTGAATATTTAAAATAAATTAAATATTATGATTTCAAATGCTTAAAATTCCGGATCGTCACATCCCTCCCCCCTTAAAAGAATTTCGTCCCCGAAATTACTAATTAGGAAGAATGATCCATAACCCATTAACTATTTCTTTTCAAACCCAAATAGTTTTTAATAACTTGCCAACATAATCTTTTTATCAAAGACACCCAACTTCCTTTCTAACTTTTCCAACTTATCCATAAGTTCCAAACAATATTACCTACTTATCCATTCAAATTTAAACTTAAATTCACATTTTAAGTTATCAAAATTTTCTAACTCTCTAAATTTCCCTAACACCCTAAATTTCCGAAAATTTTTGCCAGCGTCTCCTTTGCGCGGCTAGCTCGGTACTACTACAAAATGGCTCCACGGCCTCCCAAATCCAAAAAGAAAACAAAAGCCAAGTGGCTAGATCCAAAAACCCAATCAAATTTCATATAGAAATTTTAAACACATACCTTTTTGTCGGGCCGTTAAAATTTTATCTTCTGAAATCAAACATCAATTTCCTTCTGCTTTTAAAACACCTATATATCCTGTTATAACAATAATGTCCATCCATACATTCAAATCATTTTGCATTACTTTTACACAAGTTTCAACATTTTCTTTATTTAAGCCCGTACGATGCACATATATCATCCGTATGCAATATCTAATTCGATCGCTCGCTCGATCACACAATTTCACTTCCGAACTAGTATCGTCCACCCGACTTCCTAGTGCGGACACAGATCTGGTTTCTTGATCAGAAACTATCATTCTCCTTGCATAGCTGTAATCTATGATAGAGAATTTCCAGAATCAATCAACAATCCACATCCAGGTTCGCCGTGGAAAATCGAGTGAAAAATCCTAACTCGGATCGATAAAATTATCTCGAAATTCTGTGTTCGAATTCTGGATCAATATAGCTATGCGAATAAATAACATACGTACATCCTACGTAATTAGCCCAATTGGTTTTTAGCTACACCAATTCTCTTTTATTCACATTCATTTGGGTTTCTATTCTCTTATTCACAACCACCCCAATTCACAACTTTCAGTTTAATTCTCATACAATTATTCACTTGGAATAATTTTTCTCAATACCAAATTTTCTTAAGAATTTCATTTCTTAAGTTCAATTCAAATATTTTCCATACTTGCTATATTTAATTTCACTTCGCTATTGAAGTTCATATTCATTTTTACTCACCTAGTCTTTACTATTCCATTTGATTGCAAATTATCTTCCACTTGAATATTTAATTAGTTGCTCTTTCTAATTGATTTAAACCTCAGTTAAAGTTTATTTGCAAAATTTACTTTCTTTAGTTTCTTCAATTCCAGTTTCTTTACATTCACATTTAGATTTCAGTTATTTAGCTCCAATTCCATTTGTTACAAATTAAATCATTTACCGTTAGTGAAAATTTTCAAAAATTTTCTAACTCCCAAAATTTACAGAAAATTTTGGCAGAGTCTCCTTTGTACGGAGGGACTTCTGCGATATCGCAGGATGTACCAAAACATATATACATCGGCCTCAGGCCGGAAATCAATATACATCGACCCACACGGTCGGAAAACAGAAAAACAGTTCATATTTCCTATTTGTATTGCGTAGGCGTACCTTATTTTAGCATTTTTAAGCAAGCGGCGATTTATTAAAGCAAATTGCGCAATCTAATCTAGCCAAACGGCTTCCCTGAACCTGTACTTACTCAATTCAAACATGTAAGTGCTATATATATATAATTTCACTTACTTTCAATAGTTAAACACATGCATTATATAACTAATGTACATAAACAATTTTCATAAGCAATTTATATGGTTTTAAAGCTAATTCAATTGCTTTCAACAAATTTTCAAACCACTTTATCGTATTTAAGTGACTTACACTCACTTGTTTGCATACAATCCATTTTCAATCGAAACAACTCATATCAAATTTAATTGATTTAAAATCAATCTATTTCACTTTATCACTTCATCTAATTTATTTAATTTCCATTTTCGACAAAAGACAATTTATTCTCATACAAATAAATGGTCACCTAAGCTTATAATCATTTAAACCGATTCCAATTCAATTTACATTTAATTCCATTCCATTTTAATTTATTCACCCCTCATCCAATTGCATTTTATTTCATATTCGCCAAATTTTCATTCCAAAACCTTTTTATTTAATCTCGACAATATTCCATGCCTATATACCATTAATTCAACCCAAACTTTTATTTAATGGCTTTTGAAGCCAAGCTTCAATTAGCTACAATCTTAAGTGGTTTTACTTTGATTTATTCAATTTGCATAAGTTAAGTTCAATTCCATTATATTTGATTCTCATCAAATTCTATCCAATTCAAATTGCTAATTCACATTCTCAATTTATCAAAATAATATCCATGCACATATTTACCTTGTTATATTCTTATTGGATTTCATTAGCAACCCAAATCATTCCATTGTAATCCAATTCCAAACAGCTTTATTTCATATTTAATTCACTTACAATTCCATGTTGAATGTATATTTATAACTCAAACTTCACTTTCAAATTCTATTATTTATTCACAATTCAATTTTTATTAACCAATTCGAATTCCATTTCCATATTCCATTAATTAGTCTTGGAACATTCCATATTACTTACGTCGAATATTCATCCCATAACTTATTGACAAACCAAACTTTTGTCACCACAAATTGATATTCAACATACATTTAATCAATATTTGATTTTTATTTCAAAATCTCTTTATCTATTTACTGGAGTTCAACCTATTTATTTTATAAGTTCAGTTTTGGATTTTTATTCACTTCCCAGAATTCAAAACTATTTTATTTTGGCTTATTTATTCGACTTCTAAATTTTATAATCCATAATCATATTTATATCCATATTTCATCTATTTATAATCAATTTCATTCACATTTTACCTTTTAACTTGGGATTATACATTTTCTTTATTCAATATATTTTTATTATTACACAAACATTTTTACATAAGATTCCAGAGTTTAAACAATCCTCAAAATTTCAAAATCACCTTTGAAATCAACTATATCCAAAAATCCTTTGCATTTCCAAACCAAATTCAACTTCTTGCAAATAAACACCGATCCAAAATCATTCAGGTAGCAATCCCTCTCTTGGAAACTCGAAAATGAACACCGATGATGTCGCGATCATCATCGGAATTATTTTCCAGCGACCACAGAGAGTTTAGTGCTTTTATTTCTTTAAAACATTTCAAATATTTTAAAATTTCAAATCTCTCCATATTCAATTCCAATTCAAAAATATTCTCGAAGTAATACCACTATTATTTTTCCCAAAACTTTGAAAACCATTTCCAAATCCAAAGGAATTTAGGTTTTTCCCAAAAATTCCAAATTGCAATTCCTTTAAATCTATATTCAAACATTCTCTGGAATTTTATCTCATTTCAATTTCAAAATTATAATCACCTTTACAGTTTACATTTACAAATCTCATTTGTATATGAAGTTTATTTCAATTTATAAATTACATTTATAATCTATATTTCAAATTCCATTTGTTATATAAATTTATTTTCCAACTTTGGTTATAAGTTTTCAATTTCTTATTCAATTTTTACACAATAGTGTTAGTAATTTAATTATTATCATTCCTTAACAAATCAAGCATCCAAATACTATAATACTTTACAAAAATTATATTTTTCATATACAAAAATAATTTGGGTAAAATTATTTCATTTACCCTATTTTAAAACAATACTGTGTCGAATTGTTCTATTCAAGTGTTTAGGGATCCCTATCAATAACGTTATTTACTCGTATTGACCAGAATCCTTAAACTACTCAATAAACCAATCGACACAATATAAAACCATCTTATATTCACTAACAAATACGCGCTTATATCTATTAATGCACTCAAACTCATTATAGAGTACTACGGACTCTACTTGAGTAATTCCCACCAAAGCCTAGGTTGTCGTCAACCTAAGCTCTGATACCAACTGTAACGTCCTAGGCTTTTCAACCATCAGCAACGGCTCACGACCGGTAGGCTTTTCAACAATCCCAGCCTCGCTGTGGCTCACAGTGATACCTCGAATTTGCTTTTACGGCCACCCTCTCGAGTCGCAACCAACCCCGCAAGACCTTATACTATCCCCGGGGGCATGTAGGGGTAAGAGTCTCCCGTTCACCACCTAACGCAAAGCGAGAACCCCCTATCACGTTGTAGTGTAGCAAATCTGATCCCTTGAGTCAACACTATTCTACAACGATCAACTCAAGTTGCACAGAAATACAAACCATTTGGGTTTAAGAAGAAGAGGTAGAGAAGAGAAAACAAAATCAACATCAGAATCTAACCATCGCAGCGGAATAAAATATAATAGGTAGTAAATAATCTTTACTCAAAATCAAATATATCTGTTTACATACATTACATCATCAGAATACATCAGTCACAACTCAACATCAATATCATACAAATGGGTAGACAACAACTCAACACAGTGGAATACATATATAAATATACAAGTACAAGAGTACGTTTCGTCATCCAGCTCGTCTCCTGAGCTCCACGGCATCATATCCTGTATCCTATAATACTCGGTCTGACCCGAGAATTACAGTTAAATAATACCCGAGTCAGTCTGGATTACCAGCGTGAGAAAATCACACCCAATTGAATATTAAAGTTTCCAAAATCCTTTGAAAACAAAAGCACCTCGTAAGACCACGCCACAAGTAAACATGTCGGATTTTTACCTTACGATAGCTAAAACAATTTTATAGAAATCCTCTCATATTATAATAGGGTCTATATACAAGTACTTATAAAACAGCCGAAATTGTTACACTATTAAATTCCAACTACTAGCCACAAAGTGGGTAATACAAACAAAACTCGTAAAGGCTCGTAGGGAGAATGGATTTCCATCAATGACTAGGCACTGGGGTACCATCTGTCACAGTACGGGGCCTAGATCACCGTACCGAGGATTACTCCCTTCATCCCCTGCAACACAAGGCCGGAACCATCCCTTACTGAACAGTCCCGAGTGAGATCACCCCGCGGTTGGGATCAGCAACCGCACCACTAAGCCGAAAAATAAAAAGGGACATCTAGACTGGAATGACCTCACCCTGCTTGGGTGCTACCCACCTAACCTTGCTGCATATCCCCTGATTTTCAGTCATTCCCATTTGATGAGGCTTGAGGCTAAGCGTTACCTTTTAGAACGTTTCACTTAGAATGCCCATCGCCCACCTGACGATGTTTCGCAAGCATTCGTCCATACAAGTCCGTCTCGGGTTCGAACGGAACAGAAGGCACTCTTCCTACTACATCCATTTTGGAAATATCCTCAGGATTAGTAGCGACTAGCCCTTGCACTTCACTACTCCATCTTCGACTCCGAACACGTTTTCCGCACGAAACGTACAAACCGGATCGAAGTGGTTTTCGAGAAATAAATCTCGATTCCGGTCTCTTCGAAACGATCAACGCATTTGGCCAATATTGATAGTCGGTTATTTAACTATCAATTAACATTCACAAACAACCATCCAACAATAAATAATTTTCAAATTATTTATTATCCTCAAAATATCTTCACAAGATATATTTCTATTTTCAATCCTCTGAAAACAGTTTTCAAAACCATCTTTCTTCCAGAATAAACTTTCCCAAATATTTTCTATCTCTACTGAAATTACCAAGCACAAAACTAGATTTTAAAAATAAATTTTAAAACACTTTACTTTAAAATATATACTTTTAAAACATTTAAATTAAAACTACTTTAATAA
Source organism: Allium cepa (assembly GCA_030765085.1). Lineage (NCBI taxonomy): Eukaryota > Viridiplantae > Streptophyta > Magnoliopsida > Asparagales > Amaryllidaceae > Allium > Allium cepa. The sequence goes on from CM060934.1 coordinate 780,381,220, forward strand.
TTTTTTTAAAAATACATACTATATGAATATTTGAAAATAAAGTTACTTAATAAATATAAAACTAGATTTATACTTTTAAAAACATAGTATTAAGTCATTCTTTAAATAATTACTACTATAATAGATTAAGAGAAAATACTTACTTTAGAATTTAACTATTAGAAATAAGAAATTCTTCAAAACTTGCTTTTTAAAAGAACTTTAAATCCTTTATCGTATATTTAAAAATTTACTTTGAAAACGTACTTGGTTATCCAGGGAGAATTCCAACTTCAATCACTTAAATCAATTTCCCAAATTGATTTCCAATTTATTTCCCTTTAATTCAGAATCTATTTATTTTAGATTTCATTTCTTGATTTATGATTTAAAAATACTTTAACTAAAAATTCCAATTTTTAGAATTCTCATTTACTTCTTTATTCTTTAAATAAATTTTAAACTTTGAATTTTAAAATAATTCTTTATTTCTTTAATTGATGTAATTTAAGTTACAATCATCAATTTCATTTTATTCAAAATTCCATTTCTCTTCATACTCGAAGTTATTTATTATTATTTTCATATTACTTCTATTTCTTTTCAATTCATTCTTAATTTATTCAAACTTTCTATAATTATTTCGCTTACAAATTTACTTCCTTTTAATTTCCTTTCAACAATCCAATTCATATAGTTGGTAATTCATTATACCCGAATATCCAATCAAACCTTAACATTCAATATTCCAATATAACTCATCATAGGATATCAAATAATCACAACAGAGAATATTGAATAATTTAAATAAATGTGAGGGGTCCAGTTGGATCCCTCCAACCTGTTTTCCCTGCATCCACAAATGTTAGCACAATATAATATGCCAATTCCAAAATATCATACTATATCACATCAACCAATTCAGCCATTCAAACAATTATTTAAATTTAATCATTTAAATTTAAATGTAACTGAGTGAGATTAACTCACCTTTTCTTTTTTTCTCAATTTGCAATCCATCCAAATCTCGACTTGTTTCTTCATAGTTTTAAACCTTGTATAACATTTATACGGCTTTATTAATATTTGAATTAGTTGAAAATAAAATAAATTACCACATAAAAGATTTAATTACGAATTTTAAGTGATGGTTTTACTACCCTAGTTTACATTCTCTTTTCCTTTAAACATTTTGTTGAATTAAATTATTATAGATTTTCATCTCAGTCCTTTTCCACTTACCTGCTATTTTCTCAAGACCACAATTAGATTTACTAAAAATAATCTAAGTTAAATAAATGACTAGTAACTAAAATGTATATATTTTTAATCTGTTTATAAATTTTACAAGACAACTTTATCTTACTATTTAATCCTACCGATATATATATATATATATATATATATATATATATATATATATATCTCTAATAATAAAATTGTTTTTACCTTACTGTAAACATATATTTACCCTTTTTATATATATATATATATGTGTGTGTGTGTGTGTTTAAATTGAAAAGTCTGTGTATATATATAAATCTGAAAATAATCCTCACTGGAATATTGACCATCTGTTTACATATGCCTACATTGATCTAATCTGATTAAAGATAAAACCGTTACCTCGCTGTTCCTAAAGCAAGCGACACTCTCAGGCAACCACTGCATCGCTTCGACTCAAGCGAACCCCTACCATCATCGTGACTCACAGTCACCCACTCGTCTTCAAAATCGACAACGAGTCTTCAATCCCGAAACCTCCAAATCGCGAGCACGAAAATCCCTAAAGGTCGCCACTACATGGTCGCTCTGCTCTCACGTGCCCTCGTCCCACGAACACGCAACTACTGTTCCCACTGTAGCCACGCCGCCGAGATACCCCATCGTACGCGCGACCCCTCTCTTCCAGATCTATTTGCCGATGAGCACAACTCGAGATGCTCCTCTTCCCCTTATCCATGAACACCGGTCCACCCACAAACCCTACTTTCGATTCCCCTAGAAGACGTCGCACTCGATCGCGCCCATCTATCCTCACTGCAGCCATCGGACGCGAGCAAAAGAAGCATGAGATCTGCCACCCCAACCTCGCGACATCAATCCCTTACTTGAACGAAATTCATTCGATTAGCCGCGAGTACTCGAGCGCGATGAGAGGAACGAAGGAAATTCTTGCATGCGATTTGGTTTGGGAAGATACAAGCTCGGCCATGATTCAATTTATTTCGTGAATTTTATTTGAGAAGGAACATGATTTTCGATTATAAGAAACAACAGAAAAACAACTCGTGATCTAAAGCCTGCCAAAATATTTTCTCGAGCCACCTTTTTGCCTGTACGAAAGCGAACAAAGGAACCAAGGGCAGAAATCGAACGCGTGCTGAAGAGTGATTACGAAAAAGTTGTGATATGAATAAATTTTCGGCTAATGGTGATTAGTACGTGTATGTATATATAAAATTTTAAATGGAAATTTTCGATGTAATTGTTCCACGCATTTATAGCTCGTACACTCACACAACAACTCCGATTAATACGAAATTTGAAATCCAGGAATAATTCAATATTACGGACCCAATGGAACTGGTTTCGTCGAATTCCGAGACTGTGCCTCGGAAGGCTGTTTTTAAATTCAAATTAAACGATATAAATTTTTAAAACTGAACAACCCATTGTTAATTTAAAATTTTCAACTTTTATTATCTTCAGTATTATCAATATAAATTTTACGAGCCTTCAAATTATTTTTAACAGGCATAAATTTCCAGATTCAATAATTTACCCAATTTCGATAATTAAATTCAACAATTAATTATCAAATGAATACTGCTATTTGAAATTAAAGTTAATAATTAACTTTTGAATATTTAAAATAAATTAAATATTCTGATTTCAAATGCTTAAAATTCCGGATCGTCACAACCGTGGAGGAAGTCGAGTGAACCACATGGTGGCGATTCCGGATAAAGTTATCGGGAAGCACCTGCACTTGGTTGCGTCGTTGGTTCTTGCTGAATCCATCATCCATCCATACCTCATTACATGCTGTCTAGGGTCGGTTTTCCCTTCATAGGCAGGAATGGTGGGCATGTTAAACTTCCTTGGGTATTCAGCCTGCAGGATGGTATCTGTCAAGGGAGTATGACTCTTGGAAACTCCCCAATCTTCATTAGTCAATCCTTGATTTTCTTCCATCAGCTGCCTAACCATAGCTGTCAAGTCGGGGGTAGGTATGGAAGATGGAAGGTTGGGTTCTTTGGGATCTTGGTGAGTCTGGTGTCCAGCCTCTTCACGAGCTTAATCCCTAGTCGATCGATTGGTGGCACCGGCTTGTGCACCTTCATCCTTGCGGCGTCTACGCCTAGGTGGTTCGTCAGCTGAATTCGAACTATCATCTTCTGAGTAAGGGGTAGGGCTACCTCCAGCATTCCGATGCTGCTGCTTAGTAAGCTGAATCATGAGGTCAGCATTGGTCTGCATTTGCTCAGCAAGTTGCCTCCTGCTTTCCCTAAGTTCTTTCATTAAGTCATTGAAATCTGCTCGGGAAACAACTTCCGCTTGATTTTGGTTGGAGGGTCCTACGCCTCGAATCGCTTGTTGCTTGCTAGGACCATCTTGTTGTATGCTAGCAGTTTCATGGACATCTGCACTTTGAGAGGCCGATCTAGTTCGTGGTCTTCCCATGATAGAGTTGTTGGCTGTAACTCTGAGTAGAATCAACAGATGCCTTATGAATGATTATGGATCTCCTTCGGGGGATTTACGCAATCCAGTAGCTACAAAGTAGATCCTAATAGCCTGAGAATTCAATTCTCAGTGAAAGCTCCAAAATGTTAGCACCAAAATTAGTCACTAACACCCTTAGAAAGATTGTGTAGAGAGAAAAATGAAGAAAACAAACTGAAAAAGAGAAGAAAACATAAATTCAAATGCGGGAAGTATGAACACCAAATTTATAGTGGTTCGGCGCAGTGGCCTACGTCCACTTTGAAGCTGATCTTTATTTTCCACTTGATACTTGATTACAGATACAATCCGTTCTTAAGTATTAGAATACAATTGCAAGGTAAAAGAAATAAGTCTTGAATGAGGATTCAATGTGGCAGAGTCTCCCCAGTGCTCTCTAAAATCTGATCCCGTTTTCTGTGCCCATGCCTCTCTATTTATAGACGAAAGTGGGTTGGACTTCCCTGGTGGGCCAGGTGGCCGAATAACTTGGTCCAAGTAGTGTATGTACTGTACGCGGAACCAGGGAGGCCGGACAAGGCATGCCGTGCCAAACTCCTTGTGCCGAACGAAGCATGCCGAGTCTCCCCTCTATAGGCCGAGCGAGGCGAGAGGTCGAATGAGAGATGCAGGTAGAATAGGGCAGGAATGCCGAACGATAGTAATGCCGAGTGAAGGGCTTGGCCGAGTGAAGGGTTTGACCGAATGGCTTCTTCAGCCGAGCGACTCAAGGCCGAACGATCTCCTGGATACCGAACGATCTCAAGCCGAGCATGTTGACTTCTCTGGGGAGCACTTGTGATGAGTGAACTACGCCGAACGATGCTGGGACGCCGAACGATCTTCTGGAGGCCGAACGATCCTTTGCTTCTTCATGCCGAACGATCTTATGCCGAGCACGATCTTGGACTGCCGAGCACTATCTGGTGCTGAATGTTCTTGCCTGCCGACTGTCTATAGGTGCCGGTTGTCACATATGCCGAGCGCTCCTTTTGCCGAGTGTTATTCTGAATGGCCGAAAGTTTTCCGATGCCGAGTGCAACTCTGAATATCGAACATTCTAGTTGCCTGGTCGATTTTCCAGGTAACATAATTTATTATCTGTGATATATATCTATGATCTGTTAATGAAAGATAAGCGTTATAGTTTATACCGCTTATCAAATATATTGTTGTATTTGAATCTGTAATGGTTGATGTTGTCGCACTATTGTGTGTAAACCCCTGGACCACACTATACACACACAAATATGGATTTCACGAGGAAATCGGTTAAGTCACAGATATTTGAATTTAATATTTTGAAATGGTTTTAAAGTTTAAATTTTAAATCCAAATGGTTTCGGAAATGAAATTGGGTTGAATTTGAAAAATATTTAAAAGGAGTTTTGAAGATAAAAGTTATTTTAAATAACTTGATTTAGTTTGAAATATGAAATATTTTGATTTGCGTTTGAATTCAATATTCGAAATTGAATTCAAAGATTTGAAAATTTTGGCTTAAAAAGATTATACAAGTTATAAAGGTGTTTATATGGGTTTCTAACCATTTAAAAAAGTATTGGTTTGGGAATTTAAATTTAAACCCAAGTTTATACTTGAATGGCTTTAACTTAGGTAAATGTAATTAGTTTTTCCCAAAATGAAAACTATTTGTTTCAATTAATAATAGCTTTCATATAAGGAAAGGGTTTTCAATTTGTGTTGAAAAAATTGAAATGAAATTGTTTTGAAAGCTATGAACGAACCTTTGTGAAAGATACTACACCACAAAAGGCTTTTAACAGCGTTTGATAAATGCTGTAATAAGATACAACAACGTTAGTTCAAACGCTGTATAATGACATGCTGTCGTATATACAGAACTTACAACAGCTTTTTGATAAACGCTGTTGAAACATGACTTTGACAGCGTTTCGTACAAGCTGTCAATAATGTTTTTACAGCGTTTTTAAACATGCTGTCGGAGATGTTTTAATTCTATTTAACTGTTTACAACAGCTTTTTATAAACGCTGTTATTGAATCATCAACTATTTCGACAGCATGTACTAAACGCTGTTATTGACTATTTAAAGATAATTACAGCACGAATTGAACGCTGTTGTTTCTTCATTGACAGCATTAATCAAACGTTGTCTTCTATTTATACAACAGTTTTAATATTCCACTCTATTTTTGAATATTCCAGAACTATATTTTGAGTATATTCAAGCAACTAGTAAATATAACATGTTCTAATAACTATTAATTATTTACATAAACTAGTTAAGACAATATTAATAAACAAAAGACATCCATAAACCAAGTTTCAATAATATCCATAAACAAAAATAACAAAGTAAACCAAGTTGCCACAAATTCTGTTAAACAAAGACATGTTATATGTTAAACAAAAATATAATATCAATACAGTAAGTCCGCACCAAATGCCAACAACCATATCCGCATAGTTGAACTTTAGCTTGAGTGAATCTCTTAAAATGTAGCTGGTAACAGGAATCTGCAGTGAGGAATGAACAAGATTGGGAATTAGTATCTAGTAGTAAATAAAATGAGTGTCAAATCTATCAAAAGCAGGAAAGCAAGGCATGTAAATATAGATCATACAGTAATAAATGTTGGTTATTATTACTCTAAAATCTATTACAGTTGCACTTGTAAAACTAGGATGTGACATGATAAGAAGTGATAGTTGTAGCTGCAGGCTACGAACTGAAAGATTGTAGCAGCTGAATCTTAACATGTTAATTATTTTTGTTGATATTCTATGATGTGGTTATAGTTGTGCATACAACAATCTTTAATTAGTCGAATTCAATTTCAAGTCCCGTGATCAAAAAGAGGGAAGGACCAAATTTATCTAGCATTGCTGTTCCAATGGTAGTCATTATCAATACACAAAGCAGAGTACAAAAAAGTTAGGCTATACTTACATCAAAACACTGTTAATAAATGCAATTAAAAGTAAGATTTCTTGTAGTGTAGTTAGAACACACCTAACCTGTCTTTATGATGCAATCAAACACTGGTTGAAAGCTAGTGTCTCGTCATGTTTGTCCTTCTACAACTCTCTGGTTGATCACTTTGCAACATCCAGTCTGCTATTTAGTCTTAGAAGCTGCAACACTGAATCACTACAGGCTCGCAATACTTTCCACATTAAGAATTAGACGCCCCCTGTAAAACACCTTGTATTAGCTATAGTCAGGTAGAAAATAATTTTCATTTAATCCCAACTCGTGTCATTATATACAATTTGATACAAACATCTCTCTTTTCAATAATTTTAATTTCTAATAGTTAAACTTCAATTTCTAACACCAACCATACTGTCAACACCGAGAGCCACTACCCATCTACTTGCTGATCAAGCAACGTACATTTCACAGCAAACCCGTCAAAACTAAACTACAATTCATTACAACACTACCATTGATTTTCAACTGAACAATCAAACACTCTGATCATCCATATTGCCACCATACAACTTCAGTTCAACTTGCACCTGTTATATACAATTCACTTCAAACCATCAACAATCTCTGTCATTCACAACAGTTCACAACCACTCGTCAAAACTTCAACCAATCACTGCCTATCTACATTAACTCTTGTTAACTACCATTCCTTGCTGCAACTGCTTGCCACTCCCTCTGTTACAGCAGCAACTAAGTGCTCATACAAGTGTAACTGCAACACATCATAACTACAAACTACTGTTCTACCCTGAACACACTTCACTACATAATCTCTTTAGAAATACCCCTCTGTCACCGTTCTCCTTCTCACTGCCTCAACAATACATAGTGCAACACCAAACTGCTTTAAAATACTTTTGCCATCTCCTCATCTCTGTCATATACTGCCACCAGTTGCCTGCGTATAACTTTCTTCTACAACCAGTTGCCTCCTACCCCTGACCACCACTGCCTCTTCATGTTCACAAAAGCTTCATATCTGCATTAAACTCACTTACCTGCCACTTCATTTTTCTACCACCAGAATAAACAACTATCCCCTTCACCAAATTTAAGTCGTAGATGTAAATTACAATAATATGCAAATAGGAACAAATATCAAAGCGGAATAGCTATAACACAATAGAATTACTCAAGGAATCCAATGAAGCTGCCAGTAGTTTAATATTCAAAAATTTCGAATACGTCCATACTGTGCATGTATGTTAAAGATTATCATTGTTTACAGTTCAAAACATCTCATTAGAACAATTTCCTTAATAGTGATAATATATCGGATTATCACCCAAAACTCAGTTAGCAAGGATAGAACTGAAAGTTTTAATGAATACAAAGTAGAATAGCAGCACAATGACCTCAGAGACTGCATATGTTTTTGTACCGAATCATATACAGTCTCATAAAAGCATCAAAAAAGCCAACAAGAAAAGCATGGTGAAAAGTTTGGATAATTATAATAATTAACTGGCTTTTTACTATGTAGTAATGGGAAAGTTGAAGGGCATGGTGAATATTAGCGTGGACATTTAACTGCAGTAACAGTTGCTTATTGATTTTTTTTACTAATATTATAATACTTTTAATTGTGAATTATGATCTTATCATCGTAATCATCGATTACTACCACATAATTATTGCATAATTTTGTTCGAAGTTATATTAAATATTACCATATTTATCATTCTCGACATATTTATCATTCTTGACTTTATTATTTTTGTTAAATCCTGTAAAGCTTTTAGAATAAGCCTGGTGTAAAAATTGTTTGTTAAATTTGTCAAAAATCACAAAAAATTACCGTTGATTTTGTTCTTTCAAGTTGTTATACTCCACAACTTTTAACGGACGTTTCAGATATTTATATGAGAAAGAGTAAATGCTCAAAGCTTTATTTCATTGAAGTAGATAATGTATTTGACTTAGGATTATGTAAATAAAAGGCTTTAGAATAAATAAAATGTAGACCAATACATTAAAGAATTCTTATTCCAAGCTCTTTAGACGTTTACAGGTTGTGCCTCTTGCTCAGAACTCTTTACCAATGACATCGACGCCTAATTTAACAGGGCAAGATTGAATTTATGACACCTTGACAGGCTAAAAGCAATGTACACAAACTAAAAATGCAACTGCAAATGGTTTGAAATTCAGCTAAAAGCTATAAAGTATTTCATGTTGAAGTTTTCAAGTATAAAATTACCATTGATTTTATTTTTCATTCAAGTATATAACAACAGATATGGTTAAAGCATTCTATATAAACTATACTCAACATATATGGTGCAACAATCTATTACTGTTGTCTTTTTTTTACAGCAATCAAGCACAAAGGGCTAACTAAAGCCCATAGACCCATCCACCCTACTACCCACCCAAACTACACTCAGTTGCAATACTTAACTAGCCCAAGAATTGACTGATATATATTGATTGATATTTTATTAATTTTGTCGGGTATCCTACTCCAGCAGAGAATCAAACTATAATGGATGTACAAATACTGTCATCGAGGTTTTACAAAATTAAGCAGTTTGGATACCTGTCTATACAGCGAGGAATCTCTAAGAGACTTCCTTAGTTCAACGACATATAGAGATGGACCCAGTTCAAATACCTAACCAATCATATATATTATTATTTAGTATATAATTATACGGACATACTATAAACTATCAGTAATGGAGTTCTATAGACAATAAGAAACAATAGTAACCTCTGCAGTAATTGAAAGGGGTACAGAGATTTTCGGGCTCGATGAACTATCTTTGTGTTGCACAAGTTTTAACTACAAAGTATTATATGTTAACAATTAGCTATCCATTACTGAACGAAACAAAGAACTCTTCATTTTCTATTTATATGAATTGAAGTATACCTTGCCATGTCCTTTTTTAATTTGACACCCCATTTCTCCAACAGTTCTCTCAATTTTCTCAAATAGATCATTTGGTGAATAATTTAAGGTGAACCTTATCTTCCTTTCTGAAACAGTCTACATGTTCAATATAAAAAAAATGGTTAGTACTTTATCTTATTTTCAAATTTCTTTACAGTAGTTACATAACATTTACCTCTGCTTTAAAAAAGCCCGAGAGGTCAAGAAACGAGGACGTTCCGGTAAGTTCAAAAGCATTGATCGAGGGAGGGTTTTCATTTTGACTTCCTTTTTCCTTGATGGGCTTTGAAAATATGAATAAGCATCAGCAAATTATATGCAAGTTTATCTAATCAAACTAATTTATCAGAATATGCACATAATAACAATATACCTTTTTGATTATTGCATCATTAGTAGTTGCATCAACTTCATCAAACTAATTAAGCCCTTTATCTGCGCACGACAACGTGCACACATGCAACTAGTATCCTTTCTGATCCTTCTCTCTCTTATTGCACATAGGTTATACCAGTATCCATGACACACACCACAATTACTACCCGCTCTTCTAATTTTGAGTGCACTACATCTGTTGATGAATCATCCCCAATTGAAATCATAGCCTGGTAAAAGTATAGACATCCCATTTTGAATATGAAACTAAATCATATCAAATGGACCGCATCTACAAAGCTACCTTTGATTTAGTGTTCAAAATAATAGCACAACAATTTGTTGTTCAAAATAATAGCACAACAATTTGTTGGATACTCTCATGTACTTATCATGCAAATACTGATAGGTTGTAGAATGGTATCATGTCATATTGTGAAAATATTTGGACTAGCAACTTAATAACAATGGTTTCTTTTCCTGCTACTTTATAACAATTATTAATATGCACTTCAGTTATCTGTTATTCTATGCACTTCACTTATTAATATATATTATTTACTATGATGAAAATGGGCTATTGAAATTTGAAAAGTAAAAAGAATGTACATAATAAATTAAACGATATCCACAATCTTTGGAGGTCCTATTTTTATTTTGCTGAAAAAATTCCTATGTGAAGTTACTGGCCCCACCCTCGTTTTAGTCCATTTGACTGATAAATGTGGTAAACATGTTCCATACGCGTTGAATTATTTTAAAGTGCCTTTTATCTATTAAGGAGACTCGGAAGTGGCTAACTTGCACTCTAGGTACCAATCATATAGTATAAGTTTTGGAGTAAAAATGCTTAAGTGAGTTTCAAACGAAATTGAGGAAAACATGCAGTTTGAGTTGTTGAAAACTTAAAACTCGTTCTCTCTTTTACTACTTTGTCTTTGAGCCACGAAGGAGAAAACCAAAAGTCTAACTATAATTTTCCATTATGTTCCTCTCATCGGTTAGCAACAAAGAATGATTAATTGGAGAGGACAATGGTTATCTACCAAGTTAAGATGGTTATTATCGAGTAGTTGCATAACCAGCAAATGATGATGATCTTCCATCCAACCAAGTTAAGGTATCCAAATTCAGTCATTTTCAACTAATTTTATATAGTTCTTAACAATATATAATACTTTTAACCAATTTTTTCAAGAAGGTTGCTAATTTTAGCATATGTTTCACATTTTAGGAGTTCAAATTCTCTATATTATTTAAAATATGAAATTTGAAAAATATTAAAAAATGGTGATGTTTCACAAATGTTCAAACTATTTCAAAATTTAGGGAAAAGGTCATAAAGTTAATAAAATAATTGATAATTTCAAAAAAATTGAAAATTAAAGAAATTTATTATGTTTTACAAAAATATTTAAAACTTATATATTAATCCAAATTTTCTAATAAAGGTAAATTTTTTGAATAGATTAATAAGAATATGAGAACTTGATATTTAGCTCACCACCAACCACATGATTCATTCATAGATTAAAATGAAAATATAAGGAGTAAGGCAATATCGAATTCATGTCATTTAATATCTATATGTTCATTCCATAAACCACTTATTCATGAATGTATATAAAATTGGTATAACCTAAAAATTTAATACATAGTTATAGAGATATATCCAAATACTTTACATTCACAAATTAAGTAACATTGAAAAATAGAGTACACTTTATCTAACATGGAGAAATTAGAAATATAAACTACTTGTTCATAGCTTATATAAATTTAGTTAAACATTACTATCCACTATGAATTGCTAATACATGATTTTCCTAAGAAAATGTCAAGTATGTTTCCAAATGTCATATATAAATAACATATCCACAAGGTAACTGAAACAAAAAAAAGGTACAACTTAGAAAAAATGCAGTTCACTGTAAATAATTCTATTTATTTACTTAGTCTAACAGTCAAAACAATAGAAATAGAACTAAAATTCCTTTTTTCTTCTTTGCTTCCTGATTCTTTAGCTTATTTGATGTTATAACCAAACTAGAAAATCAAAAGGTTAACAAAAGCATTTAAGCGAATTAAGTGAATAATAATATCAAACTTTATATTTTCCATTAAATTTACAACTACCTCCAAACACTAGTTAGTATGAGACAAAAGAAGCTAAAGATCATTTTCTTTTACAAAATTACAGAGAAAGGGTTAATAGATTACATGAAGAAATCAAGCTGTTATCTAGGATGTATGAGTCACACCCAAAAAAAATGGAGTCAGTTGTTTACAACTAAACAATTATGAAGATTTGTTTTCAGAGTGTAATATGCAGCTATCATAGTAATCCTAGATGCATATACATGAACTAATTAATATTTATTTATGTATATTCTATAAACATATCTAAATTCAAAGTTTTAGCAATGGTTAAACATGATAGTATGCATAATATCAACTTAAACATGATAGCTAGGGACTTAATTTCTACGCACCTTCGAGTGATGTTTTGAATGCTTCTTTCGGTTAGGTTTGCGAACATTCACATTACATGCTCACCATAGAAAAAGGTCATGACTAAGAATAAATATAGATAGTAAACCTCCTTGGATGATATCTGTTTTGATAAAATAAGAATAAATGACTTAACCAAAATTGTTTTTAGGAAAATATAACAAACTGTGATTGAAATCAGATTAAAAAAAAGAAGAGATCTGAGGTTTCTTTACTAAATCAAGTTACGAGTTGACTAAAAGTAAAAGAGGGCAATCAGGTTTCTTTACAAAATCAAGTTACTGATGAAATCGTGAAATGTTGATAAGCCAATTCAAAGAAAAAGACTTTACAGTTTCTATAATTTTCTGGAAGAGGATTAGTTGCACTTACTGATATTGGCGATGCAGCCGAAGAAATCTGTCGGACTCGATTTTCTTAATCTCCACGAAAATAAAATCCAAGAAAACTGATGAACCCTAATTCCAGTCAATCAAAGTTATTTAGGGTTTTTGAAGGACGAATACGCATTAGGGTTATCGAATCAGCTTTTTGAAGGAGACAATCAGTGAGGATTTTTGGTTTGAGAAATGGTATAGTGTTTTGGGGATAAAAAATAAAATTAGATTGGAATGTATTTGGAGGGACGGGAAATAAATGGCGCGTTTTGTTCCTGCTTAGTAATTAGGTTAAATGACAGCGTGTACTTTATTTATATCGATAAATAAAAAGCCTGCCACAGCAGCAAGCGTTTAAACGCTGTTCAATTCTGCTGTTTATGAAAGATTTTCTTGTAGTGTTATTAAACCTTGTTTGGAAGTCAAAGAGGATTTAAATGGTGTATCTTTTATATATAAAAGATTTGAAACGGGAATTGTTATGAAAGTTATGAATGAATCTTTGAAAAATTGTTTTGAAAGCTATGAAATGAGTCTTTGATTTAAAGACCAGATGAGTTAATCCAATTTGAAATAGTATTGTTTTGAAAGGCTATGAATAAATCTTTGTGAAAGATTGGTGAACCTTGTTTTAAAATTGAAAGGTTTTTGGAAGTAAATCTTTTTATTTAAGATTGGAAATGGTAATTTGTTTTAACCATTTGAATGAAAGGTTTTGGGCTTTAAGTTGTGATTTAATTGAGATCCCATTATCCATATATTTTTAAATATTGCGTTCATTATTCGGTTTAGCAGGGAGAGGACTTTGTGTCATATAACCCATTCCGAATAATGATATGACGATATGGATAGCATTTGAAGACCGGTGGTGAAGACCGGATATTTTCGAAAACGAAAGGATAACCCGTCGAATGTCTCTACACCGAATGGTCGCGGTATAGAGATTTGAGCACCCTTTGTGATGGGGAGTCCGGACGTTATTAGGAATTATCCGGATTTGCAAGGACTTCTTTATGAAGTTCCTTCGATTTCGTTCGATCCCGGAACGGACTTGTATGGATGTGTGTTTGACGTTACACCTTGAGAAGTAAAGCTGGTCTCTATCAAATATATTTCTGTTTGGTGGCGGAGATTTATTCTCTTAGCTTAACACCCTTCTCTGAGACTCATGAGCTTAGAGGTTATGTAGTTGATGGTTATTAGTGATACATTCCCAATTTGATAATGTGGCATACGGAGTGTTGCTGATTATTTGTTGATCAAAGCATGGCTTTTGTGAAAAGTGTAGCTTTGTGGATGAGACTTCGTCGAGCCTCACACCCCGGAATGGTCGAAACAGGAAGAATGCAGCAAGGTTATAGGGAGTAGCGCCCTTTAGGGTATGTGCATTTCCTTCTGGATAGAAGTGGTATCATGGTATGGAGCCCAGATACTTAACTTATGTGGATATCACAAATATATATATTACTTTGTGATTGTTGTTGTTGGAGCCCCGGATAAAGGTTGTTAACAACCGGGGGACGGCATACTCGTGTCAGTAGTTACCTATTTTTGTAGAGGTAACCCGGCCTTGTGTTGGCAGAGATTCGGTTAGGTTCTCGAGGCGTCCCTCCAGAGGCGTACCCATGTGGCCCAGGAAGTTCCTTAGCCTGATTTTTTGGAAATCCAATCACCAATACGTGCCTTGTAAGGTTTTAGTTGTAGAACCTGCCATTTACTTATGGTGGCACCCCACTCTTTGGATGGTAGCTATAGTAGGAATAGTTCAGAATGTCTATGCTGGCTAGGATTTATATCATACTTTCGAAAGGGTTTTTATGCACTTTGCACTTATCATAATAATATCAAACGGTTTTCGCGTATCAAGCATTTTTGACTATCATAAGGAGAAATGTCCTCCAATTCTGCGTTTGCATGGTGTGTGTAGCGGGAGGCCTTATGGTAGTTTCATTTTCCAAAAAGAATTGCGGATTTCAATGTTTTAAAAAAATGTTGTTTTTAAAAGGTAAAATGTTTTTGTTTGCTCATACCAGTCCTATGACTGATGCGGAGTTTATTGTTCCCTTCCTAAAACTCTGGGTGCCCATAATTTTCCACACGTGTAGTCTAGAGTTGGGTTTTTCAGATAGTAGATATAGATATCGATTCGGTAGCTTTCGGCTTTCTCTTTGGTATTCTTTGAAGACTTGCTTAGCTTGGTGCAACGTAATGGTGTTTCGAGCTATCTATGGAGATTGCTGATATTAGTGTTTCTTCTGGAGTTTCAAGTTCTAGTTGTTCCACTGTTTTGGGTTTTCTGATGTAGTATTTCTTTGTATCTCTGATATTAATCATTGTTGTATATTTGGATATTGTATCATTGGATATTTTATTCATTGGAGTTGTTTATGATATTCATTTCTTTTCTTCCACTGTGTTGTTCACTTAATGTGTTATAAGCTCCGGCGAACCAGATTCGACGTTTGGATCTGCGGCATTTGAATACGAGAAACGTATTCGGTGCCGATTTTCGAAGGTCGAGTCAGGATCGTTACAATTTGGTATCAGAGTTGAAGGTTAAAACTTAATCTCAGGAGTATAACACATTAACTCATTAGAGATAGGGTGAAGTATACACTAGAATGAGTATATCCCTAAGATATCCGTTCGAATGCCTCAGTAAATTCTCTTACTATCCACTGATAGTGAGTATGAGTGCAAGAAGAGGACGAGATAGGGGACAGGGGAGTACCACTACAAATGGTCGGTACCCTGCAATAGCGGAAACAACTTTCTCTATCAATCTCCTTTGATTCGTCTTTTCAATTCTTTGATGATTCCTGGAAGCTCCAGGAAGAAGCTTTGATATATTTGCATGGGACATAAACTCCAGATGGGTCAGAATTGATTGTTTGGATAATTGTTTGCTTTGATTGCTATGGTCGATAGGTATATTTTGGTTGTTTAAACTAAAAGTTTTGGGATTGTATCTATATGTGTAACAACCCGCATATTTATCGATTTTATATTTAAATATTTTATCGTTCGTCGGATTTTGGTCCGACAACCTACTTTTTGCATACGGTCGAATTAGGACTCGAGACCACCTCCATTGAGTTCAAAATACCGTTTACGACCTTTTTGAGTATAAGCTTCGATATGTTTGGAGAAAGTTGATTTTTGCTACTTTTTCCCGCTTAGGGCTTTGGTTGGGCTGAGCCTATTAGCCACTTAACTCAGTTCCAACACTCTCCTCTTCATTCACTTCTCTTCTATTTTCCTAACACTCAAGCTCAAGCAAAAATAGAGGAAGAGAATGGGAAATAGAAATTCCTAAGCCCTAGCTTGCTTTGCAAATCCATCTCCTTGCTCCAAAGTTCATGAGAAACCATTAGTAAGCTTCCTCTTCTTCTTCTCCAACTCATTCTCTCTTTGAATTTCAGAAATTTCCTAAACCTAATTTGGGAAATAATTATCTTTTAAGCTTAGATTCAAACTTGTTGAGTTGGAATTGAAGAGTGCTTGTTCTTGCCATTGCTTCATAGCTTCCTCTTCATTTGTTTGGGTTCAAAGGTGAGATTTTTATCTCACATCTATGACTATAATTATCTTTGGTTGTTAGGTTTGAATTCCTGACACTTCTTCATGAGAATTTGCTCTTGATTTGGATTGGTTTTGTGAATACTCCAATTTTTGGGTTTTTAAGTCAAATTTGTGTGAAATCCTTTTATGGATGTTTGATCATGCTTTTGGTGATGCATCGAGGAGCATATAGGGTCGGGTTGCCGATTGGCATAAACCCTTAGAGCCAGTGCTCGTCCGGTTGCATTTTGGAAGAGTTTGCTCTTCATTTGATTAAGGCTGAAAAACAGCCCAGGCATGATTCAGTCGACTGAAATCTCTGTTCAGTCGAATGAATCTGAAACCCGAGAATTTCCAGGCATGATTCAGTCGACTGAAAAATTCTGCACAATCGACTGAAACTGGAAACAGAAAGTTTCCTGTACTTGGAAAATTTCCAGGTACAGGGTCAGTCGACTGAAAACTCTGTTCAGTCGACTGAACCTGCTGTTTGAGTCCAATTTGCCTTTTTGGATTGAATTTCCAATTTAAATCGATTCGTGATGATCCTATTTATTGTCATCATTTATTATCATCTTTGATGGCTTATTTTCTTTGGGAATTTTTGATATATCCACTTCGATGGATCCTTTATCGATTTCATTGGATTTTTATTCACATCTTCGAATGTGATCTTTGTGATTGATTGTTTCTACAATCCCCCTTGTGCTTTGTCACTTTAAAAATATAAAGGTTTTCTATACTAGTAGTAAATATCAAAACTCTTTCCTCAAACGATTTCAATACTATTTTAATACCAAATTCGTTAATAAAACCGTTTTCCAATCTATTAGTATATACAAACCTTTACCTCACTCGTATGAGAAATCTAATTAAACGACTTAGTAAAACGAGTGGTATGAAACGCTTGCGTTTACTTCGTCGGTTAATTCTTGGACTTGTTCGATTGAATCTCTAGTGACAATTTTATAGTGGAGATCTACAATTTGTTCGTAAATATTTAATTTAAGCTAGTGGTTATGGGACATGAAGCTAAGATCATATATTTACTAGCTTAGTGTAATCGACACTTCTCTTTGATCATGACGATCATTTTAGGTTTTAGACTAGCATCGTGCTATGTGATCGTGGTTTGGTTCATCGGACGTCCTGTTGTACGACGTCGTTGTTCCCTTTGATTGTGATTTGGTTCATCGGATGTCCCGTTGTACGACGTCGTTGATCCTTTCCTTGTGATTTCTGGATTTCTTGTGTAGATTTCTGGAATTTATGTTTCACCAACTTTTGCGATGGGCATTGATATATATGTCATTTATTGTGGCTTGGTGAACGAAATTAGGAGTATGACATTCCTTTTTATCTTGAGTAGATTATTGTGATATTGATTAATCTCTTGTTGATTTTCAATTACTTATTTATCACAGCTTGGCATTGTGATTATTATACGTTTATGTCATATCTCTGATTATATATCACTTCTTCTAATATTTATAGCTAGACTGATCCGTTTATTATTTTCTTCTTAATAATACTCGGGTCAGACCGAGATGTTGCAGGTGCTTCTGTTTGACTTCTCATCCTGGATCATTACTCTGACTTTTGGCAAACTACTTAGATTAGTAGTTTATTTTGTTGCATACACTTGAGAAATAGACTCATAGTTGTATTCTTTTGTATAGCACGTGTTGCTATTCTTTTTTATTATCGTGGATCTTTTGACCACTACTCTGATGAGCACTTTCATGTGTTATATTCTTCTCTATTTCCGCCTTTGTGATATGGATTGTCTGTGACTGATTTATGTTATGTTTATTTCTATATTTGTTTCCAAAGATATTATAGCCACTGTGTAGTAGCTTTGAGTTTGTGTCGGTATGTCGGATTTCATGCATGTTATATTATCTGACATACCGGTGCTCGCGCAAAGAAATTACACGGATGGTCGCTCCTCAACAGCCTTATTCTCCGTGCTAGTCGACAGCATTCACCGTAATGTTCTTGGCTAGCGTGGGTATAGAGGTGAGGCGTCACAGCTTGGTATCAGATCCAAACTTCGGAACAATATGGAATATTATAACAAGGATCATCGTCCTAAGTCCATCTTAGGAGTCGTGCTTTAGGATTTAATTCGAGTCTTCGTACCGGTTCATCCTATTTTCTTTATGAGTCCTTGTTTTATCAATCAAGTTTGATTGAAAATTTATTCTAAGAATAACTTTTTCCTCTTCTTTCTTTCTTTCTTAAAGAAGAGAAATGGTTAGACCAGGCCGTTTCAGCGCCGGTCAATCTAGTGCTACTCCTCAGGATGGAGTATTCATGTCTGCTCAGCAGCTTTTAGATCCCGTGAAGAACGCTCAAGCTGCCGGACCCAATCCAGAGCCTACTCATCCTAGATCCGGTTTTGCACGCTTGTGCAGAGACTATGCCGATTTGGGCGGAAGGCCATTCAAGGGATCCAAGAGTGTTATAGAAATTCAAGCTTGGCTCAAATCATGCGATCGCATCTTTTCTCGCATGAACCTTATTGATCTACATCGAGTCCAAGTGGCTTCTAGCATGCTCCAAGAAAGAGCGTTAGATTGGTATGAGCTCCTAATTTCTGAAATCGTTGAAGTGGATCTCACTTGGGAGCGATTCCGGGAAAGATTCGAATCGAAATTTGTGCCGGAGGCTGAAAAAGTAACTTTAGCCCGGCGTTTCATAGACCTTGTTCAAGGTGAACCTTCTGTGACAGACTATGTCGCATCCTTCGAATCTCTGTCCAAATACGGGGTTGAGTACATTAATACCCCATTGAAGAAAAATCAGAGATTTGTCTATGGCTTGAATAAGAATCTTAAGAAGCCATTACTCCTGAAACTTGAGGTTTCATTTGATCAGCTTATTGATATCGCTCTTCGTCTTGAAGAGGCCGATAATGAAGGTGATGTTGAAGTTGTGCGTGCCCAACAGAACTTCGACAATAACTTGAAGAGGCCTATCAGATTCAAAGGCCCAGATTCTAATAAGAAAGGAAAGCAACAAACTCTGGTAGCAAATATTCCTACCTCTAGTCGTGGACGATACTACAATTGTGGTTCCACAGACCACCATGTAAGGGAGTGCCCGAAACCCCTCTTTTACCGTTATTGCAAAGGTTCGGGTCATCTTTTATCTTCGTGTCCTAAGCTTCCAAACAAGTGAGAAGGGAAAGATGCAGGCCCCTAGCAACTCTTCTCTTGGACAAGGTATTTTTCATTCAATCCTTGATGACATTTGCTTTGTGATTATCTTGTTCATGTTCTTTTTGATATAGTTTCCATCTCACTATTTTATATCAAAAGAACTTGTTGATTCTTTTTCTTTGAAAATATTTTGGGTTTGATGACTTCTCTGAGGATTGCGAATCCGGATGGTAGATCCGCAACACTCAATTTGCTTTTGTTTAGATGTCGAGATTGTTTTGTGTAACTTTTCTTTCCGAGCCGAAATTTACTTTGGCTTCGGAATTGACTTTTTCTGTAAGAATTGGCTTAAATTGTGAAGCCCATATCCTATTTTTCGAGTGGACTATTCATCTTCGGCATTTTCAATCTGTTAAGCAGATTTCTATTTTTCCTTTGTGATTTTGATTCCAATTTGGTGGAATCATTTTATTCCTTAAGCCCACTTATAAGGAAAGTGTTGTTTCTCTTATCTAAATAATTTGTGAAACTTTTCTGGTATTTTTTGAGCTTGTCTTAGGATTATCACCTAAGAAATCTTTTGTGTGGTGTTAAGGTCTTTTCAGCTCGACCTTGCCACCGGTTTTCATTTGCTACGAGTTGCGGAAGTTAGCATTCCACTTACCGCATTCCGCACTCGTTATGATTCTTATGAATGACTTATTTTGTCATTCAATTTGTCCAACTTATTTCATCCATTTTATATTCTATGAATATTTCGATGAGACCATTCTTGTATTTATTGATTTTGGATGAAAATAGTAATTTAAAATTTTGCAAATCTTTTTCATACGATTTATTTATAAGTAAAACTGGACTTTGTTCTTGAAACGAACAAAGAATATTCTTAAAACTTTTTAAGAGATTTATTTATCCTATAAAAGATGATTTTGTGATTGTATTGCCCGTTGAGTGCTTTAAGAATTTTGGTCGATGCGCTTGATCAACGTTATCGATAGGAATTTCCTAAACGCTTTGATGAGACAATCAGACACAGTATATTAACTTGAAAATAGTAAATTTTTCTAGAAAGATTATTACATAATGATAAATGTAATTTTGAAAGTTTTAACTTTTCAGGAAAGAAGATTATTTAAAAGAAATTCTTTCTTCTCGATACTTTTATTCTTGTGATTCCTGAAGGGGAACCAAGACTTTGCTATTTGTACCGATACTAGTCGTATTGGTTTGGAATGCCATTCTCTTGCAAAGGAGAACGTGCTATCTCTTGTGCTTCTAAATCATTATAGCTTATCGAGACTAGATATGACACTCATGATCTGGTTCTCTCGGCTATTGTTTTTACTTTTGGAATTTGGCATCATCATATTTGGATGAGAAATTTGTTCTCTATCTCGATCATAAATCTTTGGAATATTTATGTTCTCTTAAGGAACTACTTGTTGACTCGAGTTCCTAGCTTCCTATGATCTTGATATTCTTTTTATTCCCGAAGGGGAAATCGTGTTGCCAATGCGTTTAGTCGTAAGCAACAAGGGGTTGTTTCTTTGTTGATGACCGAATGGAATTATTTTTCTATCAATTTCATCGGACGTTTTGGTATACTTCGTTTTATTGAACTTTATCTCATTCCTTTTAAGGACTAGCGTCCGATGTTCTTTTATTGTGTTCGGTTCATTGGACGTACCGTTTTTGTACTACGTCGGTGTTCCGAAAATCATTAGGGTTTTGATTCATCGGATGTACCGTTTGTACTACATCGATGTCTTTGCTTTTGATTCATTGGATGTACCGTTTGTAGTACATCGATGTCTTTGCTTTTGATTCATCGGATGTACCGTTTGTACTATATCGATGTCTTTGCTTTTGATTCATCGGATGTACCGTTTGTACTACATCGATGTCTTTGCTTTTGATTCATCGGATGTACCGTTTGTACTACATCGATGTCTTTGCGTTTGATTCATCGGTTGTACCGTTTGTACTACATCGATGTCTTTGCTTTTGATTCATCGGATGTACCGTTTGTACTACATCGATGTCTTTCCTTTTGATTCATCGGATGTACCGTTTGTACTACATCGATGTCTTTGCTTTTGATTCATCGGATGTACCGTTTGTACTACATCGATGTCTTTGCGTTTGATTCGTCGGATGTACCGTTGTACTACATCGATGTCTTTGCTTTTGATTCATCGGGTGTATCGTTTGTACTACATCGATGTCTTTGCTTTTGATTCATCGGATGTACCGTTTGTACTACATCCATGTCTTTGCTTTGGTTCATTGGGCGTACCGTTTTTGTACTACGCTGATGTCCCAAATTATTTGAGTTTCTAGTTTCTCGGGCGTACCGTTTTTGTACTACGCCGTTGCACAGGCTCAATTTTCTGCTATTCTTGACGTTCCCCACGTCTTTTATCTACGGGAATGCCTTAGGGATTCCGGTTTTTATTCTTGAGCCCGGTGTTATTGTGGAAATTGAAGTTTCACCAGATTTCTTGCTAACAATTTTGTGCACTTTAGGGTGAACTTCCTATTTCAAATTTTCTTTTGTGTTAATATGCTTCTATGGTTGTTACTTCTTATATTTCCTTCTTACTTATTGCGAGGACGCAATTTCTTTAAGGATGGGAGTCTGTAACAACCCGCATATTTATCAATTTTATATTTAAATATTTTATTTAAATATTTTATCGTTCGTCGGATTTTGGTCCGACAACCTACTTTTTGCATACGGTCGAATTAGGACTCGAGACCACCTCCATTGAGTTCAAAATGCCGTTTGCGACCTTTTTGAGTATAAGCTTCGATATGTTTAGAGAAAGTTGATTTTTGCTACTTTTTCCCGCTTAGGGCTTTGGTTGGGCTGAGCCTATTAGCCACTTAACTCAGTTCCAACACTCTCCTCTTCATTCACTTCTCTTCTGTTTTCCTAACACTCAAGCTCAAGCAAAAATGGAGGAAGAGAATGGGAAATAGAAATTCCTAAGCCCTAGCTTGCTTTGCAAATCCATCTCCTTGCTCCAAAGTTCATGAGAAACCATTAGTAAGCTTTCTCTTCTTCTTCTCCAACTCATTCTCTCTTTGAATTTCAGAAATTTCCTAAACCTAATTTGGGAAATAATTATCTTTTAAGCTTAGATTCAAGCTTGTTGAGTTGGAATTGAAGAGTGCTTGTTCTTGTCATTGCTTCATAGCTTCCTCTTCATTTGTTTGGGTTCAAAGATGAGATTTTTATCTCACATCTATGACTATAATTATCTTTGGTTGTTAGGTTTGAATTCCTGACACTTCTTCATGAGAATTTGCTCTTGATTTGGATTGGTTTTGTGAATACTCCAATTTTTGGGTTTTTAAGTCAAATTTGTGTGAAATCCTTTTATGATGTTTGATCATGCTTTTGGTGATGCATCGAGGAGCATATAGAGCCGGGTTGCCGATTGGCATAAACCCTTAGAGCCAATGCTCGTCTGGTTGCATTTTGGAAGAGTTTGCTCTTCATTTGATTAAGGCTGAAAAACAGCCCAGGCATGATTCAGTCGACTGAAATCTCTGTTCAGTCGACTGAACCTGAAACCCGAGAGTTTCCAGGCATGATTCAGTCGACTGAAAAATTCTGCACAGTCGACTGAATCTGGAAACATAAAGTTTCCTGAACCTGGAAAATTTCCAAGTACAGGGTCAGTCGACTGAAAACTCTGTTCAGTCGACTGAACCTGCTGTTTGAGTCCAATTTGCCTTTTTGGATTGAATTTCCAATTTAAATCGATTCGTGATGATCCTATTTATTGTCATCATTTATTATCATCTTTGATGGCTTATTTTCTTTGGGAATTTTTGATATATCCACTTCGATGGATCCTTTATCGATTTCATTGGATTTTTATTCACATCTTCGAATGTGATCTTTGTGATTGATTGTTTCTACAATCCCCGTTGTGCTTTGTCACTTTAAAAATATAAAGGTTTTCTATACTAGTAGTAAATATCAAAACTCTTTCCTCAAACGATTTCAATACTATTTTAATACCAAATTCGTTAATAAAACCGTTTTCCAATCTATTAGTATATACAAACCTTTACCTCACTCGTATGAGAAATCTAATTAAACGAGTGGTATGAAACGCTTGCGTTTACTTCGTCGGTTAATTCTTGGACTTGTTCGATTGAATCTCTTGTGACAATTTTCTAGTGGAGATCTACAATTTGTTCGTAAATATTTAAGTTAAGCTAGTGGTTATGGGACATGAAGCTAAGCTCATATATTTACTAGCTTAGTGTAATCGACACTTCTCTTTGATCATGACGATCATTTTAGGTTTTAGACTAGCATCGTGCTATGTCTTCGTGGTTTGGTTCATCGGACGTCCCGCTGTACGACGTCGTTGTTCCCTTTGATTGTGATTTGGTTCATCGGATGTCCCGCTGTACGACGTCGTTGATCCTTTCCTTGTGATTTCTGGATTTCTTGTGTAGATTTCTGTAATTTATGTTTCACCAACTTTTGCGATGGGCATTGATATATATGTCATTTATTATGGCTTGGTGAATTAAATTAGGAGTATGACATTCCTTTTTATCTTGAGTAGATTATTGTGATATTGATTAATCTCTTGTTGATTTTCAATTACTTATTTATCACAGCTTGGCATTGTGATTATTATACGTTTATGTCATATCTCTGATTATATATCACTTCTTCTGATATTTATAGCTAGACTGATCCGTTTATTATTTTCTTCTTAATAATACTCGGGTCAGACCGAGATGTTGCAGGTGCTTCTGTTTGACTTCTCATCCTGGATCATTACTCTGACTTTTGGCAAACTACTTAGATTAGTAGTTTATTTTGTTGCATGCACTTGAGAAATAGACTCATAGTTGTATTCTTTTGTATAGCACGTGTTGCTATTCTTTTGTATTATCGTGGATCTTTTGACCACTACTCTGATGAGCACTTTCATGTGTTATATTCATATCTATTTCCGCCTTTGTGATATGGATTGTCTGTGACTGATTTATGTTATGTTTATTTCTATATATGTTTCCGAAGATATTATAGCCACTGTGTAGTAGCTTTGAGTTTGTGTCGGTATGTCGGATTTCATGCATGTTATATTATCTGACATACCGGTGCTCACGCAAAGAAATTACACGGATGGTCGCTCCTCAACAGCCTTATTCTCCGTGCTAGTCGACAGCATTCACCGTAGTGTTCTTGGCTAGCGTGGGTATAGAGGTGGGGCGTCACAATATATCTCTATTCTTTTGGGTCTCGATATATTCTACGAGTAGTTAGATATCTTTCGAACTAACCAATACCCATGTATAGTCCGTAGTTCTGGTGACCCGAGTATCTTGATTCGTTCTTGTATCCATTATTGATATTCTGATTTGTTAAGCCAAAAGCAGAATACATATTCAGTTTGATTTGGTGATTCATCTCTCTCTCTTTCTATATTCTTTGTTGTTTCCCTGGTAAATTTCGGGGACGAAATTTTCTAAAGGGGAAATCTGCAACATCCTTGAAATTTTAGTTAAGAAAATTTGATGATTAATTTAGTTTTTGAAATTAAATTGTGAATTTATCTATGAACTAATTAGAAAAAATTTAGATTAAATAAAAATTTTGGATTATAAATAGAACATGATATGGAAACTATGGTTTAAAAAGGTTATAAAAACTACAAATGTGTTTTAAATATACAATTAAAAAGGGTTTTGAACAAAATTCATAATTAAATTAACTAAAAGGATTTAAACATAAAATAATTGTGTATATATTTAGCAATATATTCAAACTATGGGTTTAGAACTAAATATATAAATTTATTTAAAGTTAAGGAGTTAAAAACATAATATTGCTTATAATAACAAGTGTAAAGAGAATAGATTATACGATTAACAAGTGTAAGCATATCTTTATTTGTAAATACAAGTGGCATTTATTTTTTTTCAATTTTAGTTAGAATTTTATAAAACATTATGAATTAGAAAAAGTAAACCAGGGTAATACATTTCATTCTCCTCTCCAATTCTTCTTTCATCTTCAAACTGAAATTTAGATAGTAAACAAGAAAGAAAAGAAAAAAAATACAAACCTGAGAAACATTCAAAACTGAAAACAGTTCAAAAGGAAAAGAAAAACTAGAAGTTCAATTCAAAGGCATGAGATAATTCTGAAGCAAACAGCAATAAACACAAAGTTTAAAAGAAAAGCTTTCAGCCTAGAAACAAAAAGAAGAAGCTACCAAAACATGAAACAAACATTCAAAAGATCAAGCAAATTCAATTCAAAGTTCAAGCAACCTAAACAAATCTATTCACTGTCTCTGTTTTCATCAATATCAAGTGAGAAAACCTTAGTTCTTTTTTAGCCCGATCTTCTTGATTTATATGCCTGTGATGATGATGTTTTGGGAATATTTTTGTCAGATGAAAACGTATCGTATGTATGTAAAGATATAGACATGCATGTTTGAGTACAGGTATATATATGTATATATATATATACACACACACACACCTGTAAACCTTTGTTAAAACATACAGGCTTTGCACAAATTTAAAAATTAATTTCTCTTCTTCCAATCCTTTATAGGATTTGATCTCTAAATAAAATATGTAAAGCATTACCCAGAATTCATTTTTAAATAAAACTCAAGTAATGATATTAAGCAAATATAATATCACAGTAAAATAAATTTTAGTCAGAAAACCAAACAACTTAAATTTACGTTTTGATTCCAAAATCTGATTTGTGCTCGTAAATGTCGAATTTTAATAATAAAATTGTGATTTTAAGTTTTGAATTGAAGTGGAATTTTGGGTTTGAACCGAAAATACAAAATGGTCAAATTCCGTCGAATGCCATGGTGGAGTTGTTTGATTTTTGGACCGGAGGAAAATAAGGTGCTGTGGATCATCAGAAAAATAATTGAATTTTTTTAAATTTGTTGTGGTAGACATTTGAGATCGAAATAGGGTTTAATAACCCATTTGAGTCGACGAAGTTTTGGGGAAGTGTTCGTCGGCGTTGGGCTCAAGATGGCGATCACACCTGGGGCAAAGCAAGCAGTGGCCTCTGGCGAATATTTGGGTGAGTCGGCAGCGACCTCTGATGGTCAGCGTTGGGAGTTCGAGTGATTTTCAGACAAGATCATGGTTCCAGGAACTGCTCGAGTAGCTTCGAATTTGATTTTGGGTTCCAGGCGAATTCTGGGTAGTCGAAGTTGAATGGGTGGGTCATCGATGGTGTGCCGGCGATGGTCTTGGAGGTCGGAGCTTCGTAGATGATCGGTTTACGTGACTGTTCATATTGGTGCACCTGGGTTTGAAGTAGTATTTGGGGAAAGACGAAGACGAAGTGGAACTCAAGGGGCGACTCGGGGAATTCATGAATTTTCTCAAAGCAAACAACGTCGCACATGACTCGAAGTATGGCTCGAGTGAAATTGTGATAGGCTCGGGTTTTTTAAAAAGATTAAATCTCCAGTTTTTTAAATTTTAAAAGGAATGTGTTTTCCCGTTTTCTTTTTTTTTAAATAAATATTGACCAAGTTTTGAATCGAAATTATAAACCAGTTTTTAAAACAAGTGTCAAAGATTTGAAAGTTTGGAATGTTTTCAAAATTGTTTTGGTAATTAATAATTTTGTATTAGTTAACTAATTAAATTTATATAACAAATATTTTCAAAATTATAATGTTGTGATGGGAAAAGTGATTAAGGAAGCGTTTTATTCCTTAATAAATCAAGAAGATTTTATATGATTTTGTATGATAATAATTTCGAGTATTTATCTTGATTTAAAGGATGTAATTAAGTGATTAAGTAAGTATGAATTAGTTTGTGAAATTGATTTAAGAAGCTAATTACTTTGTGTAATTTAATTAAATATAATTAATTACTTAAAGGATAATCACTTAGTCTAATTTTAATTAATTTAATGATAATTGATTAAGGGTTAATTAATTAATGTAATTAAGTATAAATTAATTAAGATAATTAATTAAGAAATGATTTAATTAATGATGGTGATTAAGACTTAATCAATAGTAATTAAGGATAATTAATTTATTGGTAAAAGATAATTAACAAAGGTTAATTAATTTATGAAAGTGATTGGGGATAATCATTTATTTTAATTAAGGATAATTAATTAAGAATTAATTTATTAATTATTGAAATTTATTAATAATAATTAATAAAAGGATTATTTATTAATTAAAGGTTAATTAATGATTAAAGAGTAATTAATCAAAATGGTTTGTAATTAATTAATGGTTAATTAACTAAGATTAGAAATTTATTCATAAGTAATTAATCTGATTTAAATAAATCAGATAATTAATTGATCTTGCACATGGATGTTAGGATTCTATGGAGTGCTTTGAATTGATTGATGTCCTTGATTTGTGATAATGTGTGATATGAATTATTTTGTTTTGGGAACTGTGATGTAATTTATTCTGTGATGAAATTAATCATCTGTAATGTAATTTATTATCTGTGATATATATCTGTGATCTATGAATGAAAGATAAGCGTTATAGTTTATACCGCTTATCAAATATACTGCTGCATTTGAATTTGTAATGGTTGATGTTGTCGCACTATTGTGTGTAAACCCTGGACCACACTATACACACACAAATATGGATTCCACGAGGAAATCGGTTAAGTCACAGATATTTGAATTTAATATTTTGAAATGGTTTTAAAGTTTGAATTTTGAATCCAAATGGTTTTGGAAATGAAGTTGGGTTGAATTTGTTAATATTTAAAAAGGAGTTTTGAAGATAAAAGTTATTTTAAATAACTTGATTTAGTTTGAAATATGAAATATTTTGATTTGAGTTTGAATTCAATATTCGAAATTGAATTCAATGATTTGGAAATTTTGGCTTAAAAAGATTATGCAAATTATAAAGGTGTTTATATGGGTTTTTTACCATTTAAAAAAGTATTGGTTTGGGAATTTAAATTTAAACCCAAGTTTATACTTGAATGGCTTTAACTTTGGTAAATGTAATCAGTTTTTCCCAAAACGAAAACTATTTGTTTCAATTAATAAAAGCTTTCATATAAGGAAAGGGTTTTCAATTTGTGTTGAAAAATTTGAAATGAAATTGTTTTGAAAGCTATGAACGAAGCTTTGTGAAAGATTATTAAACCTTGTTTGGAAATCAAAGAGGACTTTAAATGGTGTATCTTTTATATATAAAAGATTTGAAACGTTATGAATGAAACTTTGAAAAATTGTTTTAAAGCTATGAAATGAGTCTTTGATTTAAAGACCGGATGAGTTAATTCAATTTGAAATAGAATTATTTTGAAAGGCTATGAATAAATCTTTGTGAAAGATTGATGAACCTTGTTTTAAAATTGAAAGTTTTTTGAAAGTAAATCATTTTGTTTAAGATTGGAAATGGTAATTTGTTTTAACCATTTGAATGAAAGGTTTTGGGCTTTAAGCTGTGATTTAACTGAGATCCCTTTATCCATATATTTTTAAATATTGCGCTCATTATTCGGTTTAGCCTGGAGAGGACCTTGTGTCATATAACCCATTCCGAATAATGATATGACGATATGGATAGCATTTGAAGACCAGTGGTGAATATGGGATATTTTCGAAAATGAAAGGATAACCCGTCGAATGTCTCTACACCGAATAGCCCCGGTATAGATATTTGAGCACCCTTTGTGAGGGGGAATCTGGACGTGATTAGGAATTATCCGGATTTGCAAGGACTTCTTTATGAAGTGCCTTCGGTTCCATTCGATCCCAGAACGGACTTGTATGGATGTGTGTTTGACGTTACACCTTGAGATGTAAAGCTGGTCTCTATCAAATACATTTCTGTTTGGTGGCGGGGATTTATTCTCTTAGCTTAACACCCTTCTTTGAGACGTATGAGCTCAGAGGTTATGTAGTTGATGGTTATTAGTGATACATTCCCAATTTGGTAATGTGGCATACGAAGTGCTGTTGATTATTTGTTGATCAAAGCATGACTTTTGTGAAAAGCGTAGCTTTGTGGATGAGACTTCGTCGAGCCTCACACCCCGGAATGGTCGAAACAGGAAGAATGCAGCAAGGTTATAGGGAGTAGCGCCCCTTAGGGTGTGTGCATTTCCTTTTGGATATAAGTGGTATCATGGTATGGAGCCCAGATACTTAACTTATGTGGATATCGCAAATATATATTACTTTGTGATTGTTGTTGTCGGGGCCCCGGATAAAGGTCGTTTACAATCGAGGGATGGCATACTCGTGTCAGTAGTTACCTATTTTTGCAGAGCTAACCCGGCCTTGTGTTGGCAGAGATCCGGTTAGGTTCTCGGGGTGTCCCTCCAAAGGCGTACCCATGTGGCCCAGGAAATTCCTTAGCCTGACCATTTTTTGAAAATCCAATCATCAATGCGCGCCTTGCATGGTTTTAGTTGTTGAACCTGCCATCTACTTATTGTGGCGCCCCACTATTTGGATGGTAGCTATAGTAGGCATAGTTCGGAATGTCTATGCTGGTTAGGATTTATATTATACTTTCGAAATGGTTTTTATGCACTTTGCACTTATAATAATAATATCAAATGATTTTCGCGTATCAAGCATTTTTGACTATCATAAGGAGAAATCTCCTCCACTTCTGGTGTGTGTGGCGGGAGGCCTTATGGCAGTTTCATTTTCCAAAAAGCGTTGCGGATTTCAATTTTTTTTAAAAAAAAATTGTTTTTAAAAGATAAAATGTTTTTGTTTGCTTATACCAGTCCCACGACTGACCCGGAGTTTATTGTTCCCTTCCTAAACTCTGGGTGCCCATAATTTTCCACACGGGCGATCTAGAGTTGGGTTTTTCAGATAGTAGATATAGATATCGATTCGGTAGCTTTCGGCTTTCTCTTTTGTATTCTTTGAAGATTTGCTTAACTTGGTGCAACGTGATGGTGATTCGAGCTATCTATGGAGATTGCTGATATTAGTGTTTCTTCTGGAGTTTCAAGTTCTAGTTGTTCCGCTGCTAGTTCATTGGGTTTTCTGCTGTAGTATTTCTTTGTATCTCTGATATTGATCATTTTTGCATATTTGGATATTGTACCATTGGATATTGTATTCACTGGAGTTGTATATGATATTCATTTCTTTTCTTCCGCTGTGTTGTTTACTTAATGTGTTATAAGCTACGACGAACCAGATTCGACGTTTGGATCTGCGACATTTGAATATGAGAGACGTATTCGGTGCCAATTTTCGAAGGTCAAGTCAGGCTCGCTACATTTGATATAAAATCTTTGAGTTTAATTCTTTCTTAATTACATCAGGAAGTGTCTTGCACACTTCGCGATGTTTAATTATTTATACCCATTACTTATGGTTGGATAATGTTTTTGTAAGGGGAAACCCGTTCCATATTTGGCAGTATGGTCTCACATATTGCGTTTTATTTCCAACCTTTATTTAGAAATTTAATCATACCAGATTTATATCTAACCTGAGTTGTTTGTTTTTTCTAATCTCTTGGGTACTCAATTATTTTTGAGTAGTCCGAGAGTAATAGGTTACTTTGGGCTCTTTTGAAGATGATGGATAAGCAAGAGGCTCCTTATCTATTTAGTTATCTATTTCCACTGTTATGTTAATTACGTGTGTATATTGGCTCAACAATGTAAAGGAAAGGTGCATAACTGCCTAGGCTGATAGTGGTAGTGCTTTTATGTAACTCTGATAACTCCATGTTAAGGAGTAACCTTATGTACTATATTATTGTTATATTATATTTATTATTCCATTGTGTGCTATTTTATTCTATTTTGTTCTTTATTTTATCCCATGACAACTCATCTTTCAAATGTTTGGGCAATAGTACACGAGCACCGAGGATGCATTAAGTGTCGTTCTCAAGGGTCAGAAAGGTGGGTCATCACAATTGGTACCAGATCTTCGGTTGAGCGAACACCTTTGCCTGATTGGGGTACAACTCATTAGAATAGGGTAACTAATGCCCACGAATAAGTTAAACTTGAGCGAGCGTATTTGTAATTTTTATAATAATAATATATATCCTCTAAATTCTCATTTTAGACCCTTTGGTATTATTTCCTTAAACCATATTAATCCCATTCTTGTATTCTAAAGATAAATGTTATTTGTTCAAATAATCGAAGATGGATACAAAAGGAGGAGGAAGGAGAGGATCTGGAACAAGCACGGCTACCAATGGCAGGGTACCTAGAAATGCTACTGTGCCTGCTATAGACCTGATAGAGGAAGTGGTAGCATAAGTTCAAACCTTTATGAACTTCACGGTTTTGTATAAGAATTTTACCATTTTGGGTAGGAAACCGTTCTATGAGACTGAAATATTCTCGCAGTGCAGACATGTCTCCATTCATATGAAAGGATATTCAGAGTGGTAAATGCAGAGAAATGGCTGGTGACATTGTGACAACTTCAAAATTCGACGATGGATTGGTGGGATTAAGTGATAGCTAATACTCCGTAGTAGGAGCTTTCTTGGGAACAGTTTAAGGATGTTTTTGAAGCAAAATTTATCCCAGAAGCCAAAAGGATTTAGCTTTTTATAAGTTTTGTAGATTTGAAGCAAGGTGGTAAGTTTAATGCATTATCCCGTTTCGAACTTGGATTAGTAAACACACCACTCCAAAAGAATGAAATGTTCGTAAATGGTATGTGATCAAACTTCCAAAGAGAAATGACTAGTCATCTTAAGGGTATATTGACCAACCTTATCAATACAGCTTTGAGGTTTGAAACTTTGGATATTAAGGAAGGAGTCCAAAAGGGAGTAGTGTCAACAACCAATGCCCAGCCATTGTCGGTTATACCATTTGTGGCAAGCCAAATTTTAAGAATAGGTTTAAGGGAAAGAAGCAATGGGTAGGTAGAAACCGAGAGATAGGACCCCAACACAGAAGAAGCTGCGTGACTTGGCTAAAATTGCTTGTTTCAAGTGCAACAAAATGGGACACTTTTCACTTAATTACCCGACTACCACCTGCTATAATTGTCACAAACAGGGACACATGAAGAATGAGTGCCCTTATCCAAAGATGGGGTCATAAGGACTGGCTTTTTCTATAGAGAAGATACTATCCGCTTCTTCAAGATAGAAGGGGAAGCAGGTTGCTAGATATCCTCTTAGAGTGTTATTCGACATGGGTGCTTCCTATAGTTTTATTTCAATTGGTCTTGTTGATAAACATAACCTTAAACCCATTCTTATGAGTAATCCTTTTTGCATGTCAAACCCTATTTGGGGATTGTCCAAGCTTACCACCTTTTGTCTAAAAGTGTCTATTTCTTATTGAAATCATCTCTTTCTTTTTGATTTGCTTGTTCTTGGGTGTTGGAGTATTGTTGGAAATGGATTGGCTGTCTAAGTTTAAAGTGATCTTGGATTATGATTGAAGGATTATTAGGGTTAGTGATGCTGGAGATATTGGTGTAGATATATTTTGTGAAAATCCTAATGAGTTAATGATCCACTTTCTATATTCGCTCGAAGTAGCTAAGGCAAAGATAAGAGATATACCAGTTATTCAGGATTTCAAAGATATTTTTGATTAAGTTGAAGGTTTACCCCTTGCCATGAAGTGGAGTTCCATATTAATTTTATTCTAGGAACCAAACCTATTGTACAACCCCCTCGAAGGTTGGCTCTGAAAGATAAGAGGAGTTGGAAAGCCAGACATTCGACTTGTTGCAGAAGGAATTGATAAGATGTAGTACCTCTAGTTAGGGATCACTATTTGTCTTTGTTACAAAGGCAGATCTTTAAGGTTATGTGTAGACTATCAGGAGTTGAATGAAAGGATTATCAAGAATAAGTACCCGTTACCAATGATCGACAACATGTTTGATCAGCTTCTTGGCGCTTCGATATTTTCACAATTAGATCTTGCCACTGATTTTCACCAATTAAGGTTAGCAGATGAGAGTGTGCCCTTAACAGCTTTTAGGATTCCAGATAGTTTCTACAAGCGGTTAGTTATACCGTTTGGGCTGACTAATGCACCCATTTATTTTGTAGACTTAATGAACCAAGTATTTCGAAACGTTTTCAACACATTTGTTCTTGTCTTTTTTGGTGACATTCTTGTATAAACGGAGAAGGAGAACAAGTACCATCTCCAAGTAGTAATCAATACCTTGAGAGGCCATGTGTTGAAGGCTAAGTTTGCTAAGTGCCATTTTTGAAATCCGGAGTTAGGTTTCTGGTGCATGTTGGTTTGGAAGAAGGCATATCTGTTGATCGAGCTAAAGTAGTTTCAGTTCAAAATTAGAAGAATCCCAAAACTGCAACAAAAGTTAGAAGTTCTTGGGATTGGATGGTTGGTCATCAAAGATTTCTCAATGATTGCTACTCATCTGACAAAGTTAGCAAAGGAAGATGTTACGTTCATGCGGATCCCTGAGTGTGATCAAGCATTCAATGAATTGAAGGAAAAGTTGACTAGCACTCCTGTTTTGACAACTCCAGATGTGATCAAAGGTTTAACCATGTATATGGATGCATTTAGTACCGGTTTGGGAACAGTTCTGATGTGTCATGGGAAGGTTATTTCTTATGCGAGTCGACAGCAGATGCCACATGAGAAAAATTATACTACACATGATTTGAAGCTTTTGGCTGTTGTCTTCACACCGAAGATGTGAAGGCATTATCTTCTAGGTGAAAAATTCGAGTTATACATAGACAAAAAGTTAATAAAATATCTCTTTACCAAGAAAAACTTAAATTTAAGGCAGCTGAGATGGCTAGAGTTTCTCGCTTCTTATGATTTGGAGATTCTTTACACTCTTGGGAAAGAAAATGCCGTTGTGAATGCATTGAGCAAGAATGTAGCGATAGTTGCAAACTTAGAAGTTAAGCTAGTGCTAATGGAGAGGATTGCAGCTAGTCGAGAAGCAGATCATATTTTGGCTCGACTTAAGAGGGATGTGTAAGAAGGTGTCATTTCTAGTTTTGAGATTGATCCTTATGGCATTTTGAAAATGAATGGGCGTACTTGTGTTCCAAATGTTAAAGGACTTAGGAGAGAAGTGTTAGCCAAATGTCACCATTCAAGATTGTCTTTCCATCTAGGAGTGACCAAGATGTTCAAAGATGTGAAGAGGGTGTACTAGTGGAAGGGGATGAAGCGAGATGTTTCAACTTCATGAGTCAGTGTGTAAACTGCCGACAGACTAAGACTGACCTATAGAAGTCGGTTGGACTTTATCATCCACTTGAGATGCCTAAGTGGAAGTGGGAGCCTAATACGTTAATATTAGTATTGGTATGTATCGGTTAAGTATCGACATATGTTATTTTAAAATATCGTGCTAATATCGAATAATTTCGTAAAATATTGGACATGTATAGAATATGTTATACATGATATTCTACAACTTTATAATGTTATATAAATGTCAAAAATTTTAAATATTTGATGAAAATGCCAAATTACTATCAAAAACTGATTGGATATATTTTACAGATTACAATTCATTTACCGAGATGTTCTACTAAATACAAATTGTAATGTAGGCTCATAAGAACCAAAAACTCATATATTATACGTCGTTTTTATTTTCTTCATCTTTATATTATATTCATTGTTTTTTCAATCATCTAATAATCTATATTACTTTTCCAAATTTTCATATTTATAGTTTCATCATTTTCATTTTCACTTAATTTATCGAATAAGCAATATCGATTTGATACAAATTACTACTTTAGTTCATTCCTTATCGATGTGTCAAATATACACATATACCGTTTTTCAACTTTTAGTTCCTGGTATATGATAATAAATAATAAATCGAATTTCATAAGCTAAATTACAAATAGAAATATTGAATAATAAACAACTAAAAAGAGAATGAGCTCTTTCATTATCTTAGTTTTAGTAGTAAAGATTTCATAGGAAACAAAAAAATAAAAAATGGAATAAGCAGATTTTCATTATTGAAGGACTAATGATGAAGACTAAAACCAAATGGATATAATTGAAAAATTACTGGATTGAGCTTTCTAATATGGTCGAGATATTGTCACTCACCGTATACAAAAAACAAATATTGAGATTGCAAAGATATATAATTATAAATATATTTTCTCCAACACATAAACTAATGAATGATATTCCTAAAATATATCGAGTATTTTGCACTTAAGACCAGTGCGATATATTTGCAAATATCGAACGATATGTCGGTAATGATATTTTAAGCGATATTTTGAAAAAGTATCGGCTTACGAGCGATATGAGATATATCGATGAAATATCAGTGATATTATCTGATATTAACTACATAGGTGGGACCAGATCTCTATAGACTTTATTGATGAACTTCCTTGGTCAAGAAAGAGGGAACGAAGGCATTTGGTTTATAGTCGATCGGCTGACCAAGAGTGCTCATTTCCCTAAGGTTAAGCCGATTAGGAATGCTGCAAGTCTGGCGAGTTTTATATGAAGGAGATTGTGAGGCTCCATAGTATTCTTTATTTATTGTAAGTGACCGAGACTGGATAATCACTAGCAGGTTCTAGGAGGGACTGCAAACTGCCTTAGGGACCAAGCTAAGTCTGAGTACAACTTACCATCCCCTGGCAGATGGGCAGATGAAGAGAGTGAAATGGATCTTGGAAGATTTGCTGCGAGCATGCATTCTTAACTTCAAAGGTTCTTAGGAAGATTATTTATCCTTAGTCAAATTCAACTACAATAACCGCTGTTAGGCAAGCATTTGTGTGACCCCTTTTGAAGCTCGGTACGGTCATCCGTGTTATTCTCCTTCATGTTGGGTTGAGTCTAGTGATAGAATTTTTTTGTGCCCGATTTGATCTTAGATGCCAGTGGGAAGGTAGCTGATTTCATAAGGAAGATGAAGGAAGCGCAGTGTCAGCAGAAGTGTTATGCAGATCAAAGGTGTAGGGATCTTGAGTTCTCATTCGGAGATTCGTTGTTTGTGAAGGTCTCTTCATTGAGAAGTGCTGTGAGTTTTGGAAAATTAGGAAAGCTAGTCCCTCGATATATTGGCCCTTTTCCAATATTGGACTAGATTGGAAGACTTGAATATAGAGTGAAGTTACCATATAGACTATCAGATGTGCACAACTTGTTTCATGTATCTCATTTACGTTAGTACGTAAACGGCCCTTCGACGACAGTAGAACCAGCACAATAATAGGATTTGAAAGTTCGGCCTAATCTAACCATTCTTAGGTGGTCTATTGGTATCATCGTCCGAGATATAATGCGATTGAAGATGAAGGATGCGAATCTTGTTAAGGTTTTGTGGGTGAAGATCCTAGGGATTATACTTGAAAAACCGAGGATTATGTTATGGATTCTTATGCGGAGTTGTTGTCGCAGGTGTTTGTTCTTTGTTGTGTCTTTGTAGTGAACTCACTAGTTATGGGGAGTCACTTTCTTTGTACCAGTTTGATTGAATGATATCATTTAATTTGCTTTTGGTATCTTTTGTTGTGTATGATTAATTGCGGGGATGAAATTTCCAGTAAGGTGGGGATGATATAACGACCCATAATTTAATCACTTTAAATCTGAATATTTAAAATATTTTTAAATATTTAAATAATGGATTTTATAAATCAAATAAACCTCTTTCAAATAATAACCAGTGACAGTGAAATTGTTTTCAAAATTTGTTTACAAAAATAATTAGTTTGAAGAAAAATTGAAAATGTGACTGGAAATCATTTTTCGAATTTTCGACTTTTCATCGTTTAAAAGTTGTCAAAAACATTGTGAACAGTCTAATACACATTTACACATACATACACTAAATAACATATGCATGGTTAAACTATATAAAGTATATATTTATATACTTAAGTGAAAATGAGTGAGATGTGACTTTTTGTTCAAAAATTTAAATAAAAATAAAGTAAGAAGTAGTGTGAGATTTAATTACATCATTAGTACAGGGAAGTGTTAAACATGATGGACAAAATGGGGGTTCAATGGCTCACGTATGGAATTGGCAAGGGAAAAGGGTGGTGATGACATGGAGCGAAATGAGTGGAGGACATGTAAGGAAGGCATTTTAGTTATTCACATATTCCACTTTTTATAAAAACAAATCTCTTCTTTTTCCTTCTCATTTTTTTCATTTCTTACTTTTCAAAAACTCCATCACCTTCCTTTAGCTTTTAAAAACTTTTTAATGGCTTCCTAAGTTTTCAAATTTAAAAATCCATTCTTTTTCACTTCTTCCTTAGAAAAAATCACTAAAGTTCATTTCTTTCTCCTCTACACCTCCTAAGTAACCAAAATAAGACATCTTGGCTGAACCATATAGGCCCTTTAAGGGTTCCATAATTTCACCTTGTGCAAGTTTAATCCAAATTCTTATGCCGGTTGAGAGTTCGGTTGAAGTTCGTGTCTTTTAAGTAGGTAAAACCTCACCTTTCTAAATTAAATTTATTAGCTTTATTATTATTTATAATAGTGGTTGCTAGTTTCTTGTTTATATGTATTGTAAATTGATGATGGTTGGCTTGGTTTCTGCTTTAAAAAGATGACATTTTGGTATTTAATAAGCGGCTTGAAACTAGTCGGAAAAAGTTGAAGTAAATAATATAGGCGATGCTCTCTACATGTTGTATTATTACATGCCTTTGTACTTATGCTCATACATATGTTATGTTATACTTGGATGAATAAGTGATATATGAAAGTGTTTGTGGAAGAGTCTGTATAGCGACTATCGCTATATCGATATATGAAAGGTTAATTAATTGTTCAAATAATGATGTATTGAGGTTAACTAATCATCTTAATAATGATCTTTAAAATTTATGAATCATTTTAATAATGAAGTTTAAAGGTTAGTTAATCATTGTAATAATGACGTTTAAGGTAAATTAATCATTTTAATAATGATGTTTTACAGTTAACTAATCACTTCAATAACGATGATTAGTGTTAATTAATCTTTTTAAATAATGATGTTTAAAGTAATTTATCATGGTTAAAGCTAATTAATTATTTTAAATAAAGATGTTTGAAGTAATTAATCACCAATCGGGTTAAATAATGATAACAGAGAAAACAATCATGTTTTATAAATATTGGTAATGTGAAGTCCTGGCAAGAAGTTCGATTTTGAACGTTAAAAAGTTTGATTCTGTTTTGGAATGGATAGCAAATTTAATTTTCCGTAATCGGATATTACTTATATGGAAAGGATTTAGTCATGCTCGTAGCGCTAAATCTTGGGGTATGAAAACTCATCCCTATCTTGAAAGATAGAAATGTCGTCAACGCAATGCTTAGAGGTAACATTGCCTTTACTTGCCCGACTTCTTTTTCTACCAAGAAATAGTAAGAGTTTGATATCGATGAGCAGTGACAAGAATATGAGATTTAATTTCCCTATACAATCATTTTGTATATTTTTGATAGTTGATTTATTGACCATTGATTCAGCTTTCTTATTTGTATATCGTCAATTTAAGACGATTTGTTGCTCATTTAAGCATTAATATCCTTTATTGGAAATGACTAAAACTAAAGCAAGAGTGGGGACCAAGTTATGTGGGGTTGCTCCCATTAGGGTATTATCACATCCACTCTAGATTGGTTTCAGTTATATGCTCATTAAGATGTGAAATACTCGGATTCTCAATAAAGTTTGGCGGGGTCCGACTTGGAGGTTTCTAAGAGCCATCGTAGTTCTCAAGTATATTCTAGAGGTATACTTCTGGAGGGGGGTGCACCTTCCTAATCATTTTTGGAAAATTTCCCTTTCCTTCCCTTTGATTCAGTACCTTTGAATTTAATTCTTTTTTTAATTACATCAGGAAGTGTCTTGCACATTTCGCGATGTTTAATTATTTATACCCATTACTTGTGGTTGGATGATATTATTGTGAGCGTAAACCCGTTTCGCATTTGGTAGTATGGTCTCACATATTGTTGTTTATTTCCATCCTTTACTTAGGGATTTAGTCATGCCATACGTATTGTCCGATCCGAGTTGTATTTGTGCTCATAAATATGTTATATGATGCTTGGATAAATAAGTGATATATAAGCTTCCTTAAAACCGTACAATGTATAAACAGAGCTATACACATCTGTGCAAATCATATCTATATACTTTATCTTTTCTTTCCTTGCCAATATTGTGGTCATAGAATGGCATGTTTTTGCATCAGTCATGGTATCTTATACCAATGCGGTTCTTTAAACTGGCTTAATTTCTTTTTCATTCGCATCATCACAGCTATTAGAGGAGACAACAGAATAGTTTTGAACATCTTTATTACTAAGATTGAGGTGTACATCATATGATTCTCTTACCAACAACTATTCTCCTTTAATCGATCCTATCCCGGTAGGGGTATGAAACTTCATAAGTAGGTCCTTCTGAGATATGACTGACCCCAAGTCAATAAGTGTGGGTCTTCCCAAAAATTCATTATAAGGTGATAGTTGATCGATGATCAGGAATCTCATATAATAGAATTTGTAAAAGGCATTGTTCTGATAGTAACAAGTATGCTGATGATCCAGTGGGAATGGTTGTAGTGTAGTTGAAACCGTAGATTGGTTCTAGGCTGGGCTTCAATATTTTAGTTGGAAGCTTCAGCTTGATGAATGCAAATTTGAAGATGATGTCCATA
This sequence comes from Allium cepa, assembly GCA_030765085.1. NCBI lineage: Eukaryota > Viridiplantae > Streptophyta > Magnoliopsida > Asparagales > Amaryllidaceae > Allium > Allium cepa. The sequence goes on from CM060934.1 coordinate 780,421,464, forward strand.
GAACTCCTAGAATCAACTAAAACTTTCTTCATCGTGTAGTTTGAGATCTGCATAGTGATATTGAGAAGATGCTGATGTAGGAAGACTACTCTGGTGGCATCAGCTGCTCTAAAGACTATATCCTATGTTAACTTTTCCTTGACATGAAAAATGTTTTTTTGGCTCCATTCTCACTTCCTATACATATATATGTTGCGCTTTCTTGCTTTTTCCTACTAGTGTAGTTCTCTATAAATTGAGGCTACGAGGTTAGATGGATTTCCTTCTAGGTTTTCATTTGGGTCTGTTGCGAGGAGTCCTGTTCTTTCTCCATCGTTTTCTTTCTAGAAGATGTCAAAGTAATCTTTCTAAATCAGCCTCTCCATATCATTCTTTAGGTGCCAATAATTGTCAACGTGGTGGTCATTTGTCTTATGTAAGTGGCATTATGCTTTACCTCAGTTCTGCTCTGCTTTTTTCCCTTTGTTTAGGACATTATGGGCTAGTTCGTTCATAGTCATTTTGTATATCTGCCCAGGGATATGATAAGGTGAGTTTTTGCTGTGAGGTTAAATTCCCTCTATCACTTTGATAGTGGATGGTACTCCTCTGCCCCTATTTCCTTCTTATTATTTGGAGCAAAAACTCGCTTAGGCTATGCTTTGATCTAATGTCTTACATTTTGATATAGCTATTTTCCCTTTCATAGAAGGCCTTCATGTTATGACACGAATTTCTACCGTTCCTCCTCCATATGGCATATCTCTTCTAATCCCGACATGCACTGCCACTAATAGCGCTTCTTCATAAGTGATCCTAGTTCGGAGTGCCTCAGATTTGAAGCATTTTATGAACTTGCACGGACTCTTATTTTCATCCCGCGTTACGCATGACATGGTGTTTACATCCGGGGAAGCTTCCGTTCCTAATTGAACTATCTTAGAAAATTGGCAGATTGATGCCTCCAGGAATGGACTTTTCCTATCTCGTCCTCCTGAACCAACTGGAGGCTGCACCGGCTAGATAAATACAGTAAAGTTTACACCAAGCCATATCCATACCTTCAGAATTTCTATGTAGTCTTCAAAGGTGCATATGTGGTCATTTGGATTTGTGGTTCCATCAAATTTATCGATCGAAGGAGCTTTGGAGTTGTCTGAAAAATATGCTTCTATGATGGCTTCACTAGACGGGGAGGAACCTTCCTCCTTAACTTCCATTTTGGTATTTTTTCGAAAAAGTTTTTCCAGCTCCTTTATATGAGCTTTCAACTGCCGGATCTAAACTTCCCTGGGAACTATTTGGGATGAACTGTTCCTACAAAGTAAGGTAACTTTGTCATCATCGGGAGCAGTTCATGGTTGCTCTTTTATTAATAGTGGATTAATGTTAGCTCTTTATTTTTATCTAAGGGTTGATCTGGAATTTGGCTTCCAATTTTGCATCGGTTTTGGAGCCATCTTCACCATTCATAAGTCTAAGAGTGTCGTTGTCACTCATACGTGGCATCGCCAACACAATTAATAAGTTGTGGAGGTTGTGGGGAGATTGGCCTTAGAGTGGTATGTTGCTATAGATCTCTCAAATCCCATCATGCATTGATCCATTGGGCCATAAAGGCTTGAAGAACCACTAAGATAGGTCTGAGGCAAGCTATACAAAGGGCCTACCTCAGATTGGCTTAAGGAGGCAAGGAGTGACTTTTTAGACATTACTAATGTGAGGTGAAGTTGTTCTTGGGAAGGGAGACTTGTGGAATCTATGGGATTCATGTTATCGTAATGTTGTTTTGAGGAAAATGTTGGTAAGTTTTGCTGGAGAGGGAAATCGACCCTTCTTCTAGTGCTAAAAATGATAGTGAGATTTTTTCTCTTAGAAACATCCAAGTAATTTTCTATGAAGTAATCACGATGCCGAATGCTTTCCTGACTATGAATCAACAAAACCAAGTGATATTAATCTTTCCTTTTATGAAGCAATTATATTGATTTTAATTTTCACATAATTATAAGACAAAATATTTGAAATATCATGAATCGGTTCGTTATCATGATACCGATGTAGACAAAACTAAGAACAGTAAAGTGAAGTACTGGAAATAATAAATACACAGGGAAGTTATGTGGTTAGGGTGTTAAAAATCAACGTCCATGGGTAAAATGTCACTATCTTCCTTGGTTCTTAGTACGAAAAAAATGGCAAAGATTACAATTTTTTGTTTTTATGTGTTGAAAAAGAGTAAAGTAAAATTCCTTTTTTCTATAATGTTCTATTCATTTATAGTGCACCGTCATTCATGCTGATTGCCAATGTTATCCTTCCACTTCCTTGGTTTCTGGTGTTGATTCGTGCCACGTGTCGACTACTCATTTCAATTATTTGATACAGGTGGATTGCTAACATGGCCTTCGGTGGAAACTTGCATTTCTGGTTTTCCATTGATCTTGCATTTCTGGTTTTGCAAAGTAACAAGTCCAGACTACGCACACATGCGGAGAAGCTGTGATGAGGAACTGCCCTATTCTTTTTCAAGAGAGTCGTATCATTGTTAGCACTTTAGGGCCTTGTTTTACCTAGTTGGAAGCTGTGCCTTTATTATGCCTATGGTAATGATGCCGTATAGCAATCATGCTGCACCAATACTATTGAATCTATACTGCACTGTCCAATTTGCAACATTAGCATAAACACAGTGCTGGGGATAGTTGGAGTGGAGTTGCATGGCTTAGTAGATGAGATTGATTTTCTAATTTGAAGGCTATTTACCTTGCTCGAACCTGTTCTGAGCCTCTTTCAACATTAGGGATACTATGCCATCATCTTGGTCTTTGTGCCATATATAATGATCCCGGGGATAAAGTTACAGTCTCCTAGTTTGCCTACGAGAAATGGGGTTCTGTTCTTGGTTATGGAGCAGTTTATTTAGTCCCTCGTCCCATGAGTCATTACGGTTGTGGTCAATGTTTTTAGGATTACGACATTGTCTTCTCACATTAAAATAGCGACATACTCTTTACTAACTCGATAATGATATGAGATTGATGCGTTGTTCTATCACATCAACATCAAATGGCGGCGTATTATTATACCCTTTTGGTACAAAACTATACTGCAGACCTATAAATTTTAGATGTTAGTTTGAGATTGCGACACATCCCTATTTGCATATAGTCTATTAAGGGGATGTGATGCAATCCTGTATTATTAATGTGACTTTTGGGGATGTAGCACTGTTTCTACATCTTGTTTCTTTGAGACTATGTCACGATTCTATCCATTGAAGCAAGCATGAAAGCTGCATATCAGTTCCTTCACCTTTTAGCTATTTCAAATTATACTGCTGGTGCTATGTTGAAGGAATGAGTACAGTCTCTATTGCCACGGCCTCATACTCGAAAATCATACCTTCTTTCTACCCTTAATTAAATAGCTTCCTTAATTAAGATACTTTCTTCCTTAATAATTAATTCATAGTATTTCAGAAGTTGTTTGGTGTATTTCCAAAAATTCATCGAAATTTGAAAAAATCATCACTTTCCTGTAATAAAATTTTCAAATTAAAATATTACTTCTTATATATTAATTTATACCACAAAATTGCCTATTTTGCACTTAAAAATTCATAATAAATTATTTCTTCATCTAAAGATTATTTAAAATTATAATATACTTCTATTTTAATGTTAGAAACATCATATTAAGTTTTCAAAGTGTATGGACTCGATTAATTCATGTTTAAACCTTAAAGATATAAAAATGATATCGTTTAATATCTGATATGATTATAATCAAAAAAAATTATCTTCATTCAAAACGTCAAACAATATCCAATCCAAATACAAACATATATAAAGGTAATTAGATTAAGTATTACTTGCCCAAGCTTTGAAAACTTGATTAATTCTTCTTCTTTCTTCTTAGTAATGAAGTCCTTCCCTTTTATGATTTGATTTGTGCTCCCTCTCCTCAAAAATGGTGGCCGACCCTAGGTTTTTTACTTTGCTTTTTTAACATAGGAAATAAATGAAGGAGGTGATATGGTTAGAGGTAAGAAGTAATAATTTGAGCTTGGGGTAGAAACTTTTTCTAACTTTCTCTAATTAATTCCTTAATCCCTTCCTCATAACATTCCTTTCTTATTCTTAATTATATTTACTTAATTATTATTTAATTGTTTTTTATTAAATAATTCCATCTATATAGCACTCTAAAATATATAGCTTTCTCTATTACTCACCTTATAATAATTTCATCATCTAAATTCAAACAAGGCAGGATGATGACCACCATCATCAATACAAATGTGCACACATGTACAACAATCACACTAGTTCTCTACAAAAGTAAATAATAAACCATGATTTTTTAGTTCTACTACAAATACATAATCATATAATAAGACAAAGCATATTAAAGTCGCTATTAGTTCATACAACAAATATACGTGCCTAGACATACATTCCCAAACAATTCTGGATAGATTTTCTTTATCTTATCCTTTACCTCCCAGGTATGATCATTTACATTGTGGCTCCTTAGGATGTGAACAAGCTTAACACACTTGTTCCTTAACTCTTACGCATCCTGACCTACTTTCTCAATTGGTCAACTTATATATGTTAAAAATTGTTTTATGGATAAATCTTTGATTGCTCTCGATTCCACTACTGTACTAGTCTTGCTCGCATTTCCTAAAATGCGATATATTATAAACATTATGCACGCATGCCGGCCAAATTGGTAACTCAAATCGATATGTGAGATTACCAATCCCCTCAAGCATTAGAAACAAGCCTACTTATTTTGGTGGAAATCTCTGCTCCTTCACATTGCACATAACACCGTCCATTGGTGAAACTTTCATAAACACTTGATCACCCACTGCAAACTCTAGTTTGTTTTCTTCTCTTACCGGCATAGCCATTCTGCCTGGACTGCATAGCCTTCATCTTAGCATAAATCAATTCAATCTTCTTAGTAACATCTATTACCAAGTTAGGTCCAAACAATATTCCATCCCTCGTGTCCAACGAACATAATAATGATCACATAGTCAACCATAATGCGCTTGAAATGGTCCCATCCCAATACTTGATCGATAAATGTTATTATAGATAAACTCTATCAAATACAAGTGATCATCTCAAATCCACCAAAATTTTGGACACAAGGTCTAAGCAAATCCTCCAGCAAATAGTTCACACTTTCTGTTTAACCATTTGTCTATAGGCGGTAAGTTGTACTCAAATTCTACTCCATACCCAATGTACTCTACAAACTCTTCCATAATTCAATGGTAAACTAGGTATTTATCATTAATGTAGCCTTATGACATCTTTATATACAACTTGACTAAACTAATTTTTGTCCTTGTTGCTTTTACTGGGATAAAATGGATACTCTTAGTCAATCTATTGATTACTACCAATATACTATCATTCCCCATTCCCAACCTTGGTAGACCATCCATAAAATCCATGATGCTGAATCCTATTCCAGTTGGGTACTTCTAAGGGTTGAAGTAACCACTTAGCTTTTGATGCACGGATTATAAAATTGATGAATGAAACATCTCTTCACACATTCTTCAATATCTCTCTTTATCTCTTCCCAAAAGAATGTTCTTTTCATGTCACAATATGTCATTGTACCCTAAGGATGAATCATAAACTTAGGACTATGGCTTTCCCCTAAGACTTCTTTTCGAAGATCTCTAACATTTTGCTAGCCATAAAATCTAATTAAGAGCAGAAGTATGAAAGTA